>JAUMIR010000002.1:15947500-17197500 GCA_030847615.1 Gambelia wislizenii | reverse complement strand
CAAGACAGACCCCCTGCCTGCCCACCCCTGGTGGAGGATCAAAGCAGAGCTGAAACTGGGGTGCTGTGAACAAGTACAAAGGACAGGAAAAGCAGGCTACAGGGGGAAAACTTCCAGAAAAACCAATGACTTTTTCTACCCCAGGTGAGGACAGGAAGCTGTCAGCATTTAATTTGGGGGTCTGTGGCCATCATGAGTCGACATGGGACAAGAAAAGGGAAGAAATGCTTTTTCAGCCCCATGTAGACTGCACCCCAATTATATGAAGATACAATCTACCTCCATGGTCAACAAGGAGTCAAACTTATAAGTTTTCATTTTCAGTTGAATTTGGGGAAACCACTTGCAGCATTTGTTGTACTGAGCTACTACGATTGCTTTTATTTGATTTGTTTATTGCAAATAGCTGAAAGTCTGTAAATGTTGACAATAAACCTGACTTGCAATGGGGGTTGAATAGTTCTGATTACAACTACAGTATATATATAAATCCCTTTTGCTCCACATCCATGCCAATATTTTGATTGGAATTTATTGTTTATATATATATATATATATATATGCCAATTGATGTGGTGTTCTAGAACATCTTTCAGTCATTTTCATTTGTTGTTCTTTTATATTCATATAATCTTTATTTTTAACAGTTTCTTGTATCCAATATTTTTCTATACCAATAAATCTATTTTCTAGTTCACTATCAACCCCTCTATCATTCTAAATTTGGTTATTAACATAATCTTATAAAATTTTGCTATTAATCATTTCCACCTTTTATTTATTATTTCTTCTAATAACTTCTTCTGATCTAAATTATTCACTTTTATTTCATCTAATGATTTAATTATCCCTTTTATTTGAATCCCATATCGATTTCCAATCAGTAAGTTTAATTCTTCCCAATAGTCTCCTTTTGGCTATGCCTTGATATATCAAGAAATAAGTCCCCCCTGCAAAATAACTCCCCTTCATAAATTCCTCTAATAATGCCATCACCATATTTATAAATTTAACTTGTTTTTTATTTGGGACACATATACAGACAAAAGTAACTCTCATCTTCTTTATTTTCTCTTTGACAAATATATATCTCCCTTATCTTTTTTATCTTATCAACTTGAAAATTAACTATATCCTTCATTAGTAATTGCTACCCCCTAGCTTTGTTTGTTCCCCTTGATTCAAATTACAAATCCCATCCATTATAATTAAAAAGTTTAACCCTATCTTTTCTCTTATGTGTTTCTTGTAACAGAGCTATATTAATTCTCTTCTCCTTCACCTTCTTATTTAATCTGTATCTTTTTAATGGGGCGTGTAATGCATTAACACTTATTGATATAAGATTCATTATAATCCATTTAACCTATTCCTTTTTCCATTATTCCATTATCTCATTTCTCAGCTGATTATTAGTTTGTTTTTCTTTAGCATCTTCTGCTGTCTTTTTCACACCACTTATCTGCTCTGTGAGATCTTTGATTATATTCTCTATACTTTGAGAGGCAATATATAGCTTGTCTAATTTATGATCCAATACATCTAAAGAAACTTCTGTGGGAGAATTCACCACATTGCTATTTGTCTCCATCTTGTCCATCAATTTCTCATAAAAGCTGCTGGCTTTCTGCTCCCACCAGCTTCTTGCTTTCAAGCTTTAAATGGAGTAGTAATAAATCAATTTTATATCTCTTAGGGAGGAGATGTTTTGAAGGCATCTATCTTCTTTTCCTGTGTATAAAATTACCTTCAGGCTATGTATATAAAATGTACAGTAGTACCCCCCTCATACACTGATTCATCAACCGCTGATTCAATTATCTGTGATTGGTGATGGTTGGGGGGGGATCTCCTGCCCCCTCCCTTCCTCCAGGAGAGCTCTGGTCATGGGGGGTGACAGCAATGGTGGGGGAGGAGGGAGTGATCTCCTGCCCCCTTTCTTCCCCTGGGAGAGCTCTGTTCGTGGTGGGGCAAAGGGAGGGGAGAGAAGGATCTAGCCTGCCCCCTCCCTTCCCCTGGGAGGGCTCTCAGTGGTGGTAATGGCAACAGGGGGGCAAAGGAAGAGGAGTTCTCCCTCCCTTCTCCTTTCACCCCCAGGATGGCTCTCAGTGGCAGGAATGGTGACGGGTGTGTTCACTATTATCTGTGGATTTCCCCATCCTCGGTGGGGACTGAAACCAACCCCCCACATATACGGGGGTCCTACTGTATATGAAACATAAAGGAATTTCATGTTTAGACTTGTGTCCCAGCTCCAAGATGTTTCATTATGTACATGTAAGTATCCAAAATTCAAAATAATCCAAAATTCCTCTGGCCCCAAGCACTTCAGAAAAGGGAGACTCAACCTGCATAATAGTTTCACAAGACAGAATGTAGATATACTGTACTGTCTCTTCAAACAAAAAGTATTTCATACTTTCATTTCCTCTCCAGTGTGGGCATTCTGATGTCTCAAAAGGACTGAATTCTGAGCAAAACATTTCCCACACTTTTGGCAGTTGTATGGTTTCTCTCCTGTGTGCACTCGTTGATGACGCTCAAGGTGTGAATTGCGAGCAAAACATTTTCCACACTGCTCGCATCTGTATACTTTCTCTCCTGTATGAACTGTCTGATGCCTCAAAAGGACTGACATGTCAGCAAAACATTTTCCACACTGCTGGCATTTGTATGGTTTCTCTCCTGTGTGGACTCTCAGGTGCCTCTCAAGACGTGACTTGTCAGCAAAACATTTTCTACACTGTTGGCATCTGTGTGGTTTCTCTCCTGTGTGGACTCTCTGATGTCTCAAAAGGGGTGACTGTTGAGTAAAACATTTCCCACACTGCTGGCATTTGTATGGTTTCTCTCCTGTGTGGACTCTCAGATGAGTCACGAGGTTTGACTTCTGAGCAAAACATTTCCCACACTGCTGGCATTTGTATGGTTTCTCTCCTGTGTGGACTCTCTGATGAGCCACAAGGGTTGACTTTTGAGCAAAACATCTCTCACACTGCTGGCATTTGTATGATTTGCTTCTCAGTTGGGCTCTTGTGTAGCTTACAATATGTGATTTGTAATCAAAACATTCTCCACACACAATGCATTTGTACAGCTCTTTGGTGGTACCATGTTCTTCCATGTGAATTTGCAGGTGTTTGGCAAGACTCCGTTTCTGCCTAATACACTTCCTACACTTCATGCATACTTTTGTTCTCCACCAGGTATCTCCTATAAAGAAGGACAAAGACAGACAAGACTGAATCTCAGAGATCAGAGAGGAAGAACCTCTGCGAGCAACAATGGAGCTAAGCAAGCTTAAGGAGGAAAAGAAACATCAGACAAAGAGGAACTACTGTGTCTCCTTTCCCTCTTCATGGATATTAATCACAATTGCTAAATGGAACCCCCTGGTAGGTCTGAAAATGAGGACCTGAGCCAGTTCACACCAGTTAACCTGAACTAATCATTAAAATTTATCAGGTTTCCTGGCAGCTTTCAAATACATGAGGCACTCTCCTTCTGTGTTTGTGTGTGAAAGAGTATAAAACAGGATGTTAGGGGAAAGAGGAGATGAGAATGAGATGCTGAAAGTGAAATGCTGAATGAAGACATGAGGGTAGGTGGGAAAGCTGGAGTGTGAAGGAAGAAATAGAGAATGGTCAGGTGTGTGGGAGCAACAAGAGTGGGAGGGAAGAAAGTGAAGCTGGAGGCATGAGCCAGTTCATCTGCAGGAGACGCCTGGAACTGAGTAAGTGTTAAAACTGAAAAGGGGGTTGGATGGGTGTTCAGATAAATGATGTGGTGGTTAATTGAGGGAGGGAAAGGGGCTGAGGCTGATAACATTGGACAAGCTGTGTCACTGTACTTGGTGTGGGATGGGAGGAAGAATACATATCTCTCCTTGTCCCTGTCAGGAGTTTTATTTGCATGAGAAAAAAAAATCCTCCTTAATATCACCCAACATCCCTTAGGGGAAGCAGGGTTGGTTTTTCCGCTGTTGGGCTCTCTCTTAGCCATTTTAGGACTAGGAGAGGCCCTTTTTATGAAGAGGAGGATGGAGGCCTATCCAGAGCCTAAAATGACCAAAAGAAGGCCAAAAAACTTCAGATACTGCCCTAGGATTTGTTGAGGGGCATTTGGAGACAAAAATATTAAGTCCCATGGTTCCTACCTATGAAATCCTAGGATAGGCAGTTTAGGGAGAGGTATTTGGCATCCTCAACTGGAGAGCTCTAGCCCATCACTAAACTACATATCTCCAGGATCCACAGGATGTTGCTATGACAGTTAAAGTCGAATCATAGTGTTACAACAGTCTAGTATGAAAGGACCCTCAGTCTCCATAGGAAGGGGAATGGATTCAAGTTTCTTACCCAGGGAGGACACATTCTCATAGTTTTCCTTCATGACCTCCTTGTACAAAGATCTTTGCTTCTCATCCAACAATTTCCATTCCTCCTCTGAGAAATAAATGGCCACATCTGCAAAAGTCACCTGCAACAGAAAATAGCCCTCATCCAGAGAGTGACTTATCAAATGTGGAGGAAAAGACTTGGCTAGCTTCAAAATGCAGATAGAAATATTGGGAGAAATTGAAATCTCTTTTCCTTAACTCCCTGCACCTTGAAAAATAGAGCATGATGGAAAAGACAAAGTGACGACCTGGGTTTCTTTTTCTTTTTTTAAAAAATACTTTTTATTCAATTTTTTCAACATACATATAATAAAAAAAACACTCATACCCCTCTTTCACCTTGTAAACATACAGCCATATGCAAATCATATCATATTGTATCATTTCTTATTTACATCTATCACATCATATTTACATCTATCCATTCTTTTAACCCCTTACATCATATCATTCAATCTTTTCTCTTCCTTTCATTCATTCATTAACTTCCTCGTTCCTTTTTTTCCATTTTGATATCTTCACGCCTATTTTCCCTTTCAGCTTTACTTCATTTTTTCACATCTGTTTTTCTTTCATTCTTAATTGTCCTTGTTTTAACTATTTACAAAGCTTAACTTTATTAATGTTTCTACCTCCCATTTTTCTCTCCATGTGGGGATTAAAATTTCCCATTCTTTTAAATCCTTAAATGTTTTTCTCTCATCTAATATAATTGGTTATGACCTGGGTTTCTGATTAACTGCATTTCTCATGTGATGGGAGATTTGATTTAGCCTGTGGCAGCTCTTCCACACAGGTCTTCCAAATCTGCATTACTAACTGGCTTAAGTCTTGGGCAACCTCACCCAACCAGGAGATTTTTTTTTTTATTTCCAGCCTGTGTGGTCAAGAACTTTTAGCACATAAGGCAGAGAACACAAGAGCTTCTTCCCCTCCTTGACAGTAAAAATAGGAGAACCACAAATTAAATCATTAGCAATTGCTGCCTTTCCATGATGGCTCAAAACCAGCTGCCTGAGTCAGGGGTCTCACTCCACCAAAATTGTGGACAAATCTTGCCGAAAAGCCATGAGTTTAATGCTAACCCAGGTATACAGCAAGTCCTGAGGGGCCACCAGAAGCCCAATCCCACCACCCTGAATCCAATTGGCTAGGAGGGAAGCAAGGACAAGATGACAGCAAGCTGATCAACCACGCCACTGCAAGATACATGACAACCTATGACCACCCATCACATCCCAGACTGACAAACCAAGGAATCAATTCTTGGGAGGCTGAACTTCAGAATACTTTAGAGAGGGAAATGATTCAGCCCATGGTATCAATCCCTTCAGACCCTCTATTGCCCCTCCCGATGGCTCCATCACTAAGAAGGAAGGGGTGAATATTCACCTGTTCAAAGAGCATCTTTCCTGCATTGTCTTCCATGGAGGAGGAATTCAGCAGCAAGTCTCTTCTCTCTCCCTAAGTTTGGAGATCAGACAGACCACTTGTGAATCTCTGCACACCTGCAGAAAGTACAAATGGAGGTGTTTTAGACAGGCACACATTTATACAGTTTTCCATGGACCACCAAATAAACAATTCAATGGCTGTGAGAGCAAATCAAGCCTGAAATTTCCCTAGAAGACAAGATAACTCTGTTGAGGCTATTGTACTTTAGACACATGGTGAGATGACATGACTCCTTGGAAAAGATGATGATGGTCAGTAAACTGGAAGGCAGCAGAAAAAGAGAAAGATCACATTACGGGTGGATTGACTGAAGGAAGCCAAAATGTTCAGCCTGCAAGACCTGGTTGAGCCTGTTAATAACAGGGTCCCATAGGGTTGCCTTAGGTTGAAGCCAACTTGACAGCACAGAACAGCAACAAAAGGCTGTTCTGTTGGGTTCCTTCCTTCTTCATCAGAGAAACAAAAAGAAAATCCCCTCTAGCTGGGATTACCCACAAGATTTAACCCAAAGGCAGTGGTGGGAATTGGGCAGCCCTCCAGAGGCTGGTGGACTAACTTGTTATGTTATGTTGTCCAAGGGGTAATGGGAGCTGTAATCCATCAACATTTGGAGAGCCACAGGATGTCAACCCCAGTCCAAAGAAAATAACCTGGATTCAAAAGAAACAGAGGCAAAGCCCTCCTCCCTCCACACACACATCCTCCCAAGAGCCATTATTGTCTCTCAGCTTCCCCTACAAGATTGCTGGGTGCCAAGTGGTCATTTAGATATCTAGTCAAAGTGGTTTTGCCTGTGATTCATTTTCAAGGGCCTGCCAGGAATGCAGATTTAAGGTTTGCAGAATGAAGAGTGAGAGAGACAGAGAAAGAAGACAGAGAGATTGTTGCCTCAGCCCCTCTTTTTCCTCCAAGAATTAAACAGACAGCAAGCTCAGCTTCCTAGAGAGGGAGGAAATGTTAACAAGGGGGGAAGGATAGAATCTGTGTGCTCTGTCTCCATTTTAAGGAGACGTTGGGTAAGAAGAAAAAGGTCAGGGAACAAGATCGTACATTGTGAATGTAAACTGTGATTATCTATTGCTAATTGTATGTTGTGAATTCTAACTGGTTTGTTGCTAATGGTATGAAGCAGCTCTGCAGCGCCTAACATCCTGCTTCACAACAGCTGCTGAGTTGTTTGGGCTGGAAGTCAACCTGAAGAAAACAGAAGTTCTTTACCAGCCTGCACCACAGGACGAACACCACCATCCCCACATTGCCGTCGGCAAATCTGTGCTCAAGTCCGTTCAGCAGTTCACCTACCTGGGAAGCATCATCTCCTCAGATGCCAAGATTGACAAAGAGATCGATCACAGATTAGCAAAGGCACATAGCGCATTTGGAAGACTTTACAAAAGAGTCTGGAGTAACAAACACCTGAGGCGAAACACAAAAATCAGTGTGTATAGATCCATTGTACTGTCTATTCTCCTTTATGGATCTGAAACATGGGTCACCTATCGCCACCACCTACGACTCCTCGAATGCTTCCACCAGTGCTGTTTACGCACAATCCTAAATATACACTGGACTATGTTATGAATGTTGCTGTCCTTGAGCAAGCAGGGATCACCAGCATTGAGGCCATGATATTGATAACACAGCTGCGCTGGGCAGGGCACGTTTCTAGGATGGAGGACCATCGCCTCCCAAAAATAGTACTCTACAGTGAACTCGCCTTGGATCAGCGTAAGAGTGGCACTCCAAAAAAGTGATACAAGGACTCCCTGAAACAACATCTCAGGCTCGGCCAAATTGATCACCAACAATGGTCCGCCCTGGCATCACATCGGGAGGCATGGAGACGCACTATCCACAATGCTGCAGCCTTATTTGAGAACTCACACCGAACAAGTCTTGAAGAGAAACGACAACGCAGAAAGAATCACAACCCGGAAACATCACCCAAGGAGACCCTCTGCTGTGCTTTCTGCAACCGGACTTGTTTATCTCGGATTGGCCTTTTTAGTCATCAGCGCGCTTGCAGAAAGCACGGGATGAGTCCTTCCAAAATCTTCGTCTGCAAAGAAAAGCCAGAGAGAGAGATGAGGCTGTTAGTTGGATATTGTGAATTCTAATATATTTTTATTGGATGTTGCTTAATTATTGGATGTGGCGCATTTTTGACGGATATCAATATAATCACTTAAGTAATCATAATTGTGACTCTTAAACAAAGCCATCATCAGTTCTCATATTGTTGCTACAGTTCCAACAGGATCCTTTGTTAATTTTTGCTAAAGTATATTGTATCTTTGCCTTCTGGCATTCCATAATAAGCCCCCACCCCTCCACATTCCCTAGGAAAGCTCCTCAAGCCAAGGACTCCCCACTCTGCAGCCAAACTGTTAAACCCAGCAGCCTTTTAGAATCTCATTCAGACTCCCATCCAATCTTCTGTCACTCCCAGCATCCCATACTCTCAGCCTCTCCCAACAGATCACTTACTGTATGTGCTGCTCTTTAGAGGGAAGTTTTAAGGTGAGCAGAATACACATAACATAATAAAGATAACTCTTTCATGAAAGGCATATTCTTTTCAGGCACACTTAGGAGGTAGAAAGTTACAGGTAAATCTAGTCATTCCAGCCTAGTTTGTAAAATAAACATAAGCCCTGATGTGAGTAAGCTAAACAGTTCCCTAATGTATGCACAAGGAGTGCAGACCAGATTTGCTCAGATTGGGAGTCAAGGCCTTTCAGACCAGCCTCTACCAATACCAACACCACCCCGCGGCCCAGCTGGGACAAGTGTCTCCTGGCTCAGGTCTCTCTTGGTTCTTCTCTCAAGCCTCATGGCCTGAGGCATCATTTATAACCTCTTTACAGAAGCATCTTAAACTCTGCTTCTGCTGGACATCTTCATTAGTCAGCTATCCCTCATGGCCTGTGATGATTCCATGACGCTGACCCCACAATAAACTGTAAATTTACTCTGAACACCTAAATAACCCTTTGTTGACCAACTTGGCTGTGCTGCCCAGATAATGGGAATGCCTATTTTCACACCAAATTACACTTATAAATTCCATACATATCCATATCTTACCTTAATTTCTCTAATATTTTTTTTAACAAAAGTCCATAATATCACACATGCTGCTTTCCCAGTTGCTTTGCACCTCCCCAAACCACCCCAGACCACCCATGAAGACTCTTTTGGGACCCTCTGGGCCAAGGAGAAAGTTTATTGACTTGCCCCCTTTGAGGACAGTGACAATGGGGGATGACTGGGAGGGGATGGAGCTGGGAGCCGTTGATCTCAGAAGCAGGGCAGGGAGAGATCAGCAAGAATCCCTTAGTCAATCCCTTGGCCCTTCCCAATGCAAAGGGGGTGCTAGAAGATTGTCCTTTGGGTGATGGGATCTGGAGGTGACCAGGAAAGGGTTGCCCTTGGAGCATCCCTGGAAGACAAAGGTGATTGTTAAGCCCTGGTGGTAAGGGGGGTCTTGGGTGGATTTAGCTTCCCTTCAAGGGTGGGGGATGACCTCAGATTGAAGAGGAGGAGATCCCATCCCTGTTCCACCCCTGCAAAGATCCTTTCTTGAAGCTTTAACATGGGAAGAGGGAAGCAGAGTCCTGGCCCTCTTTGTCTGGGAGGGTGAGTGCTCTGACTCTTTGCAGGGCAGGGGAATGGAAGAGAAGCTGGATGAGCCCTTGAATCTGATCTAACTCCCTAACCCACCTGTGGCCTTCACAGTGGGCATGGCCCTGTGGCCAGTGCTGGAGAAAAGCTGAATGGGAAAGTGGGATGCCTTATCTTCACCCCCAGCTTCAGGCAGAAAAGTCTCAATTTTGAAGCATTTAAAAACGATCAACCCAATGTTGAACGTAGGACACTGGGAGACCAGGGTTTGAATCCTCGCTCAGCCATAAATATCCACTGGTCCAGCACAATATGGCACAGAAGGCATGTCTGCAGTGGGGGTGAGGGTGGGGGAAATGGTACAGTTGCCCATTTCAACACTGGCACCCTTATAGTGCAGAAACCAAACACAGGAAGTCTACCATTCGAGATCAATCCAAAGAAGGCAAAAAGGATCCTTACCCAGAGAGCCCATGTTTCCGTCCTCCTCCATCTGGACTTCCTTGTAGAGAGCCCTCTGGACCAGATCCAGGAGATCCCACTCCTTCCCTGGTGAAATAGACAAGCCACCTTCTCAAAGGAGACCAGATGCTGAAAGAAGGAAAAACAACATAGAATAGAATCTTTATTACGGTCATAGACCAGCACAGGAAAAAACAACATTTCCCAGTCACAAAACAATCACTCCTTAGAGATGTTCTTTTTCACAGAGAGAGAACCTCCCTGTACCTCTCTTTGTTCCCACTACTCTAAGCAGGACTAAAAAATCTGAAAAAGCAAAGAAGCAGCAGAGCCAAAATGCAAACTTCTTTCCTATCTTACACTGAGAAATTACTTTAAATTCACCTGTGGCTGTTTCTTGCAAGACTTGCTCTAAATGTCAACATCCAAAAATGCTAGAAATCTCAATCAAATTTTGTGAGAACTGCCTGTTTAGATAATGATTTTCCCAGCTGTTGACTTGTTCACTTATAGATGGATATACATTTATCCTTCTTTGGATACTCACAAAATTTGACCAAGCTGAAACTGGTTCCTTATTCCCAGTTCTTTGTTTGCAGGAAAATTCAAAAGACAGCTAACCCTCATTCAGATGAATAAAGGCAGAAAGTATGAATATCTCTACCCCCTCAAAACATCTTTTAAACACCCCAGGTTGGATATGTGAACTGGGAATAAGGAACCAACTTCAGCCTTGTGAAAAACTCTCCCACTGCTGTGGCTGCTAATGGTGGGGACCTACCTACTAGATGCCCTCAAGATTCCTGTGCAGGATACAATGCAACTTCCATCCCCACTGAACACTAATTCTCTCTCTTCTCTGCTGCCACCACAGACACCGTGGCTGAATCCATCTATCTACCTATCTGTCTATAATGTTCCTGGAGACCACAAGCATATAATCCAGAGACTAGAACAGGGAGCAAGCTCCAGGAACAGAGATTCCACCTCAACATGAGGAGGAACTTTCTGACAGTAAGAGCTGTTCGGCAGTGGAACACACTCCCTCGGAGCGTGGTGGGGTCTCCTTCCTTGGAGGTCTTTAAACAGAGGCTGGATGGACATCTGTCTGGAATGCTTTGATCGTGGCAGGGGGTTGGTCTGGATGGCCCTTGTGGTCTCTTCCAACTCTACAATTCTATGATTAAATACACAAATATAATACTCTTATATTAGCAGAAGTTGAGCATAACAAAACGGATTAATAATTTAACACAATTAAAGCAAATGTTTCACCTTCACCTTCTTCTCTTAGCTAACCCAGACTCTTAAAGGCCACTCCTTAATTCCTAAAGCAGACTGAGGCTGCATTTGCACTGCAGAAATAATCCAGTTTGACACCGCTTTAACTGCAATGGCTCAATACTATAGAATTCCGGGATCTCTAATTTTGTGAGAGTAATAATTTAGCACAAAGGAAGCAATTATTTCACCCTCACACTCTTCTCTTAGCTAACTCAGACTCTTAAACTCCACTTATTCATTCCTAAACCTGACTGACTCTCTCAACCCTCATCCTCACTCACTCATCCCACACTTCATTCCACCACCTCCAGACCAACAGCCAATCACCAGCCTTATGCAAATCCCTTCAAACCTTCCACCAATCCCCTCTCACCCTCAACATTCCATTCACTCACCCTTTCCCGCCAGCTCCTTCCTTGGTTGCCTCTATTGTGACACAGAATAGACATCATCAAAGGACTTCAATCTCTAATACTCACACCCCTAAACATTTTCCACTGAAAATCCGTGATATCCCAATACTAGAAAAAAGCAAAAATGCTTGGAGATTGGAGCAGGCTGGAGAAAGTAGTGGCAGATGGGGTGGTTGGAAGGGGGAGGATTTTTGGGAGGGGGGAATTATGTGAAGAAAATAATGTCCCCCTTTCCCCTGTTTTGCTAGGGGTGTGTGTCCTGACTCATGGAAATTAAACATCCCCCCCATCCATTTGCAAAGCATCCCCCCCTCTCCCAGCCCAGTTCTCTTCCAAGCAGAAGAGGCAAAGGGTTTATTTTAAAACGCTGAAGAATTAAACAAGTGGAAAACTACATTAAACAGTAAAAATAAAACCCAGATACACATTTGCATTTTTGGAACACAAAACTCAGGCTACTGCCCTGCCCCCAATGCTAGTAAAGAAAAAGATTTAGGGGGGGGCGCTTGTAAAATGTATTTATTTCATAGAATCCTAGAGTTGGAAGAGACCCCCAAGGGCCATCCAGTCCACCCCTTCTGGAATGAATCCACAATGGAAGCCCCCCTGATAGACCCCCACCCAGCCTCTGTTTAAAAGCTGCCAAAGGAGAAGGAGACTCCTTCATTTACTTCTCCCCACCACCACCTCTCTTTCTTTCTTCAGCCTCCATCCCTTTACCTGGGATCCTCTTTTAGAGATAGATCCAGAGGATTGCAGAAAGAGAGATCCTCAGTCCTCCAAAGACCACCAAGCTCTGCTTCCTAGAGAGGCAGGAAAAATGTTAATGGGGGGGGAGGAACAAAGTGACGCACTCTGCTCATTTCCATAGGCATATTATGGTGGGAGGGGAGAGCAGCTTCCTCAGTTTTCTTGGTGGGGAAAGGGAGGAATTTGGGGCAGGAGGAAAAAGGTAAGGGGGGGGAGTGTGGGGACCCCAAATTGGCTTCTTTTGTGGAGGGAGAAGAGGGGGAGAGGAGGAGGAGGGGCTGGGGGTCTCCTGGAGGGAGGGAGGGAGCCTTGTTTGGGGGGGGGGTCTGGGGTGGAAGCCAGGAAGCCCCCCTTCTTCCTCCCCCCCAAAATAAAGGGCCTGGGGGCTCCTCCAGCTGCTTTGAAGCCCCCTCTCCCCTCTTGGGGAGTCTCCCTGGGGCTGAGAGGTGGAGGGGTTTGGGGGGCTCCAGGGGGAGAAGAAGCACTTCCTGGCTGGGTGAGTGGGGGGTCTTTGGCTCTGGGCCTGGCTTTGGGGGGGGGCTTTCCTGGGGGGGCTATTATGGGCTGTCAAAAGGCCAGCGTGGCCATGAATGGGAGGGAATACAGTGTAAAAGGGGAGGAATTGAAAAAGGAGGGGAGGCAGGGAATGGGGGGGAATGTGGGGGGAGAGGAGGGGAGGGGAGCTCTGGACTTTTCTTGTGGGGGGGAGAAGGGAAAAGGCTGCTGCAGGGGGGAGAAAGAAGGGGCCAGACTCCAAGCCTTGGGGGGATTTCTGGGGGGAGGTCGGTGTGAGAGGCCTGAGGGAGGAAAGAGCAAAGGGAGGCTGAAGAGCCCAAGAAGGCAAAGCCAGGAAAGGGGTCACTGGGAGAGTGGGGGGGGGACTTAAAGTTCCTTTTGTGTTGAAAAACCCACAGAGCAAGCAACCCCTCACTGGCAAATGGAGGCAGGGATTCTGGGAGGCATAGGGGATCCTGCCCCCCCGCCCCATTATCATCACAACAACAACCCAGTGAGGAGGTTCAGCGGAGGGAGCAAGTGGCCTCACAGGGCTGCCACCACTTTATTTTGTGAAGAGCCCCAAAGGCCTGCAAGTCTTCCTTTAGTCACCTTTCAGTCTTTGCCTGGGATCCTCTTTAAGGTGCCTGCAAGGGATCCAGATTGAAGGAAGGGAGAGGGAGGGAATGAGAGGTTGGGAGAGATACTAGAGAAGGAGATTGCTGAAGCTACAGGTTGAGTCTCCCTTATCTGGAATGTTTGGGACAAGAGGTATTTCTCATTTTGGAATACTTTGGATTTTGGAATAGTTAAGATTTGTACATGCATATTGAGATACAGTGGGCCCTTGGTATCTGCTGGGGTTTGGTTCCAGGACCTCTTCATGGATACCAAAATCCATGGATGCTCAAGTCCCATTTATATAGTAAAATGGCACCCCTGATATAAAATGGTAAAATCAAGGTTTGTTTCTTGGAATTTATTTTGGGGAAATATTTTCAAGCCATGGATGCTGGAATCCCTGGATGCCAAATCCATGGGTACAGAAGGCCAACTGTATCTTGGAGATGGGAGACAAATCTAAACCTGAAATTCATTTATGTTTCATATATACCTTATACACATAGCCCGAAGATAATTTTATATACAATATTTTAATAATCTTGTGCATGAAACAGTTTGTGTACATTGAACCATCCCAAAGCAAAGGTGTCACTATCTCATCCACCCATGTGGCTTCCTAGAGGAAGGAGCAGAAAGAAGGGAGCCCTGGTGGCGCAGTGGTTAAATGCCAGTACTGCAAGTCACCACGTTGCAAGTTCGATTCCAGCGGGCTCCAAGGTTCACTCAGCCTTCTATCCTTTCGTAGGTCGGTAAAATGAGTACCCAGCTTGTGGGGGGCAATTAGCTAACACACATTGAAAACTGCTTAACGCAGTGAAATAAAGGGAGTACTTTGGGGTGGAGTGGGGTGGGGACACACCCACATGTGTTTTGTGGAGGAGAGAGAGATTGAGGAGGAAGAGGGGAGGAACATAATGTGTAAATATAATGTGATTATAGTGTGTTTAGATTAAGAGGAAAAATATATTAGTATTAGGATAGATAGTTTTATCTTTGTATTAGTAAGAAAAGAGGAAAACAATTATTATTTTTGTGTTATTGTTACGGCCTTTTGCAGTCGGGTGTATTTTTCAGTAGAATGTTCTTATTCCAATAAAAAATTCCCAATCCCCTCAAAAAAAAATAAAAAAAAAAAATTCCTGGGTGTTGTAGGTGGGAGAGGGAGATCTAATCCATGCATTCCCTGGACAGGAACTTCTCCTCCCCAAAATATAAATACAGTGCTGGAATCCAATACCTCTTCTCCTGCCTGCAACTCCTCTGCTCCCTCCCTCCCTCTTTCCCCCAAAAGGCCTCCTTTCCACAGCATTGCACAAGGGAGGCCCTTGTAATGGGTGAAGGGGCAGTGTGGCTTATTGAAGAGAGCTGTCCCACTTTCATGGGTTGTGAGGACTGCTGGAGGAGGAGAGATCCCCCTTTGGGTTTCCTGAAGAGACTTATTTGCCTAAGTAAGTTTATATGGGGGGTGGGGAGGAAGAGGTGGAGATGAACTGTTTCTCTAAATCTCAAGTCCACAAGCAAAAGATGGAGAAAAGAACTAGATCAGTGGTTCTTAACCTGTGCTCCGTGGACCCCCAGGGTGCCATGATGTCCCAAAAGTGGGTCCGCAAAGGTTTGAAAGTTGCTTGGTCCACCTCCCTGCAATGGAGTGGCCATGTGACAGAAGCCAAGGCAAAGGCTGGCTGGCTGGTTTGGCCTGGGCATGGCTGCTTAATTTGGTCCAGCCACAAACTTGTAGGAAGAAGCAGGAGAAAAGTCTTTCCCCTCCAGTGCCCCTGAGGTAAGGTTTAAGTGATGGTGTAATTGTATTTATTATTATCAATTATTCTTACTATCATTATTAGGTTTTTAAATCTTGAGTTAAATCTTTGGGGCCCTTGGCAACAAAAGATATTAAAAGGGGTCCCCTGGTAAAGAAAATGTTAATGAATTAGATAAATAAATGAATGCCCCCCCCCTGCCTTCAGCTGCACTTCCAAATTGAGGGGGGAAGGGAGAAGAGGCTTCATTTCTAGCCATTTTCTTCTGAGTGTCCTCCTAATCTGCAGTTGGAGGTGAAGGAGAGAAAATGCCTCCAGGTGGTAAATTCTCACTTCTGCAGCAGGACTGACCCCTGAGAGTTGGGGGTGGGGTTCCCTGCTGGTGCCCACCACCCCCTTATTCATACCCAACTTCTCCCCTAGAAACACCTCACAATAGAAGGCGATGTGGAGGGATTGATCAGAGGACATGATTTAAGCAGTCCTCACCATAGCCCTGCAGTGGAGGCCCATTTAAGGCCAAATGGTGCTTTGAAATGGGTTTTACCAAGCATGGCTGTTGTGACATGAAAATATGGAAATGAACACCCTTAAAGGAGTGGGATGGCATTGCTGGACTTCTCTATCAGTCCCCTCATACTTCTCTCTCTCTCTCCATACATACACACACACACAGAATTTAAATGTGGACAAAGGCTTCAAAAAAGATTATTAAAATTACCCCAGAATACACCTTACATACCTTCATAGGAATACATATTTGTACCTCTTTGTGGGGGGGGATAATTTACCCCCTCCAAATTGAGCTCTTTTGGGGGCTTATTTCCCACCCACCTGCTGGGCATCCTGGACAGGCCTTCCAACCTGTGGACAAGGCAAGGAGCAAGCTTGCAGTTTCCATAGAGTTCTTCAACAGGCTGAATATGAACCAGGGAGGTATGTTGAACATGTAAAGGAAAAGATATCTTTAGAAAGTGAGGGTTTCCAGGGCCTTGCAGAAGTCTTTTGTGATGCAATACCCTGGATTTGAAAGGGATGTGATTGACAACCTACAAGGTTGCTACAAGACAACCAACTTTGTAAAGGGGCAGAATAGTTTTATTGTAGGACAAAAGTGAAGAAAAACAACCTGCCAGGAATGAAAAGGGTGCTCCAAGGGCATAAAGGGCTGAGCTCTGCTTCCTGGAGAGGCTAAAGGCTTTGAGGGGACAGAAGCACCCCCCCCCCATGTTCCTGGGAGGGGAAGGGGGGTCCCTTGATCTTCCTTGGAGGAAAGAGAAGGAGGGGGGCTAGTACCTGGAGGAGGCAGGACAGAGAGAGGCAAGGGGGCAACACTGCCCAGTGGATGAGGGGGCCTGAGGGATGTTTCTGTTCTGCAGCCTCTTCTCTGTCTGCAAAGCCCCCACCCTACCCCAAACTTGTTGGAGGGAAGAGAAAGAAAATGGAGAATGCAAAGAGCCCCAAAAGGCAAAGCGCAAAGCCAAGAATGCAGCTGAAAGGAATGAACTGACGGGGAACCTAAACTTCTTTGTGTTCCCAATAAGCCACAGAGAAGGTTCAAGTTCAGACCCAGTGTCAGGGGGACCTTGGGTCCGTGACTCTGGTTCTCTGCCTGACCCTACCTCACAGGGTTGTTATTTTAAAGATAAAATAAGGAAAGTGGGGATAGTCACAGATGCCCCCGCTCCCCTGTTCTCTGGAGACCAGATGGGAGATAAATTGAACTAATAAAAGACAATACAAAAATTGTGGATCTTTAAGTCCTTTCTAAACGTGGCTGCCGGCAGAAGAGGTGTGAGTAGCATGGGGGGGATGTGGCATGGTGTGTGTGTGCACGGGGAGGGCAGCACGGGGTGCAGGGGAACGACACGGTGGTGGGGAGGGTGGCACGGGGCACAGAGGGGCCACACGGGGGTGGAGAGGGCGACACGGGGTACAGGGGGATGGCATGGGGACAGGGAGGGCAACACGGGGAAGGGTGGCGGGGAGGTAGCACGGGCGGGGAGGACAGCGTGGGGGTGTAGCATATGGTGGGGGAACAGTGTATGTTACACTGGGTATAGCTAGTATTAAAAAATTATGCATGAAACAAAGTTTGTGTACATTAAATCATCAGAAAGCAAAGGTGTCAGTGTCTCAGCTACCTGTTTGGACAATTTTGGCTTTTGGGATGTTTTGGAATGACAGATAAGGGAGGCTCAGCCTGTTATCCCCTTCAATGCTATTTTTGCTTCAAATCATGTGATTTTCAAGTGTCTTGCACTTATATGTTCATATAGTAAACCTCAGAGCATCTCTTTTCTTGGCTGCCCATCTAAAGTCTATGAAACATAGCATCGATTATGGAGAATCAATATATTTATTAGAGAGGTACTCCCCAAGTTGAACTGCTTGTGGTCATGAAGGTAGATTGCATGTTCAGCTAATTGGTTGGGAGGAGCAGCCTACATGGGGCTGAGAACATTTCTTCCCCCTTTCTAGCCCCATGGTGAGACACAATGTCCACTAATTCCCACGTTAAATGCTGACATCTTCCTGTTCTCAGGACTTAAATGCTGGGTAGAAATGAAATGCATAGATACAGGATGGGGGAGACCTGGCTGAAGGAGACTACGTGCAAAAGGGATCTAGGAGTCCTAGTAGACCACAAGTTGAACATGAGTCAACAGTGTGATGCGGCAGCTAAAAAGGCCAATGCGATTTTGATAGCATTTTGATACTGCATCAATAGAAGTATAGTGTCTAGATCAAGGGAAGTAACAGTGCCACTCTATTCTGCCTTGGTCAGGCCTCACCTAGAATACAGTGTCCAGTTCTGGGCACCACCATTCAAAAAGGATATTGACAAATTGGAGCCTGTTCAGAGGAGGGAGACATAAATGATGAAAGGTCTGGAAACCATGCCTTATGAGGAAAGACTTAGGGAGCTGGGTATGTTTAGTCTGGAAAAAAGACGGTTAAGGGGTGATACGATAGCCCTGTTTAAGTATTTGAAGGGGTGTCGCATTGAAGATGGAGCAAGCTTGTTTTCTGCTGCTCCAGAGACTAGAACACGGAGCAATGGGTGCAAGCTCCAGGAACAGAGATTCTACCTCAACATTAGGAGGAACTTTTTGACAGTAAGAGCTGTTTGGCAGTGGAACACACTCCCTCGGAGCGTGGTGGGGTCTCCTTCCTTGGAGGTCTTTAAACAGAGGCTGGATGGCCATCTGTCAGGGATGCTTTTCAGATTTTAAAATGGGGGCGGCAGGATTGTCTGGAATTAAAGCCTGACTTTTTGTTCGTTTATGTCTTTTGCTCCTTTTTTGGTGTTAGTTTTTATGGGATTTTTCTGTTGCCAGTTTGTATGAATGAGGGTGGCAGAGATGGGATGATAAAGAAGCCAGCTGGGCTGCCAGAAGTCTAATAGGCATTTGTGTGTGCGTGTGTGTTTGTGCATGCGCACCTGTCAGCACCTGTCAGCCATGGATTTCATAAGGTTTTCTTAGGCAAGTTTTGCCAGTTCCATCTTCTGCAATATAGCACCTTACAGAAATACTAATAGAGTGTATTCTATAGATTAGCAGTTGGCAACGTGTAACCCACACTACATCAAAGTTATTTTTACAATCTTGAGTCTTTGGGACACCAGGGTTTGAATTTCTGCTCAGCCTTGGAAACCTACTGGGTGACCTTTGGCAAGTCACACTCTCTCAGCCTTAGAAGGCAATGACAAACCCACTCTGAATAAAGCTTGCCAAGAAAGCCCTGTGATTGGGTCCAGCTTATAATGAATTTATTTTAATATAAATAATAACAACAAACCCTCCAGACTATTTGGGCTGCCCTTTTCTGAGAGAGAGAGAGATGAATTGCCAGTACTGGAAACCTCCAGAAGTGGTATTTCACCATTTAAATAGGTTATAGCACCACCTCCTGCGCTGCCTAATATTAAAAAAAAAATCCTGGGTTTTGTTTTGTTTTCTGCTTTCCCCCCCCCCCCAAATTTTGATTTTTGGCAGGCAGCAGCTAGTGTAACCCCTGGAGAGTCCCAGGACAGAATATTGGCCTCTGAAAACACCCCCTGTTGTAGACACTGTTCTTTCCTCTTATTGTTGGGAAATTATTGTTAGCTACTTGAAACTTCCAGGTTTAGAGGCAATTCATCTGAACAAAATGTGCTCTAGCAGAAAGGTATGTGTGGGAATAGCCAGCCAAGCAGAGAGCTCTGGATTTCACACTGCAGGCTTTCCAGAAACATCTGCCTGGTCACAAACGAAAAGGGAATCTTGGATTCCACTGACTCTTGTGTTCTTCCCCATGTAAATATACCTGCACTTGTGGGGAGTATATATTCATAGACGTAGGCACAGAGACACATACACTGTTCATGTAAGGTAATAAATTGTCTAATTCGTTTACCTGTAGTATATTCTCCCGTGTGTGTGTGTGTGTGTGTGTGTGTGTATGTGTGTACATACATACATACAATTCATGGGGTTCCCTATCAATTTACGGTGACCCCATGAATTTCACAGGATTTTCTTGGACAAGGAATTCTCAGAGGTGGTTTGCCATTGCCTTCCTCTAAATGTAGCCTACGGAACCTGGTCTTCCTTGGCAGTCTCTAATCCAAGTAAGGTACTAACCAGGCCTGATTAGATCAGAAGGGATCTGGTACCTTCAGACATAGTATAATAAATCTCAGATAAAATACTTATGTAATACAATACTGACATAATAAACAATTATCAATGTACAGCAAGTGTGATACTATAAGGAAACAATAAAACAGAGAAGTACTATACAGGTATACTTCAGTTAATGAGACAGATGTGTTCCTGGGCATTGCTTCTTTAATAGAAAATTTGGTACCAGAACAAGAAGAAGGATAGATTCCTACATTTCAAAAAACATGTTCAACATGTTTCAGGAAGCTTCTCCCTAATGATATGCACATGCAGATGCAGGTAAACCTTTCATAAGAAAACCAAAATACTTTGAACCTTCTGGAGACCGTGCCAGCTCAAGCTTCCTTACATTCTGTACTGCAGACACACCAATACCATCCAAAACACAAAGTCTGTGTTTCTCCAGCCCTCCTCCATGCTAAAAAAATTCCAGGTAGATAGAGGATGAGGAAGAAAAGGCGAGACTGTGTAAAAAGCAACTGCTTTGTCAGAGGTTTTGTTCATTGTGGTCTGCCTGGAATCCATGATGACCAGCCAAAGGGAGTAAAAAAAGTTTCCAGGGTAATTTCAAACTCACTAGTCCTTTTCTCCCCTTCCGCAATTAAACAGGTTCAATTATTAGTGTTGATGACAACAAACTAATAGCCTAATTACTAACATTTAACATTAACAAAGTAATTCTCAAATCTTGCCTTCCAAGTTCTGATCCTCCTTTGCGTTTGTGTTACCAGAAACACAGCTGCACTCATAATTTCTCACATCAGTTAAGGCATATCATTTTTCTAAATTTACCTTTTGCTGTGTTCATTTCGGTCACAACAACCATTTTTTAGGGCTAGTAGAAACCTGGAAAAAATATTGTGCAATAGACTGGCACGTTGTAAATTGATTTGAATCCCATTTTATGAGTTGTAATGAGCAATTTACATATTGCCAACATGAGCAGAAACATACCCTGGAAGAAAAATGCTCCCCTCCCCACTTCCTCAGTTTTCAGAACACAATTCCTCCCTCAGTTATTGCTTTTGCTCCCCTTTGCACTTCTGTGGGTCATCTTGCTTGAGTATAAATACCCACATAATCGTATACTACCTTCCTCAGTATTCATTCAACCTCTGCTAATTTATGTAACTGAAGAAGAATGAAAGAAGAAATATGGCTGTCCAATTTTACCCACTTAGTTGGGAACATGTCCCACTGGATTCAGGAAGGGTTCACTTGTGAGGATAGATCCATGTGCAGGATTGTAGCATGAGAAATATTAACACTTAAAAGACAAAAAAGAAGAATGCCTGGATTCTCAAGAGTGGAGTGGGGGCATTTAACAATGGTGGAATCAGGTCTCCTGTAGAGACATGGCCATATATTAGCTTTTCAAAAGGAAAGAGGCTTACTGGAGAGGAGGGTACCTCTGGGACCAGACTTCAGAGTTTCAGGGCAGGGGAAATACTGACTCTCACTGCCCCCAGTCAGCAGAAAAATAAGGACAGTTTTTCTCTGGCTCAGAGAAGGCATGCTTGAGATGTGCCAGACAAAAATTGCCTTCATCTTTATACTGATAGGGGGTGATGGGAGTTATAGTCCAACAAATCAGGGGCGCCTGCCTCAGGGGTGTTGACACCTTTGTTCTGGTCTTCAAACCCAAAATGGTGGGGGAGGGCACACCCATAAACCAATTTGTTCCCCCCTCCCCACGCAGAGTATTGGAACAAAATAAGCCAGACATCTGTTCTTTCTTCCTCTTTTTCATTCTAAAGTATTTTCCCTCTACAAACCCCAGAATTCCTTAGGATGATGCAGACCATGACAGTTAAAAGTATGATCAACAGTGCTACTACTATGTGGTTTGAAAAGGCTCCTGGTGTGTTTACTTTGGAAGAGGACAATCTTCATTTGCACGCACGCACATATCTATGCACATGGTCAGAAGGAATTTTCCTTTCCAGCTTGTTTACTATCCAAGAACAGGCCAAGCTGACCTGGCAAAGCATGTGATGGGACCCACAACGGAGCTAGGAATTTTGTCTCAGAGTGTGATTTGTGTGTGTGTGTGAGAGAGTGATGCTAAGACTGTACGTATTGTTGTTGTTATGCCATTATTTTGCTTTCAAAACTGTATTTGTGTATTGGAAATTTAGAAAAATACCTGGTGTTTGTGTGAGTTATGGGTCAGGCTTACTGTCAGCATTGGACAGTCCCCCCCTCCCCACAGACACACAAAGGTTTAATGTGAACGCTGGCATCCATAGATTTTCCTTGTTTTTTTTTTTTTCTGGGCTGTGAGACCATGTTCTGGAAGAGTTTATTTCTGACGTTTTGCCTGCATCTGTGGCTGGCATCTTCAGAGAATGGTTGGGTAAGAGTGTGTGTGGGGGGTTATATACTGTGAACCCCTGTTGGAGAGGGTATGTAAATTTGTGTATTTGAATGGCTAGTTTCTGGGTGGAGATATGCAAGGAGGATTAGTGTCTGTTTGGCTAATGGTTGGTTGATGGGCCATTATCTGCTGGAAACCCCCCTGTCCCTGGGTGGAATTCCTTTGTAAGTGTTGAGTTTTCATTCTATTGTTTTTCAGGACTGGAAGCCTGATCTTGTTTACTTTTAGGGTTTCTTCTTTCCTGTTGAAGTTGTCCAGGTGTTTGTGGATTTCAGTAGCTTCTCTGTGCCTTCTGACATGATAGTTGTTGGCCTGGTCCAGAATTTCTATGTTTTTAAATAACATTTTGTGTCCAGGTTGGTTTATAACATGTTCTGCTACTGCTGACTTTTCTGGCTGGCCCAGTCTGCAGTGTCTCTCATGTTCCTTGATTCGTGTTTCCACGCTGTGTTTAGTGGTCCCTATGTAAACTTGTCCACAGCTGCATAGTATGTGGTAAACTGTGAGAGCATCTCTTTTGTCCTTCACTGAGCGTAGCATTTCTTGGATTTTCTTGGTTGGTATGTAGATTGTTTGAAGATTGTGTTTCCTCATCAGTTTCCCTATTCTGTCTGTGACTCCTTTGATGCATGGTAAAAATATCTTCCCTTTGGATGGCTGTTTTTCCTTGTTCCTGTGGTTTTTTTCTGGGTCTGGCTGCTCTTGTGATGTCTAATCTGGAATAACCATTAGCCTGTAGGGCCCAGTCTAGGTGCTTCAGTTCGTCCTCCAGGTAATGGGGTTCGCAGATCCTTTTTGCGCGGTCTACCAATGTTTTCATTGTGCTTCTTTTTTGTCCTGGGTAGACTTGAGCTCCCAAAGGCAAAGAGGAGCCAGTCAGTTTCATTAACACTGACCCCCTTCCCCTCAAAACACACAAACAGCCTAAGCCAAACTAGCCTCTTTTCTCTTCTTTTCCTCATCCTGCTCCTTCTCCCGCAACCACCAAAAGGAGGGCAGTTCTTCCCAATTAGTTTCACTCCCCGCCTCCACCCCAAAATTGCCCCAGCCAAATCAGCCTCTTCTCTGCCAAGGCAACTCAAAACCCACCAAAGATAGCCCACTCAAAAGATAAGGCCACTTCCCCCATACCAGGGAGGAGTGAGAGGAGAGTTGGGTTTGCCAGCAGAGAGTCTGAGTGACTGGGGAGGGAATGGGTCTCTTTCTAAAGGGAGGTGCGGAAAACTAGATCCTCCCCAGCTCAGACACGGGGGGGGGCTCTTCTCCTCTCTCCACAAAGCACAGTTTAGTGTGCCCTTGCCCCCTCACCCCAAATGTCTCCCCCTTACCTCCTCTTCTCCTGCCTGCTCCACCCACTGGGCCTCTCTCCTTCCTCCTTTCTACCTTTCCCCTTCCAGCCACATGAAAGGAAGCTGCTATTTTCCCCCTCCCATCTAAACATTTCCTGCCTCCCTTGGAAGCTGAGGGCTGTATGCTCTGAACCCTTGGAGGACCAAAGAGGGCCAGAAGAGGAGTCCCCCCCTTTTATTTATATTTAATTTAGGTATTTATACCCTGCTCTTCAGCTACAAAGGGTCTCAGAGCGGCTTACAAATTGTTAAGCAATAGCACCTTCACATCTACACCACTTTTATAGTGCACTAGGCACTCTCCAAACAGTTTCCAATATGTGTTAGCTACTTGCCCCCACAAGCCATGTACTGATTTTACTGACCTATGAAAGGATGGAAGGCTAAGTGAAACTTGGAGCCCTTGGGAATGAACTCGCAACGTTGTGGCTGCAGTACTGGCATTTAACCACTGCGCCACCAGGGTTCCCTTTCCGCCACCTCCCCCTTCCCTTGGACCCCCCCCGACAAAGACCCTCTGTGCCCACTGGGCCACCCAACCCTGTCCCCTTCTTCCTCCCCCTCCCTTTGGGCTGCCCCTCTGGCCACAGCCTTTGAGCTATTTCTTCCTGGAGCCTTTCCACCCTCCTCTCTCATCATCATCCCCAATGCCCCTCCTCCCAGGCAGTGCCTCTTTCCTTCCTTTCCTTGAGAGGGGAGGAGGAGGGTTGGGGGGGGCAAGGGGAAGAGGGGGCGCCCAGAGAGGCCAGATGGCCAGGACCCCCCTCCTGCACTTCATTCTGGTCTGGAATGGCACTTGGTTGGGCGCCAGCAAAGGGAGGGGGCAGTGAGGAATTCAGGTTGTCTGTTTTTTTTAACTTGCAAAGCATGATGTACACAGATAGCATTATACAGTCGTCCCTTCACATTCGCGGGGGTTCCGTTCCGCGGACCCCCGCGAATGTGAAAAATCCGCGAATAACGACTCCCCTCCCCCTCCCTCCCCAGGCCTTCGCGGGGCCTAGCAAGGCCCCACGGAGGCCTCCCCGGCCCTTCCTCCCTCCCTCCCCAGGCCTTCGTGGGGCCTCCGGAGGCCCTCCGGGGGTCCCGCGAAGGCCTCTCCACCCCTCCCCAGACCTTCGCGGGGCCTCCAGAGGGCCTCCGGGGGTCCCGCGAAGGCCTCTCCACCCCTCCCCAGGCCTTCGCGGGGCCTCCGGAGGGCCTCCGGGGGTCCCGCGAAGGCCTTCGCACCGCTCCCCAGGCCTTCGCGGGGCCTCCGGAGGGCCTCGGGGGGTCCCGCGAAGGCCTCCCCACCCCTCCCCAGGCCTTCGCGGGGCCTCCGGAGGGCCTCTGGGGGTCCCGCGAAGGCCTCTCCACCCCTCCCCAGACCTTCGCGGGGCCTCCGGAGGGCCTCCAGGGGTCCCGCGAAAGCCTCCCCACCCCTCCCCAGGCCTTCGCGGGGCCTCCGGAGCGCCTCCAGGGGTCCCGTGAAGGCCTCCCCACCCCCTCCCCAGGCCTTCATGGGGCCTCCGGGGGCCCCGTGGAGGCCTCCCCTCTCCCTCCAGGTCTTTCACGGGGCCTCTGGAGGCCCCGTGTCGCGGTTTTGGGGGGGCCGGGGGGCCCCTCCCAAAACCGCGAATAACCAAAACCGCGAATGTCAAGTTCGCGAATCTGGAGGGACAACTGTATATAAATAAATGATGATCATAATTATAAATGGCCACCCTATCAAATGGCCTTCAGAAGCATGGAGTAGCCTAACCTCTTGTGCCTCTCAGTAACGTTTGTGTGATTTTAGGATCTTATCTTGTCAGCATGAAGGTGTGAAATGTCCCCCAGTTTAGTCATGCTTTTTAAAATAGCAACTGCACCAATCCCACCAGCCTCTTTTATGTTTTTAACATCAATGCATACAAAATTTATTCCTCCCAAATCCTCTCAGGCTGCCCCATTGTGGCCAGAAGGCAACTCTTGTTCTCTGAAAGGCTCCAAGTGGGGAAGGCTTCCAGTACAGCTGTGAAAGTGGTCTCCAGGGGGTCTCCTGACTGAAGACTAGAGAGTAGGGTTGCCAGTATTTACATTTTTTTGGGGGGGGGTCCTCTCCGAGGAATGCATGGACTACATCTCCCTCTCCCATCTATGACACTCAGGGGCTCTTCTCCCCCTCCTCTTCCATCTCTCCCCCTCCACAAAGCACATTTGGAGGTGTCTTTCCCCAGTCCCCCAAAGTTGCTTCCTTTACCTCTTGGGTCTTTCTGTTTCTTCCTCTAGGAATCCACGTGGCTGAGACAGTGACACCTTTGTTTTTGGATGGTTCACTGTGCACAAACTTTGTTTCATACACAAGATTATTAAAAATATTGTATATAAAATTACCTTCAGGCTATCTGGATAAGGTGTACATGAAACATAAATGAATTTCAGGTTTAGATTTGGATCCCATCTTCAAGATATCTCATTATGTATATGCAAGTATTCCAAAATCTGAAATATTCTAAAATCTGACTCAACTTGTAACTTCAGCATTCTCCTTCTCTGGCATTTCTCTCAATTTCTCATTCCCTCCCTCTTCCTTCCTTCAATCTGGATCCCTTGCAGGCACCTTAAAGAGGATCCCAGGCAAAGACTGAGAGGTGACTAAAGGAAGACTTGCAGGCCTTTGGGGCTCTTCACAAAATAAAGTGGTGGCAGCCCTGTGGGGCCAGTTGCTCCCTCAGCTGAACCTCCCTCACTGGGTTGTTGTGATGATAATGGTGGTGTGTATGAACATCCCTTGTTCCTCCCTGAATCCCTGCCTCCATTCGCCAGTGAGGAGTTGCTTGCCCTGTGGGATTTTCTGAACAAGAGGAGCTTTGGGTCCCCCCTCCTCTCTCCTGATGACCCCCTTCTTGGCTTAGCCTTCTTGGGCTCTTTCCTCCCTCCAAAACTTTCCCAATGGATCCATCCTTCCCAGGACTCCAGGCAAAAGGCCTCCTTCCCTCTCCCTCCAAGGTTGCTTTAAATGCTGTTAAAACTGCCTTCTATTTGATGTTTTTATTTCATAAAGTCTTGTAAACTGGAGGTCTCTTTTCCTTCCTCTAAACCACAGCCAAGCCAGGCTGACTGGGGAGGAGAGAGAGAGACCTCCTTCCTGGGAGGCAAAAGGGGAGGGGGGTCAGCTTCAACCCCCCTCCCTTCCTCCACCCCACATTGATGCAGAAGGGAGGACCTGCCTCTGCCCCACTGCTGGGGTGAGTGGATTCTGCAGGGGGGAGGATTGGGACCCCTCCTCTCCTCTCCTCACTCTGAGTTAACTGAATGTGAACTACTTTGGCATTTTGAGCATCCTCTGCCCTGTCCCCAGGATGTGTGAACTCTCCAAATAGAAGAGAAAAGGAGGCCTCAAAGCATGCCTGTATTTGGGGTGTGTGTGTGTGTGCCTTGCGATAACAACCCATCCTCATTCTGCCCCCCATGTCATGCCAGCCTCAGGTCTCTCACACTGACCTCCCCCACAAATTCTCTCCCCCCACCCAGGCTTGGAGTCTGGCTCCCTCCTCCCTCCTGTCTCCTCCCTGCAGCAGAAAACTCAAGAGCTCCCCATCTCTCCTCTTCCCATGAAGAGGAAGCTTGGGGGGGGGGGATCATGAAGCTTGGAGGGGGAATCATGAAGCTGGGGGGGGGATCCTTCCCCTATTCCACAATTCCCATCATCCCCACTGTCTCCTTTTTCTATTCCTCCCCCTTTATATTGTATTTCCTGCCATTCATTGCCACTCTGGCTTTCTATCACCTCAGCCCTCCACTTGCCCTAGGAAAGCCCCCCCCCCAAAAACTGGGCCAAGAGCCAAATACCAAGGATGTAATTATTTCCTCTGAACCCCCCTCCCCCAAGAGGGAAGAGGAGGCCTCGCAGCTGGAGAAGCACCTAGGCCTTGGGGGGGAGGGGGGGGGTCCCTTGCTTCCACCCCAATGACCCCCCTAAGGCTCCCTCCCTCTAGGAAACCCCCCAGCCCTGCCCCTGACCTGAACCCAAAGGGGCCCCTCACCTCTCCACTCTCCCCACAAAAAAGCCCAGCCAACACCACCAGAAAAAAATTGATAAATTTGTGCAAGCGCTACCAATTAAACCCATCCTAGATCAACACAAATTATTGCTAATACAACCCATATCAGAGACAGAACTTAAACAGGTTGTCCAGAAATTGACAACTGGGAGGTCCCTGGGTCTAGATGGATTTAAGGCAGACTTTTACAAATTATTTTATGAGGACTTAGCCCCCCAACTATTGGAGTTGTACAATGACTTCTTAATTTCAGGAAAATGCCCCCAATTGCTCACTTCCCAAATAATTCCAATTCCCAAGGCAAAGGAAATTCACCCTGACTCACTGGCCTTTCGCCCAAATATCACTAATAAACCAAGACACTAATACTCACAGCAATATTGGCTAAACGCATTAATAGCTTTATTGCTAATTATATAAATCCTGATCCAGTAGGGTTCATATCTAACAGATGATTAGCCAATGCAGATGGAAGAGTCCTAAATGTAGTTCACCATGCTAACAATACAAAAAGATCCCTAGCACTCCTCTCATTGGATCCTTAAAGGCTGTTGATAGAATAAATTGGCACTATTTGATGGGAGTGCTTAAAAAAATGAACTTGGGTGACCACTTTATCAGACTTTTTAAGTCAATGTATGACAGCTCCTTAGCTATCATGACAGTTAACCAGGGCATGCTCAGACCCCATCAAACTGCAACGTGGCACCAAACAAGGCTGCCCTCTGTCCCCAATACTATTCACAACTGCGATTGAACCCCTGACAACCATGATCAGGAATAATCCTAATATAACTGGCCCTCAAATTGGCACCAAAATTCACAAAATTAATTTATTTGCAGGCGACACATTGGTCTACTTAGAGCACCCTAGAACTTCCTTCCTGTAATTGAAAATAATCTTAGATGCCTTTGATGTATTTGCAGGTCTCAGAATTAACAAAGTCTAAATTATTATGCCTTAACACACACACCCACAAAGACAGAAAGAATTGCAAGATATGACTAAACTCTGACTTTATCCTTCAGGTTTTACTTACTGTACTTGGGCATCTATATAACAAAGGACAACAGTCAATTAATGCATAGGAATTATAGGAAAGTAACTGGATGGATAACTAATCATCTGCAAGAATAGAAGCATCTGTATCAGAGTTTGTTAGGCAGGATAGCCCTTACGAAAATGTTCATAGTGCCCTGGCTCTTTTTTCTTTTCCAGGCAATTCCATTGACCCCCCCCCCAAAGTAAATTCAAATTGTGGCAGAGCCTTCTCAACTCCTTCATCTTCTATCATAAATGACCCAGATTTAGAAAAACAGCTAGGCACTTACCAAGTCAGGTGGCTTAGCAATCCCTGATATAAAACTTTACTGTGACACCTTTCAGCTCTGCCAAACTTCCCTATTAATATGTGGAGACCTTAAGGTGCCATGGGTGGAGATGGAACAAGTTTCCCCCTAAACATGCAATTTTTTTTTTTTTTAAAAAAATACTGTATACAAAAACGGAATTATGCTCTATTTCCAATCATTGGCATCATTGCTAATATGGTCCAAATGGAAGAACACTATTGCGTCTCCTCCTTCCCCAATATGTCCATTCTTACTCCTTCCTAATTTTTACAGCCCAGACAGGATAAAACAGTTTGAAGATTGGGAAATGAGAGATATTTCTCTAATTCAACACATGTTCTCCAAGAGTAAACTAAAATCTAGAGAAACACTGACAGCCCAACTGCACCCGCACCCAGTTTCCTGTCATCAGTTAAATCAAACTACCAGCTCTTCTAACTCTACAGTTCTGATTCTACTTCTTTTGCCAATAAGTTGACAGCCACACACAATCCCCTGCTCTCATTAACTTTCTATGAACAGACATGTACAGCTTCTGATTTCAGTACCAAGGGGTGAGCCTCTTTGATCTACAGCACTCTGGTGGAGTGTACATATGACACTACACAAAGCCTAAAAGAAAACTGGGAAATGGACCTGGGCATGGTTATACCAGATTCAGATTGGTCACATTTATGGTCCTCTCCTCCCTTCAAGTCCAGATCTGCCAGAGCCAGAGAAACAACTGCAAAACCCATCCATCAGTGGTACATGACCCCGACAAGGCTGGCAAGCATGGTTAAAACTATGTTACCAATATGTTGGAGGGGATATGCTGCAAGGGGGACATATCAACATGTGGTTGGACTGCCCAAAAGTCTATGACTTTTGGCAAGAGATAATTGGACAGTAAGAAATGGTGACCAAGCAGAAGATAAAATTTTGTCCATCACTCCTTCTATTGTCAGTCTACACTGATGAGAACAAGGGTCTGAAACACCGATCCTTGATCTTGTAGCTGCGAGGACAGAAATTGCCTCTGCATAGAAAATGGGGGAGGTCAGTGTGGAAAGATGTTGGAAATGTGTGTGGGATCTCTGGCTGTTAGAAAAACTGGTGGCAAAATGAGCACACAAATACATAGATTGACTTCAGAAAGCTTTATTGAATGCTGGTTTCCACTTATTGACTATGTTAATTCCAAAGCTCCTGGTATGGCGCCTCCGTCAACTCACTTAAATCTATGGGCGGACATATTAGAAAACCCAATATCAGTGCAAAGGTGATAGAACACTGCTACATCTCCCTGATCCCACACACATAGACCTGACAAAGGTAACACTGCCAACCTGACAATGTTACTTGCTGAAACATCACGATACTGAATGCTTTTATTTGGTTGAACATTTGTACCTTATCTGTTTTATGTTTTGTTAAGAGCCGTAAAAATCCAAAACATCAATTTAAATAAATAAATAAATAAATAAATACACTGACAAAAAAAAGAAGACCAGCTCTGGTGATAAAGCTCTTTCCACACTCTGTGCCTGAGGCTGCCTCCGAAACCTGGAGGGAGGAGGGTTCTGTCTCTTGTTTCCTTTGCTGCACCAGTTTATTTTCTTTGGACTTGGCTGGACATCCTGTGGCCCTCCAGTGAGCTGCACCTCCCATCAGCCCTTGGATAGCATAACAAATAAGTCATGGATGCTGGGACTTGTAGCCCACCAACACGTGGACGGCTGCAGGATCCCCACGTCTGCCTTTGGGCTAAATTGTGTGAGCAATCCCAACTAGAAGGGGTTTTGATTTTTATTTCTCTAATGAAGAAGTAAGGAACCCAACAGAAGAGACATTTGTTGCTGTTCTGTGCTGTCAGGTTGGCTTCAACTGAGGGCAACTCTAAGTTGAACATTTTGGATTCCTTCAGTCACTCCACCTGTACTATGTTCTTTCTCCATTCCTGCTGCCTTCCACTTTTCGGACTATCATAATCTTTTCCAGTGAGTCATGTCGTCTCACAATGTGTCCAAAGTACAATAGCCTCAATTGAGTTATTTCGTCTTCTAGCCAATGTCCAGGCTTGATTTGCTCTCAGAGTCCATGGAAGACTGTCTAAATGTCTGCACATGTGAAATGCTTCCATTGTTCTTTCTGCAGGTTTGCATTGTTCCAGGATTGGCCTGCCTTGTCTCCAAAGGTGGGGAGAAAGGAATTAATCCTCCATGGAAGACATTGCAGCAAAGATGCCCTTGGAACAGGTGAATGTTCACCTCATCCTTCTTTGTGATGTAGGCATACAGGAGGGGTCTGCAACAGAGGGTCCCAAATGATTGATATGAAACACAGAACCATTTCCCTCCTTAGAGTGTTCTTCAGTTCAACCTCCCAAAAACTGAATCCTTGGTTTGTCAGACTGGGATGCGATGGATGGTGAGAGGCCATCCTGAGTCCTGTAGTGGCTCAGTTGATCAGTGCTTGCTGCCATCTTGTCCTTGCTTCCCCTCCCAGCCAGTCAGGGCCAGGGCTGGTGGGACTGGGCTTCCTGTCAATGGTGGCCCCTCAGAGTGTCCCTCTGGCTTTTCAGCAGGACTCGCTCTATACCTGGGTTAGCATTACATCCATGGCATTTAGGCAGAGTTGGTCCATCATTTTGGTGGAGTGAGACCCCTGACTCAGGCAGCTGGTTTTGAGCCATCATGAAAGGGAGCAATTGCTAATGATTTAATTTGTGGCTCTCATATTTTTACTATCAAAGATGGGAAGAGGCTCTTGTGGTGTTCTCTGCCTTATGTGCTAAAAGAACTTGACCATATAGGCTGGAAATTAAAAAAAAAATAAATCCGCTGCTTGGGTGAGGTTGCCGAAGACTTCAATGCAGATTGGGGAGACCTATGTGGAAGAGCTACCACATGCTAAACAAAATTTCTCGTCACATGAGAAACCTAGTTCACCAGTTATCCAGATTGTAACCTTGCTTTTTCCTCATGCACTATTGTTCAATAGTGAAAGGAGTTAAGTAAAACTCATGAAGGGAGTTAAATAAAAGAGATGGGAGAATATTCAATTGGGAGATAAAAGCAGGGAGAGCAAGTGAGGCACAGTGGTTTGAGCAGTGGTCTACAGCACTCTATTGCTAGAATGTAGCGATGCACAAAGCAGAATTGGGTATCCACACTAAATTATCTCAAACAGTGCTGCATTGTGAAACTCCTGGGCCCAGGAAAATAGAATTCATTATGCAAAGATGTTTATAGAATCATAGGGTTGGAAGGAGTCTGGGGCTGAAACTCTTCAATATTTTTATCAATAACGTAGATCAGTGGTTCTTAACCTGTGGTCTACCGACCCCAGGGGTCCGCAATGTCTTCACAGGGGGTCCTCGAAGGCTTGAAGGCTGCTTGGCCCACCTCCTCCCTGCAGTGGAGTGGCCACGAAACAGCATGGTAAAGGCTGGATGGCTAGGCCTGCACATTGCCATTCAATCCATTCCAGCCACAAACTTGCAGCAAGAAGCAGGAAAAAAGTCTTCCCTCCCCCTCCAGTGCCTCTGAAGGAAGGTTTAATGCATGGTGTAATTTTTTAATTTTTAATTTAATTAGGTATTTATACTCCGCTCTTCAGACACAAAGGCTATCAGAGGGGCTTACAAATTGTTTAAGCAATATCTATTTACACATCTACACTGCATTAAGCAGTTTCTAATGTGTGTTAGCTGATTGCCCTCACAAGCCAGGTACTCATTTTACTGACCTACAAAAGGATGGAAGGCTGAGTGAACCTTGGAGCCTGCTGGAATTGAACTTGCAACGTAGTGAATTGTAGTACTGGCATTTAACCACTGTGCCACCAGGGCTCCCTCCTTATAATAATACAATTATTATAATAATTGTATTATTATTATTATTATTATTATTATTACCTGTTGTGGTGGTGGTGGTGGTTTTACATCTTGAGTTAAGTCTTGGGGGTCCATGGCAACAAAAAACATTTAAAGGGGGTCCCTGGTGATGAAAAAGTTAAGAGCCACTGGCTTAGACAATGGGTTAGAGGGAATCTTTACCAAGCTTGCAGAGGATTCAAAACTGAGAGGTGTAGATAATACATTGGAAGAAAGGAACTCAAAAGGGCCTTAATAAATTACTAGAAAACTGGGCTGAAGCTAATAGAATGAAATTCAACAGAAAAATTCAACATTTAAGCCACAAAAGCTAAATGCACAGGTATAAGAAATATTCAGAACAGAATAAAATAGCCCAGAACATCCAAGTAGGCCACATAATCCAAAAACAGTATACCAGTTATGCATGACTAGAAAAGAATGATGTTTTTGCCAAGGAAGCTGGCACGCAGAAAACGACCAGAAGACCAGCTTTTTGGCTAACCATCTCAACCAAATCCACCAATCATGCATGACAGAGTGATGAAAGAAGCCAAAATGCCTGTAGCGAAAACACATTCCAAAACTTCCAGGCAACAAAACCCCACATTCTGGAAAACAACCCAGAAGGCAAACTTTCCAGGTGGTAGCAGCAGCAGCCAAATTCATTACATGGGATTTAGTGACATGCAGAAAACTCCAGATAAATCAGTTATTGCTATCTGTCACAATCAAGTGCCAGTATTCATTCCAGATGTAGTGGTTTGAGTGTTGGACTACAAATCTGGACACCAGGGTTCGAATCCCTGCTCAGCCATGAAAACCCACTAGGTGGCCTTGGGCAAGTCACATTCTCTCAGCCTCAAAGGGATGCAAAGGCAAACCCCCTCTGAACAAAACCCCATCATAGAGTCATCATGTCAGAAACAACTTGAAAACAGGGAGACCACAACACAGGTGGATTGACTCCATCAAGGAAGCCAAGGTTCTGAACTTGCAAGACCTGATGTGGTCCATTAATAATAGGATCCCTTTAATGTCTCTCATTCGTAGGGTACCATAAGTTGAAGGCAACTTGACACCACAAAACAACTGCAAACAACTCTTCTGTTGGTCTCTTTCCTTTTCCATCAGGGGGAGGAAAAAAAAAACACCTCTAGCTGGAATTACCTACAAGATGTAGAGCTAAGGCAGGGGTAGGAATCCTGCAGCCTTCCAAATGTTGGTGAACTGAACCTCCCAGGACCCCACACTTAATGGTTAGGCTGACCAAGGGACTAATGGGAGCTGCAGTTTGTCAACATCCAGAGGGCCACAGGATCCCCACCCCTGTTCAAACAGAAGGACTTGCAAGCCATGGAGGAAACAGAGGCAGAGCTCTCCTCCCTCCAGGTTTTGGAGGCAGCCTGGGGCACTGAGTGTGGAAAGAGCTTCAGCAACAGAGCTAGTCTTCTTTCAGCTCAAAAGATCTGTGGGTATATACATTCACAGACACACACATACTGACACACACACAGCCTTTTCAAGAGCCACTACAACCTCTCAGCCTTCCCTGGAATGGAGTTGATTGTCAAGTGGGTCTCTCTCTAGTCAAAGTATTTTTGCCTGAGAGCCATTGAGAAGGGGCCTGCTAGAGATGCAGGTTTAAAGTTTGCAAGCATGAAAAGAGACAGACTCACTGGAAAAGATGACACTGCTCAGGATAAAGTGGAAGGCAGCAGGAAATGAGGATGATCACAAAACAAGTCAACTGACTCCATCAAGGAAGCCAAAATGCCGAGCATCCATTACCTGATCAGGCCTGTTATTATCAGGGTCTCTTGGATATCTCTTGTTCATGGGGTTGCTCTTGGTTGAAGGCAGCTGGGCAGCACTATTATTCTAGGAGAGCCATTGATGGTTGTCCTGTGCTGTCCAGTTGCCTTCAACCGGGGCAACGCCATGAACGAGAGACATCCAAAGTACCTTCTGTTGGGTTCCTTCCTTCTCAAAACCCTTCAGGTGGGATTACTCAGAAGATTTAGCCCTAAGGCAGAGTTGGGAATCCTGTGGTCTTCCAGAGGTTGGTGGAATGCAACTACCAGCACCCCTCACTTATTGGTTATGCTGGAAAGGGGCTGATAGGAGCTGCAGTCTGACAACATCTGGGGCCCCCCAAGAAGCCCACCCTTGCTCAAAGAGAAGGAACTACAAGCAAGCAGAGCCCCCCTCCCTCCAGGTTTTGGAGGCAGCCTGCTGCAAGGAGTGTGGAAACAGCTTCAGCATCAGACCTAGTCTTCCTTTTCCTCAATAGATCGTAAGTCCAAACACACACACTGTCTCCTGGCCTCCCCTGGAAGGGTGTTGGTGGCCCGGTAGGCCTTTATTGATCTAGTTGCTTGAGATCCTCTTTCAGGGCCTATCAGAGATGAAGATTTAAGGTTAGTAGGCATGATATGAAAACAAGATGGAGAGACAGACTGGTGCCTTCAGCCTTTGTCCTCCAAGGGTTAAATGGACAGCAAACTCAACTTCTCTGGCTTTTTCTTTGCAAACAAAGATTCAGGAAGGACTCATCCCATACTTTCTGCGAGTGCGCTGATGACTAAAAAGGCCAATCCAAGATAAACAAGTCCGGTTGCAGAAAGCACAGCAGAAGGTCTCTTTGGGTGATTTTTCTGGGTTATGATTCTTTCTGTGTTATCGTTTCTCTTCAGGACTTGTTCGGCGTGAGTTCTCAAATAAGGCTGCAGCATTGTGGATAGTGCGTCTCCATGCCTCCTGATGTGAGGCCCGGGCAGAACATTGTTGGTGATCAATTTGGCCAAGCCTGATGTATTGTTTCAGGGAATCCTTGTATTGCTTTTTTGGAGCGCCCCTCTTACGCTGACCCGTGGCAAGTTCACCATTGAGTACTATTTTGGGGAGGTGATGGTCCTCCATCCTAGAAACGTGCCCTGCCCAGCGCAGCTGTGTTCTCAATATCATGGCCTCAATGCTGGTGATCCCTGCTTGCTCAAGGACAGAAACATTCGCCACATAGTCAGTCCAGTGTATATTTAGGATTGTGCATGAAAGGCCAGAAATGTTAATGTGGGGAAAGATAGTAGTTGTGTACTCTGTCCTCATTTCCAGAAGAATAGGGATGTCCCTTTGAATTTCCATGGTGGGGAAGGGAAGGTGGAGGCAGCAGGAGGAAGGGAGTGAGGGTGCAAGAAGGGGGAGGATGATGCAGAAGAGGACAGACCCCCCCTCCAAAAACATGCTTGTTTAATGGGGACGAGACACAGAAAAAGGATTTTCCTAGCCTTGGGTGCTATGCCTGGGAGGGGGTGGAGTGTTTGATGCAGGGAGGGAGCCTGGATGGGGGAGTTATGGGATGGACAGGGAGCAGAAGAAATCTCCCTTCCCCATGGGGACCCCTGGTGGTGGGGTGGTCCAAAAAGGGAGCTCTCCTTGATAAGGCAGCATGGCCTAGTTGGAAAAGTTTTCCTGGCTTTTGGGGGGCATGTAATCTGGGAGCAGCTGGAGGATAAGGAGAGGAAAGAGAGCCCCTCCACTTGGAAAAAAGTCACATTTTGCTAAGCAAGTGAAGGAAATCGGAGTGGGGAGGTGAAATCGTTCAGGGTCTGGTTTGACTTTCCCTAGGGAGGCAGAGATACTCTCCTCTTCTACTGAGGACCCCCTTCTAAATAGTACTTAATGCCTAACTTTGCCTTCTGGCATCCCATAATAGACCTCCCCATCTCTCCACATGCTCCAAAAAAGCCCCTCCAGGTGCTAGAGCCAAATATCCCTGCACACATCCAATCAGCAAGGATGTGATTCCCTTTGAGAACCCCCTCCCCTAAGCATCTCAGCCCCATGGAGAGCCGCAAGAGGGAAGAGGAAGCCTAGATGCTGGAGAAGCCCCCATGCTTTTGGGGGGTAGGGTCAGGGCTGGTTTAAGGGCCCTGCAGCCACAGGGGGCCCCATCATTGTTGGGGGGGTGTCGTAACCCTCCTCCTGCAAAAACATTATTAGCAATAATCTGAATATCCTGTACTGTGAACAGGTTAGGTTGATTGACCTGAGATAAACATGGAGCCTCCAAAATAAATTGTTGTAGAGGTCCCAAAATTCCTTAAACCGGCCCGGGGGGGGATGGTGGGGGGGGGCTTCCTTTCTTCCACCCAAGTAACCCCTCAGACCACCAACGCTTCCCCCCAATTATACCCCTCTTCCTTCCCCCAAAAAGTGAATTTGGATTCGCTTTTATTCCTCCAGCCTCCTCCTCTCCTTCACTTTCCCCCAATGAAATTCAAAGGCTCCTCCTCCCTCCTTCCAGAAATGAGGAGAGGGTGCTTCTCTTCTTCCCCCTGTTTACCATTTCCTGCCTCTCTAGGAAGCTGAGCTCTCTGCTCTTTGGAAGACTGAGGATGAATCCACACTACACAAATCATCCAGTTTGAAACTGGATTATTTGCCATGGCTCCTTCCTTTAAAATCCTGGAATTTCGAGTTTGGTGAGGCACCAGCATTCTTTGGCATAGAAAGCTAAAGGCCTTGTAAAACTACAGATCCTAGCATTCAGTAGGAAGGAGTCATGGCAAATCATCCACTTTCAAACTGAATTATTTTTGTAGTGTGGATGAGGCCAGAGGGTCAGAAGGCGCTTCTCTCTCTCCTTCTTTCCTTTCTTCCTGCAAACCTCTCTATTGCCCCTGAAAAGAAGAGGGAAGAAGGGAGGGTAAAGAAAGGCCCACCAAAATATAGTAATTAGGAAAGAAGTAAATAAATTCCAACTGCAATAAATGAACCAGTCAATCAGCTTTCCCACCCCCTTCCTTGAAACCTGTTTCTTTAGTAGCCTGGCAAAGGATATTGACAAATTGGAGCATGTCCAGAGAAGGGCAACTAAAATGGTGAAAGGTCTGGAAACCATGCCTTATGAGGAGAGACTTAGGGAGCTGGGTATGTTTAGCCTGGAAAAAAGACAGTTAAGAGGCGATATGATAGCCCTGTTTAAGCATATGAAGGAGTGTCACGTTGAGGATGGAGCAGGCTTGTTTTCTGCTGCTCCAGAGACTAGAACACGGAGCAATGGATGCAAGCTCCAGGAACAGAGATTCAACCTCAACATTAGGAGGAACTTTCTGACAGGCAGTAAGAGCTGTTCGGCAGTGGAACACACTCCCTCGGAGCATGGTGGGGTCTCCTTCCTTGGAGGTCTTTAAACAGAGGCTGGATTGCCATCTTTCAGGGATGCTTTGATTGTGTATTCCTGCGTGGCAGGGGGTTGGACTGGATGGCCCTTCCAACTCTACAATTCTATGATTCTATGAAGGGAGTTGTCTGAGTTTTATTTTCCCTGAAATGGAAAGATGTACCTGGGTTTCAATTGCTTCTAACCTTTAATGCTGCATTTCACTTGTTAAATTCTTCCATATTTTTTAAACAGCCTGAAAACTTAACCCAAGCCCCAGGTGCCTCCTTGCTTCTTGCTGTGCTTGGAAGAGAATTGCATGGTGGCTGAATACTAGAACACCAGTCCTCGATTATGGCACAGGAGTGATGCAAGAAGCCACAACACATCCAGATCACATGAAAGGTGAGCCCTGTGGGATTTGGGGGGCTTGTTCCCTCACTCTCACCTAGTCTTCTGTGGCTGGTAATTTGATGGTTGTGTAGCTGCTCAGAAGTGACTGTTCAGGGTTATTTTATTGTGGCTGCTGACTAACTCCCCTCCCCTCTGTACCTGCCCAGCCCCTCTCCCCAAATTTGTTCTTGCTGGGCAATACACCCTCACCCTACCACTCTATCCCAGACAGGCCAGGTGATTTTGGGTAACTACACAGGAGCAAGAGGTGTTTTTTTTTTTTTTAAAAAAACACAGGTTAAAATACTCCTTAAAAGCTCCTAAAAGCAGCCTAAAAATAATCTTAGAATCCAGTTTTAAAACAGTTAAATAGCAATTTTGGACGTTGAATGCCACATAAAGCAGCATTGTCTTGATTGCTTGCTTGAAGCTTAGATATGGGGAAAATCTGAGGTAATTGGCCTGTCAAAATTCATTTAAACCAGGAAGGAGTGATGAACCCATTCATGATACTTATAAAAGAAAAAAAACCCTCTGAGTACTAAAATAACACATAAAATGGAGTGGTATGTTATTGCTCTGCCCTGACCACTCCATCTGTCTTTCTATTTAACTCAGAATTTAAACATGCTCACAGGGACTTCAGGAAAGATGACTAATCCTGAAAAATTACCTCAGAATATACTTTACACCCTCCTGTGTAGACACAGATTTTTCCCCTGAAGGAGGGGAGGGGACAAAAAACCTTCCCTGGCTCTCAGCCCCCCTCCTCCAAACCCTCTGAAACTCCCACCAGTTGGATTATTCCCAATCCAACTGGTGGGCATCCCGGACAGTACCCCCACCTAAAAATGATTTTGCAGTATTACACTGTGGAACTTAAATGGATTTCATTGGCCCTGTTACTGCTTGGTGTACACAAGATAGTCCTGTGAAGGGGCAAAATAGTTTTGCTGTGGCCCAAATCTGAAGGAAACAAACTGGGAAGGATTAAAAGGGTCCACTAAGGGCAGAAAGGGGTTCAGCTTCTGAGAGAGGCAGGAGCGGCTAAAGGGTTTTGGGAGTGACAGGAGAGAACCCCCCACATATTCCTGGGAGGGGAAGGGGATCCCTTGAGCTTTCTTGAGTATAAGAGGTGGGGGTTGGTGCCTGCAGAGGCAGGACAGACAGACAATGGGGCAACATGGAGGCTGGATGTGGAGGGTAGAGAGGGAACTAAGTCATGCCATCCCTCCTCTGTCTGCAAAGCATAAGCCACACACCCTAGGCACACAAAACTGGGTGGGAGTGAGGAAACTAGCAAAATTGCACAGGAAACACTTTTTAACCACCTCTTTGAGGAAAAATGTATTTTAGAAAAGAGCCTGGAAAACTAAGCTTCCATATAGTGGCTCTCTCCAAATTCACCAGCCCTGCATTATGACATGAGTGAGGCATGAAGCTACAATTTTCCACAAGATCGCTTTGAAGCAGGAAAAGAAAAACACTTCCTGCAGAAAAATAACAAAACCAAGAACACCTAACCAAAACACACACCCTGCCTGCCCACCCACTAGTGGAGGATCAAAGCAGAGCCTAAACTGAGGGGATGCCCACAAGGAAGGAAAGGACTGGAAAAGCACGTCACCAGGGAGGAAGGGTCAAAAACACATTATCCTTTCTACCGCATGATTAAGTGTTGAGGATAGGAAGATGCCAGCATTTAACAAAGGAGTCAGTGGACATTTGTTTGTCAACAAATTTGTGAAAAGAAATGCCTTTTCAGCCCCATGTAGTCTGCCCCTCCCCATTATCTGAATATGCAATCTACCTTCATGGTCAAAAGCAGTTCAACTTGGGGAGTACGTCTCTAATAAACATACTGATTCTCCATAAATGATGCCATGTTGCATGACTTTGGATGGGCAACCAAGAGAAAAGATGATTCAAAGTTTATTGAATGAAGAAGTGCAAGACACTTTAAAATCACATGTTCTGAAGCAAAACCAGCATTGAATGGGATAACAGTTGAGTCTCCCATATCCAGAATTCCCAAAATATTCCAAAATACAAAATTGTCCACATAGATAAGCTGAGATATTGACACCTTTCCTTTCTTATGGTTCAATGTACACAAACTTTGTTTCATGAATAAATTATTAAAATAGTGTGTATAAAATTACCTTCAGGCTATGTGTATAAGGTATATAAGAAACATAAATGAATTTCATGTTTAGAGCTGGGTCCCATCTCCAAGAGGTCCGATTATGTATTTGCAAGTTTTCCAAAATTCAAAATATTCCAAAATCCAAAGTTCCTCTGGTCGCGAGCATTTTGGATAAAGGAAACACAACCTGTATAATAGTTTCACAAGACAGAATGTAGATATACTGTCTCTTCAATGAAAAAGTATTTCATACTTTCATTTCCTCTCCAGTGTGGGCACTCTGATGCTTCAAAAGGGTTGAATCATGACCAAAGCATTTTCACACTGCTCGCATCTGTATACTTTTCTGTGTGGACTCTCTGATGAGTCACAAGGGCTGACTTTTGAGCAAAACTTTTTCCACACTGCTGGCATTTGTATGGTTTCTCTCCTGTGTGCACTCGCTGATGCGTCACAAGGCCTGACTTGCAAGCAAAACATTTCCCACACTGCTGGCATTTGTATGGTTTCTCTCCTGTATGGACTCTCTGATGGTATGATTTGCTTGCAAAACATTTCCCACATTGCTGGCATTTGTATGGTTTCTCTCCTGTGTGGACTCTCAGATGACGCTCAAGGTGTGATTTGCAAGCAAAACATTTCCCACACTGCTGGCATTTGTACGGTTTCTCTCCTGTGTGGACTCTAAGGTGACTCTCAAGGCATGACTTGCGAGCAAAACATTTCCCACATTGGTGGCATTTGTATGGTTTCTCTCCTGTGTGCACTCGCTGATGAGTCACAAGGCCTGACTTGTGAGCAAAACATTTCCCACAATGCTGGCATCTGTATGGTTTCTCTCCTGTGTGGACTCTCTGATGACTCTCAAGGCATGACTTGCGAGCAAAACATTTCCCACACTGCTGGCATTTGTATGGTTTTTCTCCTCTGTGACCTCTCAGGTGACTCTCCAGGTGTGATCGGCGAGCAAAACATTTCCCACATTGCTGGCATTTGTATGGTTTCTCACCTGTGTGGACTCTTTGATGTCTCAAAAGAACTGACTTGCGACCAAAATACTTCCCACATTGTTGGCATTCGTATGGTTTCTCTCCTGTGTGCACTTTCTGATGTCTCAGAAGGACTGACTTCTGAACAAAATATTTCCCACATTGCTGGCATTTGTATGGTTTCTCTCCTGTATGGACTCTTTGATGAGTCAGAAGGCATGACTTGTGAGCAAAATATTTCCCACACTGCTGGCATCTGTATGGTTTGTTTCTTGTTCGGGCTCTTGTGTAGCTCAGAAGATGTGATTTGTAAGCAAAACATTCCCCACATACAGTGCATCTGTACAGATCTTTGGTGGTATCATGTTCCTCTTTCATGTGAGTTTGCAGGCGTCTGGCAAGACCCAGTTTCTTCTTAAAACACTTCCTGCACTTCATGCATACTTTTGTTCTCCACCAGTTATCTCCTATAAAGAAGGACAAGGACAGACAAGACTAAATATCAGCATATAGAGAAGAAGGACCTCTGGGAACAACCATGGAGCTAAGGAAGCTCGAGAAGGAAAAGAAACACCAGAGAAAGAGGAGCTACTGTGTCTCTTTTCCCCCTTCATGGATCTCAGTCACAATTACTAAATGGACCCCCTTAATAGATCTGAAAACAAGGACCTTAACCAATTCGCACCAGTTAACCCAAACCAATCATTAAACTTGTCAGGTTCACGACTGCTCTCAATGCATGAGGCACCCTCCTTGTGTGTGTATATGTGAAAGAGGGTAATACAGGATGGCAGGAGAAAGGAGACGAGAATGAAATGCTGAAGGTGACTGCTTAGCTAGTGCAGACGGGCAAGAGGGCAGTTGGGAACATTGAGGAGTGGGGGCAGAAGTGGATAGCGATCAAGCATGTGGGAGCAAGGAGGGTGGGGGTGGGGAAGCAAAGCATAGCTGGAAGCATCAGCTACTTTATCTGCAGAAGCCTAGAACCGAGTAAGTGTGTTAAAACTGAAAAGGGGGTGGGATGGGTATCTAGACAAATGAAGTAGTAATTACTTAAGGGGGGGGGAAGGGGGCTGAGGCTGACCACACTGGCCAAGCTGTGCTGTTGCACTTTGGGGGGAAGAATACACATCTCCCCTTGTCCCAGTCATAACTTTATGCATGTGCAGGAATACTCATCCTCATCAGGAGTTTGCTGGTGCACAAACATGTACTCATTTGGAGAAGAAAAATCTGCTTGTTAATTATTTTGAATGGCACCACTGGACCTGAGGACCAACCGCTGCCTAGGAGGCCATTACTTTCTGGAACTTTTGTGGACCTTCCCAGAGGTACCTCTCTGTCCCACAGTGATAGACTATCAGTGAGAGAAGCTGAAGCAGGAAGGAGAAGAATTAATGGAAGCCACTTTGGGCTTGTTTATAGGAGCCCAACAACCCCAAAGTGCCCTGCAGAAAAAGCAAGTCACAGCAGCTGCGACTTGTCTTAATAGTGGTTTTACCCACCAACCTTGAGTAGCTTTGTATACTGGGAGTCAGCTGAGGAAGGGAGAAGAGGGTGAGAGAGTCCTCCTCCCTTCCTTGGTCTCTGTGGGGGCATTGGCACAGGGATGGCAGTGAGCTAGGGAAAGGGGAGAGGGTGGCAGTCACCCTTCTCCCTTCCTTGGTCTCCATGGGGCATTGTCGGTGTCAGGGGGGCAGCAGGGAGCTGGGGAATGGGGATGCAGTCACCCTCCTCCCTTCCCCAGTCTCTGTGGGACGGTGATCCCAAATTGCTCGCTAAAGGCAGAAAAAGAAATGACGGCTGAGGGCGCTTGCCCTGTCAACAAGCCCCTCCCAGCTCATCTAGCCAATCAGGGCCCCGCTTGTTGTACTAGGGGACAGCGATTCATACCGAATTGCTGTCATATTGAGGGGGAATAAGCACAGGCTTTTCCCAGAGACTGTTTGATATTTTGCCTCCCACTTTCACAATATGTCAAAATGTCGTGGGATCCCATTAAGACAGGTTGTCTTCTCCTCGAATTCCACAAGGAGCTTTTTCATCATTTAGACAACACCTTTGAGTCCCATCTGGTAGGATAATAAATATATAAATAATTAAGGAAAGGCAGAGCAAGGGGGCAAGACAGAGGAAGTGACCAGAGAACTTCATGGCTGAGCTTGGATTGGGACCCTGATTTAGGTGAGGGTAAGGCTAAGGAGAGCCTCTCAGACAGGAATGGGCAACTGTTGGGGATTTCAGGGCTCACACAGGATTCCCCAGGGATCTCACAGGACATCCACATTATTTCGCCTGGAAAAAGAATTTTTCTTGCCCCTTAATATCATACAAAATCCCTTAGGGGAAGTGGGTTGTTCTAAACTTCCTTAGCCATTTAAGGGCCGGGAGAGGCCTTTTATCCAAGAGGGGGTTGGAAGCCTGTCAGGGGCCTAAAATGGCCAAAAGAGGGCCCAAACACTTGGAAAAAATGCTCCCTGATGTGTTGAGGGGCATTTGGAGGCAGAAAGCATTAACTGCCATGATTCCTACCTATGAAATCCTAGAATAGGCAGTTTAGAATCATAGAGTTGGAAGAGACCACAAGGGCTATCTAGTCCATCCCCCTGCCATGCAGGAATACACAATCAAATCATTCCTGACAGATGGCCATTCAGCCTCTGTTTAAAAACCTCCAGAGGAGACTCCACCACAATCCGAGGCAGTGCATTCCACTTCCAAACAGCTCTTACTGTAAGGAAGTTCTTCCTAAGGTTTAGATGGAATCTCTTTTCATGTAGTTGCTCCTAGTCTCTGGAGCACCAGAAAACAAGTTTCTCCCATCCTCAGTATAACATCCCTTCAAATATTTAAGCATGGCTATCATATCCACCTCTCAACCTTCTCCAGATTAAACATGCACAGCTCCCTAAGCCGCTCCTCATAGGGCGTGGCTTCCAGACCTCCCAATATCATGGTCTTGGCATCCCAAAGCGGAGAGCTCTAGCATATCACTGAACTAGAAATCCCCAGATTCCACAGGATGTTGCTATGACAGTTAAAGTGAAATCATACCGTTAAACAGTGTAGTATGAAAGGACCCTCTGTCTCTACAGGAAGGGCAATGGATTCAAGTTTCTTACCCAGGGAGGACACATTCTCAAAGTTTTCCTTCATGACCTCCTTGTACAAAGATCTTTGCTTCCAATCCAACAATTTCCATTCCTCCTCTGAGAAATACACTGCTACATCTGCAAAAGTCACCTGCAACAGAAAATATCCCTCATCCAGAAAGTGACTTATCAAAAGCAGAGGAAAAGACATGGTGCATCTTAAGTATTATTTGATCATTTCAGAATACAGGAAGAGTGAGATGTGTTTTAATATTCTCCCATCTCTTTTCCTTAACTCCCTGCATCTTGAAGAATAGTGCATGAGGAAAAAGACATGGTTATGACCTGGGTTTCATTGTACTATCTATTCTCCTTTATGGGTCTGAAACATGGGTCACCTATCGCTACCACTTACGACTCCTCAAACACTTCCACCAGCGCTGTTTACGCACAATCCTAAATATACACTGGACTGACTATGTGACGAATGTTGCTGTCCTTGAGCAAGCAGGGATCACCGGCATTGAGGCCATGATATTGAGAACACAGCTGCGCTGGGCAGGGCATGTGTCTAGGATGGAGGCCCATCGCCTCCCCAAAATAGTACTCTACGGTGAACTCGCCATGGGTCAGCGTAAGAGGGGCACTCCAAAAAAGCGATACAAGAACTCCCTGAAACAACATCTCAGGCTTGGCCAAATTGATCACCAACAATGGTCCGCCCTGGCCTCACATCGGGAAGCATGGAGACACACTATCCACAATGCTGCAGCCTTATTTGAGAACTCACGCCGAACAAGTCTTGAAGAGAAACGGCAACGCAGAAAGAATCACAACCCGGTAACATTAACTGAGGAAACCTTCTGCTGTGCTTTCTGCAACCGGACATGTCTATCTCGGATTGGCCTTTTTAGTCATCATCGCGCTTGCAGAAAACGCGGGATGAGTCCTTCCTGAATCTTCGTTTGCGAAGAAAAGCCAGAGAGACGTTTCTCATGTGATGGGAGATTGTATTTAGCACGTGGCAGCTCTTCCTCACAAATCTTTCCAATCTGAATTACTAACAGGCATAAGTCTAGGGCCTCAGATTTTTTTGGATTTCCAGCCTCTATGGTCAAGCACATAAGGCAGAGAACATCACAAGAGCCTCTTCCCATCCTTGACAGTAAAAATACAAAAACCACAGATTAAATAATTAGCAATTGCTGCCTTTCATGATGGCACAAAATCAGCTGAGTCAGATGCTTCCCTCCACCAAAAGTGTGGACCAATCCTGCCTACAAGCTATAGACTTAATGCTAACTGAGGTACAGAGCAAGTTCTGCTGACAGGCCTGATGGGACACTCTAAGGTCCACCATTGGCAGGAAGCCCAGTCCCACCACCCCCAACCTTGATTGGCTGGGAGGGGAAGCAAGGACAGGATGTCAGAAAGCACTGATCAACTGTGACGCTGCAAGATACAGGACAACCCCTGACCACCCATCACATCCCAGACTGACAAGCCAAGGATTCAATTAGTGGTAGGCTGAAGTGAAGAATACTCTAGGGAGGGAAAAGATTCCACCCTTGGTATCAACCATTTGGGACCCTCTGTTGCAGACCCCTCCTGAGGGCTCTATCACAAAGACAGATGGGCATGAATGTTCACCTGTTCCAAGTGCATCTTTCCTGCAGTGTCTTCTATGGAGGAGGAATTCAACAGAGACTCTCCTCTCTCCCTTAATCTGGAGACCAGGCAGGCCAATCTTGGACCCATGCACACCTGCAGAAAGAACAAATGGAGGTGATTTTCATGTGCAGACATTTATCAGGTCTTCCATGGAGCACACAAAAGACAATTCAATGGCTCTGCAAGGGAGAGGAAAACTAGAGGGATCCTCCAAGCAAGGCAGTACAGTTGTCCCGTGAAAGCCCTGGGACCGAGCGGGGAGGGCCGGGGAGGCCTCCACGGGGCCTTGGGAGGGAGGGGGAGGGCTGGGAAAGCCTCCGCGGGGCCTTCGGAGACCCTCCGGAGGCCCCGCAAAGGTCTTGGGAGGGAGGGGGAAGGACCGGGGAGGCCTCCGCGGGGCCTTGCGAGGCCCCACGAAGGCCTTGGGGAGTACCGGGGAGGCCTCCGCTGGGCCCCGCGAAGGCCCGGGGAGGGAGGGGGGAAGGCCCGGGGAGGGAGGGGGGAGGGTTGGGGAGGCCTCCGCGAGGCCCCGCAAAAGCCTTGGGGGGGAGTGGGGAGGGCCGGGAAGGCCTCCGCGGGGCCCCGCGAAGGCCTTGGGAGGGAGTGGGGAGGGCCGGGGAGGCCTCCGCGGGGATCCGCGAAGGCCTTGGGAGGGAGTGGGGAGGGCCGGGGAGGCCTCCGCGTGGCCTCCGGAGACTCTCCGGAGGCCCCGTTGAGGGCTTGGGCGGGAGGGGGGAGGGCTGGGGTGGCATCCACGGGGCCTCGGGAGGGTCTCCGGAGGCCCCGGGAAGGCCTAGGAAGGGAGTGGGGAGGCTGGGGAAAGCGACTATGGGGCCTCCGGAGGTCCCATGGTCGCTATGGTGGGGGAGGGGGAGGGCAGTCGTTATTCGTGGATTTTTCACATTCGCGGGGGTCCGTGGAACGTAACCCCCGCGAATGTGAAGGGACGACTGTATTTGGAGGGGAGGGGGGGTTGCATTTAGATAACACCTTCCCCATCCTACCCCTACATTGTCCCTTCCTCAGACCTCACAAACTTCCCCCTACAACCGCCACCACCACAAGGCTTTCAGTCTGGCTCCTTTCTCCTCTCCTCTGTCTCCTTCTCCCTGCCGCAGCCTCCTCCTTTCTCCTCCCCCTGGAAAACTAGAAAGTTCTCCTCTGCCCCCACTTTTCCAGGGATATGGAGGTTGGGAAGGGTCTCCTTTCTCCTCACACACAATGCCCCACTTATCCCCCCCCCCACCAGAAACTCTCTCCTCTTCCTTCTCCTTCTCTCCACAACCCCCCCCCTTTTAAACTGCATTTCCTACCATTCATGGCCACTCTGGCCTTCTGGTATCCCTCCCTCCAGAAGCCCCCGCACCAGCCTGATCCAGATCCAAAGACCTCCCCACCCACCCAACCGACCAGCAAGGAATTTTGGGGGGGGATTAGGAATTTTTTATTGGAATAAGACCATTCTACTAAAAAATACACCCAGCCGCAAAAGGCCATAACAATAATGCAAAAATAGTAATTGTTTTCCTCTTTTCTTACTAATACAAAAATAAAACTATCTATCCTAACACTAATACATTTTTCCTCTTAATCTAAACACACTATAATCACATTATATTTACACATTACAATTATACCTATTTGGAAAAGACAAAAATCAAAAGATTAATACAAAAATAATACAAAAATACAATAATAATAATAAATTAACCAGCAAGGAGGTTATTGTTCCCTTTGGACCCCTTTCCCCAAATATCTAGTCCTCATGAAGACCACCCACCCATAGAGAGGGCTTTTTGGGGGGGGGGAGAAGAGGGACTTCCTTTCTTTCACCCCCCAACCAAGGCTCCCTCCTTCAAAGAGACCCCCCAGTCCTGACACCCAAGGGGGGCTTCTTCCTTCCTGCCCCCAAAACCCGAATTTGGGGGTCCCTCCACCTCCCTTACCCCCCAACCCCCCCCCCCTTACCTTCCTCCTTCAACCTCTTCCCTAAAAACTTCCCCCTTCCTTCACCATGGAAGAAATTGAAGACATTGCCCCCACCCTCCGGAAGTGAGATCAGCGCATGCGTCACTCTTCTCCTCCCCCTCATTAGCATTTCCTGCCTCTCTAGGAAGCGGAGCTCGCTGCTCCTTGGAGGACTGGCCACCCCAAGGGGGCGCTGTGTCTCCTTCTCTTCCTAGACAAGAGGGAGGGAAAGTTTTATGAGTGTGTTTGGGGGGGGGGAGACTAAGAGGGACGGACCGTCCTCTGCTCACTTCCGGGAGGGGTCTTTCTGAGTTTTCTCTCCTGGGGGAGGAAAGGCGGTGCTGGAGGAGGAGGGAGAGGAGAGGTAACCAGGGGGAGACCCCCAAAATGTGCTCCGCGGGGTGGGGGGGGAGAAGGGGACCCCCTTTTTACAGTCAGGGCTGGAGGGAGGGGGATTGAGTGGGGGGTCATTGGGGTGGAAGCAACGGAGCCCCCCTTCTCCCCCCAAATATTAGATATTTTTGCTGCTGCTCCAACTGCGAGGCCTCCTCTCCCCTCTTGGGGGTCTCCGTGGGGCTGAGAGATTGGGGAGGGGGTTCAGAGGGGAGAAGGTCCTGGTTGGCCCTGGGGGGTGCTTTTTGGCTCTGGGTCTGGTTTGGGGGTCTTGAAGAGGGCTGGGGGGGACTATTATGGGAAGGCAGAAGTAGCCATGAAAAGCAGGGATGCAGTTTAAAGGATGGAGGGGGGGGAGAAGGAGGAGGAGGCAGAGAAAAGAGGTTCTGCTTCTGGATTTCAGGAAAGGGTCTGTGTGGAGGAAACTGGAGGGGTTTTTGGGTGGGTGGTGGGTGGGAGGGTAGAAAGCAAGCAGGAGCTGCAAGGAGGAGAAAGAGGAGGCAGGAAGAAGAGTTCACACTCCAGCACTTGAGAGAGGTGTATGAAGCCTGGGGAAATGGATGGGGTGAGGGTTATCTCAATGTAAAGAAAAATGTGGGGGGGGGGGAACCAAGAGGGACGAACCTTCTGCTCTCTTAAGAGAGAGGAGAGGTAACCAGGGGGTGGCCCCCCAAATGTGCTCCCGGGGTGGGGAGGGAGGAGGAGGGAAGAGGCTCCCTTTTTGGGGTCAGGGCTGGGGGGGCAGCACTTGAGGGAGGTGTGTGAAGCCTGGGGAAATGGATGGGGTGAGGGTTATTTCAATGTAAAGAAAAATGTGGGGGAAGACCAAGAGGGAGGACCCTCTGCTCGCTTAAGGGAGAGGAGAGGAGAGGTAACCAGGGGGAGCCCCCCCCCCAAATGTACTCCTGGGGTGGGGAGGGAGGAGGGGGGAAGAGGCTCCCCTTTTGGGGTCAGGGCTGGGGGGGCTGGAGGGAGGGATATTTGGGGGGGAGGTTCCTGCAGGGGAAGCAACAAAGCCCCCCTTCTTTCTTTCTCCCCCAAGAGTCATTGGCGCTTCCCCAGCTGCGAGGCCTCCTCTCCCCTCTTGGGGGTCTCCTTGGGGCCCAGAGATTTTGGGGAGGGGGTCACAGGGAAGAATATCCTTGCTGGCCCAGTGTGTGTGTGGGGTATTTGGCTCATGAGGCACGTGGAGGGGTGGGGGACTATTATGGGATGCCAGAAGTTGAGAGTAACCTTGAATGCAGTTTAAAGGGGGTGGGAGAAGGCAGGGAAAAGAGTTTCTGCCTCTGAGAGGGAGGAGATGATGGGAATTGTTTGGGGGGAGCCCCCCAGCCTCTCTATTCCTGGAAAGGGGGGTGGAGGGAAGCGCTTGAGTTTGCTTGTGGAGATAGGAGACGAGAGGCTGCTGCAGGGAGGAGGTGTGAAGGGATTGGGGAGGAAAGGTATTACCTAAATGCAAAGGACCCTGTTCCCCAGAAAATACTGCCTTGCTTTGAGGCTCCCTCTTGTCTCCCTTTCTTCCCCAGGCAGAGCTCCCTCATAAAGAGTGGGGCAGAGGGGCCATTCTTCCTTTGCACATTTGTAAGGCAGAGGAAAAGAAGGTAGGGAGGTGGGAGCTGAAACTGACCTCCCATTTTGCTTTCCAGGAAGATGGTGGCTCTCCCCCCTTCCTCATAATCTCTGGGGACACACACAGATTCAGGGCTGGGCTGCAGTTTAAAAGAGGTGAGCCCTCAAGTTTAAAAGACTTTATAAAATAAAAACAAGAGGTAGGAAAGTTTTCAATAGAATTTAAAGCAACATTAATGGGAGAGGGAGGGAAGTGTTTTGCCTGGGGTCCTGGGAAGTGTGGAGGATGGATATATGGGATGTGCTGAAGGGAAGAAAGAGCAAACTAAAAATGCAAAGAGCCCAAGAAGGCAAAGCCAAGAATGGAGCCACCAGGCAAGAGGAGGAGGGAACCCAAAGCTCCTTTTGTGGTGATAAACCCACTGGGGCAAACAACCCTTCTCTTGGGAACATAGACAGAGATTCTGGGAAGCCAGCAGGATCCTTATTCAACCCCCTTTCCCCCTCCCCCTTCACAACAGCTCAGTAAGGGAGGTTCAGCTGAGGGAGCAATTGGCTCCACAGGATTGTTACAACTTAATTATATCAACATCCTAAAGAGCATAAAGGTTTTCCTTTCCTTATTTCACCATGTTTGCCTGGGATTCTCTTTAAGATGCCTGCAAGGGATGCAGATTAAAGGAGGAGAGAGAGGTGTCAGAGAGAGAATGCTGAAGCTCATACCCATGTGCCCTTGGTATTCATTGGGGTTTGGTTCTAAGATTCTCCATGGATGCCAAAGTCCCTGGATGCTCAAGTCCTATTATATACAATAACATAGTAAAATGGTGTCCATTATATAAAATGGAAAAATCAAGGTTTGCTTCTTGGTGTTTTTTTAAATTTATTTTTCAAGCTGTGGATGATGGAATCTGTGGATGCCAAATCTGTGGATACAGAGGACCAACTCTAACACGTGTAACTTTACAATGAAAAGGAAAGTATTTCTGAGTACAGTAGTTAAAATAACTATTGTTAGAATATTTCAGCAAACTTTTTATGCAGAACTAACAATATGCTCACAGGAAATGAAGCAACCAGGTCAGATGGTTTCCCTCCCTTCCCCTCTCTGAGCTCTGACTGATCTCCCTTGCCCACGAGGATACTTTCCTTAGAGATGATCTACACTTGGATGTCCTTAATCACTCAAAAATATCTTTTTAACAACGCTTAATGATCCCCCCATTGTAATGTTCAATTTATTTATTTGGATGGTGTTTAAAGGGCTTTAGTGATTACAGTCGCACCTCCACATTCGCGAACTTGACATTTGCGGTTTTGATTATTTGCGGTTTTGGGAGGCCCCCCCCCCCCAAAACCGTGACACGGGGCCTCCGGAGGCCCCGTGAAAGCCCTGGGAGGGAGCGGGGAGGGCCAGGGAGACCTCCACGGGGCCTTCGGAGACCCTCCGGAGGCCCCGCGAAGGCCATGGAAGGGAGGGTGAGGGCTGGGGAGGCCTCCGCGGGGCCTTCGGAGACCCTCCGGAGGCCCTGGGAAGGCCCTGGGAAGGAGGGGGGAGGGCCGGGGAGGCCTTCACGGGGCCCCCGGAGACGCTCCGGAGGCCCCATGAAGGCCTGGGGAGGGGGTGGGGACGGCCGGGAGAGGCCTCCGCGGGGCCTTGCTAGGCCCGCGAAGGCCCGGGGAGGGAGGGGGGAGGGCCGGGAGAGGCCTCCATGGGGCCTCCGGAGACGCTCCGGAGGCCCCACGAAGGCCCGGGGAGGGAGGGGGGGGCCGGGAGAGGCGTCCGCGGGGCCTTGCTAGGCCCCACGAAGGCCCAGGGAGGGAGGGGGGAGGGCCGGGAGAGGCCTCCGCGGGGCCTTGCTAGGCCCCACGAAGGCCCGGGGAGGGAGGGGGAGGGCCGGGAGAGGCCTCCGCGGGGCCTTGCTAGACCCCACGAAGGCCCGGGGAGGGAGGGGGAGGGCCGGGAGAGGCCTCCGCGGGGCCTGGCTAGGCCCCACGAAGGCCCGGGGAGGGAGGGGGAGGGCCGGGAGAGGCCTCCGCGGGGCCTGGCTAGGCCCCACGAAGGCCCCGGGAGGGAGGGGGGGCGGGAGAGGCCTCCACGGGGCCTTGCTTGGCCTCACGAAGGCCCGGGGAGGGAGGGGGGGCGGGAGAGGCCTCCGCGGGGCCTTGCTTGGCCCCACGAAGGCCCGGGGAGGGAGGGGGAGGCCTCCGCGTGGCCCCGCGAAGGCCTTGGGAGGGAGGGGGAGGGCTGGGGAGGCCTCCGCCGGGCCCCGCGAAGGCCGTGGGGGGGAGTGGGGAGGGCCGGGGAGGCTTGGGCGGGAGGGGGGAGGGCTGGGGAGCTTGGGCGGGAGGGGGGAGGGCTGGGGAGCATCCACGGGGCCTCGGGAGTGTCTCCGGAGGCCCCGGGAAGGCCTAGGAAGGGAGTGGGGAGTCTGGGGAAAGCGACTATGGGGCCTCCGGAGGCCCCATGGTCGCTATGGTGGGGGAGGGGGAGGGCAGTCGTTATTCGCGGATGTTTACATTCGCGGGGGTCCGTGGAACGTAACCCCCGCGAATGAAGGGACGACTGTACTTTATATTTATGTATATGTCATACTTTATTCTACTCTACTAGTTATTGTAAAATGCTGTAAACTACCTTGCATTCCAGCTTTGGAGAGAGGAGTTGTATAAAATAAATACGATACACACACAACGGAAACATCCAAATATTCAGATATGTCCTGTGACTAAGGGAATGAATCGATCCTTTCTGGCCTGTAGGATTCAACTATGTATGCCTGGAAAAATGTGTGTCTAAGAGAGAGTTTGGAGGGGGATAGATTTCTTATGTGGGTTTTTAACAAAATGTGTCAGGGGTTAACCACTTTTGTAAATGTTTAAATGTCAACATTTTTTACTATTAGGTAACATTATGAAAGAAGTAACAATGAGTTATTGGAAATAATCTTCTAGTACTGTCCCCCCTCCTGCTTAGAGTAGTCCCATTGATGTCAATGAGACATTTTAGTCCTCCCGGATTAAAATCCCCATCTGAAAAACACCCTTTGTGAATGAAATGCAGTTCTTGACAGGATTGGTCTTTGGCATGATCCGTTCCTGTCATTTTTAGTGCCTTCCATGTATTCTTGGTGTTAATTCTGTTTTCATTTCTGTGTACCAGGTAATGCGTGGTTTGTTTCCTGTCGGAAGGGAGGATAACGGTTGGTACCAGGAAGGGTCAGATAAGACCGCAGCTGTGTTTCAGCACTGTCTCAGCTCTGGGCAAAAGAGGTTGGACGCAGGTATTGTGAGGGGAGGTCAGGGGATGATGGTTAGCCAATAGTTGTGTAGTCTATCAGATTTTGTAGCTCATGATACGCTTTTGTAGATCATGATACGCTTTGACTATCTTGTCTTTCAAATTTCATTCTGAGCAACAACCCCGTATGGTTTGCTTTCTGGATTACTGTACCAATAAAGTTTTCTGTTTTAACTCTGAAACTGTTGGTCACTGCATCTGAAAATGCCAATACATGACAATTTCTCACTGTAAGATAGGAAGGAATTTGGATTTTTTTCATCCTGTATATGCTTTGCGCTCTTTTTTTCCACCCATGTTTTGAACAGACAGGTCAAAATCTATGGAACCATTCAGGCTTGATCAGCACAGTTCCCCTGGTTTTAATGGGAATTTACTAAGTCCAGCTCCAATCCTTAGGCTGCAGGTCCTCTACACATTTTCGTGAGAGTAAACCCCAAAGAGCTGTCTTAGTCATTTAGGCGCCACGAAGCTCTTTGGGGATTTTTTGGGACAACAGCCAAATTTGCTTAATCCTCTCTAAAGAGAAGCAGACCGACCTTGAAGGAAAATAAAATAAAAAAGGAGCAACTGTAACAAGGAGCCTCCTGTTCCCACCAGCTGAGCCTGAGAAGGCAGTGGGACAGACTACCTTTATGGCCTCATAAAGGGAGATAGAGAAGGAGGGACTGCTTGTTATGACATGACTGTTGTTTCTCCCCCACTTTTAGGTCTAGGTCTACTTTGAGGAGGTGACCGTGTAATTTCCCCAAAAGGAAGTGGGATGTCTTCAATGCAGACCAGAAGTTTCTTCCGAAAGCAAGTCAGGACGGAGGATGATGGGAAGGTGGCCTCTTTGGGTAAGGAGCCCTTTTGCCTTTGTTGGAGAGATGCTGAAGGAATGAATCCATGTTTCTTGGCATTTATTACTCTACTCTTGGGATGCCAGTCTGGAAGTGGGAGGCCAGGCCAGGCATCCTGGGCCAGATCTGAGCTTGTCTGAAGCTGATTTTTAAATATACATTTTTACTTTTCCAGAGGTGTGAAGCTTGCAGAGTTTGAGCTGACATAAATGCAGTGCCTTGGTCTTCATTTCCTTCTGAGACCCAGTTGCCTAACCGAGCAGAGGGAGTTTGAAACAACAAACTTAAATGGCCAATCTTGGGATTTATATTTCTCCCATAATATCCTCTCTGAGCATGAGGAAGAAGAAAAAGTTGTTAGGGAGAAAAGCTCTGAATATTTAACCCCTGATGTCCTAGGTTTCAAAGCCTAGCAATATTTTTTTTTAATTCTGTGGAAGAAAAATCCATAACGTGCACTTCTTACCTGCAGCCTAAGAGAATGCAGGTGTGTGACAGAGGTGTCATTTTTACTCCTGACTAAAAATCAGAACAAGTTTTCCTGTTTCCTTCTGGGTGGTTTTATGTGCCCAGAAGGTCCCTCTTCTTCTCATGAGGGTCCTTGACCAAATTGTTAGGGTTTTCTAGAAGTGGTCTGGATACTCAGCTGCCGTGCGTGAAGTTCCCTGTGTTTTGAAGCCCCAACATTATTATTATTATTATTATTATTATTAACAGACTGGGATTGGGGAAGCTCTGAGGCATTTCCCAGTGCCCTTTGTGATGGCATGGAGGGAATAGATCCGGAGTGTACAGATGTGTGACAGGTCCAGGTAAAGACAAGATGGCATCCCCTTCCATTCCAAGGACAGAAGTTGGTCCAATTGGCAGCCCAGTCTTCTCCTTGAACTGTGGGTGGACCAGCCCTGCCTTCCATACCTCAGGGGAGTTTAGTGCGAGGAAAGCTTGCCCACTAGTCCCCATCATGGGGCATTGGGTCAGCAAAGGCCAGAGCCTCATGACAGGACGGCTGTGGAGTTACAGAAGATGTTTCCCTCCTCTTGTCTTTGGGGATGGATGGACAGAACAAGACATAGATTTGGAATGCATGAATTTCCCATACCAAATCTTATTTCTCCACTGAATGTTATGACTCTGAGGAAGGAGAGAATTCAACCTGTCAGGAATTGGTTACTGAAGCCTAAGTTTTCAAATGGCCAAACAACTGCAGAAATCATGCTGACTCATGATGACTGACTCCATGAATTGCCAGTCATGCTAATCATGCCACAGCTGCATGAGAAGGGTTGCATCAGAAGAGGGTTACTACAGTACAAAGCCATGAAGGTAGAAATCTGATGCAATGTGACCATATGCTTGGGTAAGCCAATGCTGTACTGTGTGTATAAAAAAAAGCAAGACAGACCAGATCATTCTCTTCCTATGATCCTGAGATGCCTGGCGTAGCACTTTGCTCATATATACTGAAACTACTGAAGATTAAAAGCGCCTCCTGTTTTCTGGATGCCAAACACTCTGTGTGAGAGTATTCTTGGGAAAGGGTTGCTACCAAGTCTGCTGAGACAGTTTTTGGCTTCACCTGGGGATTGATTGTCCCATCATCCCCTGACACAACCAGCCCCCACTTCCATGGGTGTTAGCTATAAAATTCCATGGAAGAGATTTCAAACTTCAAGGCTCAGGACTGAGGGATAAATAGCTAATTAATTAATTAATTTTTTTAAAAAAACATTAGACAATTTAAAATACAAACGTAAAATAAATCATTACTAGTGAACTGACCAAATACATTGAACAGATTATGGAATATAAAATATAATATTTCTAAGTCTCACTCATTTTTACCTTGCTTTAAAAGAAGTATTATTTAATTAATGATAATCTATCTTCCTACTTACAATCATACTATCTATATTTCTCATTAAGCTATCACACAAGGAGATACTTATACAGTTTCAGCTGTCCTAACGTAAATCAATGAATGGATTATAAAAACAACAAAAGTTTCACATTCTAAGTTGAAGCAGACATATCCACAACATTTTGTATTATTATTCAGTTCAAGAATCCCAAATTAGCCCAGTCTCCCCATAACTCTCTAAGAAGAGATTTTAAACATTCTCAGTCTTTTTCAACTGAGAATACTCCTTTCTCTTGTATTATTTGAGTCAACTTATCTAAATACATCATTTCCATTAACTTAACTGACTATTCTTCTAGAGGGGATATGCTATCTAATTTCCAATGCCGAGCACACACAATTCTTGCAGTTACTACCATATAAAATATTTTTTCCAATTTTTTTCTCCAGTTCATCCCCAAACACACTTAATAAATAAATATCTGATCTCATCTGGATTTGAATCTTTAATATCTTTTCTATGTTGGTATGCATCATTATCCAGAATTTCTGAGCTTTTGTACAAGACCACCAAGAGTGAAAAAAGGTGCCTACTTCTAATTTATACTTCTAGCATTTATTACTGAAGCCTTTGTATATTTGTGCTATTTTGTCTGGAGTGAGATACTACCTATAAATCATCTTTATACAATTTTCCCTCAAATCCTACCTAACACACAGTATGTTTAATTGTTTCTTTCCAAAGTTTCTCCCATTTATTGAACTCAACCGGATGGTCAAAATTCTGTGCCCCTTTGATCACTGGGTCCTTAACTACTACTTCCTTACACTCCCATTTCAATAATCTATAATATATATATATATATATATATATATAGCTCTTAGGTATGTTGCCATTTCCAGTGTGCTGATTGTCTGCTTAGGAAACTGACCAACCAATAAAATGGTCTGTTGGGCAGCCAGTCAGCTCACTGGGGGTGGGACCATGTGGAAGTTTCACTCCTTTCTAAACATGGCAGAGGCAGTGTGAGTAGCATGGGGGGATGTGGCATGGTGTGCAGTGGCATGCAGTGACATGCAGTGGCATGTGTACCACGGGAGAGTGTAGCGGGGAACGGTGTATGTTACACCGGGTATAGCTAGTACTTTGTATAATTTGGACACAATGTTTGAATTTTCCAATATTAAAATAGTTTCTAATTCTGATCTTTGCTTCTCAATTCCATGAATTTTAATACCCATTTTTAATCTTTCTCATATTTGTCTATACAAGCACCAATGACATTCAATCCCTTTTTGTTTTAATTCCTCCTGAGATTTAATTACTATTTGGATACCTTTCCAAACTATTAAAGTTTCATATGCTAGCCAGCAAAATCCACGAATACATTCTCTTCTATAAAAAGCTTCATGTGATGAGATCCATGTAGCAGTTTTAGGTATAGCTCTTGTTTTATATTTATTCGAAATACTAAGAAGAGAATGTCTGATAAAGTGGCTGTAAAAATGGATGGTTCTCTTTTATGTCCTACAAAGCATCCAGCGACAAATGCAATAACTAGGCCCACTGAGATGCCGACTAACAGCACTGCCTGAGGTGCTTGTCCCCAACAGTAGCTATTAACAGCAGAGTGCAGAAGCACAGAACCCTCTAGCAGTATTTGGCAATATGGCACTGACCAACCTTGAAATGAAGCACAGACACAGTTGGGTTCTTCCAAAGTCCTTGGAGGTTCTTTATCTCCTTGTTGCAGAGTATTTACAAGATACAAACACTCCTTTTACTATCTCCAACAGTCTGATATGATGCAAAGATAGTTCACTCACTACTCACAGTAAGTATGCACAGTAACTACCCTCACTCACAATGACTCACCTAACTTCAACCCACACAAACTCTGGGTCTTAGCACTCTGATCAAGGAGATTTTCAGATGGGCTCAATATTTTGTGGCAGACATGGAACAGGGTTGAGAAAGGGTCTCCTTTTTGGACAACATCGACCCGTTCTGTCCTGCTCCCTTGCTGCTCCCAGAATATTCTATTCACAAAGAAACATCGTAAACGGACCACCCGTTCCGTGTCTTTCATGAAATCAGGAGTGTAGGAAAAGCAGCCACATTCCTGCTGCGAGATGACAGCCATGGGGAGGAGGTCCATTCCCAACACTTCCAGGCATGATCAGGACATCCAGATAAGTGGCACCCGTCCCCCCATTCCCCAGGTTACTTGCAATTTTTCTTTGTTTTTGTGCTTTTTTTCAGTTTTGACATTTGGGGTTTTTTATTATTATTTTTTAATTTGCCGTGAGCTTGTTTTCTCACGAGAACAGGCGGGATTTAATTTGCCAGTCAAAAATGCAGACTTAACCACTGCTGCATTTACGATTGGCCAGCGGGGGGGGGAGGACGTTCCTGCCGTGGAATGAAGGTAAGTGTGCGAACATTTTTCTTCTATTCCGCGGCATGAATGGGAATGGAGGTGGTGGGGCAGGAACGGGGTATTTGGCCCCGTCTGAAAATGTCCATACAGTGGTGATTAGACGGGGCTAACACCTGGTGTTACGTACACTTCCTAGCCATACAAAGTATTTTAATCCTGTTTAAAGGAACAGTGTTCTCAACAAAAATCTTTGTTGTTTAGCTCTGTATTGAACCATAAATAGGCACGCCAGCCAAATCCAAGGGCATTTGCTTCAAGAGATGATATACTATTTTCAGGACAAACTCACTGGTTTATCCAAGAGATACAGCAGGCATGATGGTATAATTTGAAGTTTGGAAGTTTACCTAGACCACCTCTCTCCTTGGTGTCTTTAAAGTTCTTTAATTTAATTCTTGGCTTTTTCCAACACAGATACATTTGTTAATCCCTTTTTGCCAAGTACTTATTTTATTATTGTAAATTATTGGGATTGTTTGAAATAAAAAGATAATTTTTTGGAAGAACATTCATTTTTATTACTGATACTTTCCCTAGTAAGGGACCAATTTATTAGATTTTGTTTGATTTCTAGCCAAATTTTCATGTCATTGCTTTTGAGTATATCAATATTATTTTTTGTCACAGTTATAACTAGATATTTAAATTTCTTTTTCAAACAAAATTGCAATTTTAGTGTAATTTCTGGTTTCAGGGTGCCTAAGAAAATGAGGTACCCAGGCACCCCAAAATACCTCCTCAGCACTCAGGAGAGCAAGAACCAGTCACAGGGGCAATCTGATGGAGTCAGTTGTGCAAAGCTGTGATTGGGTTTTCCTAAAACCTGGCCAAGAGTGATTTCATGCGTGGTTTATCCATAGAATCATAGAATTGCAGAGTTGGAAGAGACCACGAGGGCCATCCAGTCCAACCTCGTGCCATGCAGGAAATCACAATCAAAGCATCCCTGACAGATGGCCATCCAGCCTCTGTTTAAAGATCTCCAAGGAAGGAGACCCCACCACGCTCCGAGGGAGTGCGTTCCACTGCCGAACAGCTCTTACTGTCAAAAAGTTCCTCCTAATGTTGAAGTGGAATCTCTGTTCCTGGAGCTTGCATCCATTGTTCCATGTTCTAGTCTCTAGAGCAGCAGAAAACAAGCTTGTTCCATCCTCAATGTGACACCCCTTCAAATACTTAAAACAGGGCTATCATGTCACCATTAACCGTCTTTTTTTCCAGGCTGAACATACCCAGCTCGGTCACCATTCAGGATCTCTAAGGACTACTCCCTAATTATTTTATTTTTTTACCATGCCACCCTCAATGGGGGCCTGCTTGCCTCTAAGGTGTAATGTAGGTAAGCATGGAATGTACAAAAGAAATAGCTTTTTTAACCTTGTCCATCAGTACTGTATATATTCATGTAGAAGTTGAATTCATACAAGAGTCAAAGGCAGGCTTGGGGACAAAATGATGGATTTTGATATGACTCACGGATAAGTCAAGGGTCATTCCATAGAAGGGTGTAAAGCGCCAGTGCCGCTTCAGGGGCCAGCAACCCCCTGGCTGCTGCAGCCCCTGCCATTTTCCCACCCTGGCATTCTAAAAGGCATCTAATTTCTGTCAGGAGTTAGTGACTGAACTCCAAATTTACAATGGCCAAACAACTGCAGAAGCCATGCTGAGTCATAGAATCATAGAATTGCAGAGTTGGAAGAGACCACGAGGACCATCCAGTCCAACCCCCTGCCATGCAGGAAATCACGATCAAAGCATCCCCGACAGATGGCCATCCAGCCTCTGTTTAAAGACCTCCTCTGGACAGTCATGATGACTGACTCCATGAACTGCCAAGTCATGCCTAGTCATGCCACAGCTTCATGAGAAGGGTTACTAGAGTGCAAGCTATGTAGAAAAAAGATCTGATGCAATGTAACCATGTGATTAAATTAGCCAATGCTATGCTGATGTGTATATAAGTGAGCTAGACCAGTGCTCATTCTCTTCCTGCGATTCTATGGTGTCTGGCGTAGCACTTTAACTGATGACTGTATATATTGTGAGTATCTGCAACTGCTGAAGATAAAAGTACCTCCTGTTTTATGGATGTCAAAACATGCTGTGTGTGAGTATTCTTGGGAATGGGTTGCTGCTAAGCTCTACTGAGACAGTTTTTGGCTTCTGCCGGGGACTGAATGTCCTATCATCCCTTGACAATTTCTTCATCTTCCCTTAATTTCATAAGTAACAGTTATGGAGTTAAAATAAATATTAAAGGGGAAAGAGGCTATCCCTGCTGGGTACCTCTATATTACACAGGATTCAGTTTTCCCATTATTCATAAGTATTTTTATAAATTGTTATAAATGGCATTCAGCAATTTTTCCATATTATCTCCCATGTTCATTTTTGTCCAGTTTTTCCCCATAAAACTCCAATCAGCATTGTCAAATGCCTTTTCGCCATTGAGAAAGATCACGATATCCAATATTGGTTCTAAAAAGATGTTTCTTGAACCCAGTTTTCTTTCTAGTAATTAATTACTGATGACCAATCATTTTTAATTGATTTGTAGGGTTTGCCCAATCTGTGTTTTTTAAATTGTCCAGTTCAATCATATTGACTAGTTTCACTAGCCAAATTTATATAGTTGGAATTTCCTTTGTTTTCCATTTTTGTGCCAGAATCAGTCTTGCGGCTGAGACCATATAAAGCAAAATTTTCCAGTTTCATTGACATTGGGGCAGTTTCTTTTTTTGATAAGAGTTAAGGTACAGTACCTACATTGATCTGTGGATTAGTCAGCCCAGGATTTTTGGATCAATTTTTTTGACTAAAATTTCTCAACTTATACACAAGTATATATAGTATCTTAATCTTGACTTTGTTTAGACTGGAGGCATGTTCAGTCTGGAGAAGAGAAGGTTGAGAGGGGACATGATAGCCATGTTAAATATTTGAAGGGATGTCATACTGAGCATGGAGCAAGCTTGTTTTCTGCTGCTCCAGAGACTAGGACACAGAGCAATGGGTTCAAACTATAGGAAAAGAGATTCCACCTAAACATTAGGAAAAATGTCCTGACAGAAAGAGCTGTTCGGAAGTGGAATATACTGCCTCGGAGTGTGGTGTAGTCTCCTTCTTTGGAGGTTCGTTCTTTCTTCCTTCCTTCCTTCCTTCCTTCCTTCCTTTCTTTCTGTATACCTTAACCCATTCTTTCTTTTACTTCCTCCTTTAGTCGTATGTAATACATTCTAACTTAATTCTATTCAGTTTCTGTTTCTTATGATATGTTATTGATGCTACTGTGCTTATATATCTTACAATAGCATTTTATTCTATTCTTTTTTTTCGAGAGAAGTGTTTTATTCCTAGATTACAACATCCCATTTCTCTCTCCATAATTTCTTAATCGGTTCTCACTCTTTTCTCTATGTGATTCAGAGATCTGTTATGTAACCTGGCTGTTAATCTATCTGCTTCAAGATTATCATGCAATTTTATAAGCCATTCCTCTATATTTGGAATCATTGATTCTTTCCAAGTTTTGACATATAAAATTTTTGCCATAGTGATCATGTAGAGAAGAATCTTTTCTTTTTATCAGTACCTTTCCTATTTTCTCCCTCTATCTTATCCACCATATCAAGCAGGTAGATCTCTGGTTCCATAGCATACTCTATCATTAACATCTTACTAATCATTACATGAATATTCTTCCAATATACTTTTGCTTTCGGACACCTCCACCATAAATGATATAGTGTCCCCTCGGCCTTACCACATTTCCAACATGAAGATTACCCCATTTTATACATCTTATCCAATTTCACTGGAGTGAGATACCATTGGTAGAGCATTTTTATGTAATTTTCTTTCAGATTTTGAGCTAGCGTAAATTTCTGCATATAAACCCAAGCTTTTCCCCATCTTTCCAATTCTATAGGATGCCCTATATCTTTTGCCCATTTTATCATCTTACCTTTGACTGTTTCATCCCCTAGTTCTCTTTCTATTAGGGCTTGGTAGTATTTTTTTAATGTGATGTTTCCCCGAATCAAAGATTACTTTGTTTATCTCATTATGAGTCAATTGGACATTTGTTAATTTAGAATCAATTTTAAATGTTGCATTCAATTGCTTATAAAGAAACCAATTCATAATGTGACCTTCTTCCAGCATTTCCGTAGTCTTCATCTTTATTTCGTTTTGTGGACCTTTTGATAAGATATCATAATATTTTATCCATTCTTGCCTAGTGTTTTTTGATTTGCTGAGTAAAGCCTCCTATGGAGATGTCCACTGCGGAATTTCATGATAAAATTTAGACTTCAAGTTGTACCATACATTTAGCAGGGACCTCCTAAGACAGTGATGGCGAACCTATGACACACACGTCAGCACTGACACGCATAGCCATTTGGGCTGACACACAGCTGTAGGCCTCCTCCCCCCTACCCGCAACCTCACCACCCTCCCTAAAGTGGTGATCGGTCGCCACTTTTGGGAGGCTGGACAAAAGTGGTGGGTGGGGCTATGAAGCCCCAAACACCACTTTAGGGAGGCAGGGGGTGGAAACTCCCCCCCACCTGGCCAGCCCCCCGACGCCTGCCGTGCTTCCCCGGAGCCGCCTTGGAAAGGCCACGTAAGGTGGCGGGATGGACTCTGCTCAGCCTCTCCCTGGCTTTCCTGAGGGTGCTCCGAGGCTTTGAAGCCCCGAAGCCACCTCAGAAAGGCCGGGGAAGGCAGAGGGAGGGAGGGAGGGACTCTGTCCGGCCTCTCCCCAGCCTTCCTGAGCGGGCTCTGAGGCTTCAAAGCCCCGGAGCTGCCTCGGAAAGGCCGGGGAAGGCAGCGGGTGGACGGGCGTCTCCCAGGCCTTTCCCCAGCCTTGCTGAGGGGGCTCTAGGGTTTTGAAGCCCCGGAGCCGCCTCGGGGAGGCCGGGGAAGGCAGCACGCGGGCGGGCGAGAGTCTGCCCGGCCTTTCCCCAGCCTTCCTGAGGGGGCTCAGGGGCTTTGAAACCCCGGAGCCACCTTGGGAAGGCCGGAGAAGGCAGTGGGAGAGAGTCTGCCCAGCCTCTCCCCAGGCTTCCCGAGGGGGCTCTGGGGATTGAGAGCCCCATATAGCCTCTTTGGGAAGGTTGGGATGGCTGGAGGGAGTGCAGCGTATAGGCTTTTCAGCCACCCTCACCCTCCCTAAGCCGCAGCAAGGCTTAAAAAGCTCAATAGCAGCTTTGGGAAGGGCGGGGGGTCTAAAAAGCACATTTCCCACCAACTCCCCGCTCTCCCAGGGCTTGGCTCTCCCCCCCCCAAATGGAGCCAAGCCCCAGGAGAGCGGGGTGTTGAGCGCCTGGCTTGCTCAGCAAGCACTCTGTTTAAATCAGCTCCTCTCCCTTGAGCCTTTTACTTTGGAGGTTTTTAAACAGAGGCTGGATGGCCATCTGTTGGGAATGATTTGATTGTGTATTCCTGCATAGCAGGGGGTTGGACTAAATGGCCCTTGATTTAAATGGGGTGCTTGCTAAGCAAACTGCGAATAATCAAAACCATGAGAGTGAAAGCTGCGAATGTGGGGCAAATGTATACATTTATGTTATTTAAACAATAAATATCACGAAATAATGTTTTTTCCTCAAGGTGACACACCACTCGAGTTATGCTCAGTTTTTTGGCGAAGTTTGTCACACCAAGCTCAAAAGGTTGTTTTCTGCTGCTCTAGAGACTGGAACATGGAGCAATGGGTGCAAGCTCCAGGAACAGAGATCCCACCTCAACATTAGGAGGAACTTTTTGACAGTAAGAGCTGTTCGGCAGTGGAACGCACTCCCTCGGAGTGTGGTGGGGTCTCCTTCCTTGGAGGTCTTTAAACAGAGGCTGGATGGCCATCTGTCGGAGATGGTTTGATCGTGATTTCCTGCATGGCAGGGGGTTGGACTGGATGGCCCACGTGGTCTCTTCCAACTCTGCAATTCTATGATTCTATGATTCTATGGTTGCCCATTACTGTCCTAAGGTAATTATTCTCCACAGCTTTGTGATCTCTCCTTTTGCCGTACCAAAGGTAGGCATGCCAACTGAATACTAAGTCATGACCTTCCAGGACTAATAGCTTAGTGTTCTTCAGGCTAAACCATTCTTCCATCCACACTAATGAGCACGCCTGATAGTATAATTGAAGATTATCACAGCCCCCATGTTCTTTTTAATTTGTCAGGAGTTTATATTTTATACGCGCCTTCTTCCCTTCCCATATAAATTTAAGTATTTCCTTATTCCAGATCTTGAAGCATTTTTTATTGACTATAATTGGAATAGTCTGAAAAAGGTATAGCAGTTTTGGTAATACCATCACCTACCACTGCTATCCTCCCCAGCAGAGATAAATGAAGTTTAGACCAATTAATTCTTTTCTTATGCTTTCCCAAACTGGCTTATAATTATTAACAAACAGATCCGCATTCCTTTGGTCACCCATATTCCTAAATATTTTGTCTTCTTCTCTATTTTAAAGCCTGATATTAAACTAATCTGTTCTTCTTTTTTGCTAATATTTTTGTTATCACTGCCGTCTTATCAACGTTGACTTTAAAACCAGAGATCTTAGCAAAATCTTCTAAGATTCCCTTTATTTCTTTTAGCTGTGATATAGGATCTTCCAATATAATAGCTAAATCATCAGCGTAAGTCTTTATTTTAATTTCATATCCTTTTATTCTGATTCCTTTAATGTTATTGTTTTCTCTTATGTTGTTATTTAATACCTCAATCAATATAATGAATAAAAGTGGTGACAAAGGGCACCCTTGACGTGTGCCCTTGTTTATTTGAATTTTTTCTGTTCTTCCTCCATTAACCAACACTTGAGCTTCTTGCTTCATGTATATTGCCTCAATCCATTTCATAAAGTTATCCCCTATTTCAATTTTCTGTAATGTAGCTGTTAAAAAAACCATTCCACATTGTCGAATGCTTTTTCTGTGTCTAAGAAGAAGATTCATAGATTCATACTCTGGTTTCTCTTCAGATCATATAAATCTTTCGAATTTTACTTCTTTGGAGGTTTTTAAACAGAGGCTGGATGGCCATCTGTTGGGAATGATTTGATTGTGTATTCCTGCATAGCAGGGGGTTGGACAAAATGGCCCTTGTGGTCTCTTCCAACTCTATGATTCTGTACTATTTGTCCTTTGCATGTGAAAGACCAGGACACAAACAGGCCTCGGGCCACCATTGACCAGGAAGACTTTTTGCCTGGAGACAAATAGCAAGGACTCATGCCAGGCAATTAGCTCTTCCCAGCTGGACTGGTCTTTTCTTCTCCTGGTCTTGCTACAGTTGTGGCTTCTCCCTCACTTCTCATAATGTTGTAGAAATGGTTCCTACTGTTCTGTTACCAGGATGAGAAAGGGGTAAATGTCTCTGCCTCATGGAGTTAACATTTATTTATTTATTTATTGTATTTATGCCCTGATCTTCAGCCAGAAAGGCTATCAAAGCTGCTTACAAATGTTTAATTTAACAGTTCCCTGCCCTCAGGTTTACAATCTAAATAAGACATGACACAGTATGGAAAAGGGAATGGCAGTGGGGGTAGGGATTAAATCCAGCAGATACTGCTGGTTCTTCTCTCCTTCCAAGGGTAGGGCGGTGGCAGTTGGCTGGAGGGAAGGCGTTTCACCTGCTTCTGGGGCCAGGCCTGATGGACTTCTGCCTGCCTCTTCTCTCCCTCCAAGGGCAGGGTGGTGGCATTTGGGCTGGAGGGTGGGCCTTTCACCTGCTTCTGGGCCCAGGCCTGAAGGAGTGCTGTGTGCCTCTTCTTCTCTTTCTCCAAGGGTAGGGTGGTGGCAGTTGGGATGCAGGGAGGGCCTTTCACCTGCTTCTGGGCCCAGGCCTGATGGTGTTCTGCCTACCTCTTCTCACCCTCCAAGGGCAGGGTGGTGGCAGTTGGGCTGGGTGGAGGGCCTTTCACCTGCTTCTGGGCCCAGGCCTGATGGTGTCCTGCCTGCCTCTTCTTCTCACCCTCCAAGGGCATCCTAATATTATTGGCTGTGATAGTAGGGTACTCCAAAGGGAAATGATTAATGAGGAGAACCTGGGCTTCCATTCTTTGTTCCTAATGGGATCTTCTTTTTCCTCAAGCAGATAATGAGGAGAGTGAAACCTATCAGGAGCCAGCTCTCACATCACGGAAAATAATGAAACCTATCATGGAAAAAGAAGAATTTGGAAATCAAAGGGGTCCAAAAATGCATAAAGGTAACCAATCAAGGAATAGGAAGAACTCTTATGCTTCTCTGGGTGCTGATCTTTCTGAACCCCTGAACACACAGTCGAAACAGATACAGTGTCCTCTCTGTGGGGAGATATGCAAATATGAATTGGACTTCAACCTACACTTCAGAGTTCACACAGGAGAGAAACCATACAAATGCACGAGTTGTGGAAAGAGCTTCAGTAAGAGTGCATATCTGCAATCACATCAAAAAACCCACACAGGGGAGAACCCATATAAATGCATGGAATGTGGAAAGAACTTCAGTCAGAGAGGAAATCTACATTCACATCAAAGAACTCACACAGGGGAAAAACCATATAAATGCATGGACTGTGGAAAGACCTTCTCTCATAGCCACAGTTTACATTCACATGAAAGAATTCACACAGGGGAGAAACCATATAATTGCATGGAATGTGGAAAGAGTTTCTCTTGTAGTGGCAATTTATATTTACATCAAAGAACCCACACAGGGGAGAAACCACATAAATGCATGGAATGTGGAAAGAGCTTCAGTAATAGTACATATCTACAATCACATCACAAAACCCACACAGGGGAGAAACCATATAAATGCATGGAATGTGGAAAGAGCTTCAGTCAGAAAGGACATCTAAATTCACATCAAAGAACTCACACAGGGGAAAAACCATATAAATGCATGGAATGTGGAAAGAGCTACAGTCAGAGTGGAGATCTACGTTCACATCAAAAAACTCACTCAGAGGTAAAACCCCATAAATGCATAAAATGTGGAAAGAGCTTCTCTTATAATCAGAGTTTACGTTTACATCAAAGAATCCACACAGGGGAGAAACCCTATAAATGCATGGAATGTGGAAAGTGCTTCTGTTCTAGTGGAAATCTACGTTCACATGAAAGAACTCACACAGGGGAGAAACCACATAAATGCATGGAATGTGGAAAGAGCTTCAGTGACAGTGGGCATTTGCGTTCCCATCTAAGGACCCACACAGGGGAGAAACCATATAAATGCATGGAATGTAGAAAGAGCTTCTGTGACAGTGGCTCATATAGTAAACATCAGAGAACCCACACAGGGGAGAAACCATATAAATGCATGGAATGTGGAAAGAGCTTCAGTCAGAGTGGAGATCTGCATTCCCATCAAAGGACCCACACAGGGGAAAAGCCATATAAATGCATGGAATGTGGAAAGAGCTTCTCTTATAAACAGAGTTTACGATCACATCAAAGGACCCACACAGGGGAGAAACCATATAAATGCATAGAATGTGGAAGGAGCTTCTCTCATATTCACAGTTTACGTTTACATCAAAAAACTCACACAGGAGAGAAAGCATAGAAGTGCATGGAGTATGGAAAGAATTTTAGCCAGATTGTACATCTATATCAACATCAAAGAAGCCACAGAGAAGTCAAAGCCTTGCTAAAATTAAAACAGACTACTGCTGCATTTCTCCGATCAACTAAGAATATAAGTTTATTCTTTAAGAGGAAAAATAACTGACAGGAGCTGATGACTCCACTGCCAAACCAAGTTAGTTAACCAAATGTGGGTCTTGAGCAATAGGGAGATAGGGTTGAAAGGGGAGGGTATAGGGATGGTTGTGAACAAGATGGGAGGAATCCAAAAAAGAGGGGATGTATGAAGTCAGTTAAGGTCAGGCCCTTGGGAGAGATGGGGCAAAGAAAATGCACCCAGTGTCTACCGTCTGATTTCTCTCCTGTGATGGGACTTCTAAACCCATCTTAACTGGTACTACCAATATTTCATCAAAAAGAAGAAATGTTTCTCAGCACAAGCACACTGAAGCTGTGGGATGTAACTGCTGAGCCTGCAATCAGTTGGTCACCTGATCCCTGTATATACCTACCAAGGAGTTTCTTTTCCATTTGAAGACCGAAGGAGCCCAGGTAGAATTTCTCTCAGCCCTTTACAGGGAGCCCAAAGTGAAAGAATCAAGGGGATCTCCCTCAGTAAAAGAGGAGGGAGTTTTGGGGACCATTTTCCTCTTGTTCCATCTCAGTCCAAAATTCTGTTTTCTGTCAATGGGAGATCAGATGTAACCAGGAAGCCCACTGGCTTCTGAAGAGATCCAGAGGTAGACACCATCTGGAAATGGAAGTACTGTACTGTGCTTCCATCCAAGTGTAATTAAAATTGGAATATGTTGCTTGGCTGGATTTATTTATTTATTTATTCATTCCTGTATTTATACCCCACTTTTCAGCCACAAAGGCTATCAGAGTGTCTTACAAATGGTTAATTTAACAGTTCCCTGCCCTCAGGCTTACAATCTACATAAGACATGACACATAAGGAAAAGGGAATGGCAGTGGAGGAAGGGATTAAATCCAGCAGATACTGCTGGTTCTTCTCTCCCTCCAAGGGCAGGGCGGTGGCAGTTGGGCTGGAGGGAGCTCCATCTTGAGAGCACAATTGTATAGTGGTTTGTGTGTTGGACTGGGAGACCAGGGTTCAAATCCCTGCTCACTCACAGACAGCTGCTGGGTGGCCTTGGGGAAGTCCCCCTCTCAGCCTCAAAAGAAGACTGTGGAAAACTTGTGAAGAAATCTGGCCAAGAAAACCCCAGCAGAAAGTTGACATAAGTCAGAGGTGACTTGAAGGACACAACAACAAATATACATGGGTGTGTATGTACAAACATATGGCCATGCACAAAAAACACACATCCATTTTCTCCTTCCCTTTCAAGAGATTTGAGGAGAGACTTTACAAGCAGGCATTTGTTTCTTTGCTCCTCACAAGAGGTGCCTTCGGTCTCTCCCTTTTAAGAAACTACCCACCATGAAGTCTCTTGGAATATTTCTGACCATGGAACCTCACCCAATCTTTCATTTGGTTTCCATAAACTGCTGAAAAGTTGATTGTAAAGTACCTTCAATGGTAGGGTTGTTGTTTTTAAGGAGTCCTTCTAAATACAAAACATACTGAAGCTCTGTGGTGTCATTGCTGAGCTTGTCACCTGGTGCCTACCTACCTTCTGACTTAGCTACTTTTACTCAGAATAAAAGCCTAGGTTGCTGCCACACTGCAGAAATAACACAGTTTGAGATAGCTTGAACTATTGTGGCCCCATCCTATGGAATCCTGAGATTTGTAGTTTGTTGTGGTGCCAGAGGTCTCTTGCCAGAGAAGGTGAAATATCTCACAAAACTACAGGTCCCAGAATTCCATACCACAAAGCCATAGCAGGTAAAGCAGTGTCAAACCATAGTTTCTATTGAAGAAGTTTGGATATTTCAACCCTAAAAATCACCACCGACTCCATTATGCTCTCTTCAATATACAAACACCACCTGAAAATTGAGGTTCTTCTGTCCAAGTACAATTGGGACTGGAACAGATTGCCTGGCTGGATCATCTGGAGCCTGGATTCAAATTGCAAGAGATTCTGCCTCAAAATTAGGAAGAGCTTCCTGAGAGTAAGAGCTTTCTCACAGTGGAATACACTGCCTCAGAGGGTGATGGAGTCTCCATCTTTGGAGGTCTTTAAACCGAGTACTTTGATGGTGTGTCCTGCATGGCAAGGGTTGGACTAAATGGCCCTTGTGGTCCCTTCCAACCCTATGATTATATGAAAGAAAACCAATTTCCTTTTTAATAGATTTGTTTTGAATGTTCTTAATGCTGTCACAAGTGTAAATTGTATTTTAATGCTATTTTTATGTGTTTCTTTATTTTGTTGAGAGGAAAAGAAAATGCCCCTCAGACATTGCTTGCAGTTGGAGGTTTACTATGAGATTATTAATAGAAAAATAAAGGAAGAACAGCAAAAGAAGAGTCAAACTGGGTTTATCCCCCCCTTATTTATTCCTTCCTATGGGAAGCCCCACAAGAAAGATGGGAAGGTGATCACACATATGTTGTATCCCATCTTGGGAGAAAGGCGGGATATACATCCAATAAATAAATACTCTCTGCACTACCAGACCTCAGTTTGTCAGAAGCTGTTTTAAAATGCAAATTTTCCATTCTGGCTGGTGTGAAGCTTCTGTATTTTCTACTGTCATGAATGCAGTGCGTGAGTCTTCTTTTCCTTCTGAGTCCCCTTTGCCTCAAAGAGCAGGAAGAGTTTGAAAGGAAAGTTTTGCTGGAAACACTTGGGATTTAATACTTCTTCCATAATGTCCCCCTTCTGTCCATTGAGTTGTTATGGAGAAAAGCCCTGAATATTTAATTCCCTGATGTTCTAAGTTTCTAAATATTGGATTTTTAAAAAATAAGGATTTCCCAGGAACAAAGGAGTCCAGACATGGACTGAGGATGTTAGAGAATCATAAAGGTGGATGGGTCCTTCAAGGGCCATCAAATACAACTTCCTGCCAGGGCAGGAATACACTACTATGGTAAACCAAATCAGGGCCTCAGATATGTAAGCAGATGCACTTAGTCTTGGACAGTTAGTCTGGAGAACAGGAGATGTCCCAGCAGACTGGAGGAGGGCAAACGTTCCCATCTTCAAAAAGGGGAAAAAAAGAGGATCCCAACAATTATCATCCAGTTAGTCTGACATCAATTCCAGGGAAGATTCTAGAGCAGATCATTAAACAGAGAGTCTGAACATTTAGAAGGCAATGCCATAATCACAAAAAGTCAACATGGGTTTCAGAGAAACAAGTCATGCCAGACTAATCTGATCTCTTTTTTGATAAAATTACCAGCTTGGTAGATGAAGAGAACACTGTGAACATTGCATACCTTGATTTCAGTAAGGCCTTTGACAAGGTTCCCCATGACATTCTTGCAAACAAGCTTGTAAAATGTGGGCTAGACAAGTTAACAGTTCAATGGATTTCTAATTGGTTGACCGGCCGAACCCAAAGGTTGCTCAGCAATGGCTCCTCTTCATCTTGGAAAGATGTGACCAGTGGGGTGCCACAGGGTTCTGTCCTGGGCCCAGTGCTATTCAACATCTTTATCAATGACTTGGATGAGGGAATTAGGGGCATACTTACCAAATTTGCAGATGACACCAAATTAGGAGGAGTAGCTAATACCCTGGAGGACAGGATCAAAATTCAAGATGACCTGGATAAACGAGAGCTGGGCCAAAGCTAACAAAATGAAATTCAATACAGAGAAATGTAAGGTACTGCATTCGGGCAAAAAAATGAAATGCATAGATATAGGATGGAGGAGACCTGGCTGAATGAGACTACGTGCGAAAGGGATCTAGGAGTCCTAGTAGACCACCAGTTGAACATGAGTCAACAGTGTGAAGCGGCAGCTAAAAAGGCCAATGCGATTTTGGGCTGCATCAATAGAAGTATAGTGTCCAGATCAAGGAAAGTAATAGTGCCGCTCTATTCTGCCTTGGTCAGACCTCACCTAGAATACTGTGTCCAGTTCTGGGCACCACAATTCAAAAAGGATATTGACAAATTGGAGCGTGTCCAGAGGAGGGCGACTAAAATGGTGAAAGGTCTGGAAACCATGCCTTATGAGGAGAGACTTAGGGAGCTGGGTATGTTTAGCCTGGAAAAAAGACGGTTTAGAGGCGATATGATAGCCCTGTTTAAGTATTTGAAGGGGTGTCACGTTGAGGATGGAGCAAGCTTGCTTTCTGATGCTCCAGAGATTGGAACACGGAGCAATGGATGCAAGCTCCAGGAACAGAGGTTCCACCTCAACGTTAGGAGGAACTTTTTAACAGCTGTTTGGCAGTGGAACGCACTCCCTCGGAGCATGGTGGGGTCTCGTTCCTTGGAGGTCTTTAAACAGAGGCTGGATGGCCATCTGTCAGGGATTCTTTGATCGTGATTTCCTGCATGGCAGGGGGTTGGACTGGATGGCCCTCGTGGTCTCTTCCAACTCTGCAGTTCTATGATTCTATGATTCTATGAGTTCCAGAGCATCCTTCTGTGACACAGGTATCTATGTGATCGGGCATCAGAGTAGGAAGGGAACCCAAAGGTCTAGTCCATCCTTGCCAACGTAGGAAATTGAAACCTGAAAGGTGGTCATCTAGCTTACATCAGATCTCAGCAAACCAGACATTCCATTCCACCAACTCTTCTGTGGCCTTCAGGGTGGATGTTGTCCAGTGTCCAGTGCTGAGAAAAAGCTGAATGGGCAGTCTGGATGGATTCTAGAGTGGGAACGGGAAGGGGAGAGCACCATCTTCTCCCTGGCCTCAGGTGGAAAATTTTGGGGACAGCCCTGTTCCTCTGTACACTCTTTCTTACCCTCCTCGTCAGAGAGAAAATGGATCTGGTTCTGGGAAGCACCAAGGGGGAAGGGAAGGAGTGGAGTCAAAGGAGGCAGCCCAGGACTACTGGAAGATTCCAGTTCTATTCTCAAAGGATTTTAATTTAAGGAAGGAAAGCCTTTGTGGCTCAAACTGATCAGGATTTCATTCCCAATCTTAAAATCATGGTTTTTTTCTCAGAAAGGAAATGAGTTGGGGAGTGCAGGGAAAAGAGGAAGAGGAGAGGCTTTTTTTCCCCAGTGTCTTCATCACATTGATTTCTATAGTGCCTTTGTGGTGGTAGCACCAATGCACTTTGTGCATGTTCAACGACACCTCCTCTATTTGCAGTATTTTACACCATTGCATGGTGTTTTATGAATTGAACCCCGATGCTAGGACCTGATGATATTGAGTTAATAATTCTCTCCATGCTAAGAAGAGGTTTGTGAATGAGCAAAAGGGTGTCAATGTTGATGGATTTGCACCTTTCATTTCCTCCTGATTTAGGTCCTCCTTAGATGGGGGAGACTTTGTGCTTGCTTTTCTTCCTTGGGTAGAAGTTTCTATGTGTCTCCATCCTTCACATTTTTATAAAGTGTGTAATAACGTTAACTTTTATGTTTAAAGTATTTTTCATGAGCATTTTAAAGCAATCAAAATCTTCAAGTCTCGTGTTGACTTATGGCAATGCCATAAATGTCATGGGGTTTCGTAGGCGAGGAATATGCAGAGGTGATTTGCCCTTGGCTTCCTCTGAATGCAGCCTACAAGCCCTGGTATTCCTTGGCTGTCTCCCTTGCCTTTACCAAGCACATCATTTGGGGTGTATGATTAAAATCTCTAGCTAATTAATACACAGATCTTTGATCCTTAATTGCATTGGGCCCTTAATTCCAAGAGGCATTGTTTTTAAAAAGTAACTAGAATGGGCCTCTTCCCCCATCCCTAATGGTTAGAGCAACTTCCACTGTGATGGTGATGTTTGCAGCCCCTGCCTACCAGCTTCAAATTCCTTCTGCTCTTGGAATCTCCTCTCTCTTTCCTGGAAGAGAGGAACTCAGATGCATCTAAAGCAGGCCCCTTCCAACCACACTGTCATAGCATAAAAACAATGCCTTCACAGGCTGAAAGAGGGGCAGAAACTCAACAGGAGAAGGTGGCACTTTGGGCCTTGTGCAATGTTGTTTCCTGCCTTGGCTCTCCTGCAGGCTGAGGGGGTTGAATAGCCACTGTACACCATGAGATACAAGCCAAAATGCCAAGTTCCTCTCCCCTCATGGCCTCTGGTGGACTGGGAGACCCTTTCTCAGTGCATTTACCCTCTGAGCCAGTCATCTCTTTCTACTCACATCTCAGTTCTTTTCTGGGTGATAGAGGGAGGGAGTAGGCAGTGTGTAGGGCAGGAGCAGCCCCCTCCTCTCTGGAGTGCATCTGTCCAGACAGGGGAGCCAGGTTGCTCTCCAACGTACTGAATTCCCCTTCAGGGTGAGGCAGAGAGAGGGTTCAGCACCTTGAAGAGTTCCTTGAAAGGCAGTCCAGAGAGTCAAAAGCAGAGGGGATTCCCTGCCCCTCTAACCTCAGAACAACAACCCTTCACTCTGGGGGACAGTGGAGGAGGTTCTTTTTGGCAAGCTGGTTGGGTTGACTGTTCTGGGTGGGACTCAAGGGACCCTATCCTTTCCATGGTCGATAGATTTGTAAGACCTTATATCTTGATCTGATGGAAGGGCTCTCTGCTCATGCTCAGGTAAACTCCCTTTTTCTGGCCAAGTTTTTTTTTTTTTCTTTTAAAGTAAGTACTGTGGTTGCTTTGCAAAGAGGCATTTCCCAGCTTTGGGGTAGGATGTAGGGAGGAAGAAGAGAAGAAGCATCCAAAGTAATTAAAGAAAACAGGTGATGGAGAGATCAGTGCAAACTCCCTGGGGAATGTGTGTGCATGTAGGAGAAAGGTGCTTCTGAACAATCACATTTTAGCTGAGACCCAAATCCCTTCATGAGCAAGGGAGCTTATTCCCACCATTTGTCTAGATCATAACCACAGTTAGAACTGGATAAATAATCTCTGGTTTGGAAGGTGCCGTCTTGTAAATGTGGATTTTTAAAAAGTCATACTGAATGTATTCCTCCAATCCTTCTTCCCCCAATGTAAAAGATAAGAAACAAAATCCCACCAATGCAACAACAGTTCAAGTGATGCTGACAGACATAGTTTAATAGGAAAGAGGAACATATGAAGCAGAGTCCACTCTGTGAGCAGAGAAAAGTAAGGGTTTTCACATGGAAGGAAAGGAGCATGAAAGGGCCCAAGAAAACAAAGAGAGAAAAAGAGAGGCAGGTGCTTTTTTCAGGTGAAGTCCTTGAAGGTGGAAGTCCTTGAAATCTTCTGGAACCAGCCAAAGCCCATGCTGGGAAGGCAAATGTAACTCGCTCTCTCTTTGAGGGTCTTTGAATTCCCAGTCAAAATCCTTTCAGTTTTTTTCTGGAAGACGTGCTACAAAAGGTCTACAGCTAAGAATAGCGGCAGGATAACTGGAAAGAAGAGGAAGGATTGGGGAGGGGTAGGCATGAAGAGCAGAGAAGGGGACCCAGTGATAAGCCAAGCCCAGCTAAAAATCTGAATTATGGCTTTTTTTCCTGGTACCATTTTTTATTTCACTTTCTGGTTTGAGTATTGGTTCAGTCCCACATCACAAAGGCTCAGCCGCCTTCATGAACTAGATCCTCCTCGGCATCATCTGCATCAGAGGGGTCCCCTGTCCAGGCAGTTGGCCAGACAGAAAAAAAGCTGCTATAGTGAGAACTGGGGAGCCCCCCAGAGGGGATGGCATAATGGGGGAAAACTTTTGAGTAGTGAATATCCATAGAAATGTAAACTTCCCTTTTCCCATTATAATCTGAATAAGTGGTCTCAGGCCTTTCAGGAAGAGATCCATCAGACATCTTGGAGACAGAAGGAGAAATCTGGAATGACATGAACACAGGGAGGAATCCTTTAACACCTTGACTATGTAAGAGAGACTTTATTCCCCAACAACCACTATAGGGATTCTCTCTCTCTCGCACACACAAACACAAACCACCCTACTTGGATTCTGTTTAAATATTTGTAAAACATGTTTTGCAGACATGTTTACATAGGGACCATTAAACGCAGTGTACAAACACAAATCAAGGAACGTGAAAGACACTGCAGACTGGGCCAGCCAGAAAAATCAGCAGTAGCAGAACATGATATAAACCAACCTGGACACAAAATGTTATTTAAAAACTCTGAAATTCTGGACCAGGCCAACAACTATAATGTCAGAATGCACCGAGAAATCCACAAACGCCTGGACAACTTCAACTGGAACTGAAACTGTACAGAAACTCTAAAAGTAAACAAAATCTGGCTACCAGTCTTGAAAAATACTAAAATCAAAACTCAACACATGCAAATGAACTCTACCCAGGGACAGGGGGATTTCCAGCAGATAATAGACCATTAGCCAAACAGTATCTTAAGTTTGGCTTTGTTTCATCTGGAGGCATGTACAATCTGGAGAAGAGAAGTTTGAGAGGGGACATGATAGCCATGTTAAATATTTGAAGGGATGTCATACTGAGGATGGGGCAAGCTTGTTTTCTGCTGCTCCAGAGACTAGGACACAGAGCAATGGGTTCATATTACAGGAAAAGAGATTCCACCTAAACATTAGGAAGAACCTCATGAAAGTAAGAGCCATTTCTGAAGTGGAATACACTGCTTCAGAGTGTGGTGGAGTCTCCATCTTTGGAGGTTTTTAAAGAGGCTGGATGACCATCTGTCAGGAATTTGATTGTGTATTCCTGCATGGCAGGGGGTTGGACTGGATGGCCCGTGAGGTCTCTTCCAACGCTATGATTCTATGATTCTGAACACTAATCCTTCTTACATATCTCCACCCAGAAACTAGCCATTCAAATAAACAAATGTACATATCCTCTCCAACAGGGACTCACAGTATATAAACACCCCACACCCCTATGCCACCACTCTCTGAAGATGCCAGCCACAGATGCAGGCGAAATGTCAGAAATAAACTCTTCCAGAACACGGCCTCACAGCCCTGAAAAAAAACCATGGAAAACCTATGGATGCTGGTTGTGAAAGCCTTCAACTTTACATTTTTATTTTATTTTAGTTGCTAGCTATACCTGGTGTGGCATACACAGTTCCCCCATGCGCTACACACACACAGGATGGTACACACTCCAGTCCCCATACTGCCTCCGCCACCTCCCTGCCCACCCCTGCCAACCCCCCTGAAGCACCTCACCCCCCGCCAAGCCACCGCAGCCCTCCATGCCCTCCCCACTGACCCCCGCCGCCTCCCTTCCCACCCACCCCACAGCACCTCATCCAACTGCTGTGCCACCGTGACCCTCCCCACCGACCCCCTCCCCACCCTCTGCAGCAACTCACCCCCCATGGCACCTCACTCCCCCAGTGCCCCTGTGGCCCTCATCGCCCTCACTGCCACATCCCTCACCACCCCCCATGACACCTCACTCCCCTGCTGTGCACTGCAGCACCTCACCCCTTGCAATGCCACCGTGCTCCCCACAGCCCCCTCCCCACCCACCCCTGCGGCACCTGGCCCCCATGTGGCACCTCGCCCCTCGCCCCCCGCCATACCAACGTGGCCCTATCTACCCTTCCCACTACCCCCTCCCCATGCTCCCCACCTCCGCCGTGGCATCTCACTGCCCCCTCACCACCCCCATGCCCTCCCCACAGCATCTCACAACCCCCCATGCCACCACACACCCCGCCACCCTCCCCGCACCTCCGCTGCCTCCTCCCCACCTACCTGCCACCCCCATGCCCTTGCCACCCCACTGCACACACACACCACGCCACATCGCCCCATAGTAATCATACCTCCTCTACCAGTGGCCATGTTTAGAAAGGATGTAAAAGTCCACTTGTTCCCGCCCCCAGTGTGCTGATTGGCTGCCCAACCAAGCTTTGATTGGTTGGTCAGTTTCCTAAGCAGCCAATCAGCACACTGGAAACGGTAACATACCCAAGAGAAATATATATATATATATATATATATATATATATATATTGATAATCCTCCTTTTTCCCACAATGGGTGCCAAGGGAGATTACAGTAAAAGATGAAAACAACATATGTGTCTCCATATGGCTCTCTCTATGGCACCCACATGGGAACAGGAAAGAGGCTCTCTTCCTGTGCTTGGGAAAGTAAAATTTTGGTCTGCCATTTTAAACTGTGCTACATCATTGCATGCATATGTCTTTACATCTCTGAGAACAAGGCAGCCCACAGAAAGGAGCCAAGAGAGAGGGGTGGAAGAGACATTGTTCCAGGAAGAATGGCTTTTTCTATCTCCCAGTTAGATGTCAGGGGATGATAGGACAGTCAATCCCCAGCAGAAGCCAAAAACTATCTCAACAGACTTAGTAGCAACCCATTCCCAAGAATACTCACACACAGAGTGTTTGACATCCAAATACACAGGAGGCACCTTTATCTTCAAAGTCAAGCAGTTGCAATATATACAGCTATATACATTTGACAGACAAACTGCTTTGCCAGACATCCAAGGATCATAAGAGAGAGAATGCTCTGGACTGAGCCTCTTTATATACAGCGTGACAGGGCATTGGCTCACTCAACCTCATGGGTGCATTACATCAGAATTTGCACTCCAGTAACTCTTGAGGCTATGCCCTGCAATAACCCTCATCTACAGCTGTGGCTTCAAGGCTATCAAGACTTGGCAGTTTCTTGGCCTCAGCCATTATGACACAGCAGTTGTTTGGCCATTTTCTATGGAGTTCAGTGTCCAACTCCTGACATTAGAATCACAGAATCATAGAACTGGAAGAGACCGCAAGGGCCGTCCAGTCCAACCCCCCACCATGCAGAAATACACAAATCATTTCCAACAGATGGCCATCCAGCCTCTTTTTAAAAACCTCCAAAGAAGGAGACTACACCACACTATGAGGCAGTGTATTCCACTGCCTAAAGGCTTTTACTGTCAAGAAGTTCATCCTAATGTTTAGGTGAAATCTCTTTTCCTGTAGTTTGAACCCATTGCCACATGTCCTAGTCTCTGGAGCAGCAGAAAACAAGCTTGCTCTATCCTCAGTATGACATCCCTTAAATATTTAAACATGGCTATCATGTCACCTCTCAACCTTCTCTTCTCCAGACTAAACATTCCCAGTTCCCTAAGTCGCTCCTCATACGACATGGCTTCCAGACCTCCCACCATCCTGGACACCCTCCTCTGGATACGTTCCAGCTTCTCAATGTCCTTCTTGAATTGAGGTGCCTAGAACTGGACACAGTATTCCAGGTGAGGTCTGACCAAAGGAGGATAGAGTGGCACTATTACTTCCCTTGATCTAGACACGATACTCCTATTAACCTTTCCTCTCTGCTTGCAGGAAGAGTGACTCTGCTCTTGGGGATTTAGCCTTACCTCACTCCATGGCCACTGATATGGATGAAAAACAAAACTGTCTTTGCCACGAGCATTTCTGACACCTCTTTCAATAACCGTATATTCCTGCATACAAGACTACTTTTTAACACTTGAAAATCTCCCCAAAAGTGGGGGGGTCTTATACCCAAGTAGATCTTTTCCCCTGCTGTGAGAATGATTGAAGTGTTAAATGGCCTGGGCAGTTTTCCCAGCAGATCCTTCCTCCTGCTGTGAGAATAACTGCTTTGCCTTTAAAGAGTTAAATGGCCCTCCATTTAGCTCAGGAGAGTCAAAATGATGTTTCTTTTCAGGACAAGTTAGCCTAAAATTAGAATTTCTGGATTTAAACTTATCATTTTGCATCAAGTTTTGTCTAACGTGAAATTCTCTTGTCTGCCAATGTGGCTCTAAAATCATTAATGTGCTCATTCAAAAATTTGGGATTTGATAGCTTCCTATTAACCAACTTACAGTATTAATGCAACCTTACTTTCCAAAGATTGAACACCACAGAGATTTTTCAAAGTATCCCATGCTTTTTTAGCTGTTCTCAGTCCTTTAATTTCACAGACTATTCCATCATCTACAGCCACTGAGCTGGCTGGCTGGCTGGGGGGGCCCAAACTCTATATTTTAACTTAAAAATTGGGGGGTCGTCTTATGCGCCCAGTCGTCTTATACACCGGAATATACGGTAGTAGCATCTCTATGTCGATTATTATAAACATCCCTTAATAGTAACTCCTTCAATATCTGTCAAAGCATTTGTTCTTCCCAGATCCTACATGAGAGAGAGCACAAAAAGGGACTTACCAGTGGCAGAGGACACTGAGCAGCAGAAGGCAAAGCAAAGCAGAAGGTGCTGTTGGAAACATGGGAATTGCAAGACCTTTTATATGGTTCCTTTCAAAGCTTCACAGTATGAGTCAGGTAGGTGTTGTTATGAAGCTCATGAAATACAGGTCAGCACAAGTTGTTTTAGGTCCCTCCTCCTGTTTGTAACCGATCAACCAGTTTAACAGAGGGGCGGGGTAAAAATAATTTTTATTATTATTATTATTATTATTATTATTATTATTATTACAAGTGACCCCAATCTGATGAGGTAGAACAGGGGTATGATGGGTGTTTGAAGTATTGTGATGCACCTTGACATTGGCTGTCTTTGTCTAATAGGCTTTCATAAATTTCATTCATAAATTCTACATTTGAAGTGCCAGCTGAGCTACAGAAGGCATTGCCTTGTGTTTATTTCACACTCCAAACCAAGATGCTGGCATCCTACAGCATCCCTGCGATTGTGATGAACTCCGTCAACATCCACTCACCAGAACAACAGGCATCATTTGAAATGCTTTATCGTCTCAGATATAGATGCATACAGTAAGAGTGCATTGATAGATCTGGGGCTTGGGTGCCAAAGGCATTCCTTAGGTTTCATTTCCAATCCAACCACCACCTAGTTAATTGGTGCTATCAGCCCTATGCAATACTCCTTAAACATTCCCAAGAGAAACGACCTTGACGCACTGTGCAGACTTTAACTGGCAAATACCAATCTCCTCCCAGCCTCCCATCATGCCCCCTGCTCATGTCAAGTCCACGGTGCGACTACTAGCAGGCCCAAACACACTAACCAGCTAGCTAATACAGCAAGCACGGCTCCCTAAATAGCTATATAGCACCAGGGACATGACAGTGATGGGGAAATAATAATAATAATAATAATAATAATAATAATAATTTGATTGATTTTTATAACCCCCACCTTTCTCCCAGGATTGCAACCACACACACACACACAAACACACATATGTATATATATTAGGAGGAGTAGCTTTGTCCTTAGACAACTGCAAGAGAAATGTAGAGAGCAGAAGATACTTGCCCTTAACAACTGCAACTGTAGAGAGCAAAAGGTATTTGCCCTTAGACAACTGCAAAAGAAATGTAGAGAGCAGAACAAGGGTCTCTATGTAACATTTGTTGACCTCACCAAAGCCTTTGACACCGTGAGTAGGAAAGGTCTGTGGCAGATCCTGGAAAGACTAGGATGTCCCCCCAAATTCCTTAAAATGATTATCTTGCTACACGAGGGCCAGCACAGTCAAGTCAGATATGGTGATGCTCTTTCAGAGCCCTTTCTAATAACTAATGGAGTGAAGCAAGGTTGTGTTCTTGTGCCAACTTTATTTACAATCTTCTTCAGCATGATGCTCCAAAGGGCTGCGGCAGAGCTTGAAAAAGACGGCATCTATATACGTTACCGTACTGATGGTAGCTTGTTTAACTTAAGCCGTCTGAGGGCTCACACTAAGGCTCTAAACTATCTAGTCTGTGAGCTGCTCTTCACTGATTCTGCTGCCCTTGTTGCCCACACAGAAGCAGCTCTGCAGCGCCTAACATCCTGCTTTGCAACAGCTGCAGAGCTGTTTGGACTGGAAGTCAACCTAAAGAAAATGGAAGTTCTCTACCAGCCTGCATCACAGGACGAACACCACCATCCCCACATTGCCGTCGGCAATTCTGTGCTTAAGTCCATTCAGCAGTTCACCTACCTGGGAAGCATCATTTCCTCAGATGCCAAGATTGACAAAGAGATCGATCACAGATTAGCAAAGGCACATAGCGCATTTGGAAGACTTTACAAAAGAGTCTGGAGTAATAAACACCTGAGACGAAACACAAAAATCAGTGTGTATAGAGCCATTGTACTGTCTATTCTCCTTTATGGGTCTGAAATATGGGTCACCTATCACCAACACTTACGACTCCTCAAACGCTTTCATCAGCGCTGTATACGCACAATCCTAAATATACACTGGACTGACTATGTGATGAATGTTGCTGTCCTTGAGCAAGCAGGGATCACCTGTCAGGGAAAATAGTTTTTGAGATCAGGAGTTTGTCTCCCCCTCCCTGAATAATTTTTTAGCCAGACATGCCTGGCGCCATCTTTAGCTATCAGAAGGTAATAAATCTGTCTGTTTTTGTTATTCTGTTTTTTAGGCTTGTATGTGAGAAACGAAACTTAAGATTGGATTACTTTCGGTTCTCCCAAGGACTAAGTGTTATGGTCTATATAATTGGGAGGGGTTACATTGTTTTGTTCCTGAGATAGAAGAGAGCTTCAAGCTTGTGTGTACCTCTCTTGCTTAGAGAGAACCTAGAAAACATGGTTAAATGCTTTCTGTTATTGTTTTCCTTTTTATTTAATTGTTATTAATAAAAGTCTAAAAGAATTTTGGCATGGACTTACTTTTGCACCAAAGGAGTATTTGTTTGCTCACAAAGCACACGTTTTTGTTGCTTATCCCCTGTTCGGATGAACAGGGAGTGACTGCGCTCTGCACAGATCTGTGACATCACCAGCATTGAGGCTAAGATATTGAGCGCTGGGCAGGGCATGTTTCTAGGATGGAGGACCATCGCCTCCCCAAAATAGTACTCTACGGTGAACTCGCCACGGGTCAGTGTAAGAGGGGTGCTCCAAAAAAGCGATACAAGGACTCCCTGAAACAACATCTCAGGCTCGGCCAAATTGATCACCAACAATGGTCCGCCCTGGCCTCACATTGGGAGGCATGGAGACGCACTATCCACAATGCTGCAGCTTTATTTGAGAACTCACGCCGAACAAGTCTTGAAGAGAAACGACAATGCAGAAAGAATCACAACCCGGTAACATCACCCAAGGAAACCTTCTGCTGTGCTTTCTGCAACCGGATTTCTCTAGCTCAGATTGGCCTTTTTAGTCATCAGCACGCTTGCAGAAAGCACGGGATGAGTCCTTCCTGAATCTTTGTTTGCGAAGACAAGCCAGAGAGAGAGGAGGAGGAGCTAATACCCTAGAGGACAGGATCAAAATTCAAAATGACCTGGATAAATTGGAGAGCTGGGCCAAAGCTAATAAAATGAAATTCAATACAGAGAAATGTAAGGTACTGCACTTAGGGCGGGAAAACGAAATGCATAGATATAGGATGAGGGAGACCAGGCTGAACAAGACTATGGAGATTTTCAGACACGGAAAAATCGTCCCTTGCCGCGCGAGCAGCCTCTCGAAACTGCTGCGCGGCAAGGGTATTTTTCGGACGACGCTGTGCCTCTTGCGAAGCCGTCCGTGTCACTTCCGTGAAGCTTGGGACGGCTCCGCGTCATATTTCAATCACGGAGGCTGCCCGTGCTTGAAATATGGCGCGGAGCCGTCCCAAGCTTCACGGAAGTGACACGGACGGCTTCGCAAGAGGCACAGCGTCGTCCGAAAAATACCCTTGCCGCGCAGCAGTTTCGGGAGGCTGCTCGCGCGGCAAGGGACGATTTTTCCGTGTCTGAAAATCTCCTATGTGCGAAAGGGATCTAGGAGTCCTAGTAGATCACAAGTTGAACATGAGTCAACAGTGTGATGTGGCAGCTAAAAAGGCCAATGCAATTTTCTCCTTTATCGGTCTGAAACATGGGTCACCTATCACCACAACGTACGACTCCTCGAACACTTCCATCAGCGCTGTTTACGCACAATCCTAAATATACACTGGACTGACTGTGTTACGAATGTTGCTGTCCTTGAGCAAGCAGGGATCACCAGAGTTGTAAGTGTTATGCTGATGTCACCTGTACTTCACCAACTTCACACCAACACCCACCTGAGCTCTGCCTTCATGCCCAAAAATGAACCATGTAAAAGCTGTTGCAATTCCCATTTTTCCAACAGGGCGTATAGATGGGAGACAGAAACAGCCATTTTGTCTGGAATAATTTCCCCTCCACTCTACTCAGCTTTGCTTTGTGTGTGGCATTATAATTACATATGTGTGTGTGTGTGTGTGTGTGTGTGTGTGTATCACATGCAATTATAATTATATCTCTCTCTGGCTTTTCTTCACAAATGAAGATTCAGGAAGGACTCATCGTGCGCTTTCTGCAAGCGTGCTGACGACTAAAAAGGCCAATCTGAGATAAACAAGTCTGGTTGCAGAAAGCAATTATAATTATATAAATTATATAATCATGTGTAATCATGTGTAATTATAATTATATAATTACATATGATTTATAATCTGGTGGGTGTTGGTGTGAAATTTGTGAAGTACAGGTGACATCAGCATAACTGCTCACAAGTAAGGGAATCCTTACCCATAAGAGAATCCTTGCCTTTTGTGTTTCTACATTCTGGGAACCAGCTAGGATGGCCACCAACACTAAACTTAGTTCTTGTTCCCAGGACTCAGATTCAGCAGAGATGAAGGAAGGGAAAGAGAAATGCTAGCACTAAAACAAAATGAGCCTAATGCTTAACAAGTGTCTTCTCGCTAAAGCACTTTAGTGCCTCGACTATAACTCAAAGCAGATTCATTGCCTCACCAGCAGTCACTGGACCAGTTGCCCCTTTGCCCTGGATGCTAGGTCAAGGCTGGAAAGCCAGAGGATGCAGCCCTGATCTTTCTGTGTGAAACTCAAATTTTGCCCATCATAGTGTAGATTCTGCAAAGTTTAAAACCCCCACAGAGGCTATGCTGTGCTGCAGGGAAGGTAGAAGAATCCAGTGAGCTTGCTTTTGGACCAGCACTTTCAGAGAGGACAAGAGAGAGAAATCCATGGGGACTGAATCCCTAACAATTTAGCCAGATCTATTGATGCAGGGAGATCTACAAACGAGATCCTCATTCTAGAAACGAGAGGCATAAATGGTTGTATATTTCAACCATCCTCTCTCTGATAGTGGAGACCAACTGGCTCAGTGAAATTGTTTCCAAGATTATTCCTTTCATGTACTGAAATTACATGTGTTTTATGGGTGTTTAGGTACAGTTTGGTCCTGCTTCATTTTGGCTGTTCTTTGTGTTCCTCCTAAAGGGCTTAATCAGTTCTACGTGTTAATTGGCAGCTTAGTGAAATAAGTCATCTTCTTGTGAGAATATTGCGCTCCAAACATAGACACCTCATCTTCCACCAGCAGTCCAAGCTGCAACATCCATCTCACTGCACATGGAAATAAAATTGGGATGTCCCCAGGCCCTCATCACACACACCTGGAATGTCAAATAAAACTGAATATCCTGCTAAGGGCAGACGGCTCTCCAGTTTCCAGTATAGGTCAACCAATCCTACTACTGCCCCAACACTGAGGAGCATTCCAGCATCAGTCCCAGCAGCATCCATCTCATTACCTATTGAAATATAATTGGGGTACCCCCAGGCTCCCCAAATTGCATTTTGCATATGCCACATAGCATGTATTTTACATCAAATCATTTCAAACCTCCCCTCCAAACTTGCTTGGAATCTGCCCACATGATGCATTTTCTTTTTTCTTTTCTTATTTTTATCATTTTCAAATAACATCTTGTTATAACAAACAATTGTATTTTCCATTGTATATGCTGCTTGTAGTTTCCATTCATTCTATATACTCTATTAACATTAACAATCACTACTCATATTTATTTCTTCCATACTTATAATAATACTAATGAAGATAGATTATCCATGACTTCCCCATTTGGTCATTTTGATGTATTAAGATTGTGGATACCTTTTCAAAGCCTTAAATGATTTCTTATTATTGTATTTTTTATATAATAAACATCGGCTCTCCTCTTCACCTTATACATTCCTTTGCTTTTACCTCAATTCTAGGGTTCTTCTTAAAAAAATCTGCTACCTTGTAATTCACCCTAATATTCCCAATATTTCAATACTTGCTTCCATTCCTTTCTTGTTTTAATATTTTTCCTATTACGTAGTTTTTTCTTTAATATATCTAATTCCAACATATCTATTAATCTATTCCTCCAGTGTTTATTTCCTTTCTTATCTTCTGAATCTATAACCGTATTAAGAAGATACAGCTCTGGGGTAAAATCTAAATTTATTTGTAATATTTGTTTAATTATCTCGTGCACTTGTATCCAGATTTTTTTAATCCTTGTACACCACCACCACATGTGTATCAATGTACTTTGATTTTTTCCACATTTCCAACAGTTACTCGGAATCATTTTATTCATTTTGTTTAATCTCATTGGTGTATCGTACCACCTTAAAGCAATTTTTATATAATTCTCTCTCAGGTTTTAGCATGCTGTGAATGTAAATGATTTTTTTTCTTGCCACATGATGCATTTTCAAGTGATGTCATAAGAAACAGAAAGAAATATCTTCTTACTTGATCCTTTTTAGAGACAGTTTGCATGGAAAAGAGAGCTTACCTGAGCATGAAGAGAGTGCTCTTCCATGGGATCCAGACAGAAGGAGACAATAGATGTCCAGGAGTCTGCTGTGGTTTTCCAACCAATTTTATATGCTTTCCATCTAAGAGATGCATTTTTTAATATGAAAAATAAAAAGCCTAGAAAAAATTACAGCAAGTAGTAGGAATATTGCATGCATAACTTGGCCAGAATCCCATTAAAAGGAAAACTCAACAGCTTCTCTAGCACCCCTGCTCAAAAGATTTGCAGGACCTGGATCTGATGTAAGGGCACTTTGCTCATGCTCAGGAAAAGTCTCTTTTCCATACATGCATGGTTGAAAGGGGATTTGCAGTCATGGTGTGGGGGACCCCCCACTCTCTCTCTCTCTCTCTAGATACACACACACACACACACACAAACACGCATAGAATCATAGAGCTGGAAGAGGCCATAAGAGCCACAAGTATTAGGGGGTTGAAAGAGAGAGATACTATATAGGATTTTCTACCCCCAAGTGTATCCCCCTTTCCTGGCTGCTTGATATTTGCCCACCCATTCCAGCCAAGATGCATCAAACAGCCAGCTCATGTAGGGGGAAAGTGAGAAAAGTCTTAAACATTCCCAAGAGCTCAGATGGAGCTCAGGCTTGCTAGAGAGGTTAAAAACAATACAAAGGGCTTTTTTGGTTAGGTCCATCGCAAAAGGAAGAACAAGGAAATGGTATGACTGCTGCCTGGATAAGATGGTGAAAGGCTAACAGGGGACAGTGAAAAGGCAGAACTACTTAACACCTTCTTTGCTTCAGTCTTCTCCCAAAGGGGAAACAGTACTCAACCTGGGGAAGGTGGAGTAGATGAGGCAGTAGGGGAAATATAGCACAGAATTGGTACAGAGGTAGTTCAGGAATACCTGGCCAGTATAAATGAGTTCAAGTCTCCAGGACCAGATGAACTTCATTCACAGATATTAAAAGAACTGGCAGAAGTAATCTCAGAACCACAGTCAATAATCTTTGAGAATTCCTGGGGAACAGGAGAGGTCCAAGCAGACTGGAAGAGGGCAAAGGTTATCCCCATCTTCAAAGGGGGGGAGAAGACCCAAATAAGTACCACCCAGTCAGTCTGACATCAATACTAGGAAAGATTCTAGAGCAGATCATTAAATAGACAGTCTGTAACCACTTAGAAAGACATGCCCTTTCAAAAAGTCAACATGGATTTCTCAAGTACAAGTCATGCCAGACTAATCTTATCTCTTTTTTTTTTGATACAATTACAAACTTGATAGATGAAGGGAATGCACTGGATGTAGTGTATCTTGATTTCAGTAAGGCTTTTGACAAGGTCTCTCATGATATCTTGCAAAAAAGTTAGTAACCTGTGGGCTAGACAAGGCAACTGTTAGGTGGATTTGTAATTGGTTGACTGGCCGAACCCAAAGGGTTGTCACCAATGGCTCCTCTTCATCCTGGAGAGAAGTGACCAGTGGGGTGCCACAGGGTTCTGTCCTGGGCCCAGTGCTATTCACCATCTTTATCAATAACTTGGATGAGGGAATAGAGGGCATGCTTATCAAGCTTGCAGATGATACCAAATTAGGAGGGGTAGCTAATACCCCAGAGGGCAGGATCAGAATCCAAAATAACCTCAACAAATTAGAAAGCTGGGCCAAAACTAACAAAATTAATTTCAACAAGGAGAAATGTAGGATACTACACCTGGGCAGTAAAAATGAAAGGCACAGGATGGGTGGCACATGGTTTGAGAGCAGTACACCCGAAAAGGATCTAGGAGCCTTAGTGGACCACAAGCTGAACATGAGTCAGCAGTATGATACAGCAGCTAAAAAAAGCCAATGCAATTCTAGGCTGCATTATAGGAGTATAGTGTATAAATCAAGGGAAATAATAGTGGCACTTTATTCTGCTTTGGTCAGACCTCACCTGGAAAGTTGTGTCCAGTTCTGGGCACCACAATTCAAGAAGGATATTGACAAGCTGGAACGTGTCTAGAGGAGAGTGACCAGGATGGTGGGTGGTCTGGAAGCCATGCCCTATGAGGAGCCGCTTAGGAAACTCGGCATGTTTAGTCTGAAGAAGAGAAGGTTGAGAGGGGACATGATAGCCATGCTAAATATTTGAAGGGATGTCATACTGAGGATGGAGCAAGCTTGGTTTCTGCTGCTTCAGAGACTAGGATACGGAGCAATGGGTTCAAACTACAGGAAAAGAGATTCCACCTAAACATTAGGAAGAACTTCCTGATGTTAAGAGCTGTTCGGAAATGGAATACACTGCCTGGGAGTGTGGTGTAGTCTCCTTCTTTGGAGGTTTTTAAAAAGAGGCTGGATAGCCATGTGTCAGGAATGATTTGATTGTGTATTCCTGCATGGCAGGGGGTTGGACTGGATGGTCCTTGAGGTCTCTTCCAGCTCTATGATTTTATGATTCACCCACACTGGGTGGCCCATGCTGCCTTCTGTGGTTAATCAGAACCCATGAGGGGACTTACTTTACAGGTCCCCTGATGGGTAGCCAATAGGAGGGATTTTCTGTTATGTGTACATATGGATTTTTACAGCAAAGAGAGCTATAACCAGTAGAGGTCATGATGAGCTGAGAGCAGAGCTGATGTTGACTGTTTATTGTACCAATGCCAGATGTACAGGATGACTTTGCTTCATAAAGCTGCCAATTAACAAGCAGAACTCCTTAAGACAATTAACCCCAGTCCCTTCTGAGAAATAAAGAACAGACCAAAAAAAAAAAAAGCAGATCCAAGATGGATCAAAACACCTGTAAAAGACGTGTAATTTCATTCCATGAAAGGGATAATTTTGGAAAGAATGACACTGCATCATACAGTTTTCATTGTCCGAAAGGGGATAGCAGAAATGCACAAGAAGTTGTTTGTCTCATTTCTAGAAATAGGACCTTACCTGTATTTTGAATTCCTTCTAATGATGTCCCTATTTATTTGATGTATCCTGGTGGATCTTAAAGGTTAATATTCCTATGTATTTATATGTCATGGCTGGAAATTTTATGAATCTTTTGTATTTACTTTGGTTTTGCAAAACAGTTCTTTCCTTTCCAAATACATGTATGAAGAATTCACCGTGTATGTGTTATTTTCTTCGCCTGTATTTTGTCGAAGGCTTTCACAGCCAGCATCCATAGGTTGTCTGTGGGTTTTTTTCCAGGCTGTGAGGCCGTGTTCTGGAAGAGTTTATTCCTGACGTTTTGCTTGCATCTGAAGATGCCAGCCACAGATGCAGGCGAAACATCAGGAATAAACTCTTCCAGAACACAGCCTCACAGCCCAGAAATAACCCGCAGACAACCTGTATTTTGTCTTTCCCTTCTTTTTCTTTCTAAATAGTGATTCTTTAGAGCTTATAGATGCAAAGACTTCTGCCTGATGCAACCATTTATTACACATCTCAGTGGTTCTTAACCTGTGGTCCATGGACCCCCAGGGGGTCCACAATGTTCTCACATGGGGTCTGTGAAGGCTTGAAGGCTGCTCAGCCCACCTTCTGCCTGCAGTGGAGCGGCCACATGGTAGGAGCCAAAGCATAATCTGGCTTGGCCTGTGCATTGCCATTCAATCCACACCAGCTGCAAACTTGCAGGAAGAAGCAGGAGATAAGTCTTCTCTCCCCCTCCAGTGCCTCTGAGGGAAGGTTTAATGGATGGTATAATTGTGTTGTTGTTGTTGCTGCTATTGTTAGGGTTTTAAATCGTGAACTAAGTCTTGGGGGTCCATGGCAAGAAAAGATACTTAAAGGAGGGTCCCTGGTAAAGAAAGGGTTAAGAGCCAGTGTACATATTTGCCAGTTTGTTCTGGCGGCAAAGAAGCTTTATTGTGGCTTTATTAAGAAGGAGAATATATTATAGACCTTTTTTTCCCTGAAGATTTTTGAGCCGTGGTTGGTTAAATCCGTGAATGCAGAACCCGTGGATACAGAGGGCTGACTGTATGTATTCAAGAAGTTAAGTAATCTTTTACAATACATAAATAAATACAAAATATTCATAAAGTTACCAACCACAACGTATAAATACATAGAATACTAACATGAATCCCATCTTGGGAGAAAGGCAGGATATAAATCCAACAAACAAACAAACCTTTAAGATACACCAGGATACATCAAGTAAACAGGGACATCATCAGAAGCTAATAAAAAATACAAGTCAGATTCTATTTCCAGAAAAGGAGATGTAAATGGTTGTATATTTCTGCCACCCTCTTTTGAACTATTAAAACCACCTGGCCTTTTGTAGTTACTTCCAAGATTATTCCTTTCATGTGCAGAAATTACAGGTATTGATACCTCTTGTGTTCCTTATAAACAGCTGGAGGTAATTTTATTAATACGTCCTGTGTGTTAATTGTCCCATCTCGTGAATCTTTTGCCCTCCAAAGCAAGTTGACCCCACCCCACAGAAGACCCCACAGGGTCCCTTCTGAGTGGGATGGAGGAAGAAAGCAACCCATGAAGCAAAGCCGAGTCACATGGAGGAGAACTTGTTCCAGGAAGAACTGGTTTTCATCTCTTCCATCGCTTTTCCCCTTGCAAGAGGGCTAGCTGTGCAGTCAGGTGCCCTCCAAAGAGAATTTTGTATAGGCCACATAACCTATATTTTTCATCAGACTAATCCAAACATCCCCTCCATATTTGAAGTAAATCTGCATACATGATTATTTATTTATTTGATTTATATCTTGTTGTTCTCCAAAGGCTGTATACAACATTTTAAAAGTACAATACAACTTAAAAACTGTTAATACAAAAACTAAAACACAATGAAACTAAATTGCTGTTTAAAAAACACAAGTTAAGCTTCCTTAAATAAAAAGGTTTTTAGCTGTTGGCAGAAAGACAGCAGGGAGGGGGAAAACTTGACTTTGACCTTTCAGGGAAGAGGTTTCAGTAACTTGGGATCAGCCACTGAGAAGGCTCTCTCTTGATGCATTTCCAAGTGATACCATAAGAAACAAAAAGAAATATCTCCTAGCTGAGCCCTTTTTACAGATACGTTTCATGGGAAAGTGAGCTTACCTGAGCATGGACAGTGTGCTTGCAGATATTTATTTCTGCTTTTAATGACATTTGAAAAGGCATCATGTGAACAGATTTTAACCAAATTTGGAGAGGATGTTAGGAACAGAGCCAGCATGGTGTAGTGGTTTGAGCATTGGACGAGGATTCTGCACACCAGGGATCGAATCCCCGCTTAGTCATGGAAACCCAATGGGTAACCTTGGGCAAGTCACACACTCTCAGCCTCAGAGGAAGGCAAGGGCAAACCCTGCCTAAACAACCTTGCCAAGAAAACTCTGTGACAGGGGACCCATCTACACCAGGGAAAAAATCCTCGTAGTATTGGCATCTTGCAGCAGCAGCAACATGTCTAAATGGTTTTTCTGGCCTCAGAAGCACCCATAAGCCTCGCATTCCTTATGGCAGTCATGAGTAATTTACTTGTGTTAGTTCTTCATGGTGGAAGGTGGTTGTTGTTTTTTTAAAAAAGTCATCCCAAGGTGCACTGGTGCGATAGAGCCATTTTCCAATTTTATAGGAAAGCAAAACAGAAAATATTCATCCTTAGATTTTCCTTGGGTTTTTTCTGGGTTGTGAGGCCATGTTCTGGAATAGTTTCTTTCTGATGTTTCGCCTGCATCTGTGGCTGGCATCTTCAGAGAATGGTTGGGTAGGTGTGTGTGTGTGGAGTTTATATGCTGTGAACCCTTGTTGGGGAGTCTATGTAAATTTGTGTAATTGAATGGTTAGTTTCTGAGTATAGAAATGCAAGGCTGATTAATGTCTGTTTCGCTAATGGTTGGTTGATGGGCTATTATCTGCTGGAAATCCCTTTGTCCCTGGGTGGAATTCCTTTCTAAGTGTTGAGTTTTGATTCTATTGTTTTTCAAAACTGGAAGCCAGATTTTCTTTACTTTTAGGGTTTCTTCTTTCCTGTTGAAGTTGTCCAGGTGTTTGTGGATTTCCATAGCTTCTCTGTGCATTCTGACATTATAGTTGTTGGCTTGGTTCAGAACTTCAGGGTTTTTAAATAACATTTTGTGTCTAGGTTGGTTTATAACATGTTCTGCTACTGCTTTTTTTTCTGGCTAGCCCAATTTGCAATGCCTCTCATGTTCCTTGATTCGTGTTTGCACACTGTGTTTAGTGGTTCATATGTAAACTTGTCCACAGCTGCATGGTATGCGGTAAACTCCTGCAGCTGTGAGAGAGTTTCTCTTGTCCTTCGCTGATCGTAGCATACCATACATAGGGACCACTAAACGTAGTGTGCAAACACGAATCAAGGAACATGAGAGACACTGCAGGCTGGGCCAACCAGAAAAATCAGCAGTAGCAGAACATGTTATAAACCAACCCAGCTGCAGGGGGCCCTATCATTGTGGGGGCCTGTCATAACCCTCCTCCTGCAAAAACACTATGATATCCTGTACTGTGAATAGGTTAGGTTAGGTTATGTTGACCTGAGATAAACTTATAGGGCCCCCAAAATAAAGCGTTGCAGGAGGCCCCAAAATTCCTTAAACCAGCACTGCCTACAGGCACTGATCTTGCATCTGATACTGGTGTTGGAAGATTAGGAAGGTTGAATGAGAGAGGCCCTCAATTTCCAAGGTAGGTGAATAATGTTGCTCACGATTCTCCCAAGCGACAGCTGCTGAGTGTTGGGGCAGCAGTGGGATCAGTTGCATACATCCCCAGTGTGACATCCCCAGTGTGTGGGTCAGGGCCTGGACATAGAGGGAGGAAAGGCAGAATCACAAATACTCAATCAGCCACTTTGCAAGAAGAAAGGGAAAATTGGAGACATGAAAACCAGCTCTTCCTGCAACAATGTTCATTTGGCTTTGCTTTGTGAGCTGTGTTTTAATCCCATCCTAGTTGGGTGGTATGCTGTGGAGGCTCCTGTAGGGTGGAGGCATCTTGCTTTGGAGAGCAAAAGACTCACCAAATGCTGACTTATTTAATAAAGCTGCCAATTTGCAAGCAAGACTCATTAAGAAAATTTTACCCTAGTCCTTTATGAGGAACACAAAGAGCAGCCAAAATTAAGCTCGAGCCAAGACAGATCAAAACACCCATGAAACACCTGTAATTTCTGAGCACAAAAGAAATAATATTGGAAAGAAAATTTGACCAGACAATTTTAATGATTAGAAAGAAGATGGCAAAAAGTACAATTCTTTGTTCTGGGAGTGCTTCCCTACAATTTAAGGATTTATTGAAATTTCCCTCAAATGTTTCACAGAGTGTCAATGTCTTTGGCTATGTCCCATGAGGTCTGTGATGGATTGGCTGAGCCCTGGGATCCCACACTCAGATCTCCTCCCTGAAAGGATTAGTAGGGATATACCCATACCAGGAGGATGGCCGGAGTCTCCCATTGTGTTCTTCCCACCCAGAACCCTTCCATCTCACAATGCAGCCAGGATGCATATGTGTGGGCTGGACACTGAAATATACAGCATTTTCTGCCCTGCCAGAACGGACCCCTTTCCTGGCTTCTTGGCACATGCCTACTCCACCCTAGGGCTCCATGTCAGTTTCTGGTGGTCACTCAAAAGCAAGGGGGTAGGTATTGGCTCCCTGATTTGCACCCTTTGGGAGGGCTTTTCTCCAACTCTACCCTGACCTGGGAAGAGAGGTGTGTCTGGAGCAGGATGCTGCTGTGATCTCCATTACTGCAGCTCCGCAACATTGGTGTAGCACTGGGATTGGTTTGCCTGGTGGAAACTGGAGAGCAGCCTGCCCTTAGCAGGATATTCAGTTTTACTTGACATTCCCGGTGGGTGTGACGAGAGCCTGGGAATATCTTAATTATATTTCTATGTGTAGTGAGATGGATGTTGCAGCTTGGACTGTGTTGGAACATGCGAAATGCTCAGAGAGAGGCCTTCATCCTCCAAAGCAGCTGAAACAGAATGATTCTTGACATTGGATGAGGATTCTCCCAAGAAACACTCTACAGACTCTACAGCTGTTGAGTGTTGAGGCATCAGCGGGATTGGTTGGCAGGTGGTGGGATCTGGAATTCCCCTTAGTGGAAAAGCTCTTTCCATGAGTGTGTGTGACAGACCCTGGCTGAGGAAGGAGGAAAGGCAGAATTCCCCAAATGTACAACTGCTCCCCCACCTCACTTGACTTTGCTTTGTGGGTTGCAGTGTCCCTGTGTGCCAGACAGAAGGGAGGCCATAGAGGCATCTGAGATGAGGTGTCTATGTTTGGAATGCAATATTCTCACAGGAAGATGAGCTTACTTCATTAAGCTGCCAATTAACATGTAGAACTGATTAAGCCCTTTAGGAAGAACACAAAAAACAGCCAAGGTGAAGCAGAACCAAACTGTATCTAAACACCCATAAAACACATGTAATTTCAGTACATGAAAGTACTGAAAGTACTGTGTGTGCCATACAGAAGGGAGGCCATGGAGGCTTTTGTAAGTTCAGGCGTCTATATTTGGAGTGCAATATACTCACAAGAGGATGACTTATTTAATTAAGTAGCCAATTAACAAGAAGGACTGATTAATAAAACTACTACACACCTTTTAGGAGGAACATGAAGAACAGCCAAGATATAAGAGAGCCAAGATGTATCTAAACACACATAAAACACCTGTAATTTCAGCAGATGAAAGGAACAAACTTGTAAACAATTACACTGAACCAGTTGGTTTTCATTGTCAGAAAGAGGCTGGCAGAAAAGTACAGCCATTTGTGCCTCTTTCTGCACCTCTCGTTTACACAAACAAGTTCTTTTTTATAGACATCAATACAGCCGGTTAGACTGTTGGGATTCAGTCCCCATGGATTTCTCACTCTTGTCCTCTTTCAAGTGGCTTGTCCAAGACCTGGATCCCTGGGTTCCTCTTTGCCATTAAGGCTTCCCTGCAGCTCAGCAGTGCCTCTAGGTTTTTTTTTAAACTTCCCTTTCCACAATCTATAACACCATGGGTGAAATTTGAGTTGCACAGTGGGAGAAATCAGGGCTCTGCCCTTGGGATTTCCAGCTCTCACCTGGCATCAAGGGGAAGAAGGCACATGCCCAGAGATTGCCAGCCAGCAGCTGTTGGTTGTTTCCCTGTCAGTGATTTAGTGAATGCCTTCTGGATTTTGAGATGGGGTGCATGCATTTCCCAGCCCAGAGGTCCCCTTATGCCTGTGTAAAATGATATGGGAGAGAAGGATGAACCTCAGGGACAACCACCTTGCAAGCAGAAAGGAGACATGGGACCTCTCTCCAGTCCCTGTAGAAGGAACAGAGGGTCTTCCCTCTGAATTACTTTAAAAACTCTGTTCCTTCTACAGGGACTGGAGAGAGGTCAACCACTTTTTCTGTGCCATCTTCAATGCCCCCCCAAAATGCCCATCCCTGGGAGATTGTGCTGACAAAAACAACTGGCTTGTATCCTATCATGCAGACAAAATCCAACACATTGTTCCTTCTTTGTTCTGAGGAGGGTGAAAGAGGATCAGCCCCATGCTGATCTTGAATTTCCCTGCAGCTCCTTCTCTGGTGAAGGAGAGGGGTTGAGTGTGATTTCTTTGGGGTGTCTGCAGGGAAAAGTTCAGCTTGCCTACCTCCAGTTTACTTCTCCACTACAATTATAATCTAACCACAATAGCTTATCTTCCCACGGTGGCTTTTTTTATTATTCACATCTTCTTATTCCAGAGTAATGTCTTCGAAGGCAATCCATGCTCACCTCAGTGGGTGAGTCATCTTTGCCACTTGGCTGCCTTTCATATTTGGCAATTCTTCTTGACAAGAATCTATGGTGATGTTTTCTTTCATTCCCCCTGCTTCTGAAGCACAGATGGTTGACACAGGAACTGTCATTTATGGGTACAGTATTTTGCATCAAAATCCCAGACAGCCTAACCTCACAGGATCCCTCCTTGCTGACTGCCCCATGACCATGATGGAAGAAGGAAGAAGCCCTGATGAGGGTTCCTATCTTACCTCACTGCTTGCAAGGTGGCTGGCTCTGAGTTTCAGTTGCAATCTTTTCTCTCTTGTCATCTAATGCCAAGAGAGCGAGCCCCTCGTCTGTAAACCACATGTACCACCATCCAGTTTGGAAGCCCCACCTGAATGTTCTCATGACCCCCAGCCATTGAAAATACCTTCTGGGAACTGTGCCCATGCAGTACAAATATAGTTCACAATGGCATTGTCTACAAATGGGAGGAAATAAATGCTATGGGTATTCTGTCCCCGCCAACATGGCAACGAATCCTCCATGTGTTTAATGGCAGGACCTCCTCTCCCCTCCAAATGATGCTTTGGGTGCACAAACATATAATGTTAGATTATAACAGAATAATGAACAACCCTGGAGTAACAGAGCACATTTGGGGCTCATGGAAGGGAGGGAAAAATGGGTGACCGCTAGTAGTGAAGAGGAGCAATTCTGATCTTCATAAGACCCTGTTACCCTAAGAGGTAATGGAGATGTTGGAGTCCCACCCACAATGCTAGAGTCTCCTTGAAATTTGGGGGAATTATAAAAGGAGGCCAGTGAGAAGACTGTAACTTTGGGGATCTTTTCACCTATGTATGCCAATACTAATTGTAGAGAGCACTCCAGTTAAAATGAAACAAAGTATTTTATTTGTTACAGGGGACAGGCTAACATAAAAGAACATATACTTTTAAGAGCCAAGAAGGCTATTGAAGAGTAAAGTGGGAAGAGTTGACTGGAGAGAAGTTGGAGTGGGAGGATGATAGTTACTCGTCTCAGAGAAAAAGACAGTGTCTGAAGGTGGCAGAGGTAATCCGGTTGGTCAAAAAAGAGAATGGAGGGGCCCATTGGTCACACATATGACTAGGGGTGGAAGGGTGATATTTATACCTTATTTCATATCCTGAAGTGGTGCATTATTTATGACAAAGCATAAATGACTTTCTCACGGAACGGACAAAAGGGTTTGAAAAGAGCTTATTGCCTTAGCTCCAGAGTGACAAAACATTGATGGAATTTGATGTATATTCCATGGGGTATGGGTTGAGTGATGGTCATTGATTGCATGTTGGAAAGGATTAGCATAGACCCATTAACAACAGGTTTTTCCACATAATCCTATCTGGGTTTTCCATGAATCTGGACACATCTCTGGCCATCGTGACCTCTGACTGTCCTCCAGTCAGCTTCACCCAAAATGTCCCCATGCACTGTGACCCTGAAAGGTGTCCAGTATGCATAGTTATGAAATCTCATGGGAAGGATAATAGGGTATGCTAACAGCCCCATTGCCCCCTCCCCCCACTCAAAAGTTGTATCTGGATGATGATTGGAAAAATCACCCAGCAGGGAATGGAGATCATGGCCCTACCCCATCCCAGTTACCCTTCTGTCCGAAGATACACATATATCTCCCTGTCTAGGTCAGGGAAGAACTGGAGAAAAGCCCTGGAGAAAAGAGTGGGTGTTGATCAGGGACAAGTAAAATAAATCCCTCCTTAGCATCTGAGTGTCCAGCAGAGTGACATAGATCTTCCCGGGTAGGGTGGGGTGGGCAGGGGCCAAGCAGCCAGGAAAGGGGTCCATTATGACAGAGTGGGAAATCCTATGTATTTCAGTGCCCCCCTCCCAACACACACACACTATCCTGGCGGTATTGGAGCCCTGGTGGTGCAGTGGTTAAATGCAAATATTGCAAGCCACGATGTTGCAAGTTCGATCCCAAGGGCTCCAAGGTTCACTCAGCCTTCCATCCTTTCGTAGGTCGGTAAAATGAGTACCTGGCTTGTGGGGGCAATTAGCTAACACACATTGGAAACTGCTTAATGAAGTGTAGATGTGTAAACTGCTATTACTTAAACAATTTGTAAACCGCTCTGGGAGCCTTTGTGGTGGAAATGCGGGCTATAAATACCTAAATAAATAAATAAATATACATACATACATACATACATACAATATTGGGAGGGCTCTGGATGTGAAGGATGCAATGAGATTCTGACACCCCACAGGCATGTGGGGATCCCTAATAAGTCTTTCAGTAAGGAGATCCCAGTGCAGGATCCCAGGCTTCAGCCAGATCATCTCAAAGCTTATGGGATGCAGACAAAGGGCTTCACAATCTCTGAAATAAACTAGGGAAATTTCAATAAAGACTTAAATTGAAATGTGCTGCCTTTCTCCTGACATGGGACCCAAGACAACTCACAATACAATTAAAATCACAGTTAAAAGCAATTGAAAAGCACACAAAGTTTTTTTAAAAAATAGAAACAGATGAAAACAACAGAAAACAACACACCCCAATAAAAGCCGCACGGGTGCAGTTATACATCAAAGGCCTGCTTGAACAAAAACATTTTTGTCTGCCTGTGAAACAAGAGTAGGGAGGGGGCCAGCCTAGCCTCCCGCAGGAGGGAGTTCCAGAGGATGGGAGCAGCCACTGAGAAGGCTCTCTCTCGTGTCCTCACCAAGAGAGCCTGTGATGGTGGTAGGACAGAGAAAGGTTTCTCCTGAAGATCTTAAAACCCTTGCAGGTTCATAGAGGGAGATACAATCTTTCAGATAATGTGGTCAAAACCAGCACTTTGAATTGTGCCCGGAAATGGACCTTCTTGCCTTGCTCTGAAAGAGATCAGACCCTCTGATCCTAGGAGGTTATAATATATTGCCTTTCTCAAGAAAGCCACAATGCAGCTGCTTTGCTGCCAGAACAAACTGGGTTACCTGATATGTAATAAATAGTTGCATCCCAGGTAGAAGTCTTTGGATCTAGAAGTTCTAGAGAATTACTGTGGAAGAAAGGAAGGACCTAGGGATCTGTTGCTTATAGTAACTGAGGCTGGTGGTGCCATGTCAGTGGGAGGGTGAATCTGTCTCAGGTTTCAGTCTGAGAGGGGTGAATCCTATCATTGAAGTATGCACTTTGGAGTGCCTCTTTAAAGTTCAGACTAAAACACAGAGAGGGTTCCCCACTGTTTGGGCCATGGGATAATATGGGCAGAATTCAATGTTTAGGGCCCAATTCTAATAGATGGTTATCCATCTAAATTAAATGGAAACAAGCTGGATTAAACATCGCTCAGTTGAAGATTTTCGAGAAGAATGGGAACCTATATTGAAATATTGGAGCAAAAAGTGGAATGGACATATGACCATATGGTTTAAATAGAAAGTTTTTCTGCCTTTATTACAGGTGGAAAAGAGAGATATTATGTAATGGATGTTTAAAATAGGATAAATTTGTATAATATAGTGGAGGTTTCTGAAGTATTAATACCGAACCTGTAATGTTTAACAGTATGGAAAAAATAATTTTATATTTGAGGTTTTTTGAAAGAATAATGTCACTTTGATAAGCAGACTCAGAGCTGATGAGTCTTGGAAGTCTTTGTTGAAAATTTGTGTACAATGATGGTATAATTATGATTAATAAAAATAATAATTAAAAAAAAATGGAAACATCCCCACAACAGAAGAGACCTGAACATGCCCAGTGGTCTCAAGGAAGCAAGGAATGCTGGGTCTCAGCTGGGAAAGCAAAACAAAATGGGGCATGTTGAATAAGAGAGATGAAGGGAGAAGGCCCCCATCATCTTTTGGGCAATTCCGAACTGCCTCCTCACCTTGACTCCCAAACCTCTCTCATCCTGCCAATCTCCCATTTAAGTTGAAAATTTCTTTAAAAAAAAAAAAAACACTAGGGGAAAAAAAAATCAATTTCTACCACTGAAGAGCTCCCAGGAAAGGCAGTCTACGAGTCAGAAGATGTAATATTGGGCTTATAATTAGTACCCCAAAATTCTGTATTCATCATTTTGTCTGCCTCTCCCTTTTAGTCAGACTTTCCTCCATGGACAATCTATTTTATCACACTTAAAAGTATCAGACAGGGACCAAATAGAGCATCCCCATCTCACGTTCTAATTCCCGCCCCGCTCCTGTCCCTTAACAGATTAATTTTTTTTTCAGACTTATCTTTCAAGCAGAACAGAAACTGCTCCCCTCCCCTCCGGCAGTTCAGACATGAATGGAGGTCTCACAGAGTGCCATTTGCTTCCTGTAAAGCAAATTCTGGCTGTTCTCATGAGAGGATGATTGTGCAGGAAATACAATGGGTCCAGGAAAGCCTCCAAGTCAGTAGCTGATAAGATAGCCCAGCTCATCAACAAAACACAGTACCTTGTGATGTCAATAGCAGTCCATAGAGTCAGGAGTCCAGAGAGAGCGAAGAACGATGAGGCAGTCCGAGGTCAAAGGGTTCCAGCAGGTGGGCGAACAAATACAATCCAGGGTCAAGATAATCTGAGGTTTATTTATTTATTTATTTATTTTTAGTGCACATCTCTCTTTTGTCAACAGATATAATCAAGAAATTCGACAATAATCTGCATTCATTTTAACATACACATCAAACATATACATACCTATCGTAATCATATTTAAATCTTACTCTCTATTTTCTTTCCTCTTTTCATCCTTTCTTCTTTCTTCCAACACCTCTTCCATTTCTTTCCTTCTTACATTCTCCTTCCTCTTCCACATTCCATCCTTACACCTACACTCACCCTCACACTTACTTTCCTTTCTTAATCCATCTCTTTCCTCTTGACTTCCCCTGTTCTTGTCCCATTTGGGATATTTTCTTTCGATCTCTTATCAGTCATCTCTATTTGTTATCATTCCTGTATCTATACCTTTACAGTACTGCTAAATCCGACATTGTACTGCAGTTTGCCCTATATCAAAATGTTTGGGTTATATTAAAGTTTTGCTTCTAAACTTCAGCTCCATCTTAATTGCTATTCTTGCTGTTCCTTTAGCTAGTCTTCCTTTTCTACTGTCCTTTTAATCTGATATCTATGAATTTGTTTTAATATTCCATCTTTTCGCCCAATATTGTAGAATTGGGGACCATTCCTTCTCCATTTTTGAGATCTTACTTTTGTTGATAATATGGGTTAATCTGTCATTTTCTTGCATTTCTTGAAGCTTGATCAACCAGTCATCAACAGTAGGAATTTCTTTTTTCTTCCAATTGGCAGCTATTTTCAATCTCGCTGCAGTGATTAAGTAAAGCATTGTTCTCCAATGTTCCTGAGCAAATTTTCTTTCCAAGATTGTCGTCATATTTAACAGATAGAGTTTTGGGTCCATGGCATATTGTGTATTATATATCTTTTGTATGGTCTTGTGTATTCTTGATACATGGTACCAATGTCTTTTCCACAATGCCAGCATTTATTCTCTTTGGTCTTATATATTTTATTGATTCTCGATGGTGTTAGATACCACCTGTTTACCATTTTTAGCAGATTTTCTTTTAAAGATAAGCACGCCGTAAATTTATTAGTTTCTTTCCACTCCTTCTCCCATTCCTCTATTCCTATCATTTCACCAAGATCTTGCTCCCACTTGTTCATTGCTTCCGTTACTGTTTCACTCTCTAATTCTCTCTCTAATAATAGTTTGTATACTGCTGAGATTTTCTTAGTTTCCTTTCCCCATATTATTTTATCCATTTCATTCTCTACCATATCGAAACCGTATATTTTTTTGTCTTCATGAAATTTATTTTGAATTTGTAAATATCTAAACCAATTCATTGACATTCCTACCTCTTCCAGCTCTTCTTTTGATTGTAATTTTATACCATCTCCCTTTTTCCATGCCTCTTGATCTATAAAATCTTTATATATTATCCAATTGTTCAGGTTTTCCTATCTTCCCAGTAGGGTTTCATGTGGGGATAACCAAGGTGGTAATTTTACATAGAATTGTTTTTTAATCTTATTCCAGATTCTCAGCAACGATCTTCGAATTATGTGATTGTCAAAATCTTTATGAGTCTGAGATTTCCCATAGCCTATGTACGCATGCCAGCCAAACCTTAAGGTGTATCCTTCTATTGTCATGATTCTTTCATTACTCAGTTTAATCCATTCTGATAGCCAGCTGATTCCACATGCCATATAATATAATTTCAAATTGGGTAAGGAAGCACCTCCTGCGTCCTTATTCGCTGTTAAAGTTGACCATTTAATTCTGGCTTTCCTTCTTCCCCAAATAAATTTATTTAATTCAAATGTCCAAGTCTATAATGTTTTGTCATTTTGAATTATCAGCAGATTTTGAAATAAAAACAGGCATTTCGGAAGGATGTTCATCTTAATTGAATTGATTCTTCCAAGCAGTGATAAATTCAGTTTGCTCCATTTTGCTAAATCTGTTTTGATTGAGTTCCAAATTTTCTTATAGTTGTTTTCATAGAGATGTATATTTCTTTTACTCAACCATATACCTAAATATTTCACTTTCTTTTAGATTTTACAGCCAGATTTTTCCTTGAATTTTTCATCCTCTTTTTCTGATAGATTTTTTTGTAATTATTGTCGTTTTTTCTTTATTCAGTCTGAATCCTGCTAATTCACCAAAATCTTTAATTATCTTCAACAGTTTCCCGATATTCTCTAGAGGATCTTCTAATATTATTGCAAGGTCATTGGCGAGCACATTTATTTTGTATTCTTGTCTCTTTATCTTTAGGCCCGCAATTTCATTTTCCTTTCTTATCTTATTATTTAAGTTTTCCAATGCCAAAATAAAAAGCAATGGTGATAACGGGCAGCCTTGGTGCGTTCCTTTGTGAATGTCGAAGGGTTCCGTTTTTTCGCCATTTACTCTCAATTGGGCTTTCTGAGTTTTATAGATCGCTCTAATATTTTGAATGAATTTTTCTCCCAAATTTAGCTCTTCTAGTGTTTTCAATATGAACGTCCAATTCACATTATCGAATGCCTTCTCCGCATCAATAAATATAAAGGCTGCCTTCTTTTCATTAGCTCTTTCGTAGAATTCTAAGGCATTGATCATAATTCTTATGTTATTGGACATATATCTAACTTTTATAAATCCAGTTTGATCTTCATGCGCTATATCCTTGATTACTGAATTCAGTCTATTTGTCAAGATTGTAGTAAAAATTTTATAATCAGCGTTAAGCAGGGATATAGGTCTATAATTCGCCATATTTGTTTTTTCTTTCCCTTCTTTTAGAATCAAAATTATATTTGCAGACTGCCAAGAGTTTGGTATTCCTTCATTCGTAATTTTGTTCATCATTCGCTGCAATGGTGGTATCAAGTCTTCTTGGAATCTTTCATAAAATTCAGCTGTAAAACCTTCTAATCCTGGAGCTTTCCCCATTTTCAATTGGTTGATGGCCTGCTTGATTTCTTCATTGCTAATAGGCTGGTTTAGTTCTTTCATTTCATTTGTTACTTTTATTCGTGTATTTTCTTTTATATATTTCTCCATTTCCTCCACATCACACTTTGCTTCTGGTTTTGCGTACAAGACTTTATAAAATTCTGCAAATGCATTTTTTATTTCTTCCTGTGAGGTGAACTTTCTTCCCCCACTGTCTATCACTGTAATTTGCCTTTTTCCCAAATCTTTCTTCACTTGATGTGCGAGCCATCTGCCCGCTTTATTGGCTTTTTCAAAGTATCTTTGTTTTAATCTTTTTAATTTTTTCCCAATTGCTTCTGTTAAATCTGATTGAAGTTTATGTTGCAGCAATTTTATTTCCATTTGTATTTTAGTATTTTGGCGATCAATTCTTTCTCTTTTAATTCTTGTGATAATTTTTGATCCTTCTCCTGTTTGGCTTTCTTGATTTCGGCACCTCTTTGTAAACACACCCCTCTTATAGTTGCTTTAAAAGCATCCCATGTCATTTTATGTGGTGTATCTTTTCCTTCATTATTTGTAAAGTAGTCTTGTATTTCTTTTTAAACTCTTTTTACAAAGTCTTCCTCTTTCAGCATATTTTCCTTTAATCTCCATATATATTCTTTCCTAATGCCTAATTGGATCTCTATAGGATTATGGTCTGAAATGATTCTTTCAATAATTTCCATTTCTTTCATCCTGGTTTGTAGTTCAGCCGAAATCTAGAACATGTCAATCCTTGACATGGACTTGTGAGTTTCAGAGTAAAATGTAAAACCTGTTTCTTCTCTGTATTTTGCCAACCATACGTCTATTAAATTGAAATCTTCTAGTATATTCTGACAAATGTTTGGTAGTTCACCATGATGTTTTTTTGATGGGGGTGTTGATCTGTCCCTTCACACTTTCAGAACACCGTTAAAATCTCCAGCTATTATTATGTTATTTTTGTTTAATTTTTCCAGTTCTTGATATACCGGTATTTTTTTTATAAAATTGTGGTTTCTTCTCAATTGGGGCATATATTGCGATTAGCACTATTTTTGTATTAATCATGTTTATTTCAATTCCGAGGTAGTGGCCTTCTTTGTCATTCATAATCTCTGTAGCTGTGTATTTATTATTCACATATATTGCCACCTTTTTTTCTTTTTTTAGAGGCTGAAAAGAATCCTTGCCCAAGTTTAGTTCTTCTTTAAAAAATATTATCCAATCAATACTTAATTAGTATAACACATAAAATTACTATAAACATCACAATTTTTCTATTAACTAATTTCAAAAGTTAACATAAATTCTTTACTATAATTCTATTCAAAAATATTAATTCCCCTACCCCCCCCCACCTCAGTGCTCCCCTCCACCGGAGCCATTATCCCTTACCTAATCTTTCCAGAATCTCATTTCTTCTCGTGGAGGTAACCTCCCATCTTTTGTCTGTAATACTTTTTTAACAAATACTTTCCAAATTTTATCAAAGTCACTTTCTTTCCAACTTTCTCTTCTTTTTTGATTCTACATGTTAACTTATCATTTATTGCCATCTTCCACACTTCTTTATACCACTCCTCCACTTGTACATTTATTTGCATTTTCCAATGTCTTGCTATAATTAATCTTGCTGCCATTAATAAATTTGTTATTAAATCCTTTTCTGCTTGGTTCCCATTCTCTCCATTATAAATTGACATCAATGCTATGCTCGGTTTCCTTTCTATATTTCTATTCAGAATATTCTCTATTTCTATGAAAACCATTTCCCAAAACTGCTGTACAAATTTACAATTCCACCACATATGCATATATGTACCTATTTCTTGACAACTTCTCCAACAATATTTAGAGTTATTCTTATCTATATTATGCAATCTTGCTGGTGTCAAATACCATCTCCATATTATTTTATAATAATTTTCTTTTATCCGTATCGACATATTTTTTAGATGTCTTTGTTTCCATATCTTATCCCATTCATGATCTCCAATTTTTTGTTTCAAATCTTCCTCCCATATTCTCCTTAAATATTCCCCTTTGTCTTTTCTCCCCTTATTTTTTATCAATATTTTATATAATTCACTTGTAATACCTTTCATACTTTCATTAGCCCAAGTTTAGTTCTGTGCATTAATTTAATATCTTTTCCTCAGATTTTAGTTTCTTGCAAACAGATAATTTCTGTTTTGCTTCTTTCTGATAGATGAAAAATTTGATTTCTTTTTTTCGGTTTGTTTATTCCCTTGACATTCCATGATCTGATTGTTGTCGCCATTTTCATAGAATCATAGAATCATAGAATTGCAGAGTTGGAAGAGACCACGAGGGCCATCCAGTCCAACCCCCCTGCCACGCAGGAAATCACGATCAAAGCATCCCCAACAGATGGCCATCCAGCCTCTGTTTAAAGACCTCCAAGGAAGGAGACCCCACCACGCTCCGAGGGAGTGTGTTCCACTGCCGAACAGCTCTTACTGTCAAAAAGTTCCTCCTCATGTTGAGGTGGAATCTCTGTTCCTGGAGCTTGCACCCATTGCTCCGTGTTCCAGTCTCTGGAGCAGCAGAAAACAAGCCTGCTCCATCCTCAGTGTGACATCCCTTCAAATACTTAAACAGGGCTATCATATCGCCTCTTAACCGTCTTTTTTCCAGGCTAAACATACCCAGCTCCCTAAGTCTCTCCTCATAAGGCATCGTTTCCAGACCTTTCACCATTTTAGTTGCCCTCCTCTGGACACGCTCCAATTTGTCAATATCCTTTCTGAATTGTGGTGCCCAGAACTGGACACAGTATTCTAAGTGAGGTCTGACCAAGGCAGAATAGAGTGGCACTATTCACTCTATTGCCGATTTGTCTTTCTTGTAAATGTTCTAATTCCTTTTCATCTTCCATTTGCTCTTCTTCCATTGAGGGCCCTTCTTTGTCTTCATCTTCTTCTTCCTTTTCAACTTCCTCATTTTCTTGCAGGTCTTGCTGGAACCGTTTTTCTTGCTCAGTCTGTCTATCCTCCTTATAATCTGTATAATCTTCCTGTGTTTTTTCCCTTCCATACCTCTTCTTCTTAAACTTTACTTTGGCCTCTCTTTTTTCTTCCGCGTCTAGTTGTTTAACAAATTCATTTACTTTTTCGACTGTGTTTATTTTTTGTCTTTTTTGTTTGTAAAAAAAAAATGTTAGTCCTTCAATACGTTCCCACCTGTAAGATATATTTAGTTTCTTGAGTTTTTGGGTTAACATTCTATAGTCCTGTCTTTTCTTTAAGATTTCATTTGGGATATCTTTGAAGATCTGAATGTCTTTCCTGTCTATCTTCAGTTTGTCATTGTAGCTTCCTTGAATTATTCTTTCTCTTATTCTGGTTTGCGTGAATACCATTATTAAGTCTTTAGGCAGCTTTCTTTCTTTTGCTACTGCAGAGTTATACTGAAATAGTTTGTCTGTCATCTGTTCCAGCTTTCCTTCTTCAATTTCTATAAATTTTTGTAAGTTAGGTATTATTTCCCCCCATAGATCTTCTCTTGTTGTCTCTGGAATTCCTCATAGTTTAAGGCATCTGTCTCTGTATCTTATCTCTTGCAGCAAGACTGAGTTTTTCTCTTTTTCCTCTTCTGTTGAGATTCGTGCAGCTTGTTCTTCCAGTTTCTTCGTTCTGTCTTTAACATCCTCCACATTTTGTTTTAACTCTTTCATCTCTACTTTCAAATTATCCAGCTTGCTGTTATCTTCTCAATGTCTGTCCTGATTTCTGTCTTAAATATTTTAAAATCCTCCCGGATCTCTTTCTTAAAATGTTTTATTTCTTGAAGTATTTGCAGTCTGATATCTTGTTTAGATGGATTCTCAAATGAGCCTCTTCTTGTGGTTATTGTTTGAACCTGCGTTGGAGAGCCACCCGTTTTGGCTCTTGTGCTGGCTGCCATTTTCTTATCCTATTTTATTTTACAGTTACACTTATCTATAATACAGTCTTTACACCTTTTCCAGTGTTGTTCTTGATCTGGTATATTTTATATATACCTCTGTGCACTTTTTATATGTTTATTGGTTCCTTATAATTTTGTTGTTTCCTGCTGATGTCTAATTGCTTATATCCAAAATACAAAATGTGAAGATTCCAGCTGTACAGTCTAATAATTCTTCAGTTTAACAAACTAATCTACGATTCGTGATACAATTAATTAATTAGCACATTAATTAAGCCCTTTCTTGATCCTGTGGTGTCCCTGTCCCGGATTATTAAACCTGTGTGATAATCTCCACAGTGTTTTGGGGTTAGGGGTCTTGTGTAAGGAGGGAAGAAATAAAAATATTTCACCAAGAAGCCTCTCCATAGGCCAGAAGCAGCTGACTGACATTTCCAACCCTCTCCCATGAGCAATCTCTGGTGTGAAATTGTAACAGGTTTCTGTCTGTCGTAAAGGTGATTGTTCACAGGAGAGAGTGAGAATGTCAGCTAGCTGCTTCCCAATTGGCAGGGAAACAGACCCCTGTTGCTTGCAATGGCTGCTGTCTAGTAAGTGAGAAATGGGAGGTGCAGGACAGGCTGGGAGATACTATTTGGCCAAGATGGTTACATGGTGAAGTATGTGATACAGAATTATGACATGTTTTTACTTGGTGCTGGAATGAAACTGTTTGTGCCAGTTGGGTTTGTTGGGGGAGGGTGTTTCACAACTGGGGTACCACAACACAGAGGGCCCCATTCCAATGATTTCCCGTGGGGCAGGGGGTGACATAGAGCAGGCCCCGTCAAGGAGATCTCCATCCTCAGACAGACATTGATATGGAGAGGCACACCTTCAAGCTTCAAGGCCCCAACCTGTTCAGGGCCATTCACCCATTGTTTCCATGGCTCCATTTCAATGGGGAGACCCATAGAACTCAAGCCATAAACAGCAACTCTTCCTGGCACAGGCGTCCTCCCCAGTGCTTAGATTCCCTTGTAGTGTATGTAGTTGGGCTGCCTTTGCAAATCTGGTCCCGTTTGAATGGCTAGTTCCTAGGATGGGAGGATATGCAAGGAGGATTAGTGTCTGCTTGTCTAATGGTCCATTGTCCATAACCAGACACTAATCCGCCTTGCATATCCTCCCACCCTAGGAACTATTCAAATACACAAATTTACATACCCTCCCCAACAGGGGCTCACAGTATATAACCCCCCCACACACACTCTTACCCAACCATTCTCTGAAGATGCCAGCCACAGATGAAGGCAAAACGTCAGGAATAAACTCTTCCAGAACACAGCCTCACAGCCCAGGAAAAAAAAAATAAACCTATGGATGCCAGCCATGAAAGTCTTCGGCTTCACAAATCATGGGTTTCTTCTTCCCTTCTGGTGAGCAGAAGGCCATGAGGATGAAAGAGGATCAGGCCCAACCTGGCTTTGGATTTCCTTCTGCAGTTCCTTCTCTGTTGGTAGGAGGCAGATTTCCTGGGGTATATTTTTGATGCCTGGAGGGAAGAGTTCAGGTTACCAATCCCCGTTTTGTGATCACCACAATTGTACTCTAACCAGAAATGTTTTCTCTTTCTGCTATTATTTCCATGCTAATTGCTATCACCTTCTGACTACAGTGCAATTTGTTCCAAGAGAATTGCTTTCTTGCTCATTTTGATGTGCTAAGTGTTTTTGCCTCTTGGGTGCATTTCATCTTGGCTCCTTGTCATCCCCCTGATAAGGATCTCTGGTGATGTTCTCTTTCTTCACATTTGCTTCTGAAGCTCTGGGCTTGAAGCATGAACCATCACAATCCCAGGCATCATCATCCCACAGGGACCTCCTCATCCCCCCAGTGACCATAATATACAATGCAAGATGGCTGGTTCTGCACTTGGGAGTCAGTAATTCCTCCCTTTGTGAAGTCGAAGGCTTTCACTCCAGGCATCCATAAATTTTCCTTGGTTTTTTTTTTTTTTCCGGGCTGTGAGGCCGTGTTCTGGAACAGTTTTTTTTCCCCTGATGTTTCATCTGCATCAGTGGCTGGCATCTTCAGAGAATGGTTGGGTAGTGTGTATGTGGAGTTTATATGCTGTGAACCCTTGTTGGGGAGTATATGTCAATTTGTGTAATTGAATGGTTAGTTTCTGGGCATAGAAATGCAAGTCTCGTTAGTGTCTGTTTGGCTAATGGTTGGTTGATGGGCCATTATCTGGTGGAAATCCCCCTGTCCCTGGGTGGAATTCCTTTGTAAGTGTTGAGTTTTGATTCTATTGTTCTTCAAAACTGAGCCAGATTTTGTTTTGTGTCCAGGTTGCTTTATAACATGTTCTGCTACTGCTGATTTTTCTGGGGGGCAACCAAAAAATCCAAGAAATGCTACACTCAGCAAAGCACAAAAGAGACCCTCTCACAGCTGGAGGAGTTTACCGCATACCATACAGCTGTGGACAAGTTTACATAGGGACCACTAAACGCAATGTGCAAACACGAATCAAGGAACATGAGAGACACTGCAGACTGGGCCAGCCAGAAAAATCAGCAATAGGAGAACATGTTATAAACCAGCCTGGACACAAAATGCTATTTAAAAACACAGAAATTCTGGACCAGGCCAACAACTATCATGTCAGAATGTACAGTGAAGTTATTGAAATCCACAAACACCTGAACAACTTCAGCAGGAAAGAAGAAACCTTAAAAATAAACAAGTAAACATTCTCTGAAGATGCGAGCCACATATGCAGGCGAAATGTCAGAAAGAAACTATTCCAGAACATAGCCTCACAGCCTGGAAAAAAATCCAAGGAAAATCTATTCATCCCTTTATCATAGGCCAACAGAGGGAAGCCCTGGTCTGGGAGTCACATGTTTGGAATCCCCTCCTTCCACTACAAAGAGCTTCCAATGACTGTCCCCCAGGAGCAATATAGGTTACAATGGCACACAATGGCGCTTTCCCCACAATGGGGGAGAAGGCATGCCTATGTCCCCCCATGGCAACAAACACTGGCCGTGTTCAGTGGAAGACACCCTCCCTTCCCTCCAAATGTTACTTTAGATACCCAAATCTATAATCTAAGATAATAGCAGCACCATGAAAATCCCTGGAGCAATAGAGCATATTTTGAGCTCTTGGGAGGGAAGAATGTGGAATTCTGCACACACTCCCATGTAGGAATGTACAGTAGCACCCCCGTACCCACTGATTCACCAACCGCAGATTCAATTATCCAAGGTTGGCGTCAGGGAGAGGGAGGAGGAATCTCACCTCCCCCATCCCTTCCCCTGGGAGGGCTCGTCACCCCTGTGATTGCAGGGGCTAAGGGGAGGGGGCAAGATCACCTCCTCCCTTTCCTCCCACGATTGCTGCTGCGGCAGGGCCATGGCGGGTTTAAGGGGGCAGAGAAGCAATCTTGCCCACCCCTCCCTCTGCCATGGCCCAGCCACAGCAGCAATCACAGGAGAATGAGGGGCAAGTTTTCTCCTCCATCCCTTTCAATCCCACCACCGCCCCACCGTGGCAGCGGTCGCAGGGGCGAAGGGGAGAGATCACTTCTCCACTCCTTCCCCCTTTGCCCCAACCATGGCCCCGCAGTAGTGACAGGGTCCCGCCCAGGGGAAGAGATGGCACGATCTCACCTCCCTTCTCCTTTGCCCCCCCTTTCCCCCAGGATGGCATTTGCTATTATCTGCAGAATTCGCCATCAGCAGGAGACTGGAACCAATCCCCATGGATATGGGGTGCTACTCTAGCTCACTCTGCCATAGTCCAGAAATGTGTGTGTGGTGCGAATCAGCCCCTACATAGGAACAAATGCTCAATGGGTTTAATGGCCCTTTTGGATGCCCAAACCAGCATATCTGATTGTAGCAGAGTCATGAACAAACCTGGAGCAATATGGCACATTTGGAGGGTTGGGGGGAGAATGAGAAAGAGCGACGTAGTGTGTGGTCCCCAATGGTTAAAGGGGGTGCCAGTTTTTATCATTGTAAGGCTCCTGATTTCCCCCCCCCCGTCCCACCAGCCCAAACATCCTCTCTTTCTGCTCATTGAGGAGATCACCCAGCAGGGAAGAAAGATCACTATTTTCCCTTTGAATTATCAGAGATCTATGTTCATGTTTATGAGCAGCAGCTGTGAGGTTCTAAACTAATGCTGTAATCTCTTTGAACTGCTTTTCAGCCAAGTCATTATTCTTTTTATAAAACACACATTATTCTACATAAAAGAAACACACTTACATTATAGCAAGCAAGAAAGACAACTATAGAACAGAATATAAAAAGAATATTTATGAGAAGGTGTAAACATAACACTAAACCACAAACTATGAAGTCAAAGGCTTTCACAGACGGCATACATGGATTTTCCTTGGTTTTTTTCCGGGCTGTGAGGCTGTGTTCTGGAATACTTTCTTTCTGACGTTTCGCCTGCATCTGTGGCTAGCATCTTCAGAGAAAGAAACTATTCCAGAACACAGCCTTCACAGCCCAGAAAAAAACCAAGGAAAAACCACAAACTTCCTGACTCTGACTAGAAACTATAAAAAAAACATGCTATACTTTCTGAAGTTTTAATATTAAGAAGGCCACTGCTATAAACAAACTACTGATCTAAGTGTATAGTATAATGATTTTTAACTTTCCAAACCTAAAACCAATATTGTCTTACATACATAATAAATATCTTCCAGTCTTCCTCAAAAGTTGCTAAGGACTTTTCCTTAATCAAAACCATCTACTTATCCACCTCTAAAAGGTCATATATCTTCATCAGCCATTCTTCTTGAGATGGAATATTTTCTTCTTTATTTTGTGCATACAGTAGTCTCCCAACTGTTATCATAAACTGTAGCATTCTTCCATATTTTCCTGTTGATCCATCATTCCTAGCAAGGAGTTCAGGTTTCTTCTAAGATTTTACATTCAAAATATCTTCAACCATTGTGTGTAGCAGAGCCCAACATTTCTGAGCCTTTTAACAAGACCACAATATATATAAAAAATGTCCCGACTTCCTTTTCACATTTCCAACATTTGCTTGTAACATTTTTATACATGTTAGATAATCTTTCAAGTGTAAGATGCCAACTATACCTCATTTTGTAAAAGTTTTAAGTCATAACTCAAGAGTAAATTTCAATGATTTTGTCAACATCTTTATTGCTCCATATGTTTGCCCACATTTTATGCCCATTTTATCATACGATCCTTAACTTGTTCATCCACCAGTTCCCTTGTTAACAACATTTTATACATTATTGCAATCAAATGTTTATGATCCACACATAGATTTTTCCAATTCCCTTTCCTTCATTTCAAAACCATAGAACTTTTTGCCTATTTTAAACCGTTCATGGAGTTGTCAGTATGGAAACCAGTGAGACACAAGTCCCTGTGATTCTAATTCTTCTCTGGATTTCATTCTATATTGCCCACTTTCCATTATTAGCAAAACCTTACAAATTACCCATTTTTCCTTTAATAAGATTTCCTTTCTATGTAATGTTTCTTTATATTTGATCCACACATTCAGAAACTAACTCCACACAGAATGATTATTAAATTCTCTGTTTGCTTTAGGTTTTATAGTGCATTTGGAAGACTTCACAAAAGAGTCTGGAGCAATAAACACCTGAGGCAAAGCACAAAAATCAGTGTGTATAGAGCCATCGTACTGTCTATCCTCCTTTATGGATCTGAAACATGGGTTACCTATCGCCACCACCTACGACTCCTCGAGCGCTTTCATCAGCGCTGTCTACGCACAATCCTAAATATACACTGGACTGACTATGTGACGAATGTTGCTGTCCTTGAACAAGCAGGGATCACCAGCATTGAGGCCATGATATTGAGAACACAGCTGCGCTGGGCAGGGCACGTTTCTAGGATGGAGGACCATCGCCTCCCAAAAATACTACTCTACGGTGAACTCGCCACGGGTCAGCGTGGGAGGGGCACTCCAAAAAAGTGATACAAGGACTCCCTGAAACAACATCTCAGGCTTGGCCAGATTGATCACCAACGGTGGTCCGCCCTGGCCTCACATCGGGAGGCATGGAGACGCACTATCCACAATGCTGCAGCCTTATTTGAGAACTCACGACGAACAAGTCTTGAAGAGAAACGACAACGCAGAAAGAATCACAACCCAAAAACATCACCCAAGGAGACCTTCTGCTGCACTTTTTGCAACCGGACTTGTTTATCTCGGATTGGCCTTTTTAGTCATCAGCGCGCTTGCAGAAGGCGCGGGATGAGTCCTTCCTGAATCTTCGTTTGCGAAGAAAAGCCAGAGATCATACCAAAGGAGTCCATGTCAACCAAATCTCAGGTCAGCACCCTCCAATTGTAACAGCCTTCCATTTTTTCATGTTATCCAGTCTTTCAATCATACCAAACAACAAGCATAATAATATAACTTCAAATCCTGTAATCCCAACCATCTCTTTGTCCTGTATCTGTTAATAACTTAAATCTGACTTGTGGGTTTCTTACCCTGCCAAATAAAGGTTGAAATATCCTTTTGCCATTATTTCAATGGGACATCATTAATAACTGTCAATACATTTTAAAGTAGAAACAACACCTTGGGCAGCACATTCATCTTAATTACAGACATTCTAGTTAATAAAGACCATTTTAATTTTGTCCATCTCTGTAAATTTTATTCAGTTTCATTCCAACACTTCACATAATTATTTTGAAACAGTTTTGAGCTTCTACTTGAGATGTTAACACCCAAATATTTCACCATTTTTTCCACCTTGTACCCTGATTTCTCAGAAAAAAATCATTTGTTCCACTTTGGACATGTTTTAGTCAAGATCATCATTTTATTTCAATTCTAAAAGCAGATAACTCTCCATACTCATTTAAAATTGAATCGAATCTTTCAATATTTTCTAATGGGTTCTCTAGAAAAAGTATGAGATCAGCAAAAGTTCTCAGCTTGTATTCATAGCCCCTTATCTTCACCCCTTGAACTTTTTTCTGCTCTTATCATTCCATTTAAAACGTCTAACATCAAGGCCAAATCCACACTACACAAATGGCTCCTTCCTATGGAATACTGGGATTTACAGTTTGCTGAGGCACCAGCACTCTTTTTTGCTGTTAATGAAGACAAATGGCTTCCTAATCTTGAATTAATTAAAAAATGATTAATTCCTTAGTTTTATGTGGCTTTCTTGTAGACGTATCACATCCAATTTCATTTTCCCTAAATTATGGAACACTTTTACATTCCATGTTAAAGGTTTTATAACCATCATGATGATTTAGCAACAGCTAAGTCCATCTGTTTCAAGATGAAACTGCTTGAGCTTGTTTCTCATCGCTGCCTTCTTTTTGCAATCCATCAATGATTTTCCCAAATTTCTCCTCAAATTCTTCTGCCTTCTGTGGTGTATTTATTCTATATCTTCATTAATTGAATCTGAAAGACACACCTTTTATTTTCTCCCTTCTGAAAGGTATCCCTTGATTCTTCAACTTAGAGTTCAAAAAGGCTTGTTTTCTGCTGCTCTAGAGACTGGAAGACGGAGCAATGGATGCAAGCTCCAGGAACAGAGAGTCCACCTCAACATTAGGAGGAACTTTTTGACAGTAAGAGCTGTTTGGCTGTGGAACACATTCCCTCATAGCGTGGTGGGGTCTCCTTCCTTGGAGGTCCTTAAACAGAGGCTGGATTGCCATCTGTCGGGGATGCTTTGATCAAGATTTCCTGCGTGGCAGGGGGTTGGACTGGACGGCCTTCGTGGTCTCTTCCAACTCTACAATTCTATGATTCTAGGTGTAGATTTTTTTTCCATTTTTTCAGAATGTTTGGATGTCTTTAAAGAAGCTCATCCCTTTATCTTCAATCACATTTTAAAAGTATTGTTGTTTTAAGACCATGTCCTCCACCTGTCTTTTAACAAAATAAATAATCATGTCCCTGGGCAAATTCCTTTCTCTGGCTATTCTCGATTCAAGCCTAAAAACCTTGTCCAAATCACAATTAATATCTTCAACAGATCTTTCCAATAAGTCAGCCAAAATCTCTGCCACTCTTGCATATATTATTTCATTTTCTTATTGTGGACGTCTATGAACCTTTATACATCTTTCCTTTCGTTGAAGATCAAATGCATTATGGTCATGTTCACTGGCTTGAACTATGTTCCCTATAATTTCTTCTAAATTTTGAATTTTAATTTCCAAAGTTTCAAATTTTTGAGTAACTTGATTCATATCAGATAATATTTTATCTAAAGATTGCCTTACACAGTTGTCCCTCCATATTCACGGATCTGGTGTTCACGGATTTAGGTATACACGGCTTGAAAATATTCTTAAAAAAATAATCCAAAAAGCAAACCTTGATTTTGCCATCTTATATAAGGGATACCATTTTGCTATGCCATTGCATATAATGGGACTTGAGTATTTACGGATTTGGGTATTCATAGGGGGTCCTGGAACAAAACCCCAGCAAATGTGAAGGGACAACTGTATCTTTAAATTCCATTTTAATTTTTTTTCTCATTTGTTTTATTTCCTCCATAATTTGTAAGCTTGGGTCAATCGTTTTAGAAGGAACTATAGATGTCTTCTTTGAGCTTGAACCTTCGTTTGCCATATTTCTAGTTTGAATCCCAATTTAAAGCAACATCCAGTTGACAACTGTCAGAGCTACTCTATATTAAAATAAATTTCTCCAGGCTAAAATATTTCAATTGACCACATGATGTTGCCAGAGTGCAAGAAATTCCTCCATTCACCTCAATCTAATTCCTCCTAAACTCTATTGTAAGGTTACACAGCAGGATAGTCAAAGTTCATTCACAGTCTAGTAGAGGTTTTTTGCCTATGCACAGCCATGTGATCATAATTACAAGGTAAGAGGAAGACTGTATTAACTCTTTAATGGCTAAATTGTTTATAATTATCTGAAATATTCTCAAAAATGTCAAACTCTCTGTATTTAAATCAAAAGTTACATTCTTGTTTACAGCCACTTATTCTTAAATGGTAGAAATTAAATTTACATGTGATACAACTTATCTATTTAAAAGCACTTTCTGAGATTTGGAACAGTTATTTCAAGATTAGAAATCCTTCTAATACTCAAGACCACTCTGCTGAAGTCAGTAACTGTTGGAAAATGATTGTAGTCATTGTGAAGTTGAAGGCTTTCACGGCCGGCATCCATAGATTTTCCTTGGTTTTTTTCCAGGCTGTGAGGCTGTGTTCTGGAATAGTTTCTTTCTGATGTTTCACCTGCATCTGCATGGTTGAGCAGGAGTGTATTTGGAGTTTATATGCTGTGAACCCCTGTTGGGGAGTATATGTAAATTTGTGTAATTGAATGGTTAGTTTCTGCGTATAGAAATGCAAGAACAATAGAATCAAAACTCAACACTTACAAAGGAATTCCACCCAGGGACAAGGGGGATTTCCATCAGATAATGGCCCATCAACCAACCATCAGCCAAACAGACACTAATCATCCTTGCATTTCTATACCCAGAGACTAACCATTCAATTACACAATTTTACATATACTCCCCAACAGGGGTTCACAATATATAAACTCCAAACACTCCTACCCAACCATTCTCTAAGATGCCAGCCACAGATGCAGGCGAAACATCAGAAAGAAACTATACCAGAACACGACCTCACAGCCTGGAAAAAAACCCAAGGGAAAATATATGATTGTAGTATTAGTCAGAGGGTTTAAAAGATGTATTTAGGCAATTGAAAAAGCTAATTTTTTTAAAAAAAAGTTGAATGCTGCCATTATGCTAGGACTTGCCCCTGATACTCTTTCCCCTGCTATGTCTCAATCTTCTGTGACAAACCAGGGATGTGAACTGAACTCCTGTGGACTACCTCTGAGACCCCTATATCTAGGGACCAATATTCACTGGTCTCATTACCACCAGATCAGCAATCTTCTGAGGTGGCAATCATCCCCCCTGCCACTTCACAGAAGAGGCAACTGTGATGGCAAAATTTCAACTGGAAGTCATTCAGCCACATCTTTAAAGTTATTTCCTTTTTCTGTAACCTCTAATCTTAATAAGTCCAGCTTTTCTTCTAAGTTCCTATTGATTTATGTTACATGTTTGTTCAAATCTAAAGTCTGATTAGAGATCTCAGACATAAGCACCAAATCAATGTGGGTTCAAGCTCCTTCCACATCCAAATTGTTTAGATCATTTTCCCCGTGTGGATTCTTTGATGTGAATGTAGATATCTACTCTGACTGACGCTCTTTCCACATTCCATGCACTATGGCTTCTCCTTTGTGTGGGTTCTTTGATGTGAACGCAAAGATTGACTATGAGAGAAGGTCTTTCCACATTCTATGCATTTATGGGGTTTTTCCCCTGTGTGAGTTCTTTGATGTGAATGTAAACTTGAACTCTGACTGAAGCTCTTTCCACATTCCACACATTTATATGGCTTCTCCCCTGTATGAGTTCTTTGATGTAAATGTAAATATTGATTATGAGAGAAACTCTTTCCACATTCTATGCAGTGATATGGTTTCTCCCCTGTGTGGATTCTTTGATGTGAACTTAGATGTCCATTACGCTTGAAGCTCTTTCCACATTCCATGCACTGATATGGCGTCTCCCCTGTGTGGATCCTTTGATGGGAACGCAGAGATCCACACAGACTGAAGCTCTTTCCACATTCCATACATTTATATGGTTTCTCCCCTGTGTGGGTCCTTTGATGGGAACGAAGAGCTCCACTTTCACTGAAGCTCTTTCCACATTCCATGCATTTATATGGTTTCTCCCCTGTGTGGGTTCTCTGATGGGAATATAAATTACCAATAAAAGAGAAGTTCTTTCCACATTTCATGCATTTATGTGGTTTCTCTTTTGTGTGGGTTCTTTGATGTGAATATAAACAATCACCACGAGAGAAGCTCTTTCCACATTCCATACATTTGTATGGTTTCTCCCCTGTGTGAGTTCTTTGATGTGAATGTAGATGGGCACTCTGACTGAAACTCTTTCCACATTCCATACATTTGTATGGTTTCTCTCCTGTGTGGGTTCTTTGATGTGAATGTAAACCTTGATTATGAGAAAAGGTCTTTCCACATTCCATGCATGTATATGGTTTCTCACCTGTGTGAGTTCTTTTATGTGAATATAAGGAGTCAGCACAAGAGAAGCTCTTTCCACATTCTATGCATTTATATGGTTTCTCCCCCGTGTGCGTGCTTTGATGGGAATGTAGAGCTCTACTATGACTGAAGGTCTTTCCACATTCCATGCATTTATATGGCTTCTCCCCTGTGTGGGTCCTTTGATGGGAATGCAGATAATCTCTCCTGATGAAGTTCTTTCCACATTCCATGCACTTATATGGTTTCTCACCTGTGTGGGTTTTTTGATGTGAATGTAAGCTTGGCCTGTGAGAGAAGCTCTTTCCACATTCTAGGCATTCATAAGGCTTCTCCCCTGTGTGAGTTCTATGATGTGAATGTAGCTGTCCACTATCAATAAAGCTCTTTCCACACTCAATGCATTTATATGGTTTCTCTCCCGTGTGGGTTTTTTGATGTCTACGCAGATGTACACTCTGATTGAAGCTCTTTCCACATTCTATGCACTGATATGGCTTCTCCCCTGTGTGGGTTCTTTGATGTCTGCATAGATGTGCACTTTGACTGAAGCTCTTTCCACATTCCATGCATTTGTATGGTTTTCTCCTCGTGTGAGTTTTCTTATCTTCATGAAGATGTCTACTTTGACTGAAACACTTTCTGTGATCCATGCAGCCATGTGATTTCTCCCCTGTGGCTCATTACCTGCTTGAGAAAGAAGAGGAAGATTCCATTAGGGGTATGACAAAGAAACCCAGGATCTCATTGGGTATCAGGAGCAATCACTGATTTGATCCAACATTCTCTCCTTTCCTCTCAGCCAATAACATCTATTCTATTCTGGTCAATTTCCTCTGCTTACTGAAGCAGCGAGATTTCTCTCCCTTCAGGAACTATTCATTGAAGGAAAAAATGCTCCTTACTCAGACCATGTTTCCATCATCCTCCATCCTGACTCGCCCTGATGCAAATCCCACTCCTCCTTGGTGAAATACACTGCCACTTCATCAAAGGAGACTGGGAGCTGAAAGGAAGAGTGACAATACTTCTCCAATACAAATAATCTCTTCTTAAAACATTCCCCTACAAACAGAAATAATTGGGACAGTTCAATTGTTAAAACCATTTTTTGGCAGATTCATGACTTGACATGAGCAAGAGAACAGTCTAAAGTCTGCTTACATGGTCTCCTCCATATCATGCCTCTGGTGCTTCTGAATTTCCTGTGGGGGGGAGGGGTGAAAGGATAGCATTTTGTGGACTCTGAAAGTTTCTTAGCTGCTATACACCATACATTGTACATCATCTTGGAGCTCTAGATGTGTTGAGAGGTGATACAATTTTTTTTAAAATAAAATGAGTTCTGGATTGAACATGGAGACATACTTTCTGGTCGTGTAGGTCCTCTGCTGTAGGAGAAATGCTGGTCCCAACAGCAGTCAGTTTCTGGGGACCCTGGTCAGCAAAAAATTCTCTTCTTGATAAAGGGGGAACTGAGAATTCCTTACAAATGTTCCAGGATATTTCTGATACTACTTTGAAGTGGTGGTCCCATGTGGGTGAAATGGAGGCAATGAAGGAGTCACATCACATCATACCCTATCCACTTGAGATAGCTTCAGAATCGTATGATCAACTTTTTTACATTTCAGAACTGAATTTATTGATTTGAAGTAAGGAAACTTCCCAGTCTGAAGGGAACATATAACTGCATGAAACTATATGAAAGTAAAGCAGTGGTTCTCAACCTGTGGGTCTCCAGATGTTGCTGGACTACAGTTCCCAAAATCCCTCACTATTGGCTTTGCTATCTGGAATATCTGGGAACTGTAGTCCAACAACATCTGGGGACCCACAGGTTGAGAACCACTGAAATAAGGATGGTGAGTAAACTATCTTTCTGAATTACATAACATGTACTTTGAAATGCTATTATAATTAAAGGAGGAGGTGGGACAATGCAGCTGTAGTGAATGGAGACAGATGAAAATCTAAAGATGTAAATGAAAGTCTTAGAAATGGGATTAAAAAAATAAATTTGTTTACCTTATGGAGATAAGGATGAGGTCAAACCACTTAGTGATGAGTTGAGATAAAATGAGAAATAGTTTCACAGTACAGAGAAAAGAGAAGCAAGCTAGACAGACTATTAATGGATTAGATTGGCATCTAGTAGTCAAGTGAATAGCAGCAAAAATACTATTTGCTTTAAACAGACTGGTTTAACAGCTATCAAAATAAGTACAAATAAAATTAAGACTTGGCAGAATGTGTAGTATGGAGCAAGGAGAGTTTCTATAGAACAACAAGCTAAACCAATGGGCTCAAATCAACAGGTTTTTGAAAAAACAGGCAGACAAGGTGTCAGATGAATCTGGATGTGCAAAAATTGGGGCAGAAAGCTCAGAAATTTGAAGATACTACTGACAAATGGAGCAGCATGAGGTCTAGGTGCTTTGGCATTGATAAAACTCCAAGAGAGATATGTATTTTCATTTTAGAGGGATGAAGAACAAGAAAATGAAAATAGTTTTGAAAGGATATTGGAGGGCTTGGTAAATTTACTGCAGGGAGAAAAGGAAAATTTGTGAATGGAAAGTTTACAGACTTATTTAATGGGTGGCAAGACAGAGAAATTTGCCTATAGATATCAATGTTTATTTTGTTAGATGTCAAATAAGGGATCACATTCTCCAACAGCATTATTTTAACAAGATGAAGGTGGATGATAAGATGGTGATGGTTCTAAAAGATATGCCCCACAGATCTTAAGAAGGAGAAAGGGCTACAACTTTTCGACAGACAAGCTGAAACCAGAAGGAATCCCATTTAGATGGGAGAAACTAGAAGACATCTCCCTTAGATTCAGACATTTGTTTTAAATAAAATACAGAAGGCCAAAGAATTTTTTATAAATTATAAAAGAGATCTGGAAGGAGAGACAGTAGCAGGAGGAAAAGAGGAGTCACCAGAGGAAACTTTGGAGCAAGATAAAAGTGAGAAGAGTACAGAAGAACACTACACAGAGGAAGAAGTGAGAAAAGTAAATAAGAAGATGACAAAGATGAAGAAGAGAACAGTGGAAAGTGATCCAGATAAGGGGAAAGACTCAAGATAATTTAAAGGCTATGGATCTGAAATACGTCTCATGGTATATAAAAGGGGCAAATTTACCCCATAAGAGGAAGAAATGATGTCATTATTTTGGATAAAGTTCAATATGATTTGCTTTGTCCAATAGAGATATATATCAGGAAAAAAAAAGATGTTAAATTTTTGTCGTATCCAGAATTGGGATGAGAAATAGCTTAGTCAATGGATAAGAAGAAAAAAATTCACAATTTTCTCCAGAGAAAATGCCTTAAAATGATAGTGGGATAGTTGTATGAGTATGGATACAACTACAGGGTTTTAAAATGGTGGCCCTTGATAGCCACTAGGGTTTGGTTCCAGGACACCCCATAGATACCAAAATCCATGGAAGCTCAAGTCCCATTATATACAGTGGCATAGTTAAATGGTGTCCCTTATATAAAATGGCAAAATCAAGGTTTGCTTCTTGGAATTAAAAAAAAAATCAAGCTGTGGGTGTGAAATTGGTGGATGCCAAATCTGTGAATACAGAGGGCCGACTGTATACTGGTCAGGATCAAGATAAACGTCCTAAAAAAGAAATTAATCTGATGGAAAATTTTGAATTAAGATATGTGGAGGTACAAATATGGAACTGCCAAAGAATATACTTTTTTCAGAAGACATAAAGTCTTTTTCCAGGATTGATATGTTTTTGATATCTAAGTGTCTATTTAATAGAATTGTGAAAAGTGTTGCCAAAACATTTTCGGATCATAACCCAGCAACTTTAACTCTAAAAAATAGAATGGTACTCTTTAATTGGAGACTGAATGAATTTTATTACAGGATGACAATTGTAAATAAGGCTAAGAAGAAACTGAAAGATTTTTTTTGAACACAATGTGGATAAAGGCACAGATCTGAGAATAGGATGGGATGCTAGTAAGGCGTTTGTTAGAGGATATTTTATAAAGCAGAATGTGGCACTGGAAAAAAGGAGACAAGAAAAGACTCAACTGATCTTGGATGGAACAGAAAGAAAGGAAGAGGAATTAAGGATCCAAAAAGCCTAGTGTTGTGAATGAAATAGAAATATTGCAGAAACAGCTCTCAATGATAGTACAGTCCATCCCTTCACATTCGTAGGGGTTAGGTTCCCCAGACTCCCGCGAATGTGAAAATTCCGCGAATAACAACTGCCCTCCCCTTCCCCCACCAAAGCGAACATGGGGCCTCCGGAGGCCCTATAGACGCTTCCCCCGCCTCACCCTCCCTCCCAAGGCCTTTAGAGGGCCTCCGGAGCATCTCCAGAGGCCCCATGATCGCCTCCCCAGCCCTCCCCCTCCCTCCCAAGGCCTTCATGGGGCTTCCGGAGAGGCTCCAAAAGCCCCATGGATGCCTCCCCAGCCCTCCCCCTCCCTCCCAAGGCCACCACGGGGCCCACCCAAAACCGCGAATATTCAAAACCGCGAATGCTAAGTTTGCGAATGTGGAGGAGCAACTGTAGTGGCAGATATTGAGAAAAGGATGAGAGATTGCATAACAGAAACACTTTGAAACTGGAAATAAACCAGGCCTGAGAAAAGACAGAGAGCAAAAAATTAATGTTAAGGATGCAGGATGGGAAAGATTTCACAACAGATTATGAGTAAGATCTTTTAAAAATATTATTCTTCTAATCTACGGTCAGGGCTAAGGGAGGAAAGGCATGGTTTCTCTATTACTCTACCACTTGACCTCTTTGAGCTTGAGGGATTTGTTTGTATATACATAACTTTTTTTAGTAACGAAGAACTGCTTGGAGAACTGTGTGTATAATGCTTCTGAATATGAGATATAAACAAGGCTTATATGATGTGTTAAAATTGCAAATTAACTTCTAGTTACCTTGTTATACATATACAGTTGCCCCTCGACATTCGCGGCTTTCACACTCGCGGTTTTGATTATTCGCGGTTTAGCCCCAGCCCCTTAGGGAAGGCAGCCGAGAGGAGGGGCAACCTCCTGCCTGCACCTTCTCTGGCCTTCCAGAGGTGGCTCCGGGACTTCAAAGCCCCAGAGTCTGCTCAGGAAGTCCAGGGGGGGGGAGGGGCGAGCAGCCTCCCTCCCTCCGCCTTTCCCGGCCTTCCTAAGGGGACTCCAAGGTTTCTAAGACCCGGAGACCCCTCAGGAAGGCCAGGGAGAGGCCGGGCAGCTTCCCTCCCGCCCACCTGCTGCCTTCCCCGGCCTTCCGAAGCAGGCTCTGGGGCTCCAAAGCCCCGGAGTCCGCTCAGAAAGCCTCCTCCCCGCCCGCCCACTGCCTTCCCTGGCCTTCCTGAGGGGACTCCAAGGCTTCTAAGCCCCGGACACCACTCAGGAAGGCCGGGGAGAGGAAGACAGCCGCCTGCCCGCTGTCTTGCCCGGACTTTTTAAGCGGGCCCTGGGGCTCCAAAGCCCCGGCGCCCGCTTTGGAAGGCCGGAGAGAGGCAGCACAGTCTCCTCCCCGCCCGCCCACCCGCCTGCTGCTGTCCCCGGCCTTCCGAAGCGGGCGCCAGGGCTCCAAAGCCCCGGCGCGTGCTTCGGAAGGCCAAAGGGAGGCAGTGCAGCCTCCTCCCCGTCCGCCCGCTGCTGTCCCCGGCCTTCTGAAGCAGGCACCGGGACTCCAAAGCCCCGGTGCCCGCTTCGGAAGGCTGGAGAGAGGCAGCGCAGCCTCCTCTCCCGCTCGCCCGCTGCTGTCCCCGGCCTTCCGAAGCGGGCACCAAGGCTCCAAAGCCCCGGCGCCCGCTTCGGAAGGCCGGAGAGAGGCAGCGCAGCCTCCTCCCTGCCCGCCCACTCACCCGCCCACCCGCTGTTGTCCCCGGCCTTCCGAACCGGGTGCCAGGGCTCCAAAGCCCCGGGGCCCGCTTCGGAAGGCCAGAGAGGCAGCGCAGCCTCCTCCACCCCGCCCACACTCCCGCCCGCCCGCTGCTGTCCCCGGCCTTCCGAAGCGGGCGCCGGGGCGCCAAAGCCCCGGCGCCCGCTTCGGAAGGCCGGAGAGAGGCAGCGCAGCGTCCTCCCCGTCCGCCCGCTGCTGTCCCTGGCCTTCTAAAGCAGGCACCAAGGCTCCAAAGCCCCAACGCCCGCTTCAGAAGGCCGGAGAGAGGCAGCGCAGCCTCCTCCCCGCCCGCCCACTCACCCGCCCACCCGCTGTTGTCCCCGGCCTTCCGAACCGGGTGCCAGGGCTCCAAAGCCCCGGGGCCCGCTTCGGAAGGCCGGAGAGGCAGCGCAGCCTCCTCCACCCCGCCCACACTCCCGCCCGCCCGCTGCTGTCCCCGGCCTTCCGAAGCGGGCGCCGGGGCGCCAAAGCCCCGGCGCCCGCTTCGGAAGGCCGGAGAGAGGCAGCGCAGCGTCCTCCCCGTCCGCCCGCTGCTGTCCCTGGCCTTCTAAAGCAGGCACCAAGGCTCCAAAGCCCCAACGCCCGCTTCAGAAGGCCGGAGAGAGGCAGCGCAGCCTCCTCCCCGCCCGCCCACTCACCCGCCCACCCGCTGTTGTCCCCGGCCTTCCGAACCGGGTGCCAGGGCTCCAAAGCCCCGGGGCCCGCTTCGGAAGGCCGGAGAGGCAGCGCAGCCTCCTCCACCCCGCCCACACTCCCGCCCGCCCGCTGCTGTCCCCGGCCTTCCGAAGCGGGCGCCGGGGCGCCAAAGCCCCGGCGCCCGCTTCGGAAGGCCGGAGAGAGGCAGCGCAGCCTCCTCCCCGTCCGCCCGCTGCTGTCCCTGGCCTTCTGAAGCAGGCACCGGGACTCCAAAGCCCCAGAGCCCGCTTCAGAAGGCTGGAGAGAGGCAGCGCAGCCTCCTCTCCCGCTCGCCCGCTGCTGTCCCCGGCCTTCCGAAGCGGGCACCAAGGCTCCAAAGCCCCAACGCCCGCTTCGGAAGGCCGGAGAGAGGCAGCGCAGCCTCCTCCCCGCCCGCCCACTCACCCGCCCACCCGCTGTTGTCCCCGGCCTTCCGAAGCAGGTGCCAGGGCTCCAAAGCCCCGGCGCCCGCTTCAGAAGGCCAGAGAGAGGCAGCGCAGCCTCCTCCCCACCCGCCCGCTGCTGTCCCCGGCCATCCGAAGCGAGCGCCAGGGCTCCAAAGCCCCGGCGCCCGCTTCGGAAGACCAGAGAGAGGCAGCGCAGCCTCCTCCCCGCCCGCCCACCCGCTCTCCCACCCACCCGCTGCTGTCCCCGGCCTTCCGAAGCAGGCTCTGGGGCTCCAAAGCCCCGGAGTCCGCTCAGAAAGCCTCCTCCCCACCCGCCCGCTCCCTTCCCCGGCCTTCCTGAGGGCACTCCAAGGCTTCTAAGCCCCGGAGACCATTCAGGAAGGCCGGGGAGAGGAAGACAGCCGCCTGAACGCTGTCTTGCCCGGCCTTTTTAAGTGGGCCCCGGGGCTCCAAAGCCCCGGCGCCCGCTTTAGAAGGCCGGAGAGAGGAAGCGCAGTCTCCTCCCCACTCACCCACCCGCCTGCTGCTGTCCCCGGCCTTCCGAAGCGGGCGCCAGGGCTGCAAACCCCAGCGCCCACGTCAGAAGGCTGGAGAGAGGCAGCGCAGCCTCCTCCCCGCCCACCCGCTGCTGTCCCCGGCCTTCCGAAGTGAGCGCCAGGGCTCCAAAGCCCCGGCGCCCGCTTCGGAAGGCCAGAGAGAGGCAGCACAGCCTCCTCCCCGCCCGCCTGCTCTCCCACCCGCCCGCTGCTATCCCCGGCCTTCCGAAGCGGGCACCGGGGCAAAGATGAAACCCCACAAAGCTCCAGGCCCTTTACAGGTGCCTTCTACAATTGCCCCTCTGTATCCAAGGATTTGGTATCCACGGCTTGAAAATATTCTTTAAAAAATAATAATCCCAAAAGCAAACCTTGATTTTGCTATTTTATATAAAGGACACCATTTTGCTATGCCATTGCATGTAATGGGACTTGAGTATTCACTGATTTTGGTATCCACGGGGGGTTCTGGAACCAAACCAGGGACAACTGTATAAACTTCTTAACGTCTCCTTAGAACCATATCTACTAAAGCTATTTAATGATATCTTAGTGCTTGGCCCTGTACCTCAAACCTGGCACATATCCAAGCTAATCCCAATACCTAAAACACTAGAGGAAAATCCAGAACCCAAAACATTTCAGCCAATCGCCCTACTAAATCAAGATATGAAACTCTTCACATACATCTTGGCCTCCAGTATTAATACACTTGTAACCCAATACATACATCCCGATCAGGTGGGCTTTATGCCAGGAAGAAGAATACGTGACCCTATCAGACGAACACTAAACCTGATACATCACTCCAATCAGACTAAATCCCCCCCCCCTTAACTCTACTGTCACTTGATATTTTAAAAGCCTTTGACAAATTAGAATGGCCCTTTATGTTTGCAGTTCTGGCTGAAATGAATATTAGACCTGACTTCGTAGAAGTCCTCAGAGCATCAGCTCGAGGGCCACGATCATCGTCAATGGCATCCCTTCACATCCAGTTCCCACCACCAGAGGAACTAGTCAAGGATTTCCCCTTTCCCCTTATTATTTGCCCTGGCCATACTCATTAGGAAATCTCCTGACATTACAGGTGTGCACATACACACCCAACACCACAAACTCTCTTCATACGTGGATGATTTATTACTTTAGATGCCTGATTTAGTATCCACATTTCTCCATTTAAAATGTATACTCGCCCGATTTGGTCTGCATTCAGGTTTATGGGTTAACTACGCCAAGAAGAAGGGTCTAGAGGACTGGGGAGGGAAGGGGGGGTCTTTCCAAAGAAGGCAACAGGAATCAGGACCCTCCGCAGCTGGGACACAGGGGCTCTCCTGCTCCTCATCCCCTCCTCCACAAGGCACAATTGACCTCTCTCTGCCCCACAAATGCTTCTCCCTTACCTCTTTCTCACCTGCCTGCTCCACCCACTGAGCCTTTCTTCCTCTTCCACGTCACAGAGAGGCAGGAAATATTCAGATTTTAGAGAAGAAAAAGCTACCTCCTTTCACATGTGGGAACCGTGGGGAGGGGGAGACCTTCCTCTTTCCTTCCCTTGACGAGGAGGAGGAGGAGGAGGAGGAATGGCCTAGAGAAAGTGGTAAAGGGGAACATTTGAGAGGGGGCAGAAAAACCCTAAATTGTGCTTTATGCAGGAGAGATGGGAGGGAAGAGGAGGAGAGCCACCCCCATGCCATAACTGAGGAGGGTCCTGATTCATACCACCCCCAGGGAAAGAAAGAACCCCTTCCCTCCCACTCACCTGGACCCTTCCTTCTTCCACAGTCCAAGCCCCCCCTCCTTCTGGCCTTCCCTGAAAATGGCCATCAAAGTGGGGGGAAGCAGGTGGGAGACCCTCGCTAAGAGGGAAGTGTGGCTTAGTGGGAAGAGCTGTCCTGCTTTTGATGGGTATTGAGAGGATGAGGAAGGGGAGAAAGAAAAGGAAGAAGGGACACCACCCCACTGTTGCCTTAGGGGTCCCTGGAGCAGAAAAGAGGCTGGTTTGGCCAAGGCAGTTTGGTTCTGGGGAGGGAATGAAACACCCAGGCACCACATTGCCTTCAGAAGGCATCCGAGTAAAAGTTGGACCCCACAAAATTGATTTCATACGATTTTCCGAAATGATGTCATCGAATATAACTAAGGGTGGGTTAAGTGGCATTTAGAATCAGAATCACAGACTCTTAAGAGTTGGAAGGGACCCCAAGGGCCATCTAATCTAACCCTCTGCCATGCAGGAATAAACAACTAAAGCTCCTCTGAAAGATGCCCATCCCACCAGTTTAAAGACCTCCAAAGATGGAGAGTCCAGCACCCACCAAGAAAGTCTATTGCAGTGTAAAAAGATTTTTTTTAAAAAAATTAATTCCTTGTAATGTTTAGGTGGAACCTTTATTTCCTGTAATATGCAACATTTTTTAACAAAAGCCCAGAACATCAGAGTCCTATCTGTTCCTAGTTCTCACCTCTAACTGTCCCCATCTCTGTTTCTCTTTAACAGTGAAGCCTTTCCCGAGAGACTATTCATTTAATCCTTCTTCACAACAAGCAACATTTTCATATCTAGCATGAAGCAAAATTGTCACAATGTAGCATTTTTGAAAAAAGAATATTTTATATGCTAACTAATAAAAAATACACTGGGCCCTTGGTATCCACTGGGGGTTGCTTCCAGGAACCCCATGGATAGCAAAATCCATGGACAGTCAAGTCCCATTATATCCAATGGCATTGTAAAATTGTGTCCCTTCTATAAAATGGCAAAAACAAGATTTGTTCTTTGGATTTTAAATTCAATCCGTGGATAGTGGAACCCATGGACACAGAATATATGGATAAGGAAGGCCAAGTGTACTTTTTTGGTTGTTTTTGGATGGGAGGCGGAAAGTTAACAGAAAAGCCCTAATTAAACTACAGAAACTGACAGCTTCCTATACAGCTAAGTCCACAAATGAGTAAGAAAGTAAATACTATAAGTTCAGAAATTCCCATTCTATTGTTATTTACATTCACATTGCCATGGGTTTTGAGGGGAAAATGAGCATACTATTTGATTTCATGGGATCTGACATTTATTTTTCTCCTATGGAAGCTCAGCTCTGGAGGCAGAGGATGGATGGAAGGATGAATGGAGGCCTCTCACCCTCAGCCGCTCAGACATTCCCTGCCCTTGCAAATGTAAAGTTAGATAACTGATGTAAAATGAATGTAAGAGCAAAAGGAGAGCCAAACTGTAGATCTTCCCAGTTCTTATTCTCACATAGAGCTCATCCAAATTTTTCCCCATGGGACACCCCACATGGAGGAGGAGATACATAACAGCACTACACTACCAACTACACACACACATACACCAGCCACTGGGATCATCAGAAGAGGCCCTTTTCTTAGTCCCACCACTGTCTCAAGCAGAGCTGGTGGAGATGTGAGAAAAGGTCTTTTTTGAGGCTGCCCCTCAACTCTGGAACACCCTTTCCAGGGAGGTCAAAACGGCTCCTCCCTGCTATCTTTCCCCTGGCATGCAAAACCCTTTTTATTCCAGTGGGCTTTTAAAATAGAAAGTGTTTTTAAAAACCTAATGGGATAGGGGGTGCTGTAGTGTTTTAAGCTGAACTGTTTTAATAGCTTTTAATCTTTTAAAATTGCATTTTATTTTTTTAACTGGAGGTTTGAATTGATTTAATACTGTGAATTAGTTGAATTCTATTTTAATGTCCACATTTTGTATGTTTTTAACTGTATTGTTTTTTAAATTGTAAGCCACTTTGAGTCCCAATTTGGGAGAAAGGCAGAAATATACATAATAACAACATTTGGGATGGAGAGGGACCCCCTATTTCTGCTCCTGGCTGGGAAGCCATAGGAAGCCATCATGACCAGTAGGCACCACAATCCTTCTCAACCTACAGGGCTCTCCAGACATTAGACATACAAGACATACATGGTATTTTGGGGAGGCATCCTTCTCAACCTACAGGGCTCTCCAGATATTAGCCGTACAAGACATACATGGTATTTTGGGGAGGAGGGATCGAGGAAACAAAGAGACATCTAGGATTGAAGGCATCCCTCTCTCACCCCTCTCTCTCTTAGCTTTTCTTCGCAAACAAAGATTCAGGAAGGATGGATTTGTCCTTCGAGCCTGTGCAATGGATTTTTCTGGTGGAGCGCAGCGTGCACAGAACTGGCCTCACCCTTAAACCAAAGGTTCATCTGCTGTGGCCTTGCAAGCATGGATGTAGCAGCAAGGTCCTCAGGTCGTAGGTTTGATTAGAGTTTCCTTCTCTTAGGTGGTTGACCTTACAGGGTTGGATGAGCACCATCTGCCCGGGTTTGGGATCAGAGTTTTCCTTCTCCTAGGACAGTTGCCATAAGGCTAGAGAGCCCATCCTGCCCTTTGACGCTCTTTGTCAGACCCTTTGGTTTTGACCTGTCTGGCATGGGAGACCCTACCAGTGGCTATTATGCCACCGCCAGCATAGCTCAAAACATCATTAGGGTACACAAGCCTCTCTCCCACGACAAGGGGGCATCAATGGAGAGGCCTCTCTCACCACAGACAAGGATACTGTGAATCTAAACTGGTGTTGTGTAGATGAATTTTGTGTGTGTGGGAGGGAAGCCAGCTGGCAAAATGAAAAAAAAAAAAAGCTTTGAAATGTAACTGTTGGCACGAGTTATAGGATTCCCCGCTTTACCTTCAGAACAACCCAACATTGCAGACAAGTCACTGACCCAGGACCACCTCCAAGTAATGTTGCCACCCTTCACAAATGCAAAAAGACCCTTGTGAATGAGTGGACAAGGCATTTCTCTCTGTCCTGCAAGATTTGGCTAGGATTGCCTGGAAAATGGGGGGAAGGAGATCTCCAACTGGGGACTTCAACAAAACCTATGTGGAAGAGGGGATGGGGGATGGAAAAGGGGCTCAAACAATTGATCTGGGAATAGAAGCACTTAATAAATATCAACATTTATCCTAAATTGGTGATTCAAAATAACCTATAATGAAAGAAACAGCAAGGAATGAAAAATATTTTTTTGCTGTAAGAGAGGAAGCAGCTCTTTTTTCTCCTTTTGCTGATTTTATCCCCAATCCTGCTGAGAGTAGACTCATTATAGTCAGTGAGACTGATTGACGTCCCACTCTTTTCAAGAGGATCCAGTTTTTTGGCCAAACTCCCGTACACACTTTCCTGGGAGTAAGTCCCAGGAAACATCTGAGAAACAGCCTTTGGTGAATTACAAATGTAAGACAGAATGGAATTTGGCTTTCCCTTTGTGTCCTTTCATTACTTGCTTGCTTCCTTCCTTGCTTCCACCCATGGTTTACTGTTGGTTTTCTCAATAAATCAGCAAGTCTATAAAGCTGGCCCCGAGGCTGCTGTTAGCATTGTCCAGAGGAGGGTGACCAGGATGGTGAGAGGCAGCATGGCAGTGGGAAGAAAGAATGGGAGTGTGGTGTTATCTAAATGCAAAGCCTCCCCACCCATCCACCCAAAATTATTGCCTGGTCTCCCCTCCTTCCCCTGGCAGAGCTCCCTCATGAAGCGTGGGGCAGAGGAGAGATTCCTTCTTTGCATATTTGTAGGGCAGAAGAAGAAGGAGAGCTCTCAAGCTTATAAAGGGCAGAAGAAGAAGAAGAAGACTGACCTCACTCCCATGTTGCTTTCCAAGAAGATGGTAGCTCTCCCCACTTATTCATGATCTCTAGGGACACCCACGAATCCAAGGCTGAGCTGTAGTTTAAAGGAGGAGAGCTCTCAAGCTTATAAAGCCTTTATAAAATAATAAGAAGAGACGTTTCAGTACAATTTTTTAAAAACATTACGGAAAGAGGGAGGGAGGTGTTTTGCTGGGGTCCTGGGAAGCAGAGGATGGATAGGTCTGGGATGTTCTGGAGGGAAGAAAGAGCAGACTGAGAATGGAAGAACCCAAGAAAGCAAAGCCAGAAAGAGGGTCACCAGGAGAAAGAAGATGGGAAAGCCAAATTTCCTTCTGTGAAGGTAAACTCAAAGGACAAACAACCCCTCACTTGTGAGTGTAGGCAGAGATTCTGGGAGGAAAGCAAAATCCTGATTCTACCTCTCTCCTCTTAATAATAATAATAATAATAATAATAATAAATTATTATTCCGTGAGCTGCTCTTCGCCGATGATGCTGCCCTTGTTGCCCACACAGAAGCAGCTCTGCAGCACCTAACATCCTGCTTTGCAACAGCTGCAGAGCTGTTTGGGCTAGAAGTCAACCTGAAGAAAACAGAAGTTCTTTACCAGCCTGCACCACAGGATGAACACCACCATCCCCACATTGCCGTCAGCAAATCTGTGCTCAAGTCCGTTCAGCAGTTCACCTACCTGGGAAGCATCATCTCCTCAGATGCCAAGATTGACAAAGAGATCGATCACAGATTAGCAAAGGCATATAGTGCATTTGGAAGACTTCACAAAAGAGTCTGGAGCAATAAACACCTGAGGCAAAGCACAAAAATCAGTGTGTATAGAGCCATCGTACTGTCTATCCTCCTTTATGGATCTGAAACATGGGTCACCTATCGCCACCACCTACGACTCCTCGAGCGCTTTCATCAGCGCTGTCTACGCACAATCCTAAACATACACTGGACTGACTTTGTGACGAATGTTGCTGTCCTTGAGCAAGCAGGGATCACCAGCATTGAGGCCATGATATTGAGAACACAGCTGCGCGGGGCAGGGCACGTTTCTAGGATGGAGGACCATCGCCTCCCAAAAATACTACTCTACGGTGAACTCGCCACGGGTCAGCGTAAGAGGGGCGCTCCAAAAAAGCGATACAAAGACTCCCTGAAACAACATCTCAGGCTTGGCCAAATTGATCACCAACAGTGGTCCGCCCTGGCCTCACATTGGGAGGCATGGAGACGCACTATCCACAATGCTGCAGCCTTATTTGAGAACTCACGACGAACAAGTCTTGAAGAGAAACGACAACGCAGAAAGAATCACAACCCAAAAACATCACCCAAGGAGACCTTCTGCTGTGCTTTTTGCAACCGGACCTGTTTATCTCGGATTGGCCTTTTTAGTCATCAGCGCGCTTGCAGAAAGCGCGGGATGAGTCCTTCCTGAATCTTCGTTTGCGAAGAAAAGCCAGAGAGATGATGATGATGATGATGATTTATATCCCGCCCCTCTATGAAACGATGTTCATCATCACAACAACCCAGTGAGGGAGGTTCAGCTGAGGGAGCAAATGGCCCTGCAGGATTGCCACAAGTGAACATTGAAGAAGGTATGGAAGTCTTTCTCTTTTTTTTTAGTCATAGGCTTTGCCTGAGATTTTTTTTAAAAAAAGTTGTCTGCAAGGGGTGTGGTTTAAAGGAAGAAAGGTGGAGATTCAGGGAGGAATAAAAGAGAGAGAGAGAGAGAGAGAGAGAGAGAGAGAGAGAGAGATGTGCCAAAGGAGGAGAATGCTGAAGCTAGTGCAGCTTTAAAAAGAATAAGGAAGTATCTCTATGAAAATGAAAATTCAAGCAACTAAATTGAGATTCAAGCAACCTAAGAAGAGACTGTATACATGGACATCACCTGATGGCCAATACAGAAATCAAATACATTCCTCCTTCTCCTCCCCTTTTCAGGATGGCAGAGGGGCAGAAGGGAGACCCTTGTTATGGGGAGGGGGCTGATGGAGGAGCTGGGGGAGCCCTTTGGTGTTTTCTGAAGCAGAAAAGGGACATTTGCCTAGGCACATTTGGAGGGGAGGAAGAGATGGAAATGAAGCTTTGTCACACCTGCACTCTTTGACGCTGCAGGTGAGGGGCTCAATTATGGATTGTTCTTCACCCAAAACAAATAAAAATAAAAAGATTATAATGCACAAAAATCCAGGTCATCAGGGAGTTAAATATTATTCTCCTTAATGACTTTTTTTGATGTTGAAACAAACAGGTTCATACAAGCTAAGGTCTGGCACAGAGGGCATGTCCAAGGCGGGAGTTGGGGAAATGGTACAGCTACCCATTTCTACACTCACACCCTTACAGTTTAGAGACAAAAACCAAACACAGGAAATCTACCCTTTGGGATCAATCCAAAGAAGGCAAAAAGGATCCAAGTACGAATCTCGGGTAAACTTTGTGAGAACTGCCTATTTAGGTAATTATTTCCCAAACTGTGGATCTGTCCACAGTTTGATAACCTGTCCACTTATCAATGGATACACAAACAACTAAAAAAGTTAAAGACAGCTAAAATTTTATAAACATGCACACATAGACGTACACAACACACACATACACTCATTCCAGCTCAACATTAGGAGAGATTCCACCTCAACATTAGGAGGAACTTTTTGACAGTAAGAGCTGTTCGGCAGTGGAACACACTCCCTCGGAGCATGGTGGGGTCTCCTTCCTTGGAGGTCTTTAAACAGAGGCTGGATGGCCATTTGTCAGGGATGCTTTGATCATGATTTCCTGCATGGCAGGGGGTTGGACTGGATGGCCTTCGTGGTCTCTTCCAACTCTGCAATTCTATGATTCTATGATTCTTTACTTGCGTGAACATTCAAAAGACAGCTATCTCTCATTCAGATGAATAAAGACATAAAGTATGAATGTCCCTACACCCCCAAAACATCTTTTAAATACCACAGAGTGCATATGGGAACTGGGAATAAGGAACCAGCTTTAGCCTTGTGAAAAATGTTTGAAGGAAGAAGAAAGAGAAAATTGCCTCCTGCCCCTCAGTCCTCCAAGGGTTAAAAGAACTGGGTCACTAGAGAGGCTTGTGAGGCTTCAGCCCCTTATCCCACCACTTCCCCCCTCCAAGGGGTTCTGCCTAAATCTCTGTTGCCACCACATGTGAAGACTTCCACAAACCTCACTGCGACCACCAAGGGTGAGGGCTTTCCCTCATCCCCACCAATGCCACCAATGTAAGGACCTCGTCCTCTCCCACTGCTGTGGCCACCAATGGTGGGGAACTACTAGATGCCCTCAAGGTTCCTGTGCAGGATGTGATACAACTTCTATCCCCACTAGACACTAACTCTCTCTATACTCTGTTGACACCACAGACACCATGTCTGAACCCAATCTTTATACACACACACACATATAGTGATCCTGGAGGCCAAAAGCATATCATGAACAAAAACAATACTTTGTTAGTAGAAATTGAATGTAACAAAACAGATTAATAATTTAATACATTTAAAACAAATATTTCACCCTCCCTCACACTCTTTTCTTAGCTAACTCAGACTCTTAAACTCTACTCCTTAAATTACTTAAACCCTCATTCTTACTCACTCAAGCCACACTCCACTCTACCATCTCCAGACCAGCAACCAATCACCAGCCTTATGCAAATCCCTTCAAACATTCCACCAATCACCACTCACTCTCAACATTCCATTCATTCACCTGCTCCCACCAGCTCCTTACCTGGTTACCTCTATTACACTCTACAGACATCATCAAATGACCTCAGTAGCTAATACAAAAGAACCCCAGCATTTTCCACCCAGTCCATGACACTGAACCCTGCCTAACTACTATTGAATAGTGGGTTACGATCAGATGAGGCAGAGGGCCTCCCATTCATGGCAGCATTAGCACTTCCCCTACATACAGACACAACAAGTAATTCATAACCATTATTTTCTTTGTGTGTTTCAATTAAATTCAGCCACAATACACTTAAATATACAATATATATTTTACCATAAATGTAAACTCCAAAGAAGAAATCCTTGAGATGAGTCTCACAATTCTCCTCACAGTGTTGGGGTCTTTTCAGGTCCTCTTGAAGGGCGTCTGTAATATTGAAAAACAGGTTAGTTCTGTTCTCTGGAGCAGCCTTGAAGTCCCAGCTGACAGGCTTCTGAGGGAAAATAGTTTCCTCAGCAAGCACCCAGAGAAGAGAAGTAAACATATTTACAATCTCTATATATAATTCTCTTGGGTATGTTGCCATTTTCAGTGTGCTGATTGGCTGCTTAGGTGTCAGGATCTGCCTCTCCTCGCAGGACTAGGCCCCTGGCGGCAGCAGCCAGCACAGCCTCTTTGCAGATTCAGGCCCTGGCGATGGGAGTCTTGGAAGAACCAGGGCCAAGCTATCATATGCAGCTGGCTGCAATCATGCAGCACACCTGAAGCAGCCGGGGGAACTGCTATTTAAGAGTGGCATTCGGCCTCAGTCTTGGCTATAACAATATGGTTTTCTGTTCTGTCTGTAGCTGCTCCTTGCTCTTGGGGGCTTTGCTACTTGTGTTTGGACCCTTGCTTGCCTCTTGGACCCGCCCCTGGATATCTGGTACATGCTCTAACTTTGGACTGCTTTTAGACTTCGGCTTGCTTGATCTCTGGTTCCTGTGTTCCTGACCTGGCACTCCCTTCCTGGACCTCAGCTTGGCTCTAGCCCTCTGGACTCCATGTTATTTATTTATTTATTTATTTTATATCCTGCTCTTCAGCCACAAGGCTATTAGAGCGGCTTACAAATTGTTTTAAGCAATAGCAATTTACACATCTACACTGCATTAAGCAGTTTCAAATATGCTTTGACCCTGGACCGTTTTTGGGTTTGGCATATCTTTGACCCTGCCTGGACTTTGTCTCTTGTGTTCCTGACCTGGCCCTGGTGTCTCTGCTCCTAGACCCTGCTGCCTGTGCCCCGGACCCTGACAGTAGGAAATTTCCCAACCCATCAAAGCTTCCTGTTGGGCAGCCAATCAGCACACTGGGGGCAGAAACATGTGGAAAGCTTCAAGCCCTTTCTAAACATGGCAGTGGTGGAGGGGCTCTCATGTCCTGCTGTGGTGTGTGGGGTGTGTATGGCATAGGTGTGGGGGTGTAGTGTGGGGGGCATGGAGAGTGTTTGTATGATTGCATGGTGGCATTGGAGGGGCCCTCGCATCCTGGCACATGTGGGGGGGGGTGTATAGCGTGGGGTGTGTTTGTGCAATTGCATGGCAGTGGCGGAAGGGCTTTTGCATCCTGGCACATGTGGTTTGTGTAGTGTGGTATGTGTGCGTGTAGTGTGGTGTGTGTGTGTGTATGCACGGTTGCAAGCCAGCAGCAGAGGGGCTCTCACATTCTGCCACATGTAGTGTGTGTGGCAGCGTGGTGTTTGTATGTGTGTGTGTGATTGCATGGCAGTGGTGAAGGGGCTCTCATGTCCTGATGCAGTGTGTGTGGGTAGCATGGTGTCTGTGTGTGCAGTTGCATGGTGGCAGCGGAGGGGCCCTTGCATCCTGCTGCGTGTGGTGTGTGTGTAACATGTTATGTGTGTGTACGCATAGTTCCATGGCGGCAGAGGGGCTCTCCTCTCGTGTCTTGGTGCACGCAGTTTGTGTGTCTGGTGTGTGTGTCTGTCTAGTGTTGTGTGTGTGTACACATGGTTGCATGGTGTCAGCAGAGGGGCTCTAGGCATGAAACTAGCTGTACCCGGCCTAACATATGCCATTATAGTTTATTTGAAAGGTTATATATTAATGCGTCAAATTATTGTATTTCTGACATGTTTCCTAAGTGGCCAATCAGTAGAGTGGGAACGGAAACATAGAATCATAGAATCATAGAATTGCAGAGTTGGAAGAGACCACGAGGGCCATCCAGTCCAACCCCCTGCCATGCAGGAAATCATGATCAAAGCATCCCTGACAAATGGCCATCCAGCCTCTGTTTAAAGACCTCTAAGGAAGGACACGCCATCACGCTCCGAGGGAGTGCGTTCCACTGCCGAACAGCCCTTACTGTCAAAAAGTTCCTCCTGGATGGCCTTCGTGGTCTCTTCCAACTCTGCAGTTCTATGATTCTATGATTCTAATGTTGAGGTGGAATCTCTCCTAATGTTGAGCTGGAATGAGTGTATGTGTGTGTTGTGTATGTGTATGTGTGCATGTTTATAAAATTTTAGCTGTCTTTAACTTTTTTAGTTGTTTGTGTTTTAACTTTTGTATTTTGCTGATTTTAACAATGCCTTTTTATTGTACACCACTTTGTGTCCCAAATTAAGATGACGATGATGATAATACTTTATTTATTCTACGTCTGTCCCATATTTTCCTGCAAAGAGGTCAACCTGGGGTCTATAGTCCCCACCCACGCAGTGGCAGCATTAAAGTGGTGTGGAGAAGCCAAACCACATCAGGTGACAGCAGCCTTAGTAACGCCACATCACCCACACATTTTACCTTCACCACAACCCTGTGAGATAGGCTAGGCTAACTCAGTTAGTGACTGGCCCAAGATCAGCCAGAGAGCTCCATAGCCAAGTCGAGCTCAAATCTTGTCCAACTTTCTAACCACTATACCATGTGGTGTGCAGTTCTACACAGTCTCAGGCTGCTATCCATTGTGCAGATGCTAGAGACACTCCCAGTACCTGAAGCAGTAGTACCAGTGAGCTATGGACCCTTAATCCACGAGTGAAAGGGGGGCATGAGAACATATTTTTAAACATACCGGACCATTTTATATAGATAGATAACGGTGTATGTTACGCCAGGTATAGCTAGTAATATTTAAGAATTAACAAACTTTAAAGGGCTTTACAACAAAATTGTCTCCTTAGTTTAAGATCTAGGTTTGATTTCTAACAACACTAACACCTTGTTACCCTCCCAATAATCCATGTCTTCCACGTAAAGATATTATTGACAGAGACTTGCAATATTTAAAAACAGGTCAGCCCCGTTCTCCTCGGGAGCAGCCGTGAGGTCCCTGCTGATAGGCCTGGGCTGGACTCTTCTGAGGGAAAGCAGTCCTCTGAGCATGCGCAGTGTGTTCTAACTGAAGATAAATAGGGAGGGGGCAACTGAGACCCCCTCTGTTGGGGGCACCCAGGGAATGATTTCACAGCATACTCCAGTCACACCCAACTCTGAATAATAACCTAAATAGCAGGTACAACATCACAAGACCAGACAAAAAGCCAGAGATGAATTTGGAGCCTGGAGGAGGTAGAAGAATGGGGCGGAGGAAGGGGCAGAGATTCTGATGAAGAAAAGTAAAGTTCCCCCTATTCCCCCCCCCCATTTTGCTTGGGGGGTTTCTAGTACATGGAAATTGAACACACACCCATCTGCTTGCAAAGCTCCCCCATCTCTCTGCCCCCCCCCAACAGGCCAATTTTCTTCCAAGCATAACAAGAGGCAACGCAGCACAATATGGAAAAATAGATTTACCAGGCTTTTTATTAAAAATATGGAACACTGAGCAATTAGCAAGTAAAAAACAGCACTGATAGTTAAAAAACCACAGCTTTATGCCCAAGTAGACCTTCCCATTTTGGAAAAATCAAATTCAGACTAGCCCCACAATCCCGGGCTAATAAAGAAAAGGATTTCAGGGAAAGGGGGGCAGGAATTTCAGTGGGAATTTCTTTCTTTACTTCTTTCCCTTCCCATCTCTTTCTTTGGTCTCCCTCTTTACCTGGGAGCCTCTTTCTTTCTTTGGGGGCAAAACAAAATGTTGTTTGCATTCAAGTCCTTTCCAACTTTTGGTGATCCTGAGGCGAACCTATCGGGGGCTTTTTTTGGCAAGATTTATTCAGGGGGCTTTGCTTTTCCCTTCCTCAGAGACTGAGAGGGTGTGAACTTGCCAAAGTCACTCAGTGGGATTCAAACCCTGCTCTCCAGAGTCATAGTCCCAACACTGAAACCACGACACCACAGTGGCTATCTACGATACCCTTATTTCTCACTTACTCAGAGGGACAGGATAAGGAACATTTAATTTAGCCTACTTGCTTCTAGCCAGAGAGTGGGTGCAGAGCAGAGTGGAGGGTGAGTCCTGGTATCACAGCAATTGGATACCAGAGGCAGTTCAAAATGCCAAAGTGGTTCACACTCAGTTAACTTGGGGGGGTGGGGAGAGAGGAGAGGAGGGGGCCCAATCCTCCCCATGCAGAATTCACTCACCCTGGCAGTGGGGCAGAGGCAAATCCTTCCTTTTGCATAATTGGGGGGGTTGAAGCTGACATCACAAAAACACCAAATAGAAGGTGTTTCAACAGCATTTAGAGCAACCTTGGAGGGAGAGGGAAGGAGGGAGGCCTGTTGCCTGGAGTCCTGGGAAGGATAAATATGTTGGAAAAGTCCTGGAGGGAGGAAAGAGTGAAGAGAGGCTGCAAAGAGCCCAAGTGCTCTGCAAATGACCTCAGTAGCTAATACAAAAAAAAACCCCACAGCATTTTCCACCCAGTCCATGACACTGAGCCCTGCCTAACTACTATTGAACAGTGGGTTACAATCAGATGAGGCAGAGGGTCTCCCATTCATGGCTGCATTAGCACTTCCCCTACATACAAACACAACAAGTAATTTATAACAATTGTTTTCTTTGTGTGTTTCAATTAAGTTAAACCACAATACACTTAAGTATACAATATCTATTTTACCATAAATGTAAACTCCAAAGAACAAATCCTTGAGATGAATCTCACAAGTCTCCTGACAGTGGTGGGTCTTTTCGGGTCCTCCTGAAGGGTGTCTGTAATACTGAAAAAAAGATCAGTTCTGTTCTCCTCTAGAGCAGCTGTGAAGTCCCAGTTGACAGCCTCCTGTGATAAAATAGTTTTCTCAGCAAGTACACATAGAAGAGAATTACTAAACATATTTAGAATGTTACTTGACAATTGACATATTTAAGACCTTTACAAAGAATTGTCTTCCTATTTTAAGATCTAGTTTTGATTTCTAACAACACTAACACCTTGTTACCCTCCCAATGATCACGTCTTCCACATAAAGATATTATTTCCAGAGACTTGCAATATTTAAAAACAGATCAGCCTTGTTCTCCTTGGGAGCAGCCCTGAGGTCCCTGCTGACAGGCCTGGGCTGGACTCTTCTGAGGGAAAGCAGTCCTCTGAGCATATGCAGAGTGCTCAAACTGGGGATAAATGGGGAGGGGGCAATTGAGACCCCCCTCTGTTGGGGGCACCCAGGGAATGATTTCACAGCATACTCCATCACACCCACCTCTGAATAATTACAACATCACAAGGCCAGACAAAAAGCCAAAGAGGAATTTGGAGCCTGGAGGAGGCAGGAGAAGAATGGAGCTAAATGGGGGGTTCCTAGAAGCACAGAGTAGGATGAAGAAAATAAAGTGCCCTCTATTTTCCCCCACCCCCATTTTGCTTGGGGGGTTTCTAGTACATGGAAATTGAACACACACCCATCTGCTTGCAAAGCTCCCCCCATCTCCCCCCACAGGCCACTTCTCTTCCAAGCACAACAAGAGGCAAGGGAGCACAGTATGGAAAAATAGATTTACCAGGCTTGTGTGTGTGTATAATCGAGCAATTTGCAAGTAAAAAACAGCGTTGAAGGTTAAAAAAACCTCAGTTTTATGCCCAGGTAGACCTTCCCATTTTGGAAAAATAAAACCCAGACTAGCCCCCGCCCCCAATCCCTGGCTACTAAAGAAAAGGGTTTCAGGGAAGGGGGGCAAGAATTTCAATGGGGATTTCTTTCTTTCTCTCCTCCCTTCCCTGGGAGTCTCTTTCTTTGGTCTCCCTCCTGCCCCCCTCCTCCTCTTTACCTGGGAGCTTCTTTCTTTCTTTGGGGCAAAGAAGAGGTTTGGAGGAAGTAACAAAAGGGAGAGAGAGAGATGCCTCCCCTCCCTCAGTCCTCCAAGGAGCAGCAGAGCTCCGCTTCCTAGAGGGGCATGGAAAATGCTAATGAGGGGGCGGAGAAGAGTGACGCAACCGCTGCTCATTTGCATAGTCTGGGGGAGAGGAGGACCCTCCTGCGTCTCCTTGGCGGGGAAGGAGGTGAGGGGCCCCCAATTCGCTTTTTGGGTGGGAGGGAAGGAGGGGGGGGAGAGGGGGCCCTTTCGGTGCCACACTGGGAGGGGGATTTTGGGGGGGGGGTCTCCTGGAGGGAGGGGGCCTTGTTGGGGGGATTACTTGGGAGGAAGAAATGAAGCCCCCCTTCTCTCCCCCCCCCAAAACTCTTCTCCTGCTGCTCTCCCCACTTGGGGGTCTTTATGGGGGAGGAATATTTGGGAGGGACTAGAGGGGAAGGACCACAGCCTTCCTGGTGGGGCCTTGGGGGGAGATTTTGCTCTGGGTCCACTTTGAGAGGCTTTCCTGGGGCAGGTGGAGGGATATGGGGGGGCTACTATTATGGGATGCCAGGAGGCAAAGTTAGGCAGGAAAGGGGGGCTCAGTAGAAGCATTTCTGCCTCCCAGAGGAAGGCAAACTGGACCCTGAACAATTTCACCTCCCTACCCACCTGACCTCTTTCCCTTACTTAGGAAAATGTATTTATATATATATATATATATATATATATTTTGAGGCAGAGGGTCTCTCTCCCCCCTCCTCATCCTCCTGCTGCTCAGACTAAGAACAAAAAAACACCCCCCAAATAAGGCAGGGCAGCTTTTCTATTCTATTCAACCAGGCCTTTCAGTTTTGGGGTATCCAATAGGTCTAACCTTCGCCTTTTTGAGTTGATCTCTTTGCAGAACAGGTTCCTCCAAATGAGTGGTCCTTTGGAGAGATATTAAAACTTATTGTGCCCCTAGGCTGAAATGATTGCTTTGATTGCTTAGTGTATCGTACCTTATGTCTGCTATGTCTTCAGAGTCTCTTTGGTTGGGTAGACTTGTCTCTTTGCTGGTTAATTTTTGTAAGGAATGTTCCTACTTTGTTTATTGCACTTTTGACTGGGGAGATGACTGTGTCTTATGCTTTTAATTAGTGCCCCAGGAAGCTCAGCAACTTGATGATCAAGCCTCTTGAGAGTTATGGTCATCATTCCAGGTTAAATTGTATAGAAATGTGTTATCTTCCTCATTCGAATGTGACTTTACAAATTTAAATAACTGTTTTCTTCATCTATGAGAGGTAGGTGTATGGCATCCCTGTTGCATTGTATGTGTTACATTCTGTATATTAAGATGAATTTCTATGTTTGTCAGCATCTTTGGAGTCTGGAATATTCCATCTGTGACTTTTGGACAATTAGGGAAAATATTCTCATCTATGTACTATTGACAATTTTGGATAATTATGGATAACTAGCTGTACCCAGCATAACATACACCCTTATAGCTCAGCGGGCAGTGCTTGAGGCAGCAGTGGCAGTGTGGTGCTGATGTGACCCCCCCCCCGGTTAATTTATAGTTATAAATTAATATTAATCCATCTATTATCAACATCATACTTTCCAACTGTTTCAGCATGTCCTTCCCTTGGTGCCATCAGGGCAGGAATAAAGTGCCGTGGCTTGTTTTATGTAGTTCATTGTTTGGTGACTTCCAGCGTGCTGATTGGCCAGCCAGCAGAGTGCTCTGATTGGCCTCTTGAGAAACATTCCAAACCAATCAGCTCACTGTAAATGGCAACATACCCAAGAGAATTATATATAGGGATGTTACTCTCATATACAGTCGTCCCTTCATTTTGGTGCAGATTACAGGTGCAAGACTCCCGCAAAAATGAAAAAACCGCAAATAAGAATAAGCCTTCCAGGCCCCTGCCATCGCCCCCACTATCACTCACCCCATCACCGTCACCATGCCCCTGCTACCATGTGCCCCAGCGAGGCCACCATGTGCCCCAGCGCGGCCACCATGCCACTTGGGCCAAAAGCGGCTTGGCGGGGGGGATGGCGACTTGCCTCCCCCCATCCAAGCCGCGCGGGGAGCCTGCAGGTTCAGGCCAAGAGCGGTTTAGCTGGGGGGATGGTGACTCACCTCACGCCAGCCGAGCCGTGCGGGGAGCTTGCAAGCTCGGGCTGAGAGTGGCTTGGATGGGGGGTGTGTGTGACCCACCTCCCTCCATTCAAGACATGCGGGAGTGTGCAAGCCCCCATTACTGCCAACCCCATCCAGGAACCAAAAATAGGTAAAACCGGAAAATCCAAGCAACAACAGTAATTACTGAAGAAGAATGATTGAAATGGTTTTACATTTCTGGGAGTAGTTGCCTTGCTACAGCTTTGCTACAGTCTTTAATTACAGTCTATACAATTTTTGTTTATATTTCTCCAATGATACACAATTTGAGAAATGTAGATAGTTGGCTTTTCTATGAACAGAAAGGGGCTGTTATGTGTTTATTGTATTCATTGTTATTATGGTCTGCAATCTTGAGCTTTAAACTATTGTTGATTATTTAGCTGACCTTGTTATATAGTATGTTATTTAGCTGTTTGGCAGCTGCCTTGTTATTTTGTTCACAAGTGATGTTTTGAATAACTTAAATGCATTTCTATTATACTATACATTGTTATCCCAGGAGATTTTAAGACATCCTAAAAAATGCACGACAGGGACAACAGGAGATCGCCACAGGGCTCTCTTATCAGATGCCATTGTCCCTGTCTCGTCTTGCTCCTGTGCCCCCTCTGTTCCGTCTGTGTTGCTTTTCATTCACGGCTTAAGTTCCATTTCTGTCACGGAATAATGGGTGTGTGAAAAGGTACCCCATTATGCTGGCGCAATGCCAGCGTCACAGGGAGGTCCCTGCTGAACACTCCTGGGTGCGATTGGGACAAGGAGATAAGTGGCATCTTTTTTTTTTTTTTTTACCCTCCCCTAGTTACTTGTTATTTTTTTAAGTCTGTTTTTGTGCTTGGTTTTTACTTTTGACTTTTATTTTGAAATTTCCTGCATGAAATTTTATTTTGAAATTGTTTTTTATTTTGAATAAATTTTCTTATTCTTTATTTTGAATGAAATTTTATTTTGAAATTGTTCTCTCGTGAGAATGGTCGGGATTTGCTATCCCGGAAGTGAATGGGGCTCGCTCAAGCTCCATTCACTCCTGGGATGCTGGAGGGGAGTGGAACAGTTTCTGTTGTGCGGCAAGGCAGGTGTGTGATTTTTTTCCCTTTAAACTCTTACAGGGATGGGAGTGGGGCGGGAGGGGACGTAGTGAGACGGGGACAGGTTTTTTTTGTTTTTTTTTTGTCCCCGTCTGATAATGCCCCCGTTTTGGGAGAAAGGTGGGATATAAATTCAGTGCATAAATATTGTTTGCTTTCCCCCTCCTTGGTTTCTAGTTTGTTTGAGAACCTCCTGTGTTTTTGTGTTTGAGTTTCAGTCACCAACATTTGGAGGGCCACAGGATCCCCACCCCTGCCTTTGGGCTAGATCTTTTAGGTAATCCCTGCTAGAGGGGTTTTTGTGATTTTTTTTTTCTGGTGGAGAAGGAAGGAGCCCAACAGAAAAGCCCATTTCGGATTGTTTGGTACCATCAAGTTGCCTTCAACCTACAGGAGACTATAAATGAGAGACCTCAAAGGGATTTTGTTATTAACGGGCCTCATCAGGTCTTGAGGACTCAACACCTTGGCTTCCCTCTTTTTCTCCATCCTTCCACTTTATACAAACCATTTTGGCTTCTGGAGAGAATTCAAGCTTGATTTGCTCTCAGAACCATTTATTTTACTTTTCAGTGGTCCATGACTGTATACATTTGTGCACGCGTAAAACACCTGTTTGTACTTTCTTCAGGTGCTAAGAAGTCCAGGAAAGGCCTGCCTAGTCTCCCGACTTAGAAAGAGAGGAGAGTCTCTGTTGAATTGTTTCTCCATGGAAGAAACTGCAAGAAAGATGCCCTTGGCACAGGTAAATGTTCACCCCCTCTTTCTTTGTGATGGAGCCATTGGGAAGGTTCTGCAGTGGAGGATCCCAAATGGTTGATACCAAGGGTGGAAGGATCCCCCCCCAGTGTTCTTTGGCCCACACCCCCACAAATTGGAACTTTGATTTGTCTCTCTGGGGGTGATTGATGGTTAGACATCATCCTCTAACCTGTTGTGTGGCTCAGTTGATCAGGGCTTCCTGCCATCTTGCTCCTGCTTTTTCCTTGCCAGGCAGGGCCAGGGGTGATGGGACTGGTCTTTCTTGCCCAGTGCTGTCTCTTCAGAGACCCCTCAGACCTATCAGCAGGGTTTGCTCTATACCTGTTTAACATCACATCCGTGGCTTTTTGGCAGGGTTGGTGCCCCCACTTTGGTGGAGGGAGGCTGCTGACTCAGGTAAGTGGTCTTGAGACATCATGAAAGGTAGCAATTGCCGACTGTTTAATTTGTTGCTCTTATATTTTTACTGCCAGGGATAGGAAGAGGTCCTTATGGTGTTATCCACCTTATGTGCCAAAATAAATCAACACATTTGCCAAAGCCACAAAGATTAGGTAGTGGAAATCCAAAACATCTGCAGGACACGCGATTAGGAAATGGTGCCCTACACACATGCCAATTAGTAATGATTGGGCCTATGTGGAAAACTTCCATGTGCTAAGTAAAATCTCCCTTTATGTGAGAAAGCTAGTCCATCAGGGAGCCAGGTTATAACCCTCACACTCTAGTCTTCAAGATGCAAGGGATGAATGAAAAGAGACAAGAATGTATTCAGACATGTCCTCTTCTGTCTATCTTCTGAAACAATCCAATCCTGCTGGGGATGCACCATGGTTTTCTTCCACATCTGATGAGTGTCTCTCTCTTTCTCTCTGGATGTGGTCTGTTTTCTGTTGCAGGTGACCTTTGGGGATGTGGCTGTGTATTTCACGGAGGAGGAATGGAAGCTGCTGGATCGGAACCAAAGATCTTTGTACGAGGAGGTCATGATGGAAAACTATGAGAATGTATCTGCTCTGGGTAAGAAATTTGAATCCATTGCCCTTCCTAGGCAGAGTGAGGGTCTTTTCACACTACACAGACTATGATCCCACTTTAGCTGTCATGGCAACATCCTGTGGGATCCTGGGGTTGTAGTTTAGTGAGGAACTAGAGCTCTTTGTCCGAGTATTTTAAATATTGTTCTGTAAACTGCCAATCTCAGGATACATAAGATGTTGCCATGGCAGTTAAAAGTGGAATCATAGTTCTGTAACTGTGTATTATGAACAGGCACTTATTTCTTGCCCAGGTAGGACTTAGCTTCTTTTTTTATTTCACTTTCTCATCCAGCAGGAGATCAAATTGTTATTTCATGCCGAAAAGATGAATTCAGTCCTCTGTCCAATGACCATCTTATGAACAATGTTGTGGTCCAGTATCATTTGAATAAATGCATTTGCTTCTCAAGAAATGTTTTTAAAATAACTGTGAAACCACATGCCAAGTGATGATATTCAGCTTCATACATCTCATGGCAATTATATTTCAGGTTCTCTCAACAATACAAACAAGCCCCATGTACTTTTGTGGATCACTACTGGTTTTCATTGTTCCTGTCTTTCCCCGACTTCACTTCCAGTTCCAGAGCCTGAGCTTATGCCTCACACAGAGCAGGAGGAAGATCTATGGGTTATTGGTACCAGATTCCAAGGGGAGGGAGAAAGAGGATTGCTTTGCCAGCTCAATGACACAACTGGTGCTTACATAGAATATACTTATGCCATTACACTGATTTTTGTGTTTCGCCTCAGGTGTTTATTACTCCCGACTCTTTGCTAAAGTCTTCCAAATGCCCTATGTGCCTTTGCTAATCTGTGATCGATCTCTTTGTCAATCTTGGCATCTGAGGAGATGATGCTTCCCAGGTAGGTGAACTGCAGAACGGACTTGAGCAAGAGTCTGGAGTAATAAACACCTGAGGCGAAACACAAAAATCAGTGTGTATAGAGCCATTGTACTGTCTGTTCTCCTTTATGGGTCTGAAACATGGGTCACCTATCGCCACCACTTACGACTCCTCGAACGCTTCCATCAGCGCTGTTTACGCACAATCCTAAATATACACTGGACTGACTATGTGACGAATGTTGCTGTCCTTGAGCAAGCAGGGATCACCAGCATTGAGGCCATGATATTGAGAACGCAGCTGCGCTGGGCAGGGCACGTTTCTAGGATGGAGGACCATCGCCTCCCCAAAATAGTACTCTATGGTGAACTCACCACGGGTCATTGTAAGAGGGGCGCTCCAGAAAAGTGATACAAGGACTCCCTGAAACAACATCTCAGGCTCGGTCAAATTGATCACCAACAATGGTCCACCCTAGCCTCACATCAGGAGTCATGGAGACGCACTATCCACAATGCTGCAGCCTTATTTGAGAACTCACGCCGAACAAGTCTTGAAGAGAAACGCCAACGTAGAAAGAATCACAACCCAGAAACATCACCCAAGGAAACCTTCTGCTGTGCTTTCTGCAATTGGACTTGTCTATCTTGGATTGGCCTTTTCAGTCATCAGCATGCTTGCAGAAAGCGCGGGATGAGTCCTTCCTGAATCTTCGTTTGCGAAGAAAAGCCAGAGAGAGTTATGCCATTAACACAGCCACTGTAATGTTTTATAACAAAAGTGCAGGTGGTTGGTGGCCACATGGTCATCCTCCTGTTGGGGGATGTTAGGACACTCAGTCCCTGGCAGAAGCCAAAAATATCTCAGTAGACTTAGCAGCAACCCATTCCGAAGAATACTCACACACAGAGTGTTTGTCATCCAAACAAATAGGAGGCATTTTATCTTCAAGCTCAAGGCAGTTGCAATATGTACAGATATATACAGCAAACAGATAAACTGCCAGACATCAGGTATTTCAAGAGAAAGAATGCTCTGGACTGAGCCTTCTTTTATACAGATTTACAGGGCATTGGCTGCCTCAACCACATGGGTGCATTACATCAGATTTTGCACTCCAGACTCTATCCTGATACTATGCCCTCCAGTAACCTTCTTGTGCAGCTGTGGCCTCAAGGCTAGCATGACTTGGCAGTTCCTTGGCCCCGGCTAGCATGACTTAGCAGTTGTCTGGCAATTTTCTATGGAGTTCAGTTTCTTATTCCTGACACCTCCAACACTACTGGACCAGAAGCTGCACCCCACACCTACAACCATATCACCACTGTTGCTGCTATGGGGATGTTGACAAAAAGAAGCTCATAGAATCATAGAGGGCCATAGACTACAAGGGCCATCTAGTTCAACCCCCTGCCCTGCAGGAATACACAATCAGAGCACTCCTGACAGATGGCCATCCAGCCTCTGTTTAAAAACCTCCAAAGAAGGAGACCACCACACTTCCAGGTAGTGTGTTCCACCCAAACAGCTCTTACTGTCATGAAGTTCTTCCTAATGTTTAGGTGGAATCTTTTTTCCTGTAATTTGTGAGCCCATTGCTCGCTGTCCTAGTTTCTGGAGCAGCAGAAAACAAGCTTGCCCCATCTTCAGTATGACATCCCTTCAAATATTTAAACATGGCTATCATGTCACATCTCAACCTTCTCTTCTCCAGGCTAAATATGCCCACCTCCCTAAGCTGATTTTCATGGGGCATGGCTTCCAGTCCTCCCACCATCCTGGTCACCCTCCTCTGGACACTTTCCATCTTCTCCATACCTTCCTGAATTGTGGTGCCCAAAACTGGGCACAGTATTCCAGGTGATGTCTCACTAAAGCAGAATAGAGTGGCACTATTACTTCCCTTGATCTAGACACTATACTCCTATTAATGCAGCCTAGAATCGCATTGGCTTTTTTAGCTGCTGCAACACACTGCTGACTTATGTTCAGCTTGTGGTCCACTAAGACTCCTAGATCCCTTTTGTATGTATTGCCATCAAACCAGGTGTCACCCATCCTATATCTGTGCCTTTCATTTTTACTGCCCAAGTGTGGTATTCTACCTTTCTCCTTGTTGAAATTCATTTTGTTAGTTTTGACCCAGCTTTCTAATCTGTTCAGGACATTTTGGATTCTAATCCTCTCCTCTGGGGTATTAGCTACCCGTCCTAATTTTGTTTAACTGGGGGTGAGGGTCTAAAACACCACCTCCACAGAATCACCTGAGTTAACATCATCATGACATATGATCACCAGAGAGATAATTGACCAATCAGAATGCCAGAGGGACAATTTGAAAAAAAAGACTATAAATGCTTTGTGTGGGCACATGGCCTGAGTTAGACCATGTGGGAGAGACACAAGGCATGTGCTCACACAGAGCATTTATAGTCTTTTTTTCAAATTGTCCCTCTGGCATCCTGATTGGTCAATGATCTCTGGTGATCTTACATCATGATGATAACTCAGGTGATTCTGTGGAGGTGGTGTTTTAGACCCTCACCTCCAGATGACCCTTTCCTTACCTGATGCCATGCTGGCAAGACAATTGCTGTTTGTAGATAATGGGACATGTGGTTGTTGCAGAATGATGGGAGTGCCATCACCTTTGCAGGATGATGGGACTGCCTTCATGATAGATGTCATCTGCAAACTTGTTAAGTATGCCCTTTATTCCCTCATCCAAGTCATTGATAAAGATGTTGAATAGCACTAGGCTCAGGACAGAACCCTGTGGCACCTCACTGGTCACTTCTCTCCAGGATGAAGAGGAGCAATTGGTGAGCACCCTTTGGGTTCGGTCAGTCAACCAATTACAAATCCACCTAACAGTTGCATTGTCTAGCCCACAGGTTACTAACTTTTTTGCAAGAATATCATGGGGGACCTTGTCAAAAGCTTTACTGAAATCAAGATACACTACATCCACAGTATTCCCTTCATCTATCAAGTTTGTAACTCTATCAAAAAAAGAGATAGGATTAGTCGGGCACTACTTGTTTGGTTAGGATCAGATCTAAAACAGCTGATCCCCTTGTTGCCTCTTCTACCTTCTGGACAATGAAATTGTCTGCAAAGCAAGTGAGGAATTTGTTTGACCTTAAATTCTTGGCAGAGTTGGACTTCCAACAAATATCAGGATAGTTGAAATCCCCCATTACTACTATACCTCTCCTTTCTGAATGTGCAGTCATATGTTCCAGGAAGGCATCATCTAAGACCTCAGTTTGGATTGGAGGTCTGTAGTAGACCCCCTACTGTGACCCCCCACTCAATTTCCCTTTAAAACTATGCAGGCACTCCCTGTGTACCTTGTTTTCAATCAGAAGCCTCTTTTCCAGAGTGACTCTACATAGAAACAAAGTGCATGCTTCCTGCAGGAGTGGAGCTTTTAAAGTTTTTGTTTTGTTTTATTTTATTTTTTACTGAGGGAGCAAGCAAAATGCAGGAATATGCTTTGGGAGGGTGTACAAAACCTCTGCGGGGAGCCCGGCAGGATACATATTTAGTGTGTGTTGCTGTCTTCTGTGAAAGCAGAGATGGAGAAAGTGTTTCCTGGGGGCCATATGCAGCTTCTTCGGCCCATTGTGTGGCTTCTGGGCTCCCCAGGGATCATAGAATCATAAGAGTTGGAATAGACCACAATGTCCATCTAGTCCAGCCCCCCTGCCCTGTAGGAACGCACACTCAAAGCATACCTGACAGATGGCCATCCAGCCTCTGTTTAAAAACCTCCAAAGATGAAGACTCTACCACACTATGAGGCAGATGTGTATTCCACTGTCAGATAGCTCTTACCATCAGGAACTTCCTAATGTTTAGGTGAAATTAATAAATAATAATAATAAAATTTTATTTATATCCCGCCCCTCTGCAACGCAATTGGGGCGGCTTACAATATAAAAACCCCATACTCACAATACCCTAGCCCACCCACCCCTTAAAATAATATTAAATTGCAAAGGATTAAAAACATGCATTAATTAAAATATATATAAATTAGAAGAAAAAAAATTAAAAACATACAATTGCTTTTCCTGTAGTTTGAATCCATTGTTCTTGTCCTAGTCTCTGGAGCAGCAGAAAACATTGCTCCCTCTTCAATTTGACTTTTTATTGATTGTTTTCTCTAATTTTTTGAAGATTACCACTCCTGCAAATGCTCCTAAACACCCACAAGGGAGCATGGGGGGGGCAATTTTGCCGTATTTTTTTACTCCCCTTGGACCATTTTTAGGCTCTGGAGATGCCTCTGTCTTGGAAAAAAGGCCTGTCCTAGGCCCAACAAAAATAGTGAAATTTCTCCCACATCTTCTTGAGGGAATTGGGGAATATTTAGAGGCAAAACACATTTCAAACATTTGTTGTTGTTGGCCTTCAAGTTTCTGACTTACGGCAACCCTAAGGCAAACCTATCATTGGGGCTTCTTGGCAAGATTTGTTCAGACGTGATTCACCTTTGCCTCCCACTGAGACTGAGAGTGTGACTTGCCGAAGGTCACTTGGTGGGTTTCCATAACTGAGCGGGGATTCGAACCATGGTCTCCAGAGTCATGCTCCAGTGCTCAAACCACTACCATGTTGTCTCTCATGCATCCTCCCTTATCCTAAACAATTGCCTAGCCCTGTCAGAGAGGCTCTTTGTAGCCTTCACCCTTATTGAAATCATGGCCCCAATCCTGTCTCATCCAGGAAGTTCTCAGATAGCTTAGAATTCCAACTTGCTTGCTCAGCCTTTCCTGTTTAAGCTTCTGTCCTGATTAATATGATATTCTGGATAGTAGTTAAGTCTAGGGCCAAAGCAGGGCCAGAAAGCAATGGCTTCCCATGCAGCTGTTTCTTCCTAGGCCTTTATTCATGTATTTATTTAGTACCATCACTGTACATGGTGCTTTACAAGTTAAAGAACAACAAAACAGTTCCCTGCCCCAAGGCCTACAATCTAATTAAGGCATGACACAAAAGGTAAAGGGAATGGCAGTGTGGGGAAGGGATTAAGTCCACTGGACACTGTCTCTTCTTCTCTCCCTCTGAGGCCAAGGCAGTGGCAGTTGGGATGGATGGGGGGCCTTTCATCTCCTTCTAGGCCTTGCCATGATGGCGCTGTTTCTGACTCTTCTCTCTCTCCCTCCCTCCGAGGCCACCATATGTTCAAACATATCAAGTGTATGTGATATGTAGCTACTGTGAGTAATACTCATGAAGGAGGGGGAAGAGGACACAGTAGCTTCCTATATAGTTTTACTTTTGGGATCTTGAGCTTGAATAACTCCATTTTTGTTCCCAGACATTTTTCCTCTCTGAATGCGAGAATTCATCCTTATCTGTGCTTTTCCTTCACAGGAGATCACTGGAGGAAAATGAATATATGCACTGATTTGCATTGCATGAGCTGCCAGAGAGTCAACATAAGAGATAAAGCATACAGGTGGCAAGAACGTGGGAAGTGTTGTGCTTATAATTTGCATCATGGGAGCTATACAAGAGCCCAAACAAGAAAGAAACTGTATAAATGCCAGGACTGTGAGAAAAGTTTTGCTTGCTGTTTTGACCTTGTGACTCACCAAAGAGTCCACGCAGGAAAGAAACCATTCAAATGTCAGGATTGTGGAAAATGTTTTCCTCACAAGTCAGACCTTTTGAGGCATCAGAGAGTGCACACAGGAGAGAAACCATACAGATGCCAGCAGTGTGGGAAATGTTTTGCTCAGGATTCAATCCTTTTGAGGCATCAGACAGTCCACACTGGAGAGAAACCATACAAATGCCAGCAGTGTGGGAAATGTTTTGCTCACAAGTCAGTCCTTTTGAGACATCAGCGAGTCCACACAGGAGAGAAACCATACAAATGTGAACAGTGTGGGATATGTTTTGCTCAGGATTCAACGCTTTTGAGACATCAGAGAGTCCATACAGGAGAGAAACCCTACAAATGCCAGCAGTGTGAGAAATGTTTTGCCCGCAAGTCAGACCTTGTGATTCATCAGCGAGTCCACACTGGAGAGACCCCATACAAGTGCCATGACTGTGGGAAATGTTTTGCTCGTAATTCATTCCTTTTGAAGCATCAGAGAGTCCACACTGGAGAGAAACCCTACAAATGTCAGCAGTGTAGGAAATGTTTTGCTCAGAAGTCAGTCCTTTTGAGACATCAGAGAGTCCACACTGGAGAGAAACCCTACAAATGTCAGCAGTGTGAGAAATGTTTTGCTTGCAAGTCATACCTTGTGATTCACCAGAGAGTCCACACAGGAGAGAAACCATATAGATGTCATGACTGTGAGAAATGTTTTTCTCGGAATTCATTCCTTTTGAAGCATCAGAGAGTCCACACAGGAGAGAGACCATTCAAATGCCAGGAATGTGGGAAATGTTTTTCTCAGAATTCACATCTTTTGAGGCATCAGAAACATCATACTAGAAAGCATAGAAATGTCAGCAGTATGGAAAATGTTTTCTTTGGAGAGACAACCTTTATGTATCTAGTTTATGTCTTGTGAAGCTCTTATAATTTCATTAAATGCTATTTCTGCTACAAAAATGTATGATTACAAAGTATTTAGTAATTTGCTTTTGATTCCCCACCAAGGGGGTAGATAGCAAGCAGGGAGCATGTGGGAGGCCCCCGGATTTTCACCTGGTTAAGTGTTCTCCTTTTTGTTATTTTTCTGTAGGAAGTGACTTTTTCCCCTCCCTCTACAGGCTGAAATCCTGCACAGGTACGCATCACCACATAGCCTTTGCCTCTACCCTTGACCCTCACATATATGCAAAGTTGCATAGCCTGACCTGCGCGATGGATGGGGGTGGGGCAGATATGCAAAGGAGACCATCTTCTACAAAAGGATGGAGGGCAGCAAGGACAAATTAGGGGAAAGTGGGGTGGCAGGTACAAATGGGATTGGAGTTAGCAGCAGCTATGCGTAGTAGCCTCATCCCTCCCTTCTCCGTGTGATTCTCTTGCCTCTTTTCTAAGCCTCATTGACTGTGCTGGGGAGGAAGGAGAGGAGGAGGAGCTGTTGCTGGTGCCATTGTCATTGACTGCCTCTTTCCTACAACAAGAGCAAGAACAGCCTGAAACGGGGACCAGGCAAATGCTGAAACAGAATGCAACTGGCCAGAACAAGCCATTTTTGACAGAGATGGGTGTCAAAAGCATTGGGATGTGTTGGACACTTTTGAAAACTATTTTTTAGAACATAAACCTTATGTTTATTAATTGTGTATTGGCCCAAACAATTTGGAACACGATCAAGTGGCCCAGAACATCAACCTCCAAGTGGGTCACACACACACCAAATTAACCAACCACACAAGACTAGTTGAGAGCAATGGAGCAAGCCACAAAAATTCCAGATGCACCACCTTTACCCATTCTGGCCACATCGTCTATACTCTGCAAAACAGCCCAGAAAGCCACACTCACCAAATTCACAAGTTAGGCAAGATAGCATAGGAGTGATACAACAAGCCACAGGAGTTCCACAGGAATCACCTTCTATGTAAGACAAGTAGTTTGCAAAACAGCCTGGACTATCTACTTTCCAAATAGTCACGCTCACTGAACTCAGTTATGACATTCACCATGTTTCTTGTGTATCTTCAAGTCATTTCTGATTTATGGGGACCCAAATGCGACCTTATGACAGGGTTTTCTTTGCTTGTTTCATTCGGAGTGGGGGTTCTCTTTGCTTCCCTCTAAGGCTGAGAGAGTGTGATTTGCCCAGGGCCCCCCAGTGGGCTTCTATGGCCAAGTGGAGAAGCACAGAATAAGCAAAGACGCAGTACAGGAATACCTTCTTAATCTAAATGAATTTAAATCTCCAGGACCAGATGAACTACATCGAAGAGTATTAAAAGAGCTGGCAAATGTAATCTCAGAGCCATTGGCAATAATCTTTGAGAACTCCTGGAGAACAGGAGAAGTCCGAGCAGACTGGAGGAGGGCAAATGTTCCCATCTTCAAAAAGGGGGGAAAGAGGATCCCAACACTTATCGTCCAGTTAGTCTGACATCAATACCAGGGAAGATTCTAGAGCAGATCATTAAACAGAGAGTCTGTGAACATTTAGAAGGCAATGCCATAATCACAAAAAGTCAACATGGGTTTCCGAGTAACAAGTCATGCCAGACTAATCTGACCTCTTTTTTTGATAAAATTACCAGCTTGGTAGATAAAGAGAATGCTGTAGATATTGCATACCTTGATTTCAGTAAGGCATCTGACAAGGTTCCCCATGACATTCTTGCAAACAAGCTTGTAAAATGTGGGCTAGACAAGTTAACTGTCCAATGGATTTGTAATTGGTTGACTGGCCTAACCCAAAGTATGCTCAGCAGTGGCTCTACGTCTTGGAAAGATGTGACCAGTGGGGTGCCACAGGGTTCTGTCCTGGGCCCAGTGTATTCAACATATTTATCAACGACTTGAATGTGGGAATTAGGGGCATACTTACCAAATTTGCAGATGACACCAAATTAGGAGGAGTAGCTAATACCCTAGAGGACAGGATCAAAATTCAAAATGACCTGGATATACTAGAAATCTGGGCCAAAGCTAACAAAATGAAAATCAATACGGAGAAATGTAAGGTACTGCACTTAGGGTGGAAAAATGAAATCCATAGATATAGGATGGGGGAGACCTGGCTGAATGAGACTACGTGCGAAAGGGATCTAGGAGTCCTAGTAGACCACAAGTTGAACATGAGTCAATAGTGTAATGCGGCAGCTAAAAAGGCCAATGCAGTTTTGGGCTGCATCAATAGAAGTATAGTGTCCAGATCAAGGGAAGTAATAGTGCCGCTCTATTCTGCCTTGGTCAGACCTCACCTAGAATACTGTGTCCAGTTCTGGGCACCACAATTCAAAAAGGATATTGACAAATTGGAACGTGTCCAGAGGAGGGCGACTAAAATGGTGAAAGGTCTGGAAACCATGCCTTATGAGGAGAGACTTAGGGAGCTGGGTATATTTAACCTGGAAAAAGACGGTTAAGAGGCGATATGATAGCCCTGTTCAAGTATTTGAAGGGGTGTCAGGTTGAGGATGGAGCAGGCTTGTTTTCTGCTGCTCCAGAGATTGGAACACAGAGCAATGGATGCAAGCTCCAGGAACAGAGATTCCACCTCAACATGAGGACGAACTTTTTGACAGTAAGAGCTGTTCGGCAGTGGAACATACACCCTCAGAGCGTGGTGGGGTCTCCTTTCTTGGAGGTCTTTAAACAAAGGCTGGGTTGCCATCTGTTGAGGATGCTTTGATCGTGATTTCCTGCATAGCAGGGCGTTGGACTGGATGGCCCTCGTGGTCTCTTCCAACTCTACAATTCTATGATTCTGTGAAATTGTGGTCTCCAGTCTTGTAGTCCAACACTCAAACCACAGCACCTGGAAAGAATACTGGGACTTGTATGTGACAGGTAGCAAAATTTGGTTTCTCTGGAGAGTTTTCTACATGTCACAAAATCCCATGTAATGAATTCGGTTGGTGCTGCTACTTGGAAAGTTTGCCTTCTGAGTTGTTTTCTCAAATAAGGATTTTGTCGCCTAGTAATAGTTTTGGAATGTGATTTTGCCTTGTTTCATCACCCATCATACATTACTGATGAATTTGGTTAGTCTTTGGTCATTTTCCAGGTCACAAATTCCTTGGCTTTTTGCATCATTCTCTTCTCGTCATGCATAACTTTTTTGGAAAAATAAATAAATTGGGGGAATATTTTCAAGTCCTAGATTGTGGAATCTGTGGCTACAAATAACACAACTTTTAGAAAGAAGCAGAAGCATTGGACTTTTGAAAATGGGCCTAATCTGATTGGATCCCAGTTATTTTTGGATCAATTCTGCACAGGCATTGCCCAAGGCAAGCACATAGAGGACAAACCAAAAGTAACTGAAATAAACATGTAAATTGTATATTTACCTGTGTTGTGGGGGAAAGGAATTCATGGAAATATGTAAGGAAAGAGACAAATGGAAAAGAAAATCCCAAGTTCTTGTCTCACAAGCATCTAAACATATGTTTCTATTATAAAGAGAAATTTCAGGAGCAAACTATAGCTCAAACTCTTGAGAGAAACTTATCATTCCCAAGTCCCAAGAGGTATGTATCCCAAGTCTCAAAGGAAAAAAGAGAGAGAGAGAGAGAAAGACCAAAGAGAAGAGAGGAGGCAAGGGTGTGGGGGTGCAGAGTGGGAAAAGGGTGTGTATAAAGAAGGCAGGAGGTCTTGTGAAGAAAGAGGCCTCCTGCCTGTCAGCTTTCCCCAACCTTTATTAACTACTTGCCAAGAAAAACCCTGTGATAGGGTTGCCTTAGGATCACCAGAAGGTGGAAGTGACATGAAGGCACAAAACCAACATTTTTCATAGACCCTTCCTCTGTAATCTTATTGATGTATTCCCTAGCTATCTCATTAAAGCTTTATGCAAATTAAAAATTGGTCTGCTCTAATGTGTTGCTGGATCAAAGGTTGAATTATTTGTTTCACCAAATTAAAGCCTTCACTCTTCCTTGTAGACACCCCAAGAGCCAGAGATGTCCATACCTCAGTTCACTCTTGGTACTACATATGTAAGCACTGGGAACTAGCCTATAATTATTAAGGTCCAGGGGATCCAGGGAGGGCTTTTACAGAAGTGGTCTAACCATTGCTTCTTTTAAACAAGATGGAAAGTTCCCCTCCCTGAGAGATGCATTAATATGTTGCATTTGAGATCTAATTGCATCTCCTTCCTGGATGTCCAGCCAAGGAGGACAAGGATCAAGAAAACAGGTTGTCCTCCTTACTTGCCCCAGGAGCTTGTCCACATCAGCAATAGTCATCAATTGAAACTGATCCAGTGTAACCCCACTCACAGAGTTACTTGACACCTCATTATCAACTTCTGTACCAATGATGGCATCTAAGTCGGCTCTTATGCAAGAGATTTTATCTGCAAAATGATCATTAAAAGCATCACAGCGAGCTGAAAGCTCTAAGGTTGGGCTCAGGGAGGAGGGTACCTGAGTTAGACCTCTCACCACCCTGAATAGCTCAGCTAGATGTGAATTTGCAGATGCAATATGTGCAGAGAAAAAAACATTTCCTGTATGTATTGCCACCCTATAGGAATGAAGATGTTCTCTTTATCATGTCGTGTTTTCTGCCATCTATGCTCTAGTCAGTATCCTTCCCGTTTCAGCTCCATGAGAGTTTCTGTATACCAGGGAGCTTGATTACTAACGGGTCAGGCAGGATAATGTTTTGGAGCAACCATGGCAATAGCCCTGGTTAGACTTTGATTCCACTTACTGACCAGGGCTTCAGCAGGATTGTTGGTGATACTGGCCATAAAATCCTCTAAGGCCTCCTGGAATCTCAAGGGATCCATTAGCGTTCGAGGGCGGACCATTTTAATAAGTCATCCACCCCTGCAGGGGCAGATTGTAGCTGTGATACAGGCCCTGACCAGAAAATAATCTGTCCATGACCATCTATATACATAATTCTCTTGGGTATGTTGCCTTTTCCAGTGTGCTGATTGGCCACTTAGGAAACATACCCAACCACTCCCTCAGCCAATCACCAGCCACATGCAAATTTATATATTCCAATGTCATACTGGGAGTGACCAAACAATGTGCTACAGTGTTGGCTATAGTTAATAAAGCTGCAGGCCTTTTCAATTCACCAATGTCTCAGGGCTACGCAATTCCTACTTATGATCTAAGTCTACACAGTAATATAGCCATTTCCACTGCATTGGGACCCAGGCAGTCAACTGGCAGAGGGACCCCACTGCTGAGATAGAACCCAGGCAGTCAAATGGCGATGGCAGCGGGAAGCTGCTGCTACCACTGCAAGAGGACCCAGGCAGTCAACTTGCGGCGGTGGTAGTAGGGCAACAGAGTAAGCCACCCTCTGGTCCCGTCTACACGATTTAAATAATACGTACGGTGTGCGGAAGTTCGCGCTTTGGTACAAATGGCCGTTCGGATGCACACGAATGCAAAAGAGGGGGATGGTTTTCCACCCAGAAATACGCACATGCGGCGTTCAGGAGGGAAAGCGGTTCGCGAAGAGAAATCCGTACGCCGTTCGGATGGCTGACGGGTCTGTACGGTCCATTCGCGCACATACGAACAGGCAGGATAATCTGATTGGCTGGCTGAGTAGAGGGGGCGGGGCTAGCACGGAGGGGAATTGGGAGCGGCTGCCATGTTGGTTTCCTGGCTAGCGAGAGTCCGGTAAGTCCGTGAATTTATATGTTTATTTATTTTTATTTTATATTGTAAATACAGAAAACCGACTGTCCACAAACCAGGAACCTTTAAAAAAAAAAAAAGCGGTGGGAGATTTAAAACTGCCACTTGGCTTGCTCGCTGCAGCCAGCTTGGGGAAGAGGGAGTCATACGGAGTTTAGGGGGGGTTAAAAATCGTATAGCCGGTTCGTATGCATACGAACAACAGGCTGTTCGTATTTTTTGCCCCCCATACAGTTTTTTTTATGATCCTATAGCTGCACCCTCAGTAATTCCGAGAAAGTTGTGGAACGCTGAGAAGGGGGAGGAGAAATTCAAATCCACCAGCCTACCTTACAGGGTTGTCATGAGGTCTACCAGGTGTGCTTTGGGGAGTTTCTTAATGACGTATGGTACACTGGGTCCAGCTAGTTTGGAGGTAGTATTCACCTCTACCTACAGATCCATATGTTCTGAGTTGAACACCACATCAAGGGTGTGGCCTGCTGAATGTGTAGGTCCTGAAACCAGTTGGGATAGGCTCCCAAGCTGCACCTGACAAACTGGCCTCCAGAAGTAAACATCTGGTCGACTCCAACAGCCCCGAGACCAGCTCTGTGAGTCTGGCCAGGGAATCTGATAGGCAGTAGGATGGACGGTATGCTAACAAGAATCTGCAATCTACCTCTGATTTTCAGACTCAAATATACACACTCGATATGGCTCAGCTCCCTGATAGGTAATCTGGTGAGGTTAAGATGGTCTTTATAGACCACAGCTACCCCCACCCCCTGCTTACCTTCCCACACCTGCTCACTAAAGCAGTACCCATCTAGAACAGCCTGAGTCCATGTCGGACCACTGTCAATCCCCAGCCAAGTTTCTGTGAAGCATGGAAGACCAGCAGAGTCCTGTGGAAGCTGAAAGACTGACAGGCCACCTTCAGAGTACAAGATTTTTTGGTGGTCTTTAAAGGGTGGTTCTGGTTCTCTCCCCTGGGCCATTCAAGGGAGGCTGTGCTATCTGTAGGAATCCCCCTCAATGTGCTCCTGGGGTGAGGAGGGAGGGAGGAGGTGAAGATCCCCCCTCTTGGGTTCATGGCTGGAAGGGTGCTGGAGGGGAAAGATATGGTGTGAGGGTCATGCGGTGGAAGCAACAAAGCCCCCTTCTCTTCCAAGAGGCACTGATGCTGCTCTAGCTCCGAGGCCTCATCTGCCCTCTTGAGGGGTCTCCATGAGGTTGAAATATTAGGGAGGGGTTCAAAGGGAAGAATGTCCTTGCTGACTGGCCGTATCTGTGTGTGTGTGTGTGTGTGTGTGTGTGTGTGTGTATTTGGCTCTGGGCCCAGGTTCGGGGTCTTCAGGTGGCAGTTGAGGGGTGGGGTCTATTATGGGATGCCAGAAGGTAGCAGTAGCCATGAATGGCAGGGGATGCAGTTAAAACGCAGGAGGAGGAGGAGGAGGAGGAGGAGGAGGAGGAGGAGGAAAGTGTCAAAAGGGTCCAATAAATAAACCTCTCTGTACTGGAGAGACCAGCCCAGAATACCTGCCCCAACCTTGCCTTGAGCATCCTCTGTCAGCCTCTGGCCTCAGAGCATCACTGCAGACTTTGTAGGACATTTTTCTCTACTTCAGCATTCTGCTCCAGACTTCAGTTATTCAGTCATTTGCAACACTTCTGTCATGTCATATCATTGCCATTATTCTGATATTAAAAATATCAGTTGTAGGTTGGAGAGGTGGAAATTTTCTCTGGCTTTCCAATGACAGTATGGGAAATATGGGGGAAACCTTTAATGACTGGAAAGCCAGAATTTATTCAAACCAGCAATGGAGCATTCTGAAGACGACAGTTACACTTGGAAAAAAGAATATACAGTAGGACCCCCATATCTTCCGAGGATTGGTTCTGGGGCTCCTTGCGGATGCCCCAAACCATGGATAATAGCAAACGCCATTGAAGATAATGGGACTTCCAGTTTAAAATACCATAGAGTTGCCTTGGATGACCTAGAAAATCACTAGGGAGGACACATTTTCTAGGAAGACTATGGTAGGTGTGTTGTTTTGTGTCCCATGGGTAATTGAATCAGTAGATAATGACTCAATGGATACAGGGGTCCTACTGTATACCCTTTGAGAGCTAAAATAAACACATGGTAGGAGTAGTAGGAGTGGGGTGTCATGGCTAAGCCTCTCCAACAGTCACCTGATGGCTAACTGATAGATATGTATTTGTTGTGTCTTCAAGTCAGGGTTTTCTTGGCAAGATTTAATTTGTTCAGATGAGGTTTGCTTTTGCCTCCCTCTGGGGCTGAGAGAGTATGACTTGCCCAAACTCACCCAGCTGAGATTCAAACACTGCTCTCCAGCGTCCTAGTATGACATTCAAACCACAATACCATGCTGGCTCTCGATCAGAATTAAAAATATGCTCACAGTGAATTCAGAAAAGATGACTGTATCTTTCTATCTAAAGCTGAAAAAGTATCTCACAATATATGCAATATTCTCAAAGCCTCTCTTTCTCTCCTGGGCTGAGGCCCATGATGAAGATGGAAAAGCTTCTTTGGTCTTCCCCCCAAGGGCAAAAAGGAATATGAACTAATTTTAAAGATTTTGGCACACCAGAATTTGTATCAACAGAGAAGGAGAGTACTGAAGGCAGTCTTTGTTAAAAATAAGAAAATAATCTGTGGGATATCATGACTGGGGTTCCCCATCAGTCCTCTGACTGTGCTCTTTCTCTGCACCTCAAAATTTAAACAGACACCAATTAAACAGGACAAAGAAATATTAATAGGTCAAAATTGTATTAAAACTGTTTTTATAAATTCTATGCGAAATTATATCAATATAAGAAAATCAACTTGGATAAATTGAAAAGTTTTTTGGACAAACAAAATTTCTTACAAGTAGAAGATCAACATAAAGAAGAACTTAACAAGACTATAACATTAATGGAAGTAATTGAGGCCATAAAGCACTATAAGATCAGGAAGGCTCCAGGCCCAGATGGCTTTACAGCTAAATATATAAGAAACTTCAAAATCAATTAGCTAAGCGTTTGCAACAAGCAATGAATCATATTTTACAGGGGAAGATACCTGAAACTTGGACATTGGCTAATATTGTGGTTATTCCAAAATGAGATAAAGAAATTCTAGAAGCTAATGAGTTCAGACCCATTTCACTTCTCAATGTTGATTATTAATTATTTGTTCTCATTTTAGCAGGAAAACTGAAAAAAAATCACATAAGTACATATATGATGATCAAACAGGTTTTCTTTCAAAAAGATATTTAAAAGAAAACACAAGAAACATAATTGACATAACTGAGTAGTTTGAAAAACGCCCAGATAAACAATTAGCGATGATATTTTTAGATGTTGAAAAAGCATTTGACAATGTCAGTTGGGACTTTATGTTAGAAACCTTGAGAAGAATGAATTTTGGGGGAAAATTGAAAAATGGATTACTTCAATATAAAATAAACAAAAAGCTCAAACATCAATAAATGGAGATAAAACTAAATTTTGTGACATTCAAAAAGGCACATGTCAAGGATGTCCTTTATCACCATTATTATTTATAATCACTTTGGAAGTCTTTAACAATATGATCAAGAATAATGATAATATACACAGCATAAAAATAAAGAAAGCAGAATACAAACTATGTGCCTATGCTAATGATATTGTAATTTATAGGACAGATCCACTGGAAAGTATAGATGCTCTTTTACATACATTACAAGAACATGGTTAATTTTCAGGTCTAAGAATAAATAAAGAAAAGCTGAAAATACTGACTATGAATATGACAAAGGAAGATAAGGAGATCCTGGCTTGCCGTTCATATTATAAACTTGAAAAAAAATATTTGGGAATTATTCTTACAAATAAGAATTCAAATCTTTTTCAGAATAATTATGAAAAAATTTGGAAAGAGGTAAAGTCAGACTTGATAAAATGGTCAAAATCAAACTTGTCCTTAATGGGAAGAATCTCTACTGGAAAAATGAATGTCCTCCCAAAGCTGCTATTTTTGTTTCAAACTCTACTGATTATAACAAATGACCAGCCACTTAAACTTTGGTAAAAGGACTTGACTAATTTCATCTGGGCTGGTAAAAAACCCAGGATTAAAATGAAACTATTACAAGATTCGACTGATAGAGGAGGACTGGGCTACCAAACCTGAAAATCTATTATAATGTTTGTTGTCTTGACTGGATAAAAGATTGGATTAGATTAGAAAATAGAAATCTATTACATTTGGAAGGAGTAGATAACAGATTTGGATTTCCTGCGTACTTATTTTATGACAAACTGAAGATAAACAGAGATTTTAATAATCACTTCATAAGAAAATCTTTGATCAAAGTCATAGAATCATAGAATCATAGAATTGTAGAGTTGGAAGAGACCACGAGGGCCATCCAGTCCAACCCCCTGCCACGCAGGAAATCTTGATCAAAGCATCCCCGACAGATGGCCATCCAGCCTCTGTTTAAAGACCTCCAAGGAAGGAGACCCCAAGACAGCAGAAGATTTATTCTGAAACTTCAGTCAAGTATTCTGAATGATGCCTGACAAACACAGGAGCCTCAGCTTATGAAATACTATACAGCTGAAGTAAAAGCACAGTTAGTTTAAAAAGACATTACACCACAGTGACTAAACCTGAAATACTAGCTGGAAATCTTGCATTGAGCAGGGGGTTGGACTTGTTGGCCGATAGGGCCCCTTCCAACTCTGTGGCTATCTATATAGATATAGGTATGTGTCTCTCAGAGAGTGGAGGGGATATTTTAGTATCTATAATGTGGAATATCTTGTGAATAGTTTCTCTCACTAAAGGATACTAAAATATCATTTATAGCCATTGGTGCAGATTGAGGAGGGAATGAATGCTTTTGTTATAGAAATATATTTGTAATATTTTGTTATTTAAGTTATATGGTATGAATGAGCATAAAATTAATGAATAAAACAAACACACAAAAATCAGAGTAGAGGAGACAGCAAACCTTCCCTGTCTCTCACCCCGCTCACCCCTCAAAATGAGCTCTCTTGGAAGGTCCCACTTTGAGAGAGTACCAACTCCACCTCCTGGGCATCTGGGACAGGCACCCCAAAATGTTCACAAGAGAGGGAGCAAGCCTGCAGTTTCCACAGAGTTCTTAATCAGGCTGGACATGAAGCAGCCTAGGGATGGGGGGGGGGAGAATCTACTTGGAATGTGAGCATTCACAGGACTTCACAGAAGTGATCACCTCACCAGGCTTTGACTTTTCTAGATTTACTAGATTTTCTAGAGTTACATCCTGGAAACTGATTTAATTGGTGCTGCTGCCTTTGGATGGACACAAGAGACGCAACTCTGTGAAAGGGCAAAAAGGTTTATTGTGGCACAAAGATGCAGTAGACAAAAGCCAACTGGCAAGCCTCTACAGGTGAAAAGGGCTGAGCTCAGCTTCCTACTGTGGCAGGAGAGACTAAAGCATTTGTGGGGGGAGAAGTAAATGTTTCCCCTGATATTTCCAGGAGAGGGAAAAGGGGGCCCCTTGAGTTTCTGGGTGGGGTGAGGAGGAGGGAGAAAGTAAGCAAAGAGCTGTGGGCTTGTGCCTGGAGGAGGCAGGATGGAGAGGCAAAGGGGCAACACAGCAGGGGTGGTTTGGGGGGAGGTGTTTGCCCTGCAGCCCTTTCTTCATTGGCAAGCCCTCACTTCCCCAAAGTTGCTGGAGGAGGGAAAGAGACCATGGAGAACGCAAGGAGGGCAAGCTAAGGGGCCCTTTCACATGATGGAAATAGAGCGCTAGAATTCCACTTTAAGAGTCATGGTTCTGCCCCATGGAATCCTGGGGGTTGTATTTGGGGAGGCACTGAAACTTCCTGACTGAAAATTCTGAATGCTGCTCCCTCAACGACAAATCCCAGATTCCATAGGATGGAACTATAGTAGATGTTTAAAACCCTACAGATTTTTTAAAACAAAGACATTAATCATACAAGAGAAGAAGTTTCTACCTCCAACAAAGGTAAAACACTTTTCTTTGGACTACAATGGCAAGTTGTGTGTATGTGTTGGTTGTGTGGCTTCAAGTAATTTCCAACTTATGGTGACTCCAAGGGGGAACTACCACAGGATATTCCTGGCAAGATTTGTTCTGAGGAGGAGGATTGTCTTTGCCTTCTTCTGAGGCTGAGAGAATGTGACTTGCCAAAGGTCGCCCAGTGGGTTTCCATGGCGCAGTGAGGATTTGAACCCTGGTCTCCAAAGTTGTAGTCGGATGATGCTTTCATTTTCCCCCACCCAAGCTCAGAGCCAAGTGCCATATGATGGCTCAGTTTTAACCCCACCCAGCCATGAAACTCACTGGGTGTCTTTGAGGCAGTCAGTCTCTATCAACCTAGAATCATAGAATCATAAAATCATAGAATTGTAGAGTTGGAAGAGACCACAAGGGCCATCCAGTCCAACGCCCTGCCACACAGGAAATCACGATCAAAGCATCCCTGACAGATGGCTATCCAGCCTTTGTTTAAAGACCTCCAAGGAGGGAGACCCCACCACGCTCCGAGGGAGTGTGTTCAACGGCCGAACAGCTCTTACTCTCAGAAAGTTACTCCTAATGTTGAGGTGGACTCTCTGTTCCTGGAGCTTGCATCCATTGCTCCGTGTTCTAGTCTCTGGAACAGCAGAAAACAAGCTTGCTCCATCCTCAATGTGACACCCATTCAAATACTTGAACAGAGCTATCATATCGCCCCTTAACCGCCTTTTTTCCAGGCTAAACATACCCAGCTCCCTAAGTCTCTCCTCATAAGGCATCGTTTCAAGCCCTTTCACCATTCTAGTTTCCCTTCTCTGGACACGCTCCAATTTGTCAATATCCTTTTTGAATTGTGGTGCCAAGAACTGGACACAATATTCTAGGTGAGGCCTGACCAAGGCAGAATAGAGTGGCACTATTACTTCCCTTGATCTAGATACTATACTTCTATTGATGCAGCCCAAAATCACACTGGCCTTTTTAGCTGCCGCATCACACTGTTGACTCATGTTCAACTTGCAGTCTACTAGGATTCCTAGATCCCTTTTGCATGTAGTCTTGTTCAGCCAGGTCTCCCCCATCCTGTATCTATGCATTTCATTTTTCTGCCCTAGGTGCAATACCTTACATTTCTCCATATTAAATTTCATTTTGTTAGCTTTGGCCCAGATTTCTAGTCTATCCAGGTCATTTTGAATTTTGATCCTGTCCTCTAGGGTATTAGCTTCTCCTCCTAATTTGGTGTCATCTGCAAATTTGATAAGTATGCCCCTAATTCCCTCATCCAAGTCATTGATAAAGATGTTGAATAGCACTGGGCCCAGGACAGAACCCTGTGGCACCCCACTGGTCACATCTTTCCAAGACAAAGAGGAGCCACTGCTGAGCACCCTTTGGGTTTGGCCAGTCAACCAATTACAAAACCATTTAAACAGTTAACTTGTCTAGCCCACATTTTACAAGCTTGTTTGCAAGAATGTCATGGGGAACCTTGTCAGAGGCCTTACTGAAATCAAGGTATGCTATATCCACAGCGTTCCCTTCATCTACCAAGGTGGTCATTTTATCAAAAAAAGAGATCAGATTAGTCTGGCATGACTTGTTTCTCTGAAACCCATGTTGACTTTTTGTGATTATGGCATTGATTTCTAAATGTTCACAGACTCTGTTTAATGATCTGCTGTAGAATCTTCTCTGGTATTGATGCCAGACTAACTGGACGATAATTGTTGAGCTCATTCTGCACGTGTTCCATTTAAAACTTAGCTCTGTTGAAGCTTCTTTAGTCATCCAGCCTGGTTTTTTGAGACACCTCCCATTTTTCTTCCTTAATGGTACTGTTTGAAATTGTGCCTTCAGTATCTCCCTTTTGAGAAAGTCCCATCCAACTTGAAGTCCCTTCTCTTTTAGTATTCATGACCATGGGATCACCCCCAGTATTTCCCTGAGTTAATTGAAATCAGCTCTCCTAAAGTCGCGAATGCATGTCTGACTATGCCTGGCTTCTCCTTTCCATTCTATAACAAATTCCAGGAGAACATGATCACTCTCACCTAAGGATCCCACCACTTGCACCCCATTAACCAGGTCATCCCTGTTGGTTAGGATCAGATCTAAAATAGCTGACCCCTTTGTTGCCTCTTCCACCTTTTGGACAATGAAATAGTCTTCCAGACAAGTCAGGAATTTGCTAGACCTTGAAGTTTTGGTTGAGTTAGATTTCCAGCAAATATCAGGATAGTTGAAGTCACCCATCACTGCTACATCTCTCTGTCGGCATGTGTGGTAATCTATTCTAGAAAGGCATCATCCAATTCCTCCAACTGACGTGGGGGTCTGTAGTAGAGTCCCACAGTAACATCCCTGTTGTTTCCCTCCCCTTTAATTTTTATCCAGATGCTCTCCACTTGGCTTCCAGTATTGATGTCACGGATCTCTTCCTTGGTCTAAATATCCCTGACATATAATGCTATTCCTCCTCCTTTCCTGTTTGGCCTGTTTCTCCTAAAAAGGTTATACCCCTCTATTCCTACATTCCAGTCATGAGACTCATCCCACCAGCTTTCAGTAATGCCTATTATATCATATTTGGTTTGTTGTGCTAGGAGTTCAAGTTCATCTTGCTTATTTTCAATGCTCTGTGCATTAGTGTAGAGACATCTAAGACCATGTGTTCCCTTTACTTGCTGCCTGTGCAAGTTTTTTTGCCGCCCACTGTTCAGTCCTTGAACTGTTTGCCTTGTTCCCTCTATGACAGTTTGACTATTTTCTCCAGCCCTTTTGCCTTCCAGAATACTGTCTCCCTCCCCGATATGACTCAGTTTAAAGGCCTTCCTGATCAAATTCTTGAGACTGTTGGCAAAAATGTTTCTGCCAACTGTCGTGAGATGTACCCCATCCCTTGCCAGAAGTCCCCCCTCGTAGAACCGTAGCCCATGATCTAAGATCATGGATCTTGGCATACCTCACTGGGCTGCTCTGAGGACAAAAGGGTGGTTGCAAGTAGGGAGGGTGGAATTAGAAGGAAGGAGATACCCTTTGCCATGGGTGCATTGGGGTGTAGTGGTTCAGGGAAGCAGCATCAGCCTAAAGTCACAATGGCCGGCCCCTCCCTTCAGGAAAACAGCATCAGCCTAAGGTCACAATGGCCGGCCCCTCCCTTCAGGACAACAGCATCAGCCTAAAGTCACAATGGCCGGCCCCTCCCTTCAGGACAACAGCATCAGCCTAAAGTCACAATGGCCGGCCCCACCCTTCAGGACAACAGCATCAGCCTATGGTGACAATGGCCAGCCCCTCCCTTCAGGACAACAGCATCAGCCTATGGTCACAATGGCCGGCCCCTCCCTTCAGGACAACAGCATCAGCCTATGGTCACAATGGCCAGCCCCTCCCTTCAGGACAACAGCATCAGCCTATGGTCACAATGGCCAGCCCCTCCCTTCAGGACAACAGCATCAGCCTATGGTCACAATGGCCGGCCCCTCCCTTCAGGAAAACAGCATCAGCCTAAAGTCACAATGGCCGGCCCCTCCCTTCAGGACAACAGCATCAGCCTATGGTCACAATGGCCGGCCCCTCCCTTCAGGACAACAGCATCAGCCTATGGTCACAATGGCCGGCCCCTCCGTTCAGGAAAACAGCATCAGCCTAAAGTCACAATGGCCGGCCCCTGCCTTCAGGAAAACAGCATCAGCCTAAAGTCACAATGGCCGGCCCCTGCCTTCAGGAAAACAGCGTCAGACTAAAGTCACAATGGCCAGCCCCTCCCTTCAGGAAAACAGCGTCAGCCTAAAGTCACAATGGCCAGCCCCTCCCTTCAGGAAAACAGCGTCAGCCTAAGGTCACAATGGCCGGCCCCTCCCTTCAGGAAAACAGCGTCAGCCTAAGGTCACAATGGCCGGCCCCTCCCTTCAGGAAAACAGCATCAGCCTAAGGTCACAATGGCCGGCCCCTCCCTTCAGGAAAACAGCATCAGCCTAAGGTCACAATGGCCGGCCCCTCCCTTCAGGAAAACAGCATCAGCCTAAGGTCACAATGGCCGGCCCCTCCCTTCAGGAAAACAGCATCAGCCTAAAGTCACAATGGCCGGCCCCTCCCTTCAGGAAAACAGCATCAGCCTAAGGTCACAATGGCCGGCCCCTCCCTTCAGGACAACAGCATCAGCCTATGGTGACAATGGCCAGCCCCTCCCTTCAGGACAACAGCATCAGCCTATGGTCACAATGGCCGGCCCCTGCCTTCAGGACAACAGCATCAGCCTATGGTCACAATGGCCAGCCCCTCCCTTCAGGAAGACAGCATCAGCCTATGGTCACAATGGCCGGCCCCTCCCTTCAGGAAGACAGCATCAGCCTATGGTCACAATGGCGGGCCCTCCCTTCAGGAAAACAGCATCAGCCTAAGGTCACAATGGCCGGCCCCTCCCTTCAGGAAAACAGCATCAGCCTAAGGTCACAATGGCCGGCCCCTCCCTTCAGGAAAACAGCATCAGCCTAAGGTCACAATGGCCGGCCCCTCCCTTCAGGAAAACAGCATCAGCCTAAGGTCACTATGGCCGGCCCCTCCCTTCAGGAAAACAGCATCAGCCTAAGGTCACAATGGCCAGCCCCTCCCTTCAGTCAAACAGCATCAGCCTAAGGTCACAATGGCCAGCCCCTCCCTTCAGTTAAACAGCATCAGCCTAAAGTCACAATGGCCAGCCCCCCCCTTCAGGGAAGCAGCATCAGCCTAAAGTCACAATGGCCAGCCCCTCCCTTCAGGAAAACAGCATCAGCCTAAAGTCACAATGGCCAGCCCCCCTCTTCAGGGAAGCAGCATCAGCGAAAAGTCACAATGGCCAGCCCCTCCCTTCAGGAAAACAGCATCAGCCTAAAGTCACAATGGCCAGCCCCTCCCTTCAGGAAAACAGCATCAGCCTAAAGTCACAATGGCCAGCCCCTCCCTTCAGGGAAGCAGCATCAGCGAAAAGTCACAATGGCCAGCCCCTCCCTTCAGGAAAACAGCATCAGACTAAGGTCACAATGGCCAGCCCGTCCCTTCAGGAAAACAGCATCAGCCTCAGGTCACAATGGTCGGCCCCTCCCTTCAGGAAAACAGCATCAGCCTAAAGTGACAATGGCCGGCCCCTCCCTTCAGGAAAACAGCATCAGCCTAAAGTCACAATGGCCGGCCCCTCCCTTCAAGAAAACAGCATCAGCCTAAAGTCACAATGGCCGGCCCCTCCCTTCAGGAAAACAGCATCAGCCTAAGGTCACAATGGCCGGCCCCTCCCTTCAGGAAAACAGCATCAGCCTAAGGTCACAATGGCCGGCCCCTCCCTTCAGGAAAACAGCATCAGCCTAAGGTCACAATGGCCAGCCCCTCCCTTCAGGAAAACAGCATCAGCCTAAAGTCACAATGGCCGGCCCCTCCCTTCAGGAAAACAGCATCAGCCTAAAGTCACAATGGCCGGCCCCTCCCTTCAGGAAAACAGCATCAGCCTAAAGTCACAATGGCCAGCCCCTCCCTTCAGGAAAACAGCGTCAGACTAAAGTCACAATGGCCAGCCCCTCCCTTCAGGAAAACAGCATCAGCCTAAAGTCACATTGGCCGGCCCCTCCCTTCAGGAAAACAGCATCAGCCTAAAGTCACAATGGCCGGCCCCTCCCTTCAGGAAAACAGCATCAGCCTAAAGTCACAATGGCCAGCCCCTCCCTTCAGGAAAACAGCATCAGCCTAAAGTCACAATGGCCAGCCCCTCCCTTCAGGAAAACAACATCAGCCTAAGGTCACAATGGCCGGCCCCTCCCTTCAGGACAACAGCATCAGCCTAAAGTCACAATGGCCGGCCCCTCCCTTCAAGACAACAGCATCAGCCTATGGTCACAATGGCCAGCCCCTCCCTTCAGGACAACAGCATCAGCCTATGGTCACTATGGCCGGCCCCTCCCTTCAGGACAACAGCATCAGCCTAAAGTCACAATGGCCGGCCCCTCCCTTCAGGAAAACAGCATCAGCCTCTTGTCAAAATGGCCGGCCCCTCCCTTCAGGAAAACAGCATCAGCCTCTTGTCAAAATGGCCGGCCCCTCCCTTCAGGGAAACAGCATCAGCCTAAAGTCACAATGTCCAGCCCCTCCCTTCAGGAAAACAGCATCAGCCTAAAGTCACAATGGCCAGCCCCTCCCTTCAGGAAAACAGCCTCAGCCTAAAGTCACAATGGCCAGCCCCTCCCTTCAGGAAAACAGCCTCAGCCTAAAGTCACAATGGCCGGCCCCTCCCTTCAGGAAAACAGCCTCAGCCTAAAGTCACAATGGCCGGCCCCTCCCTTCAGGAAAACAGCATCAGCCTAAAGTCACAATGGCCGGCCCCTCCCTTCAGGAAAACAGCCTCAGCCTAAAGTCACAATGTCCAGCCCCTCCCTTCAGGAAAACAGCATCAGCCTAAAGTCACAATGGCCGGCCCCTCCCTTCAGGAAAACAGCATCAGCCTAAAGTCACACTGGCCGGCCCCTCCCTTCAGGAAAACAGCATCAGCCTAAAGTCACAATGGCCGGCCCCTCCCTTCAGGAAAACAGCATCAGCCTAAAGTCATAATGGCCAGCCCCTCCCTTCAGGAAAACAGCATCAGACTAAAGTCACAATGGCCGGCCCCTCCCTTCAGGAAAACAGCATCAGCCTAAAGTCACATTGGCCGGCCCCTCCCTTCAGGAAAACAGCATCAGCCTAAAGTCACAATGGCCGGCCCCTCCCTTCAGGACAACAGCATCAGCCTAAGGTCACAATGGCCAGGCCCTCCGTTCAGGACAACAGCATCAGCCTAAAGTCACAATGGCCAGCCCCTCCCTTCAGGAAAAGAGCATCAGCCTAAGGTCACAATGGCCGGCCCCTCCCTTCAGGAAAACAGCATCAGCCTAAGGTCACAATGGCCAGCCCCTCCCTTCAGGAAAACAGCATCAGCCTAAGGTCACAATGGCCAGCCCCTCCCTTCAGGAAAACAGCATCAGCCTAAGGTCACAATGGCCAGCCCCTCCCTTCAGGAAAACAGCATCAGCCTAAGGTCACAATGGCCAGCCCCTCCCTTCAGGAAAACAGCATCAGCCTAAGGTCACAATGGCCGGCCCCTCCCTTCAGGAAAACAGCATCAGCCTAAGGTCACAATGGCCGGCCCCTCCCTTCAGGAAAACAGCATCAGCCTAAAGTCACAATGGCCAGCCCCTCCCTTCAGGAAAACAGCATCAGCCTAAAGTCACAATGGCCGGCCCCTCCCTTCAGGAAAACAGCATCAGCCTAAAGTCACAATGGCCGGCCCCTCCCTTCAGGAAAACAGCATCAGCCTAAAGTCACAATGGCCGGCCCCTCCCTTCAGGAAAACAGCATCAGCCTAAGGTCACAATGGCCGGCCCCTCCCTTCAGGAAAACAGCATCAGCCTAAGGTCACAATGGCCAGCCCCTCTCTTCAGGAAAACAGCATCAGCCTAAGGTCACAATGGCCAGCCCCTCCCTTCAGGAAAACAGCATCAGCCTAAGGTCACAATGGCCATCCCCTCCCTTCAGGAAAACAGCATCAGCCTAAAGTCACAATGGCCGGCCCCTCCCTTCAGGAAAACAGCATCAGCCTAAGGTCACAATGGCCAGCCCCTCCCTTCAGGAAAACAGCATCAGCCTAAGTTCACAATGGCCGGCCCCTCCCTTCAGGAAAACAGCATCAGCCTAAGGTCACAATGGCCAGCCCCTCCCTTCAGGAAAACAGCATCAGCCTAAAGTCACAATGGCCAGCCCCTCCGTTCAGGAAAACAGCATCAGCCTAAAGTCACAATGGCCGGCCCCTCCCTTCAGGAAAACAGCATCAGCCTAACGTCACAATGGCCGGCCCCTCCCTTCAGGAAAACAGCATCAGCCTAAGGTCACAATGGCCAGCCCCTCCCTTCAGGAAAACAGCATCAGCCTAAAGTCACAATGGCCAGCCCCTCCCTTCAGGAAAACAGCATCAGCCTAAGGTCACAATGGCCAGCCCCTCCCTTCAGGAAAACAGCATCAGCCTAAAGTCACAATGGCCAGCCCCTCCCTTCAGGAAAACAGCATGAGCCTAAGGCCACAATGGCCGGCCCCTCCCTTCAGGAAAACAGCATCAGCCTAAAGTCACAATGGCCGGCCCCTCCCTTCAGGAAAACAGCATCAGCCTAAGGTCACAATGGCCAGCCCCTCCCTTCAGGAAAACAGCATCAGCCTAAAGTCACAATGGCCGGCCCCTCCCTTCAGGAAAACAGCATCAGCCTAAAGTCACAATGGCCGGCCCCTCCCTTCAGGAAAACAGCATCAGCCTAAGGTCACAATGGCCAGACCCTCCGTTCAGGAAAACAGCATCAGCCTAAAGTCACAATGGCCAGCCCCTCCGTTCAGGAAAACAGCATCAGCCTAAGGTCACAATGGCCAGCCCCTCCGTTCAGGACAACAGCATCAGCCTAAAGTCACAATGGCCAGCCCCTCCCTTCAGGAAAACAGCATCAGCCTAAAGTCACAATGGGCAGCCCCTCCCTTCAGGAAAACAGCATCAGCCTAAAGTCACAATGGCCGGCCCCTCCCTTCAGGAAAACAGCATCAGCCTAAAGTCACAATGGCCGGCTGCTCCCTTCAGGAAAACAGCATCAGCCTAAGGTCACAATGGCCGGCCCCTCCCTTCAGGAAAACAGCATCAGCCTAAGGTCACAATGGCCGTCCCCTCCCTTCAGGAAAACAGCATCAGCCTAAGGTCACAATGGCCGGCCCCTCCCTTCAGTTAAACAGCATCAGCCTAAGGTCACAATGGCCAGCCCCTCCCTTCAGTCAAACAGCATCAGCCTAAGGTCACAATGGCGAGCCCCTCCCTTCAGGAAAACAGCATCAGCCTAAGGTCACAATGGCCAGCCCGTCCCTTCAGGAAAAAAGCATCAGCCTCAGGTCACAATAGTCGGCCCGTCCCTTCAGGAAAACAGCATCAGCCTAAAGTGACAATGGCCGGCCCCTCCCTTCAGGAAAACAGCATCAGCCTAAAGTGACAATGGCCGGCCCCTCCCTTCAGGAAAACAGCATCAGCCTAAAGTCACAATGGCCGGCCCCTCCCTTCAGGAAAACAGCATCAGCCTAAAGTCACAATGGCCGGCCCCTCCCTTCAGGAAAACAGCATCAGCCTAAGGTCACAATGGCCGGCCCCTCCCTTCAGGAAAACAGCATCAGCCTAAAGTCACAATGGCCAGCCCCTCCCTTCAGGAAAATAGCATCAGCCTAAAGTCACAATGGCCAGCCCCTCCCTTCAGGAAAACAGCATCAGCCTAAAGTCACAATGGCCGGCCCCTCCCTTCAGGAAAATAGCATCAGCCTAAAGTCACAATGGCCAGCCCCTCCCTTCAGGAAAACAGCATCAGCCTAAAGTCACAATGGCCAGCCCCTCCCTTCAGGAAAACAGCATCAGCCTAAAGTCACAATGGCCGGCCCCTCCCTTCAGGAAAACAACATCAGCCTAAAGTCATAATGGCCGGCCCCTCCCTTCAGGAAAACAACATCAGACTAAAGTCACAATGGCCGGCCCCTCCCTTCAGGAAAACAGCATCAGCCTAAAGTCACAATGGCCGGCCGCTGCCTTCAGGAAAACAGCATCAGCCTAAAGTCACAATGGCCGGCCCCTCCCTTCAGGAAAACAGCATCAGCCTAAAGTCACAATGGCCGGCCCCTCCCTTCAGGAAAACAGCATCAGCCTAAAGTCACAATGGCCGGCCCCTCCCTTCAGGAAAACAGCCTCAGCCTAAAGTCACAATGTCCAGCCCCTCCCTTCAGGAAAACAGCATCAGCCTAAAGTCACAATGGCCGGCCCCTGCCTTCAGGAAAACAGCATCAGCCTAAAGTCACAATGGCCGGCCCCTCCCTTCAGGAAAACAGCATCAGCCTAAAGTCACAATGGCCGGCCCCTCCCTTCAGGAAAACAGCGTCAGCCTAAAGTCACAATGGCCAGCCCCTCCCTTCAGGAAAACAGCGTCAGCCTAAAGTCACAATGGCCAGCCCCTCCCTTCAGGAAAACAGCGTCAGCCTAAAGTCACAATGGCCAGCCCCTCCCTTCAGGAAAACAGCGTCAGCCTAAGGTCACAATGGCCGGCCCCTCCCTTCAGGAAAACAGCATCAGCCTAAGGTCACAATGGCCGGCCCCTCCCTTCAGGAAAACAGCATCAGCCTAAGGTCACAATGGCCGGCCCCTCCCTTCAGGAAAACAGCATCAGCCTAAGGTCACAATGGCCAGCCCCTCCCTTCAGGAAAACAGCATCAGCCTAAGGTCACAATGGCCAGCCCCTCCCTTCAGGAAAACAGCATCAGCCTAAGGTCACAATGGCCGGCCCCTCCCTTCAGGAAAACAGCATCAGCCTAAGGTCACAATGGCCGGCCCCTCCCTTCAGGAAAACAGCATCAGCCTAAGGTCACAATGGCCAGCCCCTCCCTTCAGGAAAACAGCATCAGCCTAAGGTCACAATGGCCGGCCCCTCCCTTCAGGAAAACAGCATCAGCCTAAGGTCACAATGGCCGGCCCCTCCCTTCAGGAAAACAGCATCAGCCTAAGGTCACAATGGCCAGCCCCTCCCTTCAGGAAAACAGCATCAGCCTAAAGTCACAATGGCCAGCCCCTCCGTTCAGGAAAACAGCATCAGCCTAAAGTCACAATGGCCGGCCCCTCCGTTCAGGAAAACAGCATCAGCCTAAAGTCACAATGGCCGGCCCCTCCCTTCAGGAAAACAGCATCAGCCTAAAGTCACAATGGCCGGCCCCTCCCTTCAGGAAAACAGCATCAGCCTAAGGTCACAATGGCCAGCCCCTCCCTACAGGGAAGCAGCATCAGCCTAAAGTCACAATGGCCAGCCCCTCCCTACAGGGAAGCAGCATCAGCCTAAAGTCACAATGGCCAGCCCCTCCCTTCAGGGAAGCAGCATCAGCGAAAAGTCACAATGGCCAGCCCCTCCCTTCAGGAAAACAGCATCAGCCTAAGGTCGCAATGGCCAGCCCGTCCCTTCAGGAAAAAAGCATCAGCCTCAGGTCACAATAGTCGGCCCCTCCCTTCAGGAAAACAGCATCAGCCTAAAGTGACAATGGCCGGCCCCTCCCTTCAGGAAAACAGCATCAGCCTAAAGTGACAATGGCCGGCCCCTCCCTTCAGGAAAACAGCAACAGCCTAAAGTCACAATGGCCGGCCCCTCCCTTCAGGAAAACAGCATCAGCCTAAAGTCACAATGGCCGGGCCCTCCCTTCAGGAAAACAGCATCAGCCTAAGGTCACAATGGCCGGCCCCTCCCTTCAGGAAAACAGCATCAGCCTAAGGTCACAATGGCCGGCCCCTCCCTTCAGGAAAACAGCATCAGCCTAAGGTCACAATGGCCAGCCCCTCCCTTCAGGAAAACAGCATCAGCCTAAAGTCACAATGGCCAGCCCCTCCCTTCAGGAAAACAGCATCAGCCTAAAGTCACAATGGCCGGCCCCTCCCTTCAGGAAAACAACATCAGCCTAAAGTCATAATGGCCAGCCCCTCCCTTCAGGAAAACAACATCAGACTAAAGTCACAATGGCCGGCCCCTCCCTTCAGGAAAACAGCATCAGCCTAAAGTCACAATGGCCGGCCGCTCCCTTCAGGAAAACAGCATCAGCCTAAAGTCACAATGGCCGGCCCCTCCCTTCAGGAAAACAGCATCAGCCTAAAGTCACAATGGCCAGCCCCTCCCTTCAGGAAAACAGCATCAGCCTAAAGTCACAATGGCCAGCCCCTCCCTTCAGGAAAACAACATCAGCCTAAGGTCACAATGGCCGGCCCCTCCCTTCAGGACAACAGCATCAGCCTAAAGTCAAAATGTCCAGCCCCTCCCTTCAAGACAACAGCATCAGCCTATGGTCACAATGGCCAGCCCCTCCCTTCAGGACAACAGCATCAGCCTATGGTCACAATGGCCGGCCCCTCCCTTCAGGAAAACAGCATCAGCCTAAGGTCACAATGGCCAGCCCCTCCCTTCAGGAAAACAGCATCAGCCTAAGGTCACAATGGCCAGCCCCTCTCTTCAGGAGAACAGCATCAGCCTAAAGTCACAATGGCCAGCCCCTCCCTTCAGGAAAACAGCATCAGCCTAAGGTCACAATGGCCGGCCCCTCCCTTCAGGAAAACAGCGTCAGCCTAAGGTCACAATGGCCGGCCCCTCCCTTCAGGAAAACAGCATCAGCCTAAGGTCACAATGGCCGGCCCCTCTCTTCAGGAAAACAGCATCAGCCTAAGGTCACAATGGCCAGCCCCTCCCTTCAGGAAAACAGCATCAGCCTAAGGTCACAATGGCCAGCCCCTCCCTTCAGGAAAACAGCATCAGCCTAAGGTCACAATGGCCAGCCCCTCCCTTCAGGAAAACAGCATCAGCCTAAGGTCACAATGGCCAGCCCCTCCCTTCAGGAAAACAGCATCAGCCTAAGGTCACAATGGCCGGCCCCTCCCTTCAGGAAAACAGCATCAGCCTAAGGTCACAATGGCCGGCCCCTCCCTTCAGGAAAACAGCATCAGCCTAAGGTCACAATGGCCAGCCCCTCTCTTCAGGAAAACAGCATCAGCCTAAGGTCACAATGGCCAGCCCCTCTCTTCAGGAGAACAGCATCAGCCTAAAGTCACAATGGCCAGCCCCTCCCTTCAGGAAAACAGCATCAGCCTAAGGTCACAATGGCCATCCCCTCCCTTCAGGAAACAGCATCAGCCTAAGGTCACAATGTCCAGCCCCTCCCTTCAGGAAAACAGCATCAGCCTAAGGTCACAATGGCCGGCCCCTCCCTTCAGGAAAACAGCATCAGCCTAAGGTCACAATGGCCGGCCCCTCCCTTCAGGAAAACAGCATCAGCCTAAGGTCACAATGGCCAGCCCCTCTCTTCAGGAAAACAGCATCAGCCTAAGGTCACAATGGCCAGCCCCTCTCTTCAGGAGAACAGCATCAGCCTAAAGTCACAATGGCCAGCCCCTCCCTTCAGGAAAACAGCATCAGCCTAAGGTCACAATGGCCATCCCCTCCCTTCAGGAAACAGCATCAGCCTAAAGTCACAATGGCCGGCCCCTCCCTTCAGGAAAACAGCATCAGCCTAAGGTCACAATGGCCGGCCCCTCCCTTCAGGAAAACAGCATCAGCCTAAGGTCACAATGGCCGGCCCCTCCCTTCAGGAAAACAGCATCAGCCTAAGGTCACAATGGCCAGCCCCTCCCTTCAGGAAAACAGCATCAGCCTAAAGTCACAATGGCCGGCCCCTCCCTTCAGGAAAACAGCATCAGCCTAAAGTCACAATGGCCAGCCCCTCCCTTCAGGAAAACAGCATCAGCCTAAAGTCACAATGGCCAGCCCCTCCCTTCAGGAAAACAGCATCAGCCTAAGGTCACAATGGCCGGCCCCTCCCTTCAGGAAAACAGCATCAGCCTAAGGTCACAATGGCCAGCCCCTCCCTTCAGGAAAACAGCATCAGCCTAAAGTCACAATGGCCAGCCCCTCCCTTCAGGAAAACAGCATCAGCCTAAAGTCACAATGGCCGGCCCCTCCGTTCAGGAAAACAGCATCAGCCTAAAGTCACAATGGCCGGCCCCTCCCTTCAGGAAAACAGCATGAGCCTAAGGTCACAATGGCCAGCCCCTCCCTTCAGGAAAACAGCATCAGCCTAAGGTCACAATGGCCAGCCCCTCCCTTCAGGAAAACAGCATGAGCCTAAGGTCACAATGGCCAGCCCCTCCTTTCAGGAAAACAGCATGAGCCTAAGGTCACAATGGCCAGCCCCTCCCTTCAGGAAAACAGCATCAGCCTAAAGTCACAATGGCCAGCCCCTCCCTTCAGGAAAACAGCATCAGCCTAAACTCACAATGGCCAGCCCCTCCCTTTAGGAAAACAGCATCAGCCTAAGGTCACAATGGCCGGCCCCTCCCTTCAGGAAAACAGCATCAGCCTAAAGTCACAATGGCCGGCCCCTCCCTTCAGGAAAACAGCATCAGCCTAAAGTCACAATGGCCGGCCCCTCCCTTCAGGAAAACAGCATCAGCCTAAAGTCACAATGGCCGGCCCCTCCCTTCAGGAAAACAGCATCAGCCTAAAGTCACAATGGCCGGCCCCTCCCTTCAGGAAAACAGCATCAGCCTAAAGTCACAATGGCCGGCCCCTCCCTTCAGGACAACAGCATCAGCCTAAAGTCACAATGGCCGGCCCCTCCCTTCAGGAAAACATCAGCCTAAGGTCACAATGGCCAGCCCCTCCCTTCAGGACAACAGCATCAGCCTATGGTCACAATGGCCGGCCCCTCCCTTCAGGAAAACAGCGTCAGCCTAAAGTCACAATGGCCAGCCCCTCCCTTCAGGAAAACAGCGTCAGCCTAAAGTCACAATGGCAAGCCCCTCCCTTCAGGAAAACAGCGTCAGCCTAAAGTCACAATGGCCAGCCCCTCCCTTCAGGAAAACAGCGTCAGCCTAAGGTCACAATGGCCGGCCCCTCCCTTCAGGAAAACAGCATCAGCCTAAAGTCACAATGGCCGGCCCCTCCCTTCAGGAAAACAGCATCAGCCTAAAGTCACAATGGCCAGCCCCTCCCTTCAGGAAAACAGCATCAGCCTAAAGTCCCAATGGCCAGCCCCTCCCTTCAGGAAAACAGCATCAGCCTAAGGTCACAATGGCCAGGCCCTCCGTTCAGGAGAACAGCATCAGCCTAAAGTCAGAATGGCCAGCCACTCCCTTCAGGAAAACAGCATCAGCCAAAGGTCACAATGGCCAGCCCGTCCCTTCAGGAAAACAGCATCAGCCTAAGGTCACAATGGCCAGCCCGTCCCTTCAGGAAAACAGCATCAGCCTAAGGTCACAATGGCCAGCCCCTCCCTTCAGGACAACAGCATCAGCCTAAAGTCACAATGGCCAGGCCCTCCGTTCAGGACAACAGCATCAGCCTAAAGTCACAATGGCCAGGCCCTCCGTTCAGGACAACAGCATCAGCCTAAAGTCACAATGGCCGGCCCCTCCCTTCAGGACAACAGCATCAGCCTAAGGTCACAATGGCCAGCCCGTCCCTTCAGGAAAACAGCATCAGCCTAAGGTCACAGTGGCCAGCCCCTCCCTTCAGGAAAACAGCATCAGCCTAAAGTCACAATGGCCAGCCCCTCCCTTCAGGAAAACAGCATCAGCCTAAGGTCACAATGGCCAGCCCCTCCCTTCAGGAAAACAGCATCAGCCTAAGGTCACAATGGCCAGCCCCTCCCTTCAGGAAAACAGCATCAGCCTAAGGTCACAATGGCCAGCCCCTCCCTTCAGGAAAACAGCATCAGCCTAAGGTCACAATGGCCGGCCCCTCCCTTCAGGAAAACAGCATCAGCCTAAGGTCACAATGGCCGGCCCCTCCCTTCAGGAAAACAGCATCAGCCTAAGGTCACAATGGCCAGCCCCTCTCTTCAGGAAAACAGCATCAGCCTAAGGTCACAATGGCCAGCCCCTCCCTTCAGGAGAACAGCATCAGCCTAAGGTCACAATGGCCAGCCCCTCCCTTCAGGAAAACAGCATCAGCCTAAGGTCACAATGGCCAGCCCCTCTCTTCAGGAGAACAGCATCAGCCTAAAGTCACAATGGCCAGCCCCTCCCTTCAGGAAAACAGCATCAGCCTAAGGTCACAATGGCCAGCCCCTCTCCTCAGGAGAACAGCATCAGCCTAAAATCACAATGGCCAGCCCCTCTGTTAAGGAAAACAGCATCAGCCTAAGGTCACAATGGCCAGCCCCTCTCTTCAGGAGAACAGCATCAGCCTAAAGTCACAATGGCCGGCCCCTCCCTTCAGGAAAACAGCATCAGCCTAAGGTCACAATGGCCAGCCCCTCCCTTCAGGAGAACAGCATCAGCCTAAAGTCACAATGGCCAGCCCCTCCCTTCAGGAAAACAGCATCAGCCTAAGGTCACAATGGCCAGCCCCTCTCTTCAGGAGAACAGCATCAGCCTAAAGTCACAATGGCCAGCCCCTCCCTTCAGGAAAACAGCATCAGCCTAAGGTCACAATGGCCAGCCCCTCTCCTCAGGAGAACAGCATCAGCCTAAAGTCACAATGGCCAGCCCCTCTCTTAAGGAAAACAGCATCAGCCTAAGGTCACAATGGCCAGCCCCTCTCTTCAGGAGAACAGCATCAGCCTAAAGTCACAATGGCCGGCCCCTCCCTTCAGGAAAACAGCATCAGCCTAAGGTCACAATGGCCATCCCCTCCCTTCAGGAAACAGCATCAGCCTAAAGTCACAATGGCCGGCCCCTCCCTTCAGGAAAACAGCATCAGCCTAAGGTCACAATGGCCGGCCCCTCCCTTCAGGAAAACAGCATCAGCCTAAGGTCACAATGGCCGGCCCCTCCCTTCAGGAAAACAGCATCAGCCTAAGGTCACAATGGCCAGCCCCTCCCTTCAGGAAAACAGCATCAGCCTAAATTCACAATGGCCGGCCCCTCCCTTCAGGAAAACAGCATCAGCCTAAAGCCACAATGGCCGGCCCCTCCCTTCAGGAAAACAGCATCAGCCTAAGGTCACAATGGCCGGCCCCTCCCTTCAGGAAAACAGCATCAGCCTAAGGTCACAATGGCCAGCCCCTCCCTTCAGGAAAACAGCATCAGCCTAAAGTCACAATGGCCAGCCCCTCCCTTCAGGAAAACAGCATCAGCCTAAGGTCACAATGGCCGGCCACTCCGTTCAGGAAAACAGCATCAGCCTAAAGTCACAATGGCCGGCCCCTCCCTTCAGGAAAACAGCATGAGCCTAAGGTCACAATGGCCAGCCCCTCCCTTCAGGAAAACAGCATCAGCCTAAGGTCACAATGGCCAGCCCCTCCCTTCAGGAAAACAGCATGAGCCTAAGGTCACAATGGCCAGCCCCTCCCTTCAGGAAAACAGCATCAGCCTAAAGTCACAATGGCCAGCCCCTCCCTTCAGGAAAACAGCATCAGCCTAAAGTCCCAATGGCCAGCCCCTCCCTTCAGGAAAACAGCATCAGCCTAAGGTCACAATGGCCAGGCCCTCCGTTCAGGAGAACAGCATCAGCCTAAAGTCAGAATGGCCAGCCACTCCCTTCAGGAAAACAGCATCAGCCAAAGGTCACAATGGCCAGCCCGTCCCTTCAGGAAAACAGCATCAGCCTAAGGTCACAATGGCCAGCCCGTCCCTTCAGGAAAACAGCATCAGCCTAAGGTCACAATGGCCAGCCCCTCCCTTCAGGACAACAGCATCAGCCTAAAGTCACAATGGCCAGGCCCTCCGTTCAGGACAACAGCATCAGCCTAAAGTCACAATGGCCAGGCCCTCCGTTCAGGACAACAGCATCAGCCTAAAGTCACAATGGCCGGCCCCTCCCTTCAGGACAACAGCATCAGCCTAAGGTCACAATGGCCAGCCCGTCCCTTCAGGAAAACAGCATCAGCCTAAGGTCACAGTGGCCAGCCCCTCCCTTCAGGAAAACAGCATCAGCCTAAAGTCACAATGGCCAGCCCCTCCCTTCAGGAAAACAGCATCAGCCTAAGGTCACAATGGCCAGCCCCTCCCTTCAGGAAAACAGCATCAGCCTAAGGTCACAATGGCCAGCCCCTCCCTTCAGGAAAACAGCATCAGCCTAAGGTCACAATGGCCAGCCCCTCCCTTCAGGAAAACAGCATCAGCCTAAGGTCACAATGGCCGGCCCCTCCCTTCAGGAAAACAGCATCAGCCTAAGGTCACAATGGCCGGCCCCTCCCTTCAGGAAAACAGCATCAGCCTAAGGTCACAATGGCCAGCCCCTCTCTTCAGGAAAACAGCATCAGCCTAAGGTCACAATGGCCAGCCCCTCCCTTCAGGAGAACAGCATCAGCCTAAGGTCACAATGGCCAGCCCCTCCCTTCAGGAAAACAGCATCAGCCTAAGGTCACAATGGCCGGCCCCTCCCTTCAGGAAAACAGCATCAGCCTAAGGTCACAATGGCCGGCCCCTCCCTTCAGGAAAACAGCATCAGCCTAAGGTCACAATGGCCGGCCCCTCCCTTCAGGAAAACAGCATCAGCCTAAGGTCACAATGGCCAGCCCCTCCCTTCAGGAAAACAGCATCAGCCTAAATTCACAATGGCCGGCCCCTCCCTTCAGGAAAACAGCATCAGCCTAAAGCCACAATGGCCGGCCCCTCCCTTCAGGAAAACAGCATCAGCCTAAGGTCACAATGGCCGGCCCCTCCCTTCAGGAAAACAGCATCAGCCTAAGGTCACAATGGCCAGCCCCTCCCTTCAGGAAAACAGCATCAGCCTAAAGTCACAATGGCCAGCCCCTCCCTTCAGGAAAACAGCATCATCCTAAGGTCACAATGGCCGGCCACTCCGTTCAGGAAAACAGCATCAGCCTAAAGTCACAATGGCCGGCCCCTCCCTTCAGGAAAACAGCATGAGCCTAAGGTCACAATGGCCAGCCCCTCCCTTCAGGAAAACAGCATCAGCCTAAGGTCACAATGGCCAGCCCCTCCCTTCAGGAAAACAGCATGAGCCTAAGGTCACAATGGCCAGCCCCTCCCTTCAGGAAAACAGCATCAGCCTAAAGTCACAATGGCCAGCCCCTCCCTTCAGGAAAACAGCATCAGCCTAAAGTCCCAATGGCCAGCCCCTCCCTTCAGGAAAACAGCATCAGCCTAAGGTCACAATGGCCAGGCCCTCCGTTCAGGAGAACAGCATCAGCCTAAAGTCAGAATGGCCAGCCACTCCCTTCAGGAAAACAGCATCAGCCAAAGGTCACAATGGCCAGCCCGTCCCTTCAGGAAAACAGCATCAGCCTAAGGTCACAATGGCCAGCCCGTCCCTTCAGGAAAACAGCATCAGCCTAAGGTCACAATGGCCAGCCCCTCCCTTCAGGACAACAGCATCAGCCTAAAGTCACAATGGCCAGGCCCTCCGTTCAGGACAACAGCATCAGCCTAAAGTCACAATGGCCAGGCCCTCCGTTCAGGACAACAGCATCAGCCTAAAGTCACAATGGCCGGCCCCTCCCTTCAGGACAACAGCATCAGCCTAAGGTCACAATGGCCAGCCCGTCCCTTCAGGAAAACAGCATCAGCCTAAGGTCACAGTGGCCAGCCCCTCCCTTCAGGAAAACAGCATCAGCCTAAAGTCACAATGGCCAGCCCCTCCCTTCAGGAAAACAGCATCAGCCTAAGGTCACAATGGCCAGCCCCTCCCTTCAGGAAAACAGCATCAGCCTAAGGTCACAATGGCCAGCCCCTCCCTTCAGGAAAACAGCATCAGCCTAAGGTCACAATGGCCAGCCCCTCCCTTCAGGAAAACAGCATCAGCCTAAGGTCACAATGGCCGGCCCCTCCCTTCAGGAAAACAGCATCAGCCTAAGGTCACAATGGCCGGCCCCTCCCTTCAGGAAAACAGCATCAGCCTAAGGTCACATTGGCCAGCCCCTCTCTTCAGGAAAACAGCATCAGCCTAAGGTCACAATGGCCAGCCCCTCCCTTCAGGAGAACAGCATCAGCCTAAGGTCACAATGGCCAGCCCCTCCCTTCAGGAAAACAGCATCAGCCTAAGGTCACAATGGCCAGCCCCTCTCTTCAGGAGAACAGCATCAGCCTAAAGTCACAATGGCCAGCCCCTCCCTTCAGGAAAACAGCATCAGCCTAAGGTCACAATGGCCAGCCCCTCTCCTCAGGAGAACAGCATCAGCCTAAAGTCACAATGGCCAGCCCCTCTCTTAAGGAAAACAGCATCAGCCTAAGGTCACAATGGCCAGCCCCTCTCTTCAGGAGAACAGCATCAGCCTAAAGTCACAATGGCCGGCCCCTCCCTTCAGGAAAACAGCATCAGCCTAAGGTCACAATGGCCAGCCCCTCCCTTCAGGAGAACAGCATCAGCCTAAAGTCACAATGGCCAGCCCCTCCCTTCAGGAAAACAGCATCAGCCTAAGGTCACAATGGCCAGCCCCTCTCTTCAGGAGAACAGCATCAGCCTAAAGTCACAATGGCCAGCCCCTCCCTTCAGGAAAACAGCATCAGCCTAAGGTCACAATGGCCAGCCCCTCTCCTCAGGAGAACAGCATCAGCCTAAAGTCACAATGGCCAGCCCCTCTCTTAAGGAAAACAGCATCAGCCTAAGGTCACAATGGCCAGCCCCTCTCTTCAGGAGAACAGCATCAGCCTAAAGTCACAATGGCCGGCCCCTCCCTTCAGGAAAACAGCATCAGCCTAAGGTCACAATGGCCATCCCCTCCCTTCAGGAAACAGCATCAGCCTAAAGTCACAATGGCCGGCCCCTCCCTTCAGGAAAACAGCATCAGCCTAAGGTCACAATGGCCGGCCCCTCCCTTCAGGAAAACAGCATCAGCCTAAGGTCACAATGGCCGGCCCCTCCCTTCAGGAAAACAGCATCAGCCTAAGGTCACAATGGCCAGCCCCTCCCTTCAGGAAAACAGCATCAGCCTAAATTCACAATGGCCGGCCCCTCCCTTCAGGAAAACAGCATCAGCCTAAAGCCACAATGGCCGGCCCCTCCCTTCAGGAAAACAGCATCAGCCTAAGGTCACAATGGCCGGCCCCTCCCTTCAGGAAAACAGCATCAGCCTAAGGTCACAATGGCCAGCCCCTCCCTTCAGGAAAACAGCATCAGCCTAAAGTCACAATGGCCAGCCCCTCCCTTCAGGAAAACAGCATCAGCCTAAGGTCACAATGGCCGGCCACTCCGTTCAGGAAAACAGCATCAGCCTAAAGTCACAATGGCCGGCCCCTCCCTTCAGGAAAACAGCATGAGCCTAAGGTCACAATGGCCAGCCCCTCCCTTCAGGAAAACAGCATCAGCCTAAGGTCACAATGGCCAGCCCCTCCCTTCAGGAAAACAGCATGAGCCTAAGGTCACAATGGCCAGCCCCTCCTTTCAGGAAAACAGCATGAGCCTAAGGTCACAATGGCCAGCCCCTCCCTTCAGGAAAACAGCATCAGCCTAAGGTCACAATGGCCAGCCCCTCTCTTCAGGAGAACAGCATCAGCCTAAAGTCACAATGGCCAGCCCCTCCCTTCAGGAAAACAGCATCAGCCTAAGGTCACAATGGCCATCCCCTCCCTTCAGGAAACAGCATCAGCCTAAGGTCACAATGTCCAGCCCCTCCCTTCAGGAAACAGCATCAGCCTAAGGTCACAATGTCCAGCCCCTCCCTTCAGGAAAACAGCATCAGCCTAAGGTCACAATGGCCGGCCCCTCCCTTCAGGAAAACAGCATCAGCCTAAGGTCACAATGGCCGGCCCCTCCTTTCAGGAAAACAGCATCAGCCTAAGGTCACAATGGCCAGCCCCTCTCTTCAGGAGAACAGCATCAGCCTAAGGTCACAATGGCCAGCCCCTCTCTTCAGGAAAACAGCATCAGCCTAAAGTCACAATGGCCATCCCCTCCCTTCAGGAAACAGCATCAGCCTAAGGTCACAATGGCCATCCCCTCCCTTCAGGAAAACAGCATCAGCCTAAGGTCACAATGGCCGGCCCCTCCCTTCAGGAAAACAGCATCAGCCTAAGGTCACAATGGCCGGCCCCTCCCTTCAGGAAAACAGCATCAGCCTAAGGTCACAATGGCCGGCCCCTCCCTTCAGGAAAACAGCATCAGCCTAAAGTCACAATGGCCGGCCCCTCCCTTCAGGAAAACAGCATCAGCCTAAAGTCACAATGGCCAGCCCCTCCCTTCAGGAAAACAGCATCAGCCTAAAGTCACAATGGCCGGCCCCTCCCTTCAGGAAAACAGCATCAGCCTAAGGTCACAATGGCCAGCCCCTCCCTTCAGGAAAACAGCATCAGCCTAAAGTCACAATGGCCAGCCCCTCCCTTCAGGAAAACAGCATCAGCCTAAAGTCACAATGGCCAGCCCCTCCCTTCAGGAAAACAGCATCAGCCTAAAGTCACAATGGCCGGCCCCTCCGTTCAGGAAAACAGCATGAGCCTAAGGTCACAATGGCCAGCCCCTCCCTTCAGGAAAACAGCATCAGCCTAAGGTCACAATGGCCAGCCTCTCCCTTCAGGAAAACAGCATGAGCCTAAGGTCACAATGGCCAGCCCCTCCCTTCAGGAAAACAGCATGAGCCTAAGGTCACAATGGCCAGCCCCTCCTTTCAGGAAAACAGCATGAGCCTAAGGTCACAATGGCCAGCCCCTCCCTTCAGGAAAACAGCATCAGCCTAAACTCACAATGGCCAGCCCCTCCCTTCAGGAAAACAGCATCAGCCTAAACTCACAATGGCCAGCCCCTCCCTTTAGGAAAACAGCATCAGCCTAAAGTCACAATGGCCAGCCCCTCCCTTCAGGAAAACAGCATCAGCCTAAAGTCACAATGGCCGGCCCCTCCCTTCAGGAAAACAGCATCAGCCTAAAGTCACAATGGCCGGCCCCTCCCTTCAGGAAAACAGCATCAGCCTAAAGTCACAATGGCCGGCCCCTCCCTTCAGGAAAACAGCATCAGCCTAAAGTCACAATGGCCGGCCCCTCCCTTCAGGACAACAGCATCAGCCTAAAGTCACAATGGCCGGCCCCTCCCTTCAGGACAACAGCATCAGCCTAAAGTCACAATGGCCGGCCCCTCCCTTCAGGAAAACATCAGCCTAAGGTCACAATGGCCAGCCCCTCCCTTCAGGACAACAGCATCAGCCTATGGTCACAATGGCCGGCCCCTCCCTTCAGGAAAACAGCGTCAGCCTAAAGTCACAATGGCCAGCCCCTCCCTTCAGGAAAACAGCGTCAGCCTAAAGTCACAATGGCAAGCCCCTCCCTTCAGGAAAACAGCGTCAGCCTAAAGTCACAAAGGCCAGCCCCTCCCTTCAGGAAAACAGCGTCAGCCTAAGGTCACAATGGCCGGCCCCTCCCTTCAGGAAAACAGCATCAGCCTAAAGTCACAATGGCCGGCCCCTCCCTTCAGGAAAACAGCATCAGCCTAAAGTCACAATGGCCAGCCCCTCCCTTCAGGAAAACAGCATCAGCCTAAAGTCCCAATGGCCAGCCCCTCCCTTCAGGAAAACAGCATCAGCCTAAGGTCACAATGGCCAGGCCCTCCGTTCAGGAGAACAGCATCAGCCTAAAGTCAGAATGGCCAGCCCGTCCCTTCAGGAAAACAGCATCAGCCTAAGGTCACAATGGCCAGCCCGTCCCTTCAGGAAAACAGCATCAGCCTAAGGTCACAATGGCCAGCCCCTCCCTTCAGGACAACAGCATCAGCCTAAAGTCACAATGGCCAGGCCCTCCGTTCAGGACAACAGCATCAGCCTAAAGTCACAATGGCCAGGCCCTCCGTTCAGGACAACAGCATCAGCCTAAAGTCACAATGGCCGGCCCCTCCCTTCAGGACAACAGCATCAGCCTAAGGTCACAATGGCCAGCCCGTCCCTTCAGGAAAACAGCATCAGCCTAAGGTCACAGTGGCCAGCCCCTCCCTTCAGGAAAACAGCATCAGCCTAAAGTCACAATGGCCAGCCCCTCCCTTCAGGAAAACAGCATCAGCCTAAGGTCACAATGGCCAGCCCCTCCCTTCAGGAAAACAGCATCAGCCTAAGGTCACAATGGCCAGCCCCTCCCTTCAGGAAAACAGCATCAGCCTAAGGTCACAATGGCCAGCCCCTCCCTTCAGGAAAACAGCATCAGCCTAAGGTCACAATGGCCGGCCCCTCCCTTCAGGAAAACAGCATCAGCCTAAGGTCACAATGGCCGGCCCCTCCCTTCAGGAAAACAGCATCAGCCTAAGGTCACAATGGCCAGCCCCTCTCTTCAGGAAAACAGCATCAGCCTAAGGTCACAATGGCCAGCCCCTCTCTTCAGGAGAACAGCATCAGCCTAAAGTCACAATGGCCAGCCCCTCCCTTCAGGAAAACAGCATCAGCCTAAGGTCACAATGGCCAGCCCCTCTCTTCAGGAGAACAGCATCAGCCTAAAGTCACAATGGCCAGCCCCTCTCTTAAGGAAAACAGCATCAGCCTAAGGTCACAATGGCCAGCCCGTCTCTTCAGGAGAACAGCATCAGCCTAAAGTCACAATGGCCGGCCCCTCCCTTCAGGAAAACAGCATCAGCCTAAGGTCACAATGGCCATCCCCTCCCTTCAGGAAACAGCATCAGCCTAAAGTCACAATGGCCGGCCCCTCCCTTCAGGAAAACAGCATCAGCCTAAGGTCACAATGGCCGGCCCCTCCCTTCAGGAAAACAGCATCAGCCTAAGGTCACAATGGCCGGCCCCTCCCTTCAGGAAAACAGCATCAGCCTAAGGTCACAATGGCCAGCCCCTCCCTTCAGGAAAACAGCATCAGCCTAAATTCACAATGGCCGGCCCCTCCCTTCAGGAAAACAGCATCAGCCTAAAGCCACAATGGCCGGCCCCTCCCTTCAGGAAAACAGCATCAGCCTAAGGTCACAATGGCCGGCCCCTCCCTTCAGGAAAACAGCATCAGCCTAAGGTCACAATGGCCAGCCCCTCCCTTCAGGAAAACAGCATCAGCCTAAAGTCACAATGGCCAGCCCCTCCCTTCAGGAAAACAGCATCAGCCTAAGGTCACAATGGCCGGCCCCTCCGTTCAGGAAAACAGCATCAGCCTAAAGTCACAATGGCCGGCCCCTCCCTTCAGGAAAACAGCATGAGCCTAAGGTCACAATGGCCAGCCCCTCCCTTCAGGAAAACAGCATCAGCCTAAGGTCACAATGGCCAGCCCCTCCCTTCAGGAAAACAGCATGAGCCTAAGGTCACAATGGCCAGCCCCTCCTTTCAGGAAAACAGCATGAGCCTAAGGTCACAATGGCCAGCCCCTGCCTTCAGGAAAACAGCATCAGCCTAAAGTCACAATGGCCAGCCCCTCCCTTCAGGAAAACAGCATCAGCCTAAAGTCACAATGGCCAGCCCCTCCCTTCAGGAAAACAGCATCAGCCTAAGGTCACAATGGCCGGCCCCTCCCTTCAGGAAAACAGCATCAGCCTAAAGTCACAATGGCCGGCCCCTCCCTTCAGGAAAACAGCATCAGCCTAAAGTCACAATGGCCGGCCCCTCCCTTCAGGAAAACAGCATCAGCCTAAAGTCACAATGGCCGGCCCCTCCCTTCAGGACAACAGCATCAGCCTAAAGTCACAATGGCCGGCCCCTCCCTTCAGGAAAACATCAGCCTAAGGTCACAATGGCCAGCCCCTCCCTTCAGGACAACAGCATCAGCCTATGGTCAAAATGGCCGGCCCCTCCCTTCAGGAAAACAGCTTCAGCCTAAAGTCACAATGGCCAGCCCCTCCCTTCAGGAAAACAGCGTCAGCCTAAAGTCACAATGGCAAGCCCCTCCCTTCAGGAAAACAGCGTCAGCCTAAAGTCACAATGGCCAGCCCCTCCCTTCAGGAAAACAGCGTCAGCCTAAGGTCACAATGGCCGGCCCCTCCCTTCAGGAAAACAGCATCAGCCTAAAGTCACAATGGCCGGCCCCTCCCTTCAGAAAAACAGCATCAGCCTAAAGTCACAATGGCCAGCCCCTCCCTTCAGGAAAACAGCATCAGCCTAAAGTCCCAATGGCCAGCCCCTCCCTTCAGGAAAACAGCATCAGCCTAAGGTCACAATGGCCAGGCCCTCCGTTCAGGAGAACAGCATCAGCCTAAAGTCACAATGGCCAGCCACTCCCTTCAGGAAAACAGCATCAGCCTAAGGTCACAATGGCCAGCCCGTCCCTTCAGGAAAACAGCATCAGCCTAAGGTCACAATGGCTAGCCCCTCCCTTCAGGAAAACAGCATCAGCCTAAGGTCACAATGGCCAGCCCCTCCCTTCAGGACAACAGCATCAGCCTAAGGTCACAATGGCCAGCCACTCCCTTCAGGAAAACAGCATCAGCCTAATGTCACAATGGCCAGCCCGTCCCTTCAGGAAAACAGCATCAGCCTAAAGTCACAATGGCCAGCCCCTCCCTTCAGGACAACAGCATCAGCCTAAAGTCACAATGGCCAGGCCCTCCGTTCAGGACAACAGCATCAGCCTAAAGTCACAATGGCCGGCCCCTCCCTTCAGGACAACAGCATCAGCCTAAGGTCACAATGGCCAGCCCCTCCCTTCAGGAAAACAGCATCAGCCTAAGGTCACAATGGCCAGCCCCTCCCTTCAGGAAAACAGCATCAGCCTAAGGTCACAATGGCCAGCCCGTCCCTTCAGGAAAACAGCATCAGCCTAAGGTCACAATGGCCGGCCCCTCCCTTCAAGAAAACAGCATCAGCCTAAGGTCACAATGGCCAGCCCCTCCCTTCAGGAAAACAGCATCAGCCTAAGGTCACAATGGCCGGCCCCTCCCTTCAGGAAAACAGCATCAGCCTAAGGTCACAATGGCCGGCCCCTCCCTTCAGGAAAACAGCATCAGCCTAAGGTCACAATGGCCGGCCCCTCCCTTCAGGAAAACAGCATCAGCCTAAAGTCACAATGGCCAGCGCCTCCCTTCAGGAAAACAGCATCAGCCTAAAGTCACAATGGCCAGCCCCTCCCTTCAGGAAAATCGCATCAGCCTAATGTCACAGTGGCCAGCCCCTCCCTTCAGGAAAACAGCGTGAGCCTAAAGTCACAATGGCCAGCCCCTCCCTTCAGGAAAACAGCGTCAGCCTAAAGTCACAATGGCCAGCCCCTCCCTTCAGGAAAACAGCGTCAGCCTAAGGTCACAATGGCCGGTCCCTCCCTTCAGGAAAACAGCATCAGCCTAAGTTCACAATGGCCGGCCCCTCCCTTCAGGAAAACAGCATCAGCCTAAGGTCACAATGGCCGGCCCCTCCCTTCAGGAAAACAGCATCAGCCTAAGGTCACAATGGCCGGCCCCTCCCTTCAGGAAAACAGCATCAGCCTAAGGTCACAATGGCCAGCCCCTCCCTTCAGGAAAACAGCATCAGCCTAAGGTCACAATGGCCAGCCCCTCCCTTCAGGAAAACAGCATCAGCCTAAGGTCACAATGGCCGGCCCCTCCCTTCAGGAAAACAGCATCAGCCTAAGGTCACAATGGCCGGCCCCTCCCTTCAGGAAAACAGCATCAGCCTAAGGTCACAATGGTCAGCCCCTCCCTTCAGGAAAACAGCATCAGCCTAAAGTCACAATGGCCAGCCCCTCCGTTCAGGAAAACAGCATCAGCCTAAGGTCACAATGGCCAGCCCCTCCCTTCAGGAAAAGAGCATCAGCCTAAGGTCACAATGGCCAGCCCCTCCCTTCAGGAAAACAGCATCAGCCTAAGGTTAAAAAATGGCCAGGCCCTCTGTTCAGGAGAACAGCATCAGCCTAAAGTCACAATGGCCAGCCCCTCCCTTCAGGAAAACAGCATCAGCCTAAAGTCACAATGGCCAGCCCCTCCCTTCAGGTAAACAGCATCAGCCTAAGGTCACAACGGCCAGCCCCTCCCTTCAGGAAAACAGCATCAGCCTAAGGTCACAATGGCCAGCCCCTCCCTTCAGGACAACAGCATCAGCCTAAAGTCACAATGGCCAGGCCCTCCGTTCAGGACAACAGCATCAGCCTAAAGTCACAATGGCCAGGCCCTCCCTTCAGGAAAACAGCATCAGCCTAAGGTCACAATGGCCAGGCCCTCAGTTCAGGACAACAGCATCAGCCTAAAGTCACAATGGCCAGCCCCTACCTTCAGGAAAACAGCATCAGCCTAAGGTCACAATGGCCAGCCCGTCCCTTCAGGAAAACAGCATCAGCCTAAGGTCACAATGGCCAGCCCCTCCCTTCAGGAAAACAGCATCAGCCTAAAGTCACAATGGCCAGCCCGTGGCTTCAGGAAAACAGCATCAGCCTAAGGTTACAATGGCCAGCCCCTCCCTTCAGGAAAACAGCATCAGCCTAAGGTCACAATGGCCAGCCCCTCCCTTCAGGAAAACAGCATCAGCCTAAGGTCACAATGGCCAGCCCCTCCCTTCAGGAAAACAGCATCAGCCTAAGGTCACAATGGCCGGCCCCTCCCTTCAGGAAAACAGCATCAGCCTAAGGTCACAATGGCCAGCCCCTCCCTTCAGGAAAACAGCATCAGCCTAAGGTGACAATGGCCAGCCCCTCCCTTCAGGAAAACAGCATCAGCCTAAAGTAACAATGGCCAGCCCCTCCCTTCAGGAAAACAGCATCAGCCTAAGGTCACAATGCCCATCCCCTCCGTTCAGGAAAACAGCATCAGCCTAAGGTCACAATGGCCGGCCCCTCCCTTCAGGAAAACAGCATCAGCCTAAAGTCACAATGGCCAGCCCCTCCCTTCAGGAAAACAGCATGAGCCTAAGGTCACAATGGCCAGCCCCTCCCTTCAGGAAAACAGCATCAGCCTAAGGTCACAATGGCCAGCCCCTCCCTTCAGGAAAACAGCATCAGCCTAAAGTAACAATGGCCAGCCCCTCCCTTCAGGAAAACAGCATCAGCCTAAGGTCACAATGGCCAGCCCCTCCCTTCAGGAAAACAGCATCAGCCTAAAGTCACAATGGCCAGCCCCTCCCTTCAGGAAAACAGCATCAGCCTAAAGTCACAATGCCCATCCCCTCCGTTCAGGAAAACAGCATCAGCCTAAGGTCACAATGGACGGCCCCTCCCTTCAGGAAAACACCATCAGCCTAAAGTCACAATGGCCAGCCCCTCCCTTCAGGAAAACAGCATGAGCCTAAGGTCACAATGGCCAGCCCCTCCCTTCAGGAAAACAGCATCAGCCTAAAGTCACAATGGCCAGCCCCTCCCTTCAGGAAAACAGCATCAGCCTAAAGTCACAATGGCCAGCCCCTCCCTTCAGGAAAACAGCATCAGCCTAAGGTCACAATGGCCAGGCCCTCCGTTCAGGAGAACAGCATCAGCCTAAAGTCACAATGGCCAACCACTCCCTTCACGAAAACAGCATCAGCCTAAGGTCACAATGGCCAGCCCGTCCCTTCAGGAAAACAGCATAAGCCTAAGGTCACAATGGCCGGCCCCTCCCTTCAGGAAAACAGCATCAGCCTAAGGTCACAATGGCCAGCCCCTCCCTTCAGGAAAACAGCATCAGCCTAAAGTCACAATGGCCAGGCCCTCCGTTCAGGACAACAGCATCAGCCTAAAGTCACAATGGCCAGGCCCTCCGTTCAGGACAACAGCATCAGCCTAAAGTCACAATGGCCAGGCCCTACGTTCAGGACAACAGCATCAGCCTAAAGTCACAATGGCCAGCCCCTCCCTTCAGGAAAACAGCATCAGCCTAAGGTCACAATGGCCAGCCCCTCCCTTCAGGAAAACAGCATCAGCCTAAGGTCACAATGGCCAGCCCGTCCCTTCAGGAAAACAGCATCAGCCTAAGGTCACAATGGCCGGCCCCTCCCTTCAGGAAAACAGCATCAGCCTAAGGTCACAATGGCCAGCCCCTCCCTTCAGGAAAACAGCATCAGCCTAAGGTCACAATGGCCGGCCCCTCCCTTCAGGAAAACAGCATCAGCCTAAGGTCACAATGGCCGGCCCCTCCCTTCAGGAAAACAGCATCAGCCTAAGGTCACAATGGCCGGCCCCTCCCTTCAGGAAAACAGCATCAGCCTAAAGTCACAATGGCCAGCCCCTCCCTTCAGGAAAACAGCATCAGCCTAAAGTCACAATGGCCAGCCCCTCCCTTCAGGAAAACAGCATCAGCCTAAAGTCACAATGGCCAGCCCCTCCCTTCAGGAAAACAGCGTCAGCCTAAAGTCACAATGGCCAGCCCCTCCCTTCAGGAAAACAGCGTCAGCCTAAAGTCACAATGGCCAGCCCCTCCCTTCAGGAAAACAGCGTCAGCCTAAGGTCACAATGGCCGGCCCCTCCCTTCAGGAAAACAGCATCAGCCTAAGTTCACAATGGCCGGCCCCTCCCTTCAGGAAAACAGCATCAGCCTAAGGTCACAATGGCCGGCCCCTCCCTTCAGGAAAACAGCATCAGCCTAAGGTCACAATGGCCAGCCCCTCCGTTCAGGAAAACAGCATCAGCCTAAGGTCACAATGGCCAGCCCCTCCCTTCAGGAAAACAGCATCAGCCTAAGGTCACAATGGCCAGCCCCTCCCTTCAGGAAAACAGCATCAGCCTAAGGTCACAATGGCCGGCCCCTCCCTTCAGGAAAACAGCATCAGCCTAAGGTCACAATGGTCAGCCCCTCCCTTCAGGAAAACAGCATCAGCCTAAAGTCACAATGGCCAGGCCCTCCCTTCAGGAAAACAGCATCAGCCTAAGGTCACAATGGCCGGCCCCTCCCTTCAGGAAAACAGCATCAGCCTAAGGTCACAATGGCCAGGCCCTCCCTTCAGGAAAACAGCATCAGCCTAAGGTCACAATGGCCGGCCCCTCCCTTCAGGAAAACAGCATCAGCCTAAGGTCACAATGGTCAGCCCCTCCCTTCAGGAAAACAGCATCAGCCTAAAGTCACAATGGCCAGCCCCTCCCTTCAGGAAAAGAGCATCAGCCTAAGGTCACAATGGCCAGCCCCTCCCTTCAGGAAAACAGCATCAGCCTAAAGTCACAATGGCCAGCCCCTCCCTTCAGGAAAACACATCAGCCTAAAGTCACAATGGCCAGCCCCTCCCTTCAGGAAAACAGCATCAGCCTAAGGTCACAATGGCCAGCCCCTCCCTTCAGGAAAACAGCATCAGCCTAAGGTTACAATGGCCAGCCCCTCCCTTCAGGAAAACAGCATCAGCCTAAGGTTACAATGGCCAGCCCCTCCCTTCAGGAAAACAGCATCAGCCTAAGGTCACAATGGCCAGCCCCTCCCTTCAGGAAAACAGCATCAGCCTAAGGTCACAATGCCCATCCCCTCCGTTCAGGAAAACAGCATCAGCCTAAAGTCACAATGGCCAGCCCCTCCCTTCAGGAAAACAGCATCAGCCTAAGGTCACAATGGCCAGCCCCTCCCTTCAGGAAAACAGCATCAGCCTAAAGTCACAATGGCCAGCCCCTCCCTTCAGGAAAACAGCATCAGCCTAAAGTCACAATGGCCAGCCCCTCCCTTCAGGAAAACAGCATCAGCCTAAGGTCACAATGGCCAGGCCCTCCGTTCAGGAAAACAGCATCAGCCTAAAGTCACAATGGCCAGCCACTCCCTTCAGGAAAACAGCATCAGCCTAAAGTCACAATGGCCAGCCACTCCCTTCAGGAAAACAGCATCAGCCTAAGGTCACAATGGCCAGCCCCTCCCTTCAGGAAAACAGCATCAGCCTAAGGTCACAATGGCCAGCCCCTCCCTTCAGGAAAACAGCATCAGCCTAAGGTCACAATGGCCAGCCCCTCCCTTCAGGACAACAGCATCAGCCTAAAGTCACAATGGCCAGGCCCTCCGTTCAGGACAACAGCATCAGCCTAAAGTCACAATGGCCGGCCCCTCCCTTCAGGACAACAGCATCAGCCTAAGGTCACAATGGCCAGCCCGTCCCTTCAGGAAAACAGCATCAGCCTAAGGTTACAATGGCCAGCCCCTCCCTTCAGGAAAACAGCATCAGCCTAAAGTCACAATGGCCAGCCCCTCCCTTCAGGAAAACAGCATCAGCCTAAGGTCACAATGGCCAGCCCGTCCCTTCAGGAAAACAGCATCAGCCTAAGGTCACAATGGCCAGCCCGTCCCTTCAGGAAAACAGCATCAGCCTAAAGTCACAATGGCCAGCCCCTCCCTTCAGGTAAACAGCATCAGCCTAAGGTCACAACGGCCAGCCCCTCCCTTCAGGAAAACAGCATCAGCCTAAGGTCACAATGGCCAGCCCCTCCCTTCAGGACAACAGCATCAGCCTAAAGTCACAATGGCCAGGCCCTCCGTTCAGGACAACAGCATCAGCCTAAAGTCACAATGGCCAGGCCCTCCCTTCAGGAAAACAGCATCAGCCTAAGGTCACAATGGCCAGGCCCTCAGTTCAGGACAACAGCATCAGCCTAAAGTCACAATGGCCAGCCCCTACCTTCAGGAAAACAGCATCAGCCTAAGGTCACAATGGCCAGCCCGTCCCTTCAGGAAAACAGCATCAGCCTAAGGTCACAATGGCCAGCCCCTCCCTTCAGGAAAACAGCATCAGCCTAAAGTCACAATGGCCAGCCCGTGGCTTCAGGAAAACAGCATCAGCCTAAGGTTACAATGGCCAGCCCCTCCCTTCAGGAAAACAGCATCAGCCTAAGGTCACAATGGCCAGCCCCTCCCTTCAGGAAAACAGCATCAGCCTAAGGTCACAATGGCCAGCCCCTCCCTTCAGGAAAACAGCATCAGCCTAAGGTCACAATGGCCGGCCCCTCCCTTCAGGAAAACAGCATCAGCCTAAGGTCACAATGGCCAGCCCCTCCCTTCAGGAAAACAGCATCAGCCTAAGGTGACAATGGCCAGCCCCTCCCTTCAGGAAAACAGCATCAGCCTAAAGTAACAATGGCCAGCCCCTCCCTTCAGGAAAACAGCATCAGCCTAAGGTCACAATGCCCATCCCCTCCGTTCAGGAAAACAGCATCAGCCTAAGGTCACAATGGCCGGCCCCTCCCTTCAGGAAAACAGCATCAGCCTAAAGTCACAATGGCCAGCCCCTCCCTTCAGGAAAACAGCATGAGCCTAAGGTCACAATGGCCAGCCCCTCCCTTCAGGAAAACAGCATCAGCCTAAGGTCACAATGGCCAGCCCCTCCCTTCAGGAAAACAGCATCAGCCTAAAGTAACAATGGCCAGCCCCTCCCTTCAGGAAAACAGCATCAGCCTAAGGTCACAATGGCCAGCCCCTCCCTTCAGGAAAACAGCATCAGCCTAAAGTCACAATGGCCAGCCCCTCCCTTCAGGAAAACAGCATCAGCCTAAAGTCACAATGCCCATCCCCTCCGTTCAGGAAAACAGCATCAGCCTAAGGTCACAATGGACGGCCCCTCCCTTCAGGAAAACACCATCAGCCTAAAGTCACAATGGCCAGCCCCTCCCTTCAGGAAAACAGCATGAGCCTAAGGTCACAATGGCCAGCCCCTCCCTTCAGGAAAACAGCATCAGCCTAAAGTCACAATGGCCAGCCCCTCCCTTCAGGAAAACAGCATCAGCCTAAAGTCACAATGGCCAGCCCCTCCCTTCAGGAAAACAGCATCAGCCTAAGGTCACAATGGCCAGGCCCTCCGTTCAGGAGAACAGCATCAGCCTAAAGTCACAATGGCCAACCACTCCCTTCACGAAAACAGCATCAGCCTAAGGTCACAATGGCCAGCCCGTCCCTTCAGGAAAACAGCATAAGCCTAAGGTCACAATGGCCGGCCCCTCCCTTCAGGAAAACAGCATCAGCCTAAGGTCACAATGGCCAGCCCCTCCCTTCAGGAAAACAGCATCAGCCTAAAGTCACAATGGCCAGGCCCTCCGTTCAGGACAACAGCATCAGCCTAAAGTCACAATGGCCAGGCCCTCCGTTCAGGACAACAGCATCAGCCTAAAGTCACAATGGCCAGGCCCTACGTTCAGGACAACAGCATCAGCCTAAAGTCACAATGGCCAGCCCCTCCCTTCAGGAAAACAGCATCAGCCTAAGGTCACAATGGCCAGCCCCTCCCTTCAGGAAAACAGCATCAGCCTAAGGTCACAATGGCCAGCCCGTCCCTTCAGGAAAACAGCATCAGCCTAAGGTCACAATGGCCGGCCCCTCCCTTCAGGAAAACAGCATCAGCCTAAGGTCACAATGGCCAGCCCCTCCCTTCAGGAAAACAGCATCAGCCTAAGGTCACAATGGCCGGCCCCTCCCTTCAGGAAAACAGCATCAGCCTAAGGTCACAATGGCCGGCCCCTCCCTTCAGGAAAACAGCATCAGCCTAAGGTCACAATGGCCGGCCCCTCCCTTCAGGAAAACAGCATCAGCCTAAAGTCACAATGGCCAGCCCCTCCCTTCAGGAAAACAGCATCAGCCTAAAGTCACAATGGCCAGCCCCTCCCTTCAGGAAAACAGCATCAGCCTAAAGTCACAATGGCCAGCCCCTCCCTTCAGGAAAACAGCGTCAGCCTAAAGTCACAATGGCCAGCCCCTCCCTTCAGGAAAACAGCGTCAGCCTAAAGTCACAATGGCCAGCCCCTCCCTTCAGGAAAACAGCGTCAGCCTAAGGTCACAATGGCCGGCCCCTCCCTTCAGGAAAACAGCATCAGCCTAAGTTCACAATGGCCGGCCCCTCCCTTCAGGAAAACAGCATCAGCCTAAGGTCACAATGGCCGGCCCCTCCCTTCAGGAAAACAGCATCAGCCTAAGGTCACAATGGCCAGCCCCTCCGTTCAGGAAAACAGCATCAGCCTAAGGTCACAATGGCCAGCCCCTCCCTTCAGGAAAACAGCATCAGCCTAAGGTCACAATGGCCAGCCCCTCCCTTCAGGAAAACAGCATCAGCCTAAGGTCACAATGGCCGGCCCCTCCCTTCAGGAAAACAGCATCAGCCTAAGGTCACAATGGTCAGCCCCTCCCTTCAGGAAAACAGCATCAGCCTAAAGTCACAATGGCCAGGCCCTCCCTTCAGGAAAACAGCATCAGCCTAAGGTCACAATGGCCGGCCCCTCCCTTCAGGAAAACAGCATCAGCCTAAGGTCACAATGGCCAGGCCCTCCCTTCAGGAAAACAGCATCAGCCTAAGGTCACAATGGCCGGCCCCTCCCTTCAGGAAAACAGCATCAGCCTAAGGTCACAATGGTCAGCCCCTCCCTTCAGGAAAACAGCATCAGCCTAAAGTCACAATGGCCAGCCCCTCCCTTCAGGAAAAGAGCATCAGCCTAAGGTCACAATGGCCAGCCCCTCCCTTCAGGAAAACAGCATCAGCCTAAAGTCACAATGGCCAGCCCCTCCCTTCAGGAAAACACATCAGCCTAAAGTCACAATGGCCAGCCCCTCCCTTCAGGAAAACAGCATCAGCCTAAGGTCACAATGGCCAGCCCCTCCCTTCAGGAAAACAGCATCAGCCTAAGGTTACAATGGCCAGCCCCTCCCTTCAGGAAAACAGCATCAGCCTAAGGTTACAATGGCCAGCCCCTCCCTTCAGGAAAACAGCATCAGCCTAAGGTCACAATGGCCAGCCCCTCCCTTCAGGAAAACAGCATCAGCCTAAGGTCACAATGCCCATCCCCTCCGTTCAGGAAAACAGCATCAGCCTAAAGTCACAATGGCCAGCCCCTCCCTTCAGGAAAACAGCATCAGCCTAAGGTCACAATGGCCAGCCCCTCCCTTCAGGAAAACAGCATCAGCCTAAAGTCACAATGGCCAGCCCCTCCCTTCAGGAAAACAGCATCAGCCTAAAGTCACAATGGCCAGCCCCTCCCTTCAGGAAAACAGCATCAGCCTAAGGTCACAATGGCCAGGCCCTCCGTTCAGGAAAACAGCATCAGCCTAAAGTCACAATGGCCAGCCACTCCCTTCAGGAAAACAGCATCAGCCTAAAGTCACAATGGCCAGCCACTCCCTTCAGGAAAACAGCATCAGCCTAAGGTCACAATGGCCAGCCCCTCCCTTCAGGAAAACAGCATCAGCCTAAGGTCACAATGGCCAGCCCCTCCCTTCAGGAAAACAGCATCAGCCTAAGGTCACAATGGCCAGCCCCTCCCTTCAGGACAACAGCATCAGCCTAAAGTCACAATGGCCAGGCCCTCCGTTCAGGACAACAGCATCAGCCTAAAGTCACAATGGCCGGCCCCTCCCTTCAGGACAACAGCATCAGCCTAAGGTCACAATGGCCAGCCCGTCCCTTCAGGAAAACAGCATCAGCCTAAGGTTACAATGGCCAGCCCCTCCCTTCAGGAAAACAGCATCAGCCTAAAGTCACAATGGCCAGCCCCTCCCTTCAGGAAAACAGCATCAGCCTAAGGTCACAATGGCCAGCCCGTCCCTTCAGGAAAACAGCATCAGCCTAAGGTCACAATGGCCAGCCCGTCCCTTCAGGAAAACAGCATCAGCCTAAGGTCACAATGGCCAGCCCCTCCCTTCAGGAAAACAGCATCAGCCTAAGGTCACAATGGCCAGCCCCTCCCTTCAGGAAAACAGCATCAGCCTAAGGTCACAATGGCCGGCCCCTCCCTTCAGGAAAACAGCATCAGCCTAAGGTCACAATGGCCGGCCCCTCCCTTCAGGAAAACAGCATCAGCCTAAGGTCACAATGGCCGGCCCCTCCCTTCAGGAAAACAGCATCAGCCTAAAGTCACAATGGCCAGCCCCTCCCTTCAGGAAAACAGCATCAGCCTAAAGTCACAATGGCCAGCCCCTCCCTTCAGGAAAATAGCATCAGCCTAAAGTCACAATGGCGAGCCCCTCCCTTCAGGAAAACAGCGTCAGCCTAAAGTCACAATGGCCAGCCCCTCCCTTCAGGAAAACAGCGTCAGCCTAAAGTCACAATGGCCAGCCCCTCCCTTCAGGAAAACAGCGTCAGCCTAAGGTCACAATGGCCGGCCCCTCCCTTCAGTAAAACAGCATCAGCCTAAGTTCACAATGGCCGGCCCCTCCCTTCAGGAAAACAGCATCAGCCTAAGGTCACAATGGCCGGCCCCTCCCTTCAGGAAAACAGCATCAGCCTAAGGTCACAATGGCCGGCCCCTCCCTTCAGGAAAACAGAATCAGCCTAAGGTCACAATGGCCAGCCCCTCCCTTCAGGAAAACAGCATCAGCCTAAGGTCACAATGGCCAGCCCCTCCCTTCAGGAAAACAGCATCAGCCTAAGGTCACAATGGCCGGCCCCTCCCTTCAGGAAAACAGCATCAGCCTAAGGTCACAATGGCTGGCCCCTCCCTTCAGGAAAACAGCATCAGCCTAAGGTCACAATGGTCAGCCCCTCCCTTCAGGAAAACAGCATCAGCCTAAAGTCACAATGGCCAGCCCCTCCGTTCAGGAAAAGAGCATCAGCCTAAGGTCACAATGGCCAGCCCCTCCCTTCAGGAAAACAGCATCAGCCTAAGGTCACAATGGCCAGCCCCTCCCTTCAGGAAAACAGCATCAGCCTAAAGTCACAATGGCCAGGCCCTCCGTTCAGGACAACAGCATCAGCCTAAGGTCACAATGGCCAGCCCCTCCCTTCAGGAAAACAGCATCAGCCTAAAGTCACAATGGCCAGCCCGTCCCTTCAGGAAAACAGCATCAGCCTAAGGTCACAATGGCCAGCCCCTCCCTTCAGGAAAACAGCATCAGCCTAAGGTCACAATGGCCAGCCCCTCCCTTCAGGAAAACAGCATCAGCCTAAGGTCACAATGGCCAGCGCGTCCCTTCAGGAAAACAGCATCAGCCTAAGGTCACAATGGCCGGCCCCTGCCTTCAGGAAAACAGCATCAGCCTAAGGTCACAATGGCCAGCCCCTCCCTTCAGGAAAACAGCATCAGCATAAGGTCACAATGGCCAGCCCCTCCCTTCAGGAAAACAGCATCAGCCTAAGGTCACAATGGCCGGCCCCTCCCTTCAGGAAAACAGCATCAACCTAAGGTCACAATGGCCGACCCCTCCCTTCAGGAAAACAGCATCAGCCTAAGGTCACAATGGCCAGCCCCTCCCTTCAGGAAAACAGCATCAGCCTAAAGTCACAATGGCCAGCCCCTCCCTTCAGGAAAACAGCATCAGCCTAAAGTCACAATGGCCAGCCCCTCCCTTCAGGAAAATAGCATCAGCCTAAAGTCACAATGGCCAGCCCCTCCCTTCAGGAAAACAGTGTCAGCCTAAAGTCACAATGGCCAGCCCCTCCCTTCAGGAAAACAGCATCAGCCTAAAGTCACAATGGCCAGCCCCTCCCTTCAGGAAAACAGCGTCAGCCTAAGGTCACAATGGCCGGCCCCTCCCTTCAGGAAAACAGCATCAGCCTAAGTTCACAATGGCCGGCCCCTCCCTTCAGGAAAACAGCATCAGCCTAAGGTCACAATGGCCGGCCCCTCCCTTCAGGAAAACAGCATCAGCCTAAGGTCACAATGGCCAGCCCCTCCGTTCAGGAAAACAGCATCAGCCTAAGGTCACAATGGCCGGCCCCTCCCTTCAGGAAAACAGCATCAGCCTAAGGTCACAATGGCCGGCCCCTCCCTTCAGGAAAACAGCATCAGCCTAAAGTCACAATGGCCAGCCCCTCCCTTCATGAAAACAGCATCAGCCTAAAGTCACAATGGCCAGCCCCTCCCTTCAGGAAAATAGCATCAGCCTAAAGTCACAATAGCGAGCCCCTCCCTTCAGGAAAACAGCGTCAGCCTAAAGTCACAATGGCCAGCCCCTCCCTTCAGGAAAACAGCGTCAGCCTAAAGTCACAATGGCCAGCCCCTCCCTTCAGGAAAACAGCGTCAGCCTAAAGTCACAATGGCCAGCCCCTCCCTTCAGGAAAACAGCGTCAGCCTAAGGTCACAATGGCCGGCCCCTCCCTTCAGTAAAACAGCATCAGCCTAAGTTCACAATGGCCGGCCCCTCCCTTCAGGAAAACAGCATCAGCCTAAGTTCACAATGGCCGGCCCCTCCCTTCAGGAAAACAGCATCAGCCTAAGGTCACAATGGCCGGCCCCTCCCTTCAGGAAAACAGCATCAGCCTAAGGTCACAATGGCCAGCCCCTCCCTTCAGGAAAACAGCATCAGCCTAAGGTCACAATGGCCAGCCCCTCCCTTCAGGAAAACAGCATCAGCCTAAGGTCACAATGGCCGGCCCCTCCCTTCAGGAAAACAGCATCAGCCTAAGGTCACAATGGCTGGCCCCTCCCTTCAGGAAAACAGCATCAGCCTAAGGTCACAATGGTCAGCCCCTCCCTTCAGGAAAACAGCATCAGCCTAAAGTCACAATGGCCACCCCTCCGTTCAGGAAAACAGCATCAGCCTAAGGTCACAATGGCCAGCCCCTCCCTTCAGGAAAACAGCATCAGCCTAAGGTCACAATGGCCAGCCCCTCCCTTCAGGAAAACAGCATCAGCCTAAAGTCACAATGGCCAGGCCCTCCGTTCAGGACAACAGCATCAGCCTAAAGTCACAATGGCCAGGCCCTCCCTTCAGGAAAACAGCATCAGCCTAAGGTCACAATGGCCAGCCCCTCCGTTCAGGACAACAGCATCAGCCTAAAGTCACAATGGCCAGGCCCTCCGTTCAGGCAAACAGCATCAGCCTAAGGTCACAATGCCCATCCCCTCCGTTCAGGAAAACAGCATCAGCCTAAGGTCACAATGGCCGGCCCCTCCCTTCAGGAAAACAGCATCAGCCTAAAGTCACAATGGTCAGCCCCTCCCTTCAGGAAAACAGCATCAGCCTAAGGTCACAATGGCCGGCCCCTCCCTTCAGGAAAACAGCATCAGCCTAAAGTCACAATGGCCAGCCCCTCCCTTCAGGAAAACAGCATCAGCCTAAAGTCACAATGGCCAGCCCCTCCCTTCAGGAAAACAGCATCAGCCTAAAGTCACAATGGCCAGCCCCTCCCTTCAGGAAAACAGCATCAGCCTAAGGTCACAATGGCCAGGCCCTCCGTTCAGGAGAACAGCATCAGCCTAAAGTCACAATGGCCAGCCACTCCCTTCACGAAAACAGCATCAGCCTAAGGTCACAATGGCCAGCCCCTCCCTTCAGGAAAACAGCATCAGCCTAAGGTCACAATGGCCGGCCCCTCCCTTCAGGAAAACAGCATCAGCCTAAGGTCACAATGGCCAGCCCCTCCCTTCAGGAAAACAGCATCAGCCTAAAGTCACAATGGCCAGGCCCTCCGTTCAGGACAACAGCATCAGCCTAAAGTCACAATGGCCAGGCCCTCCGTTCAGGACAACAGCATCAGCCTAAAGTCACAATGGCCAGCCCCTCCCTTCAGGAAAACAGCATCAGCCTAAGGTCACAATGGCCAGCCCCTCCCTTCAGGAAAACAGCATCAGCCTAAAGTCACAATGGCCAGCCCGTCCCTTCAGGAAAACAGCATCAGCCTAAGGTCACAATGGCCAGCCCCTCCCTTCAGGAAAACAGCATCAGCCTAAGGTCACAATGGCCAGCCCCTCCCTTCAGGAAAACAGCATCAGCCTAAGGTCACAATGGCCAGCCCCTCCCTTCAGGAAAACAGCATCAGCCTAAGGTCACAATGGCCAGCCCGTCCCTTCAGGAAAACAGCATCAGCCTAAGGTCACAATGGCCGGCCCCTCCCTTCAGGAAAACAGCATCAGCCTAAGGTCACAATGGCCAGCCCCTCCCTTCAGGAAAACAGCATCAGCCTAAGGTCACAATGGCCGGCCCCTCCCTTCAGGAAAACAGCATCAACCTAAGGTCACAATGGCCGACCCCTCCCTTCAGGAAAACAGCATCAGCCTAAGGTCACAATGGCCGGCCCCTCCCTTCAGGAAAACAGCATTAGCCTAAAGTCACAATGGCCGGCCCCTCCCTTCAGGAAAACAGCATCAGCCTAAAGTCACAATGGCCAGCCCCTCCCTTCAGGAAAATAGCATCAGCCTAAAGTCACAATGGCCAGCCCCTCCCTTCAGGAAAACAGCATCAGCCTAAAGTCACAATGGCCAGCCCCTCCCTTCAGGAAAACAGCGTCAGCCTAAAGTCACAATGGCCAGCCCCTCCCTTCAGGAAAACAGCGTCAGCCTAAGGTCACAATGGCCGGCCCCTCCCTTCAGGAAAACAGCATCAGCCTAAGTTCACAATGGCCGGCCCCTCCCTTCAGGAAAACAGCATCAGCCTAAAGTCACAATGGCCGGCCCCTCCCTTCAGGAAAACAGCATCAGCCTAAGGTCACAATGGCCAGCCCCTCCGTTCAGGAAAACAGCATCAGCCTAAGGTCACAATGGCCGGCCCCTCCCTTCAGGAAAACAGCATCAGCCTAAGGTCACAATGGCCGGCCCCTCCCTTCAGGAAAACAGCATCAGCCTAAAGTCACAATGGCCAGCCCCTCCCTTCATGAAAACAGCATCAGCCTAAAGTCACAATGGCCAGCCCCTCCCTTCAGGAAAATAGCATCAGCCTAAAGTCACAATGGCGAGCCCCTCCCTTCAGGAAAACAGCGTCAGCCTAAAGTCACAATGGCCAGCCCCTCCCTTCAGGAAAACAGCGTCAGCCTAAAGTCACAATGGCCAGCCCCTCCCTTCAGGAAAACAGCGTCAGTCTAAGGTCACAATGGCCGGCCCCTCCCTTCAGGAAAACAGCATCAGCCTAAGGTCACAATGGCCGGCCCCTCCCTTCAGGACAACAGCATCAGCCTAAAGTCACAATGGCCAGCCCCTCCCTTCAGGAAAACAGCATCAGCCTAAGGTCACAATGGCCAGCCCCTCCCTTCAGGAAAACAGCATCAGCCTAAAGTCACAATGGCCAGCCTGTCCCTTCAGGAAAACAGCATCAGCCTAAGGTCACAATGGCCAGCCCCTCCCTTCAGGAAAACAGCATCAGCCTAAGGTCACAATGGCCAGCCCCTCCCTTCAGGAAAACAGCATCAGCCTAAGGTCACAATGGCCAGCGCGTCCCTTCAGGAAAACAGCATCAGCCTAAGGTCACAATGGCCGGCCCCTGCCTTCAGGAAAACAGCATCAGCCTAAGGTCACAATGGCCGGCCCCTCCCTTCAGGAAAACAGCATCAGCCTAAGTTCACAATGGCCGGCCCCTCCCTTCAGGAAAACAGCATCAGCCTAAGGTCACAATGGCCGGCCCCTCCCTTCAGGAAAACAGCATCAGCCTAAGGTCACAATGGCCAGCCCCTCCGTTCAGGAAAACAGCATCAGCCTAAGGTCACAATGGCCGGCCCCTCCCTTCAGGAAAACAGCATCAGCCTAAGGTCACAATGGCCGGCCCCTCCCTTCAGGAAAACAGCATCAGCCTAAAGTCACAATGGCCAGCCCCTCCCTTCATGAAAACAGCATCAGCCTAAAGTCACAATGGCCAGCCCCTCCCTTCAGGAAAATAGCATCAGCCTAAAGTCACAATAGCGAGCCCCTCCCTTCAGGAAAACAGCGTCAGCCTAAAGTCACAATGGCCAGCCCCTCCCTTCAGGAAAACAGCGTCAGCCTAAAGTCACAATGGCCAGCCCCTCCCTTCAGGAAAACAGCGTCAGCCTAAAGTCACAATGGCCAGCCCCTCCCTTCAGGAAAACAGCGTCAGCCTAAGGTCACAATGGCCGGCCCCTCCCTTCAGTAAAACAGCATCAGCCTAAGTTCACAATGGCCGGCCCCTCCCTTCAGGAAAACAGCATCAGCCTAAGTTCACAATGGCCGGCCCCTCCCTTCAGGAAAACAGCATCAGCCTAAGGTCACAATGGCCGGCCCCTCCCTTCAGGAAAACAGCATCAGCCTAAGGTCACAATGGCCAGCCCCTCCCTTCAGGAAAACAGCATCAGCCTAAGGTCACAATGGCCAGCCCCTCCCTTCAGGAAAACAGCATCAGCCTAAGGTCACAATGGCCGGCCCCTCCCTTCAGGAAAACAGCATCAGCCTAAGGTCACAATGGCTGGCCCCTCCCTTCAGGAAAACAGCATCAGCCTAAGGTCACAATGGTCAGCCCCTCCCTTCAGGAAAACAGCATCAGCCTAAAGTCACAATGGCCACCCCTCCGTTCAGGAAAACAGCATCAGCCTAAGGTCACAATGGCCAGCCCCTCCCTTCAGGAAAACAGCATCAGCCTAAGGTCACAATGGCCAGCCCCTCCCTTCAGGAAAACAGCATCAGCCTAAAGTCACAATGGCCAGGCCCTCCGTTCAGGACAACAGCATCAGCCTAAAGTCACAATGGCCAGGCCCTCCCTTCAGGAAAACAGCATCAGCCTAAGGTCACAATGGCCAGCCCCTCCGTTCAGGACAACAGCATCAGCCTAAAGTCACAATGGCCAGGCCCTCCGTTCAGGCAAACAGCATCAGCCTAAGGTCACAATGCCCATCCCCTCCGTTCAGGAAAACAGCATCAGCCTAAGGTCACAATGGCCGGCCCCTCCCTTCAGGAAAACAGCATCAGCCTAAAGTCACAATGGTCAGCCCCTCCCTTCAGGAAAACAGCATCAGCCTAAGGTCACAATGGCCGGCCCCTCCCTTCAGGAAAACAGCATCAGCCTAAAGTCACAATGGCCAGCCCCTCCCTTCAGGAAAACAGCATCAGCCTAAAGTCACAATGGCCAGCCCCTCCCTTCAGGAAAACAGCATCAGCCTAAAGTCACAATGGCCAGCCCCTCCCTTCAGGAAAACAGCATCAGCCTAAGGTCACAATGGCCAGGCCCTCCGTTCAGGAGAACAGCATCAGCCTAAAGTCACAATGGCCAGCCACTCCCTTCACGAAAACAGCATCAGCCTAAGGTCACAATGGCCAGCCCCTCCCTTCAGGAAAACAGCATCAGCCTAAGGTCACAATGGCCGGCCCCTCCCTTCAGGAAAACAGCATCAGCCTAAGGTCACAATGGCCAGCCCCTCCCTTCAGGAAAACAGCATCAGCCTAAAGTCACAATGGCCAGGCCCTCCGTTCAGGACAACAGCATCAGCCTAAAGTCACAATGGCCAGGCCCTCCGTTCAGGACAACAGCATCAGCCTAAAGTCACAATGGCCAGCCCCTCCCTTCAGGAAAACAGCATCAGCCTAAGGTCACAATGGCCAGCCCCTCCCTTCAGGAAAACAGCATCAGCCTAAAGTCACAATGGCCAGCCCGTCCCTTCAGGAAAACAGCATCAGCCTAAGGTCACAATGGCCAGCCCCTCCCTTCAGGAAAACAGCATCAGCCTAAGGTCACAATGGCCAGCCCCTCCCTTCAGGAAAACAGCATCAGCCTAAGGTCACAATGGCCAGCCCCTCCCTTCAGGAAAACAGCATCAGCCTAAGGTCACAATGGCCAGCCCGTCCCTTCAGGAAAACAGCATCAGCCTAAGGTCACAATGGCCGGCCCCTCCCTTCAGGAAAACAGCATCAGCCTAAGGTCACAATGGCCAGCCCCTCCCTTCAGGAAAACAGCATCAGCCTAAGGTCACAATGGCCGGCCCCTCCCTTCAGGAAAACAGCATCAACCTAAGGTCACAATGGCCGACCCCTCCCTTCAGGAAAACAGCATCAGCCTAAGGTCACAATGGCCGGCCCCTCCCTTCAGGAAAACAGCATTAGCCTAAAGTCACAATGGCCGGCCCCTCCCTTCAGGAAAACAGCATCAGCCTAAAGTCACAATGGCCAGCCCCTCCCTTCAGGAAAATAGCATCAGCCTAAAGTCACAATGGCCAGCCCCTCCCTTCAGGAAAACAGCATCAGCCTAAAGTCACAATGGCCAGCCCCTCCCTTCAGGAAAACAGCGTCAGCCTAAAGTCACAATGGCCAGCCCCTCCCTTCAGGAAAACAGCGTCAGCCTAAGGTCACAATGGCCGGCCCCTCCCTTCAGGAAAACAGCATCAGCCTAAGTTCACAATGGCCGGCCCCTCCCTTCAGGAAAACAGCATCAGCCTAAAGTCACAATGGCCGGCCCCTCCCTTCAGGAAAACAGCATCAGCCTAAGGTCACAATGGCCAGCCCCTCCGTTCAGGAAAACAGCATCAGCCTAAGGTCACAATGGCCGGCCCCTCCCTTCAGGAAAACAGCATCAGCCTAAGGTCACAATGGCCGGCCCCTCCCTTCAGGAAAACAGCATCAGCCTAAAGTCACAATGGCCAGCCCCTCCCTTCATGAAAACAGCATCAGCCTAAAGTCACAATGGCCAGCCCCTCCCTTCAGGAAAATAGCATCAGCCTAAAGTCACAATGGCGAGCCCCTCCCTTCAGGAAAACAGCGTCAGCCTAAAGTCACAATGGCCAGCCCCTCCCTTCAGGAAAACAGCGTCAGCCTAAAGTCACAATGGCCAGCCCCTCCCTTCAGGAAAACAGCGTCAGTCTAAGGTCACAATGGCCGGCCCCTCCCTTCAGGAAAACAGCATCAGCCTAAGGTCACAATGGCCGGCCCCTCCCTTCAGGACAACAGCATCAGCCTAAAGTCACAATGGCCAGCCCCTCCCTTCAGGAAAACAGCATCAGCCTAAGGTCACAATGGCCAGCCCCTCCCTTCAGGAAAACAGCATCAGCCTAAAGTCACAATGGCCAGCCCGTCCCTTCAGGAAAACAGCATCAGCCTAAGGTCACAATGGCCAGCCCCTCCCTTCAGGAAAACAGCATCAGCCTAAGGTCACAATGGCCAGCCCCTCCCTTCAGGAAAACAGCATCAGCCTAAGGTCACAATGGCCAGCGCGTCCCTTCAGGAAAACAGCATCAGCCTAAGGTCACAATGGCCGGCCCCTGCCTTCAGGAAAACAGCATCAGCCTAAGGTCACAATGGCCAGCCCCTCCCTTCAGGAAAACAGCATCAGCCTAAGGTCACAATGGCCAGCCCCTCCCTTCAGGAAAACAGCATCAGCCTAAGGTCACAATGGCCGGCCCCTCCCTTCAGGAAAACAGCATCACCCTAAGGTCACAATGGCCGACCCCTCCCTTCAGGAAAACAGCATCAGCCTAAGGTCACAATGGCCAGCCCCTCCCTTCAGGAAAACAGCATCAGCCTAAAGTCACAATGGCCAGCCCCTCCCTTCAGGAAAACAGCATCAGCCTAAAGTCACAATGGCCAGCCCCTCCCTTCAGGAAAATAGCATCAGCCTAAAGTCACAATGGCCAGCCCCTCCCTTCAGGAAAACAGCGTCAGCCTAAAGTCACAATGGCCAGCCCCTCCCTTCAGGAAAACAGCATCAGCCTAAAGTCACAATGGCCAGCCCCTCCCTTCAGGAAAACAGCGTCAGCCTAAGGTCACAATGGCCGGCCCCTCCCTTCAGGAAAACAGCATCAGCCTAAGTTCACAATGGCCGGCCCCTCCCTTCAGGAAAACAGCATCAGCCTAAGGTCACAATGGCCGGCCCCTCCCTTCAGGAAAACAGCATCAGCCTAAGGTCACAATGGCCAGCCCCTCCGTTCAGGAAAACAGCATCAGCCTAAGGTCACAATGGCCGGCCCCTCCCTTCAGGAAAACAGCATCAGCCTAAGGTCACAATGGCCGGCCCCTCCCTTCAGGAAAACAGCATCAGCCTAAAGTCACAATGGCCAGCCCCTCCCTTCATGAAAACAGCATCAGCCTAAAGTCACAATGGCCAGCCCCTCCCTTCAGGAAAATAGCATCAGCCTAAAGTCACAATAGCGAGCCCCTCCCTTCAGGAAAACAGCGTCAGCCTAAAGTCACAATGGCCAGCCCCTCCCTTCAGGAAAACAGCGTCAGCCTAAAGTCACAATGGCCAGCCCCTCCCTTCAGGAAAACAGCATCAGCCTAAAGTCACAATGGCCAGCCCCTCCCTTCAGGAAAACAGCGTCAGCCTAAGGTCACAATGGCCGGCCCCTCCCTTCAGTAAAACAGCATCAGCCTAAGTTCACAATGGCCGGCCCCTCCCTTCAGGAAAACAGCATCAGCCTAAGTTCACAATGGCCGGCCCCTCCCTTCAGGAAAACAGCATCAGCCTAAGGTCACAATGGCCGGCCCCTCCCTTCAGGAAAACAGCATCAGCCTAAGGTCACAATGGCCAGCCCCTCCCTTCAGGAAAACAGCATCAGCCTAAGGTCACAATGGCCAGCCCCTCCCTTCAGGAAAACAGCATCAGCCTAAGGTCACAATGGCCGGCCCCTCCCTTCAGGAAAACAGCATCAGCCTAAGGTCACAATGGCTGGCCCCTCCCTTCAGGAAAACAGCATCAGCCTAAGGTCACAATGGTCAGCCCCTCCCTTCAGGAAAACAGCATCAGCCTAAAGTCACAATGGCCAGCCCCTCCGTTCAGGAAAACAGCATCAGCCTAAGGTCACAATGGCCAGCCCCTCCCTTCAGGAAAACAGCATCAGCCTAAGGTCACAATGGCCAGCCCCTCCCTTCAGGAAAACAGCATCAGCCTAAAGTCACAATGGCCAGGCCCTCCGTTCAGGACAACAGCATCAGCCTAAAGTCACAATGGCCAGGCCCTCCCTTCAGGAAAACAGCATCAGCCTAAGGTCACAATGGCCAGCCCCTCCGTTCAGGACAACAGCATCAGCCTAAAGTCACAATGGCCAGCCCCTCCGTTCAGGACAACAGCATCAGCCTAAAGTCACAATGGCCAGGCCCTCCCTTCAGGACAACAGCATCAGCCTAAAGTCACAATGGCCAGGCCCTCCCTTCAGGAAAACAGCATCAGCCTAAGGTCACAATGGCCAGCCCCTCCCTTCAGGAAAACAGCATCAGCCTAAGGTCACAATGGCCAGCCCCTCCGTTCAGGCAAACAGCATCAGCCTAAGGTCACAATGCCCATCCCCTCCGTTCAGGAAAACAGCATCAGCCTAAGGTCACAATGGCCGGCCCCTCCCTTCAGGAAAACAGCATCAGCCTAAAGTCACAATGGCCAGCCCCTCCCTTCAGGAAAACAGCATCAGCCTAAGGTCACAATGGCCGGCCCCTCCCTTCAGGAAAACAGCATCAGCCTAAAGTCACAATGGCCAGCCCCTCCCTTCAGGAAAACAGCATCAGCCTAAAGTCACAATGGCCAGCCCCTCCCTTCAGGAAAACAGCATCAGCCTAAAGTCACAATGGCCAGCCCCTCCCTTCAGGAAAACAGCATCAGCCTAAAGTCACAATGGCCGGCCCCTCCCTTCAGGAAAACAGCATCAGCCTAAGGTCACAATGGCCGGCCCCTCCCTTCAGGAAAACAGCATCAGCCTAAGGTCACAATGGCCAGCCCCTCCGTTCAGGAAAACAGCATCAGCCTAAGGTCACAATGGCCGGCCCCTCCCTTCAGGAAAACAGCATCAGCCTAAGGTCACAATGGCCGGCCCCTCCCTTCAGGAAAACAGCATCAGCCTAAAGTCACAATGGCCAGCCCCTCCCTTCATGAAAACAGCATCAGCCTAAAGTCACAATGGCCAGCCCCTCCCTTCAGGAAAATAGCATCAGCCTAAAGTCACAATAGCGAGCCCCTCCCTTCAGGAAAACAGCGTCAGCCTAAAGTCACAATGGCCAGCCCCTCCCTTCAGGAAAACAGCGTCAGCCTAAAGTCACAATGGCCAGCCCCTCCCTTCAGGAAAACAGCGTCAGCCTAAAGTCACAATGGCCAGCCCCTCCCTTCAGGAAAACAGCGTCAGCCTAAGGTCACAATGGCCGGCCCCTCCCTTCAGTAAAACAGCATCAGCCTAAGTTCACAATGGCCGGCCCCTCCCTTCAGGAAAACAGCATCAGCCTAAGTTCACAATGGCCGGCCCCTCCCTTCAGGAAAACAGCATCAGCCTAAGGTCACAATGGCCGGCCCCTCCCTTCAGGAAAACAGCATCAGCCTAAGGTCACAATGGCCAGCCCCTCCCTTCAGGAAAACAGCATCAGCCTAAGGTCACAATGGCCGGCCCCTCCCTTCAGGAAAACAGCATCAGCCTAAGGTCACAATGGCTGGCCCCTCCCTTCAGGAAAACAGCATCAGCCTAAGGTCACAATGGTCAGCCCCTCCCTTCAGGAAAACAGCATCAGCCTAAAGTCACAATGGCCAGCCCCTCCGTTCAGGAAAACAGCATCAGCCTAAGGTCACAATGGCCAGCCCCTCCCTTCAGGAAAACAGCATCAGCCTAAGGTCACAATGGCCAGCCCCTCCCTTCAGGAAAACAGCATCAGCCTAAAGTCACAATGGCCAGGCCCTCCGTTCAGGACAACAGCATCAGCCTAAAGTCACAATGGCCAGGCCCTCCCTTCAGGAAAACAGCATCAGCCTAAGGTCACAATGGCCAGCCCCTCCGTTCAGGACAACAGCATCAGCCTAAAGTCACAATGGCCAGCCCCTCCGTTCAGGACAACAGCATCAGCCTAAAGTCACAATGGCCAGGCCCTCCGTTCAGGACAACAGCATCAGCCTAAAGTCACAATGGCCAGGCCCTCCCTTCAGGAAAACAGCATCAGCCTAAGGTCACAATGGCCAGCCCCTCCCTTCAGGAAAACAGCATCAGCCTAAGGTCACAATGGCCAGCCCCTCCGTTCAGGCAAACAGCATCAGCCTAAGGTCACAATGCCCATCCCCTCCGTTCAGGAAAACAGCATCAGCCTAAGGTCACAATGGCCGGCCCCTCCCTTCAGGAAAACAGCATCAGCCTAAAGTCACAATGGCCAGCCCCTCCCTTCAGGAAAACAGCATCAGCCTAAGGTCACAATGGCCGGCCCCTCCCTTCAGGAAAACAGCATCAGCCTAAAGTCACAATGGCCAGCCCCTCCCTTCAGGAAAACAGCATCAGCCTAAAGTCACAATGGCCAGCCCCTCCCTTCAGGAAAACAGCATCAGCCTAAAGTCACAATGGCCAGCCCCTCCCTTCAGGAAAACAGCATCAGCCTAAGGTCACAATGGCCAGGCCCTCCGTTCAGGACAACAGCATCAGCCTAAAGTCACAATGGCCAGGCCCTCCGTTCAGGACAACAGCATCAGCCTAAAGTCACAATGGCCAGCCCCTCCCTTCAGGAAAACAGCATCAGCCTAAGGTCACAATGGCCAGCCCCTCCCTTCAGGAAAACAGCATCAGCCTAAAGTCACAATGGCCAGCCCGTCCCTTCAGGAAAACAGCATCAGCCTAAGGTCACAATGGCCAGCCCCTCCCTTCAGGAAAACAGCATCAGCCTAAGGTCACAATGGCCAGCCCCTCCCTTCAGGAAAACAGCATCAGCCTAAGGTCACAATGGCCAGCCCCTCCCTTCAGGAAAACAGCATCAGCCTAAGGTCACAATGGCCAGCCCGTCCCTTCAGGAAAACAGCATCAGCCTAAGGTCACAATGGCCGGCCCCTCCCTTCAGGAAAACAGCATCAGCCTAAGGTCACAATGGCCAGCCCCTCCCTTCAGGAAAACAGCATCAGCCTAAGGTCACAATGGCCGGCCCCTCCCTTCAGGAAAACAGCATCAACCTAAGGTCACAATGGCCGACCCCTCCCTTCAGGAAAACAGCATCAGCCTAAGGTCACAATGGCCGGCCCCTCCCTTCAGGAAAACAGCATTAGCCTAAAGTCACAATGGCCGGCCCCTCCCTTCAGGAAAACAGCATCAGCCTAAAGTCACAATGGCCAGCCCCTCCCTTCAGGAAAATAGCATCAGCCTAAAGTCACAATGGCCAGCCCCTCCCTTCAGGAAAACAGCATCAGCCTAAAGTCACAATGGCCAGCCCCTCCCTTCAGGAAAACAGCGTCAGCCTAAAGTCACAATGGCCAGCCCCTCCCTTCAGGAAAACAGCGTCAGCCTAAGGTCACAATGGCCGGCCCCTCCCTTCAGGAAAACAGCATCAGCCTAAGTTCACAATGGCCGGCCCCTCCCTTCAGGAAAACAGCATCAGCCTAAAGTCACAATGGCCGGCCCCTCCCTTCAGGAAAACAGCATCAGCCTAAGGTCACAATGGCCAGCCCCTCCGTTCAGGAAAACAGCATCAGCCTAAGGTCACAATGGCCGGCCCCTCCCTTCAGGAAAACAGCATCAGCCTAAAGTCACAATGGCCAGCCCCTCCCTTCATGAAAACAGCATCAGCCTAAAGTCACAATGGCCAGCCCCTCCCTTCAGGAAAATAGCATCAGCCTAAAGTCACAATGGCGAGCCCCTCCCTTCAGGAAAACAGTGTCAGCCTAAAGTCACAATGGCCAGCCCCTCCCTTCAGGAAAACAGCGTCAGCCTAAAGTCACAATGGCCAGCCCCTCCCTTCAGGAAAACAGCGTCAGTCTAAGGTCACAATGGCCGGCCCCTCCCTTCAGGAAAACAGCATCAGCCTAAGGTCACAATGGCCGGCCCCTCCCTTCAGGAAAACAGCATCAGCCTAAGGTCACAATGGCCGGCCCCTCCCTTCAGGAAAACAGCATCAGCCTAAGGTCACAATGGCCGGCCCCTCCCTTCAGGAAAACAGAATCAGCCTAAGGTCACAATGGCCAGCCCCTCCCTTCAGGAAAACAGCATCAGCCTAAGGTCACAATGGCCAGCCCCTCCCTTCAGGAAAACAGCATCAGCCTAAGGTCACAATGGCCGGCCCCTCCCTTCAGGAAAACAGCATCAGCCTAAGGTCACAATGGCTGGCCCCTCCCTTCAGGAAAACAGCATCAGCCTAAGGTCACAATGGTCAGCCCCTCCCTTCAGGAAAACAGCATCAGCCTAAAGTCACAATGGCCAGCCCCTCCGTTCAGGAAAACAGCATCAGCCTAAGGTCACAATGGCCAGCCCCTCCCTTCAGGAAAACAGCATCAGCCTAAAGTCACAATGGCCAGCCCCTCCCTTCAGGAAAACAGCATCAGCCTAAAGTCACAATGGCCAGCCCCTCCCTTCAGGAAAACAGCATCAGCCTAAAGTCACAATGGCCAGCCCCTCCCTTCAGGAAAAGAGCATCAGCCTAAGGTCACAATGGCCAGCCCCTCCCTTCAGGAAAACAGCATCAGCCTAAAGTCACAATGGCCAGCCCTCTCCCTTCAGGAAAACAGCATCAGCCTGAAGTCACAATGGCCAGGCCCTCCCTTCAGGAAAACAGCATCAGCCTAAGGTCACAATGGCCAGGCCCTCCGTTCAGGAGAACAGCATCAGCCTAAAGTCACAATGGCCAGCCCCTCCCTTCAGGAAAACAGCATCAGCCTAAAGTCACAATGGCCAGCCCCTCCCTTCAGGAAAACAGCATCAGCCTAAGGTCACAATGGCCAGGCCCTCCCTTCAGGAAAACAGCATCAGCCTAAGGTTACAATGGCCAGCCCCTCCCTTCAGGAAAACAGCATCAGCCTAAAGTCACAATGGCCAGCCCCTCCCTTCAGGTAAACAGCATCAGCCTAAGGTCACAACGGCCAGCCCCTCCCTTCAGGAAAACAGCATCAGCCTAAGGTTACAATGGCCAGCCCCTCCCTTCAGGAAAACAGCATCAGCCTAAAGTCACAATGGCCAGGCCCTCCGTTCAGGACAACAGCATCAGCCTAAAGTCACAATGGCCAGGCCCTCCCTTCAGGAAAACAGCATCAGCCTAAGGTCACAATGGCCAGCCCCTCCCTTCAGGAAAACAGCATCAGCCTAAAGTCACAATGGCCAGGCCCTCCGTTCAGGACAACAGCATCAGCCTAAAGTCACAATGGCCGGCCCCTCCCTTCAGGAAAACAGCATCAGCCTAAGGTCACAATGCCCATCCCCTCCGTTCAGGAAAACAGCATCAGCCTAAGGTCACAATGGCCGGCCCCTCCCTTCAGGAAAACAGCATCAGCCTAAAGTCACAATGGCCAGCCCCTCCCTTCAGGAAAACAGCATGAGCCTAAGGTCACAATGGCCGGCCCCTCCCTTCAGGAAAACAGCATCAGCCTAAAGTCACAATGGCCAGCCCCTCCCTTCAGGAAAACAGCATCAGCCTAAAGTCACAATGGCCAGCCCCTCCCTTCAGGAAAACAGCATCAGCCTAAAGTCACAATGGCCAGCCCCTCCCTTCAGGAAAACAGCATCAGCCTAAGGTCACAATGGCCAGGCCCTCTGTTCAGGAGAACAGCATCAGCCTAAAGTCACAATGGCCAGCCACTCCCTTCACGAAAACAGCATCAGCCTAAGGTCACAATGGCCAGCCCGTCCCTTCAGGAAAACAGCATAAGCCTAAGGTCACAATGGCCGGCCCCTCCCTTCAGGAAAACAGCATCAGCCTAAGGTCACAATGGCCAGCCCCTCCCTTCAGGAAAACAGCATCAGCCTAAAGTCACAATGGCCAGCCCGTCCCTTCAGGAAAACAGCATCAGCCTAAGGTCACAATGGCCAGCCCCTCCCTTCAGGAAAACAGCATCAGCCTAAGGTCACAATGGCCAGCCCCTCCCTTCAGGAAAACAGCATCAGCCTAAGGTCACAATGGCCGGCCCCTGCCTTCAGGAAAACAGCATCAGCCTAAGGTCACAATGGCCAGCCCCTCCCTTCAGGAAAACAGCATCAGCCTAAGGTCACAATGGCCGGCCCCTCCCTTCAGGAAAACAGCATCAACCTAAGGTCACAATGGCCGACCCCTCCCTTCAGGAAAACAGCATCAGCCTAAGGTCACAATGGCCGGCCCCTCCCTTCAGGAAAAGAGCATTAGCCTAAAGTCACAATGGCCAGCCCCTCCCTTCAGGAAAACAGCATCAGCCTAAAGTCACAATGGCCAGCCCCTCCCTTCAGGAAAATAGCATCAGCCTAAAGTCACAATGGCCAGCCCCTCCCTTCAGGAAAACAGCGTCAGCCTAAAGTCACAATGGCCAGCCCCTCCCTTCAGGAAAACAGCGTCAGCCTAAAGTCACAATGGCCAGCCCCTCCCTTCAGGAAAACAGCGTCAGCCTAAGGTCACAATGGCCGGCCCCTCCCTTCAGGAAAACAGCATCAGCCTAAGTTCACAATGGCCGGCCCCTCCCTTCAGGAAAACAGCATCAGCCTAAGGTCACAATGGCCGGCCCCTCCCTTCAGGAAAACAGCATCAGCCTAAGGTCACAATGGCCAGCCCCTCCGTTCAGGAAAACAGCATCAGCCTAAGGTCACAATGGCCAGCCCCTCCCTTCAGGAAAACAGCATCAGCCTAAGGTCACAATGGCCAGCCCCTCCCTTCAGGAAAACAGCATCAGCCTAAGGTCACAATGGCCGGCCCCTCCCTTCAGGAAAACAGCATCAGCCTAAGGTCACAATGGTCAGCCCCTCCCTTCAGGAAAACAGCATCAGCCTAAAGTCACAATGGCCAGACCCTCCCTTCAGGAAAACAGCATCAGCCTAAGGTCACAATGGCCGGCCCCTCCCTTCAGGAAAACAGCATCAGCCTAAGGTCACAATGGCCAGGCCCTCCCTTCAGGAAAACAGCATCAGCCTAAGGTCACAATGGCCGGCCCCTCCCTTCAGGAAAACAGCATCAGCCTAAAGTCACAATGGCCAGCCCCTCCCTTCAGGAAAACAGCATCAGCCTAAAGTCACAATGGGCAGCCCCTCCCTTCAGGAAAACAGCATCAGCCTAAAGTCACAATGGCGAGCCCCTCCCTTCAGGAAAACAGCGTCAGCCTAAAGTCACAATGGCCAGCCCCTCCCTTCAGGAAAACAGCGTCAGCCTAAAGTCACAATGGCGAGCCCCTCCCTTCAGGAAAACAGCGTCAGCCTAAAGTCACAATGGCCAGCCCCTCCCTTCAGGAAAACAGCGTCAGCCTAAAGTCACAATGGCCAGGCCCTCCCTTCAGGAAAACAGCGTCAGTCTAAGGTCACAATGGCCGGCCCCTCCCTTCAGGAAAACAGCATCAGCCTAAGGTCACAATGGCCGGCTCCTCCCTTCAGGAAAACAGCATCAGCCTAAGGTCACAATGGCCGGCCCCTCCCTTCAGGAAAACAGCATCAGCCTAAGGTCACAATGGCCGGCCCCTCCCTTCAGGAAAACAGAATCAGCCTAAGGTCACAATGGCCAGCCCCTCCCTTCAGGAAAACAGCATCAGCCTAAGGTCACAATGGCCAGCCCCTCCCTTCAGGAAAACAGCATCAGCCTAAGGTCACAATGGCCGGCCCCTCCCTTCAGGAAAACAGCATCAGCCTAAGGTCACAATGGCTGGCCCCTCCCTTCAGGAAAACAGCATCAGCCTAAGGTCACAATGGTCAGCCCCTCCCTTCAGGAAAACAGCATCAGCCTAAAGTCACAATGGCCAGCCCCTCCGTTCAGGAAAACAGCATCAGCCTAAGGTCACAATGGCCAGCCCCTCCCTTCAGGAATACAGCATCAGCCTAAAGTCACAATGGCCAGCCCCTCCCTTCAGGAAAACAGCATCAGCCTAAAGTCACAATGGCCAGCCCCTCCCTTCAGGAAAACAGCATCAGCCTAAAGTCACAATGGCCAGCCCCTCCCTTCAGGAAAAGAGCATCAGCCTAAGGTCACAATGGCCAGCCCCTCCCTTCAGGAAAACAGCATCAGCCTAAAGTCACAATGGCCAGCCCTCTCCCTTCAGGAAAACAGCATCAGCCTGAAGTCACAATGGCCAGGCCCTCCCTTCAGGAAAACAGCATGAGCCTAAGGTCACAATGGCCAGGCCCTCCGTTCAGGAGAACAGCATCAGCCTAAAGTCACAATGGCCAGCCCCTCCCTTCAGGAAAACAGCATCAGCCTAAAGTCACAATGGCCAGCCCCTCCCTTCAGGAAAACAGCATCAGCCTAAGGTCACAATGCCCAGCCCGTCCCTTCAGGTAAACAGCATCAGCCTAAGGTCACAACGGCCAGCCCCTCCCTTCAGGAAAACAGCATCAGCCTAAGGTCACAATGGCCAGCCCCTCCCTTCAGGAAAACAGCATCAGCCTAAGGTCACAATGGCCAGCCCCTCCCTTCAGGAAAACAGCATCAGCCTAAGGTCACAATGGCCAGCCCGTCCCTTCAGGAAAACAGCATCAGCCTAAGGTCACAATGGCCGGCCCCTCCCTTCAGGAAAACAGCATCAGCCTAAGGTCACAATGGCCAGCCCCTCCCTTCAGGAAAACAGCATCAGCCTAAGGTCACAATGGCCGGCCCCTCCCTTCAGGAAAACAGCATCAGCCTAAGGTCACAATGGCCAGCCCCTCCCTTCAGGAAAACAGCATCAGCCTAAAGTCACAATGGCCGGCCCCTCCCTTCAGGAAAACAGCATCAGCCTAAGGTCACAATGGCCAGCCCGTCCCTTCAGGAAAACAGCATCAGCCTAAAGTCACAATGGCCAGCCCCTCCCTTCAGGAAAACAGCATCAGCCTAAAGTCACAATGGCCAGCCCCTCCCTTCAGGAAAACAGCATCAGTCTAAGGTCACAATGGCTAGCCCCTCCCTTCAGGAAAACAGCATCAGCCTAAGGTCACAATGGCCGGCCCCTCCCTTCAGGAAAACAGCATCAGCCTAAGATCACAATGGCCAGCCCCTCCCTTCAGGAAAACAGCATCAGCCTAAGGTCACAATGGCCGGCTCCTCCCTTCAGGAAAACAGCATCAGCCTAAGGTCACAATGGCCAGCCCGTCCCTTCAGGAAAACAGCATCAGCCTAAAGTCACAATGGCCAGCCCCTCCCTTCAGGAAAACAGCGTCAGCCTAAAGTCACAATGGCCAGCCCCTCCCTTCAGGAAAACAGCGTCAGCCTAAGGTCACAATGGCCAGCCCCTCCCTTCAGGAAAACAGCATCAGCCTAAGGTCACAATGGCCGGCCCCTCCCTTCAGGAAAACAGCATCAGCCTAAGGTCACAACGGCCAGCCCCTCCCTTCAGGAAAACAGCATCAGCCTAAGGTTACAATGGCCAGCCCCTCCCTTCAGGAAAACAGCATCAGCCTAAAGTCACAATGGCCAGGCCCTCCGTTCAGGACAACAGCATCAGCCTAAAGTCACAATGGCCAGGCCCTCCCTTCAGGAAAACAGCATCAGCCTAAGGTCACAATGGCCAGCCCCTCCCTTCAGGAAAACAGCATCAGCCTAAAGTCACAATGGCCAGGCCCTCCGTTCAGGACAACAGCATCAGCCTAAAGTCACAATGGCCGGCCCCTCCCTTCAGGACAACAGCATCAGCCTAAGGTCACAATGCCCATCCCCTCCGTTCAGGAAAACAGCATCAGCCTAAGGTCACAATGGCCGGCCCCTCCCTTCAGGAAAACAGCATCAGCCTAAAGTCACAATGGCCAGCCCCTCCCTTCAGGAAAACAGCATGAGCCTAAGGTCACAATGGCCGGCCCCTCCCTTCAGGAAAACAGCATCAGCCTAAAGTCACAATGGCCAGCCCCTCCCTTCAGGAAAACAGCATCAGCCTAAAGTCACAATGGCCAGCCCCTCCCTTCAGGAAAACAGCATCAGCCTAAAGTCACAATGGCCAGCCCCTCCCTTCAGGAAAACAGCATCAGCCTAAGGTCACAATGGCCAGGCCCTCCGTTCAGGAGAACAGCATCAGCCTAAAGTCAAAATGGCCAGCCACTCCCTTCACGAAAACAGCATCAGCCTAAGGTCACAATGGCCAGCCCGTCCCTTCAGGAAAACAGCATAAGCCTAAGGTCACAATGGCCGGCCCCTCCCTTCAGGAAAACAGCATCAGCCTAAGGTCACAATGGCCGGCCCCTCCCTTCAGGAAAACAGCATCAGCCTAAAGTCACAATGGCCAGCCCGTCCCTTCAGGAAAACAGCATCAGCCTAAGGTCACAATGGCCAGCCCCTCCCTTCAGGAAAACAGCATCAGCCTAAGGTCACAATGGCCAGCCCCTCCCTTCAGGAAAACAGCATCAGCCTAAGGTCACAATGGCCAGCCCCTCCCTTCAGGAAAACAGCATCAGCCTAAGGTCACAATGGCCGGCCCCTGCCTTCAGGAAAACAGCATCAGCCTAAGGTCACAATGGCCAGCCCCTCCCTTCAGGAAAACAGCATCAGCCTAAGGTCACAATGGCCAGCCCCTCCCTTCAGGAAAACAGCATCAGCCTAAGGTCACAATGGCCGGCCCCTGCCTTCAGGAAAACAGCATCAGCCTAAGGTCACAATGGCCAGCCCCTCCCTTCAGGAAAACAGCATCAGCCTAAGGTCACAATGGCCGGCCCCTCCCTTCAGGAAAACAGCATCAACCTAAGGTCACAATGGCCGACCCCTCCCTTCAGGAAAACAGCATCAGCCTAAGGTCACAATGGCCGGCCCCTCCCTTCAGGAAAACAGCATTAGCCTAAAGTCACAATGGCCAGCCCCTCCCTTCAGGAAAACAGCATCAGCCTAAAGTCACAATGGCCAGCCCCTCCCTTCAGGAAAATAGCATCAGCCTAAAGTCACAATGGCCAGCCCCTCCCTTCAGGAAAACAGCGTCAGCCTAAAGTCACAATGGCCAGCCCCTCCCTTCAGGAAAACAGCGTCAGCCTAAAGTCACAATGGCCAGCCCCTCCCTTCAGGAAAACAGCGTCAGCCTAAGGTCACAATGGCCGGCCCCTCCCTTCAGGAAAACAGCATCAGCCTAAGTTCACAATGGCCGGCCCCTCCCTTCAGGAAAACAGCATCAGCCTAAGGTCACAATGGCCGGCCCCTCCCTTCAGGAAAACAGCATCAGCCTAAGGTCACAATGGCCAGCCCCTCCGTTCAGGAAAACAGCATCAGCCTAAGGTCACAATGGCCAGCCCCTCCCTTCAGGAAAACAGCATCAGCCTAAGGTCACAATGGCCAGCCCCTCCCTTCAGGAAAACAGCATCAGCCTAAGGTCACAATGGCCGGTCCCTCCCTTCAGGAAAACAGCATCAGCCTAAGGTCACAATGGTCAGCCCCTCCCTTCAGGAAAACAGCATCAGCCTAAAGTCACAATGGCCAGGCCCTCCCTTCAGGAAAACAGCATCAGCCTAAGGTCACAATGGCCGGCCCCTCCCTTCAGGAAAACAGCATCAGCCTAAGGTCACAATGGCCAGGCCCTCCCTTCAGGAAAACAGCATCAGCCTAAGGTCACAATGGCCGGCCCCTCCCTTCAGGAAAACAGCATCAGCCTAAAGTCACAATGGCCAGCCCCTCCCTTCAGGAAAACAGCATCAGCCTAAAGTCACAATGGCCAGCCCCTCCCTTCAGGAAAATAGCATCAGCCTAAAGTCACAATGGCGAGCCCCTCCCTTCAGGAAAACAGCGTCAGCCTAAAGTCACAATGGCCAGCCCCTCCCTTCAGGAAAACAGCGTCAGCCTAAGGTCACAATGGCCAGCCCCTCCCTTCAGGAAAACAGCGTCAGTCTAAGGTCACAATGGCCGGCCCCTCCCTTCAGGAAAACAGCATCAGCCTAAGGTCACAATGGCCGGCCCCTCCCTTCAGTTAAACAGCATCAGCCTAAGGTCACAATGGCCGGCCCCTCCCTTCAGGAAAACAGCATCAGCCTAAGGTCACAATGGCCGGCCCCTCCCTTCAGGAAAACAGAATCAGCCTAAGGTCACAATGGCCAGCCCCTCCCTTCAGGAAAACAGCATCAGCCTAAGGTCACAATGGCCAGCCCCTCCCTTCAGGAAAACAGCATCAGCCTAAGGTCACAATGGCCGGCCCCTCCCTTCAGGAAAACAGCATCAGCCTAAGGTCACAATGGCTGGCCCCTCCCTTCAGGAAAACAGCATCAGCCTAAGGTCACAATGGTCAGCCCCTCCCTTCAGGAAAACAGCATCAGCCTAAAGTCACAATGGCCAGCCCCTCCGTTCAGGAAAACAGCATCAGCCTAAGGTCACAATGGCCAGCCCCTCCCTTCAGGAATACAGCATCAGCCTAAAGTCACAATGGCCAGCCCCTCCCTTCAGGAAAACAGCATCAGCCTAAAGTCACAATGGCCAGCCCCTCCCTTCAGGAAAACAGCATCAGCCTAAAGTCACAATGGCCAGCCCCTCCCTTCAGGAAAAGAGCATCAGCCTAAGGTCACAATGGCCAGCCCCTCCCTTCAGGAAAACAGCATCAGCCTAAAGTCACAATGGCCAGCCCTCTCCCTTCAGGAAAACAGCATCAGCCTGAAGTCACAATGGCCAGGCCCTCCCTTCAGGAAAACAGCATCAGCCTAAGGTCACAATGGCCAGGCCCTCCGTTCAGGAGAACAGCATCAGCCTAAAGTCACAATGGCCAGCCCCTCCCTTCAGGAAAACAGCATCAGCCTAAAGTCACAATGGCCAGCCCCTCCCTTCAGGAAAACAGCATCAGCCTAAGGTCACAATGCCCAGCCCGTCCCTTCAGGTAAACAGCATCAGCCTAAGGTCACAACGGCCAGCCCCTCCCTTCAGGAAAACAGCATCAGCCTAAGGTCACAATGGCCAGCCCCTCCCTTCAGGAAAACAGCATCAGCCTAAGGTCACAATGGCCAGCCCCTCCCTTCAGGAAAACAGCATCAGCCTAAGGTCACAATGGCCAGCCCGTCCCTTCAGGAAAACAGCATCAGCCTAAGGTCACAATGGCCGGCCCCTCCCTTCAGGAAAACAGCATCAGCCTAAGGTCACAATGGCCAGCCCCTCCCTTCAGGAAAACAGCATCAGCCTAAGGTCACAATGGCCAGCCCCTCCCTTCAGGAAAACAGCATCAGCCTAAAGTCACAATGGCCAGCCCCTCCCTTCAGGAAAACAGCATCAGCCTAAAGTCACAATGGCCGGCCCCTCCCTTCAGGAAAACAGCATCAGCCTAAAGTCACAATGGCCAGCCCGTCCCTTCAGGAAAACAGCATCAGCCTAAAGTCACAATGGCCAGCCCCTCCCTTCAGGAAAACAGCATCAGCCTAAAGTCACAATGGCTAGCCCCTCCCTTCAGGAAAACAGCATCAGCCTAAGGTCACAATGGCCGGCCCCTCCCTTCAGGAAAACAGCATCAGCCTAAGGTCACAATGGCCAGCCCCTCCCTTCAGGAAAACAGCATCAGCCTAAGGTCACAATGGCCGGCTCCTCCCTTCAGGAAAACAGCATCAGCCTAAGGTCACAATGGCCGGCTCCTCCCTTCAGGAAAACAGCATCAGCCTAAGGTCACAATGGCCAGCCCGTCCCTTCAGGAAAACAGCATCAGCCTAAAGTCACAATGGCCAGCCCCTCCCTTCAGGAAAACAGCGTCAGCCTAAAGTCACAATGGCCAGCCCCTCCCTTCAGGAAAACAGCGTCAGCCTAAGGTCACAATGGCTAGCCCCTCCCTTCAGGAAAACAGCATCAGCCTAAGGTCACAATGGCCGGCCCCTCCCTTCAGGAAAACAGCATCAGCCTAAGGTCACAATGGCCAGCCCCTCCCTTCAGGAAAACAGCATCAGCCTAAGGTCACAATGGCCGGCCCCTCCCTTCAGGAAAACAGCATCAGCCTAAGGTCACAATGGCCAGCCCCTCCCTTCAGGAAAACAGCATCAGCCTAAAGTCACAATGGCCGGCCCCTCCCTTCAGGAAAACAGCATCAGCCTAAGGTCACAATGGCCAGGCCCTCCCTTCAGGAAAACAGCATCAGCCTAAGGTCACAATGGCCGGCCCCTCCCTTCAGGAAAACAGCATCAGCCTAAAGTCACAATGGCCAGCCCCTCCCTTCAGGAAAACAGCATCAGCCTAAAGTCACAATGGCCAGCCCCTCCCTTCAGGAAAATAGCATCAGCCTAAAGTCACAATGGCGAGCCCCTCCCTTCAGGAAAACAGCGTCAGCCTAAAGTCACAATGGCCAGCCCCTCCCTTCAGGAAAACAGCGTCAGCCTAAGGTCACAATGGCCAGCCCCTCCCTTCAGGAAAACAGCGTCAGTCTAAGGTCACAATGGCCGGCCCCTCCCTTCAGGAAAACAGCATCAGCCTAAGGTCACAATGGCCGGCCCCTCCCTTCAGTTAAACAGCATCAGCCTAAGGTCACAATGGCCGGCCCCTCCCTTCAGGAAAACAGCATCAGCCTAAGGTCACAATGGCCGGCCCCTCCCTTCAGGAAAACAGAATCAGCCTAAGGTCACAATGGCCAGCCCCTCCCTTCAGGAAAACAGCATCAGCCTAAGGTCACAATGGCCAGCCCCTCCCTTCAGGAAAACAGCATCAGCCTAAGGTCACAATGGCCGGCCCCTCCCTTCAGGAAAACAGCATCAGCCTAAGGTCACAATGGCTGGCCCCTCCCTTCAGGAAAACAGCATCAGCCTAAGGTCACAATGGTCAGCCCCTCCCTTCAGGAAAACAGCATCAGCCTAAAGTCACAATGGCCAGCCCCTCCGTTCAGGAAAACAGCATCAGCCTAAGGTCACAATGGCCAGCCCCTCCCTTCAGGAATACAGCATCAGCCTAAAGTCACAATGGCCAGCCCCTCCCTTCAGGAAAACAGCATCAGCCTAAAGTCACAATGGCCAGCCCCTCCCTTCAGGAAAACAGCATCAGCCTAAAGTCACAATGGCCAGCCCCTCCCTTCAGGAAAAGAGCATCAGCCTAAGGTCACAATGGCCAGCCCCTCCCTTCAGGAAAACAGCATCAGCCTAAAGTCACAATGGCCAGCCCTCTCCCTTCAGGAAAACAGCATCAGCCTGAAGTCACAATGGCCAGGCCCTCCCTTCAGGAAAACAGCATCAGCCTAAGGTCACAATGGCCAGGCCCTCCGTTCAGGAGAACAGCATCAGCCTAAAGTCACAATGGCCAGCCCCTCCCTTCAGGAAAACAGCATCAGCCTAAAGTCACAATGGCCAGCCCCTCCCTTCAGGAAAACAGCATCAGCCTAAGGTCACAATGCCCAGCCCGTCCCTTCAGGTAAACAGCATCAGCCTAAGGTCACAACGGCCAGCCCCTCCCTTCAGGAAAACAGCATCAGCCTAAGGTCACAATGGCCAGCCCCTCCCTTCAGGAAAACAGCATCAGCCTAAGGTCACAATGGCCAGCCCCTCCCTTCAGGAAAACAGCATCAGCCTAAGGTCACAATGGCCAGCCCGTCCCTTCAGGAAAACAGCATCAGCCTAAGGTCACAATGGCCGGCCCCTCCCTTCAGGAAAACAGCATCAGCCTAAGGTCACAATGGCCAGCCCCTCCCTTCAGGAAAACAGCATCAGCCTAAGGTCACAATGGCCAGCCCCTCCCTTCAGGAAAACAGCATCAGCCTAAAGTCACAATGGCCAGCCCCTCCCTTCAGGAAAACAGCATCAGCCTAAAGTCACAATGGCCGGCCCCTCCCTTCAGGAAAACAGCATCAGCCTAAAGTCACAATGGCCAGCCCGTCCCTTCAGGAAAACAGCATCAGCCTAAAGTCACAATGGCCAGCCCCTCCCTTCAGGAAAACAGCATCAGCCTAAAGTCACAATGGCTAGCCCCTCCCTTCAGGAAAACAGCATCAGCCTAAGGTCACAATGGCCGGCCCCTCCCTTCAGGAAAACAGCATCAGCCTAAGGTCACAATGGCCAGCCCCTCCCTTCAGGAAAACAGCATCAGCCTAAGGTCACAATGGCCGGCTCCTCCCTTCAGGAAAACAGCATCAGCCTAAGGTCACAATGGCCGGCTCCTCCCTTCAGGAAAACAGCATCAGCCTAAGGTCACAATGGCCAGCCCGTCCCTTCAGGAAAACAGCATCAGCCTAAAGTCACAATGGCCAGCCCCTCCCTTCAGGAAAACAGCGTCAGCCTAAAGTCACAATGGCCAGCCCCTCCCTTCAGGAAAACAGCGTCAGCCTAAGGTCACAATGGCTAGCCCCTCCCTTCAGGAAAACAGCATCAGCCTAAGGTCACAATGGCCGGCCCCTCCCTTCAGGAAAACAGCATCAGCCTAAGGTCACAATGGCCAGCCCCTCCCTTCAGGAAAACAGCATCAGCCTAAGGTCACAATGGCCGGCCCCTCCCTTCAGGAAAACAGCATCAGCCTAAGGTCACAATGGCCAGCCCCTCCCTTCAGGAAAACAGCATCAGCCTAAAGTCACAATGGCCGGCCCCTCCCTTCAGGAAAACAGCATCAGCCTAAGGTCACAATGGCCAGCCCGTCCCTTCAGGAAAACAGCATCAGCCTAAAGTCACAATGGCCAGCCCCTCCCTTCAGGAAAACAGCATCAGCCTAAAGTCACAATGGCCAGCCCCTCCCTTCAGGAAAACAGCATCAGCCTAAGGTCACAATGGCCGGCCCCTCCCTTCAGGAAAACAGCATCAGCCTAAGGTCACAATGGCCGGCCCCTCCCTTCAGGAAAACAGCATCAGCCTAAGGTCACAATGGCCAGCCCCTCCCTTCAGGAAAACAGCATCAGCCTAAGGTCACAATGGCCGGCCCCTCCCTTCAGGAAAACAGCATCAGCCTAAGGTCACAATGGCCAGCCCGTCCCTTCAGGAAAACAGCATCAGCCTAAAGTCACAATGGCCAGCCCCTCCCTTCAGGAAAACAGCGTCAGCCTAAAGTCACAATGGCCAGCCCCTCCCTTCAGGAAAACAGCGTCAGCCTAAAGTAACAATGGCCAGCCCCTCCCTTCAGGAAAAGAGCATCAGCCTAAGGTCACAATGGCCAGCCCCTCCCTTCAGGAAAACAGCATCAGCCTAAAGTCACAATGGCCAGCCCCTCCCTTCAGGAAAAGAGCATCAGCCTAAGGTCACAATGGCCAGCCCCTCCCTTCAGGAAAAGAGCATCAGCCTAAGGTCACAATGGCCAGCCCCTCCCTTCAGGAAAACAGCATCAGCCTAAGTTCACAATGCCCATCCCCTCCGTTCAGGAAAACAGCATCAGTCTAAGGTCACAATGGCCGGCCCCTCCGTTCAGTAAAACAGCATCAGCCTAAAGTCACAATGGCCAGCCCCTCCCTTCAGGAAAACAGCATCAGCCTAAGGTCACAATGGCCAGCCCCTCCCTTCAGGAAAACAGCATCAGCCTAAAGTCACAATGGCCAGCCCCTCCCTTCAGGAAAACAGCATCAGCCTAAAGTCACAATGGCCAGCCCCTCCCTTCAGGAAAACAGCATCAGCCTAAAGTCACAATGGCCAGCCCCTCCCTTCAGGAAAAGAGCATCAGCCTAAGGTCACAATGGCCGGCCCCTCCGTTCAGGAAAACAGCATCAGCCTAAAGTCACAATGGCCAGCCTGTCCCTTCAGGAAAACAGCATCAGCCTAAGGTCACAATGGCCAGCCCGTCCCTTCAGGAAAACAGCATCAGCCTAAGGTCACAATGGCCAGCCCCTCCCTTCAGGACAACAGCATCAGCCTAAAGTCACAATGGCCAGGCCCTCCGTTCAGGACAACAGCATCAGCCTAAAGTCACAATGGCCAGGCCCTCCGTTCAGGACAACAGCATCACCCTAAAGTCACAATGGCCGGCCCCTCCCTTCAGGACAACAGCATCAGCCTAAGGTCACAATGGCCAGCCCCTCCCTTCAGGAAAACAGCATCAGCCTAAGGTCACAATGGCCGGCCCCTCCCTTCAGGAAAACAGCATCAGCCTAAGGTCACAATGGCCAGCCCCTCCCTTCAGGAAAACAGCATCAGCCTAAAGTCACAATGGCCGGCCCCTCCCTTCAGGAAAACAGCATCAGCCTAAGGTCACAATGGCCAGCCCGTCCCTTCAGGAAAACAGCATCAGCCTAAAGTCACAATGGCCAGCCCCTCCCTTCAGGAAAACAGCATCAGCCTAAAGTCACAATGGCCAGCCCCTCCCTTCAGGAAAACAGCATCAGCCTAAGGTCACAATGGCTAGCCCCTCCCTTCAGGAAAACAGCATCAGCCTAAGGTCACAATGGCCGGCCCCTCCCTTCAGGAAAACAGCATCAGCCTAAGGTCACAATGGCCAGCCCCTCCCTTCAGGAAAACAGCATCAGCCTAAGGTCACAATGGCCGGCCCCTCCCTTCAGGAAAACAGCATCAGCCTAAGGTCACAATGGCCAGCCCGTCCCTTCAGGAAAACAGCATCAGCCTAAAGTCACAATGGCCAGCCCCTCCCTTCAGGAAAACAGCGTCAGCCTAAAGTCACAATCGCCAGCCCCTCCCTTCAGGAAAACAGCGTCAGCCTAAAGTCACAATGGCCAGCCCCTCCCTTCAGGAAAAGAGCATCAGCCTAAGGTCACAATGGCCAGCCCCTCCCTTCAGGAAAACAGCATCAGCCTAAAGTCACAATGGCCAGCCCCTCCCTTCAGGAAAACAGCATCAGCCTAAAGTCACAATGGCCAGCCCCTCCCTTCAGGAAAACAGCATCAGCCTAAGGTCACAATGGCCAGCCCCTCCGTTCAGGAAAACAGCATCAGCCTAAAGTCACAATGGCCGGCCCCTCCCTTCAGGAAAACAGCATCAGCCTAAAGTCACAATGGCCAGCCCCTCCCTTCAGGAAAACAGCATCAGCCTAAGGTCACAATGGCCAGCCCCTCCCTTCAGGAAAACAGCATCAGCCTAAAGTCACAATGGCCAGCCCCTCCCTTCAGGAAAACAGCATCAGCCTAAAGTCACAATGGCCAGCCCCTCCCTTCAGGAAAACAGCATCAGCCTAAAGTCACAATGGCCAGCCCCTCCCTTCAGGAAAAGAGCATCAGCCTAAGGTCACAATGGCCGGCCCCTCCGTTCAGGAAAACAGCATCAGCCTAAAGTCACAATGGCCAGCCTGTCCCTTCAGGAAAACAGCATCAGCCTAAGGTCACAATGGCCAGCCCGTCCCTTCAGGAAAACAGCATCAGCCTAAGGTCACAATGGCCAGCCCCTCCCTTCAGGACAACAGCATCAGCCTAAAGTCACAATGGCCAGGCCCTCCGTTCAGGACAACAGCATCAGCCTAAAGTCACAATGGCCGGCCCCTCCCTTCAGGACAACAGCATCAGCCTAAGGTCACAATGGCCAGCCCGTCCCTTCAGGAAAACAGCATCAGCCTAAGGTTACAATGGCCAGCCCCTCCCTTCAGGAAAACAGCATCAGCCTAAGGTCACAATGGCCGGCCCCTCCCTTCAGGAAAACAGCATCAGCCTATGGTCACAATGGCCGGCCCCTCCCTTCAGGAAAACAGCATCAGCCTAAAGTCACAATGGCCAGCCCCTCCCTTCAGGAAAACAGCATCAGCCTAAGGTCACAATGGCCAGCCCCTCCCTTCAGGAAAACAGCATCAGCCTAAGGTCACAATGGCCAGCCCCTCCCTTCAGGAAAACAGCATCAGCCTAAGGTCACAATGGCCAGCCCGTCCCTTCAGGAAAACAGCATCAGCCTAAGGTCACAATGGCCGGCCCCTCCCTTCAGGAAAACAGCATCAGCCTAAGGTCACAATGGCCAGCCCCTCCCTTCAGGAAAACAGCATCAGCCTAAAGTCACAATGGCCAGCCCCTCCCTTCAGGAAAACAGCGTCAGCCTAAAGTCACAATGGCCAGCCCCTCCCTTCAGGAAAACAGCGTCAGCCTAAAGTCACAATGGCCAGCCCCTCCCTTCAGGAAAACAGCGTCAGCCTAAGGTCACAATGGCCGGCCCCTCCCTTCAGGAAAACAGCATCAGCCTAAGTTCACAATGGCCGGCCCCTCCCTTCAGGAAAACAGCATCAGCCTAAGGTCACAATGGCCGGCCCCTCCCTTCAGGAAAACAGCATCAGCCTAAGGTCACAATGGCCGGCCCCTCCCTTCAGGAAACAGCATCAGCCTAAGGTCACAATGGCCGGCCCCTCCCTTCAGGAAAACAGAATCAGCCTAAGGTCACAATGGCCGGCCCCTCCCTTCAGGAAAACAGCATCAGCCTAAGGTCACAATGGCCGGCCCCTCCCTTCAGGAAAACAGCATCAGCCTAAGGTCACAATGGCCGGCCCCTCCCTTCAGGAAAACAGCATCAGCCTAAGGTCACAATGGTCAGCCCCTCCCTTCAGGAAAACAGCATCAGCCTAAAGTCACAATGGCCAGCCCCTCCGTTCAGGAAATAGCATCAGCCTAAGGTCACAATGGCCAGCCCCTCCCTTCAGGAAAACAGCATCAGCCTAAAGTCGCAATGGCCAGCCCCTCCCTTCAGGAAAAGAGCATCAGCCTAAGGTCACAATGGCCAGCCCCTCCCTTCAGGAAAACAGCATCAGCCTAAAGTCACAATGGCCAGCCCCTCCCTTCAGGAAAACAGCATCAGCCTAAAGTCACAATGGCCAGCCCCTCCCTTCAGGAAAACAGCATCAGCCTAAGGTCACAATGGCCAGCCCGTCCCTTCAGGTAAACAGCATCAGCCTAAGGTCACAACGGCCAGCCCCTCCCTTCAGGAAAACAGCATCAGCCTAAGGTCACAATGGCCGGCCCCTCCCTTCAGGAAAACAGCATCAGCCTAAAGTCACAATGGCCAGGCCCTCCGTTCAGGAGAACAGCATCAGCCTAAAGTCACAATGGCCAGCCCCTCCCTTCAGGAAAACAGCATCAGCCTAAAGTCACAATGGCCAGCCCCTCCCTTCAGGAAAACAGCATCAGCCTAAGGTCACAATGGCCAGCCCGTCCCTTCAGGTAAACAGCATCAGCCTAAGGTCACAACGGCCAGCCCCTCCCTTCAGGAAAACAGCATCAGCCTAAGGTCACAATGGCCGGCCCCTCCCTTCAGGAAAACAGCATCAGCCTAAAGTCACAAGGGCCAGGCCCTCCGTTCAGGACAACAGCATCAGCCTACAGTCACAATGGCCAGGCCCTCCCTTCAGGAAAACAGCATCAGCCTAAGGTCACAATGGCCAGCCCCTCCCTTCAGGAAAACAGCATCAGCCTAAAGTCACAATGGCCAGGCCCTCCGTTCAGGACAACAGCATCAGCCTAAAGTCACAATGGCCGGCCCCTCCCTTCAGGAAAACAGCATCAGCCTAAGGTCACAATGGCCAGCCCGTCCCTTCAGGAAAACAGCATCAGCCTAAGGTCACAATGGCCAGCCCCTCCCTTCAGGAAAACAGCATCAGCCTAAAGTCACAATGGCCAGCCCCTCCCTTCAGGAAAACAGCATCAGCCTAAGGTCACAATGGCCAGCCCCTCCCTTCAGGAAAACAGCATCAGCCTAAGGTCACAATGGCCAGCCCCTCCCTTCAGGAAAACAGCATCAGCCTAAGGTCACAATGGCCGGCCCCTCCCTTCAGGAAAACAGCATCAGCCTAAGGTCACAATGGCCAGCCCCTCCCTTCAGGAAAACAGCATCAGCCTAAGGTCACAATGGCCAGCCCCTCCCTTCAGGAAAACAGCATCAGCCTAAAGTAACAATGGCCAGCCCCTCCCTTCAGGAAAACAGCATCAGCCTAAGGTCACAATGGCCGGCCCCTCCCTTCAGGAAAACAGCATCAGCCTAAGGTCACAATGGCCAGCCCCTCCCTTCAGGAAAACAGCATCAGCCTAAGGTCACAATGGCCAGCCCCTCCCTTCAGGAAAACAGCATCAGCCTAAAGTCACAATGGCCAGCCCCTCCCTTCAGGAAAACAGCATCAGCCTAAAGTCACAATGGCCAGCCCCTCCCTTCAGGAAAAGAGCATCAGCCTAAGGTCACAATGGCCAGCCCCTCCCTTCAGGAAAACAGCATCAGCCTAAAGTCACAATGGCCAGCCCCTCCCTTCAGGAAAACAGCATCAGCCTAAAGTCACAATGGCCAGCCCCTCCCTTCAGGAAAACAGCATCAGCCTAAAGTCACAATGGCCAGCCCCTCCCTTCAGGAAAAGAGCATCAGCCTAAGGTCACAATGGCCAGCCCCTCCCTTCAGGAAAACAGCATCAGCCTAAAGTCACAATGGCCAGCCCCTCCCTTCAGGAAAACAGCATCAGCCTAAAGCCACAATGGCCAGCCCCTCCCTTCAGGAAAAGAGCATCAGCCTAAGGTCACAATGGCCAGCCCCTCCCTTCAGGAAAACAGCATCAGCCTAAAGTCACAATGGCCAGCCACTCCCTTCAGGAAAACAGCATCAGCCTAAGGTCACAATGGCCAGGCCCTCCGTTCAGGACAACAGCATCAGCCTAAAGTCACAATGGCCAGCCCCTCCCTTCAGGAAAAGAGCATCAGCCTAAGGTCACAATGGCCGGCCCCTCCCTTCAGGAAAACAGCATCAGCCTAAGGTCACAATGGCCAGCCCCTCCCTTCAGGAAAACAGCATGAGCCTAAGGTCACAATGGCCAGCCCCTCCCTTCAGGAAAACAGCATCAGCCTAAGGTCACAATGGCCAGCCCGTCCCTTCAGGAAAACAGCATCAGCCTAAGGTCACAATGGCCGGCCCCTCCCTTCAGGAAAACAGCATCAGCCTAAGGTCACAATGGCCAGACCCTCCCTTCAGGAAAACAGCATCAGCCTAAGGTCACAATGGCCGGCCCCTCCCTTCAGGAAAACAGCATGAGCCTAAGGTCACAATGGCCGGCCCCTCCCTTCAGGAAAACAGCATCAGCCTAAGGTCACAATGGCCGGCCCCTCCCTTCAGGAAAACAGCATCAGCCTAAGGTCACAATGGCCAGCCCGTCCCTTCAGGTAAACAGCATCAGCCTAAGGTCACAACGGCCAGCCCCTCCCTTCAGGAAAACAGCATCAGCCTAAGGTCACAATGGCCGGCCCCTCCCTTCAGGAAAACAGCATCAGCCTAAAGTCACAAGGGCCAGGCCCTCCGTTCAGGACAACAGCATCAGCCTACAGTCACAATGGCCAGGCCCTCCCTTCAGGAAAACAGCATCAGCCTAAGGTCACAATGGCCAGCCCCTCCCTTCAGGAAAACAGCATCAGCCTAAAGTCACAATGGCCAGGCCCTCCGTTCAGGACAACAGCATCAGCCTAAAGTCACAATGGCCGGCCCCTCCCTTCAGGAAAACAGCATCAGCCTAAGGTCACAATGGCCAGCCCGTCCCTTCAGGAAAACAGCATCAGCCTAAGGTCACAATGGCCAGCCCCTCCCTTCAGGAAAACAGCATCAGCCTAAAGTCACAATGGCCAGCCCCTCCCTTCAGGAAAACAGCATCAGCCTAAGGTCACAATGGCCAGCCCCTCCCTTCAGGAAAACAGCATCAGCCTAAGGTCACAATGGCCAGCCCCTCCCTTCAGGAAAACAGCATCAGCCTAAGGTCACAATGGCCAGCCCCTCTCCTCAGGAGAACAGCATCAGCCTAAAGTCACAATGGCCAGCCCCTCTCTTAAGGAAAACAGCATCAGCCTAAGGTCACAATGGCCAGCCCCTCTCTTCAGGAGAACAGCATCAGCCTAAAGTCACAATGGCCGGCCCCTCCCTTCAGGAAAACAGCATCAGCCTAAGGTCACAATGGCCAGCCCCTCCCTTCAGGAAAACAGCATCAGCCTAAGGTCACAATGGCCAGCCCCTCCCTTCAGGAAAACAGCATCAGCCTAAAGTAACAATGGCCAGCCCCTCCCTTCAGGAAAACAGCATCAGCCTAAAGTCACAATGGCCAGCCCCTCCCTTCAGGAAAACAGCATCAGCCTAAGGTCACAATGGCCGGCCCCTCCCTTCAGGAAAACAGCATCAGCCTAAGGTCACAATGGCCAGCCCCTCCCTTCAGGAAAACAGCATCAGCCTAAGGTCACAATGGCCAGCCCCTCCCTTCAGGAAAACAGCATCAGCCTAAAGTCACAATGGCCAGCCCCTCCCTTCAGGAAAACAGCATCAGCCTAAAGTCACAATGGCCAGCCCCTCCCTTCAGGAAAAGAGCATCAGCCTAAGGTCACAATGGCCAGCCCCTCCCTTCAGGAAAACAGCATCAGCCTAAAGTCACAATGGCCAGCCCCTCCCTTCAGGAAAACAGCATCAGCCTAAAGTCACAATGGCCAGCCCCTCCCTTCAGGAAAACAGCATCAGCCTAAAGTCACAATGGCCAGCCCCTCCCTTCAGGAAAAGAGCATCAGCCTAAGGTCACAATGGCCAGCCCCTCCCTTCAGGAAAACAGCATCAGCCTAAAGTCACAATGGCCAGCCCCTCCCTTCAGGAAAACAGCATCAGCCTAAAGTCACAATGGCCAGCCCCTCCCTTCAGGAAAAGAGCATCAGCCTAAGGTCACAATGGCCAGCCCCTCCCTTCAGGAAAACAGCATCAGCCTAAAGTCACAATGGCCAGCCACTCCCTTCAGGAAAACAGCATCAGCCTAAGGTCACAATGGCCAGGCCCTCCGTTCAGGAGAACAGCATCAGCCTAAAGTCACAATGGCCAGCCACTCCCTTCAGGAAAACAGCATCAGCCTAAGGTCACAATGGCCAGCCCGTCCCTTCAGGAAAACAGCATCAGCCTAAGGTCACAATGGTCAGCCCCTCCCTTCAGGAAAACAGCATCAGCCTAAAGTCACAATGGCCAGCCCCTCCCTTCAGGAAAACAGCATCAGCCTAAGGTCACAATGGCCAGGCCCTCCGTTCAGGACAACAGCATCAGCCTAAAGTCACAATGGCCAGCCCCTCCCTTCAGGAAAAGAGCATCAGCCTAAGGTCACAATGGCCGGCCCCTCCCTTCAGGAAAACAGCATCAGCCTAAGGTCACAATGGCCAGCCCCTCCCTTCAGGAAAACAGCATGAGCCTAAGGTCACAATGGCCAGCCCCTCCCTTCAGGAAAACAGCATCAGCCTAAGGTCACAATGGCCAGCCCGTCCCTTCAGGAAAACAGCATCAGCCTAAGGTCACAATGGCCGGCCCCTCCCTTCAGGAAAACAGCATCAGCCTAAGGTCACAATGGCCAGCCCCTCCCTTCAGGAAAACAGCATCAGCCTAAGGTCACAATGGCCGGCCCCTCCCTTCAGGAAAACAGCATGAGCCTAAGGTCACAATGGCCGGCCCCTCCCTTCAGGAAAACAGCATCAGCCTAAGGTCACAATGGCCGGCCCCTCCCTTCAGGAAAACAGCATCAGCCTAAAGTCACAATGGCCAGCCCCTCCCTTCAGGAAAACAGCATCAGCCTAAAGTCACAATGGCCAGCCCCTCCCTTCAGGAAAATAGCATCAGCCTAAAGTCACAATGGCCAGCCCCTCCCTTCAGGAAAACAGCGTCAGCCTAAAGTCAGAATGGCCAGCCCCTCCCTTCAGGAAAACAGCGTCAGCCTAAAGTCACAATGGCCAGCCCCTCCCTTCAGGAAAACAGCATCAGCCTAAGGTCACAATGGCCGGCCCCTCCCTTCAGGAAAACAGCATCAGCCTAAGGTCACAATGGCCGGCCCCTCCCTTCAGGAAAACAGCATCAGCCTAAGTTCACAATGGCCGGCCCCTCCCTTCAGGAAAACAGCATCAGCCTAAGGTCACAATGGCCGGCCCCTCCCTTCAGGAAAACAGCATCAGCCTAAGGTCACAATGGCCAGCCCCTCCCTTCAGGAAAACAGCATCAGCCTAAGGTCACAATGGCCACCCCCTCCCTTCAGGAAAACAGCATCAGCCTAAGGTCACAATGGCCACCCGCTCCCTTCAGGAAAACAGCATCAGCCTAAGGTCACAATGGCCGGCCCCTCCCTTCAGGAAAACAGCATCAGCCTAAGGTCACAATGGTCAGCCCCTCCCTTCAGGAAAACAGCATCAGCCTAAAGTCACAATGGCCAGCCCCTCCGTTCAGGAAAACAGCATCAGCCTAAGGTCACAATGGCCAGCCCCTCCCTTCAGGAAAACAGCATCAGCCTAAGGTCACAATGGCCAGCCCCTCCCTTCAGGAAAACAGCATCAGCCTAAAGTCACAATGGCCAGCCCCTCCCTTCAGGAAAACAGCATCAGCCTAAAGTCACAATGGCCAGCCCCTCCCTTCAGGAAAAGAGCATCAGCCTAAAGTCACAATGGCCATGCCCTCCCTTCAGGAAAACAGCATCAGCCTAAGGTCACAATGGCCAGCCCCTCCCTTCAGGAAAACAGCATCAGCCTAAAGTCACAATGGCCAGCCCCTCCCTTCAGGAAAACAGCATCAGCCTAAAGTCACAATGGCCAGGCCCTCCGTTCAGGACAACAGCATCAGCCTAAAGTCACAATGGCCGGCCCCTCCCTTCAGGAAAACAGCATCAGCCTAAGGTCACAATCGCCGGACCCTCCCTTCAGGAAAACAGCATCAGCCTAAGGTCACAATGGCCGGCCCCTCCCTTCAGGAAAACAGCATCAGCCTAAGGTCACAATGGCCAGCCCCTCCCTTCAGGAAAACAGCATCAGCCTAAAGTCACAATGGCCAGCCCCTCCCTTCAGGAAAACAGCATCAGCCTAAAGTCACAATGGCCAGCCCCTCCCTTCAGGAAAACAGCATCAGCCTAAATTCACAATGGCCAGCCCCTCCCTTCAGGAAAACAGCATCAGCCTAAAGTCACAATGGCCAGCCCCTCCCTTCAGGAAAACAGCATCAGCCTAAGGTCACAATGGCCAGCCCGTCCCTTCAGGAAAACAGCATCAGCCTAAGGTCACAATGGCCAGCCCCTCCCTTCAGGAAAACAGCATCAGCCTAAAGTCACAATGGCCAGCCCGTCCCTTCAGGAAAACAGCATCAGCCTAAGGTCACAATGGCCAGCCCCTCCCTTCAGGAAAACAGCATCAGCCTAAGGTCACAATGGCCAGCCCCTCCCTTCAGGAAAACAGCATCAGCCTAAGGTCACAATGGCCACCCCCTCCCTTCAGGAAAACAGCATCAGCCTAAGGTCACAATGGCCACCCGCTCCCTTCAGGAAAACAGCATCAGCCTAAGGTCACAATGGCCGGCCCCTCCCTTCAGGAAAACAGCATCAGCCTAAGGTCACAATGGTCAGCCCCTCCCTTCAGGAAAACAGCATCAGCCTAAAGTCACAATGGCCAGCCCCTCCGTTCAGGAAAACAGCATCAGCCTAAGGTCACAATGGCCAGCCCCTCCCTTCAGGAAAACAGCATCAGCCTAAAGTCACAATGGCCAGCCCCTCCCTTCAGGAAAACAGCATCAGCCTAAAGTCACAATGGCCAGGCCCTCCGTTCAGGACAACAGCATCAGCCTAAAGTCACAATGGCCGGCCCCTCCCTTCAGGAAAACAGCATCAGCCTAAGGTCACAATCGCCGGACCCTCCCTTCAGGAAAACAGCATCAGCCTAAGGTCACAATGGCCGGCCCCTCCCTTCAGGAAAACAGCATCAGCCTAAGGTCACAATGGCCAGCCCCTCCCTTCAGGAAAACAGCATCAGCCTAAAGTCACAATGGCCAGCCCCTCCCTTCAGGAAAACAGCATCAGCCTAAAGTCACAATGGCCAGCCCCTCCCTTCAGGAAAACAGCATCAGCCTAAAGTCACAATGGCCAGCCCCTCCCTTCAGGAAAACAGCATCAGCCTAAAGTCACAATGGCCAGCCCCTCCCTTCAGGAAAACAGCATCAGCCTAAGGTCACAATGGCCGGCCCCTCCCTTCAGGAAAACAGCATCAGCCTAAGGTCACAATGGCCAGCCCCTCCCTTCAGGAAAACAGCATCAGCCTAAGGTCACAATGGCCACCCCCTCCCTTCAGGAAAACAGCATCAGCCTAAGGTCACAATGGCCACCCGCTCCCTTCAGGAAAACAGCATCAGCCTAAGGTCACAATGGCCGGCCCCTCCCTTCAGGAAAACAGCATCAGCCTAAGGTCACAATGGTCAGCCCCTCCCATCAGGAAAACAGCATCAGCCTAAAGTCACAATGGCCAGCCCCTCCCTTCAGGAAAACAGCATCAGCCTAAGGTCACAATGGCCGGCCCCTCCGTTCAGGAAAACAGCATCAGCCTAAGGTCACAATGGCCAGCCCCTCCCTTCAGGAAAACAGCATCAGCCTAAGGTCACAATGGCCAGCCCCTCCCTTCAGGAAAACAGCATCAGCCTAAAGTCACAATGGCCAGCCCCTCCCTTCAGGAAAACAGCATCAGCCTAAAGTCACAATGGCCAGCCCCTCCCTTCAGGAAAAGAGCATCAGCCTAAAGTCACAATGGCCAGCCCCTCCCTTCAGGAAAAGAGCATCAGCCTAAAGTCACAATGGCCATGCCCTCCCTTCAGGAAAACAGCATCAGCCTAAGGTCACAATGGCCAACCCCTCCCTTCAGGAAAACAGCATCAGCCTAAAGTCACAATGGCCAGCCCCTCCCTTCAGGAAAACAGCATCAGCCTAAAGTCACAATGGCCAGGCCCTCCGTTCAGGACAACAGCATCAGCCTAAAGTCACAATGGCCGGCCCCTCCCTTCAGGAAAACAGCATCAGCCTAAAGTCACAATGGCCAGCCCCTCCCTTCAGGAAAACAGCATCAGCCTAAAGTCACAATGGCCAGCCCCTCCCTTCAGGAAAACAGCATCAGCCTAAATTCACAATGGCCAGCCCCTCCCTTCAGGAAAACAGCATCAGCCTAAAGTCACAATGGCCAGCCCCTCCGTTCAGGAAAACAGCATCAGCCTAAGGTCACAATGGCCAGCCCCTCCCTTCAGGAAAACAGCATCAGCCTAAAGTCACAATGGCCAGCCCCTCCCTTCAGGAAAACAGCATCAGCCTAAAGTCACAATGGCCAGGCCCTCCGTTCAGGACAACAGCATCAGCCTAAAGTCACAATGGCCGGCCCCTCCCTTCAGGAAAACAGCATCAGCCTAAGGTCACAATCGCCGGACCCTCCCTTCAGGAAAACAGCATCAGCCTAAGGTCACAATGGCCGGCCCCTCCCTTCAGGAAAACAGCATCAGCCTAAGGTCACAATGGCCAGCCCCTCCCTTCAGGAAAACAGCATCAGCCTAAAGTCACAATGGCCAGCCCCTCCCTTCAGGAAAACAGCATCAGCCTAAAGTCACAATGGCCAGCCCCTCCCTTCAGGAAAACAGCATCAGCCTAAAGTCACAATGGCCAGCCCCTCCCTTCAGGAAAACAGCATCAGCCTAAAGTCACAATGGCCAGCCCCTCCCTTCAGGAAAACAGCATCAGCCTAAGGTCACAATGGCCGGCCCCTCCCTTCAGGAAAACAGCATCAGCCTAAGGTCACAATGGCCAGCCCCTCCCTTCAGGAAAACAGCATCAGCCTAAGGTCACAATGGCCACCCCCTCCCTTCAGGAAAACAGCATCAGCCTAAGGTCACAATGGCCACCCGCTCCCTTCAGGAAAACAGCATCAGCCTAAGGTCACAATGGCCGGCCCCTCCCTTCAGGAAAACAGCATCAGCCTAAGGTCACAATGGTCAGCCCCTCCCATCAGGAAAACAGCATCAGCCTAAAGTCACAATGGCCAGCCCCTCCCTTCAGGAAAACAGCATCAGCCTAAGGTCACAATGGCCGGCCCCTCCGTTCAGGAAAACAGCATCAGCCTAAGGTCACAATGGCCAGCCCCTCCCTTCAGGAAAACAGCATCAGCCTAAGGTCACAATGGCCAGCCCCTCCCTTCAGGAAAACAGCATCAGCCTAAAGTCACAATGGCCAGCCCCTCCCTTCAGGAAAACAGCATCAGCCTAAAGTCACAATGGCCAGCCCCTCCCTTCAGGAAAAGAGCATCAGCCTAAAGTCACAATGGCCAGCCCCTCCCTTCAGGAAAAGAGCATCAGCCTAAAGTCACAATGGCCATGCCCTCCCTTCAGGAAAACAGCATCAGCCTAAGGTCACAATGGCCAACCCCTCCCTTCAGGAAAACAGCATCAGCCTAAAGTCACAATGGCCAGCCCCTCCCTTCAGGAAAACAGCATCAGCCTAAAGTCACAATGGCCAGGCCCTCCGTTCAGGACAACAGCATCAGCCTAAAGTCACAATGGCCGGCCCCTCCCTTCAGGAAAACAGCATCAGCCTAAAGTCACAATGGCCAGCCCCTCCCTTCAGGAAAACAGCATCAGCCTAAAGTCACAATGGCCAGCCCCTCCCTTCAGGAAAACAGCATCAGCCTAAATTCACAATGGCCAGCCCCTCCCTTCAGGAAAACAGCATCAGCCTAAAGTCACAATGGCCAGCCCCTCCCTTCAGGAAAACAGCATCAGCCTAAGGTCACAATGGCCAGCCCGTCCCTTCAGGAAAACAGCATCAGCCTAAGGTCACAATGGCCAGCCCCTCCCTTCAGGAAAACAGCATCAGCCTAAAGTCACAATGGCCAGCCCGTCCCTTCAGGAAAACAGCATCAGCCTAAGGTCACAATGGCCAGCCCCTCCCTTCAGGAAAACAGCATCAGCCTAAGGTCACAATGGCCAGCCCCTCCCTTCAGGAAAACAGCATCAGCCTAAGGTCACAATGGCCACCCCCTCCCTTCAGGAAAACAGCATCAGCCTAAGGTCACAATGGCCACCCGCTCCCTTCAGGAAAACAGCATCAGCCTAAGGTCACAATGGCCGGCCCCTCCCTTCAGGAAAACAGCATCAGCCTAAGGTCACAATGGTCAGCCCCTCCCTTCAGGAAAACAGCATCAGCCTAAAGTCACAATGGCCAGCCCCTCCGTTCAGGAAAACAGCATCAGCCTAAGGTCACAATGGCCAGCCCCTCCCTTCAGGAAAACAGCATCAGCCTAAAGTCACAATGGCCAGCCCCTCCCTTCAGGAAAACAGCATCAGCCTAAAGTCACAATGGCCAGGCCCTCCGTTCAGGACAACAGCATCAGCCTAAAGTCACAATGGCCGGCCCCTCCCTTCAGGAAAACAGCATCAGCCTAAGGTCACAATCGCCGGACCCTCCCTTCAGGAAAACAGCATCAGCCTAAGGTCACAATGGCCGGCCCCTCCCTTCAGGAAAACAGCATCAGCCTAAGGTCACAATGGCCAGCCCCTCCCTTCAGGAAAACAGCATCAGCCTAAAGTCACAATGGCCAGCCCCTCCCTTCAGGAAAACAGCATCAGCCTAAAGTCACAATGGCCAGCCCCTCCCTTCAGGAAAACAGCATCAGCCTAAAGTCACAATGGCCAGCCCCTCCCTTCAGGAAAACAGCATCAGCCTAAAGTCACAATGGCCAGCCCCTCCCTTCAGGAAAACAGCATCAGCCTAAGGTCACAATGGCCGGCCCCTCCCTTCAGGAAAACAGCATCAGCCTAAGGTCACAATGGCCAGCCCCTCCCTTCAGGAAAACAGCATCAGCCTAAGGTCACAATGGCCACCCCCTCCCTTCAGGAAAACAGCATCAGCCTAAGGTCACAATGGCCACCCGCTCCCTTCAGGAAAACAGCATCAGCCTAAGGTCACAATGGCCGGCCCCTCCCTTCAGGAAAACAGCATCAGCCTAAGGTCACAATGGTCAGCCCCTCCCATCAGGAAAACAGCATCAGCCTAAAGTCACAATGGCCAGCCCCTCCCTTCAGGAAAACAGCATCAGCCTAAGGTCACAATGGCCGGCCCCTCCGTTCAGGAAAACAGCATCAGCCTAAGGTCACAATGGCCAGCCCCTCCCTTCAGGAAAACAGCATCAGCCTAAGGTCACAATGGCCAGCCCCTCCCTTCAGGAAAACAGCATCAGCCTAAAGTCACAATGGCCAGCCCCTCCCTTCAGGAAAACAGCATCAGCCTAAAGTCACAATGGCCAGCCCCTCCCTTCAGGAAAAGAGCATCAGCCTAAAGTCACAATGGCCAGCCCCTCCCTTCAGGAAAAGAGCATCAGCCTAAAGTCACAATGGCCATGCCCTCCCTTCAGGAAAACAGCATCAGCCTAAGGTCACAATGGCCAACCCCTCCCTTCAGGAAAACAGCATCAGCCTAAAGTCACAATGGCCAGCCCCTCCCTTCAGGAAAACAGCATCAGCCTAAAGTCACAATGGCCAGGCCCTCCGTTCAGGACAACAGCATCAGCCTAAAGTCACAATGGCCGGCCCCTCCCTTCAGGAAAACAGCATCAGCCTAAGGTCACAATCGCCGGACCCTCCCTTCAGGAAAACAGCATCAGCCTAAGGTCACAATGGCCGGCCCCTCCCTTCAGGAAAACAGCATCAGCCTAAGGTCACAATGGCCAGCCCCTCCCTTCAGGAAAACAGCATCAGCCTAAAGTCACAATGGCCAGCCCCTCCCTTCAGGAAAACAGCATCAGCCTAAAGTCACAATGGCCAGCCCCTCCCTTCAGGAAAACAGCATCAGCCTAAAGTCACAATGGCCAGCCCCTCCCTTCAGGAAAACAGCATCAGCCTAAAGTCACAATGGCCAGGCCCTCCCTTCAGGAAAACAGCATCAGCCTAAGGTCACAATGGCCAGCCCGTCCCTTCAGGAAAACAGCATCAGCCTAAGGTCACAATGGCCAGCCCCTCCCTTCAGGAAAACAGCATCAGCCTAAAGTCACAATGGCCAGCCCGTCCCTTCAGGAAAACAGCATCAGCCTAAGGTCACAATGGCCAGCCCCTCCCTTCAGGAAAACAGCATCAGCCTAAGGTCACAATGGCCAGCCCCTCCCTTCAGGAAAACAGCATCAGCCTAAGGTCACAATGGCCAGCCCCTCCCTTCAGGAAAACAGCATCAGCCTAAGGTCACAATGGCCGGCTCCTCCCTTCAGGAAAACAGCATCAGCCTAAGGTCACAATGGCCGGCCCCTCCCTTCAGGAAAACAGCATCAGCCTAAGGTCACAATGGCCAGCCCCTCTCTTCAGGAAAACAGCATCAGCCTAAAGTCACAATGGCCGGCCCCTCCCTTCAGGAAAACAGCATCAGCCTAAAGTCACAATGGCCAGCCCCTCCCTTCAGGAAAACAGCATCAGCCTAAAGTCACAATGGCCAGCCCCTCCCTTCAGGAAAACAGCATCAGCCTAAGGTCACAATGGCCAGCCCGTCCCTTCAGGAAAACAGCATCAGCCTAAGGTCACAATGGCCAGCCCCTCCCTTCAGGAAAACAGCATCAGCCTAAAGTCACAATGGCCAGCCCGTCCCTTCAGGAAAACAGCATCAGCCTAAGGTCACAATGGCCAGCCCCTCCCTTCAGGAAAACAGCATCAGCCTAAGGTCACAATGGCCAGCCCCTCCCTTCAGGAAAACAGCATCAGCCTAAGGTCACAATGGCCGGCTCCTCCCTTCAGGAAAACAGCATCAGCCTAAGGTCACAATGGCCGGCCCCTCCCTTCAGGAAAACAGCATCAGCCTAAAGTCACAATGGCCGGCCCCTCCCTTCAGGAAAACAGCATCAGCCTAAAGTCACAATGGCCGGCCCCTCCCTTCAGGAAAACAGCATCAGCCTAAGGTCACAATGGCCAGCCCCTCCCTTCAGGAAAACAGCATCAGCCTAAGGTCACAATGGCCAGCCCCTCCCTTCAGGAAAACAGCATCAGCCTAAAGTCACAATGGCCAGCCCCTCCCTTCAGGAAAACAGCATCAGCCTAAAGTCACAATGGCCAGCCCCTCCCTTCAGGAAAACAGCATCAGCCTAAAGTCACAATGGCCAGCCCCTCCCTTCAGGAAAACAGCATCAGCCTAAAGTCACAATGGCCAGCCCCTCCCTTCAGGAAAACAGCATCAGCCTAAGGTCACAATGGCCGGCCCCTCCCTTCAGGAAAACAGCATCAGCCTAAGGTCACAATGGCCAGCCCCTCCCTTCAGGAAAACAGCATCAGCCTAAGGTCACAATGGCCACCCCCTCCCTTCAGGAAAACAGCATCAGCCTAAGGTCACAATGGCCACCCGCTCCCTTCAGGAAAACAGCATCAGCCTAAGGTCACAATGGCCAGCCCCTCCCTTCAGGAAAACAGCATCAGCCTAAGGTCACAATGGTCAGCCCCTCCCTTCAGGAAAACAGCATCAGCCTAAAGTCACAATGGCCAGCCCCTCCGTTCAGGAAAACAGCATCAGCCTAAGGTCACAATGGCCAGCCCCTCCGTTCAGGAAAACAGCATCAGCCTAAGGTCACAATGGCCAGCCCCTCCCTTCAGGAAAACAGCATCAGCCTAAAGTCACAATGGCCAGCCCCTCCCTTCAGGAAAACAGCATCAGCCTAAAGTCACAATGGCCAGCCCCTCCCTTCAGGAAAAGAGCATCAGCCTAAAGTCACAATGGCCAGCCCCTCCCTTCAGGAAAAGAGCATCAGCCTAAAGTCACAATGGCCATGCCCTCCCTTCAGGAAAACAGCATCAGCCTAAGGTCACAATGGCCAACCCCTCCCTTCAGGAAAACAGCATCAGCCTAAAGTCACAATGGCCAGCCCCTCCCTTCAGGAAAACAGCATCAGCCTAAAGTCACAATGGCCAGGCCCTCCGTTCAGGACAACAGCATCAGCCTAAAGTCACAATGGCCGGCCCCTCCCTTCAGGAAAACAGCATCAGCCTAAGGTCACAATCGCCGGACCCTCCCTTCAGGAAAACAGCATCAGCCTAAGGTCACAATGGCCGGCCCCTCCCTTCAGGAAAACAGCATCAGCCTAAGGTCACAATGGCCAGCCCCTCCCTTCAGGAAAACAGCATCAGCCTAAAGTCACAATGGCCAGCCCCTCCCTTCAGGAAAACAGCATCAGCCTAAAGTCACAATGGCCAGCCCCTCCCTTCAGGAAAACAGCATCAGCCTAAAGTCACAATGGCCAGCCCCTCCCTTCAGGAAAACAGCATCAGCCTAAAGTCACAATGGCCAGCCCCTCCCTTCAGGAAAACAGCATCAGCCTAAGGTCACAATGGCCAGCCCGTCCCTTCAGGAAAACAGCATCAGCCTAAGGTCACAATGGCCAGCCCCTCCCTTCAGGAAAACAGCATCAGCCTAAAGTCACAATGGCCAGCCCGTCCCTTCAGGAAAACAGCATCAGCCTAAGGTCACAATGGCCAGCCCCTCCCTTCAGGAAAACAGCATCAGCCTAAGGTCACAATGGCCAGCCCCTCCCTTCAGGAAAACAGCATCAGCCTAAGGTCACAATGGCCAGCCCCTCCCTTCAGGAAAACAGCATCAGCCTAAGGTCACAATGGCCGGCTCCTCCCTTCAGGAAAACAGCATCAGCCTAAGGTCACAATGGCCGGCCCCTCCCTTCAGGAAAACAGCATCAGCCTAAGGTCACAATGGCCAGCCCCTCTCTTCAGGAAAACAGCATCAGCCTAAAGTCACAATGGCCGGCCCCTCCCTTCAGGAAAACAGCATCAGCCTAAAGTCACAATGGCCAGCCCCTCCCTTCAGGAAAACAGCATCAGCCTAAAGTCACAATGGCCAGCCCCTCCCTTCAGGAAAACAGCATCAGCCTAAGGTCACAATGGCCAGCCCCTCCCTTCAGGAAAACAGCATCAGCCTAAGGTCACAATGGCCAGCCCCTCCCTTCAGGAAAACAGCATCAGCCTAAAGTCACAATGGCCAGCCCGTCCCTTCAGGAAAACAGCATCAGCCTAAGGTCACAATGGCCAGCCCCTCCCTTCAGGAAAACAGCATCAGCCTAAGGTCACAATGGCCAGCCCCTCCCTTCAGGAAAACAGCATCAGCCTAAGGTCACAATGGCCGGCTCCTCCCTTCAGGAAAACAGCATCAGCCTAAGGTCACAATGGCCGGCCCCTCCCTTCAGGAAAACAGCATCAGCCTAAAGTCACAATGGCCGGCCCCTCCCTTCAGGAAAACAGCATCAGCCTAAAGTCACAATGGCCGGCCCCTCCCTTCAGGAAAACAGCATCAGCCTAAGGTCACAATGGCCAGCCCCTCCCTTCAGGAAAACAGCATCAGCCTAAAGTCACAATGGCCAGCCCGTCCCTTCAGGAAAACAGCATCAGCCTAAGGTCACAATGGCCAGCCCCTCCCTTCAGGAAAACAGCATCAGCCTAAAGTCACAATGGCCAGCCCCTCCCTTCAGGAAAACAGCATCAGCCTAAGGTCACAATGGCCAGCCCCTCCCTTCAGGAAAACAGCATCAGCCTAAAGTCACAATGGCCAGCCCGTCCCTTCAGGAAAACAGCATCAGCCTAAGGTCACAATGGCCAGCCCCTCCCTTCAGGAAAACAGCATCAGCCTAAGGTCACAATGGCCAGCCCCTCCCTTCAGGAAAACAGCATCAGCCTAAGGTCACAATGGCCGGCTCCTCCCTTCAGGAAAACAGCATCAGCCTAAGGTCACAATGGCCGGCCCCTCCCTTCAGGAAAACAGCATCAGCCTAAGGTCACAATGGCCAGCCCCTCTCTTCAGGAAAACAGCATCAGCCTAAAGTCACAATGGCCGGCCCCTCCCTTCAGGAAAACAGCATCAGCCTAAAGTCACAATGGCCAGCCCCTCCCTTCAGGAAAACAGCATCAGCCTAAAGTCACAATGGCCAGCCCCTCCCTTCAGGAAAACAGCATCAGCCTAAAGTCACAATGGCCAGCCCCTCCCTTCAGGAAAACAGCATCAGCCTAAGGTCACAATGGCCAGCCCCTCCCTTCAGGAAAACAGCATCAGCCTAAAGTCACAATGGCCGGCCCCTCCCTTCAGGAAAACAGCATCAGCCTAAAATCACAATGGCCGGCCCCTCCCTTCAGGAAAACAGCATCAGCCTAAGGTCACAATGGCCAGCCCCTCCCTTCAGGAAAACAGCATCAGCCTAAGGTCACAATGGCCAGCCCCTCCCTTCAGGAAAACAGCATCAGCCTAAGGTCACAATGGCTAGCCCCTCCCTTCAGGAAAACATCATCAGCCTAAGGTCACAATGGCCAGCCCCTCCCTTCAGGAAAACAGCATCAGCCTAAAGTCACAATGGCCGGCCCCTCCCTTCAGGAAAAGAGCATCAGCCTAAGGTCACAATGGCCAGCCCCTCCCTTCAGGAAAACAGCATCAGCCTAAGGTCACAATGGCCAGCCCCTCCCTTCAGGAAAACAGCATCAGCCTAAGGTCACAATGGCCAGCCCCTCCCTTCAGGAAAACAGCATCAGCCTAAGGTCACAATGGCCAGCCCCTCCCTTCAGGAAAACAGCATCAGCCTAAGGTCACAATGGCCAGCCCCTCCCTTCAGGAAAACAGCATCAGCCTAAGGTCACAATGGCCAGCCCCTCCCTTCAGGAAAACAGCATCAGCCTAAGGTCACAATGGCCAGCCCCTCCCTTCAGGAAAACAGCATCAGCCTAAGGTCACAATGGCCAGCCCCTCCCTTCAGGAAAACAGCATCAGCCTAAGGTCACAATGTCTAGCCCCTCCCTTCAGGAAAACAGCATCAGCCTAAGGTCACAATGGCCAGCCCCTCCCTTCAGGAAAACAGCATCAGCCTAAGGTCGCAATGGCCAGCCCCTCCCTTCAGGAAAACAGCATCAGCCTAAGGTCACAATGGCTAGCCCCTCCCTTCAGGAAAACAGCATCAGCCTAAGGTCACAATGGCCAGCCCCTCCCTTCAGGAAAACAGCATCAGCCTAAAGTCACAATGGCCGGCCCCTCCCTTCAGGAAAACAGCATCAGCCTAAGGTCACAATGGCCAGCCCCTCCCTTCAGGAAAACAACATCAGCCTAAGGTCACAATGGCCGGCCCCTCCCTTCAGGAAAACAGCATCAGCCTAAGGTCACAATGGTCAGCCCCTCCCTTCAGGAAAACAGCATCAGCCTAAAGTCACAATGGCCAGCCCCTCCCTTCAGGAAAACAGCATCAGCCTAAAGTAACAATGGCCAGCCCCTCCCTTCAGGAAAACAGCATCAGCCTAAGGTCACAATGGCCGGCCCCTCCGTTCAGGAAAACAGCATCAGCCTAAGGTCACAATGGCCAGCCCCTCCCTTCAGGAAAACAGCATCAGCCTAAGGTCACAATGGCCAGCCCCTCCCTTCAGGAAAACAGCATCAGCCTAAAGTCACAATGGCCAGCCCCTCCCTTCAGGAAAACAGCATCAGCCTAAAGTCACAATGGCTAGGCCCTCCCTTCAGGAAAACAGCATCAGCCTAAGGTCACAATGGCTAGGCCCTCCCTTCAGGAAAACAGCATCAGCCTAAAGTCACAATGGCCAGCCCCTCCCTTCAGGAAAACAGCATCAGCCTAAGGTCACAATGGCCGGCCCCTCCCTTCAGGAAAACAGCATCAGCCTAAGGTCACAATGGCCAGCCCGTCCCTTCAGGAAAACAGCATCAGCCTAAGGTCACAACGGCCAGCCCCTCCCTTCAGGACAACAGCATCAGCCTAAAGTCACAATGGCCAGGCCCTCCGTTCAGGAAAACAGCATCAGCCTAAGGTCACAATGGCCAGCCCCTCCCTTCAGGAAAACAGCATCAGCCTAAAGTCACAATGGCCAGGCCCTCCCTTCAGGAAAACAGCATCAGCCTAAAGTCACAATGGCCAGCCCCTCCCTTCAGGAAAACAGCATCAGCCTAAAGTCACAATGGCCAGCCCCTCCCTTCAGGAAAACAGCATCAGCCTAAAGTCACAATGGCCAGCCCCTCCCTTCAGGAAAACAGCATCAGCCTAAGGTCACAATGGCCAGCCCCTCCCTTCAGGAAAACAGCATCAGCCTAAGGTCACAATGGCCGGCTCCTCCCTTCAGGAAAACAGCATCAGCCTAAGGTTACAATGGCCGGCCCCTCCCTTCAGGAAAACAGCATCAGCCTAAGGTCACAATGCCCAGCCCCTCTCTTCAGGAAAACAGCATCAGCCTAAAGTCACAATGGCCGGCCCCTCCCTTCAGGAAAACAGCATCAGCCTAAAGTCACAATGGCCAGCCCCTCCCTTCAGGAAAACAGCATCAGCCTAAAGTCACAATGGCCAGCCCCTCCCTTCAGGAAAACAGCATCAGCCTAAAGTCACAATGGCCAGCCCCTCCCTTCAGGAAAACAGCATCAGCCTAAAGTCACAATGGCCAGCCCCTCCGTTCAGGAAAACAGCATCAGCCTAAGGTCACAATGGCCAGCCCCTCCCTTCAGGAAAACAGCATCAGCCTATGGTCACAATGGCCGGCCCCTCCCTTCAGGAAAACAGCATCAGCCTCTTGTCAAAATGGCCGGCCCCTCCCTTCAGGAAAACAGCATCAGCCTAAGGTCACAATGGCCAGCCCCTCCCTTCAGGAAAACAGCATCAGCCTAAGGTCACAATGGCCAGCCCCTCTCTTCAGGTAAACAGCATCAGCCTAAGGTCACAATGGCCAGCCCCTCCCTTCAGGAAAACAGCATCAGCCTAAGGTCACAATGGCCAGCCCCTCCCTTCAGGAAAACAGCATCAGCCTAAAGTCACAATGGCCGGCCCCTCTCTTCAGGTAAACAGCATCAGCCTAAAGTCACAATGGCCGGCCCCTCCCTTCAGGAAAACAGCATCAGCCTAAGGTCACAATGGCCGGCCCCTCCCTTCAGGAAAACAGCATCAGCCTAAGGTCACAATGGCCTGCCCCTCTCTTCAGGAAAACAGCATCAGCCTAAGGTCACAATGGCCAGCCCCTCCCTTCAGGAAAACAGCATCAGCCTAAAGTCACAATGGCCGGCCCCTCCCTTCAGGAAAACAGCATCAGCCTAAGGTCACAATGGCCAGCCCCTCCGTTCAGGAAAAAAGCATCAGCCTAAGGTCACAATGGCCAGCCCCTCTCTTCAGGAAAACAGCATCAGCCTAAAGTCACAATGGCCAGCCCCTCCCTTCAGGAAAAAAGCATCAGCCTAAGGTCACAATGGCCAGGCCCTCCCTTCAGGAAAAAAGCATCAGCCTAAGGTCACAATGGCCAGCCCCTCCCTTCAGGAAAACAGCATCAGCCTAAGGTCACAATGGCCAGCCCCTCCCTTCAGGAAAAAAGCATCAGCCTAAGGTCACAATGGCCAGCCCCTCCCTTCAGGAAAACAGCATGAGCCTAAGGTCACAATGGCCGGCCCCTCCCTTCAGGAAAACAGCATCAGCCTAAGGTCACAATGGCCGGCCCCTCCCTTCAGGAAAACAGCATCAGCCTAAGGTCACAATGGCCAGCCCCTCCCTTCAGGAAAACAGCATCAGCCTAAGGTCACAATGGCCAGCCCCTCCCTTCAGGAAAACAGCATCAGCCTAAGGTCACAATGGCCAGCCCCTCCCTTCAGGAAAACAGCATCAGCCTAAGGTCACAATGGCCACCCCCTCCCTTCAGGAAAACAGCATCAGCCTAAGGTCACAATGGCCAGCCCCTCCCTTCAGGAAAACAGCATCAGCCTAAGGTCACAATGGCCAGCCCCTCCCTTCAGGAAAACAGCATCAGCCTAAGGTCACAATGGCTAGCCCCTCCCTTCAGGAAAACAGCATCAGCCTAAGGTCACAATGGCCAGCCCCTCCCTTCAGGAAAACAGCATCAGCCTAAGGTCACAATGGCCAGCCCCTCCCTTCAGGAAAACAGCATCAGCCTAAAGTCACAATGGCCAGCCCCTCCCTTCAGGAAAACAGCATCAGCCTAAAGTCACAATGGCCGGCCCCTCCCTTCAGGAAAACAGCATCAGCCTAAAGTCACAATGGCCGGCCCCTCCCTTCAGGAAAACAGCATCAGCCTAAGGTCACAATGGCTAGCCCCTCCCTTCAGGAAAACAGCATCAGCCTAAGGTCACAATGGCTAGCCCCTCCCTTCAGGAAAACAGCATCAGCCTAAAGTCACAATGGCCGGCCCCTCCCTTCAGGAAAACAGCATCAGCCTAAAGTCACAATGGCCGGCCCCTCCCTTCAGGAAAACAGCATCAGCCTAAAGTCACAATGGCCGGCCCCTCCCTTCAGGAAAACAGCATCAGCCTAAGGTCACAATGGCCAGCCCCTCCCTTCAGGAAAACAGCATCAGCCTAAGGTCACAATGGCCGGCCCCTCCCTTCAGGAAAACAGCATCAGCCTCTTGTCAAAATGGCCGGCCCCTCCCTTCAGGAAAACAGCATCAGCCTAAGGTCACAATGGCCAGCCCCTCCCTTCAGGAAAACAGCATCAGCCTAAGGTCACAATGGCCAGCCCCTCTCTTCAGGTAAACAGCATCAGCCTAAGGTCACAATGGCCAGCCCCTCCCTTCAGGAAAACAGCATCAGCCTAAGGTCACAATGGCCAGCCCCTCCCTTCAGGAAAACAGCATCAGCCTAAAGTCACAATGGCCGGCCCCTCTCTTCAGGTAAACAGCATCAGCCTAAAGTCACAATGGCCGGCCCCTCCCTTCAGGAAAACAGCATCAGCCTAAGGTCACAATGGCCGGCCCCTCCCTTCAGGAAAACAGCATCAGCCTAAGGTCACAATGGCCTGCCCCTCTCTTCAGGAAAACAGCATCAGCCTAAGGTCACAATGGCCAGCCCCTCCCTTCAGGAAAACAGCATCAGCCTAAAGTCACAATGGCCGGCCCCTCCCTTCAGGAAAACAGCATCAGCCTAAGGTCACAATGGCCAGCCCCTCTCTTCAGGAAAACAGCATCAGCCTAAAGTCACAATGGCCAGCCCCTCCCTTCAGGAAAAAAGCATCAGCCTAAGGTCACAATGGCCAGCCCCTCCCTTCAGGAAAAAAGCATCAGCCTAAGGTCACAATGGCCAGCCCCTCCCTTCAGGAAAACAGCATCAGCCTAAGGTCACAATGGCCAGCCCCTCCCTTCAGGAAAAAAGCATCAGCCTAAGGTCACAATGGCCAGCCCCTCCCTTCAGGAAAACAGCATGAGCCTAAGGTCACAATGGCCGGCCCCTCCCTTCAGGAAAACAGCATCAGCCTAAGGTCACAATGGCCGGCCCCTCCCTTCAGGAAAACAGCATCAGCCTAAGGTCACAATGGCCAGCCCCTCCCTTCAGGAAAACAGCATCAGCCTAAGGTCACAATGGCCAGCCCCTCCCTTCAGGAAAACAGCATCAGCCTAAGGTCACAATGGCCAGCCCCTCCCTTCAGGAAAACAGCATCAGCCTAAGGTCACAATGGCCACCCCCTCCCTTCAGGAAAACAGCATCAGCCTAAGGTCACAATGGCCAGCCCCTCCCTTCAGGAAAACAGCATCAGCCTAAGGTCACAATGGCCAGCCCCTCCCTTCAGGAAAACAGCATCAGCCTAAGGTCACAATGGCCAGCCCCTCTCTTCAGGAAAACAGCATCAGCCTAAGGTCACAATGGCTAGCCCCTCCCTTCAGGAAAACAGCATCAGCCTAAGGTCACAATGGCTAGCCCCTCCCTTGAGGAAAACAGCATCAGCCTAAGGTCACAATGGCCAGCCCCTCCCTTCAGGAAAACAGCATCAGCCTAAGGTCACAATGGCCAGCCCCTCCCTTCAGGAAAACAGCATCAGCCTAAAGTCACAATGGCCAGCCCCTCCCTTCAGGAAAACAGCATCAGCCTAAACTCACAATGGCCGGCCCCTCCCTTCAGGAAAACAGCATCAGCCTAAAGTCACAATGGCCGGCCCCTCCCTTCAGGAAAACAGCATCAGCCTAAGGTCACAATGGCTAGCCCCTCCCTTCAGGAAAACAGCATCAGCCTAAGGTCACAATGGCTAGCCCCTCCCTTCAGGAAAACAGCATCAGCCTAAAGTCACAATGGCCGGCCCCTCCCTTCAGGAAAACAGCATCAGCCTAAAGTCACAATGGCCGGCCCCTCCCTTCAGGAAAACAGCATCAGCCTAAGGTCACAATGGCCAGCCCCTCCCTTCAGGAAAACAGCATCAGCCTAAAGTCACAATGGCCGGCCCCTCCCTTCAGGAAAACAGCATCAGCCTAAGGTCACAATGGCCAGCCCCTCCCTTCAGGAAAACAGCATCAGCCTAAAGTCACAATGGCCAGCCCCTCCCTTCAGGAAAACAGCATCAGCCTAAGGTCACAATGGCCAGCCCCTCCCTTCAGGAAAACAGCATCAGCCTAAGGTCACAATGGCCAGCCCCTCCCTTCAGGAAAACAGCATCAGCCTAAGGTCACAATGGCCAGCCCCTCTCTTCAGGAAAACAGCATCAGCCTAAGGTCACAATGGCCAGCCCCTCTCTTCAGGAAAACAGCATCAGCCTAAAGTCACAATGGCCAGCCCCTCCCTTCAGGAAAACAGCATCAGCCTAAGGTCACAATGGCTAGCCCCTCCCTTCAGGAAAACAGCATCAGCCTAAAGTCACAATGGCCAGCCCCTCCCTTCAGGAAAACAGCATCAGCCTAAAGTCACAATGGCCAGCTCCTCCCTTCAGGAAAACAGCATCAGCCTAAAGTCACAATGGCCGGCCCCTCCCTTCAGGAAAACAGCATCAGCCTAAAGTCACAATGGCCGGCCCCTCCCTTCAGGAAAACAGCATCAGCCTAAGGTCACAATGGCCGGCCCCTCCTTTCAGGAAAACAGCATCAGCCTAAGGTCACAATGGCCGGCCCCTCCCTTCAGGAAAACAGCATCAGCCTAAGGTCACAATGGCCGGCCCCTCCCTTCAGGAAAACAGCATCAGCCTAAGGTCACAATGGCCAGCCCCTCCCTTCAGGAAAACAGCATCAGCCTAAGGTCACAATGGCCAGCCCCTCCCTTCAGGAAAACAGCATCAGCCTAAGGTCACAATGGCCAGCCCCTCCCTTCAGGAAAACAGCATCAGCCTAAGATCACAATGGCCAGCCCCTCCCTTCAGGAAAACAGCATCAGCCTAAGGTCACAATGGCCAGCCCCTCCCTTCAGGGAAACAGCATCAGCCTAAGGTCACCATGGCCAGCCTCTCCTTTCAGGGAAGCAGCATCAGCAGTGTTTTCCACTGCTAAACAGCTCTTTACTGTCAGGAAGTTCTTCCCAATGTTTCGATGGAATCCCTTTTCCTGTAGTTTGAACCCATTGCTCCGTGTCCTAGTCCCTGGAGCAGGAGAAAACAAGCTTGCTCCATCCTCAGTATGACATCCCTTCAAATATTTAAACATGGCTATCATGTCGCCTCTTAACCTTCTCTTCTCCTGTCCGGAAAAGCAGCTCAAAATCCCAGCAGGATAAACAAGGGCTGAGAAAGCAACAAAGCCCCCGTTAAAGTTAATTAGGGGAGAGCCAGATAAAGTTCAGAACAAGCAAGGTCTGTTTCTTGGAGAAGCAGCAATACAGGCAAGAAGGCACATAGAGAAGAGTCCAGAATACAGACCAAAGATCAAGGCTTACAGAAGGCAGCATAGTCCAGAAGTCAGTCTGTGGATCAGGAGAATCAGGCAACAAGGTAGTCAAGTACAGTCCAAGGTCAAGGCAGGAGTCAAGGCAGTAATGATTAAGGCACTGAAGTCATCAGGAAGCTTTCTCCAGGGAGGTCAGTTGATCTCTGACAAAGCCTCCATTGCCTCTTCCAGCCTATATAAAGCAATTAAGGCTTTGCCAGGTGTTTCTTAATGAGCAAATTCTCCTAAATTTTCAGAGACCTTCTTTTAGCCTCCTTTTGAGCTCACTGCTGTGTATACGATTGTGGAGGAAAGTCCCTCTCCTCTTTTTCTTCCTTATCTGAGTGGGCTGGACTCTCTGCTGGAATTGATGCCAACCCACTCAGACCAGGCTCTTCTTCTGCTTGAGCCTCCAGGTTTAAGGTTCCCTGCTGACACAGGTGTAGATAAACCTGTGCCAGGGTCCCTAGGGCCATTCCCTGCCATATCCTCCTCCTCCTCTGACTCTACAGCCTTGTCAGGCTCATGGGGCATGACATCTCCAGACTAAGCATGCCCAGCTCCCTAAGCTGTTCCTTATAGGGCATGGCTTCCAGACCTTCCCACCATTCTGGTCACCCTCCTCTGGAGGTGTTCCACCTTTTCAATATCCTTCCTGAATTGTGGTGTCCAGAACTGGACACAGTATTCCAGGTGAGGTCTGACCAAAGCAGAATAGAGTGGCACTGTTACTTCCCTTGATCTAGACACTATACTCCTATTAATGCAGCCTAGAATCACATTGGATTTTTTAGCTGCTGCATCACACTGCTGAATCATGTTCAGCTTGTGGTCCACTAAGACTCCTAGATCCCTTTTGCATGTACTGCCATTAAGCCAGGTGTCCCCCATCCTATATCTGTGCATTTCATTTTTAGTGCCCAAGTGTAGTATCCTACATTTCTCCCTGTTGAAATTCATTTTGTTAGTTTTGGCCCAGCTTTCTAATCTGTTGAGGTCATTTTGGATTCTGTCCTCTGTGGTATTATGCTAGTTTCAAAATAAAGAAAAAACTGTAATGATATCTAAAAGCCTCACCAAAAAAAGTCAGTGAACTCAAAGAAGTAATAAATTTCAAAAGTTAAAAAAGCAAAGTACCTGGGTGTCATTATTTTTTTAAAATCAAATTTGATGATTATAGTCATCCCTTCACATTCGCAGGGTTTAGGTTTCCCAGACACCCGCGAATGTGAAAAATCCGCGAATGATTGCCCTCCCCCTCCCCTGCCAAAGTGACCATGGGGCCTCCAGAGGCCCCATAGTCGCTTTCTCAGGACTCCCCAGTCTCCTTCCTAGGCCTTCACAGGGCCTCAGGAGACCCTCCCAAGGCCCCGTGGATGCCTCCCCGTCCCTCCCCCCGCCCTCCCAGGGCCTTCATGGAGCCTTCGGAGACCCTCTGGAGGCCCCATGAAGGCCCTGTGAGCGGGAAGGCCTTTACGGGGTCTTCAGAGGGTCTACGGAGGCCCAGTGGAGGCCTCCCTGGCTCTCCCTTCTCCTTCCCTGGGCCGTCATGGGGCCTCCAGTGGCCCCGTGTCGCAGTTTTGGGAGGGCGGGGGGGGGCCTCCCAAAACCGCGAATATCCAAAACTGCGAATGCTGAGTTCGCGAATGTGGAGGGGCAACTGTATTACAAAAAGATCTGGTCTGAAATTAAACAAGAAAAAATCCAATGTGATTCTATCTTGCATCAATAGGAGTATAGTGTCTAGATAAAGGGAAGTAATAGTGGCACTCTATTCTGCTTTAGTCAGACTTCACCTGGAGTATTGTGTCCAGTTCTGGGCACCACAGTTCCAGAAGGATATGGACAAGCTGGAACATGTCCAGAGGAGGGTGACCAGGATGGTGGGAGGTCTGGAAGCCATGCCCTATGAGGAGCAGCTTAGGGAGCTGGGCATGTTTAGTCTGGAGAAGAGAAGGTTAAGAGGTGACATGATAGCCATGTTTAAATACTTGAAGGGATGTCATACTGAGGATGGAGAAAGCTTATTTTTTGCTGCTCCAGAGACTAGGACATGGAGCAATGGGTTCAAACTACAGGAAAAGAGATTCCACCAAAACATTAGGAGGCACCTCCTGACAGTAAGAATTGTTTGGAAGTGGAATGCACTGCTTCAGAGTGTGGTGGAGTCTCCTTCTCTGGAGGTTTTTGAGCAGAGGCTGGATGGCCATCTGCTGGGAATGCTTTGTTTGTTTATTCCTGCAGGGTAGAATGGGGTTGGACTGGATGGCCCTTGTGGTCTCTTCCAATTCTATGATTATGTGAAAGAGTTAAGCAAATTGAGAAAGCTTAAACTATTGTTGTTGGATCAGATTGCTTCTATAAAAATGAACATTCTTTTTTAAATTCTCTACCTTTCTCAAACAATTCCAAAAATTACAAATGACAGGCCCTTCAAGGAGGGGCAAATAGATTTAACTAAATTTATTTGGGAATATAAGAAGCTACACATAAAATGGAATTGAGAATAGAAAAAAAAATCAGAATTTGACACAATTAGGCTCTTGGGTATAAAACATCTCCTGGCAAGACTATATAAACTGTTACTGAAAGGGGACACTGAGAAAAGTTATAAAAGACAATATTATCAATTGGTCAAAATATATAAGTTCATCTATAGGTTTTGAACAACGGGAAAGGTCCTGGACAAAAACAATGAGACTACTTAGTGCAACTAGAATCAAATAAAATTACTAGAAATCATTCTTCTGTTGGTGCCTTTCCACTGACAGATTACCTAAAATGTGTGGCAACCAAAATAATCAGTGCTGGAAATGCAAGGAGGCAAAAGGCACTTTCTTCCATTTATGATGGTCTTCCAACAAGACAAAAAAAAATTCTGGAACAAATACATATGATTACTGAGATTCTGGAAATTAATATGTAAATGAACCCTGAGATGAACCTGTTAAATATTATTGATGACTCAAGCTTAAAATCCAAATAAAATTTTGTTATTCGTATGGTTACAGCTGCTGGCTTACTTTTGGCGCAAAAATGGAAATCAGGAGATACTCCCCAAATAGATGACTGGCTATTCAAATTGTTGGACTTGCTGGAAATGGACAAACTTTCCTATCTCATGAAAGATGGCACCATAACCAACCATTATGAATGTTGGAAGGAAGTTAAAAAATATCTGGAAAAAAAGTGGGGTTCAAATGTTATGAAAATTAATTGAGAGAAAGAAACAATATGTAATGACAATATGGAACTAAATTGAAGGAATGTTGATCTCTGATAAGCATAATGATTTTACAGATATGGTTAGATGTAACACTTTTCAATCTGTGGGTATATTACATAACTATGGTCAAAATGGAAATACATTGAGTAGATTCTCAGCAACTGAGTAGGTTCAGCAGTCATAACATTTTAAGATAAAACTATGTGTGTTGTCTTTTTTCTTCTGCTTTAACAAGGTACAGCTATAATTGAAAGGACAACACACAAATGAGGATAACAAAGGGACTAAATTTATTTACACTGAATGATGGACATGTATGTTTATTAGGAAAAGTACAATTTGTTTTATTTGTCATTGACTTTTTTGTTAATATTTTTTAAAAGGGAGACTCAACCTGTACAACAGTTCTACAAGACAGAATGTAGTTACAATGTACTTTGAAACAAAAAGTATTTCACTTTCATTTCCTTTTGTGTGGACATTCTGATGCCTCAAAGGGGTTGAATTATAAGCAAAACATTTCCACAATGCTCCCATCTGTATAGTTCCTTAAGCAAAACAATTCTCATACTGTTGGCATTTGTAGTTTCTCTCCTGTGTGGACTCTTTGATGAGTCACAAGGGCTGACTTTTGAGTAAAACATTTCTCACACTGCTGGCATTTGTATGGTTTTTCTCCTGTGTGGACTCTTAGGTGACTCTCAAGGTGTGACTTTTCAGCAAAACATTTCCCACACTGCTGGCATCTGTATGGTTTCTCTCCTGTGTGGACTCTCAGGTGACTTTTAAGTTGTGATTTTTGAGCAAAGCATTTCACACACTGCTGGCATTTGTATGGTTTCTCTCCTGTGTGGATTCTCATGTGACACTCAAGGTATGACTTGCAAGCAAAACATTTCCCACACTGCTGGCATTTGTATGGTTTCTCTCCTGTGTGGATTCTCATGTGACACTCAAGGTGTGACTTGCAAGCAAAACATTTCCCACACTGCTGGCATTTGTATGGTTTCTCTCCTGTGTGGACTCTCTGATGAGTCACAAGGGCTGACTTTTGAGTGAAACATTTTTCACACTGCTGGCATTTGTATGGTTTCTCTCCTGTGTGGACTCTCAAGTGACTCTCAAGGTATGACTTTTCAGCAAAACATTTCCCACACTGCTGGCATTTGTATGGTTTCTCTCCTGTGTGGACTCTCAGGTGAACCTTAAGGTATGACTTTTCAGCAAAACATTTCCCACACTGCTGGCAAGTGTATGGCTTCTCCCCTGTGTGGACTCTCAGATGACGCTCAAGGTATGACTTATGAGCAAAACATTTCCCGCACTGCTGGCATCTGTATGGTTTGTTTCTTGTTTGGGCTCTTGTGTAACTCACAAGATGTGATCTGTAAGCAAAACATTCACCACACACAGTGCATTTGTACAGATCTTTGGTGGTACCATGTTCCTGTTTCATGTGAGCTTGCAGGTACCTGGCAAGACCCAGTTTCTGCTTAAAACACTTCCTGCATACTTTTGTTCTCCACCAGTTATCTCCTATAAAGAAAGACAATGACAGACAAGACTAAATCTCAGCATTCATAGAGACAGGACCTCTGAGAGCAATCATGAAGCTAAGCAAGCTCAAGGTGAAAAGAAACATCAGAGAAAGAGAAGCTACTGTGTACCCCTTTCCCCCTTCATGGGTATTAGCCACAATTGCTAAATGGAACCCCTTGATTGGTCTGAAAACAAGGACCTGAGTTGGTTTGCACCAGTTAACCGAAACCAATCATTAACATTTGTCAGGTTCACGGCTGCTCTCAATAATGATGCACTCTCCTGTGTTCGTGTGAGAGAGTGTAAAACAGGGTGGCAGGGAAAAGAGGAGATAAGAATGAGATGCCGAAAGTGAAATGCTGAATGAGGACATGAGGGTAGGTGGGAAAGTTGGAGTGTAGAGGAAGAAAGAGTGCAGACAGGTGTGTGGGAGCAAGGAGGGTAGATGGGAGTGAAGTGAAGCTGGAGTCATGAGCCAGTGCATCTGCAGGAGAAGCCTAGAACTGAATAAGTATGCTAAAACTGAAAAGAGGGTTGGATGGGTGTTCAGACAAATGGTGTGGTGGTGAATTGAGGGAGGGAAGGGGGCTGAGGGTAATAACAGTGGACAAGATGTGCAGGTGGGATGGGAGGAAGAACACACATCTCTCTTTGTACCAGTCAGGAGTTTTGCTTGCATGTGTGTATATACTCATGCTCACCAGGAGTTTGCAGGTATATAAGCATATGCTCATTTGGGCAAAAAATTAGAGCTGGTCATTATTTTGCATGACCCCACTAGACTTGAGGACCAAGCACTGCCTGGGAGGCCGTTGCTTTCTGGTCGTATTGTGGACCTTCCAGATGCACCTTCTTGTCACAGAGTGATAAACCATCAGTGACAAAAGCTGAAACGGGAAGGAGAAGCTTTAATGGAAGCAATTTTGAGTCCAATGTGAAGTCAAAGGCTTTCACGGCCGACATCCATAAAAAACCCAAGGAAAACCTATAATTTTGAGTCCACTCTGGGGAGAAAGGCAGGATAATAAACATATGAATAAACAAACAAACAAATAAATAAATTGGAAAGGCTAAGCAAGGGGACTGGATGGAGGAAGTAACCAGAGAGCTTCATGGCTGAGCTGGGATTGGGACCCTGAGGTAAGGCTCTAGAGAGCCTCTCAGACATGGATGGGCAACTGTTAGGGATCGGGGGGCTCACACAGAATCCACAGGGATCTCACAAGGGATCTGTCATTATTCCACCTGGGGGAAAAGTATTTTTTGCCCCTTAAACCCCTCCCCCAGCATCCCTTAGGGGAAGAGGGTTGGTTTTGCCACTGTTGGGTCCTCTCTTAGCCACTTTTAGGACCAGGAGAGGCCTTTTTCTCAAGAGGAGGTTGGAGACCTGTCCAATCCTAAAAGGGCCAAAAGAAAGCCCAAAAACTTGGGAAAATGCTCTTGGATTTGTTGAGGGGTATTTGGAGGCAAAAAACATTAACATACATGGTTCCTACCTATGAATTCCTAGGATAGGCAGTTTAGGGGTTTTTTTGGCATCCTCACCTAGAGAGCTCTAGTGCCTCACTAAAGTAATAATCCCAGGATTTCACAGGATGTTGCTATGGTATTTAAAGTAGAATCATGAAGTTACAAGGATGCAGTATGAAAGGACTCTCAGTCTCCATAAAAAGGGCAATGGGTTCAATTTTCTTACCCAGGGAGAACACAGTCTCAAAGTTTTCCTTCATGACCTCCTCGTACAAAGCTCTTTGCTTCCAATCCAACAATTTCCATTCCTCCTCCGAAAAATACACAGCCACATCCGCAAAAGTCACCTGCAATAGAAAACAGCACTCATCCAAAGAGTGATTTATCAAAAGCAGAGGAAAACATATGGTGCACCCCAAAATATTATGTGATCGTTCAGAATTTTTCATTTTTCATGTGATGGGAGATTTTATTTAGCATGTGGCAACACTTCCTCATAGGTCTTCCCAATATGCATTACTAACCAGCATAAGTCTAGGGCAACCTCACCAAGCAGTAGATTTTTTTGGATTTCCTCTCTCTACGGTCAAGATCTTTTAGCATATGAGGCAGAGACCATCACAAGACCCTCTTCCCATCCTTGACAGTAAAAACAGAACCAGAAATTAAATTATTAGCATGTGCCACTTTCATGATTGGCTTAAAACCAGTTGCCTGAGTCAGTGGCCTTCCTCCACCAAAATGATGGACCAATCTTACCTAAAAGCTATGGGTTTAATGCTAACCCAGGTACAGAGCAAGTCCTGCTGACAGGCTGGAGGGACACTCTGAGGGACCACCACTGGCAGATCTTTGGTGGTCCAGTCCCACCACCCAGGCCCTGACTGGCTGGGAGGGGAAGCAAGGAGAATATGACAGCAAACACTGATCAACTGCAACACTACAAGATACAGGATGACTTCTGACCAGCCACTGCATCCCAGATTGACAAATGAAGGATTCAGTTCTTGAGAGGTTGAAGTGAAAAATGCTCTAGGGAGGGAAATCCTTCTGCCCTTGGTGTCAACTGTTTGGGTCCCTCTGTTGCAGACTCCTGCTGAGGGCTCCAGCATAAAGAAGGAGGGGTGAACATTTACCTGTTCCAAGGGCATCTTTCCTTCAATGTCTTCCATGGAGGATGAATTCAATGGAGACTCTCCTCTCTCCCTACATCTGAAGACCAGGCAGGCCAATCTTAGACTTATGCACACCTGCAGAAAGTACAAATGGGGGTGTTTTACCAAAAAGACCACCAAAAAGACAATTCAATGGTTCTGAGAGCAAATCAAGCCTGAACATTTCCTAGAAGACAAAATAACTCAGTGGTGCCTACTGAGACACATTGTGAGATGACATGACTCCCTGGAAAAGATGATGATAGTCAGCTAAGTGGAAGGCAGCAAGAAAAGAGAAAGAACATAGTACAGGTGGATTGAATGAAGGAAGCCAAAATGTTCAGCTTGCAAGACCTGGTTGAGCCTGTTCATTACAGGGTCTCCAAGGGCTGCCCTTGGTTGAAGCCAACCTGAGAGCGCAGAACAGCAACAAAAGGCTCTTCTGTTGGGTTCCTTCCTTCATCATTAAGAACATGAACAAACCCCCCTCTAGCTGGGATTACCACAAGATTTAGCCCTAAAGCAGGGGTGGGAAACCTGCAGCCCTCCAGGTGCTGGCGTACTGCAACTCTCAGCACCACTAACTTCTTTGTTCTGCTGTTCAAGGCAATGATGGAAGTTGTAGTCCATCAAAATCTGGAAGGCAACAGAAACTAAACTGAATCCAATGAAGGAAACAAGCAAAACTGTCCTCCCTCCATGTTTCGGACAGAGTGTGAAAAGAGCTTCAGCACCAGAGCTAGTCTTCTTTTATTTCAAAACATCCATACATATTCTCTCTCTCACACACACAAACACCCTCCCAAGAGTCGTCATTATCTCTCAACCTCAACTGGAAAGGATCTGGGTGCCAAGTGAGCCTTTATTTATTTAGCCAGTGTTATTCCCTTGGAGCCTCTTTCAAGGGACTGCCAGGGATGCAGATTTAAGGTGTGCAAGAATGAAGAGAGCGAGCAGGAGTGGGAGCGTGGACAGAGATTGTCACCTTCAGCCCCTCTTTGTCCTCCAAGAGTGAAATAGACAGCAAGCTCAGCTTCCAAGAAGGGAGGATAAGTTAATATGGAGCAGGGGGAGGGGGAGGATAGCAGCTGTGTGCGCTATCCCCGATCTAGAGGAGAAGGTGGAGGAAGGAGAAAAACATGAGGGGCAAGAAGGTAGTAACGATGATGGCAGAAAGACAAAGAGACCCCAAATGGGCTTAGTTAGGGGACAGGAGAAGGAAAAGCCCTCCCCCTTGAGTGCCATGGCTTCGGGGGTTGGAGTGTCTGATGGCAGGAGGAAACCTAAAGGGGAGGTTGTGGAGGGCAGCGAGTGAAGAAAGAAAGACACCCCACCAGCTCTGCTCCAGTCCCCAGGGGGCCCATGGTTGTGCACTAGTGCCGGGGGAAGACTTTCCTGGTAAAGCAGTGTGCCCTACTAAGAAAAGTTGCCCTTGCATTTTGGTAGTTCTGGGGCCTTCTGGAGAATGAAGAGGGGAAATTGATCCCCTCCACCTGGAAATACAGTCGTCCCTTCACATTCATGGGGTTAGGTTCCACAGACCCCCACAAATGTGAACATTCTGCGAAAAATGACTGCCCTCCCCCTCCGCCGCCAAAATGACCACGGGGCTTCTGGAGGCCCCATAGTCACTTCCCCCCGCCTCCCCCCTCCCTCCCCAGGCCACCATGGGGTCTCCGGAGGCCCCATGGTCGCCTCCCCAGCCCTCCCCACTCCCTCCCAAGGCCTTCACGGGGCCTCCCAAGGCCCCCTCGCCGCCTCTCCCACCTCCTGCCCAGCCTCCTAAGGTGGCGAGGGGGCCTCAGAAGGCCCCCTCCCCACCTCTCCCACCCCTCCAGCCTGCTTCTCTCCCCCTCAGAAGTGGCCACAGGGCTTCTAAAGCCCAGTCGCTGCTTTTGGGAGGGCGGGGGGAGCCCCCCCCCCAACCGCAAATATTCAAAACCGCGAATGTTAAATTCATGAATGTGGAGGGGCAACTGTAAATCATTTTTTGTTAAGCAATAGAAGGTAATTGGAGGAGGTGAAATTATTTAGGGTCCTATTTGCCTTTCTCTCAAAAGAAGAAACTCTCAGCTTCATTCTTCTACTATTCTCACCCACCCGCTTAAACAGCATTCCCTCCCATTCTTGGCTCCCTTTGCCTTCTGGCATCCCATAACAATTACTTGCCCCTCCATATGTCCCAGAAAAGTCCTTTAAGCCAAGCACTCCCCACCCACCCAGGCAGGAAGGATGTGCTGCCCACTATCAAACCCAGCAGCCTTTTAGAATCCCATTCAGACACTCAGCCAATTGCCAGTCACACCCAGCATTCCACACTCTCACCCCCTCCCAACAGATCACTTACCATATTACATTGACCATGCATTACATACCTTACCTTTATTTCTGTAATAATCATTTTAAATAAAAGTCCATAACATACCAGGGGCTCCTTTCCCAGTTGCTTTGCACCTCCCAGCACCACCTCAGACCATCTGCAATTGGGGATGGGGGGTGGGAGGGAGGTTATTGGGATGGGAACAAGCCAGACTGAGGACTTGGATGATGCCTTCCTAGAACAGCCTGGAGAAGAGAAGGTTAAAAGGTGAAATGATAACCATGTTTAAATACTTGAAAGGATGTCATATTGAAGAGGGAGCAAGCTTGTTTTCTGCTACCCTAGAGTCTAGGACACAGAGCAATGGACTTGAATTACAGGAAAAGAGATTTCACTTAAACATTAGAAAGAACTTCCTGACAGTAAGATCCGTTTGGCAGTGGAATGCACTTGCTTGGGAGTGTGGTGGACTCTCCTTCCTTGGAGGTTTTTAAACAGAGGCTGGATGTCCATCTGTCAAGAGTGCTTTGGATTGTGTATTCCTGCATGGCAGGGGGTTGGACTGGATGGCCCTGGTGGTCTCTTCCAATTCTTTGTTTCTATGGGATGGAGCCCCTTCCCAGTGAAGAAGGGATACCAGAAAATTCTCCTTTGTGTGGTGGGATCTGGAGTGACTGGGAAAGGAGCTGCATTGCAGCCTCCCTGGAAGACAAAGTCAAGGGTCTTGGTGATTGTTAAGCCCTGGTAGTGGGAAGGGTCCTGGGTGGATTTAGCTTCCCTTCAGAGCTAGGCAGTGGCCCCATCCACGTCACTAGACTGAGGAGAAGACCCCAGCCCCATTTCACCAGTGCAGAGAGAGAAGTTCTAACAAGGAAAGGGGGAAACAGAGTCCTGGTCCTCATTGACTGGGAGGGTGGGTGCTGTGACTTGTCTTTGCAGGACAGAGGGATGGAAGAGGGGCTGGAGAAAGTAAGAGGTCCTGACCTGACCCCCCAACCCACCCCCAGCTCTCCTGTGGTCCTCAGAGTGGGCCTTGCCTGTGGCCAGTTCTGGGGAAAGACTCAATGGGAAGGTGGAAATGCCTAGTCTTCTTCCCTCTGGCCTCAGGCAGAAAAGTCTTGATTTTGAAACATTTCTAAATTATGCAAACATTGAATTACATATTTCTTTATTTATCTAAATACTCCTACAACTGTAGTTCAAGGCCATTTACAGCATGATTAAAAAAAGTGTTGAACAACTTATGCTATTAGAATACTTTTGAATTAAATGCAGGGGTTTTTTTTTCCTTCAAAAAATCCATTTACACATAGTTCAGCATCCATTCATTCATTTTCCATTGTTCGCTCTCACCCATCCCACCCACACAGTGCAATTTGTACTGAATCTCTTATCTGACATTTTGGGGGGGGGGGAGGCCTTTACATTTAGATAACGGTCACCCCCATCCCTTTCCTCAGGTCATGTCAGCCTCAGACTTCTCACAGGAGTTGGAGCATGAACTCTTCTTCCTGCCTCCTCTTTCTCCTCCCAGGAGCTGCCTCTTGCCTTCTACACCCCCCAAAAAAACTCTCAAGAGTTCCCTTCACCCCCCTTCCCTGGAATACAGAGGCCGGGGGTCTTCTCCCCTCCCACACAGACACACATAATTCCCCACATTTCCTGCTTCCCCCAGGTACAAACTCTTTTCACTGCCTCCTCCTCCCTCACTTTCAAACTGCGCACCCTCCCATTTATGGCTGCTGGTGCCTTCTGGCATCCCATCATAGTCCCCCCAGCCCTCCACACGCCTCAGGAAGACCCCCAAACCAGACCCAGAGCCAAATACCACCACCCCATAGACACACACTGGGCCAGCCAGGACCTTCTCCCCTCTGAACCCCTCCCCAATCTCTGAGACCCCCAAGAGAGGAGAGGAGGCCTCGGTGCCTCTTGGGGGAGAGGAGAGAGAAGGGGGGCTCCGTTGCTTCCACCGTAGGACTCCCCACCCCGTCCCCATCCCCCCAGAGGACCCTCCAGCCCCCCCCCCAGCTATGAACCCCAAAGGGGGGCCTCTTCCCCCTCCCCAGGTGCATATTTTTGGGGGGCTTCCCCTGTTACCTCTCCTCCCCCGCCTCCTTCAGGAACCGCCTTTCCTCCCCCGGAAAGAAAACTCAGACGGACCCCTTCCGGAAAAGAGCGGACGGTCCGTCCCTCTTAATCTCCCCCCACATAGCATTTTTTCCCTGCCTCTCTAGGAAGCAGAACTCGCTGCTCTGGAGGACTGTCAGCTGGAACTGGGGGGCCTGCCTCTCTCTGGCTTCCCAGGTGGGCGGAGGAGGCGGGAGAGGAGAGGTCAGGGGTATGGGGGGGGGGACAGAGACCCCCAAATTCGCTCCTGTGGGAGGGGGAGGAGGAGGGCTGGAGGGTCTTGTGGAGGGAGGGGGATTTGTTGGGGGGTTCCTGCGGTGGAAGCAATGGAGCCCCCCCTTCTTTCTTCCCCCTCCAAAGAAGCCCCGAGACTTCTCCAGCTGCGAGGCCTCCTCTCCCCTTTTGGGGGTCTCCGTGGGGCAGAGATATTGGGGAGGGGGTTCAGAGGGGAAAAGGTCCTGGCCCAGTGTGTGTGTAGGGGGGCTATTTGGCTCTGGGCCCACTTTGGGGGGGGGGTCTTCATGAGGCCTGTGGAGAAATGGGGGACTGTTATGGGATGCCAGAAGGCACCCGTAGCCCCAAATGGCAGGGGATGCAGTTTTGAAAGGAGGAGGGAGGGAAAGAGTTTCTGCCTCCTAAAGGGAGGAAATGATGGGAATTGGGGGGAGGAGGAGCCCCCCCCCAGCCTCCCTATTCCTGGAAAGGGGGAGGTGGAGGGAAACTCTTAAATCTGCTTGGGGGGAGAAGAGAGGAGAGAAGAGGCTGCAGCAGGGAGGAGGTGGGGTAGGGGGGAAGGAAAGGTACGATCTCTCAGTGGGTCTGAACCTGTGGGCCAGGACTCCAGGGGTCTGCCCTGTCCTCAAGGTGGGTCCCCGAAGGCTTGAAGGCTGCTTGGTCCAAACCAGCTACAAACCCTGCAGGAAGAAGCAGGAAAAAAAGTCTTCCCTCCCTCTCTAGTGTGTCTGAGGGAAAGTTTAATGGCTAGTGTAATTGTATCATCATCATCATCATCATCGGTATGGTGGTGGTTTTAAATCTTGAGTTAAGTCTTGGGGGATATTTAAGATATTTAAAGATATTTAAAGGAGGTCCCTGTTAAAGAAAAGATTAAGAGCCACTGATCTAAATGCAAGGGACCCCCCCCCCTCCAGAAAATACTGCCTCTGGTGGACTTTCCTTCTTTGGAGGCTTTTAAGCAGAGAATTTGGAAAATTTAAAGCAGGAATTTGGATTTTTTTCCCCATCCTGCTTGTGCTTTGTTCTCTTTTTCACCCATGTTTTGAATAGACCCCTCAAAATCTATGAGACCATTCATACTTGATCAGCATAAGTCCAGTGGTTTTTACAGAGAAAGACTAAATCCAGACCCAGCACTTAGGCTATAGTTCCTCTATCCATTTTCCTGAGAGTAAACCTCAAAGAGCTCTCTTAGTTATTTAGGCTACCACAAGGCTCTTTGGGGATTTTTTGAGACAACAGCCAAATTTGCTTAATCCTCTCTAAAGAGAAGCAGACAGACCTTGAAGGAAAATAAAATAAAAAAGGAGCCACTGTAACAGGAGGAGCCTCCTGTTCCCACCAACTGAGCCTGAGAAGGCAGTGGGACAGACTACCTTTATGGGCTCATAAAGAGAGATAGAGAAAGAGGGACTGCTTGTTATGACATGACTGTTGTTTTTTTTTCCCCCTTTTAGATCTAGGTCTACTTTGAGAAGGTGGCTGTGTAATTTCCCCAAAAGGAAGTAGGATCTCTTAGATCCAGGCCAGAGTGCTGTCTACAAGGAAATTAGGATGGAGGATGATGGGAAGGTGGCTTCTCCAGGTAAGGAGCCCTTTTGCCTTTGTTGGAGAGATGCTGAAGGAATGAATCCATGTTCTGGGCATTTGTCACTGCACTCTTGGGATGCCAGTCTGGAAGTGGGATGCCAGGCCATGACCCCTGGACCAGGCTGTAGCAGAGCTGAGTTTGTCTGAAGCGTTTTCTGGGTGGTTTGAAGTTTGTTGAGTTTCCATCGTCATTTATGCAGTCCCTTAATCTTCTTTCCCTTCTGAGGTCCATTTGCTTCAAAGAAAAGAGGGAGTTTGAAACAGGAGATTTTGGCTGGAAACACTTGGGACTTAATACTTTTTCCATAATGTCCTCTTTCTGTGCGTTGAGAAAAATAAAATGTTATTCAGGAGAAAAACCCTGAATATTTAACTCTCTGATAGTCTAGGTTTCTAAGTGTGGGATTTCTAAAAAATTGTGGAATAATAATCCATAAAGTCTTCATATTGCCTGGCATCTCAGAGAATGTAGGTGTGTGACATGGGTATGCCCTTTTTCCTTCACTGTCTATAAAAATTACTTGTTTCCTTAGCCACTGGGCTGCCTCAGGCCTGATTCATTTTCTACTGGGTGATTATATGTGTCAAGAGGGTTCCCCTTTCCCCCATAGAATCATAGAGTTGGACAATACCACAAGGGCCATCTAGTCCAGTCCCCTGCCTTGCAGGAACACACAAAGCCTTCCCAACAGATGGCCATCCAGCCTCGTGTTTAAAAACCTCCAAAGAAGGAGACTCCACCACACTCCCAGACAGTGTATTCCACTGCCGGACAGATCTTACTTTCAGGAAGTTCTTCTTAATGTTTTGGTGGAATCTCTTTTCCTTATAGTTTGAGTCCATTGCTCCATGTCCTAGTCTCTGGAGCCACAGAAAACAAGCTTGCTCCATCCTTGGTATGGCCACCCTTCAAATGTTTAAACATAGCTATCATGTCAACCTTCTCTTCTCCAGATTAAGCATACCCAGAAGTTCTGGATTGAAATATGAATTGCTGGGATTCTCCAGAATTGGTCTAGATTCCCAGCTCCCATGCCTGATGTTGATAGCCTCCCACTGTTCTGTTAAGCCCCAACACACTGGGATTGATGGAGCGCTGAACCAGTGATACACATGAGGGGATTCCTCATGCACTTCTCATGCACTAATTCACTCACAGCCACCCTCCCGCCCACTGCCCTCTCCGGCCTTCGCGAGGCGGCTCCGGGGTTTCAAAGCCATGGAGCCCCCTTGGGAAGGCCGGGAAGAGGCCAGCCAGCCACCCGCCCACCACCCTCGCCGCCCTTCCCGAGGCTGCTCCAGGGTTTTAAAGCTCCGGAGAGCCCTCGGGAAGGCTGGGAAGAGGCCAGCTAGCCACCTGCCCGCTGCCGTCTCCGGGGAATGTTAGAATTATAGACTCATAGAGTTGGAAGAGACCAAAAGGGCCATCCAGTCCAACCCCCTGCCATGCAAGAATACACAATCAAATCATTCCTGCCAGATGGCCATCCAGCCTCTGTTTAAAAACCTCCAAAGAAGGAGATGCCACCACCCTCTCAGGCACTGTATCCCACTTCCGAACAGCTCTTACTGTCAGGAAGTTCTTCCTAATATTTAGATGGAATCTCTTTTCCTATAGTTTGAGCTCGTTGCTCTGTGTCCTACTCATTGCTCCATCCTCAGTATAACATCCCTTCAAATATTTAAACATGGCTATCCAGTCCCCTCTCAACCTTCTCTTCTCCAGGCTAAACATGCCCAGCTCCCTAAGCTGCTCCTCACAGGGCATGATTTCCAGACCTCCCACCATCCTGGTTGCCCTCCTCTGGACACATTCCACCTTCTCAGTATCCTTCCTGAATTGTGGTGCCCAGAATTGGACACAGTATTCCAGGTGAGGCCTGACCAAAGCAGAATAGAGTGGCACTATTAATTCCCTTCATCTAGACACTATACTCCTATTAATGCAGCCTAGAATCGCATTGGCTTTTTTAGCTGCTGCAGCACACTGCTGACTCATGTTCACCTTGTGGTCTACTAAAACTCCTAGATCCCTTTCGTATGTACTACCATCAAGCGAGGTGCCACCCATCCTATATCTGTGCTTTTAATTTTTACTGCCCAAGTGTAATATCCTACATTTCTCCCTGTTGAAATTCATTTTGTTAGTTTTGGCCCAGGTTTCTAATCTGTTTATCCTTTTTTCAGTATCTGGTCTCCTTTGAGAAGGTGCCTGTGTATCTTGCAGGGAAGGAATTGAATCTCCCAGATTTCATAGAATCATAGAATTGCAGAGTTGGAAGAAACCACGAGGGCCATCCAGTTCAACCCCCTGCCACGCAGGAACTCACGATCAAAGCATCCCGACAGATGGCCATCCAGCCTCTGTTTAAAGACCTCCAAGGAAGGAGACCCCACCATGCTCCGAGGGAGTGAGTTCCACTGCCGAACAGCTCTTACTGTCAAAAAGTTCCTCCTCATGTTGAGGTGGAATCTCTGTTCCTGGAGCTTGCATCCATTGCTCTGTGTTCCAATCTCTGGAGCAGCAGAAAACAAGCTTGCTCCATCCTCAACGTGACACCCCTTCTAATACTTAAACAGGGCTATCATATCGCCTCTTAACCGTCTTTTTTCCAGGCTAAACATACCCAGCTCCCTTAGTCTCTCCTCATAAGGCATGGCTTCCAGACCTTTCAGCATTTTAGTCACCCTTCTCTGGACACGCTCCAATTTGTCAATATCCTTTTTGAATTGTGGTGCCCAGAAGTGGACACAATATTCTAGGTGAGGTCTAACCAAGGCAGAATAGAGTGGAACTATTACTTCCCTTGATCTGGACAGTATACTTCTATTGATGCAGCCCAAAATCACATTGGCCTTTTTAGCTGCCGCATCACACTGTTGACTCATGTTCAACTTGTGGTCTACTAGGACTCCTAGATCCCTTTCGCACGTAGTCTCATTCAGCCAGGTCTCCCCCATCCTATATCTATGCATTTCATTTTTTTGCCCTAAGTGCAGTACCTTACATTTCTCCGTATTGAATTTCATTTTGTTAGCTTTGGCCCAGCTCTCCAGTTTATTCAGGTGATTCTGAATTTTGATCCTGTCCTCCAGGGTATTAGCTACTCCTCCTAATTTGGTGTCATCTGCAAATTTGATAAGTATGCCCCTAATTCCCTCATCCAAGTCATTGATAAAGATGTTGAATAGCACTGGGCCCAGGACAGAACCCTATGGCACCCCAATGGTCACATCTTTCCAAGACGAAGAGGAGCCACTGCTGAGCACCCTTTGGATTTGGCCGGTCAACCAATTACAAATCCATTGAACATTTAACTTGTCTAGCCCACATTTTACAAGCTTGTTTGCAAGAATGTCATGGGGAACCTTGTCAAAGGCCTTACTGAAATCAAGGTATGTGATATCCACAGTGTTCCCTTCATCTACCAAGCTGGTAATTTTATCAAAAAAAGAGATCAGATTAGTCTGGCATGACTTGTTTCTCTGAAACCCATGTTGACTTTTTGTGATTATGGCATTGCGTTCTAAATGTTCACAGACTCTCTGTTGATGTCAGACTAACTGGACGATAATTGTTGGGATCTTCTTTTTTCCCCTTTTTGAAGATGGGGACAACGTTTGCCCTCCTCCAGTCTGCTGGGACTTCTCCTGTTCTCCAGGAGTTCTCAAAGATTATTGCCAATGGCTCTGAGATTACATTTGCCAGCTCTTTTAATACTCTTGGATGTAGTTCATCTGGTCCTGGAGATTTAAATTCATTTAGATTAAGAAGGTATTCCTGTACTACCTCTTTGCTTATTCTTAGCTGGATTTCCCCTATTGTGTCCTCTTTTCCTTTATCCTCAGGTTGGTCCCCCTTTTCCTTTTCTGAAAACACTAAGGCAAAGAAGGTGTTGAGTAATTCTGCCTTTTCTCTGTCCCCTGTTAGCATTTTGCCATCTTCTCCGCGTAGTGGCCCTACCATTTCCTTCTTTCTCCTTTTGCTGCGGACATACCCAACCCCCCCTTTTTTTTCTTCTTAACCTCTCTAGCAAGCCTGAGCTCATTCTGCACTTTAGCTTTTCTGACTATACTCCTACATGTGTTCGTTATCTGTTTGAATTCTTCTTTGGTGATTTCCCCCTTTTTCCATTTCCTATACATGTTCCGTTTAAAACTTAGCTGCATTGAAAGTTCTTTAGTCATTCATCCTTGTTTCTTGAGACACCTCCCATTTTTCTTCCTCAATGGTACTGTTTGAAATTGTGCTTTCAGTATCTCCCTTTTGAGAAAGTCCCATCCATCTTGAGGTCTCTTCTCTTTTAGTATTCCTGACCATGGGATCACCCCCAGTATTTCCCTGAGTTTATTGAAATCAGCTCTCCTAAAGTCAAGAATGCGTGTCTGACTATGCCTGGCTTCTCCTTTCCATTGTATAACAAACTCCAGGAGAACATGTATAACAAACTCCCCGGCCCTCCCCACCCCCTCCTCGGGCCTTCATGGGGCCTCCGGAACGTCTCCGGAGGCCCCATGGAGGGCTCCCCGGCCCTCCCCAGCCCTTCCCCAGGCCTTCATGGTGCCTCCGGAGTGTCTCTGGAGGCCCCATGATTGCCTCCCCAGCCCTTCCCACCCCCTCCCCGGGCCTTCATGGGGCCTCCGGAGCATCTCCGGGGGCCCTGTGAAGGCCTCCCTGGCCCTCCCCCCTCCTTCCCAAGGCCTTCGCGGGGCCTCTGGAGGGTCTCCGAAGGCCCCACGGAGGCCTCCCCAGCCCTCCCCGCTCCCTCCCAGGGCTTTCATGGGGCCTCTGGAAGCCCCGTGTCGCGGTTTGGGGGGGCGGGGGGGGCCTCCCAAAACCGCGAATAATCAAAACCGCGAATGTCAAGTTCGCGAATGTGGAGGGGCGACTGTATAAGAAATGGAAAAGGGAAATTACCAAAGAAGAATTCAAACAAATAGGCAGCTCATGTAGATGGAAAATCAGAAAAGCAAAATCATAGATGGAGCTCAGACGTGCTAGAGAGGTTAAAAACAATAAAAATGTTTTTTCCCAATATGTCCATAGCAAAAGAAACAATAAGGAAATGGTAGGACCGCTGCGGGAAGAAGGTGGTGAAATGCTAACAGGGGACAAAGAAAAGGCAGAGCTACTCAACACCTTCTTTGCCTCGGTCTTCTCCCAAAAGGAGAACAGTGATCAACGTGCAGAAAATGGAGCAGATGATACAGTAGAGGAAATACAGCTCAGAACTGGTAAAGAGGTTATTCAGGAATACCTGACCAGTATAAATGAGTTCAAGAGTCCAGGGCCAGATGAACTGCATCCAAGGGTACTAAAAGAACTGACAGAAGTAATCTCAGAACTACTATCAATAATCTTTGAGAACTCCTGGAGAACAAGAGAAGTCACAGCAGACTGGAGGAGGGCAAATGTCCCCATCTTTTAAAAAGGGGGGGAAAGAAGAGCCAAATAATTATTACCCTGTCAGTCTAACATCAATACTAGGAAAGATTCTAGAACAGATCATTAAACAGACTGTCTGTAAGCACTTAGAAAGGAATGCCGTGATCACTAAAAGTCAACATGGGTTTTTGAAAAACAAGTCGTGCCAGACTAAGTGTCATGCCCCTCGAGCCTGAGGAGGGTATAGAGTCAGAAGAGAAGGAGGACATGGCAGCGAATGGACCTAGGGACCCTGGCACAGCTTTATCTACACCTGTGCCAGCAGGGAACCCTGCCAACCTAGAGGATCGAGCAGGGGAAGAACCTGGTCCAAGTGGGTTGATACCAGTCCTGGCAGAGATTCCTGCCAATTCAGATAAGGACGAAGAAGAAGAGAGGGACTTACCTCCACCATCGTACACCCAGCAGCGAGCTCAAAAGGAAGCTCAAAGGAAGTCTCTAAGACTTTGTGAGAAAAACCTGCTCATTAAGAAAACACCTGACAAAGCATTAATTGCTTTATATATATGCTGGGAGGGGTGATGGAGGCTTTGTCAGAGATCAACTGATGTTCCTGGAGAAAGTTTCCTGCTGACTTTGTTGCCTTAATCCTTGCTGCCTTGACCTCGGACTGTTCCTCACTACACTGTTACCTGATCCTGCTGATCCACGGACCTACTTCTTGACTACGCTACCATCTGTAAGCCTTGACCTTTGGGTTGTATTCTGGACTCTTCTCTGTGTGCCTTCTTGCCTGTATTGCTGATTCTTCAAGAAATGAAACCTTGCTTGTTCCAAACCTTATCTGGCTCCCCTTAATTAACTTTGCTATCACTGCGAATTGGCTGTTTCCCAGAAGTTGGTTATCCTGCTGGCATTTTGGGCTGCTTTCCTGGACACTAATCTTATTTCTTTTTTTGATAGAATTACCAACTTGATAGATGAAGGGAATGCTGTGGATGTAGTGTATCTTGATTTCAGTGAGGCTTTTGACAAGGTCATAGAATCATAGATTTGGAAGAGACCTCAAGGGCCATCCAGTCCAACCCCCTGCATGGCAGGTCCCCCATGATATTCTTGCAAAAAATGTTAGTAACCCGTGGGCTAGACAGTGCAACTGTTAGGTGGATTTGTAATTGGTTGACTGACCGAACCCAAAGGATAGTCATCAATGGCTCCTCTTCAGCCTGGAGAGAAGTGACTAGTAGGGTGCCAGAGGGTTCTGTCCTGGGCCCAGTTTTATTCAACATCTTTATCAATGACTTGGATGAGGGAATAGAGGGTATGCTTATCAAGTTTGCAGATGACACCAAATTAGGAGGGGTAGCTAATACCCCAAAGGACAGAATCAGAATCCAAAATGACCTTAACAGATTAGAAAAGTGGGCCAAAACTAACAAAATGAATTTCAACAGGGAGAAATGTAGGACATAAAAATGAAATGCACAGATATAGGATGGGTGACACCTGGTTTGATGGCAGTACATGCGAAAGGGATCTAGGAGTCTTAGTGGACCACAAGCTAAACATGAGTTACCAATGTGATGCAGCAGCTAAAAAAGCCAATGCGATTCTAGGCTGCATTAATAGGAGTATAGTGTCTAGATCAAGGGAAGTAATAGTGCCACTCTATTCTGCTTTAGTGAGACCTCACCTGGAATACTGTGCCCAGTTTTGGGCACCACAATTCAGGAAGGTATGGAGAAGATGGAAAGTGTCCAGAGGAGGGTGACCAGGATGGTGGGAGGACTGGAAGCCATGCCCCATGAGAATCAGCTTAGGGAGGTGGGCATATTTAGCCTGGAGAAGAGAAGGCTGAGATGTGACATGATAGCCACGTTTAAATATTTGAAGGGATGTTATACTGAGAATGGAACAAGCTTGTTTTTCTGCTGCTCCAGTGACTAGGACACTAAGCAATGGGTTCAAACTATAGGAAGAGATTCCACCTAAACATTAGGAGAACTTCCTGACAGTAAGAGCTGTTCGGAAGTGGAATACATTGCCTCGTGGTGTGGTGGAGTCTCCTTTACAGAAAGCCCAGGTCCCACATGGCTGATGAGCCCTAGGGAATGTAGTACCTGGCAAAGTATAGGTAAACATAAAGGGTATGTTGATGGACTGAAGTCCTCACTGAAAGATCACCAATGCTGTGAATTCTTTCAAAGGAGATCAGGGGGTGTTCCTTATATCAGTGCATATCCTGTAACCTATACCAAGTTTGACTGCCTGGGTGTGGATTCTCAAAATTTCTTCAGGGCTAGCAGCAGAGTGTCAGTGATGAGGCTGGAGCTTTCTTTGCTTGTACCCAACCTCACTATTTCCCTCTTGAAATATCGAGGGAAGGCAGGGCTGTAGGGGAATTAATCCAAAGAATTTACAGAAGTAGTTCTCACAACAGCTCCCTAGACAATTGGTGTTCCATGCTGTTTTCTAGAATACAGATATTTGGTCCATCTTAAATTTTTGTGGCTTGTTGCACACTCCTATGTAACCTTGTACTGCTAGTGAATTTGGTGGGCACAGCTATTTGGAACGTTGGCGTTCTGGGCCATTTTCCAGAAAAGAAATGTATTGCTTGTAATGGATCCTAGGAAATGGCTCCTGTGGAATGTTTGTGGCTTGTGACATCACTCTCATTTGTGCACAGAATCATAACATCCTAGAATCATAGAATTATAGCATTGGAAGGGACCTCATAGGCAATAGAGTTCACCCCCTTGGATAGTGCAGAAAGTCTGGCCAGAGCATCCCCTGCAGGTAGCTGTCCAGACTCTTTTTGAAGAAGTCCAAAGAAAGAGACTTCACCATCTGTAACTGGATAATTACATACCTGGTGAATTTGGCGGATCCCTCCCAAGAAATGATCCCGTCACAGAACACATCTGTGCCCATAGAGGCATTGATGGTCCAAAATTGCAACCAATACCATCTGGAAGACTGTGAAGTCATGAAAATCAGAACAACAGCAACATCATCATCCCATGGGGTCAAATTTGCCTATTCTATCTCACCCATCCCCCTTGGAGCCAAAGAGCATCCTCTCCCTCCTAGAGTTTGGGGCACATGCAATGGGGGAAATGTTTTGGCGTTGGAATCCTTTGGCTTACCCATCCTCTGCTTCCAAGAATATGGAGTGCAGGTGGTGAATTGTGGGAGACTGGTCAGAAGCAAGGAGACACACACACACACACACCGCCTGGCACCAAAACAGAGAGAGCAACAAAATTCTATTTCAGGTGCCAAGAAGGCAGCTTTCAAAGAACAGAGTGAACAGACAGAGAGAAAGTTGTATCTATAGCCACTCACCTGATCCAAGGGTTAAGAGGACCAAGTTCAGCTTCCTAGAGAGTTAGGAAATGCCTGGAGGATGGAGGAGAAAGAAGGGGGGGAGTATGGGAAAGATGGGCTGTGTCCCCCTCCCCCGGGAAATAAATGTAAGGTTGAAGGAGAGGGAGAGAGAACCCCCCCATGTGATTTTTTCTCGTCATCCAAAACCCAGTTCAGTGGGAAACTGGGACAATTCTCTTGCTAACCTGTTAACCACTTGCTCTGTTGGGGATTCCCAACCCCCTGTTCTCTATTCCCCCAGAGAAGAAATAAGATAGCTGACTGAAAAAGGCGCATGAAGGCGAGCTTACAGCGAAAGAAAGTAGACTTTATTTTAGTTCCCAAGGCTTAAGGTTTCAGCATGGAGGGAAATCACGCCTCCAGGATTTCAGCTTAGGTTTACAAGGAATACATTCAATCATACTACCAAAATGAATCATAAAAACTAATGCAAGCTAGCTAGATGGTCCCTAACCAAGAATAATAGTAACTTACATGTTTGACGTCCATTATCATCAGTTCAGGTCCCAATGAGGATAGCTAGGCCAGGCTCATCCTAGCCAGCCTACTTCAGTCTCTGGAGATGAAATTCAGAGTTCTTTTAAATGGAAGCCTCCCCCTGAGGCTTCAGATATCCCTTGGGGCTCTTTGATGTTATCAGGCCCATGGGGGAGGCCGGCTTCCCCCAACCTCCATTATCATGTCTAGTTGTCTTGCTGGTCAAGCCATGTGGATCTTGCATGTGTCTCTCAGAACAGAGTTCAGAACTTGGTCGGGTTTGATTGGGTCTGCCTTTCCAGATTTGGATTGGCTCTTCAGTCAGATGATGTGATGTCATGTTTAGGCAATGAGGGATCCCACCCTCTACCAAACCTGGTGCTATGGAAAGCAAAGAGTGGAATTTTCCAGTTGCTGTGACCTGTAGGTTTTGAGATGAACTCTCCATGATGGCTGGTCAGTCCATCATGACAAGGGGTTACATATTGACAGAAAGAGATTAGGAAAGAATGGAGGCTGCTCCTCGAGGCTGCATCTCGGACAGGCAAGCTCACCCCCATTCAGGGGTTACACCTTATTTATGTTAAGAGTCATGTAGGCATAGTTAACCATTTGCTAACCATCTGTCTGTAATACACTCAATCAACTAGGAGCAAAGGGTGCAGCTGGCAATCTAACATAGGGATGTTGAAAATACATCAAAAGAAGCTAACACTAGGGTGTGAATATACAGATAGCAAGATAACATGGAGCTTTTCCTCAAAGCTTCCTTTTGAAATATTTTATTACCTAATTGGAAGGCAGGCAGGCAGGAGGTGTGGCGTTCCCTTATATGAGCTGGGCTTTCCCATAACCTAGGAAGTTCAGGCCCCTCCACAAAATGGAGATTAGAATGACAGTGGCAGAAAACTCAGAGCGAGTCCAACCAAAAACAGGCTGAAATCTATCTGAAGGTCTATGGTGGAGCAGTAAAAGTAGAAAAAAAGGCTTTTCTGGCCAATACTGTTACATCTGCAGAGAACCATTCAGCAGAGCCTTTCTGAGGGGACATGGATCTCTTACAATCTGGTCCAGAGGAGAATGTAAGCCACTTAACAGCTCTCTGTGAAGAATTTGCCCACTATTTTGCAGATAAAATTGCTCAGATTTGCTCTGACTTATATACTAGAGTTGATACAGTTCTGGTGGATGTAACGACCCCTGCATGTCCAGTGGTGATGGGTGCTTTTCAGTTTTTGTAGCCTGAGGATGTGCAAAGGATCCTTGGAGAGGTGAGAGCCACTACATGTATTCTGGACCCTTGCCCTTCCTGGCTAATTAAACATGCCAGAGGAAGACTGGCTGAATAGGTAAGGGAAGCAATTAATGCATCTTTAGAACACCAGGACTCCTAATATCCCAGTCCTCCTAGCACACATGCTCTAGTACCTTGCCCAAAAATGGAAGGTTGGAGACTGGCCTATAATTATCTAGTATAGTAGGATCCAAGGAAGTTGTTGTTTTTTTTCAGAAAAGGTCTTACCACAACTTCCTTCAGGCATGTTGGAGCCCTGACTTGTTCTAAAGAGGCATTAATTGCTTCCTTTACCAGGGAGGGCAAGGGTCCAGAACACATGTAGTGGCTCTTACCTCTCCAAGGATCCTTTGCACATTCACGGGGGTCTGGCGAACCTAACCCCCGCAAATGTGGAGGGAGGACTGTACTGCTTATCAGCGCAAAGCACTCCCTAAGCAGTTTACAACATGTTAGCTAATTGCCCCCAACAAGCTGGATATTCATTTTACTGAGCTACGGAAGGATGGAAGGCTGAATCAAGCTGGAGCCCTGTAGGATCGAACTTGCAACGTTATGGCTATAGTAGAGGCATAACGTTGCAAGTTCGATTGCCAGACCCCCGTGAATGTGAAAATTCCATGAATAATGACAGCCCTCCCCCGCCCTCCCAAAAGTGGCGACGGGGCCTTCAGAGGCCCCATCATCGCTTCCCCCGCCCTCCCCAAGTGACCACGGGGCCTCCAGAGGCCCGGTCTTACTTCCCCCAACCTCCCCGCTCCCTCCCCAAGCAACCACGGGGCCTCTGGAGGCCTGGTTGTCGCTTCCTCTGGCCTCCCCGCTCCCTCCCCAAGCGACCACAGGGCCTCTGGAGGCCTGGTCGTTGCTTCCCCCGCCCTCCCCAAGCAACCACGGGGCCTCCGGAGGCGTGGTCGTTGCTTCCCCTGACCTTCCCGCTCCCTCCCCAAGCGACCACAGGGCCTCCGGAGGCCCGGTCATCGCTTCCCCTGACCTCCCCGCTCCCTCCCCTAGCGCCCACGGGGCCTCCAGAGGTCCGGTTATCGCTTCCTCCGGCCTCCCAACTCCCTCCCCAAGCGACCACAGGCCTCCGGAGGCCCAGTTGTCGCTTCCCCTGCCCTCCCTAAGTAACCACGGGGCCTCCGGAGGCCTGGTCATCACTTCCCCTGCCCTCCCCGAGCGACCATGGGGCCTCCAGAGGCCTGGTTGTCGCTTCCCCCAACCTCCCCACTCTTTCCCCAAGTGCCCACGGGGCCTCCGGAGGCCCAGTCATCACTTCCTCTGGCCTCTCAACTCCCTCCCCAAGCGACCACGGGACCTCCGGAGGCCCGGTTGTTGCTTCCCCTGCCTTCCCCAAGCAACCACGGGCCCTCCGGATGCCCGGTCAGCGCTTCCCCCACTCTCCCCAAGTGCCCACAGGGCCTCCGGAGGCCCGGTCATCGCTTCCTCTGGCCTCCCAACTCCCTCCCCAAGCGACCACGGGGCCTCCGGAGGCCCGGTCGTAGCTTCCCCCACCCTCCCCAAGAGACCACGGGGCCTCCGGAGGCCTGGTCGTCGCTTCCCCCATCCTCCCTAAGTGACCACGGGACCTCCGGAGGCCTGGTCATCGCTTCCTCTGGCCTCCCAACTCCCTCCCCAAGCGACCACGGGGCCTCCGGAGGCCCGGTCGTAGCTTCCCCCACCCTCCCCAAGAGACCACGGGGCCTCCAGAGGCCTGGTCGTCGCTTCCCCCACCCTCCCTAAGTGACCACGGGACCTCCGGAGGCCTGGTCATCGCTTCCTCTGGCCTCTCAACTCCCTCCCCAAGCGACCACGGGGCCTCCGGAGGCCCGGTCGTAGCTTCCCCCACCCTCCCTAAGTGACCACGGGACCTCCGGAGGCCTGGTCATCGCTTCCTCTGGCCTCCCAACTCCCTCCCCAAGCGACCACGGGACCTCCGGAGGCCCGGTTGTTGCTTTCCCTGCCTTCCCCAAGCAACCACGGGCCCTCCGGATGCCCGGTCAGCGCTTCCCCCACTCTCCCCAAGTGCCCACGGGGCCTCCGGAGGCCCGGTCATCGCTTCCTCTGGCCTCCCAACTCCCTCCCCAAGCGACCACGGGGCCTCCGGAGGCCCGGTCGTAGCTTCCCCCACCCTCCCCAAGAGACCACGGGGCCTCCGGAGGCCCAGTCATCGCTTCCTCTGGCCTCTCAACTCCCTCCCCAAGGGACCATGGGGCCTCCGGAGGCCCGGTCGTTGCTTCCCCTGCCTTCCCCAAGCAACCACGGACCCTCCGGGTGCCCGGTCAGCGCTTCCCCCACTCTCCCCAAGCGACCACGGGGCCTCCGGAGGCCCCATCATCCCTTCCCCTGCCCTCCCCAATCCCTCCCCAAGCAACCACGGTGCCTCGGGAGGCCTGTCGTCACTTCCCCGCCCTCCCCCCGCCCTTCAACCACGGGGCCTCTGGAGGCCCAGTCGTTGCTTCCCCTGCCCTCTCCAAGTAACCACGGGGCCCAGTCTTCGCTTCCCCCAGCCTCCCCACTCCCTCCCGAAAGTGGCGACGTGGCCTCACAGGCGCCGTCACCACTTTCCCCAGCATCCCCTTGCGGCAAACCGTGAATATGCAGAACCCTGAGTGTGGAGGCCGCGAATGTGGAGGGAGGACTGTATAGAAAATAGAAGTGTAGTAGCTTCTCAACTCCACTGGTTCCTGGATGAGGCTGATTATCTAGATCCATTTCAGTCTGGTTTCAGATCTGGTTATGGGACAGGGACCGCTTTGGTCACTTTGGTGGATGACTTGCGCAGGCAACTGGACAGGTGGAATGTGTCCCTGCTAGTTCTGCTGGGCCTTTCAGCAGTTTTCAATACCATCGACCATGGTATCCTTCTGAGGGCTACTCTCGGATGGGGCCTGGAGGTACGGTTCTGTTCTGCAGCTCTGTACTTTCCTGGAGGGATGCTCTCAGAGGGTGGTGGTGGTGGGATTCATGTTTGACCCCTTGGCCATTGGCCTGTGGAGTCCCTCAGGGTTCAGCCTTGTCCCCTATGTTATTTAAAAGCTACATGAAACCATGACAAGTTGTTCAGAGTTTTGGGGTCAGGTGTCCCAGGTATGCTGATGATACTCTATTACTCCTTTCCACCAAATTCCAAGGAAGCTGTGCTAAACCAGTGCCTGTTAGCTATAATGGACTGGATGATGGGAAGCAAATTGAAGCTTACTCTACACAAGACAGAGATGCTCCTGGTCAGTTGAAAGACAGATTTGGTAAGAGGGATTCAGCTTGTGTTAGATGGGGTTACACTCCCCCTGAAAATGCAGCTTCGCAGTTTGGGGGTACTCCTGGATTCAGCTCTGAGCCTGGAGGCTCAGGTTTCAGCAGTGACCAGGAGTGTTTTTCCACAGTTAAAGCTAGTGCACCAACTGCGCCCATTCCTTAGGAAGTTGGATGACCATGGTGGTATATGACTTGGTTACATCCCATTTGGATTATGGTAATGCACTCTGCGTGGGGCTGCCTTTGATAAGTGCTCAGAAACCTCAGTTGACCCCAAAAGCTGCAGCCAGGTTGTTAACTGGGGCTACCTACAGAGAGCACACAACTCCTTTGTTGCAATATCTCCTTTGGGCTGCTGGCCTGTTTCCAGATATAATTCAAAGTAAATGGTTTTGACCTATTAAGCCCTATATGGCTTGGGTCTAGGTTATTTGAAGAGTCCTATCTCCCTGTATGAGCCCAGTCTGGAGATCATCTGCAGAAGCCCTTCTCCCTCTTCCATCACCTTCTCAGGCTCATTTGGTGGGAACAAAGGAAGAGGGTTGTGATGACTGTTAATACTTACACGCTGAGACAATATCCATTGATCAGAAATGGTTTATTGGATCAGGAATAGAAGCATTCATGTTCATTGCATAAATAGTTCTGGCGTTTCGTGCCAGAATTCAGAAGAAGATAAAAAAAACTAAGTTTCAGTTACATCATCCACACCTGTAGTGGTTCATGAGAGCATTCCAATCTGTACCATCCTCCCAACCTCCCTCAATACTTTCCCAAAACATAATTGGCCAGACGGCCTTGAACACTCCAGCTACAGGTAGCACACTCAGCAGCTCTAACCTGGCACCCCAGCTCCCAGCGTGCTCTTCACTCATGTCAGGCTCTGCCATGCTAGCTACTGCCTAGCAACAACAGTACATTTGAGCTAACTATCTATACAAAGCCCATGCCAGAGTCCTGACAAGGGCCTTCTCAATGGCTGCTCCCAGAACTCCCACCCCTGAGAGGCCAGAATGGCCCTATCCTTTCTTTCCTTCACGTCAAAAATTTCTATGGCCCCAGAATTTACAAACTGATGAGGAATAGGTTTTTAAGGCTGTGTGGCACTGTTTTTAAGATTTTTAAGAGTCTGTATGGAGTTTTTAAATGCATTTAAATATTTTTAATGTTTAATATTTTAGCTTATATATTGTTTAATTGTTTACTAAATATAGTGGTTTGAGTGTTGCACTCATAGAATCAAAGAATCGTAGAGTTGGAAGAGACCAAAAGGGCCATTCAGTCGGAACCCCTGCCATGCACAAATACCCAATCAAAGCATTCCCGACAGATGGCCATCCAGCCTCTATTTAAAAACCTCCAAAGAAGGAGACTCCACCACACTCCCAGGCAGTGCATTCCACTGCCAAACAGCTCTTACTGTCGGGAAGTTCTTCCTAATGTTTCAGTGGAATCTCATTTCCTGTAGCTTGAGTCCATTGTTCTGGTTCCTAGTCTCTGCAGCAGCAGAAAACAAGCTCGTTCCATCCTTAGTATGACATCCTTTCAAATGTTTAAAAACAGCTATCATGTCACCTCTCTTCCTTCTGTTCTCTAGGTTAAACATACCCAGCTCCCTAAGCCACGCCTCGTAGGACTTGACTTCCAGATCCCCCACCATTTTGGTTGCCCTCCTCTGGACACACTCCAGCTTCTCAATATCCTTTTTAAATCGTGGTGCGCAGAACTGGGCACAGTATTCAAGGTGAGGTTTGACCAAAACAGAGTAGAGTGGCACTATTGCTTTTTTTTTTTTTAAATCTAGACACTATACTGCTATTGACTATGATTCTGGAAACAAGGGTTCAAATCCCTGCTCAGCCATGAAATTCACTGAGTGACCTTGGGCAAGTCACATTCTCTCAGTCTCAGAGGAAGCTAATGCTGAACCTCCTCTGAACAAATCTTGCCAAGAAACCCCATGAAAAATTTGCCTTAGGGTCACCATAAGTCAGAAACAACTTGAAGTGAACAACAAATCTTAGAGTTATACTTTTATTTGTACTGTTGTATTTTTCAAAACTTGTATCGGTTTTGTTTTTATATGCCTTGAATCCTATTTTCAGGAGAAAGGCAGGATATAAATGAAGAAAATAAATAGATAAATAATGATCCCCAATAAGATCCTGCATTTCTCGATCCCCAATGAGATCCTGCATTTCTGTGTTCAGCTACTAATGAGATCTTCTTTCTCAAGCAGGTAATGAAAACTAGAAGAATTTTGTGGAGTCCTCTCTGGTGTAATGGGAAGCAGCCAAGATTCTTATAGCAATAGCACTGTTTTTTCTATACCACTTATTAGTGCCAAAGCACTCCCTAAGCAGTTTACAATGTGTTAGCTAATTGTCCCCAACAAGCTGCATACTCATTTTACTGGCCTGCAGAAGGATGGAAGGCTGAGTGAAACTTAGAGCCCTCTGAGATTGAACTCATAACGTTCTGCCTTGCAGTACTGGCATTTAACCATTGTGCCACCAGGGCTCAGATCATTATGGAGAAAAATAAGTTTGGAGATCAAAAAGACTGAAAAGGCATAAGGGAAACAAATCAAAGAACGGGAAGAAGAACTCTGTTGCTTCTCTGGAGGTGGATATTTGTGAAGTCCTGATCCCCAGGAAAACTAGAAAGTGAAAAGAAGGGTAAACTGTTTTGTCTGTGAGAGAATATTCAGATATATATTACACTTAAACATACATTGCAGGTTCCAAAAGGTGGAGTAACCATATCAAAGCATGGAAGGTGGAAAGAGCTTTGGTCGGAGGAGACGTCTTCATACTCGTCAAAGAACCCACACAGGAGAGAAGCCATATAAATGCATGGAATGTGGAAAGAGCTTCAGTGACCGTCGAGCATGTACTAGCCATCAAAGAACCCACACAGGGGAGAAGCCGTATCAGTGCATAGAATGTGGAAAGAGCTTTAGTCAGAGTTCAAATCTACGTACACATCAAAGATCCCACACAGGGGAGAAACCATATGAATGCATGGAATGTGGGAAGAGCTTCAGTTACAGTGGAAATCTACATTCACATCATAAAACCCACACAGGGGAGAAACCATACAAATGCATAGAATGTGGAAAGACCTTCGCTCGTCTTGATGGATTACATTCACATCAAAGAACTCACTCTGGAAAGAAATTATTTAAATGCATGGAATGTGGAAAGAGCTTCACTCACAGTGCAGGTCTACATTCACATCAAAAAACCCACACAGGGGAGAAACCATATGAATGCATGGAGTGTGGAAAGTGCTTCAGTCACAGTGGAAATCTGCGTTCACATAAAGCAACTCATACAGTGGAGAAACCATATAAGTGCATGGAATGTGGAAAGAGCTTCTCTCGTACTGACTATTTAAATTTACATGAAAGAACTCATACCGGAAAGAAACCATATAAATGCATGGAATGTGGAAAGTACTTCAGTCAGGGTGCACATCTACGTTCACATCAAAAAACCCACACAGGGGAGAAACCATATAACTGCATGGAATGTGGAAAGACTTTCTCTCATAGTCAAAACTTACATAAACATCAAAGAACCCACACATTGGAGAAGCCATATAAATGCATGGAATGTGGAAAGAGCTTCAGTCAGAGTGGACATCTACATTCACATCAAAGATCCCACACAGGAGAAAAACCATATGAATGCATGGAATGTGGAAAGAGCTTCAGTGATAGTGGGTATCTGCATTCACATCAAAGAACCCACACAGGGGAGAAACCATATAAATGCATGGAATGTGGAAAGAGCTTCAGTCAGAATGCACATCTATATACACATCAAAGATCCCACACAGGGGAGAAACCATATGACTGCATGGAATGTGGAAAGACCTTCTCTCATAGGCAAAGTTTACACATACATCAAAGAACCCACACAGGGGAGAAACCATATAAATGCATGGAATGTGGAAAGAGCTTCAGACACAGTGGATATCTCAGTTCACATCAGAGAACCCACACAGGGGAGAAACCACATAAATGCATGGAATGTGGAAAGAGTTTCAGTCAGAGTGGACATCTACATACACATCAAAAAACTCATACAGGGGAGAAACCATATAAATGTATGGAATGTGGAAAGGGCTTCAGTCAGAGACCCCATCTACATTCACATCAAAGAAGTCACATAAGGAAGAAACCAGATTAGTGTATAGAATCTGGAAAGATATTTAGTCACTTTGCACAAAATTGTTCACATCAAAGATCCCAAATGGGCAAAATATAAATGTCTCTCTCTCTGGCTTTTCTTCGCAAACGAAGATTCAGTAAGGATTCATCCCGTGCTTTCTGCAAGCGTGCTGATGACTAAAAAGGTCAATTGAAGATAAACAAGTCCGGTTCCAGAAAGCACAGCAGAAGGTCTCCTTGGGTGATGTTTCCAGGTTGTGAATCTTTCTGCGTTGTTGATTCTCTTCAAGACTTGTTTGGCGTGAGTTCTCAAATAAGGCTGCAGCATTGTGGATAGTGCGTCTCCATGCCTCCCGATGTGAGGCCATGGCGGACCATTGTTGGTGATCAGTTTGGCTGAGCCTGAGATGTTGTTTCAGGGAGTCCTTGTATCACTTTTTTGGAGCGCCCCTCTTACAATAACCCGTGGCGAGTTCACCGTAGAGTAGTATTTTGGGGATGCGATGGTCCTCCATCCTAGAAATGTGCCCTGCCCAGCGCAGCTGTGTTCTCAGTATCATGGCCTCAATGCTGGTGATCCCTGCTTGCTCAACGACAAGAGCATTCATCACATAGTCAGTCCAGTATATATTTAGGATTGTGCATATACAGCGCTGATGAAAGCATTCGAGGAGTCGTAAGTGGTGGCGATAGGTGACTCATGTTTCAGATCCATAAAGGAGAATAGACAGTACAATGGCTCTATACACATTGATTTTTGTGCTTCGCCTCAGGTGTTTATTACTCCAGACTCTTTTGTAAAGTTTTTCATATGTATAGAATGTAGAAAGACCATAGATTTTCCTTGGTTTTTTTCTGGGCTGTGAGGCCATGTTCTGGAATAGTTTCTTTCTGACGTTTCGCTTGCATCTCTGGCTGGCATCTTCAGAGAATGGTTGGGTAGATGTGTGTCTGGGGTTTATATGCTGTGAACCACTGTAGGGGAGTATATGTAAATTTGTGTAATTGAATGGTTAGTTTCTGGATATAGAAATGCAAGGCTCGATATTGTCTGTTTGGCTAATGGTTGGTTGATGGGCCATTATTGGTTGGGAATCCCCCTGTCCCTGGGTGGAATTCTTTTGTAAGTGTTGAGTTTTGGTTCTATTGTATTTCAAAACTGGGAGCCAGATTTTGTTTACTTTTAGGGTTTCTTCTTTCCTGTTGAAGTTGTCCAGGTGTTTTGGATTTCAATAGCTTCTCTGTGCACTCTGACATGATAGTTGTTGGCCTGGTCTAGAATTTCTGTGTTTTAAAATAGCATTTTGTGTCCAGGTTGGTTTATAACATGTTCTGCTATTGCCGATTTTTCTGGCTGGCCCAGTCTGCAGTGTCTCTCATGTTCCTTCATTTGTGTTTGCACACTGCGTTTAATGATCCCTATGTAAACTTGTCCACTATTGCATGGTATGCGGTAAACTCCTGCAGCTTTGAGAGGAATGTCCTAGTTATCCGCAAACCAAACCAATGGTTAGGCCACAAGGCATACAGAAAACCCACACGCACGGACAGATAACTACACAAGAACTCCAGTCATCACCCAGGACAAAAAAGAAGCACAATAAAAACATTGGTAGACCGTTCAAAAAGAATCTGCAAACCCCACTACCTGGAGGATGAACTGAGGCACCTAAACTGGGCCGTACATGCTAATGGTTACTCCAGATCAGACATCACAAGAGCAGCCAGATCCAGAAAAAAAAACACAGGAACGAAGAAGAAAAACAGCCACCCAAAGGGAAGGTATTTTTACCATACATCAAAGGAGTCAGAGACAAAATAGGGAAACTGATGAGGAAACACAACCTCTAAACAATCTGCAGACCAACCAAGAAAATCCAAGAAATGCTACGTGCAGCGAAGGACAAAAGAGACCCTCTCACAGCTGCAGGAGTTTACCGCATACCATGTAGCTGTGGACAAATGGGACTGGATGGCTATGATTCTAGAGTTCTGTAGAGGGAAGGGGCATGCAGGGTCATTAAATCCCTTTGGATGCTCTAACCAGCATATCTGATTGTAGCAGAGTCATGAACAAACCTGGAGCAACATGGCACATTTAGGGGGTGTGTGGGTGGAAATGAAAAAGAGGGACAGAGTGTGTGGTCCCCAGTGGTTAAAGGGGGTGCCAGTTTTTATCCTTGTAAGGCTCCTGATTCCCCCCAAAAAACCTAAGGAAAATCTAAGGTCATTAAACCCATTGAGCATTTGTTCCCATGTGGGGTCTCATGCACATGGCAGAGACACACACATTTCTGGGCAATGCTGGAGTGAGCTATATTCCTACAGGCGGCGGGGGGGGGGGGCAGATTCTCACATTCTTCCCTCTCAAGATCTCAAAATGTTCCCTTGTCCAGGGATTTTCATGGTGCTGCTATTATCAAAGATTATAGGTTTTTGCATCCAAGGTAACATTTGGAGGGAAGGGAGGGTGTCTTCCATTAAACACAACCAGTGCTTCTTGCCATCTGGGGGTGGGGAGCATAGGCATGCCCTCTCCCCCATTGTGGGGGAGAGGGCCAGTGTGTGCCATTGTGACTTACATTCCTACCGGAGGACAGAGTCACTGGAAGCCATATTTAGATATTTGAAGGGATATAATATTGAGGATGGAGCAAGCTTGTTTTCGGCTGCTCTAAAGACATGGAGCAGTGGATTCAAACGACAGGAAAAGAGATTCTACCTAAACATTAGGAAGAACTTCCTGACAGTAAGAGCTGTTTGGAAGTGGAATACACTGCCTCGGAGTGTGGTAGAGTCTCCTTTGGAGGTTTTTAAACAAAGGCTGGATGGCCATCTGTTGGGGATGATTTGATTGTGTATTCTTGCATGGCAGGGGGTTGGACTGGATGTCCCTTGTGGTCTCTTCCAACTCTATGATTGTTTGCAGTGGAAGGAGGGGATTCCAAACTGGAAGGGGGTACATGTGACTCCCAGACCAGGGCCTCCCTCTGTTGGCCTGAGATGATAAAGGGAGGAATGATTGACTCCCAAATGCAGAGCCAGCCATCTTGCATTGTATATCCTGGTCACTGTGGGGCTGTGGAGGTTCCTGTGGGGTGAGGATGTCTGGGATTGTGATGCAAACACCTATAAAGTGAGAGTTCATGCTTCAAGCCTAGTGTTTCAGAAGCATCATAGAATCATAGAAGGTATGAACAAGGAACATATCACCAGAGATCCTTATCAGGGAGATGGGAAGAGCCAAGAGGAAATGCAGCCAAGAAGCAAAAACATCTGACACATCGAAGTGAGCAATGCTTTGGACAAGAAAGGGATTCTCTTTAAACAAATTGCACTGGGGTCAGAAGGTGATGGCAGTGAGCATGGAAATAATAGCAGAAAGGTAGAGCATTTGCGGTTAGAGTACAGTTGTGGTGGAGAGATCACAAAATGGAGATTGGCAAGCTGAACACTTCCCTCCAGACACTGAAAATATACCACATGAAATCTCCCTCCTCCCACCAGAGAAGGAGCTGCAGAGGGAACTCCAAGGCCAGGCTGGGCCTGACCCTCTTTCATCCTCATGGCCTTCTGCTCACCAGAAGGAGGACCCTTGATTGTTTTGGTGGAGTCAGGGGAGAGGTGCAAGAATCTGGGGAATTGGGGGGGGGTATAAATTGAGTAATTCCTAATACTAAAACAAATCAGAGAAATTAGGGTCAAGAGAGAGAGCTACAGCCTCACATGCTCTGGGTGGTCTCCCTTCCATCCCTAGAGATTAACCCCACTTCTGAAGAGAAGTTCTCTCAGGCAGCCCAGCCCAAAGAGGCCCCCATTATGTATTTCCACCTGCAGAGGACAGATTAGTTGCCAGCTCAGGCCTTGCTGAAGAACCCTCCCCACCAGCTTCTCCCCAGGGGTCTCTTGGTCCCCTCCCTGCCTTCCTGCTCTGCTTCCTGCATGGGGTGGTGGTGCAGATAGGATGAATATCAAGGCAGTCTCTCCTAGTCAAGGGGAGCTCTGGGCACCAAACCACAGCTGCCGGCAGTTCTTTCTGCATGTTGTCCCCCTTCCAGCAATGTGTCTGGGTGGGATCTCCATGATGTGTGAAGAACTAGAAGTTGGGAGTGACCAGCAATCTGAACATAAAGGGGGATTGACTCTTTCTCCAAAACTGTTGGAGCACCTGAGGCAGAGCTTTCAAAGGAGGGGTGGGCCACATGCCTCCAGGGGCTGTTTTTGTAGTCCCTGGGAGTAAAAAAAAGTTCAGAATTCCTCCAAACACTTTCTAAGTGTTGCAGGAGACATTTTTCCCCACAGGAAGTGACTATTGTGGTTAAAAAGGTTTCTTTGGGGTCTATACAAACGGTGCGCCCATTCACCCCAATATGGCAAAATGCCCCATTATATGCTAGAGGAGCCTTTCTCAAACTTTTTATCCTGGTGTCATGATGGAGTTCCATCATGTTGCCACAAGGTGCAACTCCCATCATCCTGCTAGAGAACTATAACTCTCTTTGTTTGTAAACAGATTGTCTTGCCAGCATAGTATCAGGTAAGAAAAGGGTTAATGGGAAGGGGCCCAAGCACCACCTTCACAGAGCTAAAGAGAGGACATCATTAACATAACACCATGTGACTGGACTGACCAATTACAGCTTTAAGCCCGGGAAATCTGGAGAGGATTTAATTGCTTTTGTTTGAGACCAGTATGAGTGAGATGAGTGGGATTTGGAGAGAGAGATTTTGGGAGATGTGAGAAAACAAAGACTGCTATGCTGGTAGAGCACAGCCATTCCATCTCTGGCTTTTGCTCCCAGCTGCCTGGACAAGATCTCAAGGCAACAAAGTGCAAGTATTTAGTAGAGATTAGGGCCTGTTTAGTTGCGTTAGGGAATTCTTTTTAATTTCTTTACTTTGGTTGAATGTAGCTAAATTAGTAACTGAATGTAACCTGAGTAATGTAATGCTTTGATCTTGATACTCTGTATTGCTGTCACTTTAAGCCTGCCTGCCTGAGGTAGGGGAGAGTCCTGCCTCATGTGAGACTGCATGACTACTTCTCTTGAATAAAGTAAATTGATTTATCTTCCTATGCTGATGCTTACCACGTGCCTTACTCTTGACTATGCTACTGTGAGCCTCCCCTGGGGTTAGGAGGAGGGAGTTAGTTGATTCTATAGTGGCAAGGAGTGCCACTGATTAATATAGACTACGCACAACTTCCCACTGCGTTGTGCGTGAAAAAGGGGGGGGGTCCCAAGGGGGAAATAAACCCCCCCCCAGTTGAACCCAGTGGGTGGTGGTGGCAGCTACTGGATGGTTTTGGGGACTGTGGGGAACCTCCTGGAGTGAGAATCCTGAACTCAGGACTAACCCTACAGAGAGAGGGCTAACCTGGAGCTCCTGGGAAGGGAACACAGGTTTGAGCTGGAGAACCCTTGAAATAATTTTCAGGTCTCAGGGAACCCTTGCATAAACATTATTGCTTCCCCCCCCCCCCACAATCCCAATCCCTTGAGGAACCCCTAGCAACCAATTGGATAACCCTAGGGTTCCAGGGAACCCTGGTTGAGAAACACTGTGCTAGAGAGTGTTTGGGGGCGTTTTGTGCAAAATAAATTATTAGTTTTTTATGAGGGTACGGGAAGGAAAGTGGCCCTCCAAGGTCTCCTGGGGCCCTACTGCATCCCTCCAGCTGCTGACAGCTTCCCTGTAAGGGTTTCCTGGGACTGCACCACCTACAAGAGACTATGAGAATATTTCTCCTGTGAAAAGAGTTTTCTGGGTTTGGTTCTCTCACACATTAAGGAGGTCAAAGAGCCCCCACGCTCCAAGGGGTATGAGATAAAAGACCAAGGACCTTCTCCTTCTCCTTGTGTTCGGGAACTGGGAGACCCCTTCTCAGCAAATTTCTCCTCTGATCCAGTCAGCTCTTTCTTCTCACCGACTATCTCACCGCCTTTTGGGGTGACAGGGAAAGGGGAGTGTTTAGGGTGGAAGAGGACCCCTCCTCTCAGGTTCATCTCTGTTCAGGAAAAGGAGGCTGGGGGTTCTCCAAGGTGCTCAGTTTCACCCAAGAAGGTGAGTGAGAGGGTTCTGAACCTTGGAGTGTTGCTTGAAACGGATCCAGGGATTCCAAAGCAGGGGGGATCCCCTGCCCCACTAACCTCAGAGCAAGGACCTCTCACAGTAGGGATGGGATGGAGGAAGTTCTTTTCAAAGGCAGGAGAGCTGTCTGGGTTTACAATGCCCTGATTTTGCAACCAATTTCATGTGCACTTTCCCCTAAGAGAGCCTTATCTTTTTTTAAAAAATATCAGGGAACATTTTTAAAAATATTTTTATTACCATTTTTCATCTTCATAAAACATTAGCATTAAATGTAAAACATAAACATCATAAATTATACCACATACATCAATACCATACATCTTACTTCTTGCATATTAACTAACATCAATATTCTGCCTTACTCTGAACAATAACATGCATCATTATTCTATCACACTCATACCAGAACCTTCCTACCCAACCTTAACAGATTTTTTTGTCATTTTATAGCACACATCTTATACAATGTCATTTTTTAAAATAATTCCACTATTGTTGTATATTTCTTTTCTTCACATTCCCTTATTGCTCTTGATTCTATTCCGGTTCATACACATTTCCCCATTTGACGTTATCAATTATCAGTTTTTTTTCTCCTTTTCTATTTAGTTTACCAGAAGTCCATATTACACACACATACACACATATACTGTACATATATATATATATATATAAATGAATTGCTGCAAATTTTCCCCATCTGTTTTCCAAATAACCAGATATTTTAGTCCAGCCTTCTACATGTTTTTCTACATATTTTCCTTTTAGTAACATTGTTAATTTATCTAGCTCTATCATTTCATATGTTTTTCCAGCCATTGATCAACTGTAGGAATGTGATCCTTGCTGCTGCTAACATGTAAAATAAAAATTTACCATTTTCCTGTTCCAGTTTTTCATCTATCATGCCTAAAAGATAGATTTCAGGATCTAAAAGCATGCTAATTTTTAAAATGTCATTGATTGTCTTTTGAATTTGAGTCCAATCTTTTTTAACACTTTCACAGCTCCACCATAGGTGATAGAAGGTTCCTGGGTTGTGGTCGCACTTCCAACAGTTACTCTTGACATTTTTATACATTTTTGATAACTTGTGTGGGGACAGATACCATCGGAAATACATTATATATATATATATATATTCTCTCTGATATTTTGAGATTTCATTCTGGATGTCCACAACTTCTAATCAAATCACCACCCTAAATAGCTTTTAAAAAGCTCTTAAGATGGATCTCTTCCAGCAGGCCTTCCCTGAATAGATACCCGGCCATCAAAAAAAGGAAATCTAGCTTGTCCTGGTCCCGCCATGGCCACTGTCCATTGTCTATTTTTATTTTTAGTATTTCTAAATATGTTTTAATTCTTAAATTATTTAATTGTATTTTAAGGGGGGGTGGGATTGAGGATTTGGATGTATATTTTAATTGTTGTAAGCCATCCCGTAAAGGGGCAGGGTATAAATAAATTATTATTATTGTTGTTGTTGTTGTTGTTGTTTATAACTCTGATGGAGGGTGTCTGATTATGGCACTCCAAAACAACAAAAGGAGTATAATAGTAATATGATTATGTAACAAGTTTGCTAATATATTTAATTATAAACATAAATTGATATACAACACTATATTATGGTTTTGCAATATAGTTGGTTCAATTTAGTATAATATAATCCACAAAAGTAGTTTATTTCAGCATGATAAACAGCTTATTCCAGCATAAATGATTTGACAATTATTTTTACAAACACAAATGGCTTAACACAGCATAATGATCATTGACTTAATACAGAATAAATAAACTCAAAACAGCTGTCTTTGCAGCATATGTAACAACAGATGTAACAAATGACCAATTCTATTTGGCTTGATATAGCGTTTAACAAAACTGCTTTTTGCAGCATATATAACAACAAATGTAACAAATGACCAATTCTATTTGGCTTAATATAGCGTTAACAAATCTGCTTTTTGCAGCATATATAACAAATGACCACACACAAAACAGCTTTTTTGCAGTATATATACCGTAACAATTGACCAGCTTTTTACAGCATGTATAACAAATGACCAAACAACTTTATCCAGACTCTTTATTCAGTTGTTTCAATCCCACTGGATCTTCATCAGTATCTTTATCACCAGTGTATTTAATATTTGTAGTAGTCTTTCCTACATTAATATAAAATTAATAAGAATTGGTTTAACAAGTTAAACTTTTTGGCTGTATTAAATATTGAAACATAAGTATTTTTTAACTATGCTTATCACTATTTTTAACTACTATTTTTACAGTCTCCTCATTTAAAAAAAAATTAGTTATAATGCTCTAAAGAAATTTAATTCTTAATACAGCTTGTATGCCCCCTGATTTGCTCTGTATCTCTTTACAACATGAATTTTAAGTATTGCATATCCCATACTCTGACAGTATACCTTCTAATTTTAAGTCCATTTTGTATTTTTCTTTGATTTGACTGTATAGATACCAATGACAGGTTATACCATCTTTTCCATTTCTTCTTGTGTATTGATTATGTATTGATTTCCCTTTAATAAAAGTAAGGCTTTATATGTAATCCATTTTTCAGTCGGTATTCCTTCCTTACTGGACAGTGCCTCATGAGGTGATACCCAGAGCAGAATCTTTGGGCTTAATCTGATTTTATGCTTTTTCCAAGTTTTTAGTAGGGGTCTTCTGATGAAATGATTGTTAAATTCTTTGTTTACTGTATTCTTATTATAAAATAAGTAGGCATGCCAGCCATACCTATTACCATCCCCTTCCAATTTTAATAATTTTTCATCTTCTAATGTTGCCCGTTCTTTGATCCACTGCAAACAAGACACTTTGTAATATATATTTTACATTTGGTACACTCAATGCTCCTCTTTCTTTAGCGTCTGTATCATCTTCATTGACTTTTGATAACTCTTGGCTTTTTCTCTGACCAAATGAATTTTGAAATATCTCTTTGCCATTTTTTCAATACTGCATCATTATGGATAATGGAAATCGTCTGAAACAAAACCAATAGTTTTGGCAAAATGTTTATTTTGACCGCTGATATTTTCCCTAGGAATGACAGTTTCAGATTTTGCCAATTTTTAAGATCTGTTTTAATTTCAGCTCATGTCTTCTTGTAATTATTTTGAAATAGGTCTGAATTTTTATTTGTGATGCTGATTCCCAAATATCGCACTTGCTTTACAACCTTATAACCAGATTTTTGAACCAATTCAGCTTCTTCTTTCACTGTCATATTTTTGGTAACCAAAATATGTTTTTTTCCTTGTTAGTTTTTAATCCCGATTTTAAAAATATCAGGGAACATTTTGAAGAAGAGGGAATAGCAAAAGCATAACTGGGCCAGGATTCCATGAAAAGGCAAACACAGTGGACTTCTGTTCCACCCCAGTTCAATAAATATGCAGGCCCTTCTGTCTGGATCTGTTGCAAGGGCACTCTGCTCACACTTCGATATATGTTTTTTCCACATCTAGTGACTGACAGTTTGCCTTGTAGAGAAGGAGTTTGAAACCCCTGGGAGGGAGGGAAGGAAGGAAGGAGAGAGGAAGAATCCTAAAAATTTCACAAAAACAGAGAGCAGCAGAGAAAAGATCAGTGGGAACGAGGGAGGATTGTGTGTGTCTGTGTGTGTCCGTGTTTATGCCAGAACTTGGAAAGATACCACTGCCTGCTGAACAACCAGATATGAGTTAGCTTAGGCCTAAAACCCTTCACAATCAAGTGAATGTGTTCACACCATTAGTACAGATCAGATCATAGCCTCAATTAGAACTAGAAAATAATCATAGCCCCCAAATTTAAAAGACAGGGAAGACGATGGCACCAATGTGAGAACATTTCTAGTGATTCTGAAAGAAAAGCTTTAATAGGATAGAGGAGCACACCAAACCATTTCCATTGTAAGCAGAAGACAAAAAACGTGGAAAGAAAGTTGAAGGAAAAGGATCCATGAGAGGGGAAGAGAGAGAGGGGTTCTTCTGGAATCATCCAAAGTCCATGCTGGGAAGGTCACTCTTTTTAAGGTCTTTGAATCCTCAGTCAAAATCCATTCAGGTTTGTCCTGGAAGAAGTGATACATTTGCAGATGACACCAAATTAGGAGGAGTAGCCAATACCCTAGAGGACAGGATCAAAATTCAAAATAACCTGGAGAGCTGGACCAAAGCTAACAAAATGAAATTCAATATGGAGAACTGTACGTTACTGCACTTAGGGCGGAAAAATGAAATGCATAAATATAGGATGGGGGAGACCTGGCTGAATGAGACTATGTGCGAAAGGGATCTAGGAGTCCTAGTAGACCACAAGTTGAACATGAGCCAACAGTGTGATGCGGCAACTAAAAAGGCCAATGCGATTTTGGGCTGCATCAATAGAAGTATAGTGTCTAGATCAAGGGAAGTGATAGTGCCTTTCTATTCTGCCTTGGTCAGGCCTCACCTAGAATACTGTGTCCAGTTCTGGGCACCACAATTCAAAAAGGAGCCCTGGTGGTGCAGTGTTAAATGCCAGTACTGCAAGCCACCACGTTGCAAGTTCGATTCCAGCGGGCTCCAAGGTTCACTCAGCCTCCATCCTTTCGTAGGTCAGTAAACTGAGTACCCAGCTTGTGGGGGCAATTAGCTAACACACATTGGAAACTGTTTAATGCAGTGTAGATGCGTAAATAGCTATTGCTTAAAATAATTTGTAAGCCGCTCTGATAGCCTTGTGACTGAAGAGCGGGGTATAAATAAATAAATAGGATATTGACAAATTGGAGCGTGTCCAGAGAAGGGCAACTAAAATGGTGGAAGGTCTGGAAACCATGCCTTATGAGGAGAGACTTAGGGAGCTGGGTATGTTTAGCCTGGAAAAAAGATGGTTAAGGGGCGATATGATAACCCTGTTTAAGTATTTGAAGGGGTGTCACATTGAGGATGGAGCAGGCTTGTTTTCTGCTGCTCTAGAGACTAGAACATGGAGCAGTGGATGCAAGCTCCAGGAACAGAGATTCCACCTCAACATCAGGAGGAACTTTTTGGCAGTAAGAGCTGTTCGGCAGTGGAACACACTCCCTCGGAGCATGTTGGGGTCTCCTTCCTTGGAGGTCTTTAAACAGAGGCTGGATGGCCATCTGTCAGGGATGCTTTGATTGTGATTCCTGCATTGCAGCGGGTTGGACTGGATGGCCCTCATGGTCTCTTCCAACTCTGCAATTCTATGATTCTATGAGAAGGTCCACAGCTAAGAAAAGAGGTAGGAAAACTGGAAGGAGAAGGGAGTGAGGGTATGTAGGCATGAAGAGCTGGGAGGCCGAGCCAATGAGAAGCCAAGTCCAGGAGATTGGCAACCGGGATTCAGAACTGTGGCATTTTTTCCAGTACCATTTTGATTTTCCATTCGCGTGAAGATGACTTTCTGGTTTGAGTTCTGGTTCAGATCCACATCAGAAAGGCTCAGCCTCCTAAACTACTAGAAGATTTCTCCTGGCACAATCATCATTCTTCCTTTCTGAGGCATCATCAACATTTGAGGAAACTGACCAGATCCCAAAAGACTCATGGGGAACCCCACAGAGATGATGCCAGAAGGCACACCAGGAATACCTCTGATAGGAGATAAACTGATTGGAATATTAGGTATAGTAATATGAATAGGGGTGAATGTCAGCGATACAAAGACTCCCTGAAACAACATCTCAGGCTTGGCCAAATTGATCACCAACAGTGGTCCGCCCTGGCCTCACATCGGGAGGCATGGAGACGCACTATCCACAATGCTGCAGCCTTATTTGAGAACTCACGACGAACAAGTCTTGAAGAGAAACGACAACGCAGAAAGAATCACAACCCAAAAACATCACCCAAGGAGACCTTCTGCTGTGCTTTTTGCAACCGGACTTGTTTATCTCAGATTGGCCTTTTTAGTCATCAGCGCGCTTGCAGAAAGCGCGGGATGAGTCCTTCCTGAATCTTCGTTTGCGAAGAAAAGCCAGAGAATGTCAGCAACATCTTGGAAAGAGGAGAATGAGTCTGAAATGACAATTGCACAGAGATGAGCTATTTAGCATCTTTCCTGTTAAAATGATGCATCTCTCCCACCCCCGGAAGAATCTGCCATCCTAAGCACCAGTATGCAACTGTTCCCAGCCTGATCCCACCTTCCTCAGGGGATATGCCCATTCATAAGGGCCCAGGCTGAAGAATCAGGAGAACTGGAGGTCCCCCAAGGGGGGAGGGGTCTGAGAAGAGGGTCTTAAGGGGGGTCTGGGCCAGGATATGTGCCAGCACACTGCGCTCACCTCTGGATTCAGAACTGGAAAAAATTGGGGTGGGGGTCAGAGTAAGTCTGCAAAATTATGGTTCTGCTTCCTGCTCTACGGGTTATGCAGTGTTGCTGAACACCTGAGGAGTGAGGCTGAGATGAGGAGAATGCTGAAGTCAGCAAGGTGCTGACTAGACCTGAAGGCTGAAAGCAGGAGGTAGGGAGGAAAAGAGAGGCTCCCTGGAGGCCTTTCCATCTTCTCCATTTCTCTTTCTTCCCCCTCATGTTGTCTAAAGAGGTTCCCTGGACCATCTCTCACTCCAGGGCCTAGAAAAGGGGTGCAGAGCTTTATGTGGAAGGGGTCCCCAAAATTTGTAAACATGTAACTATGTAACAACATTTTAAAAGGTTGCATGCTTGTGTGTGTGTGTGTGTGTTGCCTTCATCCAGACTCTTAGGCCAAGTGACTGAACTTAGAAAACAGGCAGAGCGGGGTCTCCTGGCCAGAAAGCAGCAGAGTCTCAGAAGGGCAGGGGCAGAGATTAAAGCCTCCAGAGGCCTGAAAGTGGGGTTCAAGGCTTGTTTGATAAACTGAACTGAGCTATTTCTCAGGAAGGAGGAAGCAACATTGGCTGTGCCTAAAACATTCCCCATTCTAAAGGCAAAGTGTCCTAGAGAAAAAAACCCAACAGGCTTTACCAGGATTGGTCCCCAAAGACGCTGTGAGGCTGGTTTTACAAAGAAAGCCCAACCCCACCTAGAAAGGGACAGCCCTTCACCTACTGCTTCAGATCCTGTTCTCCCACTGACCCACAGCACCTCCTTGCCTGGATGAATTCTCAGTGCAGGAGCCCACGTCCAACCTATTAATAGGTCCAAGTTTACATTTCTAGAGGTCTCCTTAGATGTCCGCAATACTACCAAGTTTCCAAGATGCATGACCTTTCCTGTGAGTCCTGACCAACCCCAGTCATGTATTGGGTGGATGCAAAGATTGTAAAGGAGCAGGATGCATGCCTTTGTCCTTTGGTTGCTAAACTTGCTTTGAAAAGGAAACTAATCAGAGTTTTTTTTGTGTGTGTTTTTTCCGGGTTGTGAGTTTATTCCTGACATTTCACCTGCATCTGTGGCTGGCATCTACAAAGAATGGTGGGGGGTGGGGGGGGTGGGATTTATATCAGCACTAGCAGAACACGTTATAAATCAACCTGGGCACAAAATGCTATTTGGAAACACCGAAATTCTGGACCAGGCTAACAACTATCAGGTCAGGATGCATAGAGAAGCTATTGAAATCCACAAACACCTGGACAATTTCAGCAGGAAAGAGGAAACCCTAAAAGTAAGCAAAGTTTGGCTACCAGTCCTGAAAATCACCAAAATAAAAACTCAACACATGCAAATGAACATCACCCAGGGACAGGAGGTTTCCCAGCAGACAGTGGACACTAATCCCTCTTGCATATCCTCCCACTCTAAGAACTGAACATCCAACAACTGAATGCTCAAATTTACATGCTAATGTAATGTCAAAGGTTTTCACAGCTGGCATCCATAAATTTTCTGTGGGTTTTTTCTGGGCTGTGAGGCCATGTTCTGGAAGAGTTTATTCCTGACGTTTTGCCTGCATTTGTGGCTGGCATCTTCAGATGCAGGTGAAACATCAGGAATAAACTCTTCCAGAACACGGCCTCACAGCCTCAAAAAAAAAAAATCCCTACAGAAAACTTACATGCTAATCCCCCTGGCATATTCTCCCACCCTAAGAACTGAACATCCATCAACTGAATACACAAATTTACATACTAATCCTCTTCAATAGAGACTCACAGTATATAAACCCTCCATGACCACACGCCACCATTCTCTGAAGTTGTCAGCCACAGATGCAGACGAAGCATCAGAAATAAGCTCTTCTAGAACATAGAAGTAGACAGCTGGAGGAATGTCACACACAGAACAAGAAAATCCAGGGATTCTTCCAGCAGCTTGCAGCTACAGAATCGATTCGAAGCCCTTTCCCTTATCAAGGACAACGAGGAAGAACAGCATGGACAGACTTCAGGGGTAGAGCAGGGGACCTTGAGAGGACCACCGCAAGGAACAGCAGCTGCGAAGCCTCAGCGGAGGCGTGTGGTGGTGGTGGGGGACTCCTTGCTGAGGGGTACCGAAGCAGTGGTATGTGGGCCTGACAAGATGACTCGGGAGGTGTGTTGTCTCCCTGGGGCAAAGATCTGTGATGTGACCGAGAGGCTGACAAGACTCGTCAAGCCTACGGATCATTACCCCTTCCTTTTGGTCCATGTGGGAACCAATGATACTGCAAGGCACAGCTTTCCCAAGATCAGAAGAGATTATGAGGCCCTGGGGAGGAAGCTGAAAGAAATGAATGCACAGGTGGTCATCTCGTCTCTTCTGCCAGTTGAAGGGCATGGTCCAAGAAGGGAGAGGAAAATAGCCGACGTAAACAACTGGCTCCGTAGATGGTGTCGCCAAGAACAAATTGGATTCTTGGATCATGGACTGCGCTTCCATGCGGGGGGACTTCTGGCAAGAGATGGGGTGCATCTTACAACAGTTGGAAGAAACATTTTTGCCAACAGTCTCAAGAATTTGATCAGGAGGGCTTTAAACTGAGTCAAATGGGGGAGGGAGACAGTATTCTGGAAGGCAAAAGGGCTGGAGAAAATAGTCAAACTGTCATAGAGGGAACAAGGCAAACAGCGCAAGGACCCAACAGTGGGAGGCAAAAAAACTTGCACAGGGAGCAAGTAAAGGGAACACATGGTCTCAGATGTCTCTACACTAATGCACAGAGCATGGGAAATAAGCAAGATGAACTTGAACTCCTTGCACTACAAAACAAATATGATATAATAGGCGTTACTGAAACCTGGTGGGACGAGTCTCATGATTGGAATGTAGGAATTGAGGGGTATAACCTTTATAGGAGAAACAGGCCAAACAGGAAAGGAGGAGGAATAGCATTATATGTCAGGGATATTTACACCAATGAAGTGATCCATGACATCAATACTGGAAGCCAGGTGGAGAGCATCTGGATAAAATTTAAAGGGGAGGGAAACAACAGGGATGTTATTGTGGGACTCTACTACAGACCCCCAAATCAGACGGAGGAATTGGATGTTGCCTTTCTAGAACAGATGAACATACATGCAGAAAGGAGAGATGTAGTAGTGATGGGTGACTTCAACTACCCTGATATTTGCTGGCAATCTAACTCAGCCAAAACTACAAGGTCTAGCAAATTCCTTACATGCCTGGAAGACAATTTCATGGTCCAAAAGGTGGAAGAGGCAACAAGGGGGTCAGCTATTTTAGATCTGATCCTAACCAACAGAGACGACCTGGTTAATGGGGTGCAAGTGGTGGGATCCTTAGGTGAGAGTGATCATGTTCTCCTGGAGTTTGTTATACAATGGAAAGGAGAAGCCAGGCATAGTCAGACACGCATTCTTGACTTTAGGAGAGCTGATTTCAGTAAACTCAGGGAAATACTGGGGAGGATCCCATGGTCAAGAATACTAAAAGAGAAGAGACCTCAAGACGGATGGGACTTTCTCAAAAGGGAGATACTGAAGGCACAATTTCAAACAGTACCATTGAGGAAGAAAAATGGGAGGTGTCTCAAGAAACCAGGATGGATGACTAAAGAACTTTCAATGGAGCTAAGTTTTAAACGGAACATGTATAGGAAATGGAAAAGGGGGGAAATCACCAAAGAAGAATTCAAACAGATAGCGAACACGTGTAGGAGTAAAGTCAGAAAAGCTAAAGCGCAGAATGAGCTCAGGCTTGCTAGGGAGGTTAAGAACAATAAAAAGGGTTTTTTTTGGGTATGTCCGCAGCAAAAGGAGGAAGAAGGAAATGATAGGGCCGCTACGTGGAGAAGATGGCAAAATGCTAACAGGGGACAGAGAAAAGGCAGAATTACTCAACACCTTCTTTGCCTCAGTGTTTTCAGAAAAGGAAAAGGAGGACCAACCTGAGGAGAATGGAACAGAGGACACAATAGGGGAAATCCAGCTCAAAATAAATAAAGAGGTAGTACAGGAATACCTTCTTAATCTAAATGAATTTAAATCTCCAGGACCAGATGAACTACATCCAAGAGTATTAAAAGAGCTGGCAAATATAATCTCAGAGCCATTGGCAATAATATTTGAGAACTCCTGGAGAACAGGAGAAGTCCCAGCAGACTGGAGGAGGGCAAACGTTGTTCCCATCTTCAAAAAGGGGAAAAAAGAGGATCCCAACAACTATCGTCCAGTTAGTCTGACATCAATACCAGGGAAGATTCTAGAACAGATCATTAAACAGAGAGTCTGTGAACATTTAGAGGGCAATGCCATAATCACAAAAAGTCAACATGGGTTTCAGAGAAACAAGTCATGCCAGACTAATCTGATCTCTTTTTTTGATAAAGTTACCAGCTTGGTAGATGAAGGGAATGCTGTGGACATTGCATACCTTGATTTCAGTAAGGCCTTTGACAAGGTTCCCCATGACATTCTTGCAAACAAGCTTGTAAAATGTGGGCTAGACAAGTTAACTGTTCAATGGATTTGTAATTGGTTGACCGGCCGAACCCAAAGGGTGCTCAGCAGTGGCTCCTCTTCGTCTTGGAAAGATGTGACCAGTGGGGTGCCACAGGGTTCTGTCCTGGGCCCAGTGCTATTCAACATCTTTATCAATGACTTAGATGAGGGAATTAGGGGCATACTTATCAAATTTGCAGATGACACCAAATTGGGAGGAGTAGCTAATACCCTAGAGGACAGGATCAAAATTCAGAATCACCTGGATAGACTGGAGAGCTGGGCCAAAGCTAACAAAATGAAATTCAATACGGAGAAATGTAAAGTACTGCATTTAGGGCGGAAAAATGAAATGCATAAATATAGGATGGGAGAGACCTGGCTGAATGAGACTACTTGCGAAAGGGATCTAGGAGTCCTAGTAGACCACAAGTTGAACATGAGTCAACAGTGTGATGCGGCAGCTAAAAAGGCCAATGCAATTTTGGGCTGTATCAATAGAAGTATAGTGTCTAGATCAAGGGAAGTAATAGTGCCACTCTATTCTGCCTTGGTCAGACCTCACTTAGAATACTGTGTCCAGTTCTGGGCACCACAATTCAGAAAGGATATTGACAAATTGGAGCGTGTCCAGAGAAGGGCAACTAAAATGGTGAAAGGTCTGGAAACGATGCCTTATGAGGAGAGACTTAGGGAGCTGGGTATGTTTAGCCTGGAAAAAAGACGGTTTAGAGGCGATATGATAGCCCTGTTTAAGTATTTGAAGGGATGTCATGCTGAGGATGGAGCAGGCTTGTTTTCTGCTGCTCCAGAGACTGGAACACGGAGCAATGGGTGCAAGCTCCAGGAACAGAGATTCCACCTCAACATGAGGAGGAACTTTTTGACAGTAAGAGCTGTTCGGCAGTGGAACACACTCCCTCGGAGCGTGGTGGGGTCTCCTTCATAGAATCATAGAATAGAATCATAGAATTGCAGAGTTGGAAGAGACCACGAGGGCCATCCAGTCCAACCCCCTGCCACGCAGGAAATCACAATCAAAGCATCCCCGACAGATGGCCATCCAGCCTCTGTTTAAAGACCTCCAAGGAAGGAGACCCCACCTCTGGCTCTTGAGGGTAAAAGGGGAAGTTCAGAAGTTCAAGCCCCTCAGCAACAAGCAGCCTCTCCCAACAGTTTTTTAAAAAAGTTTTAAAGACCTTCCTTGGAGGTCTTTAAACAGAGGCTGGATGGCCATCTGTCGGGGATGCTTTGATTGTGATTTCCTGCGTGGCAGCGGGGTTGGACTGGATGGCCCTCGTGGTCTCTTCCAACTCTGCAATTCTATGATTCTATGATTCTATGATTCTATGATAGCCTCACAACCAGGAAAAAACACACACACAAAAACCTATGGATGTCAGCCGTGAAAGCCTTTGACTTCACATTAATCAGAAAGACTTTCATTTCTTGATGCGTTGTTGCATGATATTGGTAACCAGCAGGTGGAGAAAACATAAATGATTTATTTTACTGAACTTTTTGCACAGCTAAAGTAATTCAGTTTCAAGAAATTTGGGTCACCCCAAACTGACCCACATTTTGATTACTCTGTTTCTAATAATTAAATTCTCTGACATCGCTGAAACTGGCTTGAACATTATGGCCTTTCCCTTCAAGTATTATGTGGCATCTCCCTAATGGGACCACACACCCCACAAGGGAATCTAAACAGTGGGGAGGGAAACTGTGCCAGGAAGAGCTGCTGGTTATGGTTTGAGATCTGTAGGTATCCCCATTGAAATGGAGCTATGGAAACCATGGCTGAATGGCCCTGAACAGGTTGGGACCTTGAGTCATGATTCTGTACCACATACTTTGCTGCGTAACCATCTTAGTTACATAGCCTAGTAGCATCTCCCAGCCTGTCCTGTGCCCCCCAATCCTCACTTACTAGACAGCAGCCAATGTGAGCAACAGGGAGATGTTTCCCTGTCAATAGGGAAGCAGCTGACTGATATTCTCACACAACCACTGATATTTAGTAAATGCAAAACTGGCTTTGCCAGCCCCGTTTCAGATCTCTCTCCCCATTACTAACATCTCTCGGTCAATCATTCCTCAGACATCATTCGCTCAGTGTCTGTCCTCTGAATAAAGGACATTTTCCTTCCCTCATCTGACAAGAGATGGAGTCCAGGATGATTTACCAGCAGCAGAAGACACTGAGCAGAGCAATGCAAAGGAAGGCACTAGACTGACTATGTTATTAATGTTGCTGTTGAGCAAGCAGGGATCACCAGCATTGAGGCCATGATATTGAGAACACAGCTGTGCTGGGCAGAACACGTTTCTAGGACGGAGGACCACCACCTCCCAAAAATAGTACTCTACAGTGAACTTGCCATGGGTCAGTGTAAGAGGGGCACTCCAAAACAGTGATATAAGGACTCCCTGAAACAACAACATCTCAGGCTCGGCCAAATTGATCACCAACAATGGTCCACCAGCCTCACATCGGGAGGCATGGAGATGCACTATCCACAATGCTGCAGCCTTATTTGAGAACTCACACCAAACAAGTCTTGAAGAGAAACGACAATGCAGAAAGAATCACAACCCGGAAACATCACCCAAGGAGCCCTTCTGCTGTGCTTTCTGCAACCGGATTGTTTATCTCAGATTGGCCTTTTTAGTCATCAGCGCACTTGCAGAAAGCGTGGGATGAGTCCTTCCTGAATCTTCATTTGCGAAGAAAAGCCAGAGAGAGAATAATCCCCTTCTGCATGATTTTCAAGTGCCCTTTTGAGTTCATAGCAAAACCAGTGAAAATTCCTTTTAAAAATCTCTACAGGATTGGGATCACTTCTGGCTCAAGACTAGTCTTTGCCCGCAAAGTTATTTTGAAATGTCACCAACTTTGTGAATGAACACACTGGTTTTATCTGACATTGGTTTATGTTTCCATTACCACTCTCTGGGAGGCAACTTTTTAGTGGTGTACGTGCATGAAAGTGTTGCTAATATGTTTGTATTTTTCTTTTAGGATGGCACCAGGGGCTCTTCTCCAGCCCTTTGTGCCCTATCCAAATCTTCCCCACCCACAGCAGCTGTCAAGTGCCAGCAGAGGCTGCTACCATTGTTGTGGCACCAGACCAGACCAGTGGTGAGGGGAAGAAGGGGAGAAGAGAGTCAGAGGAGGAAAGAGTGTCTGGTCTGCACTGCAAAGAGAAGGGAAAGGCAGGTGCACTCCATCTAAGAATGCACCCTCATTTCTTCCCTCCTCACAGCCAAGACCAACTGCATCTTCCTCTTCCAAACTAGCACCCCTCCCCCCTCCCAAATGCCACCAACTTTGTAAATAATCACTGATCATGTCACTCTGATGGTCACTGAGGTGTCAAAATAATCACTGATCTGACCTGACATAGGCTTCCACTTCCACAACCATTCTCTGTCTTGCTTGCATTTCATCTTTCTCTGATATCACTGCTGCTTTTCTTCCTTTCCCCCTATGCCACTTTAAAGTCTTTTGTGGGGTCCAACATTTTAATGGGCTTACTTATGAAAAGGATGGAGAGAGTATTGGGGAATATTTATATTTGGTGCCAAGAACAGTTGGCTAATATTCTCATCAGTATCAAAATAAGCAGAGTATTTTTTTTCAAAATATGCACAGCAAAGTGGTCCCAAACAGACAAACAATTAATAGCCAGCCAGCCCTTTTGCCCCCCACCTTCAGAGTCTAGCAAACAAAGAACAGTTCACAGCCTTCTTAAAAGTATGAAAAATATAGTTTACTCACGAACTTCATGTGTAATACTTGATACACAGGCTAAAGACTTGAAGATGCATTATAGATAAGCAGGAATAACATAAATTATGCTGGTTCTACATCTCTAAAAAAGCAGAAGACACATTGTAAAAAATTTCCTTGCTTTTTTCTGGGCTGTGAGGCCGTGTTCTGGAATAGTTTCTTTCTGACATTTCGCCTGCATCTGTGGCTGGCATCTTCATCTGAAGATGCCAGCCACAGATGCAGGCGAAACGTCAGAAAGAAGCTATTCCAGAACACAGCCTCACAGCCCAGAAAAAAAACAAAGAAAATCTATGGGTGCTGGCCGTGAAAGCCTTCGACTTCACACATTGTAAACTTCTCTTCTTACAAACCTATGGACCTGTTACATTCAGCCTAACTCTCTTTGCTCAGTAAACAATCCAGCATGCTAGGTTGCTACATGAATTCCAATAGAGAGTAGATCTGATCTGAGCTTGTCTCTCTTCCAAATTGTCCAGAAAGAAATTCTTTCATTTCCCATCACTTTTAAACTGAATTGTTATTTAATTTGTGCAAAAAGTTCAGTAGAATAAATCATTTCTTTGCCTTCCACCTGCCATGCAACACTCCATCAAGAAAGGAAACTCTTTCCGATTCACTTCCTTTTCAAAGCAAGTTTAGCATTCAATAGCCGAAGGCATGCTTCTTGTTCCTTTACCATCTTTGCATCAACCCAATATTTGACTCACATGTCAGGGCTCACAGGAAAGGTCATGCAACTTGGAAACCTGGCAGAATTGCAGACATTTAAGGAGACCTCTAGAAATATGAACTTGGGCCCATTAATAGGTTGGATGTGGGGCTCTTGCATTGAGGCTTTACCCAGGCAAGGCAGAGATGCTGTGGGTCAAGGATCTGAAGTGTTAGGTGGAGGGATGTTCCTTTCTAGGTGGAGTTGGGCTGCCTTTCCAAAACTAGTCTCAGGGCTTCTTTGGAGAAACAGGAAAGCCTGTTGGGATTTCTTCTCTCGGATGCTTTGCCTTTGGGATGGGGAGTGTTCTAGGCACAATCAGCCACCTCCTGGGTATTGGATTGGGGTGGACCTGGGGTGTTAGCCTCTTTTGAGGAAAGATGAAGACTAGTTCAATTAAGAGTCCCTTTACTTTAGCAGAGTTCACCGCGGAAAGTATGGAAGCTCTTTGGTGCCTCTGAGACTAGTGCAAAGTAAGGCAAACAGGCAGTATGCAAGTTTTGTAACTAAAAACGTCACTAGTTGGATGTACTCTCTCTGGCTTTTCTTTGCAAATGAAGATTCAGGAAGGACTCATCCTGCGCTTTCTGCAAGCGCGCTGATGACTAAAAAGGCCAATCCGAGATAAACAAGTCCGGTTGCAGAAAGCACAGCAGAAGGTCTCCTTGGGTGATGTTTCCGGGTTGTGATTTTTTCTGCATTGTCGTTTCTGGAGGTACAGTGAACAGTGAACACAGGTATACATATATTGTGTGGGCCTTGCTAACTAGAGGAAAGTATTAAGAGCACTGCAGCTGAGCTGGCAAGAGAGAGAGGGGAGTCTTTTGTGTCATCCAAAACCCAGTTCAGTGGGAAACTGGGACAATTCTCTTGCTAACCAGTTAACCGCTTACTCTGTTGGGGATTCCCAACCCCCCTTCTCTATTCCCCCAGAGAAGAGATAAGATAGCTGACCAAAAAAGGCGCGTGAGGCGAGCTTGTAGAGAAAAAGTAGACTTTATTTTAGTTCCCAAGGCTTAAGGTTTCAGCATGGAGGGAAATCACGCCTCCAGGATTTCAGCTTAGGTTTACAAGGAATACATTCAGTCATAGATACAAAATGAATCATAAAAACTAACGCAAACTAGCTAGATAGTCCCTAAGCTAAGAATAATAGTAACTTATATGTTAGATGTCCATTATCATCAGTTCAGGTCCCGATGGGGATAGCTAGGCCAGGCTTATCCTAGCTGGCCTAATTCAATCTCTGGAGATGGAATTCAGAGTTCTTTTAAATGGGAGCCTCTCCTTAGACTTCCAATATCATTTAGGGCCCTTTGATGTTATCAGGCCCATGAGGGAGGTCGGCTTCCCCCAACCTCCGTTATCATGTCTAGTTATCTTGCTGGTCAAGCCATGTGGATCTTGCATGTGGCTTAGAACAAAAGGATTAAGAAACTTAAAAGTCCTTTGGTCATCTCTGATTGGTTCTGCATTGCCAAATCTGATTGGATCTCCAGTCAGGTGATGTGATGTCATGTGTAGGAAATGAGGGGTCCCACCTCTACAATACCTGTTGCTATGGAAACCATGATGTGACCTTTTGAAAGAAATGGTGAGGTTTCATCACAGATGCTGGGCAACCAATAGCATCACCTGTGGTGGGAATCTTTGCAGGAAATACGTTGTAAAGGAAGTGAAAAAAAATGATTATGTGCATCCTTGATTGACAGCCAAAAAAATATCCGGAAAAACAGTAACCATGGGAACAAAAAAAAAACCGAGACAACTTGTCATGGGCGCCATCTTTTTTTTGCACAAAATGATCCGTGTAAACAGAAAATGCAAGATGCTTTACTATCTGGGACAAATTGTGAAAACAGTGAGGAACAGATTCGAGAGCTATTCAGTGCTGCATTGCGCTCCTCGCTCTCATACGAGCAACAATGCAACTGATTAGCAGAAGAAAATGTCTACAACGTGTCAGGCTTGCAGATTTCCTATGGTTACTGCTATGGAATGGAGAGAACTCTTCCCATTTGCAAAGAAGTGTAATGTCTGGAAGTGATACTATTCTGTCGCCAATGGTTTTGGAGCTGTGTCATCCTTCAGTCTGTGGCAGACGATAGTGGGTTTATCCCACCACAAGAGAGTAGTGGGAGACCTTCGTTATCAAGTCAAATGAATTGTGATTTATGTTCTTTAGAATGACAACGACCGTGTTTATGAACTTAGTGGAAATTCTACACCCAGAGATTGCAAAGATGGACACTAATATGCGAAAGGCTATCTCTGTGGAGAAGCGTGTTACCATAACGCTGTGGCTCCTAGCTCACCAGTGCTCGTATGCAGCAACATGCAATCAGTTCAGCACTGCTCATTCCACTGTGTCCATTATCTTCATAGAGGTAGTACTGGAGATGGAGAAGCTTCTTCTACATCGTACTATTTATCTTGGAGACCACCGGCAGGTAATTACATTCTTTTAAATGAAATAATTTTGGCTGTGCCTTAAGTGTATTTTGTACCATATTTTTTTATTTGTGTAAACATGGAAAATCGTACCTGTTTTCAAAAGATACATTACAGTAATTGCAAGGGAAATGCACGCAGCATGCTTGCTGCAAACCTTTTGGATAAAAATCTGCTAGTCTGGCAAAACCACTACATGCTCCACCATTCTGTGAAAGTACAAGGGCATGGACACAGCTTGCCTCCAGCAGATAGTGTTGATGACTGTCTGCTTGTGTGTTTATATACTTGTGTGTGGCGTGTGAATGTTTGTGTTTGAAATTATAACTTCGGATTGCTAATATGTTATTCTTCTCTCATTTCTTCTTTTTCCCCAGATAATGGATGGCTTTGCAGAACTTGGATACCCACAAGTGATTGCTGTATTAGATGGATGCCATGTTAAAATTGTCTCTCCTGTATGACAGGGGAATGAATACATTAATAGAAAGAACAGTTACAGTGTATTACTCTAGGGAACATGCGATCACAAGAGGTTTTTTATTAATGTGGAGATTGGTTGGCGTGGGAAAATTCGCATATGCTTTGTAATTCTGTGGGCTTTGAATCAATGGAAGCTGGCATTTCCGTTCTGGGAATTCCCAGTATTAATATTTTGGGGCAGCAGATAGGACCTTTTACATTAGTTGATGGAGTATACCCAATAAGAAAGTGGTTGCTTACACCATACAGGGGGACTACCACTCCAAGGTAGTGACTGTACAATAGATATCATAACAAAGTAAGGAATATCATCGGGAGGGAGTTTGGCAGACTTAAGGCCAGGTGGTGTTATTTTACTGCTTCTCTTGAAATTGCCGAGGAAAATGTATGCTCTGTTATATGTGTCTGTGTAATTTTACACAATTATTTGTGAAACTAGGGGTAAAATGCTAGAGGACAACCTGGAGAAGGGTGCAGAGATATATTCTAGAGACACTAGGCACCCCTCTACTTAATACTGAGACACAGAAAAATGCTGAGAGTGAGGCAGTGCAAAATGCTCTTCCCGCCTATTTCTGGCATTTTGAGCACCAGAACTAATTTTGACTAGCTATTCCTTTGTCATAACTTTTTCCATGGTGTTCACCTGTACAGTTTAACTACTTGCTAATCAGCTATAAATTGATCCCACTGCAAGTAAAGTTTTGTAACTTATGAATGACTGTGTTCCCCTTCCTTTCTGAGGTTTAGGCAGGATTGCATGGGTGGCTACATCTAATTAATTATTTATGCTAGACATAAGTAAAATCATCTCAAATTTACATCATTTTCAGAGTGGGATTATCCTTAGATTGTATTACACACCTTTAAGCAGATGTTTTCCTTCTGGATTTAACATTATTTCAATAGCTGGATCAGAGACACCACTATGTTTTTAAAGATGCAAAGGGAACTTTTTCCATGCTGCTGCAAACTTCTAAAGGGTAAAACAAGGCGGCAAATTGCATTGTGAGGAGTACCTATGCCAAAACACCAATCGGCTATACAGATTAAGTTTCAAAACATTTGAAAAGTTTCAGAAACATCCGTGATTGGTGGAGAGGGCAGCAAAATAACGGTCAATCCAAAACCATAAATACTTGATTTTTCATGACCTCTGTCATGGCGTTACGATGGCTGACAATGGTCAGTGACGTGCAAGAGTGACCCGGTGTATCTCCTACTGGAGGACTCTGGAGACAAACCTCCTTCTCCAGAGTCTGTCCCACTAGGCTGGTGCACTGGATCGCCTCACGCAGTCCTCAAACTGCACAAACGTCAAATTTTTACTGAGGCTCCAATGTTCCTCCAGGGAAGGGGGTACAATTGCATGGGCCTCCAGTGCCATTCTAAGTTTAAGACCCTAAAGGCTCACTTCTGTGAGGCACTGGAGGCTCATGGTGGTAGCCCCCTCCCCAGAAAATGCCACCTTTCTGCAACGTCCTACATGACTTGTGGGTCAGGGCAGGGACGCCCAGGCCCAGAGATCGCCATCCAGCAGGTAAGACTGCTTCCTTGAATATATATATTTCACGTATTGAATGAAATGTCTTTGGTAACAGTTTTTTATAGAAATATTTAACCCCCTCTCTTTTAATATCCCCTACAGGAGTACAAAGATGATGGAGGATGGCTGCTGCACTCTCTGACTTCTCCTCTAAGGGAGAAGATGCTGCTGCTGCTAGTCCAGCTGTTGCTGCTGGTGATGCTGCTGCTGCTCCTCAACAAGGTATGTAAACAGTTAAGTCAATAATAGTGTGATATAGTCAGATATGGCGATGCTCTTTCAGAGCCCTTTCTAATAACTAATGGAGTGAAGCAAGGTTGTGTTCTTGCACCAACTTTATTTACAATCTTCTTTAGCATGATGCTCCAAAGGGCTATGGCAGAGCTTGAAGAAGACGATGGCATCTATATACGCTACCGTACTGATGGTAGCTTGTTTAACTTGAGCCGTCTGAGGGCTCACACTTAGACTCTAAACTATCTAGTCCGTGAGCTGCTCTTCGCCGATGCTGCTGCCCTTGTTGCCCACACAGAAGCAGCTCTGCAGCGCCTAACATCCCGCTTTGCAACAGCTGCAGAGCTGTTTGGGCTAGAAGTCAACCTGAAGAAAACAGAAGTTCTTTACCAGCCTGCACCACAGGACGAACACCACCATCCCCACATTGCCGTCAGCAAATCTGTGCTCAAGTCCGTTCAGCAGTTCACCTACCTGGGAAGCATCATCTCCTCAGACGCCAAGATTGACAAAGAGATCGATCACAGATTAGCAAAGGCATATAGTGCATTTGGAAGACTTCACAAAAGAGTCTGGAGCAATAAACACCTGAGGCAAAGCACAAAAATCAGTGTGTATAGAGCCATTGTACTGTCTATCCTCCTTTATGGATCTGAAACATGGGTCACCTATCGCCACCACCTACGACTCCTCGAGCGCTTTCATCAGCGCTGTCTACACACAATCGTAAATATACACTGGACTGACTATGTAATGAATGTTGCTGTCCTTGAGCAAGCAGGGATCACCACCATTGAGGCCATGATATTGAGAACACAGCTGCGCTGGGCAGGGCATGTTTCTAGGATGGAGGCCCATCGCCTCCCCAAAATAGTACTCTACGGTGAACTCGCGACGGGTCAGAGTAAGAGGGGCGCTCCAAAAAAACGATACAAAGACTCCCTGAAACAACATCTCTGGCTCGGCCAAATTGATCACCAACAGTGGTCCGCCCTGGCCTCACATCGGGAGGTATGGAGACACACTATCTACAATGCTGCAGCCTTATTTGAGAACTCACGACGAACAAGTCTTGAAGAGAAACAACAACGCAGAAAGTTTGGAGGACAGAATTCACCGTCTGGAAGAAAGAGGAGATAGGAACTCACTTCTCTCCTCTTCCTCCTCCAACTCTTTCTCCTTCTCCTCCTCCCCCCTATTTTTTAAAATTGGTCTTGTTTTTTATTATTCTACTTATTTTTATTTATTTGTCTAATTCTATTTATGTATTTGTATTTATTTATTTATTGTTACTTGACTTAGTATTTATTTATTTATCATTTATCGCTGGGATTAAAATAAATTTCTTATATTTGTACCTTATTTTGTATACATTTTCCATTCCCTCAGATCCATTAACCTTCTCCCTGAAAAATCCCAATTGTTCCTACGGTAAATATTGTAAATATTATTCCCCCTCCGGAATACCCAATGGGTATTCTTGTAAATATTGTAAATAGTGCACATAAGAAAATTCTGAAACAAGCTTTTATTATTTTTTTTAAAGCATTTCTTTGTATTTTACAGAAAAGGAAAAGGTTAGGGATAAGTAATAAATACTTAGTAAGACAAAGTATATATCTTCAACAGGATGGAACACCTGCCACAGAATAACGTAAATCTTTCACACACTTACCTTAATTCCACGGCAGGAACGGGCTCCCCCTTCCCTTGCTGGCCAGCCATAAATGCAGCCATCGTAAGGCTGCTTTTACGACTGGACGTCTGAAATCCCGGCCATTATTGTGTGATAATGGCTGGGTGGTAAATTTAAAAAATAAAACTCCCCCAAACATAAAATCAGTTCACCAAGCACAAAAACACACTTTAAATCACACAATCAAAACAGGGAGGGTAAAATAAAGGGTGCCACTTACCTGGATGTCCAAATCGTACCAGGAAGTGCTCAGAATGGACCTCTCCTCCGTGGCTGTTATTTTGGAACAGGAACGGGGCTCCTGTTCACACACCCATGATTGCATGATAGTGACAGAACAGGAGGTCTATTCACAATGAAAAATCGTGATTACATTGTTCCAGAACAGTCACAGGAGCAGGATGAATGCAGGACAGAACAGGGTCAATGTTGTCCGAAAGGGAAAACCTTTCCTGACTCTGTTCTGTTCCTGCCATGGGATATATAGCCCATGTGAAAATCTCCAAAGTTTAAAGGGCACTTTCAGGACAAACATGTTATACTACTAATGAAAATACCTTAAATTTACAATATCAACGGGGTAGGCTTCTTAATTGTCCTTACTGGTCTACCTAATCCCAACCTGCACATTTTGGAGGTACTTGGCTGATTGGAATTGTTTTGGGGTGGAGAGTTTTCCTGTCCTGTAGTACTCTTTTTACCAGCACCCACCTTCCTGGTTTTTCAACAGATGTAATGTGCTGCACCAAGGAAGCAAGAAAACTAGTTTGTTCCTTAAGTATAGCCTCAAGCATTTGACTTACATATTGTTCATGTAAAGGAAATCTTTCTAGGCAATCATTCATAGCGTCAGCCCTCTTGTCAAATTTCTTTGCGCACTCATTAAGATGACTAACTTGTCCATTAATCTATTGGAGTTAGTTATAACATCTGCTGGTTCAAGGGACCTTCTTTCATGTTTGCATCTATTTAGTTGTAATCTTTCCACTATACTGAGTGCAGCAATAGGATTGCTCACTGAAGACAATGTTTAGAAAATGAAAACAAGAAATAAAAACAATGAGGTTTCCTTTAATCATACAATTTTTTTTTTGTAAAAAGTTCAAATGAACACCCCCCCCATTCTATAATGGGAAAAGTTTGTAAAAATACTGATAATAATTAAGGAAAAACTGACAGCTCTGAGGAGACTGACTACTCCAAAGCATCTCCAGATCCTACTGTGTTCTGTGGGCTGTGGTACTGATCCATCTTCGGTCGTGGCAACTTCTTCAAGCATTTAATTCAAAAACACAATTCAAAAAGGATATTGACAAATTGGAGCGTGTCCAGAGGAGGGAGACTAAAATGGTGAAAGGTCTGGAAACCATGCCTTATGAGGAAACACTTAAGGAGTTGAGTACCGTATATTTGGAGTATAAGACGACTGGGTGTATAAGACGACCCCCAATTTTCAAGTAAAAATCGAGAGTTTGGCATATATTCGCCGTATAAGACCACCCCCCAATTTGGCTGGCTGGCTGACTGGCTGGGAGGGCCTTGCCAACTGATCCTCTTTGTTTCCCAACTCAGGAGGATCTCCTCGTGAGTTCTCACAATCCTACTTTTAATTATTTGTAAGTAATTCATTACTTGAATATGAGCTGTGGTCATTACACAGGAATATGAATGGCATTCTGTAAATAATACCACAGTGTACCATGTACAGTAGAAGAAACCTGAATTAAAGTCAACAGTAATGAAAAATGGGTGCTAGAAAAGGTATCATTAATTAACTTCAGATGGTGGATTAAAAAGTGTCATACAATGATCCTTTTGGAAAGGGTCTCAATGTCTCTCCAGCACTAATTCAATTTCCGTTACAATTTTGCACAGCTAATTTAATTTAAAAGAAAATTCTTAAGATGAAGTGATTCCAAAGTTAACATTCTATTCTAACAGCTTCTAACATGACCCAACATTGTGAAATCACTTCCAAATCTCCTTTGTTATCAGTTTATAAGCATGTATCAGTGCAGAACTTGTTACGGTAACTCATTTTCAGCATGCTGCCTTCATCCTACTCAGCAGATGAAGCATCGAAATATATCCAGGAATTCTGTTTTCTGAATGAAGATGGAGGGAATGGGCAGTAGCAGCCACAAACCGTGGGATTCGCCCCTTTCTTCCACCTTCCAGGAAGGTGGAAAGGGCGAAAATACCTGGTTTGCCTGGTCCGCCACCCCCTCCCTCCATCTTCATTCTCTTTGGAAGGGAATGAAGACGGAGGGAATAGGCAGCGGCCGTTGCAAATCGCTGGATTCGCCCCCCTCTTCCACCATCCAGGAAAGTGGACGAAAGGGGCAAAAATACCCAGTTTGCTTGGTCCGCCCCCCTCCCTCCATCTTCATTCTCTTTGGAAGGGAATGAAAACAGAGGAAATAGGCAGTAGCCGTTGTAAACTGCGGGATTCGCCCCTCTCTTCTACCTTCCAGGAAGGTGGAAGAAAGGGGCGAAAATACCCAGTTTGCCTCATCTGCCCACCCTCCCTCCATCTTCATTCTCTTTGGAAGTGAATGAAGACAGAGGGAATGGGCAGCGGCCGTTGCAAACCTCAAGATTCGCCCCTTTCTTCCACCTTCCAGGAAGGTGGAAGAAAGGAGCGAACATACCCAGTTTGCCTCGTCCGCTGCTTAATCTTTGAGGAATGAACACACAGGAGATCGAGCGGCGGCAAACCGCAACGTTTGCCCCCTCCTCTGTCTTTGGTTGCTCCCCAAAGGGGGAGAAGGCAGAGGAGGGGGGAGAATGAACCGGTAAACACTTTGCCTCACCCCCCACGCGATCTCCTGCCTCTTCGTTCCGTTTGCAAAGGGAGTGAAGATGCAGGAGATCGGATGGTGGGAGAAGCAAAGTGTATCCGGCGTATAACACGACCCCCGATTTTGGAGGATATTTTTCGGGGTTCAAAGATAGTTTTATACGCCGGGATATACGGTATGTTTAGCCTGGGAAAAAGACAGTTAAGAGGCAATATGATAGCCGTTTAAGTATTTGAAGGGATGTCACATTGAGGATGGAGTAAGCTTGTTTTCTACTTCTCCAGAGATGAGAACATGGAACAATGGATGCCATCTCCAGGAACAGAGATTCCACCTCAACATTAGGAGGCACTTTCTGACAGTAAGAGCTGTTTGACAGTGGAACACACTCCCTTGGAGCATGGTGGGGTCTCCTTCCTTGGAGGTCTTTAAATGGAGGCTAGATGGCTATCTGTTAGGGATGCTTTGATTGTGATTTCCTGTGTGGCAGAATGGGGTTGGACTGGATGGCCCTCGTGGTCTCTTCCAACTCTACAATTCTATGATTCTATGATTGTAAGCTTTACTGTGTCAGTTTCAGTAGTCTGCACATTAGAAGTTGCCACTAAGTCACTAAATCAGTGGAAAAAATGAAAATGAATGGGATCCACTCAAAAAATTATGGAATATAAAGATAAATGAAGGAAATACAAGCCCTTGAGAGGCTATAAGGGGCCGGTTAAGATAGAAAATAAAGGAAGACTATCATTATATACGGCCAAAAAAGAATACAAGAATCAATAATAGAAAAAGGAAAGCAGAAATTAAAAGGAACCAGAAAGGTAAAGAAACCCTTGCAGTTAAAGATAGGAAGAAAGGTATAGGTTGGATACTAAATGGAAAGCAAAAGTTGCGCTTAGAGATAGAGGATTAAGAATTGGTTAAAAAAAAAAAAAGAGGCAACAAGCTATGGACTATAAATTTGTCTGTTTTATTGAAAGAAAATAGAGTTACAAAATGCAAAAATGTAAATCTGTTGGGAAAAGTGTTCATTTGAAATGTGTCAATAATGTAACAATCAATGTAAATAATGCAATTGTAACCAATTAAAAAAAAAGAAGTTTCCATCTGTCAGGGATGTTTTGATCATGATTTCCTGCATGGCAGGAGGTTGGACTGGATGGCCCTTGGGTGGATTTAGTTTCCCTTCAGTGCTGGGGGGTGGCCTCATCCACATCATTAGGAGGAGGAGATCCCAGCCCCATTCTGTCTCTATGGTTTCCTTCCTTGAAACTCTAACATAGGAAGAGGAAAACAGAGTCCTGGCCCTCCTTGACTTGGAGGGTGGGCGCTTCTTTGCAGGGTGGGGTGGTGGTGGTGGAAGAGGGGCTGGAGGAAGTAAGAGGTCATAACCTGACTCCTCCAATATGCCCCCAGCTCTCCTGTGGCTTTCAGAGTGTGTATTACCCCATGGCCAGTGCTGGAGATGGACTGAATAGGAAGGTGGAGAGGCCTTATCTTTTTCCCTCTTCAGGCTTCTCCCATTTTATAAACAAGGTTTATATGCTTTATCTTCCACTCATTCCAGTGGGGAGGATAGTATTGACCTGGATCTGGAGCTTTTCCTGTAATATTAATATGAAAATGAAAAACATATTTAATTTTTTTGCCTTTTTTCTAGTATTGCTTGGCTTAAGTAAATTTCGATCTGGCATCCCTGGCTGTGATCTCTATTCTCTCCTGGGTGATTTTCTTCTCAAGCAGCCAGAGAGGACTTTGGGGCTGTGGGGAGGATCAGGGGTCCTACAAGTATAAGAAGTGCCCCCCTTAAGCACAGGGATTGCTCCTCCTTCCCCGCCCCCTCTCCCCCTTGCTGGTTTGGGCATCCAAAGGAGCATATGGAAGGGAGTAGTGTCTGCCTTTAAACAAAGCAAGCGTCTGGTGCTATGTGACGATGCATGCACATAACCTCCATTTCTGGGCCATGATGTTGTGGGTGTAGAGAGTCAAGAAGGATTTGGTACAGGTGTGTGTGTGTGGGGGGGTGTTTGACTGAAAACCTTTGGCTTCCAAACTGGAAGGGAATGCATGTGATTGAAGGCCAGAGGTTCCTTGTGCTGCCCCTTGATCAGTGCTTCCCAAACTGGGGGCCTCCAAGTGTTTTAGATTTCAACTCCCAGAAGCCCCAGCCAGCTTAGCTAATGGTCATGGATTCTGGGAGCTGACATCCAATGCATCTGGAGGACCAAAGATTGGGAACCACTGCCTTGGGATACAGGGGAAATAATAGACTCCTAACTGCAGAACCAGTCACCTGGCAAGCAGAGAAGAGAAACAGGTGCCTTAAGCAGGGCTTCTCTCTGGTGGCATGAATCATAGAATCATAGAATTGCAGTTTGAAGAGACCACGAGGGCCATCGAGTCCAACCCCCTGCCACGCAGGAAATCACGATAAAAAAAAAACACCACAATTCTCTGCACCAGAGGCAGTATTTTCTGGAGCGGGGGGGGGGGGTCCTTTGCATTTAGATCAGTGGCTCTTAATTCTTTCTTTAACAGGGACCTCCTTTAAATATCTTTTGTTGTCCTGGTCCCCAAGACTTAACTCAAGATTTAAAACCACCACCACAATACCTATGATGATGATGATACAATTACACTATCCATTAAACCTTCCCTTAGACACACTGGAGGGGGAGAGAAGACTTTTTTCCTGCTTCTTCCTGCAGGGTTTGTGGCATCAAATCAAGCTAGCATGAAACTAGCAGGAGAGAAGTCGTGTTTCATCTTTCCCACCTTTTTGAGGTTTTGAAGCTAGGAGGGGTGTATCTGTGCTTATGTCTGTGAGAGAGGGAGAAGGCAGTGTGGCTTAGTAGGAAGAGCTGCCCTGCTATTTGTGCTTTGCTTCTTTAAGGGGAAACAGGCTGAACCTAAACTCCCCCTCCTCCTCTATGGCAGTGGCTGACTCACTTCACACCCATCTGGACCCACCACCCATTTGTTCTCTCCCCCTCCCCCAAATGTTCTTGCTGGGCATCAGACAGGCCAGGTGATTTTCCGTATCAGGGCAGGATCAAGAGATTAAATTAAAGTCTTCCTGAGGTGAAGTCATGATATGTGGTAACATGCATTTCCCCTACACCAGACAGGCTTGGCAATTATCCATGGATATGTGAGGTCAAGGGCTTACATGGAGCTTAAACATGGGCAGTGACCACAAATACAAAGAGCAGGAAAAGCACATTACAGGAGGAAAAACCTGAAAAAACAGGATTCTTTCTACCCCATGTTTAGGTCCTGAGGTCAGGAAGAAAGGGATCTAGGAGTCCTAGTAGACCACAAGTTGAACATGAGCCAACAGTGCGATGCGGCAGCTAAAAAGGCCAATGCAATTTTGGGCTGTATCAATAGAAGTATAGTGTCTAGATCAAGGGAAGTAATAGTGCCACTCTATTCTGCCTTGGTCAGACCTCACTTAGAATACTGTGTCCAGTTCTGGGCACCACAATTCAGAAAGGATATTGACAAATTGGAGCGTGTCCAGAGAAGGGCAACTAAAATGGTGAAAGGTCTGGAAACAATGCCTTATGAGGAGAGACTTAGGGAGCTGGGTATGTTTAGCCTGGAAAAAAGACGGTTTAGAGGCGATATGATAGCCCTGTTTAAGTATTTGAAGGGATGTCACGCTGAGGATGGAGCAGGCTTGTTTTCTGCTGCTCCAGAGACTGGAACACGGAGCAATGGGTGCAAGCTCCAGGAACAGAGATTCCACCTCAACATGAGGAGGAACTTTTTGACAGTAAGAGCTGTTCGGCAGTGGAACGCACTCCCTCGGAGCGTGGTGGGGTCTCCTTCCTTGGAGGTCTTTAAACAGAGGCTGGATGGCCATCTGTCGGGGATGCTTTGATTGTGATTTCCTGCGTGGCAGGGGGGTTGGACTGGATGGCCCTCGTGGTCTCTTCCAACTCTGCAATTCTATGATTCTATGATTTAATTTGGGAGTCAGTAGACATTGTGTGTCAATATGGGGTCAGAAAGTTTCAATCTTTTTTTCACCCCCCAAACCATCAAACTACCTAAGCCAGAGGAGCCTCCTTTCTACTCCAGAAACCCAAAGCAGGGTCTCACTCTTCCTTTTCCTCCAGCAGCTCACAACCCCCAAAAAGCAAGGCAGCTCTTCCCACTAAACCACACTGCCCCTGCCTTCACAACAAGAGTCTCCCAGAAGTCCAATATTTTCCAGAGCAGGAGGGGGGGGGGGGGAGGAAGTACCAGGCAGACTGCTGGAAGGAAACCAATGGCTGCTCCAAAAGTGCTGTGAAGCCCACTGCGGGCAAGCCTGTGTATATGAGGGGATTCAGGCAGGTTTTGAAGCCCCAGAGATTGACAGGGGCTGGAGCTGAAGCAGGCAGGGTGGATGGGACAGGGGCAGGGCTGGGTTGAGCAGAGACCATATGGTCAGTCAGCAGGAAGAACTACGTATGGTTTTAGGGAGTCTAAAAGAAGAGATTGATAGAGATTAATAGACTGTTCTTCGGTGTTTAGAAAACCCATTCTTGTTGTTTTAAACTGTTTCTGTTAAGCCTCAACTGGAGTCAGGCCACGCACACCAAAATAAAGAACCCACACAACAACACAGCCACAGGTCCACACTCAACGGGGTCACCCTGAGGCCAAGAAACCCACACCTGAGAGGGATGAAGTGGGGGAACAAGGGCAGGGTGAGGGGCAGGAATCCTTGGGAGTGGAGTTTGGTGGCCAACCTGGGGGTAAAGGAATCTGTCACAGGGAGAAGTGCCAAACCTTTGTCACTTTCTTCTGGCCTGGTTGTAGCCTCTGCTGATTCTGGGAATGGCCTCTTTTCTCTATTGGGACCAAGGAACATGTGGCAAAGGAAGGAGCAAGCCTGCCGGTTTCACAGAGCATTTCTTTAGGTTGGACCTGGGTGCAAAGGGGACGTGATTTTCCTCAGTCAGGCCTTTCTCTCTTTCAGGGGAAAGGGAATAAGGGGTTGAGACCCTCCTCCTCCTCCTCTACTGCAGCAGCTGACTAAGTCCAGACCCATCTGTACCTGCCACCCAAATCTCTCCCCATTTGTTCTTGCTGTGCATTGTGATATCATGGACTTTTTGTGGGAAATGTTGCTGGGCTGGGGGTTGGTATTGGAGATTGAGGTCCTTTGCCGATGTCTGTTCTCTGTAATAGAGGCAATCAGGTAAGGAGATGGTGGGAGGGGTGAGTGAATTGAATGTTCAGGGTAAGAGGTGACTGGTGGAAGGTTTGAAGGGATTTGCAGAAGGCTGTTGGTCTGGAGATGGGAGAGTGGAGTGTGGGTGAGGATAAGGGTTGAAGAGAGTCACAGTCAGGTTTAGGAATAAAGTTGGGTTTAAGAGTCTGAGTTAGCTAAGGCGAAAACCTGAGGTAATTGGCTTGCCAAAATTTATTTAAACCAGGAAGGAGAGTGCCATGGCACTTATAAAAGGAAAAAACAACCCCGAGTACTAAAATAACACATAAAATAAAGGAGTGGGATGTCATTGCTATGTCCTGACCACTCCATCTGTCTTTCTATTTACCTCAGAATTTAAACATGCTCACAGAGGCTTCAGGAAAGATGACTTAATCCTGGAAAATTACCATACAATGTACTTTGTACCCTCCTATGTAGATAAAGATTTGTTCCCCTGAAGGAGGGGTGGGCAAAAACCTTCCCTGGCTCTCAGCCCCCTCCTCCAAACTCTCTGAAACTCCACTTTATGGATTATTCCCAACCCAACTGGTGGGTACCCTGGACAGTCCACCCCAACATGATTTTGCTGTGTTATACACTGGAACTGAAATGGATCTCACTGGCCTTGTTACTGCTTGATGACACAAATCCAAAGGAAATAAACTGGGAAGGGTTAAAAGGGTCCATTAAGGAGAGAAAGGGCTGAGTTCGGTTTCCGAGAGAGGCAGGAGTGGCTAAAAAGTTTTGGGAGGACAGAAGACCCCCCCCCCTATTCCTGGGAGGGAAAGGGGTCCCTTGAGCTTTCTTGAGTAGAAGAGAAGGGGGCAGGATAGACAGACAATGGGGTTACATGGAGGCTGGATATGGACGGTGGAGAGGGAACTAAGTAATGCCATCCCTCCTCTGTCTGCAAAGCATAAGCTACACACCCTGGGCACACAAAACTGGGTGGAAGTGAGTCAAAAACTAGCAAAATTGTACAGGAAACACTTTTTAACCCCCTCTTCTAGGCAAAATGTACAGTATTTCCGAACACAGCCAGGAAATCTGAGCTTCCATGTAGTGGCTCTCACTAAATTCCTGCACTATTACATGGGAGTAGTGCACAAAGCTACAATCTTCCACAAGATCCCACCCCTGGGTGGAGGATCAAAGCAGAGCCTAAACTGGGACACTGAGCAGAAGTACAAAGGGCAGGAAAGCACAGTATTAGGGGGGAAACTTTAAAAAAAAGAAACAATCCTTTCTACCTCATGTTTGAGTCCTGATGACAGGAACATGTCAGCCTTTAACTTGGGAGTCTGTGGACATTGTAGGTCAACTTAGGGCCAGAAAGGGGGCAGAAATGCCTTTTCAACCTCATGTAGACTGCACCCCCTTGAATTATATGAACATACAATCCACCTTCATGGTCACAAGTAGTTGAACTTGGGGAGTACATCTCTAATAAACATACTGATTCTCCATAATTGATGCCATGTTTCATAGATGGGACAGCCAGCCAAGAAGAGTGATGCTCCAAGGTTTACGGAATGAACAAGTACAAGACATTTTTAAAAATCACATGCTTTAAAGCAAAAATAGCATTGAATGGGATAACAGGTTGAATCTCCCTCATCCGGAATTCCAAAATCCAAGATTGTCCCCAGAGGTAGCTGAGATACTGATAGCTTTGCTTTCTGATGGTTCAATGTACACAGTTTCCTGCATAAATTATGTAAAATATTGTGTAAAAAATTACCTTCGGGCTATCTGTGTATAGTGTATATATGCCATAAAGAGATTTCGTGTATCGACTTGGGTCCCATCTCGAAGATGGCTGATTATGTATATGCAAATATTCCAAAATTCAAAATAGTCCAAATCCAAAACCCCTCTACTTCCCAGCGATTTTGGATAAGGGAGACTCAACCTGTATAACAGTTTCACAAGACAGAATGTAGATATATAGTTTTTTCAAACAAAAAGTATTTCACACTTTCATTTCCCCTCCAGTATGGGCATTCTGATGCTTCAAAAGGGCTGAATCCTGACCAAAACATTTACCACACTTCTGGCAGTTGTATGGTTTCTCTCCTGTGAGCACTCTCTGATGAGCAAAACATTTCCCACACTGCTCACATCTGTATACTTTCTCTCCTGTGTGGACTCTCTGATGTCTCAAAAGAACTGATTTCTGGACAAAACATTTCCCACACTGCTGGCACTTGTATGGTTTCTCTCCTATGTGGACTCTCAGGTGACTCTCAAGGTGTGACTTTTGAGCAAAACATTTCCCACATTGCTGGCATTTGTATGGTTTCTCCCCTGTGTGGACTCTCAGATGGCCCTTAAGGTGTGACATGCGAGCAAAACATTTCTCGCAATGCTGGCATTTGTATGGTTTCTCTCCTGTGTGGACTCTCTGATGTCTCCAAAGGGCTGACTTGTGAGCAAAACACTGTCCACACTGCTGGCATCTGTATGGTTTCTCTCCTGTGTGGACTGTCTGATGAGTCAGAAGGTATGATTTATGAGCAAAACATTTTCCACACAGCTGACATTTGTACGGTTTCTCTCCTGTGTGGAATCTTTGATGCAACAAAAGGGTTGAAACATGAGGAAAACATTTTCCACACTGCTGGCATTTGTATGGTTTCTCTCCTCTGTGGACTCTCAGGTGACGCTGAAGGTATGATTTATGAGCAAAACATTTCATGCACTGCTGGCATTTGTATGGTTTCTCTACTGTGTGGAATCTCTGATGTAAGAAAAGGGTTGAAATTTGAGGAAAACATTTCCCACAGTACTGGCATTTGTATGGTTTCTCTCTGTGGACTCTCAGGTGACTCTCAAGGTGAGACTTACGAGCAAAACATTTCCCACACTGCTGGCATCTGTATGGTTTCTCTCCGGTGTGGACTCTCTGATGCAACAAGAGGGTTGAAATCTGAGCAAAACATTTCTCACACTGCTGGCATTTGTATGGTTTCTCTCCTGTGTGGACTCTCAAGTGACGCTCAAGGTGTGACTTGACAGCAAAACACTTCCCACACTGCTGACATTTGTAAGGTTTCTCTCCTCTGTGGACTCTCAGGTGACTCTCAAGGTGTGACTTGTCAGCAAAACATTTCTCACACTGTTGGCATTTGTATGGTTTCTCTCCTGTGTGGACTTTCAAGTGACGCTTAAGGTGTGATTTGACAGCAAAACATTTCTCACACTGTTGGCATTTGTATGGTTTCTCTCCTGTGTGGACTTTCTGATGTCTCAAAAGGACTGACTTGCGAGCAAAACATTTCCCACACTGCTGACATTTGTATGGTTTCTCTCCTGTGTGGATTCTCAAGTGATTCTCAAGGTGTGACTTGTCAGCAAAACATTTCCCACATTGCTGGCATCTGTATGCTTTCTCTCCTGTGTGGACTCTTAGATGACGCTCAAGGTGTGACTTCCAAGCAAAAATTTTCCCACACTGCTCGCACCTGTATGGTTTGTTTTTCATTTCGGTTCTTGTGTAGCTCACAAGATGTGACTTGTCAGCAAAACATTCCCCACATACAGTGCATTTGTACAGATCTTTGATGGTACCATGTTCCTCTTTCATGTGAGTTTGCAGGTGTCTAGCAAGACCCAGTTGCTGCCTAAAACATTTCCTGCACTTCCTGCATACTTTTGTTCTCCACCGGTTATCTCCTATAAAGACAGACAAGGACAGACAAAATTGAATATCATCATATAGAGAGGAAGGACCTCTGACAGCAATCATGGAGCTAAGCAAACTGAAGGTGGAAAGGATGTCAGGAGTTAGGAACTGAATTCCATTTTAAAATGGCCAAACAAACTGCAGAGTCATGCTGAGTCAAAATAGCTGACTCCATGAACTGCCTAGTCTTCCTTAGCTACAGAAGGAGGGTTCTTATTGGTGTGTAAGATCGTGTGATTGAGTAATCCAATGCCCTGTAACTATATATGGGAGGGCTCAGAGCAGAGCTCACTCTTCCTGTGAGTGCTGAGGCCTGATGAAGCAGTTTCTTCTGGAATTGTAAATGTCTGTATATATTGCAACTGAGCTTGAAGATAAAAGTGCCTCTTGCTTATTTGGATGTCAAACACTGTGTGTGAGTATTCTTGAGAGCGGGTTGCTACTGAGTCTACTGAGACAGGCTTTTTGGGCTTCTGTTGGGGATTGAGTGGCCTATCATTCCCTGACAGTGGTTATGCGCCCAGCTGATTGATCTCAGATTAGATAAGGTGCACCCAGAAAACTTCCCAGAAATTCTTTTGTCTTGAGTGTTTTTGGCTAGTTGGCTGAGAAATAGTTAAGTTTCAGCCAGGCCCTGTAATATTTTCAAGCAACCTTGAAGTGCTGCCAGCTGCTTGCCTTTTCATAGCTGGAGAATTGTTGACTCAATCAACAGAATGGCAGATAATAGTCTCGTCAGCTTTGAAAGGCTGGCTGATGGAAATTATTCAGCCTGGAGTTTAGACATGGAGGCTTTATTAATTAAGGACAATTTGTAGCACGTTTTGGACAATAAAAGTGTGATCCCATTGGGTTCAGAAGATGAAATAGCAGCATTCAGACTAGCAGACCAGAAGGCTAGAGCTGCCATTCTCTTATCGCTCAGCCCCTCCCAGTTAATACACGTGGCCCCAGCAAAGACAGCCTTTCAGCTTTTGACAGCTTTGGAAACAGTTCATCAGAATTTGTCCTGCCTCTCAAAGATGACATGGACTAAGAGACTTTATAACACAAAGCTTTGCCATGGAGGCTGCGTGAAAGCCCATTTGGAGGAAACGAGGCAGCTTTTTCAAGAGGTGGCCAACAGAGGGGTAGACATGCCAGAAGCCCATAAGTGTTTTATTTTACTGGGCAGTTTGCCAAAGGAATGGGCTTTCCTAATGTACAGTCTGCAGACCATCAGGGAGAGTGATTTGTCTGTAGACCTGGTAGCTGGGCGTATTCTGGAAGAGGTCCAACACAAGCAATTTGATTTCCGGATGGAGGGGAATAAACAGCCACAAATTACCAGACGCAATCAGGAGAGCACTGAAACAGAGGCACCTGTGGAGGAGGGAGCCTGCTACGTGAAATGCTGTTTCAGATGCAAAAGGCCTGGACATTTTAAGGACTGTAAGATGTCTGCACCGGATAGGAGGGGTGTATCATCGCAGGCTGCAAGCCATGCCTTCGTAGCACAGCACCATCCTGATTGAACTGAGGAAAGAATTTGTTTCCTTGATACTGGGGCCATGCACAATATGGTTAATGATTTATTAATAAAGAAAAGACCATTATATTAACAAAGCATATGAGTATTAAAGAAGAACAGGAACTGGTGAATTTAGCAAAATTTAAAATAGAAAAAAATCAAAATATTTGGGAATAAATATAACAACTAAGAATTTAGATATATAATTATTAGATAATAATAATTATGGAAGACTATGGATTAAGATTAAGGAAGATTTGAAAAGGTGGAAAAACTTACACTTATCTTTACTAGGGAGAATAAATACAGTGAAAATGAATGGAACATTGGTACTCACCATGAAGGTTCCTCTTCAGCAGCAGTGGGGAGGGAGTCCGTCCATGGGTATTGGCTCCACCTCCATCCAATCGCAAGCAGGACCACCTAGAATTTAAATGTAAAAACCAACCCCTTCCTGGAGGTGGAGCCAACCCCAACCTCTTCAGGAATGAATTTGCACAGCTCCAGAACAAAAATAATGCCAACAACTTTAAAAGGAAATATAATCAATGAACATGACAAGGACAACATTAAAATAAGTTTATTTATGTTTTATACATACATGTGTGTATGCACACACACACACACACACATTTCTTTTTGGGGGTGGGTGGGTAAGGACTCCCCACTGCTGCTGAAAAGGAACCTTCATGGTGAGTACCAATGTTCCATTTTCCAGCAGCGTGGGGAGGGATTCCTTCCATGGGGCATATAACAGTGGTCCAAACTGATCAGGGGTGGGAACTATATACACTGTCTCCATCTTTTTTTTTTAAGTATATTTTTATCAAACTACATGCTGTAACATGCGTCTACCAAACGCCGCATCGGTGGACGCATACTCATCAATTCGATGGTGTCTTCTGAAAGTTGAAGAAGAAGACCAAGCAGCAGCTCTACAAATCTCAACTATACACTGCGTCGTCCCCAACGCCGCAGAAGTTGAAGCACTACGTGTCAAATGTGCTTTAATGCCCGCTGGGACCATCAGACCACTCACAGAATATACATGCTCAATGCACCTCTTCAACCATCTTGCTATCGTAGATGAGGAGACTTTCTTCCCTTTTGCATACCCCGTATAAGCTATGAATAAGGCGTCAGACTTACGAAACTCCTCAGTTCTTTTCAGATAGATCTTCAAAGCTCGTCTAACATCTAGCATGTGCCACATCCTTTCCAATTCAGCCGCTGGACGTGGGCAAAAGGAAGGTAGTACTATCTCCTGGGCTCTGTGGAACAGTGAATTTACCTTGGGTACGAACGAAGGATCCAATCTGAGGGTCACCGATTCCTTCTGAAAAACACGTAATTCCCTAAGTAACGACGACACGCTCAACTCTGAGACACACCTCGTTGATGTGATTGCTACAAGAAATGCTACCTTCCAGGTAAGTAAACTCAGGTCCACCGACTGGATAGGTTCAAAGCGAGCATACATAGAACCACATTCAACTTCCAGGATGGAAACCTATGCACTACTGGAAGCCGCAAGGATGTGACTCCCTTAAGAAAACTGCACACATGTGGGTGCGAGGCTAACGACTTACCTCTGGTACTTTTCAAGATAGAACCCAGAGCCGCCACATGACGTTTTAAGGTACTGGCAGCTAGCCCCTTTTTCAAACCAGCCTGGAGGAATGCCAAGACCGAGTCGACCGACGCCTGCTGGGGCCTGATACCCTTAGTACAACACCACCTACAAAACGCCCTCCAGGTAACCTCATATAGGTGGAAGGTAGAAGGCCGCCTGGCTGCCAAAATGGTGCTAACTACCTCTGTGTCATATCCTTTCTTCAACAGGCATTTCCACTCAAGCTCCAAGCGTGGAGTCGTAACCAACCTGGATCTGGATGAAGGAAATGCTCCTGTGTCAGTAGGTCTGGCCAAGGGGGGAGAGGCCAAGATTCGAGAACTTGCAGATGTACCAGGTCTGGGAACCATGGCCTCTGTGGCCACCGAGGGGCGACCAAGATTACCTCGGCCCTCTCCTGTTTGAACTTCCATAGAACTCATCCCAGAACCACCGTTGGTGGAAAGGCGTAGCACAACACCTTCAGCCAGGCTATTGTCAGAGCAACAAAAGCCAATGCTTCCTGAGTCCAGAACCTGGATACATAGTGAGGTAGTTTGTGATTCTCCTCTGACGTGAAGAGGTCCACCTCCGGCTGTCCAAACCGAAACACTATCATCTGGAACACCAGGCTGTTGAGACTCCATTCGCTGTATACCAAGGTGTGACAACTCAACCAATCGGCCTGAGAGTTCAATTTCCCCTGAAGGTACTCTCGCTTGGTTGAAAGGAGATGCCTCTCCGCCCACATGAACAATTTTTCCGATTCTTCCATGAGGGCCCGTGAGCGGGTTCCTCCCTGTTTGTTTATGTGGGCCCTGGTTAAGATGTTGTCTATTCAAATCAGCACATGTGCCCCCTCCACCATGTTGTTGAACTGTGACAATGCCAATCTCACTGCCCGCAATTCTGGCTGATTGATTCTTAACTCCTGCTCCTGGCATGACCATAACCCCTGTGCCGTCAGGTCTCCGCAGTGGGCCCCCCATCCTGTCAGAGACGCATCCATTGTTATCACCACTCTCCTTGTTTCTCCAATGGGAACCCCCAGCGTCAGGTGGTCCGAGAGCCACCACCTCAGGGATGCCTTCACTTCCGGAGGTACCCTCAAGAATCTGCTAGCTTTCCTTGCTATTAGGTCCTGAAAAGGGAGCAGAAACCACTGAAGTTTCCTGAGATGGAATCTGGCCCAAGGGACTGAGTCTATGCAGGCTATCATCTGGCCCAGCAATCTGGCCAACATCATCACGGGGTTTTTGGATTGCTCTAACACCAACTGGACTAGTTCCTGAATCTGTATCCTTCTGTCCTCGGGCAGAAATACCCGAAAATTCTTGGTATCCAGTACGTTCCCTAGGTACTGAAGCCTCTGTACCGGTTCCATTTGACTCTTTTCCTTGTTCACCATAAACCTGTGTGCTTCCAGGCAATTTATCGTGGAGAGCACGTCCTGAGATGCCCTGTCCTGGGATGGGGCTCTGATCAGTAGATCGTCCAAATACGGGAATATATGCACCCCGTGTTCTTAAATGTGCGATCAGTGCCACCAGTACCTTGGTGAACACCCTCGCGGATGACGAAAGTCCAAAGGGGATCGCCCTGTACTGGAAGTGTCTCTCCTTGTATGCAAAGCGCAGAAAACGTCTATGAGCGGGGTGGATCATGATGTGGAGATATGCTTCCCAAAGATCCAGAGAGGCAAGGAAGTTCCCTTCCTGAATGCCCTCTAGAATCGAGCGCAGGGTCTCCATTCGAAACTTGCGCTTTGCCACCGAATAGTTGATGCCCAGCAAGTTTAGAATGGCCCTCCATTCCTTGTTTTTCTTCGGTACCAGGAACAACAGGGAGTAGGTTCCTGAGAACCTCTCTGTGTCCGGTACTGCTTCTATTGCTTGTATCTGTAACAGGTGTCTGATTGCATCGTCCATTTGAGTCTGTTTTTCCGGGCAGTTCGTTGTGCATGACTGCATGAAGGTGGGGCTTGGCTTTGCCAGAAAGTCTATTGTGTATCCCTGACTCACTGTTCTGATGACCCAGGCATCTGGGGAGATATTTTCCCAAATCCTTGCAAAGCTGGCTAGCCTGCCCCCCACTGGACAAGTTAGATAGTCAGAGAGCCTGACCTCCCTTACCTCCTTGCTTGGAGGTTTGGGTGTTAGGCCCTTTTGTGAACTGATTGGTTCTGGATCTTTGGAAGGGCCTTGAAGAGTTCCAATTTCCCCTGTGTTGACGAAAACCTCTTTGGTTGTTGTATCTGAAACCTTTAAAGCCCTGATGGTTGGTATGAAAGGACCCACGGTCCTCCCTCTTGGGTAAAGAGGGAAGTGTCTTCCGCTTGTCCTTAGTCTCCCTAAAGCTTCCTCCAAGGTCTCACCAAAAAGTTTTCCCCCTTTAAATGAACAACCTGCCAGATTGGCCTTAGCCTTACTGTCGGCGTTCCAGTTTTTTAAACATAATTGGCACCTAGCCACCACATTTGCACCCACGGCTCTGGAGGAAAACCGAAGAGCGTCCAGGCTGGTGTCTGCCACAAAGGCCCGACGTTCTAGCAATCTTATTCATAGCCTGGCGAAACTTAGATTCATCGTCTGGAACATTTGTGATCAAATCCTTAGCCCATCTGATTGAGGCTCTAGCAAAGATGGAAGCCGCCACTGCTGCCCTAATGGCTAGAGCGGACGCCTCGCGTGATCTGCATAAAAAGGTCTCAATTCATTTGTCATCTGGGGCCTTGAGATGTTCGTCACCCTCTCTGGGAATAGCAGCCCTGAAACCAGCCCAGCCACCGGTGCATCGATGGCGGGCAGTTTCAGGAGACCCATCACCTCCCCTGGTAGAGTGTACAACTGTTTGACCGGGGAAGATTGGGTTTTTGAGGTCCCTGGGTGGCCCCACTCCCCCAACAAGGCCTCCTTTAGAATGTCTGGGAATGGTAATATATTGCCAGCCCCCTTGCCCGCGGGTCTCAGCTCAGGCACCCCCTTCTTTGAGTCCTGGGAAGAGGTCTCCACTGGGCCCAATTCCAAAGCCCTCAAGACCTTCTTAAGCAATAGGGAGAAAAAGGTGCTTTCAAACAGCCGAGGAGAGGGCTGTTCATCTGCGTCCTCCTCCTCGCCCTCGGAGGAAAGCTCCCCTCCTCCCTGGGATCATCATCCCTGGGGGGGGCACTCCCTGGGGATCCCCCTCCCCATCAGAGGCCTGTACATGTTTTTCCTTCCTCTGCCGCTTGTGGGGCGGGGAAGACCTCCCTCCCTTCTTTGCCTCCGCAGCCGTGCCACCACCTGGCTCTTGGGACGGACCTGCCTCCTCCGCTCCCCGTTTCGCGGCTGGGATGCCGCCTCCGTACGCTGCTACAGGCGTAAGGGGAATGGCTGGGGATGGCAGAGAGACCCCCATGGGTGTTGAAGGACCCCCCAGGTCCCTTCCGGCGCTGATGCCCGCCGCCAAGACTTGCCGTGTGATTAAGGCAATCCACGTGGCAAGCTGGGGCCCCAGGGCCTTACGTCCATCAGCAGTGGCAGTAGGTCTCCTGTTGCGGCGTCCAGACTCATTGCCTGGCCTGGGAGTCTCCCCAGTAGACCCAGGTACTGCTGAGCCACAGGCAGCAGTGCGGTCCGCCTCCCAAACGGAGGCCCCATTGCACTCCGACCCATCCAGGGTCGCCTGGCTCCACACGAGTCCCAGAAAGGGAGCATGGAGCCCAGAATTCTGGCATTGTTGGCTGGCTTCTGTCAACCCTAACGCCGAATCCTCCTTCTCAGAGGAGAGCTTGCCCCCTTGCACATGGTTATTCATGGGGGTCACCATCTTAAGCCTTTTGTTCCTTAGGCAGTCGCTGGAGCACAGAGTCCTAACCTGCTTTTCCACGAGGCAGAACAACTGGAGAGGTTGGGGTTGGCTCCATCTCCAGGAAGGGGTTGGTTTTTACATTTAAATTCTAGGTTGTCCTGCCTGCGATTGGATGGAGGCAGAGCCAATACCCATGGAAGGAATCCCTCCCCATGCTACTGGAAAATATCTTACCAAGGTTAATGTATCTCTTTCAAAACCTTCCAATAATATATAATTCTACACCATTTAATGATTGGAATAAGGAGCTGGCCAAATTTATATGGGTGGGAAAAAGACCTAAGATTCAAAGAAAAACGCTTTGTGATACAAAACAAAGAGGTGGATTAGGACTGCCAGATCTTGAGGTTTATTATAACGCGAGTTGTTTAATATGGGTGTTGGATTTCATACACTTGGAAAACCCGAGGTTGCTTCAATTAGAAGGTTTCAACCTTAGATTTGGAATTCATGAATATATATGGCATAATAAAATGGTAGTACACAAAGAATTTAAACATCATTTCATAAGAAGAGCATTAATTAGAGTTTGGGAGAAATACAAAGGAGTGTTATATTCAAAAATGCATTATGGGTGTCCAATCATGAGGCATTTTACAGGAGAGAGAATCTTTTCCAAGAACGATGATTGACATATGAAAAGATTTTGAAAAATAAGGAAACGCTCTTGGAAATGAAAACACAAGAAGAGCTAAAGATAGATGGGATCAATTGTCATTGGTTCCTCTATAGGCAATTGCAGGAAAAATTTAGAATAGATATGAAGCCGGCAGGCATCTCATCAGAAAAAAAACGGAATTTGATAAAATAAGACAAGGCGACAAAAAGAAAATGATATCCAAAATATATAAATATTTACTGAAATTTAAATTAGAACAAGAGGTAATTAAACCATATACGGTAAAGTGGGCACAGCCATGAAATCCACCTAGAGATTTGGGAAAGAACTTGGATTAAGAATATAATACTAAAAGGCTTACATTAAGAGAAAATAAAAATATCCCTGACAATTGTTGGAAGTGCGGGAAAACTAAGGGCACAAATTTCCATGTGTGGTGGAACTGTCAAGAAATCCATAAATACTGGAAGAAGATACATAACTTGATAACAGGAACATTGGAAATAAATTGTCCGATGGAACCAGAGATCTAATTAAATATGTTGCATAATGTAGATATAGAGAGTAGAAGGAAATATGGAAGAATTATTCTTTATGCTGTATCGGCAGCCAGAATGGTTTGGGCAAAAAACTGGAAAAAAGACAAAATACCTTCAGTTAGTGAATGGTTTGTAAGATTATTTGAAATGCAAGAAATGGATAAACTGTCTGTAATATTAGATGACAGAAGTTCAAAGAGGAGTATTGAGGTATGGCAGGATATGACTCTGTTATGGAGAGAGAACTGGGGTGATGAGTTAGTAAAGAATCTAGGTATTGGAATATGACGAAGATGGTGGAGGAGATATTAAACAGATCATATGTTGTTCGGGTTTGAGAGGTGTAGTAAGTAAACCAGTAGTTATAAATCGTCAAAAAGAAAAATGGACATCTGAAGTCACGGGCAGGTTAGGTTTTAGTTTTTATATGGTGTTTGTGTCTAGTCTTTGTAAATCGATGGTTTATATGTTGTCTGTGGAGTGTCTGTTATTTATTTTAAAAAATTGTTTATTATTTTAAAAAAATTGTTACTTATTTAAAAAAATTATTTAAAAAAATATGGTTAATGATTTACAGTTGTTAAGCAATGTTAAAAATGCTTCAATAGCCAATATTACCCTTGCAGATGGTGCTCCCAGCAAGGTGCAGAAAATGGGCACTGCATATATGCCATCTGTTGGTAAAGATTTTGAAAATATGTTATGTGTTAGCAAACTAGAGAATTGTATATTAAGTGTGTCCCAAATGACTACTGATGGTTATAAAGTGATATTTGAGGGGGACCACTGTACAGTAACAGAAAGGCATAACATGAATAATGTCTATGCAAAAGGGATAAAGAAACAGGGGTTGTATTACATGTTGCCTAAAGGGAAGGTGGCAAATGTGAACCCTGCAGACAATGTGCCCCTACATGATAAGTGCATTCATTACTACAACAAGCTAATGGGCCATGCTAGTTACAAAGGGTTAAAGGAGCTAGCAAAGGTGTGCCCTGGTTTAAGCATGAAACACTGCCCAAGGTTCTTGGAATATGCAGTGTGCAAGAAAGTTAAGGTGAAAGCTTTTCCTGTTGCCAAAAAGACCCAATGTGTCATTCAAACGACCCTTTGAGGTTGTCCATGCTGACTTGGCAGGCCCCTATAAGCCCACTGAAGGGGGTAATCGTTATTTATTTGTAATTGTGGACAGACACTCTAGGTAAACCTACATGTATTTACTGAAGGAGAAAATCAGGCTGCAGACAGGTTCTGTGAGTGGGTGAACATGGTTCAACGTGAATTTCCTTCTCATAACGTTTCCAGTCTAGTGACGGATAGGGAAGGGGAATTTTTATCCAACAGTCTGCAGACCTGGATGCGTAGGAGGGACATTAGACACAAGACCACAAACCCAGCGTCTCCAGGGGAGGATGGGCTTGCAGAAAGGAAAACTGGAATGTTGAAGTGCATGATGGAGTGCATGATGGAAGGTGCACAAATCCCAGCTGGGCTGTGGGGGGAGGCAGTGAAGACTGCTGCTTACCATTTAGATAAGACTGTGGACATGTAGCGGCAACCAGACCCCATATTGTCTATTGAGCACCAAACCTCAAGCACCTGAGGGTTTTTGGACAATATGCAAATGTACTGATTCACCTGAGCCTAAGGGAGCCTGGGCAGCCTAAAACCAGGAGGCTGCGTTTCCTAGGCTATGAGGGTAATAAGTACGTGTTTTCCCTCCATCCTGGAAAGGTTACATTCTCCAGGAGTGAAAACTTTGAAATGCACTCAGGGTGGGACAGATTACATTGCAATCAGGAGGTATTTGTTCCCTTGGGAAGGGATGTGCCAACAACTCCCAAAAGTCTCACAAATGGAGGGGTGGTAATGCCTGATGATGAAGAGGAGGCAGAGGAAGAAAAACCTGACACTTCACATGCCACTGCAACACACACACCACCACAAACAAGCATTGAGCCTGACACAGGGAGAGATAGCAGCAGCAGTGCAAGTGAGGATGAGTCGGACAGAACTAGGGTGATCATCCCCAGAATGTCAAGGAGGGTCAGAAAGGCTCCTGACACATTTGTTGTTCAGGAAGCCAGGCTATGCAATATTATGGCAAAGGAGCCTGCAAGTTTTCAGGATCTCCTAAAACTTCCCCAGGAAGAGCAGGAGAAGTGGAACACAGCCATGGACTCTGAGTTTGAGTCACTAGTTGAGAGGAAAGTGTTCCAGGTAGTTGAGAGGCCCAAAGACCAAAAAGTTGTTGGTAGCAGGTGGGTATACAAGCTTAAGGACATGCCTGACGGGACACAAAATGTAAGGCATGCTTAGTTGCGAAAGGCTTTTCACAGGAGCACTACACCAATTTTGATAAAACCTTTTCGCCCACAGCAAAGCCAGAAAGTCTTAGGTTAGTGTTAGCCGTAGCAGCCAAGAGGCAGATGGTTGTGCAACACTTTGACTTTGAAACAGCATACCTGAATGCTTATCTTGAAGAGACAGTGTTCATGGAACAGGCCCCAGGATATGACAGCGCAGGTGAGAGCAAGGTGTACTTGTTGCACAAACCACTGTATGGCTTGAAACAAAGTGCACATTGCTGGAACAAGTGCATACACTATGTTTTGGTGTCACTAGGTTACACAAGGAGTGTCGCAGACGCCTGTGTATACACCAAGGAGGCAGGTGATAGTGCTGTCATGCTAGTTATCTATGTGGACGACCTTTGTGTGGTGGCAAAGAGTGCCAGTGATGTCAAGAAAGTGCAGGTGAAGTTAGAAAACCGGTTCAAGTTGAAGGACTTAGGCAGCCTGAGATGTTATTTAGGCATAGAGGTAGAAAGAACTGGTCTTGGAGAATTTTTCCTAAGCCAGTAAAAGAAGATTGACAGTCTTATGGCCAAGTGTGGGCTTAGTGAGGCTAAGGTTGTCAGGACCCCAACGACCACTGATTTTGTGAACTTGGAGGCAGAACAGGAATTTGAAAGGCCAGATCTGTACCACTCAGTGGTAGGCAGTCTGTTGTTTATTGCAAACAACACAAGGCCTGACATCAGTTTTGCAGTTGGGGTGCTCAGCAGAAGAGTCTCCAAGCCAAGGAGGGCGGATTGGGAAGCCCTGAAGAGGGTAGTTAGATTTCTCAAGGGGGCCAGGGACATGCATTTGAAGCTGACAGGAAGTCAGCTGACCCTGGAGTGCTATGTGGACAGCTCTTTTGCTGCTGAGACTTCAGACAGGAAATCAGTGACCAAGTTGGTGATCAGGTATGCAGAGAGCCCCATAGTGTGGGGATCAAGAAAGCAGAACTGTGTGCCCATTAGTACCACTGAAGCTGAATTTGCAGCCTTGTCTGAGATGGCAAGTGAGGTACAATGAGTAAGGCAGATGCTTGCAGACCTTGGTGAGCCGTGCCAAATGTCTGTTGAGGTGCACGAGGACTCACAAACCTGCATAGCGAAGTACATTGTGTTTCGCTACCAAAATGTGAGGCAGTTAATACAAGAAGGTGTTGAGGTGGAATCTCTGTTCCTGGAGCTTGCATCCATTGCTCCGTGTTCCAGTCTCTGGAGCAGCAGAAAACAAGCTTGCTCCATCCTCAATGTGACACCCCTTCAAATACTTAAACAGGGCTATCATATCTCCTCTTAACTGTCTTTTTTCCAGGCTAAACATACCCAGCTCCCTAAGTCTCTCCTCATAAGGCATCGTTTCCAGACCTTTCACTATTTTAGTTGCCCTTCTCTGGACACGCTCCAATTTGTCAATATCCTTTTTGAATTGTGGTGCCCAGAACTGGACACAGTATTCTAGGTGAGGTCTGACCAAAGCAGAATAGAGCGGCACTATTACTTCCCTTGATCTGGACACTATACTTCTATTGATGCAGCCCAAAATCGCATTGGCCTTTTTAGCTGCCACATCACATTGTTGACTCATGTTCAACTTGTGGTCTATTAGGACTCCTAGATCCCTTTTGCACGTAGTCTCATTCAGCCAGGTCTCCCCCATCCTATATCTATGCATTTCATTCTTTCGTCTTAAGTGCAGTACCTTATACTTCTCCGTATTGAATTTCATTTTGTTAGCTTTGGCCCAGCTCTCCAGTCTATCCAGGTCATTTTGAATTTTGATCCTGTCCTCTAGGGTATTAGCTACTCCTCCTAATTTGGTGTCATCTGCAAATTTGACATCAAATTAGGAGGAGTAGCTAATACCCTAGAGGACAGGATCAAAGGAGCAGCTTAGAGGAGCAGCTTAGGGAGCTGGGTACGTTTAGCCTGGTGAAGAGTAGTTTAAGAAGTGACATGATAGCCATGTTTAAATATTTAAAGGGGTGTCATATTGAGGATGGAGCAAGCTTGTCTTCTGCGGCTCCAGAGATTAGGACATGGAGCAATGGACTTGAACGACAATAACTGTTAATTATTTTGAATGACACCACCGAACCCGAGGGCCAAACACTGCCTGGGAGGTCATTGCTTTTTGGCCTTATTGTGGACCTTCTCAGAGGTACCTTCCTATCACACAGTGATAGACTGTCAGTGACAGAAGCTGAAACAGGAAGGAGAAGCTTTAATGGAAGCCACTTTGAGTCCCATCTCGGAACAAAGGCAGGATAATAAATAAATAAATAAATAGGAAAGTTTTCCCCCTCCTTAATACCCCTCAACATTTCTTAGAGGAAGCAGAGTTGGTTTTGCCACTGTTGGGCCCACTCTGAGCCTTTCCCCCCCTCTCCTTAATATCTCTCAACATTCCTTAGGGGAAGCTGAGTTGGTTTTGACTGTTGGGTCCACTCTGAGCCATTTTAGGCCCAGGAGAGGCCTTTTCCCCAGAGGAAGTTGGGGGCCTGTCTAGGGCCTAAAAGGACCAAAAAGGCCAAAACCCAAGACACCATAGGCTGTTGCCATGACAATTAAAATGGAATCATAGTACTATGATAGTGTAGTATGAAAGGACCTTCAATCTCCATAGGATGGGCAATGGACTCGCGTTTCTTACCCAGGGAGGACACGTTCTCAAAGTTTTCCTTCATGACCTCCTCGTACAAAGATATTTGCTTCTGATCCAACAATTTCCATTCCTCCTCCGAGAAATACACAGCCACATCCACAAAAGTCATCTGCAACAGAAAATAGCCTTCGTTCAGAGAGTGACTTATCAAAAGTGGAGAAAAACACATGTTGCATCCCAAGTATGATTTGATTGCTCTAGAACACAAATAAAACGGGACATGATTGAATATTCTCTCTTTTCATTAACATCCTTCATTTTGAAGAATAGTGTATGAGGAAAAAGCAAGGTTACAACCTGAATTCCTGATGAACTAGGTTTCTCGTGTGGCAAGAGATTTTATTTTACATGTGGCAGCTCTTCTATATAGGTCTTCCAAATCTGCATTACTAACTGGCATAAGTCTTGGGCAGTCCCACCCAAGCAGCAGATTTTTTTTTTTATTTCCAGCCTATATGGGTAAAGACCTTTTAGCACATAAGGCAGAGAACATCGCAAGAGTCTCTTCCCATCCTTGACAGTAAAACTAGGAGAACCACAAATTAAATCATTAGCAATTCCTCTGCCTTTCATGGTGGCTCAAAATCAGCTGCCTGAGTCAGGTGCCTCCCTCCACCAAAATGATGGACCAACCTTGCCTAAAAGCCATGGGTTTACTGCTAACCCAGGTATAGAGCACGTTCTGTGACAGGCCTGAGGGACACTCTGAGGGGCCACCATTGGCATGAAGGCCAGTCCCACCACCCCAGCCCTGATTGGCTAGGAGGGGAAGCAAGGACAAGAAGGCAGCAAGCACTATCAACTGAGCCACTGCAAGATACAGGACAACTTCTGACCACCCATCACATCCCAGACTGACAAAGCAAGGCTTCAGCTCTTGCAAGGCTGAACAGAAGAACACTCTAGTAAGGGAAATGTTTCTGCCCATAGTATCAATCCTTTTGAGATTCTGTTGCAGAGCCTCCCCCACAGCACAATCACAAAAAAGGAGGGGGGTGAACATTCACCTGTTCCGAGGGCATCTTTCCTGGAGTCTCTTCCATGGAGGAGGAATTCAGCAGAGATTCTCCTCTTTCCCTAAGTCTGGAGACCAGGCAGGCCCAACTTGGACCAATGCACACCTGCAGAAAGGACAAATGGAGGTGTCTTACATGTACAGACATTTAGACAGTTTTCCATGGACCACCAAAAAGACAATTCAATGGCTCTGAGAGCAAATTAAGTCTGAAGTTTCCCTAGAAGACAAAATAACACATGGTGAGATGACATGACTCCTTGAAAAAGATAATGATGGTCAGTTAAGTGGAAGGCAGTGGGAAAAGAAAAAAAGCACACTACATTGTGGATTGACTCACAGAAGCCAAAATGTTCAGCTTGCAAGACCTGGTTGAGCCTGTTAACAACAGGGCCTCCTAGGGCTGCCTGAGTTTGAAGCCAACCTGAGAGCACAGAGCAACAAAGGCTCTTCTGTTGGGTTCCTTCCTTCTTCATCATAAAAACATGAACAAAACCCCCTCTAGCTGGGGTTACCCACAAGATTTAGCCCTAAAGAAGGGGTGGGAGTCCTGCAGCCCTCTAGCTGCTGGTGGACTACAAATCCCAGCACCACTAACTTATTTGTTGTGCTGTCCAAGGGGCTGATAGGAGCTATAGTCCAACATCAGGAGGTCCACAGGATGCCCATCCTAGTCCAAACAAAATAAACTGCATGCATTGAAGGAAACAGAGAGAGAGCCCTCCTCCATCCAGGTTTCAGAGGTAGCCTGGGGTGCAGAGTATGAAAAGAGCTTCAGCACCAGAGTGGGTCTTATTTTATTTCAAAAGATCCATATGTATTCACACCCACCCACTCCAAAGAGCCATTACTGTCTCTCTGCATCCCCTGGAAGGCAGCTGGGTGCCAAGTGGCATTTATTTATCTAGTCAAAGTACTTTTGCCTGGGATTCATTTTCAAGGACCTGCCATGGATTCAGGTTTAAGGTTTGCAGAATGAAGAGAGAGACAGAGAAAGAACCACAGAATTGGAAGAGACCACAAGGGCCATCTAAGTGAATACACAATCAAATTATTCCCAACAGATGGCCATCCAGCCTCTGTTTAAAAACCTCCAAAGAAGGAGACTCCACCACATTACAAGGCAGTGTATTCCACTTCTGAACAGCTCTTACTGTCAGCAAGTTCTTCCTAATGTTTAGGTGGAATCTCTTTTCCTGTAGTTTGAAGCCATTGCTCCATGTCCTAGTGTCTGGAGCAGCAGAAAACAAGCTTGCTCCATCCTCAGTATCACATCCCTTCAAATATTTAAAGGCTGTTGCCTCAGCCTCTCTTTGTCCTCCAAGAGTTAAGTAGACAGCAAGTTCAATTTCCAAGTGAGGAAATGTTAACATGTGGGCTGGGTGAGGAAGATACAAGTGGTGCCCTCTGTCCCCATTTTCAAGAGGAGGAAGTGGAAGAGGCAGAAGAAAAAGGTAAGTGGGGCAAGAAGGGGGGGCAATTTTTGCCTGGAAGGCAAAGTGGGAGGGAAGTCAGTTTCAACCCCCCTCCCTCCACCCCACTATTATGTAGATAAGAAAGGGTCTCCTGGCTGTCCCATCCCCACCATGAATGAGCTCTGCAGGGGGGAGGGAGACTAGAAGGATCCTCCAAGCAAGGCAGTACAGTTGTCCCTTCATATTCGCTGAGGTTTGGTTCCAGGACCTCCCGTGGATGCCAAAATCCGTGAATACTCAAGTCCCATTATATGCAATCGCATAGTGAAATAGTGTCCCTTATATAAGACAGCAAAATCAAGGTTTGCTTTCCCAGGAATATGGAGGCTGGGGGGGGGGGTCTCCTTCCCCTCCATACACAATCCCCCACATTTCCCCCCCTGTGGGAACCAGAAACTCCCTCCTCCATCCCATCCTCATTCTTCTCTTTCTCTCTTTTTTGTGCATAAAATAATTTTTATTCAACATTATTATTAAAATGGACAAATTAGATAAACATGAAAGACATACATAAAGAAGGGGGGGAACCATATATAAGACATACAAACTTTACCCCCTCCTCCCTTCCCCTCCCCTTAAAATTGACTTCCGCTCCTCCCTAGAACACTTCTAGACCCTCTTCCCTTCTTCCCCACCAGTCCCTCTTTGCCCCCCTCTGCTTTCCAGGAATATAGAGGCTGGTGTGTGTGTGTGTGTGTGTGTGTGTGTCTCCTTCCCCTTCATATCCAATCCCCCACATTTCCCCCCTGTGGGAACCAGAAACTCCCTCCTCCATCCCCTCCTCACTCTTCCCTTTCCCTCTTTTTTATGCATAAAATAATTTATTAAAACAGACAAATTAGATAAACATGAAAGACAGGCATAAACAAGGAAAATACCATATATAAGACATACAAACTTTACCCCCTCCCTCCCCCTCCCTTAAAATTGATTTCCTCTCCTCCCTAGACCACTTCTTTTATTCAATATTATTATTAAAACAGACAAATTAGATAAACATGAAAGACATACATAAAGAAGGGGGGGAAACCATATACTGTACAAGACATACAAACTTTACCCCCCTCCCTCCCCCCCTCCCCTTAAAATTGACTTCCTCTCCTCCCTAGACCACTTCTAGACCCTCTTCCCTTCTTCCCCACCAGAAAAACTAAAATGTCCCTCTTTGCCCCCCTCTGCTTTCCCAGGAATATGGAGGCTGGGGGGGGGTGTCTCCTTCCCCTTCCCCTTCCTACACAATCCCCCACATTTCCCCCCTGTGGGAACCAGAAACTCCCTCCTCCTCCTCCTCATTCTGCCCCCCCTTTTTTAAACTGCCATTCCTGCCACTCTGCTCTCCTGGCATCCCATAATAGTCTCCCCCTCCTCCCCCCGATCCAAAGCCAACGCCCCCTCCCTCACCTTCCTCCTCCAGCCTCTCCCCTCCCTCGACAAGGAAGGACCTTCGCCCCGCCCTCCGGAAATGAGATCAGAGCTTGCGTCACTCTTCTCCTCCCCCTCATTAGCATTTCCTGCCTCTCTAGGAAGCGGAGCTCTCTGCTCCTTGGAGGACTGGCCACCCCAAGGGGGCGCTGTGTCTCCTTCTCTTCCTAGAGAAGAAGGAGGGAAAGTTTTATTAATGTGTGTGGGGGGGGGGAGACTAAGAGGGACGGACCGTCCTCTGCTCACTTCCGGAAGGGGTCCTTCGGAGTTTTCTCTCCTGGGGGAGGAAAGGCGGTGCTGGAGGAGGCGGGAGAGGAGAGGTAACCAGGGGGAGACCCCCCCCCAAAGTATGCTTCTGGGATGTGTGTGTGGGGGGGAGAAGGGGACCCCCTTTTACAGTCAGGGCTGGAGGGTCTTCTGGAGGGAGGGGGATTGGGTGGGGGGGTTCCTGCGGTGGAAGCAACGGAGCCCCCCTTCTCCCCCAAAAAAATATTAGATATTTTTGGTGCTGCTCCAACTGCGAGGCTTCCTCTCCCCTCTTGGGGGTCTCCGTGGGGCTGAGAGATGGGGGGGGTTTCAGAGGGGAGAAGGTCCTGGCTGGCCCTGGGGGGGGCTGTTTGGCTCTGGGTCTGGTTTGGGGGTCTTGAAGAGGGCTGGGGGGGACTATTATGAGAAGGCAAAAGTAGCCATGAAAAGCAGGGATGCAGTTTAAAGGATGGAGGGGGGAGAGAAGGAGGAGGAGGCAGAGAAAAGAGGTTCTGCTTCTGGATTTCAGGAAAGGGTCTGTGGAGGAAACTCTGGAGGGGTTTTTGGATGGGGGGTGGGTGAAGGGGTAGAAAGCAAGCAGGATCTGCAAGGAGGAGAAAGAGGAGGCAGGAAGAAGAGTTCACACTCCAGCACTTGAGGGAGGTGTATGAAGCCTGGGGAAATGGATGGGGTGAGGGTTATCTCAATGTAAAGAAAAATGTGGGGGGGGGACCAAGAGGGACGGACCTTCTGCTCTCTTAAGGGAGAGGAGAGGTAACTAGGGGGTGGCCCCCCAAATGTTCTGGGGTGGGGAGGGAGGAGGGGGGAAGAGGCTCCCCTTTTGGGGTCAGGGCTGGGGGGGCAGCACTTGAGGGAGGTGTGTGAAGCCTGGGGAAATGGATGTGGGGGGGAGGTTTATCTCAATGTTCAGAAAAATGTGGGGGGGACCAAGAGGGAGGACCCTCTGCTCACTTAAGGGAGAGGAGAGGTAACTAGGGGGAGGCCCCCCAAATGTGTTCCTGGGGTGGGGAGGGAGGAGGTTCCTGCGGTGGAAGCAACGAAGCCCCCCTTCTTTCTCTCTCCCTCAAGAGGCATCAATGCTTCAGCTGTGAGGCCTCCTCTCCCCTCTTGGGGGTTTCCGTGGGGCCTAGAGATTTTGGGGAGGGGGTCAAAGGGGATAATGTCCTTGCTGGCCCAGTGTGTGTGGGGGGGGGTATTTGGCTCTGGGCTCAGGTTGGGGGTCATCATGAGCCATGTGGAGAGGTGGGGGACTATTACGGGATGCCAAAAGTTGAGAGGTGAGGGTTATCTAAATGTAAAGCCCCCCCCCCCCAAAAAAAAAGAATTGCCTCATTTTGAAGATCCCCCTGGTCTCCCTTCCTTCCTGGGCAGAACTCTGTCATGAAGGGTGGAGCAGAGGGAGGATTCTTCCTTTGCATATTTGTAGGGCAGAAGAAGGGGAGGGGGTTGAGACTGACCTCACTCCCATTTTGCCTCCCCTCTCCCTCCCAATCTCTGTGACTGGGCTGCAGTTCAGAGGAAAAGAGCTCTCAAGTTAAAAGACTTTGACATAAAAAAATACAAAATAGGAGAAATTTCCATAAAATGTAAAGCACTCTTGGCAAGGGGTGTTTTTTGCATGGAGACCTGGAGCCAGAGAAGAACTGATATTGTCTGGAAATGTCTGGGGGGAGGAAAGAGCAAAATGGGAATGCAAACAGCACTGGGGATTTGAATATTGGGGACTGGAGTGTTCCCTATAGGGAGAGAGCCTGGATGGCGGGGGTGGGGTTTACTTGGGTGAAAGAAAGAAAGACCCCCTTCCCCTCCCCACAAAAAGGCATTGAGGCTTCTCCAGGTACCTGTCCTTGTCTCCCCTTTTGAGGGGGGCTCCATGGCGCTGTGGTATTTGGAAGGGGGGGTCAAAAGGATGAATATCCTTGCTGGGTAGATGGGGGTATTTGGCTGGGACAGGGGTTCCTGGGTCATGTGGAGGGCTAGAAGACTATTATGGGGCATGAGAAGGCCAGAATAGCCATGAATGCCAGAAAATGCAATTTTAGGAGGGAGGAGGGATAGAAGGAGATGGAAGCAGAGGAGGAGAGGCAGGAAATGGTATGGGGGAGGAGACTTTCCAGCCCTCATGTGTTTGGGAACGTGGGATGAAGCGGAACTCTTTAGTTTTCTTGGGGGAAGAAAGGAAGAGACCACTACAGGTAGGAGGAAGAAGTCCAACTCTAAGCTTGGGGGGGGGAGGTGTGAGGGGCCTGAGGCAAGGATGAATGGGGGGAGCAGGTGGTGACAGGGAGGTCCTGTCTAAATGCTTTGAGGGTGTCATGGTAGTGGAGCATAACTGTGAGGTGGAGGGAAGGGGGTGGAGACTGACCTCACTCCCATTTTGTCTTCTAGAAAGAGCCCCCCCCCCAAACCAGGTTACCCAGTTGCAAAACCTCACACATACACACCCAACTGTACTGTTCATAATCTTCTTCCCTTTCCCTCTCTGAGCTCCCTGTGGTCTCCTCTGGCCATGAGGATGCTTTCCTTAGAAGATCTGCACTTAGATGTCCTTAATCTCCCACCAATGTCCTTTCAAAAACTTGTAATGACCCCATTTATAGATATAAATTGTTACCCTTTGACCCTGAAGGCCTTGCCCCCCCCCAACCTATGTCCTTTGAATTTCTATTAACAGCCACCATAGTCTCCCCATCTCCTGGCCAGCAGGTTTTCTATGTCTGTGACATTTCCTGTCCTGTCTGAGCCTGCCTGGGTTTAATAATCTGCAGGAGAAGCCCTTTTCTCAGCCCCACCTCCTTCAGGGATATGTTGGGTGTGTGTGCATGGGACAGGGCCTCTCCAGTGGCCACTCCTAGATTACAGAATTCACAGTGATTTTAGGCTGGCTCCCTCCCTCTTGTCCTTCCACCTTTTTATTCAGTTGGCCTTTAAGAATGGAGTCTAAATGGAGACTCTGGACTTTTCATCTTCAGTGTATTTATTAAGATGGTGTTTCAAGGATTTTAATGATGCTCAGTAATTTGTAATTTATTCTGTTTTTACTGGATATTTTAATGAGCTTTAATGAGCTTTGCACCCAACTTTGGGAGAGAGGTGTTGTATTAAATAAATACACACCAAGGAAAACATCCAAATATTCAGGAATGCCCTGTGAATTAGGGAATGAATCACTTCTCTCTGGCCTGTAGGATTCAACTGTGTATGCCTGGAAAATGTGTGTTGGCCCAGTGGGATAGAATGTGGGTTTTTAACAAAATTTATCTGGGATTTAGTAGCCTTTGTGAATGTGTAAATGTTGACATTTATTAGTATTTGGTAAGATATTATGAAAGAAGCAGGAAGAAGTGATTTAAAAAATGATGCTTCGCTGTAAAGTAGGAAAGCGTTCTTTCCCTCTCCTTTTGCTATTTTCTCCCAGTCCTGTTTAGAGTAGATCCATTCGGGTCAAGGAGACAATTTAGTCCTGATTTAAGTCTCACTATTTTCAACCTCCTCTAAATTCATCTTGCCAAGAAAATCTTAGGATAAGGTCACCATAAGTCAGAGTCATCTTGAAGGCACTTAACAATAACAAGCACCAATGGACTGTTAGTCATTAAGATGCCATGAGGATCTTTAAAGTGCCATAAAGAAAAGTAGTTTCTCCCTACAAGATAGGAAGACATTTTGGTTTTTTTGTCCAGCCCTCCTTTGTTTTTATTTGGATTTTTCAGCCATGCTTAGAATAGATTCATTGAAGTAAATGAGACCCTTCACTCCTGATTAATTTACATCCCATGGATTCCACTGGGGATGACTAAATGTAGACTAACCATCCAAGTGCATTCCTCTGCCCATTTTCCTGGAAGTCTGTCCCAGTGAACTCTTATAAGTCATTCAGAGTTTTAGCCAGATTCCTAACTTGGGCTGGCAACAGGGAGCAGCACACAACTAACTCCTTTGTTGCAACAGCTCCATGGCTGCCAGTCCATTTGCAGGTGATGACCAATAGAGTCCTAAACAGCTCATGTCCAGGCTTTCTAAATAGTCTCATCTCCCTTGTATGAGCCTGTTTATGTGTGGAGAGCTTCTGCAGAGACCTTTCTCTCAGACTCACCACATTCTCAGATGTGCTTAGTGGGAAGAAGAGAGAGGGTCTTCTAGGTGGCTAATCCCAAAATTTAGAAGCCCTTCCCTTAGGAGACGAGGATGGCTTCTCTCTGATGTCCTTCCACCAGCAAACAAATTTTTTCCTGCTTTTCCTCCCACTTAAACAAGCACATTTTTTTGCAGGGGGGGTGTTTCTCCCCTTCTGCATCATCCTCCCCCTTCTTGCCCCCTCACTTTCTTTCTTCTGCTGCCCCCACCTTCCCTTCCCCTCCACGGAAGTTCAAAGGGACACCCCTATTCTCCTTCCAGAAATGAGGACAGGGTTTGCAGCTTCTATTTTCCCCCACATTAACATTTCTGGCTTCTCTAGGAAGCAGAGTTTCCTGCCCATTTAACCCTTGCAAGATAAAGAAGACCTAAAGACACCAATCTGTCTGTCTCTTTTCATGCTTCCAACTTTAAACCTGGATCTAGGAGGAACTTTTTGACAGTAAGAGCTGTTCGGCAGTGGAACACACTCCCTTGGAGCGTGGCGGGGTCTCCTTCCTTAGAGGTCTTTAAACAGAGGCTGGATGGCCATCTGTCAGGGATGCTTTGATTGTGTATTCCTGCATGGCAGGGGGTTGGACTGGATGGCCCTCATGGTCTCTTCCAACTCTACAATTCTATGATTCTGTGATTCTATACCAGACCCCTTCCAAAGGATCTTTGGACTAGATAAAATACTTGGACTAGATAAAGGCCCGCTTGGCAACCCGCTCCCTTCCAAGGAAGGCTGAGAGAGTGTAATGGCTCTTGGGAAGGCTGGTTGTGCATGTCTGGGTGTGTTTGTGACTGTATATACACATGGATCTTTTGAGCTGAAACATCAGCTCTGGTGCTGAAGCTCTTTCCATGCCCCAAGCTGGCTCCAAAACCTGGAGGGAGGGGAGCTCTACCTCTGTTTCTTCCATGGCTTGCTATTTCTTCTCTTTGGGCAGGGGTGGGGATCTTGTGGCCTTCCAGATTTTAATGGACTGCAGCTCCCATCAGTACCTTGGACAACATAACATATAAGTGAGGGATGCTGGGAGTTTCAATCCACCAACATTTGACAGGCCACAGGATCCCCACCCCTGCCTTAGGGCGAAATCTTGTTTGTAATCCCAGCTCGAGGGTTATTTTGGGGGGAGAGGTTCTGATGGAGAAGGAAGGAGCCCAACAGAAAAGCCATTGGTGGTGGATCTGTGTCATCAAGTTCCCTTCAACTTACAGGAGCCTATGAATGAGACCTCAAAGGGACCCTGTTATTAACGGGCCTCATCAGGTCTTGCAAGCTCACCACCTTGGCTTCCTTGATGGAGCCAATCATAGAATCGTAGAGTTGGAAGAGACCACAAAGGCCATTCAGTCAAGCCCCCCTGCCATGCAGGAATGCACAATCAAATAATTCCCAACAGATAGCCATCCGGTCTCTGTTTAAAAACCTCCAAAGAAGGAAACTCCACCACACCCGAGGCAGTGCATTCCACTTCCAAACAGCTCTTATTGTCACAAAGTTCTTCCTAATGTTTAGGTGGAATCTCTTTTCCTGTAGTTTGAAGCCATTGCTCCATGTCCTAGTGTCTGGAGCAGCAGAAAACAAGCTTGCTCCATCCTCAGTATGACATCACTTCAAATATTTTAACATGGCTTTCATGTGACCTCTCAACCTTCTCTTCTCCAGACTAAATATGCCCACCTCTCTAAGCCGCTCCTCATAGGGTATGGCTTCCAGACCTTTAATCATTTTGGTCGCCCTCCTCTGGAGGTGTTCCACCTTCTCAATATCCTTCCTGAATTGTGGTGTCCAGAACTGGACACAGTATTCCAGGTGAGGTCTGACCAAAGCAGAATACAGTGGCACTATTACTCCCCTTGATCTAGACAGTATACTCCTATTAATGCAGCCTAGAATTGCGTTGATTTGGCTTTTTTAGCTGCTGCATCACACTGCTGATTCATGTTCAGCTTGTGGTCCACTAAGACTCCTAGATCCTTTTCGCATGCACTGCCCTCAATCCAAGCGTCACCCATCCTATATCTGTGCTTTTCATTTTTACTGCCCAAGTGTAGTTGCTACATTTCTCCCTGTTGAAATTCATCATGTTAGTTTTGACCCAGCTTTCTAAACTGTTCAGGTCATTTTGGATTCTGATCCTGTTCTCTGGGGTATTAGTTACCCCTCCTAATTTGGTGTCATCTGCAAACCTGATAAGCATACCCTCTATTCCCTCATCCAAGTCATTGATAAAGATATTGGATAGCACTGGGCCCAGGACAGAACCCTGTGGCACCCCACTGGTCACTTCTCTCCAAGATGAAGAGGAGCCATTGGTGACCACCCTTTGGGTTTGGTCAGTCAACCAATTAAAAATCCACCTAAGAGTTGCATTGTCTAGCCCAAAGGTTACTAACTTTTTTGCAAGAATATCATGGGGGACTTTGTCAAAAGCCTTACTGAAATCAAGATACACTGTATCCACTGCATTCCCTTCGTCTATCAAGTTTGTAATGCTATATAAAAAAAAAAGAAATAAGATTAGTCTGGCATGACTTGTTTTTGAGAAATCTATGTTGACTTTTTGTGATCACGGCATTCCTTTCTAAGTGCTTACAGACTGTCTGTCTAATGATTTGCTCTAGAACTTGTGTTTCCCTCTTTTCCTTTTGTCTTCTACTTTATACAGACCATTATCATCTTTTTTTCCAATGAGTCACATTCTCTCACAAAGTGTCCTAAGTACAATAGCCTCAATCATTTTTTACTTCTAATAAGAATTCAGGTTTGATTTGTTCTCAGTCATTTGTTTGTATTTTGGTGGGCCATGGAAGATTGTATAAATGCGGGCACATGTAAAACACCTCTGTTTGTACTTTCTTCAGGTGCTCAGAAATCCAGGACAGGCCTGCCTGGTCTCCAAACCTATAGATAGAGGAGAGTCTCTGTTGAATTTCTCCTCTATGGAGGAAACTGCAGGAAAGATGCCCTTGGAACAGGTAAATGTGCACCCCCTCTTTCTTTGGGATGGAGCCATTGGGAAGGTTTTGGAGGATCCCAAACTTTTGATACCAAGGGAGGAATGATCCCCCCCCAGTGTTCTTTAACATCCTCTCCTGCCAAATGGAAACTTTGGTTCGTCAATCTAGGATGTGACTGACGGTCAAATGTCATTCTGTGATCTGCGTGTGGCTCAGTTGATCAGGGCTTCCTGCCATCTTGCTCCTGTTTTGACCCCAGCCAGTCAGGGACCGGGCTCTCGGGATCCCTGAGGCCTGTCAGCAGGGCATGATCTCTACCTGTGTTAACATCACGTCTGTGGTTTTTAGGCTGGATTGGTGCCACCACTTTGGTGGAGGGAGGGAGCTGACTCAGGCAAGTGATCTTGAGCCATTATGAAAGGCAGCAATTGCTAGTTGTTTAATTTGTTGTTCTTGTATTTTTACTGCCAGGGATAGGAAGTGGTCCTTGTGGTATTCTCTGCCTTATGTGCCAAAAATAAGTTGTCAAATTTGCAAAAGTAACTGGAATTAAAGGTAGTGGAAATCCAAAACATCTTCAGGACACTAGACTGGAAAATGCTGCCCTACATGCATGCCAGTTCATGATTGGGAGGGCCTATGTAGAAGCTCCTATGCCCTAAATAAAACCTCCCTTTATGTGAGAAACCTAGTTCATCAGGGAGCCAGATTATATCCCTCATACTCTAGTCTTCAAGATGCAGGGACTTAATGAAAAGAAACAGGGAAGTATGCAGACATGTCCCCTCTGTCTATATTCCAAAGTACTCTAATCCTGCTAGGGATGCACCATGGTTTTCCTTCACATCTGATGAGTCTCTTTCTGGATGTGGGCTGTTTTCTTTTGTAGGTGACATTTGCAGATGTGGCTATATATTTCACAGAAGAGGAATGGAAGATGCTGGATCAGAACCAAAGATCTTTGTACATGGAGGTCATGATGGAAAACTATGAGAATGTGTCTGCCATAGGTAAGAAACTTGGATCCATTGCCCTTCCGAGGCAGAGTGAGGGTCCTTTCACACTCCACAAATGATGATTCAACTTTAGCTGCCTTGGGAACACCCTCTGGGATCGTTGGATTTGTAGTTTAGTGAGGAACTAGAGTTCTCAGGCTGAGGATTCTAAATACCAGTCCCTAAGTTGCCAATCTAGGATTCCAGAGGAAGTTGCCATGACAGTGAAATTATAGAACTGTGTACATTTGTCCCTTTATATTCACTGGGGTTTGGTTCCAGGACTCCCCCGTGGATGCCAAAATCCGTGAATACTCAAGTCCCATTATATGCAATGGCATAGCAAAATGGTGTCCCTTATATAAGATGGCAAAATCAAGGTTTGCTTTTTGGATTATTGTTTTTTTAAGAATATTTTCAAGCCATGAATACTTAAATCCATGGATATGGAGGGGCAACTGTAGTGTGAACAGGCCCTTATTTCTTGTCCAGGTAGGAACTTAGCTTTTTTTATTTCACTTTCTCATCCAGTAGAGGATCAAAGTTTTAATTCATGCCGAAATGAAATGTTGTCTTCTACTTGATTACTATCTTGTAAACAGTTCTGTGGTCAGAAGTATTTGCTTCTCTAGAGCTGTTTTTAAAATAAAAGAGATGTCAACTGTGAAATCACATGCCAAGTGATGAGGTTCAGCTTCGTTGTATCTCATGGCAGTTATATTTAATGTTCTCCCAACAATGCAAACAACCCCCATGTACTTTTGTGGGTCCCTCCTGATTTTCTTTGTTCCTGTCTTTTCCCCAAATTCACTTCCAATTCAAAAGCCTGAGCTCATCTCTCGCAAGGAATAGGAGGAATATCTGTGGATTAAGATGCCAGATTTCCAGGGCTGGGAGGAAGAGGATTGCTTTGCCAGCTCAATGACACATGTGGTGCTTGCCTGAAAAATACTCATGCCATTAACTCAACCACCATAAAGTTTTAAAACAAAAGTGCGGGTGGTTGGTGGCCACATGGGCATCCTCCAAAACTACTTGGCCAGATGTTGCACCCCACACCTACAGCCATATCATCAGTCTTGCTGCTATGGGGGTGTTGACAAAAAGAAGCCTAATTTCCCTTTAAAACAAGTCAGGTGCTCTCTGTGCACCTTGTTTCCAAGCAGAAGCCTCTTTCCCAGAGTATGACTCAACTTGGAAACAAGATGCGTGCTAGTTCTAGCAGTGGAACTTTTTGTTTTATTTTATTTCTTAGTGATTCTGCAGCAAAATGAAAGACATACTAGAGGAGGGTGTACAAACCTCCAGCGTGGCCTCTGCAGGATACACATTGGGTGTGTGTTGCTCTCTTATGTAGGGCAGGAGTGGGGAAAGTATCTCTTGGGGACCACATGAAACTCGCTAGGGCCATTGTGTGGCCACCAGGCTTCTCAGGGATTTTATTGTCTGTGTTTTCTCCCAATTTTTTGCAGACCTTTCCCCATCAAATGCTCCTAGGGAGCACAGGGAAGCAATTTTGCCACATTTCTTGACTCCACTTGGACCATTTTTAGGCTCTGGAGAGGACTCTGTCTTGGAAAAAAGGCCTCTCTTAATCCTAAAACATAGCAGAATTGCCTCCACATCCTCTAAGGGGCATTGGGTGATATTTAGAAGCAAAACATGTTTCAAACATTTGTTGTTTTGTACCTTCTAGGAGCTTATCACACCATGCTTGTAAATAGGTGGTAATGGTGCTAGTGAAGCAAGTGGAAACATACCTGAATTAAAGTACAGTCATCCTGTGACATTCACAGCTTTCACTTTCACAGATTTGATTATTTGCGGATTTGTAGCTCCTGCATAAGTAACCCAACCTCCTCACTCCGCTCCTTCTGTTCCTTCTTCGCTCCACTATTTCCTTCCCTGCTAAAGCTACAGCCACTCTCTTGGTTTCTTCCTTGTAACTAAGATCCCCCCAGCTTTATTTGCAAAACCTTTCCTGGTTGAAAGACCTCCCCACCCCATTCCTTCTGTTGTAAGCTGCTGGCATGTAGAGCAGTAGAAATCTCCATTGCGAGGGTTTGGAGACTCTGCGAAGGAGATTTCTCCTCTCTGCCTTCCCCAAGCACCTAGCACAGCATCATGGGGCTTCCAGAAGCAGGTCAGTGGCTGAGGGACCTGCATGCCAGGCCCACATTCTTCATACGCCCCTACCTCCAGCTGCTCACTTCCCAAGCCTGAGGAGCCCTTCTGGGGAGCACTGCCCCCACCTCCACTGTTCTGTAAGTATTCACAGTTTTTTTACTTCCGTGGGGGTCCTGTGCTCCTAACCCCCACGAATGGAAAGGGACGACTGCATAGTCTATCACACACTATTCCCAATGGTGTGATTAAAATAGTCCATGTATGGTTGATTCTATTATCAGCATACCTCACTGACATCTTCAGTCTTCCTCCTAAATGGTTTCATAATACCCTGTGTGACACCAGGCCTTTCTCCCCTCTAATTTGTGATGCAGGGGCCTTTCTATCCCACGGCTGCCACCAAATTTGGGATGCCCAGCCTCATCATGGCCAAACTACATCTCCCACAGATGGATAACATGTATAGTTAGGTGTGAATGTTCCTTAATGGTTATGAACTAATTGTCAGAGAAGTCACTCATAACCAGATGGCATGTAAGCGTTAACATAAAGGACAATTTATTGGTGAATAATAGAAATATAGCTGAGTAAATAATTAATTTCTCTTGCACATCAGTTCCCTCTAAGTCTCTCTTATCAACTGTGACACTTCACACCTCTCTGACTTCTCCTTCACAACTCCTCCACTAGCTGACTCTCTCTCCCTGTCATCTTCACACACCCACTTAACCCTTCAGAAGCCCCTCACCTTTCTGCCTCCTCTCCTAGGATTGGCTCCTGAAGCATACTGTTTTTTTCTCCCAGTGCTCATGTGTAGTTGTCGCTTTAATTTTTTTTTCCTTACAGCACAATTGCGGAGTCTTGCGAGACCGCGAGTCTGCAGAAACATGAGTTGGTCAACTTCTGCTTCCTCCCATTGTTTCCACCACTCCGTACCAGGATACGTTGCAGACATGGCTTTCGAATTTGTGCTGCAAGGACTGCAAAATGTACTGCTGGCTTTTTATCACAGAGAGCAAATGCGAATACGTAGAAAACGATATCTTCTCTGCTTGATTTCCATGTATTTGAAAAGAAAGGTGTCCTTCTTTCATGCCATTTCCCAAAGTGAACACAGTATACATGATGATGTGCTTGCCTGGGTTGGCACTTTCCCAGCACCAAGACGATGGTGGGCAAGACCTCGTGCGGAAAGGGCATTTTGGTCTGAAGAAGTTTTACCTCTTTGGGATGACAACATGTGGATACGCAATTTCAGGATGACCAGAACCACACTCTTTGAGATTTCAAATGAATTGCGCCCGTATTTACAACGCCAGAAGACAATTATGAGAGAGCCAATTAGTATTGAAGAGAGAGTAGCAATTGCGATTTGGTGGTTATCGAAGCCCTTACTGTATCGCAAGGCTGCAGCAACCTTTGGCATTGGTCCCTCCACAGTCGCTGAGATAGGCATAGAGGTCTGTCTAGCCATTGAGCACGTCCTCCTGCGAAAAACCGTACAGCTTGGAGACTATTGCAAGGTGAGATATGATAGCAAATGTTTGGAACACTATGGCCATTGTTTGTTAGTGCCTCTTAATCTGTCATGTTCATTACGTACTTTGTCTTTGTTTCTACAAGTGGACATGCTGTGCTGTAGCTGTTGCTTTACTGTCCTGTCACTTTATACTTTGACCAATCTCAGAGAACGGTGAAGTCGAAGGCTTTCACAGCCGGCATCTATAGGTTTTTCGTGTTTTTTTCCAGGCTGTGAGGCCATGTTCTGGAAGAGCTTTTTCCTGATGTTTTGCTGCATCTCTGGCTGGCATCTTCAGAGAATGGTGGTGTAGGGGTGTGGGGGGTTTCTATACTGTGAGTCCCTGTTGGAGAGGTTATGTAAATTTGTGTATTTGAATGGCTAGTGCCTAGGGTGGTAGGGTATACAAGGAGGATTAGTGTCTGTTTGGCTAATGGTCCATTGTCTGCTGGAAATCTCCCTGTCCCTGGGTGAAGTTCATTTGCATGAATTTCACAGGAATGAAGAAAAACAGCCACCCAAAGGGAAAGTATTTTTACCATGCATCAAAGGAGTCACAGACAGAACAGGGAAACTGATGAGGAAACACAACTTCCAAACGATCTACAGACCAACCAAGACAATCCAAGAAATGCTATGCTCTGCAAAAGATAAAAGAGACCCTTGCACAGCCACAGGAGTTTACTGCATACCATGCAGCTGTGGACAAGTTTACATAGGGACCACTAAACACAGTGTGCAAACACAAATCAAGGAACATGAGAGATACTGCAGACTGGGCCAGCCAGAAAAAGCAGCAGTAGCAGACACATTATAAACCAACCTGGGCACAAAATGTTATTTAAAAACACCAAAATTCTGGACCAGGCCAACAACTATCATGTCAGAATGCACAGAGAAGCTATTGAAATCCACAAACACCTGGACAACTTCAACAGGAAAGAAGAAACCCTAAAAGTAAACAAAGTTTGGCTACCAGTCCTGAAAAACACAAAAATCAAAACTCAACACATGCAAATGAACTTCACCCAGGGACAGGGGGATTTCCAGCAGACAATGGGCCATTAGCCAAACAGACACTAATCCTCTTTGCATATTCTCTCGCCCCTAGGAACTAGCCGTTCCAATACACAAATTTACATATCCTCTCCAACAGGGACTCACAGTATAGAAACACCACACCCCTACACCACCATTCTCTGAAGATGCCAGCCACAGATGCAGGCAAAATGTCAGGAATAAACTCTTCCAGAACATGACCTCACAACCTGGGGAAAAAACCACGAAAATCTCAGAGAAAGGCTTTCCACTAAGCTTTGTTGGGGGAGGTGGCATGTGAATTTTACTCTTTCCTTGTAGTTGATGATATTAAGTGTTTTGTTATCTTACCATTGACATATAGTGTGGCAAGAAAAGTCCAACAGTACATGTGTATCTGACAGAACTCGACATGGCCCCTTGTTAATGAATGTATTAATTTCTTATCCTCTGTCTTGAATGTCTGCTTAGTTTAGAATCTATGAGTCTTGGAATTTCATGCATTTTCATCATGGTATCATATGCATTGTCAGGGTGCATTATGTCAGCCCTATTCCACTTTCCCCACTGACAAGTACTACTATACTGGGATCTGTATGTGTACATTTATGATTGCCATAACCGTGGGTTTGTTTCTTGTAGATCATGGATGGCTTCCAGGAGATGGGCTTCCCTCATTGTGTTGGTGCCATCGACAGAACACATATCCCTGTTTGTGCTCCTATGGGACGGGGTCAGGAGTTCCTAAATAGAAAAGGCTCTTTCTCTATCCTGCTCCAGGGCACCACTGATCATACTGGAAAGTTTATTGATATTGAACTGGGACACATCAAGAAGAAGCATGATGACCATGTGTTTAGGCACTCTGCTTTGTGCCAGGCCATGGATGCTGGAGAATTTGTGCCTGGAAACCCCACAATCACCATACATGGTGTGCAGATCCCTCCACTAATAATTGCTGGTAGTGACTACCCCATGCGCAGGTGGCTAATGAAGCCCTACACTGGGGACCTTGATGCGAGGAAACAGGCATTCAACCTTGCATTGAACAATTCTCACAAGGTGGTTCAGCGTGCTTTTAGCCGCCTGAAGTCCAGGTGGAGATGCCTTGGCTCACGACTAACTGTTGCTGAGGAAAAATTTGTTCCAGTAGTGTCAGCCTGTGTCGTGCTCCATAACATCTGTGAATCACGGGGGCACTTGCTATCAGAAGAGATCCACACCCCAGAAGTGCATGAACTCTCAGAACAGGAGCAATACCACCCCAGCAAAGATGGCAAGGCAAGGGAGGGGGAGACTGTGAGGGCAGCTATTGCTCAGATGATTGCAGGAAAATAATGGGCTGCGGGCTAGTAAATGTTATACTGTTAGTTCTTCAAACACACATTTCTTAGTTCAGACTGTGCCTCTTGCTTTTGTGCTTCTGTATTTGTACCTACCTTTTTGCTGCATACCTTGCATATGCAGTAGCACAGCACAGCTCTGTTTGGGCTTGCGTGTTAAGAATTAAATCTACATTTAGCTAAATAGCATAGAAAGACAAAGTATGTTCATTGTCTCTGTGTTACTTTCCTTGGGCATCAGCCTAGGCTTTGATGCACCAGTTAGAATCCTACTCCAACCTTCATAGTGAAATAGGAGTGCTAAAAGCAGGGTTAGTACACAACAATGCTGGGGATGCTAGAAGGAGTCTGCTTGACAGAAGACAAGTATTTGGTGGACGTTCTGGAAACCTTTAATTTGCCCCTGGCTATCATCAGTGATTTGTGGCATTAACTCCAAAGTAGCGATGCTTGCTTTTATGCTTGGTTAAAAGTGAATATGGGAGCAAAGGACAAAATAAAGTCATGTGAAGTGTTTGTTAATATCACTTTGCAAGTTTATGAAGTACAGCCTTCATTGTTTTGACAGTTCACACAATAAGCATTCAACAGTGTTCTTGATATCGCTTTATCATCCTTGTATACCCTCCCACCATGAAAGATAGAAATATTTCAGAAAGAATCCCTGCAACTAACAAGGTGAGCAGCACTACAAAAAAGATAAGAACCGAACATAAAGTTGAAATCAAGAACTCTTACATATTATTCACTGTAAGGAAAATGTGCTGCCAACACACAATGTATAACAGCTCAAAGGCTGTAACATTCCAGCTTTTTCCTCTGGCATGGTCTATCACCCATCTGTGATGCCTGGGAGGCACCTTCCTCAAAATCTGGCACCATAGCTGCACAGATGTGACAAGACTGGCCACCCTTAGGTGAAGAGTCGAAAGCTTTAGGTGGTGTGTTCTCTTTTGAGGCAACCAAGAGACCATGATCCTTCTGTTTCCTCTTTAGAACATGGACGTGTATGTTAACTGTATGTTAACTGCTTGCAAGTTGTGGTTGTTTCCACCCCTGTGCTACTGCTGGCCCCTGGCCCCAAAAATTGAGCACTTGACTTGGGCTCTGGTTGGGACATGATGTGGTCCATCCGGCAATTAGCAAGTGTGGTTAGTCTGCACATGCAGTTAACAAATTCTCTGGTTCTCTGCTTGACTGAACATCATCCTTTAAAATATCAAATCATGCATCATTTCAGAGTCTGCATCCATTCTGCATAGAAACTCCTGTCTGTCCTTTTGTGCTACACATGATAAGTGTGCTTCCTGATGGCCATTTTGCATTATTGCTAGTGTAGAGAAGTGTTGAGAAATTACAAAGAGAAACTCTAAAGTGTTCCTTAACAATGCAAGCAGTGCATTGCTGTGCAAAGATGACAATTTGAACACTACATGAAATTGTAATTTAAGATTGAGTTTGTAACTGATTATATCATTATAATAACATTTATTCTTCAATATAAATGTATTTATTTAGCCTTCAAATAATCACTATTATAAACTGCTAAAGGGTGTGTACATTGTTTGGGACACCCCGTATGTATATTATATATCTATATATAAACAACTTTTGGGTATGCACAATAGCCTAAGGTATGTAGATATGTTGCCTCTTGGGTTTAGGTATTTTGCCTCTTTCAATGTGCTGATTGGCTGCTCCTTTCACTCCCTCAGCCAATCACCACCCACATGCAAATCACCACCCACATGCAAATTCCCTCTCCACCTCACAATCCGCTCACAGCCAATCTACATACTGGGAGCAACCAAACAATGTGCTATAGTGTTGGCTATAGTTATTAAGGCTGCAGGCCTTTCCAGTTCATCAGTGTTTTAGGGCTGTACAATTTACACTTACGATTTAAGTGTACACAGTAGTATTATTTATATTCCCACTGTGACAGGACTGAGGCAGTCAACTGGTGGCGGCAGGGGGATGCTGCTGCCACCACTGTGATGGGACCCAGGCAGTCAAATGGTGGTGGCGGGATGCTGCCGCGGCAATGAAACCCAGGTAACCAGCCATGAGGTCTACCAGGTGTTTTTGGAGGGGAGGAGGTTTTTTTAATGGCATATGGTATACTGGGTCCAGCTAGTTATATTATAATTGCTTAGCCATGGAATCCCACTGGGTGATCTTGGGCAAGTCACACTCAGCCTCAGAGGAACTCAAGGGCAAGCCCCCTCTAAATAAATTCTACCTAGAAAAGCCCATGATAGGGTTGGCATAAGTCGGAAATGACTTGAAGTCTATTCAGTGTATTACACTCAGCCCTTCATATCTACTGGGGTTTGGTTCCAGGACCCCGATGCAGAAACCAAAATCCGTGGATGCTTAAGTCCCATTATATACAATGGTGTAGTCAAATGTCCATATTTGATTGGGGGGGGGGATTAAAACATGTCAAGCTCTGGATAGTGAATACAGAGAGCCGACTGTGGAAACAACCTCCCTGTGCCTGTTTCCTCTTGTAGTTCCTGGGAGAGATTCGGAATGGGGTGAAATGGGGTGAGCTCTGCAAGCAAATGTGGAGAGACACATTTATTTTCATGCACTAGGAGACACTCCCCTAGAAAAACGGAGAAGATGGGGAACATTTTATTTTATTTTCCCAACTCTTCCCCAAAAATGGTCTTTGCCATCTCTTCTTCTCCACCTATATTGCCCCCTCTGCCTCCCACTTTTCCCCTCATTTCTGGCCTCTCTAGGAAGTAGAGCTCTGTCCCTTTAACCCTGGGAGGACTGAGGGGCCATTCTTTCTTCTCTGCAGATCTTTCTCAACCACATTCATTCCAGGCACTAAGGGGTGTGTCTATGTTCCTCCTTGCTATGGATTCCACTTCCTTCCCATCCACCTTCTGGACCCCCACAATCTAGGAGGGAAGAAGCCCCTCAAGGGAAATGGATGTGGGAAAAGGAAGGGATGCTTCACTTAGCAATCATTAAACTGGAACTCACTGATAACAGACAGAACTTCATTATGCTTTATTAACCCCTTAAAACCCAGAAACCATCTGGAACACAATGAAACTCGGAGCGTGGTGGGGTCTCCTTCCTTGGAGGTCTTTAAACAGAGGCTGGATGTCCATCTGTCGGGGATGCTTTGATCGTGATTTCCTGCATGGCAGGGGGGTTGGACTGGATGGCCCTCGTGGTCTCTTCCAACTCTGCAATTCTATGATTCTATGAAATGCCCCTGAATATCAATTTCCAAGTAGGTCAGTTGCACAGATTAGAAGAGGGAGATTTAAAAAGCCAGAAAAATAACCAGTGGAACCACCATCTCATACCCATTCTGAGCAAAATGTCTCTGTTATTCATCAGTTATGAAAGATTAGGTAGGAGGGAGGCAACCATCCACCAAAATGCCACACAGACTACTTTATGCACTAGGAGACAGTCCCCTAGAAAAATGGGGACCATGAGGAACCCTTTATTTTCTTCCTCTAAAAAGGGGAGGGGGGACTATTCTGAGAAAAGAAACTGTTTTCTATTAGAGTCAGATAGTCTCAGGGAGGCCACAACCCTGAGTCTGCAAAACTTTAGCAGGGCTGTGGATAACAGGGTGACTTGGAGATCTCTCATTCAGAGGGTTGCCATAAGTTGAAGTCCACATGAAAGCAATTAATAGCATTCTGGGAACAATCCGGAATGCCAGCATCCCATTTGACAGCTCTAGGATAGATGGCCAGATGTGATGGTGGATTTGACCTTTCCCACCAACAATGTCTTCTTTCTCCTCTGTCCAAAAGGTGTGCAGCAATATTAGCAGTTGGTTCTACTTTTCCATCCAAACTTTTGGAGAGATAATGAGGAGGTTCTCTTCTTCTTTTTCAGCCCCATCCTCTCTCCCCCTTCATTCTTCCCTATCCCATTTTCTCATCCCTGAAGCCCTCATCTGTCTCCTCATGAGAACCTCTGTGGGCCTCCATGGCTCTTGCTTTCTCCAAGACCCCTTTCCCCCTCCCTCTTCTCTGGGGTCACCTCTTTCCTTTGGGTGGGGCTCCTACTTCCTGCGCTCAGCCACCAGGGCTGGAGGATGGTGTTGTGGGTCCTTACGCTGTTTCAATAATCTAGCCTCCTCCATCTTGTGTCTGTCCTTGAGCCAAGAGGCAAATGGGGGCACCAGGAGGGGAAAAAAACAACCTTTCAAGACACAATTCCCTTTTATTGATGACATGAACAAGAATAGACAACTTTATTCCTCTAATATTACATACAAAGATTTCCAGAAAGTTCTTCTCAGATTGAATGTACAATAAAATCTGCCCTCTTAACATATTGATTAATTGACTTTGTCTTTCTCCATTTCTTCTGTTTGGTTTTGATGATGAAGTGGCCACTTAAAAGTTCTCTACCTTTGCAAGGGTATGAAAGCGAACACCCCCAAGGACTGACAAACCCTCCAAAGTGAATCCATAAAGCACAAACTAATGTCTCTCCGTGATGGCTGGGGTGAGGTAAGTGAAGAACATTTGGGAGAGAAGATGGAAAATGCCCCAAACTCCTCAAGGCCATTTCCCAAGTCCTCTCCACAGCCAAGAGCAAGAAAGGAGAGACCAGAAGTCAGAAACATGGTTCCTCATTTGGAACATTTGGAAAGCTACATAATTCCACCCTCTCGCCAACTTTTTCTTCCTGGTGCTACTCAGTGGAAGTAGTCCCATTGAAATCAATGGGAGAGTTTTTTACCATCTGCTATTACTAAAGAGAAAATTGGGATATGAAACCTCCAATCACAACAGTGTACAGTGATTCTCAAGATGCTTTTGTGAAGATATAGCAAAGAGTTCTGAGAGGCACAGATGAGCAGGGAGTTGGACCTGATGGCCCATAGGGCCACTCCATAATTCTATGACTCTTGACTCCTTTCTCTTCACAACAACCCAGAGAGGTAGGCACAAGAGAGACCAGAACTGGACCAAGATGAACTAATTTTGTGGACATCCTGAAATGCATGAATTTAGCCATGAAGAAGTGGAATTTTCACTTAGATCTGTCCTCTAGGGCTCAGTTGTAACTGCCTAGAAACGGGGAAGTAGATACTTAAATTGAGGTGATTCACCATGAGAGATCATGAAAGCAATCCACACAAGCATATATGAATGGAAAAGAAAAATCCAGCTTCTTGTCTCCCAAGCATCTGACAATATTTTTCTATTTTGAAGAGAAATGTCAGAAGCCAACTTTAGCCTGAAATCCAACCAGAGTTCACCTTTTTCTTTCCTCTTGAAAGAAATCTATGAATCGCACGTCCCAAGGGAAAAAGAAGAGACACAAAGAACAAAGAGAAGTTAAATGAAGAATTCAAAGACATAGCCCTGCTAGCTTGGAATATCAGTTTGCAAAGGGATCTTGTAGCACCTTTGAGATCGCCTGAGAGAAAGAAGTCTGAGCATAAGCTTTCATAGACTTGGTCTACTTCCTCAGATGCATGGAGTGAACTGGTAGCACTAGTCTACGAAAGCATATGCTATAACTTCTTTCTCTCAGTCTCAAAGATTCTACTAGATCCCTTTGCAAATTGAGTGAAGCAATAATCCCACTATATTCTGTGCTGGTCAGGCCTCATCTGAAGTAGTGTTCAGATCTGGGTGCTGCATTTTAAGTATATATAGACAAGTTGGAGGAGGTTCAGGGAAGGGAAGGGCAACAAGGATGATCAGAGGTATGGAGAATAATTTGTTTTTGTTGTGTTTATTTTGTTTGGAAGAAAATTCAGTAAAGATTCATGTTAAAAAAGATATAGAGAACAAAGGTTGAGAGAGTTGGGCATGTTCAACTTGGTGAAGAGAAGACTGAGGGTGACATGACTGTAGTTTTTAAATACCTCAAGGACTATTACAGAAGCGGGTGTGGGTTGGTTCTCTGCTGCCCCAGAGGGTAGGACCAGGTCTAGTAGCTTTAAGTTATGGGAGGGTAGATTTTCATTGAACGTTAGAAGGAGCTTTTTGACAGTGAGAGTGGTTTGGTAATGGAGCCAATTATCTAGAGAGGTGGTGGGGTCTCCTTTCCTGGATGTCTTCAAAAGGTTGACCAACCATACCCAAAGGGTAGTCAGCAATGGCTCCTCTTCATCCAGGAGAGAAGTGACCAGTGGGGTGCCACAGGATTCTGTCCTGGGCCCAGTGCTATTCAACATGTTTATCAATGATGTGGATGAGGAAATAGAGGGTATGCTTATCAAGTTTGCAGATGACACCAAATTAGGAGGGGTAGCTAATACCCCAGAGGACAGAATCAGAATCCAAAATGACCTCAACAGATTAAAAAGCTGGGCAAAAACTAATAAAATGAATTTCAACAGGGAGAAATGTAGGATGTTACACTTGGGCAGTAAAAATGAAATGCACAGATATAGGATGGGTGACACCTGGCTTGATGACAGTACATGCTAAGGGGATCTACAGTTTGACTGTAACTAGAGATAATCAATAAGGAATTGTTTATTTATAGAGAAGTGTTCATGAATTGGTTTGTATAAACTAAAGAGATGAAAGGCAAAGGGGTAATATAAATACTAGGTAAGAGGACAAATCGGAAGATAGGGGTTAATCAAGAGAAACTTATATAAGGCTGGTAATTATAATCGTAACTGAAAGGGTGTCTATAAATTGTAGATTTACACAACAGGCATTGCTTTGAGAGGGTCATGATTAAGGAAGAAGAAAGAAACAGCAATCATAGGACTTAAAAAGAGGGACAAGTAAAAGAAAATATGTCAACATCTAGAAAAACTCTGGTACATACTAGATCACAAACACAAGAAGCTAGAAGAACTTCAGTTGATTTATCTAGCAAAACAGAGGAAATGAATAATATGTTGATACAGGAATTTAAGAATCTAAGTAAAGAACTAAAATCGGAATTGATAAATCTGAAGGGAGAAATAAGAGTGGATTTACAGAAGCAATTAGAAAAATTCAGATCCCAATTGGACTCGGCCATTAAGGATATAAATAGAATTAGTAACGAGCTTAAAGAACTACAGGCAAAAACAGAATGTTTAGATAAAAGAACCTAAGCCTTAGAAAGTAAAATAGAAGCAGATAACAACATAAGAACAGTGCAAGAAATAAACAGAAGATCGAAATGTGTTAAAATCAGAGGTTTACCAGAAATGCAAAATGAAAATATAGTAACAAGAGTGATACCAGCACTTGCTGATTTTATAAAATGGGAACATGAACATCTTGATGTTGAGATAGATAAACTATTCAGAATTGATTCGTGGATAGCGAGGAAGAATAAGTTACCATGAGACATAGTGATTTATTTCATCAGAGAAAGGGTCAAAGACATAGTAATCCAACAGAGCCTAAAGGAAAATCTGATTATAGAAGGAGTGGAGGTAAACATTTATAAAGATATACCTACAAATGTTTTGAAAAAAAGGAAGGAATATGGGTTCCTAACACGTATACTGAGAGAAAGAAAAATAGGATACAAATGGAATAAGACAGAAGGAATTTCAGTAACATACAACTCAAAAATACAATTGATTAATACGCTTGCTAAGGCAAAAAGCTTCTTAACAAAAATTCAAGAAGATTACCCAAGAAACAAAGAGGTAGAGTTAAAAGACAAAGAGAATGAAGCAGAAAAAAATAAATACAAGAGTGGAAAAAACTCTAGAAGTACAACAAAAGGATAAAAAAGACATAAAAGGGAGAGAAAGAAATAGGGAGGAACAAGAAGAGAGCTTGAGCGCAAAGATAATAGAAAAGAGGGGAAATAAAGGATTTGATACAAAATTGGAAAAGGACAAAGAATCAAAAGAGCTAGAGCAGGAGGTATTAAGAGGAGTAGAAGGAAAGGAAGAGGAGATTTTAGAAGCAGAGAGAGAAGTAGAAGAGTTTGAAGAAACTTCAGAAGAGGAAAATATAGAATCAGAAGATATAGAAGGAGAAGAATTAGAATAAAAGAAGAGGAACAGATACAAATAAGGGAAAATCAAAAATACTAGAACAAAATAATACAAAAGATAAGTAACGTACGAGTTGGATAAATAGATGAACAAAATACTGAATTGGAATGTAAGAGGATTAAATAGTCCACAAAAAAGAAAATTAATATTCCATTATTTAATAAAACAAAAGTTTGATTTCATATGCTTACAAGAAACGCATGTTAGAAAGCAGGATAAGAAACTCCTTGTAAATAATAGATTAGGGAAGGTATTCGCCATGAACTATGAAAAAAAAAAGAGAGGCGTAGTGGTTTACGTTAATAATAAATATGAAGCCAAAGAAGTATTTAATGACCGAGAGGGGTATTACATAGGAGTAGAAATCCTCTTAATGGATAAAAAAGTTTTAATGGTTGGCATTTACAGACCTCAAGAAAAAAAAGGAAAATTCTATTATAAGTTATCACAAGAATTGTTAAAATATGACTATGAAAATTTAATTATAGCTGGAGATTGGAATGGGGTCCTGGATATTCATTTAGACAGATCACCTACAAAGAATCGGAAGAAATGGCAGGGGAAATTACCAAAAGAGGTAACGGAAATGATGGACCAACTATCCTTAACAGATATCCGCCACAGGTCAGCGTAAGAGGGGCCCTCCAAAAAAGCAATACAAGGATTCCCTGAAACAACATCTCAGGCTCGGCTAAATTGATCACCAACAATGTCCGCCCTGGCCTCACATTGGGAGGCATGGAAACTCACTATCCACAATGCTGCAGACTTATTTGAGAACTCACGCCGAAGAAGTCTTGAAGAGAAACAATAACACAGAAAGAATCACAACCCGGAAACATCACCCAAGGAGACCTTCTGCTGTACTTTCTGCAACTGGACTTGTTTATCTCGGATTGGCTTTTTAGTCATCAGCGCGCTTGGAGAAAACACGGGATGAGTACTTCCTGAATCTTCGTTTGCGAAGAAAAGCCAGAGAGAGAGAGAGAGAGAGGAATAGCATTATATGTGAGGATGTATACACCTGAGAACAGATCTATGACTTAAATCCTGGGAGCCAGGCTGAGAGCATCTGGGTAAAAATTAAGGGAGAGAGAAACATCAGAGATATCATTCTGGGGGGTCTTCTACAGACTTCCAAGCTAAACCGAGGACTTGGATGATAGCTTCATGGAACAGATGACTGCACATTCAGAGAGATGTAGTAGTAATGGGAGATTTCAACTATCCTGATATTTGTTGGAAGTCCAACTCTACCAAGAATTTAAGGTCCAACAAATTCCTCACTTGCCTTGTAGATAATTTCATTGTTCAGAAGGTGGAAGAAGCAACAAGGGGAACAGCTATTTTAGATCTGATCCTAACCAATGGGGATGACCTGGTTAATGGTATGGAAGTTGTGGGATTCTCAGGGGGGAGTGACCATGTTCTCCTAGAATTTGTTACACAGAGGAAAGGGGAAGCCAAGCATAGTCAGACATACCTTCTAGACTTTAAGAAAGTTGATTTCAGAAAACTTCAGGAATTTCTGTGGGTTCCCCATGACTTTCTTGGGGAACCCCCAGTAATTCCCTAAGTTTTCTGAAATCAACTTTCTTAAAGTCTAGAAGGCATACAACCAGACAAAATTGATACTAAAAATTGATTAGTGATGAACTACCAGTACGTTACTAATTACTAATAACTAGGGGATTAATAACAAATTAACAGAGGCATGTCCCAGCCCATTCCCTGACAGAGGAGTCCTTAAAATGGCTGTTTGTTGGGGTTGTCCTGTGGACTTATGGCAATGACCCCATGAATTTTTGAGTATTTGACCCCATGAATATTTGAGTCCAACATTGAATATAACCTATAACAATAGCTCTAAAAGAAAAAGAAAAAACTTGTTTTGGACTCTATTGGAAGTCTACTGAAAGTATATACTCACTAAAGGTGCTTTCTTCCTAACACAGCTCTTCTGCTCCTTAACACTCCTCTTCTACTCTTCTTACAACTACCTCATTCTACCTCATTCTAACTCTCAATCTTCTTTCTCTTCTTACTATCCTCCCATCATACTTCCGCTTACCCTCACACTTACTTTTTCTTTCTCCTGTCTGTTCCTCTTCTGAAGATGTGTTGCCTATTTGATAGGATTAAGGTTGGGCGTGAGATGATCACTTTTACTCTACTCTTGTGATGAGAAGGGCACTTTGCACACCCCCAGAAGCTACAATTTATCTTGCCTCACAAGAGTAGCCCAGAAGGAAGGGGGGGATATTTAGGGTGGGGGGAGAAAAATGTATAGAAAGTCTGCCTTGCAAGGCCAAATCCACACTGCACAAATAATCCACTTCAAAACTGGATTATTTCTCATGGCTGTTTCCTACAGAATCCTGGGATTGGTAGTTTTACAAGGTCCTTAGCTTTCTCTTTCAAAGAGTGCTGGTGCCTCCCTAAACTACAAATCCTAAGATTCCACAGGAAGGCGCCAAGGCAAGCAACCCAGTTTCAAACTGGATTACTTGTGTAGTGTGGATTTTGTCCCTTGACCACGTGGAAGGAGGGAGGCCTAATGGGCAGAGCATGCTGGAGAGAAGGATTTAAAGGGAGAACATGTGGGGAGAGAGCTGAGAGGAGGGAGACACCCCTTAAGGGCTCTTTTTGAAAAGGAGAAGAGACCTTTCTGGTGCCATGACAGGGAGGAACTGGTTCCTGCAACACCCCCCCCCCAAGGGAGCTCCCCCAAGTAATCCAGAGGCTTCCCCCACCTGCAAACCTGCCCCCTCTTCCACCACGATCCCCTTTCCCTCCCCCCTGGAAGCTTTGGGGTGCAATGAGGGGGATATTTGGAGGTGATAATGCGAGGTGGAGGAGACACCTCCAAAGATGCTTTTGGGGAGAAAGAGGAGGAGGTGGAAGGAAGCGCTCCCCCTAGGAGTCAGAGTGGGGGAGGGGGAGGTTTGATTCCTATAAAGAAAGACCACCTTAATATTTGCAAAGCTTCTCTGCCAACCTCTTAAACTGCCCTGTTTCCCTCCTTTGCTCTCTTTTGTCACCCAGTCCTTGTGGAGGAGCAGAGGGGAGACTCTTGCAGTGGGATGGAGGGGGGAGGCAGTGTGACCTAGTGATGTGAAATCCACTGCTGGCAGGTGTAAATGGAAGGTGGGGGGTAAATTGACAGGGCTTCTCTTTGCCTGCTCCATCTTCAAGTCTGGAAGCAGAGGATGGAGGGAAGGAACAGAGACCTATGCATATCTAAGACAGATAGACCAACAGATAGACATCCCCCTCCCTTCAAGTTGATTCTACGTATGATGACCCTAAGGCGGACCTTATCACAGGGTTTTCTTGGCAAGATTTGTTCAGAGGGGATTTGCCTTTGCCTTCCTCTGAGGCTGAGAGAGTGTGGGTTTCCATGGCCGAACAGGTTTCAGCTATTCTGTTTTAACTTACATTGTAAGCTACTTTTCAAACTAGATTGGAGAGAAGATGGAGATTGGGGGGGGGACCAAAACAGTTAACCTGTGCCCTACCAATGTGCTCAATGTGCTACAGTTTAGGCTGTGGTGGAAAATCGTAGTGAGATTGCAAGGCAGGGGATGTGAGTTGCAGGGAAAAAAAGTTGCATGTTGTGAATTCTACTAGGGTGTTTTGTTTTGATGCATCTCTGTGCTTATTCTGTAGGTCAGGAATCCAGAAGATCTTCTGTACATTCTTCCTTGGGAACCACAAGCAGGTTTTGATCAGGACTGACCTGCCTTTTGGCACCTCATTGACTGTCCAAATTGAAATAGACACTGCTGGAAATAATCTTTGGGGAAACCACATTTGTCATTTTGATCAATGGGATATAGCTTACTTCCATGTATTCTTCCCCTCCAGTTGACTGTATTTCCTCAATGATTTGTCTTTGTGTTTCCATCACCATCATCTAGAACTTAAAAATCCAGCTATTTATTTATTTGCCATCCTTTCACCCAGAGGTCTCAGGGTGGTGTATAATAAAACCAGTCTAACAAATTTTTAAAAACCTAAATGAGAAACCTGATTTTATAACTCACGATTTCAAAATGCAGCTTCAGAATTTAAGTTGTATTTATCCTCCTCCCCCAGAAATATGGGAATCTGTCTGAAATACAGAGCTAGGATTTTACAGATCCCACCTGGAAGAGGAATACTGTAGGCCCTCCCTATCCATGGGTTCTGCATCCACAGATTGCACCATTCACGGCTTGAAAAAATTCCCCAACAAATAAAGTCCAGAAAGCAAACTTGGATTTGTCCATTTTATGTAAGGGACACCATTTTACTATGCCATTGTGTATAATGGGTTGTGAGACTCCATGGATTTTGATATCCATGGGGGGTCCTGGAACCAAACCCCAGCGGATACCGAGGACCCCCTGTAGAAGCAAAGAGCTCTTTCCCCAAGAGAGAGAGGTTTTAGGGCAACCAGAGCTTTGGTGAATCCTTCCAGAGCTGAGTGAATCCTTCCTGCTGATGCTGAATTTAGAGAGGATGACCCAAGCAATATGCAGAATGGAGAAAGACTCTCTCCCGAAAGTCAAGGGGGAGGCAATGATTGGGAGAAGAGGATGGCCATTTGAGGGTTAGACCAAGCCTCTGGGGACCAGGATTTGAATCCTCACTTGGCCATGGAAACCCACTGGATGACCCTGGGTCACTCTCTCAGCCCCAGAGGAAGGCAAAGGCAAACCCCTCCAAATAAATCTTGCCAAAGCTGGAAATGACTTGAAGGCAAAGAACAAAAACACATTCTGACACCAGAACTAGCTGCTGTTCAGGCTGTTGTGGTGGCACAGATGGCCTCTGTGGAAAGCAGAAAGTCTTCCCCATATACCTGGGAATCCAATGTGCCAGTGGGTAAAAGAGCCAGGGGGACGAACAGTGCCCATGGGGGTTTTGCCACTTTCTTCCTCTGAAATACCTCCAGCATCTGGCATTCCTTGGTAGTCCTTCTGGGCTTGGGGAAGATTCTTGTTTTTGGTCTACCACTCCCATAATCCTCCATCCAAGGGGGATTCTAGGAGTGACAGTCCAAAAAGGCACATTTTCCCAAGCTCTGGAAATTCTAGCTTGCAGCATTGGGGGAAAAGGGACCAAGGTCTGATCTTGTGTGTCTGTCCGCACTTTCAAGTAACCTGTCAACCTCTGGTGACCTCATGAATTTAACCAGGTTTTCTTCGGCCAGGAATCCTCAGTTTTGCCAGTCCCTTCCTCTGAAATAAGCCTCCAGCCCCTAGTATTATTTGGTGGTCTCCCATCCAAGTACTAACCAGGGCTGACCCTGCTTAGCTTCCAAGATCAGAAGGCATGTGATGCCTTTAAGGTATTTAGGTCTCACTGTTCTTATCTTGAACTAGAACTCAAAACCATCAACTCTGATGAATTTTTGAGTCCCAGTTGTTATCTTTACTGACCATTTCTTCACACTGATGTTTTTGGCTCTCTTATGTTCTGCAAGTTGCGTGGCGACAAACACAAAAACTAGGCCCACTACAGAAGCCAGCTATCAGCACTGTCTGAGGTGCTTGTCCTCAACAGTAGCTATTTACAGCAGAGTGTGGAAGCACAGAACCCTTTAGCAGTATTTGGCAATATGGCACTGCCCAACCTTGAAATGATGCACAGACACAGTTGGATTCTTCCAAACTACTTGGAGGCTCCTTATCTCTTGTTGCGGTATGTACAAGATATATACAAGCACGCCTTTGACTATCTCCAACATACACTGTTTGATATAATGCAAACACTCTCTATAGTCAACCCACCACTCTAAGCAATCTACACAGTAACGACTCCGACTCACCACAATCCACTCACTACAACCCACTCCTGCTCTGGGTCTTAGCTCACTCATATACTGTGGTGATTACTCAGGATTGACACCTGGTGTTCTATATCCTTTACAGCCATACAAAATATTTTACCTTGACTTAAAGGAACATTGTTCCCAACAATCCCCTCCAAAATAATTTGTTAACGGTGAAATTATACATAAACAGAACATAAACATTAGTTCACACAATATACAGGCATAATTGTTCTAGTTGTTTACATGATAACAGGTTATTCTTCACAGCTTTTCTTCAACCCCAGCAAGACAACAATTTCCCCATGCCTCTGAGCTGGCGATGCCTTTGTGAATATGTCAGCAAGGTTTTTTTCTCTGCCATACCATACTGTAATGTCAATACTCCCTCCTGTATTTTTTTGCCTTACATCTGTGCATTATGCTTCCTTCTGGTTTTTCTGTTCTTTGTGTACCCCTTGGGCCTTACATCATTCTGGTCCCCTGGCAAGTTACCGTAATTTGGCGCATTTTCAACATTCACTGGGTCATACAGAGGTACTACAGCATTCCTGCTCTTGTGCCCCTCCACTGGATAGTTATGCTTATCCACTTCACACCTCACATTGTTACACGCAACATTACTCACGTTTCCATTTGGTACCATCAAGAATTCTTGTCCACCATTTTGTCCCTTACACAACTTGGGCACTAGATAGAATGGTTGGATGTCTTCCTCACTACTAGCCTTGCTCTTCACCTCATCTTTGACCTTTATTTCTGTTGTGGAGGTGTCAGGTATGTGTTGTGAAGTGCTTGGCTGTTGCTGCTGTACACTATCAGGGATTTCCACCCCTCCATTTGTGGATATTGTCTCCTCTAGGACTGGTGGTTGCTCAAACACTTATTGGCTTGCATGTATTTTGTCCCATCCACTATGTTTCTCTAAGTTGGCACTTCTTGAGTACACTACCTGTTCGTTTCTTAGAGTAAACCGGTACTTATTACCTGTATATCTTACGAATCTCAATCTTCTCCACTTAGATTGACCTTTTCTCCTCAAAGTTTTTGGAATCAGGACATTGGCAAACTGTCCAAAAACGCTTAAGTATTTCAGGCAAGGTTCTTTCTCATACAACATAAAGTAAGTGTCTAGTTAACACTAGAACTCCAGACCCTGTTAATTACATGGTTAGCACAAATCACTACTTCACCCCACAAATTACTGGGTGCTTGGGCATCAACTAACATAGAGTCCTTCATAGATTGCAATAGAACCACCCTTTGCTCAGCCAGACCATTTTCAGCTGGGCTATATGGGTTAGTTGTTTTATGTTGAATGCCCTTTGTCCTCAGCCAATTTTGGAATATATTCCCAAGAATATATCTGTCAGAAATGAAGATTATCACTTCAAAGGGAAATTTTCTTTCAACCATAGCCACCCATACCTTAAATTTGGTAAATGCCTGGTCTTTAGTTTTTGACAAATACACAAACCCATATCTTGTTAAGTAGTCAACCATTACAAATATATATTGTGCACCTCCCACGCTTGCCTTACATGGTCTTGCAAGGTCTCCATGAACTACCTGGAAGGGCTGTTTTCTTACCCTCTTGCTTTCCTTGGCTACAGAAAAAGCCTTAACTTTAACCCTCCAGTATAGTCCAGGAATTTTTGGCATGGCTTGACCCTAAACTCTGGACACACTTTAGCCAACTGTGCCAATGTAGCAAAACTGGCATGTCCAAGTACCCTATGCAGATAATGTACACATTGATCATGCAAGGGAACATTGGATACTGTCACATTGGCTACATTTGGTTTGTCTGCCTGTGGATGCAAATAATATAGTCTGTCCCTTTTAACACCCTTAGCACAGTCCTTGCCTTCCTTGGTAATAATGCATTTTTTTCTCAAATACCACCTTATAACTATCACCAGTTCAGGTAGATACACTTAAGAGACAGTTCTTTAAACTTGGAGCAAGCAAAACTTTTGAGACTTGTTTCCCTAAGCAGGGAATAAACGCAGTTCCCATCTTCTCCACCTTCCTTGGAGAACCATCTGCCAAGTCCACTTTGGAGACTGGTGAAGGCATCATGCCCTGTAAAAGCTCCAAACAGTTCACCATATGGCATGTGGCTCCAGAATCCAGGGACCACACCGGCTTGGCTTCAGTTTTGCCAACAGCTACAGTGAGAAAAGCACACTCAGCTGTCTGAGAAGACGAAGGCTTTGACAGTCGGCATCCATAGATTTTCCTTGGGTTTTTTGGGGGGCTGTGAGGCCATGTTCTGGAATAGTTTCTTTGTGACATTTCGCCTGCATCTGTGGCTGGCGCCCTCAGAGAATTCTCTGAGGATGCCAGCCAAACATGGCTTCACAGCCCCCAAAAACCCCAAGGAAAATCTATGTCTGAGAAGACTTGCTTGCAGGCTTCTGCTGCTGCTTTCTCTGTTCCCTCTTGTGGACAAACTTGGAAGGACAATTTCTTCTCAAATGACCCTAGTTCCCCCACGAATAGCACCACCTCACTAGGCTGCACATACGCTGTTTACACACAATCCTAAATATACACTGGACTGACTATGTGACGAATGTTGCTGTCCTTGAGCAAGCAGGGATCACCAGCATTGAGGCCATGATATTGAGAACACAGCTACGCTGGGCAGGGCACGTTTCTAGGATGGAGGATCATCGCCTCTCCAAAATAGTATTCTACGGTGAACTCGCCACAGGTCAGCGTAAGAGGGGCGCTCCAAAAAAGCGATACAAGGACTCCCTGAAACAATACCTCAGGCTCGGCCAAATTGATCACCAACAATGGTCCGCCCTGGCCTCACATCGGGAGGCATGGAGACGCACTATCCACAATGCTGCAGCCTTATTTGAGAACTCACGACGAACAAGTCTTGAAGAGAAACGACAACGCAGAAAGAATCACAACCCAAAAACATCACCCAAGGAGACCTTCTGCTGTGCTTTTTGCAACCGGACTTGTTTATCTCGGATTGGCCTTTTTAGTCATCAGCGCGCTTGCAGAAAGCGCGGGATGAGTCCTTCCTGAATCTTCGTTTGCGAAGAGACGCCAGAGAGAGAGAAATTTTAAAATCTGCAACCGTTTAGCAACTTGGGCAAATTCTGTAACCTAGAACTAAGTATTCTTGCTGCTGTGATCATGTAGCAAAGGAGTCGTCCATATTTGTTATCCAACTTGTTATCTATAGTCTCCAACAGAAACATTTCTGGTGACATTACAAACTACCTTTAGAATTTTTTTAATTGTCATCAAGATGAATTTATCACCTAAAATGTTTTTTTTAATTTCTATCTATACCAATCATATGAAATGACAAACTGATTTAAACCAATGGCAGAAAGATTTATCTCCTTTTATTTGGGCAGGCAAAAGACTCAAAATCAAATTTAAGATTTTACAAGATGATAGAACAAGAGGGGGTCTGGACTAGCCAGATTTTAAAGCATATTAATCTGCCTTTTGTTTGACATTGTTCAAAGGCTGGATATTATTGAAGAATGAAGAATATTGCAACTGGAGAGGTTGACCCAGAATTTGGATTTTCTGGTTTTCTTTGGTATGGGAAAGAAAAAGCTGATTCAAATTTTAATAATCAATATGTGAGGAGGGCACTGCTATGTGTGTGGAATAAATATAAGTATAGATGTTATTCCAAGTGGCCTCTTTGCTGTTCACCTCACAAAGCCTTGTTAAGGAAAGAAAATTACTGGTAACAACTATGGGTCACTGCTGGTTTTAGAAATTATTTCAGATTGAAGAGAAGAGATCAAATAGAAGACTTAACTTTATCATACCAGTAACCTGAGCCATCCAAATCTTCATTCATGACCTTCTCAATCCAAGAATCTCTCATCTTTAAGCAAAACATACTCCTTTAACCACACAAAACAATAGGCCTCATGATACTTTTGAAGTTTAGGTAGTCCCAAACCACATTTTACATGGCCTCACACAGTATCTTACATTTTATACTGTGAGGCCATGTTCTGGAAAAGTTTCACAGTCCTACCCAACCATTCTCTGAAGATGACAGCCACAGCTGCAGGCAAAGCGTCAGAAATAAACTCTTCCAGAACACAGCCTCAAGCCTGGGGAAAAAACAAGGAAAATCTTTCAGAATTCCATGCATTTCTATTGTTTTTCCCTTCTGTGGTTTTTTAAAAAGGTGAATGTAGTTATATAATCTGACTGAAGCTCTTTCCACATATCACACATTTATCTGGTCTCTACCCTGTGTGGGTTCTCTGATGTATACGTAAATTGCCACTGAGAGAGAAGGTCTTTCCACATTCCATGCATTTATATGGTTGCTCCCCTGTGTGGGTTCTTTGATGTCTATGTAAACTGCCACTATGAGAGAAGTTCTTTCCACATTCTATGCATTTATATGGTTTCTCCCCTGTGTGGGTTCTTTGATGTAAATGTAAACTGCCATTACGAGAGAAGCTCTTACCACATTCCATGCATTTATATGGTTTCACCCCTGTGTGGGTTCTTTGATGTGAACGTAGATCTCCACTCTGCTTGAAATTCTTCCCACATTCCATGCATTTATGTGGTCTCTCCCCTGTGTGGGTTCTTTGATGTAAATGTAGAGTTCCTCTCTGATTGAAGTTCTTTCCACATTCCATGCATTTATATGGTTTCTCTCCTGTGTGGGTTCTTTGATGTGAACGTAAAGTTCTATTTGAGCTGAAGCTCTTCCCACATTCCATGCAATTATATGGCTTCTCTCCTGTGTGGGTTCTTTGATGTGAATGTAGAGTTCCACTTGAGCTGAAGCTCTTCCCACATTCCATGCAATTATATGGCTTCTCCCCTGTGTGGATTCTTTGATGTGAACGTAGATGTCCACTCAGACTGAAGCTCTTCCCACATTCCATGCATTTATATGGTCTCTCCCCAGTGTGTATTCTGTGATGCAAATGTAAATGATGTCTCTGACTGAAGCTCTTTCCACATTCTATGCATTTATGTGGTTTCTCCCCTGTGTGGATCCTTTCATGGGAATGCAGATGTTGATTCTGGCTGAAGCTTTTTCCACATTCCATGCACTTATATGGTTTCTCCCCTGTGTGAATCCTTTGATGTGAACGTAGATGTCCACTCAGACTGAAGCTCTTCCCACATTCCATGCATTTATGTGGTTTCTCCCCTGTATGGGTTCTTTGATGCAAATGTAAACTGCTACTATGAGAGAAATTCTTTCCACATTCCATGCATTCATATGGCTTCTCCCCTGTGTGGGTCCTTTGATGGGAACGCAGATGTCCACTATCTCTGAAGCTCTTTCCACATTCGATGCATTTATATATTTTCTTCCCTGTGTGGGTCTGCTGATGGGAATGCAGATTTCCACGATCACTGAAGCACTTTCCACATTCCATACACTCATATGGTTTTTCCCCTGTGTGGATTCTTTGATGTGAACGTAGAGTTCCACTCTGACTGAAGCTCTTTCCACATTCCATGCATTTATATGGTTTTTCCCCTGTGTGGGTTCTTTGATGTAAATGGAAATTATTACTACAAGAGAAACTCTTCCCACATTCAATGCATTTATATGGTTTCTCCCCTGTGTGGATTCTTTGATGTAAATGGAAATTGTTACTACAAGAGAAACTCTTCCCACATTCCACACATTTATATGGTTTCTCCCCTGTGTGGGTTCTTTGATGTAAATGTAAACTGTCACCACGAGAGAAGCTCTTTCCACATTCCATGCATTTGTATGGTCTCTCCCCTGTGTGAACTTTGAAGTGTATGCTTAATTTTGATTTACATTTGCATATTATCCCACAAACAGGACACTTTAATGGATCTGAGTATGAAGCAAGAAGTTCAGAAAGCTGGGCATGCTGAGAGGCAGAAGGGTTATTCTTTCCATTTCTCATGTGGTTTCCCCTTTTTCTTTTAAATCCCTTTTGATTTCCAAATTCCTCTTTTTCCATGAAAGGCTCCATTATTTCCCTTGACACCACAGGTGGCTCCCCACAGTTCTCGTTGCCCTGCACATTACCTGATTGAGGAAAAAGAAGATCCCATGAGGAGCAAAGTACAGAAACCATCAATCAAGTCAAGAATCAGTATCAGTTTCCTTATTTATACTAAAATCTCCTCACACCTTTTAACATGCCTTACTGAAATCTACCTTCCCTTTGGAATATGCTGCTCTCCCAGTTAAGAACCTGAGTACATTCAGGTCAAGTTCTCTGTTAACTCCAGAAGGCTCTGATAATTTCCCAGTCAAAAGGAATCCCTGCCCAGATGCAAAAGAGAATGTGGACCAAGATCAAGACCAGAGACTTTGCCCTGTTCTTCTGGGATCTGAGGACAAATCTATAAATATGAATCACAGCAAAATACAAACTTCAGAGTCAATCCTGGGGACAAACTGAACAAATGCATGGAAAGTGGAACGTGTTTGAGTTGGCATGAAGAACCATGTTCACATCCATGCATTTGTCTTGGGCAATAAGCCACCAGGTATGGCCAGTCCACTAGAATCATTCACATGGGTTGGATTATACTTATAAAATTAAGCACAAGCTGAAACCTTCACCAAGCACACTGCCCCTTAATCCCCAGACAAGAAATGTCTTGACCACACATCTAAGCAGTTACCTTCAGCTCTCTCCCCTTCCATGGAGCCTTGGAGAAAGTGGTCTTCTCCTTTTTCCAGACAGGAGATGAGATCTGATTTGGGGTAGTCTTCCAAAGAAAACACAGAGAGAAAGAGGATAGTGAGTACTGGGTAAAAAGACTTTGATGTTCCATATGAGCTCCCTTATACCCAAGCTTTGCCTGTCATCCACCCCTCCAAAAAAATACCAAGAGTAGAGAAGTATACAGTGTTATATCTCCTGAGAATAAACAGGAAAGGTGTTTCAGGACTGGCCCTGTCTTTAGGCAGGGTGGTGAAGCCCTCCAAGGAGGGAGATGCTGGGTGATGGGGAGTGAGGAGAAATGTCTGGGAAAGACGGGCATGTGTCATGTGACTGGCCTTCCACTCCGTCAGTAGCATGATGCCCATTGCTAGCATCACTCTGCCCAGGTTCTATACACGGAATGTGAGTGGGCACCACCGTGGCAGGCAGGAAAACATCATGGGCTGGCTCTGTGTGGGATGTGTATTTGTGCTACCCTGGGGTGAAAGTTTGTGTGGGCAGGTTCCAGGGGTGGGCAAGCATTTTCCCAAGGTGGCACTTTTACCTGGCCTTACACCCCCCTTCCCCTTACTATTTCAAAATTTCATGAGGTCTAGGTAGACCAAGGCTGACCGAAAGTAGTGTCACGTGAAGGTTACCAGGATCTAATGAAAGCGCCTGGAAAATACCCAACTGACAGCCCATATATAGGATTATGCACAGTTCTTTAATAGATAAAGGTGGAATGTGCTAATAATCCCCTCTTGAACTCTCCTGGCAGTGAATCATACTCCAAAACAAGCAGGGCCTGGAACACCCTTTATTCCCCCAAAATGTCTCTCCTTGTAACTTTCCTCTCCCACAACAGGAGACTGCCAAAAAACCGTTAACATTAAACATCTCACCCATTCACGGCAATTAACGAAGTTGCGGTTTCCTTTGTTTAATGGTGGGAAACCTATCTCAGCATTGTTTCACACTCAAACACCCCTCTAGGATATGTAATTGGGTATAAATACTACCTCAAATAACAGCCAAGTGTGCACAGTTCTTCTGACACTGTCACTCTGCCAGATTGCTGTGCTCCCTCAACTTCAAACCTGAGTCTCCTTTGTTGCACAAACCCTATCCTGGGCTAGTAGTTATTGCCCATATTTCCCCAAATCTATCTCCTCCATATAGTTTTTCTGCCTTAATCCTTTGTTAGCATCGGTGGCCTCATGTGAGTGTGTGTGTGAATGCTTCCATGTTTATTTTCCAATAAAAACTATTTTTATTTTCACTTTACTTAGAATTTCTGCAGTGAATACTGGTATACACAGGTACCTGACCTCTTTCAGCCATACCTTTGTGCTAGTATTAATTAGCCCAATATCATAATTTTAGTGTAATGAGTGAGTCCTCATGGACCCCCACCAATTCGGTAGATGCATCTGAGGAAGTTGACTTAAGTCTACGAAAACTTATGCTGTGCTATAACTTCTTTCCCTCCATTGGTCTCAAAAGTGCTACAAGATCCCTTTGTTTGTTGAGGGTATCTGAGTAATGTCTCTGACACTGAAAACTGAGGGCTTGGCTGTACAGGGGGTCAATAAACGGATAAGATTCAGTTAACCCAAGAGGGTTGGACTGGATGGCCCTCGTGGTCTCTTCCAACTCTACAATTCTATGATTCTATGATTCCTCTCCTCCCACCCAACGAATCCGGAGTGAATGGCTTGTTCACATTGCAGTTTTATCTGGAGTTTCCAGCAAACTCCAGAGAAAACTGAGTTTTATAAAAACCTGGATTAAGGGGGTACTCCCCTAGTCTGGTGTGAATAGGACTGTACGTCATGTATCATTATCACACCACATTTAGGGGAAAGGCAACACATCATGTGGCATTATTGGGCCAGATTCAGAAGGGGAGACTCGTGTTTGTGACTGATGTAGATAAGCCCTGAGAGGAACTTTGTGACATCTGAAAGAGCAACATCATTCTCTGGGGTTTATGTCCCATAATGTGGATGTAGAGGATTGTAGTCTGCGGGCTGGATGTTGACTTAGTAAATGTGCATTCATTTATTAAAATCCTTACATTGCACCTCATATCGCAGGGACTGGGGGCTATGTATTGTAAAATTAGTTAACCTGTTTAAACAATATAAAGCAGCATCTACAAACAATGGACAGACTAAAGGTTTGACAAGTTAAAGCAAGGCAATCAGACCAGCAAGGAGATTTTAAAAGAGTGTACAACCATAACACCTCAGATGATTTGGGAAGAACCGACTTGGCCATGAAGGCTCTTGGAAAAAGCTGGAAGGAAACAATGGGGCTTGAGATAGTCATGACTAAGGAAGACCTCATGGGACTTCCTTCCAGGGAAATGGGTAGAGAAAGATAGCCAGGGGTCTATTCAAAAGATGGGGGGGGATGAAGAACAAAGAAGCAGGAGCAAGATTGTTTTTAGAAAGCCCAAATCCCACAGTTGTGTGGGAATTTACTCCGGGGAAAGCACATCTAGGATTTCAGCCTAAAGGTAGGATCTCAATATAGAGGGGGAATGGAGAAGAACAAAGCAGCAGCAGTAATTTTTTTTCTTAAAAAGAATGCAAATTCCCTTCTTAATAAGGTTTACAAATTATATACAACAATCCTGGCTATAAACAATAAACTAAAACCCTATAAAAGCCTATGATGATGATTTGGTGCTTTTTCTAGAAAACCCATTTTTAGAAAATTTATAACTGCTCATCACAACAAAGATTTGGGAGAGTACTCTGGCTTTAAACAGAAATAAAGGCAAGGCAGTAATCTTAACAAAAATATAGTGGCATTGCAGTAACTGTAGTGGATGGCCAACACAGACTGAAAAGAAAGGAAGAATTGGAAACTGCAGGTATTGAGAGATATTGGTTTCTATACCTACAATTTCAAGGGAGGTATAAACAAGATCTCAAAAAAGAGGGGTTTGAAGATAAAGAAAATGGTTTAGATAAATTGATCTGGTCCAAAGATATAAAAAAGATTTTGACATTTTACAAATTACTCTTTGAAAGAGGAATGGAGGAAGAATTGAAGATTCTATGATTAAACTGATTTTGGACCATGATTAAATTTCATGGTCCAAAAGGTGGAAGAGGCAACAAGGGGGTCAGCTATTTTAGATCTGATCCTAACCAACAGAGACGACCTTGTTAATGGGGTGCAAGTGGTGGGATCCTTAGGTGAGAGTGATCATGTTCTCCTGGAGTTTGTTATACAATGGAAAGGAGAAGCCAGGCATAGTCAGACACGCATTCTTGACTTTAGGAGAGCTGATTTCAATAAACTCAGGGAAATACTGGGGATGATCCCATGGTCAAGAATACTAAAAGAGAAGGGACCTCAAGACGGATGGGACTTTCTCAAAAGGGAGATACTGAAGGCACAATTTCAAACAGTACCATTGAGGAAGAAAAATGGGAGGTGTCTCAAGAAACCAGGATGGATGACTAAAGAACTTTCAATGGAGCTAAGTTTGAAACGGAACATGTATAGGAAATGGAAAAGGGGGGAAATCACCAAAGAAGAATTCAAACAGATAGCGAACACGTGTAGGAGTAAAGTCAGAAAAGCTAAAGCGCAGAATGAGCTCAGGCTTGCTAGGGAAGTTAAGAACAATAAAAAGGGTTTTTTTGGGTATGTCCGCAGCAAAAGGAGGAAGAAGGAAATGATAGGGCCGCTACATGGAGAAGATGGCAAAATGCTAACAGGGGACAGAGAAAAGGCAGAATTACTCAACACCTTCTTTGCCTCAGTGTTTTCAGAAAAGGAAAAGGAGGACCAACCTGAGGAGAATGGAACAGAGGACACAATAGGGGAAATCCAGCTCAAAATAAGTAAAGAGGTAGTACAGGAATACCTTCTTAATCTAAATGAATTTAAATCTCCAGGACCAGATGAACTACATCCAAGAGTATTAAAAGAGCTGGCAAATATAATCTCAGAGCCATTGGCAATAATATTTGAGAACTCCTGGAGAACAGGAGAAGTCCCAGCAGACTGGAGGAGGGCAAACGTTGTTCCCATCTTCAAAAAGGGGAAAAAAGAGGATCCCAACAACTATCGTCCAGTTAGTCTGACATCAATACCAGGGAAGATTCTAGAACAGATCATTAAACAGAGAGTCTGTGAACATTTAGAAGGCAATGCCATAATCACAAAAAGTCAGCATGGGTTTCAGAGAAACAAGTCATGCCAGACTAATCTGATCTCTTTTTTTGATAAAGTTACCAGCTTGGTAGATGAAGGGAATGCTGTGGACATTGCATACCTTGATTTCAGTAAGGCCTTTGACAAGGTTCCCCATGACATTCTTGCAAACAAGCTTGTAGAATGTGGGCTAGACAAGTTAACTGTTCAATGGATTTGTAATTGGTTGACCGGCCGAACCCAAAGGGTGCTCAGCAGTGGCTCCTCTTCGTCTTGGAAAGATGTGACCAGTGGGGTGCCACAGGGTTCTGTCCTGGGCCCAGTGCTATTCAACATCTTTATCAATTACTTAGATGAGGGAATTAGGGGCATACTTATCAAATTTGCAGATGACACCAAATTGGGAGGAGTAGCTAATACCCTAGAGGACAGGATCAAAATTCAGAATGACCTGGATAGACTGGAGAGCTGGGCCAAAGCTAACAAAATGAAATTCAATACGGAGAAATGTAAAGTACTGCATTTAGGGCGGAAAAATGAAATGCATAAATATAGGATGGGAGAGACCTGGCTGAATGAGACTACGTGCGAAAGGGATCTAGGAGTCCTAGTAGACCACAAGTTGAACATGAGCCAACAGTGTGATGCGGCAGCTAAAAAGGCCAATGCAATTTTGGGCTGTATCAATAGAAGTATAGTGTCTAGATCAAGGGAAGTAATAGTGCCACTCTATTCTGCCTTAGTCAGACCTCACTTAGAATACTGTGTCCAGTTCTGGGCACCACAATTCAGAAAGGATATTGACAAATTGGAGCGTGTCCAGAGAAGGGCAACTAAAATGGTGAAAGGTCTGGAAACAATGCCTTATGAGGAGAGACTTAGGGAGCTGGGTATGTTTAGCCTGGAAAAAAGATGGTTTAGAGGCGATATGATAGCCCTGTTTAAGTATTTGAAGGGATGTCACGCTGAGGATGGAGCAGGCTTGTTTTCTGCTGCTCCAGAGACTGGAACACGGAGCAATGGGTGCAAGCTCCAGGAACAGAGATTCCACCTCAACATGAGGAGGAACTTTTTGACAGTAAGAGCTGTTCGGCAGTGGAACACACTCCCTCGGAGCGTGGTGGGGTCTCCTTCCTTGGAGGTCTTTAAACAGAGGCTGGATGGCCATCTGTCGGGGATGCTTTGATTGTGATTTCCTGCGTGGCAGGGGGGTTGGACTGGATGGCCCTCGTGGTCTCTTCCAACTCTGCAATTCTATGATTCTATGATTCTAACTGCCAGAGGATATAGAGAAACCCAAAGAACTTGAAGACTGGAAGAAAGTGGGGGGGGGCATGGCCAACAGACCAAGATGGCGAGCGTCTAAATTGTCTGGGAGGACCAATCTCCAAGAAATCAATATTTAAAAGTGGATTTTGGCATAATAACTGCAAATTAGCTGACTTCCCCCGATGGAGAGAGAAAGAAGGTACAAGGATTAATCAATCTCAAGCTTCTACGCTTCACTGACAGAGCAAAAAGAACAAACACAGAACTCTCCGAAGGGAGATAATGATGCCATTATGGCCAGGCAGAACAAAGCCAACAAAGGGGCAAGTCCGCAACAACAACAACCTGAAAAAGAGAAAACTCTAGCAGAACAACTAGACCACATGAGGGAAAAGATAGTTGCAGATTTGCAGTAGAAACTGCAAAAGGACTGGTCAGAAGCACTTGAACCTCTGAAAATAAATCTTTTTTCACAGCCCATCTGGGAGATATAGCAGACACAGCTAATGAAGCATTGCAACAAGCAATAAAGCATGAGAAAAGATTAGAACATTTAGAAATTAACTGAGTACCTTTTAGAAAAAGTCCAGGACCTGGAGGACAGAAGTAGACGCAAAAATATTCGCATTCACAGGTTTCTAGTCCGTGACCCAACTTACTCTTCAGAAAACAATTTCCTGGATCAAAACTATATCTCCTGAAAGAAACCTTCGACCTTGCAAAACAGACAGGCTTCACAGGACAGCCATTCATTACCAATGAAACAAATCCTTCCCAAGAGACATTTTAATTAAATTCTCAAACTATAGCTGGAAGGCACAAATTCTAACTTTATTGTTGATGCAGCCAAACTTATCTTTCCAAGATAGCAAGATTCAAGCATTCTAAGACATATCACAATTAAGACTGTGCACCTTATTGCTAAAAAAAATGGCATTAAATATCGCTGGGTGTATGCATTTAAAATACTAATCACACACAAGGATTGCACATTGATAGCATCTAATGTAAAGCAACTCCTTGAGATATTTGATGCACTTGACATAAATATCCCAAGAGAACTGGAAAAAGCACCCATCAAATCAGATGATTGCCAAACTCTCCCAGAAGGGGGGGGGGGAAATCCCCTGCACTGGCAGACAGCTGGGAAAAGACACAGACTTCAGCATGGAAACCCAGATCAACTCCAGCCACAAAATCAAGAGGATCCCACCTCAATCCACCAATCTTAAACATGAATGTTTCTCAAACAGCAAAGCTTCAGAAATAATAAATCCACCCCACCCCACGATCTCCGAGACCAAACAGGATAGTGAGCAGATGCCTCTTTGATTTTCGTCTTTGCCTTGTTTTATCCCCACCCAAATACTACAGGGACACTGTTTTTCCTTATTTTTTCCCCATGAACAATGACTGGATTGCAAAATGCCAAAGTGGTAGACCTATTTATTTTAAATATTTATCCTTTTGAGAAAGGACAAATGTGTTGGGGTTGAAGAGTAACGGGATCCGCCTTGCCCCTCCTTGGCAACCATAACCCTCCCCATTCATTATGAGAGGGGGAATTCATGGGGGGATCAGGAACACCCAACTTTTTTTTACTTTTTTAAAAAAATAATAATAATAGTAATAGCTAATATTATTATTATTGGGGGGCTGAGAGGCGAGGGAGTAAATGAGAACGATATGTTTATGTTAACACAGAGAAACTGGCAGCTGTTATTTCAACTCCCATCCCCACCCAGATCGGAGCCCTCCAGACTGCAATGGAGGCATGTGTCCCTCAGCTGATGGTGAGATTTTAAACCACTGGGGATAGGGGGAGGATGGAGCCCCCCTTGCCCCTCTCTGGTAGCTATAGCTCTCCCCAACCATAAGAAGGGGGAGTTCCTGGGGAGGTGGGAGGCAGCCAGAGTCACTCTGCCCTCCCTTTGCATTTATGGTTATATTCATTCACTTTTACTGCTTTATTCTTGTTGGTGGGGGAAGCTCGGGGGAAGGGGACAGAAGGAGACAATACGTTCATTTTATTGTGAAGCAGCTGCTAGCTGTCTGTCAATTCTGACTGTTTTGGCCCCTGTCCCTGCCCCAACCTCTGACCTCCAAGTTGTGACAGTGGTGCGCACTTGCCAGTTGTCTGTGGAATCCAGAAACCTAACTTGACATTCACCAGTTTTGAGGGTGATGAGTTATGCTTGGTGAGGGGAGAGATGATCTAATGGAGATGGAAAGGGAGGACGGGCCTGCCTTACCCGTTCCCAGTGGCAAAAACCCTCTTTCCCCACCACAAAATGGAGCGTTATCGGGGGGGGGGGGTAGCCAGAGTTGCTCCACCTTCCCTTTTTACTTTTAGTCATGTTTGGAGATCCCCACATTGTAAATGTTTGATTCTTTAATCCTAATCGCTTGTTTTTTCCTTCTTTGAAGAGGGACAAACCGCTGGGGGTGAGGAGGGTGATGGAGCCCACCTCGCCCCTCCCTGGTGGCTGTTGGTCTCCCCATCTGCGAGGGAGTTCTTGGGGAGAGGGAAGGTGGCTGGAGTTGCTCTGCCTCCCCTCGCACTCATGTTTATTTCTAGTCACTTCTACTATTTTGTTTTTGTTGGCAGAGAGGGACTCAGGGGGGAAGGGGTAGAGGGAGATAGATGCCTTTATGGAGAAGCTGATGGCTGCCATTTCAATTATTTAACCCCCCCCCAAATCTGTGCCCTCCCAGTTGTGAGGGTATACACTTACCAATTATTTGAGGAAATTTGAAATATTTTCTGGCGTCCACCAGCTCTTAAAAGAGGTGGGTGGTGTTTAGTGACAGGAGAGACAAACAGACCAAAATGTCAAACTTAAGCAATTCAGAAATGCAAGATGATAAATAGATCATGTTTTGTGATCCACTTATTGTTGAGGTCTAGCACCCAGCTGAGAACAGAACTAAATGCAACCCAAGATTAGACACTCAAACTAGCATTAGTAGGAGACGGGGTATGTAACTTAACACATCCCAGTCTACTGATTAACCATATAAATATAAGAGGCGATTGGGATTGCTGTTTAAAAATGTTAAAGTTCCCTCATTTACCGGAGGAGATAGGTCATAAATGACCCAATCGAGAACTAGGCTACTGCCTAAGATCTCTCCTTCCAGGTTTTCACACTATACAACTTGTTTTAATGTTATTGTCTAGGAACACTTACTTTTTCCCCCACGACTCACTCCAGATCTATCAAAACAACCTGCTATATAGAAAGACAAACGATGGATACACATTACAAAACTACATAACCACCCATCACTAACTGGTAACAGCATTTTTTTTAACCAATCCACCAATCTACTTTATGGATAGCTTAAAATTTGTATCCTTTAATGTAAAAGGGTTAGGCACACCAGTTAAACGACGAAGAATTGGTAACTATTTAAGGAAATCTAGGTTTAACGTCCCATTTTTACAAGAATCACACAGAAAAAACACATATCAAATATTTCCCCAGTCAATTTCCCCACTACAATTCACAACTGAGAATTCTAAAAAATTGTGGGTAGCCTAATATTCTGAGACTGTTGGGCACACTCTGGCCAAGAATGGAATATTATGCTTCCTTCCTGCCTGCCATTAAATTGAGCAATGTATGTACTCAGCAAAGTACACAATGAAGGATTACACTTGCACAATAGATAGGTACAAAAGTAACTTGAGAAAGGCTCTGGTGTTAATTGCTGATTGTATCACAGACAAATGATTAGGTAGGTGTACGTGACTCTTGCTCTATTAAAGATGTAACCTTTGAATAAAGCAACAGCCTCTGGCTCACTGTGCTGATGTCTCCGTGTCAGTCATTGTAACAGCTGGTGCCTGAACAGGGACTTCCTCCCACCTCACCTCGCTCGGCATGAGCTTAGATGTACCGCTTATCAGCTATCGATCCCCGGGTGAGTATGGGCGCTTCTTTGTCAGTTGCACAAAGGAAGCATGCAGAAGAATTGTGTTTTCTTTTAAATAAGCAGGTCATCATCCTACCCGGGTTGCCGTGCAATGGCTTGTCTGTGACATCGGGGAACAATGCCCCTGGTACCCTGAGGAAGGATCCCTACAGCTCCATCACTGGGAGAAACTGGGTAATGTATTACATACTGAGCCACGGGCTCCTATAGAGACTTCATCTATGGCATTTGTGTCGACATGCTATTGAAAATTTTCTCAAGATAAAAGCATAAAAAGGGTTGAATTGTCTACTTCTCCTCCTCCATATCAGCCTACATTGCTGCTTCCCCCTTCTACTCCGTCTGCTTGTCTATTCTCCAATTCACTCCCTACTCAAGGGGCTATTCAAAAAATGGTGATTCAACGTAAAAGGGATCCTACTGTCTCGGCTGATGAGCTCACTGAAATGTTAGCTGTATGTCCAGTAGAATACCAGGCTAATGCTCAGGGACAACAGCAAGTAGAATGGGAAACGTTCCCTTGTTTACTCATAGCTGAGCCTGAGCAACCAACATTGCCAGTGGAGCCCGATGATCATGTAGTCCAACCCACAACCTGGGAAGGAATAGATTAATCTTGCTAGGATGATGGAAGTTGCAGTAATGATAGTGATCCAGATTGAAAGGATGCAGAGCCCTCCAACTCGGAGGATCCCAATTTTGAAACCCCTATGGCTTGCATGGCCCCCACCATGGAGAAACAGGCATCCATCCCCAAACCACACCATAAGTTTCAAGTGGTGTGGAAAACTTTAGCTAAGAAGGCAAAGCCCCGTTCCAAGAAGACACAGGAAAAGCCAGTCTCCCACGAGACACTAGAGAAAAAGGAAGTGACTTTTTAAAACAGAGACTAGGGAAGCAAGAGAAGTCCCATAGACCCTTGCCCCAGAAACAGACCAGACACCCCCAAATGTAACCCACGTGTAAGCCATCCCCAAGCAGTTATGGGAACGGCATGGTAGACCCCCAGACAGCACGAGCCAAGTTACAGCCCTGAGTAGTTTAAATGAGGCTGAGATGTCACCCATGCAGACAAAAGTCAGAAAAGTTCTCACCAGAGCATAGAGGCTTTCCTCTAGGGACAGACCTACAGGATGGAACCCAGGATGGAACATCCAAGAAAAAGAGTAAGTATCATTCTTTGGATGTTTTTAAAGTTAATTTAGCCCTTATGGAGTCCACAAATTTGGGAGGTCCCAGTATACAAAGTCTAACCCTACAGCCTCCAGAGCTGGAAGGTTCCTGTCTACCTACCTTGAGATACATGCTGAGAGGTCCTGATTTATCAGGTCTGTCCATCAACCCAAAAGGTCATCCAAACAAGCCCCAAATGGGCAATGTAAAGGATGAATCCTATGGGAATCTTTTGCAAGTCCCTCCTAACTTGAACCCCTCAGAATAACAGCCTTGATGCCCCCAGGATAGGGAACCCCTCCCTTCTTGAAAGTGTGGCAGAAGCCCCTGAGGTTCCTGAGAACCCTGACCAGATCAAGGCAGAGAAATTTCATTTCCTCCTTGCCATTCCTCAGAAGCTGTCGGAGTGGAAAGGCAGACCTCCAAATGAGTCTGCCCTGGTCTTTGATAGGCAACCTGAGGCAGAGACAGTGTTACTGTCACTACTTGTGATGACTTGGCAGATCCCCCTTTACTGGAAAGATGCAAAAATGTTTGGGAGATGGAATTCCCCCATAAGGGAAGAAGTCTTGATGACCCACTCCTCTGTAAATGTTTTTTGTGCTTTTCCTTTGTGTCTTTTCTTTCTTATCATGCCAACCGGGGTCATCTGGGCGCCCTAGACTCTCTTAGATGAGCCTGATTCAGTTTCAAACAAATCACTCAAGATGCTTCATTACCCACAAGGTATGCCATTCTAAATTTGAACTGGGAAAACCTTTTTTTTTTTTTTTTGGTCAAATTGCTTGGGATGGAGATAGATGACCTCAAGGTATCCCGATCCAAAAATCCAGGGTAACATGCTTGGCTGTTTTGAATCTGTTCAATTTGTGCAGAATTATTTGCTTGAAGTGGAGTGAAGGGTGAAGGAGGGAGTCAGAACATGCATTTTGACATCCCATTAATTCCCTGATCCTTTCCAGTCATAGCTGACCCATGAAATTTTGCTGCCTGAAGTTCCCCAAGGTGACATGTTAACTGAAACTTGATTTTCATTGGGATTTTTGTTAAATCTAGTAATTGATTTTAGGCACTTTTGCATCCCAAATAATTCTTTTATGAGCTCCTCCCACCTTGTAAGCAAATTCTGTTTGGGAAAAAGAATCGCATTGTTTTCAGGCAGTTGCTCTATTTTCCATGTGAAGTCTTGTTCTTTGACCAGATTGTCGGAAAGGCTTGGCTGCTTGTCTGATTTTACTTTTGGGAACCCCAATAACCCTTTGTTCTTTGCAAGTCATGGTAAGCTAGTAGAATTTGTGCTCCCTGAAAGCCAGAATTAAATACAGTAGCCTTAGCCATTCTTTTTGCTTGTTGTTGTTATTGTTGTTTTTAGCTAAGTAACTCTAAAGTCCATGATGCTTTGGTGGTTGTCCCTCAGCTATTATTGGTTTGAGCTTTTTGCATAAGATCTCTAAGTTGCTCTCAGAAATAGGCATCCCATAAACACCAAATGGAAGACAGAGCCTGAAACTTCTGGAAGTTGGCATTTTCGGACTGCATGCCGCAGCATAACAGACAAAATTTCTATCTGCTTTCCTGCTGTCATCTCCGCAGCTGGGAAGAGAAACACCTAGAAGACTACTCAGCTGTCAGTGCCAACTCAAGCCTCCTGCAAAGGCCACACCATTGCTGCCAGGAGTCAGTGTCTGAACTCCTTAGAAAATGGCCAGACAACTGTCAAGTCTGCCAGCCTAGCCAAGGCCAAGCCCAGTCCCAAACCTGGAGGCCACAGCTGCACAGTCAGGAGACTGCAGGGCACTGCATCAGGCTAAAGTGTGGGGTGCACAGTAAAGTGTGGGGTGCAATGCACAGTGCAATGTGTAAAAGGCTGACGTAAGGCACCCAGGTGTTTGGGGGAGCCAATGCCCTGAGGGACTGTATAAAAGAAGGCTGCACCCAGATAACTTTCTCTCTTGAGCAAATCCGGTGCCTGGCGTAGCAGTTTGTTCCTGTACCTTGTAAATGCCTGTACATATTGTAACTGCTTTGAGCTTCAAGATAAAGTACCTCCTGTTTGTTCGGAAGACAATCTCTCTCTGTAGGAGCATCCTTCTTGGGAACAGGTTGCTGCTGATTTCTACTGAGATATTTTTTGCTTCCTCCAGGGATTGAGTGTCCTATCATCCCCAACAATTGCTGTTTGTCCTCTTGTTTTTCCACTTTCCCTTTCCCTATTTTACCACCCCAAAATCAGAAAACGCTTTTTCAGTTATCACACATTTACTTGTTGCCTTTGTTGCTCTTGGAAAGCCTAAATGCTTAAAAACTGATAATGCTCCTGCATATACTTCATTCCCCCCACTCTTTTTGTACCAACTGGGATATCATTTTATCGCATGGCATCCCATATAATCCCACTAGACAAGCCATTGTTGAATGTGCTCATCGCTCTCTCAAAGCACTCTTAGAAAAACAAATGAAAGGGAGGAATGTGCCTCCAAATAGCCGTGCTGTCCAGCAACAACTACATATCACACTATTTACTATGAACTACTGTATTTAACTTTTTCTGATTTATCTCCTATACAGAAGCATTTTGGCACCTTTTCTCCTCTCCTACAACCACAGGTTTTGTATTGCCAGCTTCCGGATCCTCAGTTGAAAGGCCCTGGCCCCTCATTACCTGGAGACGAGGCTACGCGGCAGTAGCTACATCTGAAGGGGCACATTGGGTACCAGCATGAGCAGTGAAACCATACCACAGCTTGGCACCAGGGAGTATCTTTCCACCCGTGAATCCAGTAGATTCACGGGTGGAAAGGCATAACACAACGCCTGAGTCCAACTGATCGGGAAAGCATCGAAGGCTAATGCCCCCTCCGTCCAGAACCTAGATACGTAACGGGACAGCTTATGATTCTCCCTTGATGCAAACAGATCCACCCATGGCTCACCGAAGCACATCACGATCATCTGAAATGCCAGTGTGTTGAGACTCCACTGTCTGTGGACCAAGGTACACCTGCTCAACCAGTCCACCTGATGATTCAGAACACCCTGTAAGTACTCCCCCCTGATGAATGACAGGTGTTCCTCTGCCCATAGAAAGAGCCTCGCCGACTCCTCCATGAGGACCCACAACCATGTTCCTCCTTGGCGATTCATATGGGCTGTGGTTGATATGTTGCCTGTACGAACCAACACGTGGCTCCCTTCCACCAAGGCCTGAAATATAAGTAGGCCAAACGCACTGCTCTTAACTCCAACAGATTTATGCTGATCTCCTGTTCCTGTGGGGACCAAGTTCCTTGTGCCATCTGATCCCCACAGTGTGCTCCCCAACCCATTAAGGAAGTGTCCGTCGTCACTACGATCCTCCTGGGCTCCTAAATCTGAACTCCTGTCTGCAGCTTCTCTGACAACCACCAACGGGGAAATGCTTTTACCGTCAGCAGCATCTTGAGGAACCTGCAGGCTTTCTGTGCAATCAGGTATTGATGTGGTAAAAGGAACCACTGTAAATCCCTGGGATGAAATTGGCCCACGGAACAGAATCCATGCAGGCCACCATCATCCCCAGTAATTTTGCCAAGGACATCAAGGGTGTCTTTGCTTGACTGAGAACCAGCAGCACCAACTCCTGCAGTTTCCTTCTCCTGTCCTCCAGCAGGAATACCTGAAAGACCCTAGTGTCCAGAATGTTTCCCAAGTGTTGAATTTCCTGCACCAGTTTCAGCTGACTCTTCTCCCTGTTCACCACGAAGCTGTGTCGCTCAGACACTGAATTGTCAGCTCCACAGCCCGCACCACCTTGGCCTGCTCCGATGCCCTGATCAATATGTCGTCCAAATAGGGGTACAAGTGCACTCCTCACTGTCAAAGGTGAGATATCAGTGCCACCAGCACTTTGGTGAACACCCTGGGTAACGACGACAGACCGAATGACAGAGCTCAATACTGCTAGTGTTCCCTTCCAAACGCAAATTGGAGGAATTTCCTGTGAGCACGGTGGATCATGACATGGAGATAGGCGTCCTGCAGATCCAGAGATGCCATGAAGTCCTCCCTCTGAAGACTCTCCAGAAACAAACGTAATGTCTCCATCCTGAATCTGCACCTTGCCACCCACTGGTTGGCTCCTCTGAGATTCAGGTTTACCCCCCAATCTTTGTTCTTCTTGGGCACCAGGAACAAAGGGGAGTAACAGCCATGAAACCCCTCTTGTGCTGGGACTGTCTCTATTGCCTGAATCTGTACCAGATGATCTATAGCTCTCTGCACCAATTGAATCTTCCCCGTCAGTCTTGACTGGCAAGATTGGACAAAGGTGGGGGGTGGCTTTGACAGAAAATCTGTGGTGTAACCCTGGCTGACCATCCTTACAACCCAAGCATTTGATGATGTAATCGTCCAGGTCAGAGAGAACACTGCCAGCCTGCCCACCACCCATAGACTGGGGTAGTCAAAGCAACAGCCCCGGCTTGCCCCCCTGTTTGGGCACCTGAGTCTCTGGAGACTTCGAAAAGGACAAGGTACAACCCTTTGAAAAATACTTAGATGTGCCCCAGGAATTCCTAGCGACCGAAAGTCCCTTTGGGATACAGGCCTGGGGTATCTACGTTCTTCCTTCTTGGGAAGAGAAGGCAGCGCCTCCTTCTTATCCTTAGTTTCCACTAACACCTCCTCCAGCATATCTCCAAAAACTTTACTCCCTTTGAAGGCGCACACGACAAATTGACCGTAGCTTTGTTGCCAGTGTGCCAACTCCGCAACCATAACTGACGCCTGGCCACCACGTTAGAAGCAACCACACGCGAAGAAAACTTCAACGAATTTAAACTAGTATCCACCACAAACACAGAGGCCTTTGCCAACTTGCTGAGTCCTTTGCGAAACTGAATCTCACCCTCAGGCAGGGCCACCAGCAAATCTTTGAATGACCTGATGGTCGCCATGGCAAATAAGGACGCGGTCACTGCCGACTTGAGAGCCAGTGCTGAAGCCTCATGTGTCCTACACAAAAAAGCCTCAGTGCTTTCATCCTCAGGCCCTTTGAGGTTCTCATTGCCATCCTGGGGGGAAAGCGACCCCGAGACCAGCTCTGCCACCGGCACATCAATGGTGGGCAGTTTAATGAGGTCCATGATGTCACTTGGCAAGGTGTAAAAGGACTTGGCACAAGCAGGTGGATTCTTTGCAGAACCTGGCTGTGCCCATTCTGCCAGGATAGCCTCTTTAAAGACATCAGGAAAGGGAACACCACCACTAGGGCCTTTCCCCTGGGACCTCAACTCAGGGACCCCCTGGCCAGTATTGCCTGAATCCTGTGCCAAGCCATCCAGCCCCAAGGACTTCATTTCCTTCTTCAACTTTACCGAGAACAAAGCTGCCTCAAAAAGCCTGGGGGAGGAATGCTCGATCCCAGCCTCCTCCTCCCCATCCAAGGAGAGTTCCCCTTCCTCCTTGGGCAAGGGTTCCCAGTCCTCCTTGCTTACTTCCTCCTCCCAATCAGCGAGTAGGGAGTGTTTCACCTTATGGGCCTTTTTTCCGGATGGTGGTAGGACCGCGTCATGGGTTGGATTACCCCCTGTGCCGCAGCTGGGACTGCTTTCCATGCCATGGCTAAAACCACCTCGTGCACTAACAACTCCCCGGCTGGCATGTCCAGCCAGCTGCGCTTCTTAGTAGCCCGAGCCTTGATCAGCTTGGCCGCAACTGAGGATGCGAGGGAGACTCCCCCCGGAGGATGAACTTCCCATCCAGCCCGAGCCCCCTCCCCCACCATTGGCCGCCACAGCTGTTCGCACCACCAGTGCAATCCACTGGGCGAGCTGTGGCGGCAGGGTCTTACCTTCTAACGTCAGCAGGGAAAGTCCCAGGTGGCGTCCTCCTCCTCTGCAGTCCCCCATAGGCCAGGCACGGTCACCTCCGAAGTGGTGTCGGGTGGCATGGTCTGCAAGGCTGCCACGTGGTCTGTCCCTACCGGGACCCCATCACGTGCGGCAAGGTCCTGCTGGAGGTTCCCCTGAGGGGCTCCGGAGCTCCTGTCCTACCCGTTGGCCTGCCAGCACAGCGGGTTGAGAGGCCCTTTCCTCCTCATCGGAGGAGAGATCAGTAGCCTGGATCAATCCGGAGGTAAGCGACACCATCTTCCTATTGTTCTCGCCTTTGCCCGAACAACCAGAGCACAAAGGGTCCTGATCTGTTTGGTCAAGACGTAGAACAAATCTGGGGAGGTTGGGTTGGCTCCACCTCCTGTGTGTGTATGTGTGTGTGTGTTGTTTGAAGTTTTAATTACAGATGTCCTGCCTGTTTTAGTGGAGGCGGAGCCAATACCCAGTCTAAGGAGTCCCTCCCCTCGCTGCTGGAAAATGTCAGAGTATGATGGGATATGCAGTCTTATAAATCCTGTTGTAAAGAGATACAGAGAAAACAAACCAACATGCTTGACTACAAGGGGGAATACTGGTGTAAACTGGCCTATGCTATGGGAATGTAGCCTTGAAAGTTTCTCATCTGCATGAGAACTGTCTATAGGTCTGACTGAGGCAGGATGTTTACTATATGTGTTTGAAGCTCTGTAACCAGCTCTAAGCTGTTGGCTGACAGCTTAGCCGACTCTGCTAAGTCCTGTTTATTGCCACAGAGATGATTCTCTGCTATTTATGTATCTATTTTAAATGTTTCAGTAAAGTACAGTAGTTTAGGCACCACCTGAGTGTCTGTATGCTTTATTGGACATCTTATGGCTAACGCTGGGGCAAATTGATTTTTCTGCTACTCTGCTACAATTTTTGGCTGCCTGGATCTCTCTGAGCATGTACAGAGTGTCCAGTGTGCTATACCGCATCAGTAATTTTCCAGGGTTAGAACAGAGTAATCTTTCTGAAGTCATGATGAACATGTTTATGTTCTGAGGTCAAGGAGTGTGTATCTTTCTCTCTGTCTGTAGCGGTCAGGGCTCACCTGTGGTAATGCTGAGGTAACGAAAAATGGTCCCACTAGGTCTTTGAAGATGCTCTGAAGCAAAAGCCCTACAGAGGATACCAAAGGGAAAGCTGGACCCAGAAGCTGTCAAAGGGGGCCAGGACTGGGGGGGGGGGACAGCAAGAAAAGGAGAAAAAAAGAACTCCTTAAAGTGAAGAATTATTTTTCCTTCACTGATTGTTGTTTGTTTCATTTCATGTTACTTTGAATCACCAAACTGTGCACAGTGAGACTCAGAGGGTATGTCTGGGACAGGGGTTGGTGGGATGGCACAGTTGCCCATTTCGACACCGGCACCCTTACAGCGCAGAGACAAAGACCAAGCAGGGGAAATGAGCCCTTCGGGATCAATCCAAAGGAGACAAAAAGGATCCTTACCCAGAGAGGCCATGTTCCCATCATCCTCCATCCTGGCTTCCTTGTAGAGATTGCTCTGGACCAGATCCAGGAGATCCCACTCCGTTCCTGGTGAAGTACACAACTACCTTCTCAAAGAAGACAAGACGCTGAAAGAAGGAAAAACAACATTCCCCAGTCAGAAATAGTCTCTCTTTAGAGATGTCTCTTTAGAGATGACCTTTCACAGAGAGAGAAAACCTCCCTGTACCCCTTTTTGTTCCCATTATTCTAAGCAGGGCTAAAAAAATCTGAAAAAGCAAAGCGGCATCAAAGCCAAAATGCAAACTTCCTTCCCATCTTACAATAAGAGATTACTCTAAATTCACCAGTAGCTGTTTCTTGCAAGACTTGCTCTAAATGTCAACATTCAAAAGTGCCAGGAATCTCAAATACATTTTGAGAGAGCTACCAGTTTAGATATTTCCCCAATGGTTGTCATGTCCACTTATCAATGGATGCATTTATTGTTTTTGGGAGACTCGCAAAATTTGACCAAACTGAAATGGGTTCCTTATTCCCAGTTCTTTATTTGAATGAAAATGCAAAAGACAGCTAATTCTCTTTCAGATGAATAAAGACACAAAGTATAAGTGTCTCTACATGCCAAAAAAAAAAAAAAAAAAAAAATTAAACAGCCCAGGCTGCATATGGGAACGGGGAATAAGGAACCAGCTTTAGCCCTGGGAAAAAACAGTTTTACAGGGAAGAGGGAGAATCATCTCCTTAGCGGTTAAAGGAGCAGAGCTGTGATTCCTAGAGAGGCCTGTGAGGCTTCTGCCCCTTATTTCACCACTTTCCCCACCACATGTAATGTTCTGCCTAAATCTCCACTGCCACCATATGTGAAGACTTCCACAAATCTCTATGCTACCACCAAGGGTGTTGGCTTTCCCCTATCTCCACTTCTGCCACCTCCTCCTCTCCCACTGCTGTAGCCACCAATGGTGGGGGCCTACTAGATGCCCTCAAGGTTCCTGTGTAGGATATGATGTAACTTCCACCCCTCACTGGACACCAACTCCTCTCTGTCCGCTGCTACCATCAAATACCATGTCTGAACTATCTTTTTATACACATACACACACAGTATATAGCATTCCTTGAGACCAAAATCATAATACACAAAAACAATACTTTATTAGTAGAACAAAGTTTTACAAAGCAGATTAATTTCGCACAAATTAACCAGATATTTCACCCTTATGCTCTTCTCTCAGCTAACTCAGACTCTTAAACCCCACTCCATTCCTAAACCTGACTCTCTCAACCCTCATCCTCACTCATGTCACACTCCATTCCAACATCTCCAGCCCAACAGCCAATCACCAGCCTTATGCAAATCCTTCCAAACCTTCCACCAATCCCCTCTCACTCTCAACATTCCATTCACTCACCCCTCCCTCCAGCTCCTTACCTGGTTGCCTCTATTGTGACACAGGACAGACGTCATCAAAGGACCTCAATATCTATTATCAAAAACCCACAAGGTTTCCCATCAAAAGTCCAGGAGATCCCAATGCAGGAGAAAGCAGTGGCATATGGGGTGGCTGAAAGCTGGAGTGTTTTTTGGGGGGGGGAGTGGAGTTGGGTGAATAAAGTACCCCCCTTCCCCCTATTTTGCTGGGAGGGGTTCCTGATTCATGGAAATTGAACACACACCCCTCCATTTCCCAGTCCAGTTCTCTTCCAAGAAGAGGCAAGGGGGCTGATTAAAACATTTTGAAGAACAAGTGCAAAAACAGCATTAAAGGTTAGAAACAATTTAAAGCCAGACACAAATTTCCATTTTTAAGGGGAATAAAAATCAGACTGGCACCCCGCCTCCCAAGGCTACTGCTAGAGAAACAGGTCTCAGAAAAAGGGGGGAGTCCGCTTACAACGCTTATTTATTTCAGTGGGTCTTTATTTATTGATTTCTATGGGTATCTCCTTTAGCAACCCGCCCCCTCCTTACCTGGAATCCTCCTTTGGGGTAAATTAGTGGTTTTGCAGAAAGACAGAAGCCCCTTCTAGCCCTCAGTCCTCCAAAGAGCACTGAGCTCCACTTCCTAGAGAGGCAGGGAAAATGTTAATGAGGGGGCGGAGAAGAGTGACGCAATCCCTGCTCATTTCCATAGGGGGTGTGTGAGAGAGAGGGAGAATCTTTCTGAATATTCTTCCCGGAAAAGGAAGGCATTTTGGGGAGGAGGGAGAAGGTAAGGTGTGTGGGGGGGAGAGTGTGGGGAACCTAAGTTGGCCTCTTTTGTGGGGAGAGAGGAGGGGAAGGGTCCCCCTTTGGGGTCAAGGTGGGGGAGGGACTGGGGAGAGGGAGGGAGCCTTTTGGGGGGGTCATTGGGGTGGAGGCAAGGAAGCCCCCCTTCTTCCTCCCCCCCATAAAAGGCCTGGGGGCTCCTCCAGCTGCTTTGAGGCCTCCTCTCCCCTCTTGGGGGTCTCCGTGCTCCGTGGGGCTGAGAGGTGGAGGGGTTTGGGGGGCTCCAGGGGGAGAAGAAGCACAGCCTGGCTGGGTGTGGGGGGGGGGAGAAAGCAAGGCAGGGAGTGAGGGGGAGAGGAAAGGAGGGGAGCTCTGGAGTTTTCTTGGGGGGGGGAGAAGGGAAGAGGCTGCTTCGGGGGGGGGAGGAAGGAGCCAGACTCCAAGCCTTTTGAGGGGGCGGATTTGTGGGGGGAGTTTGGTGTGAGAGGCCTGAGGCAGGCATGACTGTGGGGGGAGCAATGGGTTGGGGTGTTATGTAGAGGCAAATTTTCCACCCCCCCACCCCCCCCCCCCAAAATCCAGCCTTGCTTTGAGGCTCCCCTCCTTTCTCTCCTCCTTGCAGAGCTCCCTCTTTCTGGGGGGGGGGGGACAGAGGCAGCTCAAAATGCCAAAGGAGTTCATAGTTAACTTAGAGGGGGGAGAGAAGGGGCCCAGTCCTCCCCCCTGCAGAATTCACCCACCCTGGCAGTGGGGCAGAGGCAGGTCCCCCCTTCTGCATCACTGTGGGGAAGAGGGAGGAAGGGAGGGGGTTGAAACTGGCCTCCCCCCCCTTTTGCTTCCCAGGAAGGGGGTCTCTCTGCCTCCTCCCCAATTATATCTCAGGAGACACACATATAGCCAGTCTGGGCTGTAGTTTAAAGGAAGAAAGAGAAGCCTCCAGTTTATGTCGGCTCTCTTGTGCATCCTGCAAAATGTGCAATAACAAATGCAATAACTAGGCCCACTAAGACACCAACTAACTGCACTGCCTGAGGTGCTTGTCCCCAACAGTAGCAGATAATAGCAGAGTACAGAAGTACAGAGCTGTCATGATGGAGTTCCATCATGTTGCCACAAGGTGCAACTCCCATCATTCTGCTAGAGAACTATAACTCTCTTTGTTTGTAAACAGATTGTCTTGCCAGCATAGTATCAGGTAAGAAAAGGGTTAATGGGAAGGGGCTCAAGCACCACCTTCACAGAGCTAATGAGAGGACATCATTAACATAACACCATGTGACTGGACTGACCAATTACAGCTTTAAGCCTGGGAAATCTGGAGAGGTTTTAATTGCTTTTGTTTGAGACCAGAGAGTGAATGAGATGAGTGGGACTTGGAGAAGGAGATTCTGGAAAATGTGAAGGAACAGAGACTGCTATGCTGGTAGAGCACAGCCATTCCATCTCTGGCTTTTGCTCCCAGCTGCCTGGACAAGATCTCAAGGCAACAAACTGCAAGTATTTAGTAGAGATTAGGGCCTGTTTAGTTGCGTTAGGGAATTCTTTTTAATTTCTTTACTTTGGTTGAATGTAGCTAAATCAGTAACTGAATGTAACCTGAGTGATGTAATGCTTTGATCTTGATACTCTGTATTGCTATCACTTTAAGCCTGCCTGCCTGAGGTAGGGGAGAACCCTGCCTCATGTGAAACTGCATGACTACTTCTCTTGAGTAAAGTAAACTTCTATCTTCCTATTCTGATGCTGACCACGTGCCTTACTCTTGACTATGCTACTGTGAGTCTCCTCTGGGGTTAGGAGGAGGGAGTTAGTTGATTCTATAGTGGCAAGGAGTGCCACTGATTAACATAGACTACGCACAACTTCCCACTGCGTTGTGCGTGAAAAAGGGGGGGTCCCAAGGGGGAAATAAGCCCCCCCAGTTAAAACCCAGTGGGTGGTGGCAGAACGATGGTTTTTGGGGTTTGTAGGAGGATCCTGGGGTGAGGACACCCAGGACTAACCCTACAGAGAGAGGGCTAGCCTGGAGCTCCTGGGAAGGGAACTCAGGTTTGAGCCCGTGACATGGTGGCAGCGGTGGGATTGGACATAGCTCAGTTTGGGAAGTTAGGAGAACTACAGGCTCTGCCTCTTGCCTTCAGAGAAAGGGAGATTGGGGGGTGCTGTAGTCTTGGCTTGTTCAAGTGGGGGACAGAGAGCAGAAAGTGAGAGAGGCTGAGGTCTCTGCTCCATTCGCTCATAGGCTGTGCCCAAAACTCCCTGGGAAGGGAGGGGTTTATTGCTTTTGGTGGAACTGAAAGTGAACAAAGAGGTCTCAAGTCTTGGCTGTTTTCCCTTTGTTGGGAGGGAAAGGTGTCCTTGCATTTCTTTTGTGTTGGATGTGCTTCTGTTTAATGATAGGAAGGGAGGGGGCAGGAAGCCCACCAGGCCATTCCTTTGTCTCACTCACTGTAGCAGAGAGCAATCCCCTTGGATCTGGTCTCCAGGTGGAGATGCTGGCTCTTGGGGTCCCTGCCTAAGTTTAAAGCTGGTTCCTTCTTGCAAAGCGGTTTTGCTAAGGGGGCGGAGCTGAGCTGAAAGGAGGGACTAGGGAGGAGCTGAAGCTCTCTGTGTGGCTGGCTACTGTTGCTAGGCAACTGCAAGAGCTAGCTGGATTCCTAGGGGAGGGGGGACCTTCCCTGTGTTCCCAAGTGCTGCTTGGACCATTTAAAGTTTTTTTTCTCTTTCTCTTGTTGTTAAATAGAAAGGGAGGGGAACCTTGATTAGGATTCTAGCCTGTCTTTCTAATCTGCCTTTTGGCCTGTGTTCTGTTCTTTCCTGTTGCTGCTACCTGGGGGGGGGCAGCCAATCCGCCCCACAGAATCACTGTCCTCTGCTGGCAAAAAGAAATTATTACACATTCAACCAAAGTAAGTTTTTAATTTTTTTTTATATAGTGGACGGGTTCTGCTATGATAGGAGTTTAGGAAAGTACATGCTTTGACTTTTCACATGATTTTGAGATCTGGGAAGTTTAAAGCCAACATGACTGACCCTGTGACAGCCAGTGATGCTGGTACCTCTGCTGCTTCTCCTGTACCTGATGATTTATTGGATGTCACCCAGATGACTCCACAGGAATTTGAAGAAAGACAAAGATGGCTGAGATTGCAAGAATTGCAAATGCAGCACAAAGAAAAGGAACTTCAATTCAGACTTCAACTTCAGGAGGCAGAAGCTAAAGAAAAAGGCACTGAACGCCAGCTGCGATTGCAAATGCAGGAGATGGCGCTGAAGCAAAGAGAACTGGAATTGAAACTACAAGAACAGGAATTTCAATTGAAAATGGCGCAACAGGTGCAAAACCCAACAACCAGGGTGCCACAGTCGGCTGCCATGTTAACAGCTCCAACCCGCCATTACCCCACGTTTCGGGAGGAAGATGATTTTGATGAATACATCACGACTTTTCAGAGAGTCTGTGTTGACTATGGGATACGCAAGGAGCACTACATGCGTGAGCTGCGCCCCTTGCTCCCACCAATTCTCAGGTCTGTGGAGGCGGGGTTGGCACCAGAAGAGATGCATGATTTTGATCTTTTCTTGGAGCTGGCTAGGAGCCGTCTGGGCTTAACAGCAGAGGCAGCTCGACAACACATGAGGGCCACAAGGTGGACGCCTACAGTCAATTGTCGTGAGCTGGGACATCGTATCACTCGCAAGTGTGAACTCTGGGCTAAAGCTGCCAAAGCTGACACCGTCGAAAGCATTATCTCTTTGATAGCCATGGAACAGTTTCTGTGGCATACACCGCCAGCTATGCGCAATTATATTTTGGATAAAGACCCTAAGACTATGCTTGAGGTGACTACGCTGGCTCAACGGTTTATGGAAACCCGAGGGAACCAGAACTTGCAGCCACAGGAAGCGGAACCACACAAGCATAAGTCAGGGAATCAATCTGTCCACAAGTCGGGGAATCAATCCCCCACCAAAGATCGCCGGAATCCACAATTCCAGAAGACGGGATCACAAGGTGTGCCTAACCAACAGCAGCAACAACCATCCCAACCGGCTCCCAAGGAGGCTGCGCAACCCCCTCAAGGACAGGGGAAGGTGAAGACTGGCCTGAAATGTTTCTCATGTGGAGAAATTGGCCATGTCAAAGCGAACTGTAGACAGGAGCCCAAGGCAATTAACATGATAAGGGCATCCACGTCTGCACATATGGCAGATGAGAAGGAGGTGCCACCTGACCCTATGACTATTCCACCTCGTCAACGCCATACATTGATGGTGGATGGGAAGGAAGTAGTGGTGTATAGGGACACAGGGGCTCAACTGTCTGCGATTCATCGTACCTATGTTGATCCTAAGTTCTTGAAGGACAACACGTTGGTCTCTGTACGACCTTTCCACTGCCCACCCATCAAGGTTCCTACGGCTCGTGTGCCAGTGGAATACAAAGGATGGAAGGGCCAATGGACGTTTGCAGTCTACAATGACTTCAATTGCCCTGCTATATTGGGTGAAGATTTGGCCTGTCATGTGGAACAATTCCAGGAGACTCAAGAGCAGCAACCAATGCAGATGCGCAATGGAGGTCTACATCCGACAGCTGTGGATTCTGACGAGGAGGACTTCCCATCAGATGGTGCCATAGCGGAAGATGTAGCCCTACAGGATGCTGTGGTCAACGACACACCCACAGGAGTTGATGAGGGAGAACCTGTCCCTGTCAACAATGATTCATTGGCAAGTCTGGAAGGTCAACAGTCTGAATCATGCCTGCCTGCGATCCTGATGGAAGATATTGGTCCGGTGGGGTTCCAGCAACTCCAAAAGGAGCAGCAAGATGATCAAACTCAACAAGCTGCTGGGCAGAAGGCGAAGGACGACAAAGAGAGGCCTTCAGGACCCCAGCAGGCCAGAGTTGTGATTGCCGATGACCCACTTTCCAAAGAGACTTGGCCGGATGGCCAACAGGAAGACCAGCAGCCACTGGAACAGCTATTGGTCCACGCCCAGTTCAGAGTCAGACCCTTGAGTCTGATACAGTGCCAGTGGGAGGGAGATTTGTCTTCTGAGTTGCAGGAGAAACCCAGGGTGACTTGGGTGACCGCAAATGAGAACCTCCAGCTGGCTCCACAGCAACAGACTCCTTGGCACAAACAGGGTGCAGGAGGACGTTCCTTCATGCTGAGAGGTCCAGTGTTAGTCCTCCAGTTGATCTGGCCCACCAAGACGGAGATGTCATGGGAAGGTATGGCCACAGTCTTAGAGCAGCTTGGGACTGTGGAATGCCTTGTCCAATTTCCAGAAGTTGGGCTCAAGCTGACAATGAACTATGTGGTCTCCCTGCAGACATTCTACAAGAGACCCAAGCATCTTATGACTCTACCAATCCCAGAAGAGGATGAAGGGAAATGGCTGGATAGTGCCTGTGATACTCGTGTGGAAGGTGGTGGCCTGGAGGATGTTACACCCCCTTCCAACCTCAACGAGAAACATCAGCAGCAGTTCATTCAGTTGGCAGCCAAGTCTGTGTCATTGTTCTCACCTGTTCCAGGTCTCACCGCTCATCCTCAGGGTTTGGGGGGCTCCAGGGGGAGAAGAAGCACAGCTTGGCTGGGTGTGGGGGGGGGGAGAAAGCAAGGCAGGGAGTGGGGGGGAGAGGAGAGGACGGGAGCTCTGGAGTTTTCTTGGGGGGGGAGAAGGGAAGAGGCTGCTTCGGGGGGGGGGAGGAAGGAGCCAGACTCCAAGCCTTTTGAGGGGGCGGATTTGTGGGGGGAGTTTGGTGTGAGAGGCCTGAGGCAGGTATGACTGTGGGGGGAGCAATGGGGTTGGGGTGTTATGTAGAGGCAAATTTTCCACCCACCCACCCCCCCAAAAAATCCAGCCTTGCTTTGAGGCTCCCCTCCTTTCTCTCCTCCTTGCAGAGCTCCCTCTTTGTGGGGGGGGGGGGACAGAGGCTGCTCAAAATGCCAAAGGAGTTCATAGTTAACTTAGAGGGGGGAGAGGAGGGGCCCAGTCCTCCCCCCTGCAGAATTCACCCACCCTGGCTGTGGGGCAGAGGCAGGTCCCCCCTTCTGCATCACTGTGGGGAAGAGGGAGGAAGGGAGGGGGTTGAAACTGGCCTCCCCCCCTTTTGCTTCCCAGGAAGGGGGTCTCTCTGCCTCCTCCCCAATTATATCTCAGGAGACACACATATAGCCAGTCTGGGCTGTAGTTTAAAGGAAGAAAGAGAAGCCTCCAGTTTATGTCGGCTCTCTTGTGCATCCTGCAAAATGTGCAATAACAAATGCAATAACTAGGCCCACTAAGACACCAACTAACTGCACTGCCTGAGGTGCTTGTCCCCAACAGTAGCAGATAATAGCAGAGTACAGAAGTACAGAGCTGTCATGATGGAGTTCCATCATGTTGCCACAAGGTGCAACTCCCATCATTCTGCTAGAGAACTATAACTCTCTTTGTTTGTAAACAGATTGTCTTGCCAGCATAGTATCAGGTAAGAAAAGGGTTAATGGGAAGGGGCTCAAGCACCACCTTCACAGAGCTAATGAGAGGACATCATTAACATAACACCATGTGACTGGACTGACCAATTACAGCTTTAAGCCTGGGAAATCTGGAGAGGTTTTAATTGCTTTTGTTTGAGACCAGAGAGTGAATGAGATGAGTGGGACTTGGAGAAGGAGATTCTGGAAAATGTGAAGGAACAGAGACTGCTATGCTGGTAGAGCACAGCCATTCCATCTCTGGCTTTTGCTCCCAGCTGCCTGGACAAGATCTCAAGGCAACAAACTGCAAGTATTTAGTAGAGATTAGGGCCTGTTTAGTTGCGTTAGGGAATTCTTTTTAATTTCTTTACTTTGGTTGAATGTAGCTAAATCAGTAACTGAATGTAACCTGAGTGATGTAATGCTTTGATCTTGATACTCTGTATTGCTATCACTTTAAGCCTGCCTGCCTGAGGTAGGGGAGAACCCTGCCTCATGTGAAACTGCATGACTACTTCTCTTGAGTAAAGTAAACTTCTATCTTCCTATTCTGATGCTGACCACGTGCCTTACTCTTGACTATGCTACTGTGAGTCTCCTCTGGGATTAGGAGGAGGGAGTTAGTTGATTCTATAGTGGCAAGGAGTGCCACTGATTAACATAGACTACGCACAACTTCCCACTGCGTTGTGCGTGAAAAAGGGGGGGTCCCAAGGGGGAAATAAGCCCCCCCAGTTAAAACCCAGTGGGTGGTGGCAGAACGATGGTTTTTGGGGTTTGTAGGAGGATCCTGGGGTGAGGACACCCAGGACTAACCCTACAGAGAGAGGGCTAGCCTGGAGCTCCTGGGAAGGGAACTCAGGTTTGAGCCCGTGACAAGAGCAGTCTAGTAGTATTTGATAATCCAGCACTGACCAACCTTGAAATGAAGCACAAACACTGTTGGATTCTTCCAGAGTCCTTGGAGGCTCTTCATCTTATTGTTGCAGGATATATACAAGATATAAACACTCCTTTGGTGTTCTCCAACAGTAAGTAGTAACTACTCTCAGTAAACATACATAATCCACTACTACAGCCAGCCACCTACAACTCGCCTTCTACAACCCACACAAACTCTGGGTCTCAGCAGACTGATATACAGTGGTGATTATGCTGGGCTAGCACCTGTTTTCCACACCCTTTACAGCCATACAAACTATTTTTTATTTTGGTTTAAAGGCACAGTGTTCCCAACAATTTAAGAGACACAAAATAGAAGGCGTTTCAACAGAATTTGAAGCAACACTGGAGGGAGGTCTTTTGCCTGGAGTCCTGAGAAGGCAGAAAGGATGAATATGTTGGGAAAGTTCTGGAGAGAGGAAAGAGCAAAGGGAGGCTGCAAAGGGCCCAAGTGGTCTGCAATCTGAGGCCAGCCTGATGTCTAGAGAGGAGTGTTGCCAGATGTCAGTGCCTGGCCCTGAGTCTCCAGTTTCCATGGATCATCTCCAGCTGGGAGACAAGAGTGCCTGTTCTCCAGCTTTGGGGGGTTCATCTCCAGGTAAAAGGAAAGAGCTGTTGTTAACTATGGCTGCCTGCTGTGGATTTCTGGGGTTTGTAGTTTAATAAGGCCTCAGAGCTCTCTGACTGAGAAAGCTTAATACTGCTCCCTAAACTGCAAATCCCAGGATTCCATAGGTAGCAGTCAAAGTGGAATAATAGTGCTATAAGAGTGTAGTGTGATAGTCCTCAGTCTTGACAGCGCCCATTGTGCTATGCTTTTCTTCAGCTCAGCTGGTAAAAGCAGCAGCTTTTTACAGTTTGCAAAGCTTCATCCATTTGTTGTTGCAACTGGTCACAGAAGGAGAATGCTGAAGGTACAGGTTGAGTCTCCCTTATCCGAAATCCTTGGGAGAGCGGTATTTTGGATTTGGGAATACTTGCACATACAATACATAATGATATATCTTGGATATGGGAGCCAAGTCTAAACCTGAAATTCATTTATGTTTCATATTCACCTTATACACATAGCCTGAAGGTAATTTGATATGTAATATTTTTAGTACAGTTGCCCCTTGACATTCGTGGCTTTCACACTCGCGGTTTTGATTATTCGCGGTTTAGCCCCAGCCCCTCAGGGAAGGCTGCCGAGAGGCGGGGCAACCTCCTGCCTGCACCTTCTCCGGCCTTCCAGAGGTGGCTCCGGGACTTCAAAGCTCCGGAGTCTGCTCAGGAAGGCCGGGGGGTGGGGCGGGCAACCTCCCTCCCTCTGCCTTTCCCGGCCTTCCTAAAGGGACTCCGAGGCTTCTAAGATCCGGAGTCCCCTCAGGAAGGCCAGGGAGAGGCCAGGCAGCTTCCCTCCGGCCCACCTGCTGCCTTCCCCGGCCTTCCCAAGCGGGCTCCAGGGTTCCAAAGCGCCGGAGTCGGCTCAGAAAGCCTCCTTCCTGCCCACCCGCTGCCTTCCCCGGCCTTCCTGAGGGGACTCCAAGGCTTCTAAGCCCCGGAGTCCACTCAGGAAGGCCGGGGAGAGGAAGACAGATGCCCGCCCGCTGCCTTCCCCGGCCTTTTTAAGCAGGCTCCGCGGCTCCAAAGCCCCGGCGTCCGCTTCGGAAGGCCAGGGAGAAGCAGCGCAGCCTCCTCCCTACCCGCTCACCCACCGGCTGCCGTCCTCGGCCTTCCTAAGCGGGCTCCGGGTATTCGAAGGCCCAGAGTCCCCTCAGGAAGGCTTGCGGAGAGGCCAGCCAGGCTGGCCAGACACCCTCCCGCCACCTCCCTCCCTCTGGGGCGGGGTTTGCGGGAGCAGTTTTATTTGCGGTTTTTCCACATTCGCGGGGGTCTCAAGAACGTAACCCCCACGAATGTGGAGGGACGACTAATTTTGTGCACAAAACAAAGTCTGTATACAGTGAACCATCAGAAAGCAAAGGTGTCAGTATCTCAGCCAGAAAGCAAAGGTGTCAGTATCTCAGCCAGCCATGTGGCTGGGAAGGGAGAGATGGAGGAGGAGGAGAGGAGAGAAGAGCCCCTGAGTGTCATAGGTGGGAGAAAGACCTAATCCATGCATTCCTGGGAGTGGAACCCCTCCCCCCAATGTAAATACAGTTGTCCCTTCACATTCACTGGGGTTTGGTGCCAGGACCCCTCGTGAATACCCAAATCCATGAATACTCAAGTCCCATTATCTGCAATGGCATAGCAAAATGGTGTTGTTTATATAAGATGGCAAAATCAAGGTTTGATTATTATTTTTTAAAGACTGTTTTCAAGCCATGAATACTTAAATCCGTGAATGTCAAATCCGTTAATATGGAGGGACAACTGTACTGGAACACTTCCCTCCGCCACCCCAAGAAGCCCCTTCTTCTGCTGACAACTCTTCTTCTCCCTCCTTCTTTTCCCCCAAAGGCCTCCTTTCCACAGTGTTGCACAATGGGTAATAGGTGTACGGGCAGTATGGCTTAATGGAAAGAGCTGGCCCACTTTTGTGGTTTCTGAGAGCTGCTGACGAAAGAGGAGGAGAGACAGCCCCTCCCTTTGGGTTTCCAGAAGCAGAAAAGAGACTTATTTTCCTAAGTAAGTTTGGAGTGGGGGAGATATGAAGGTTTCTCTAAATCTCAAGCCTAGAAGCAAAGGATGGAGGAAAGACATAGATGAATAAATGAATGCCCCCCTCCCTTCAGCTGCACTTCCAAGTGGGGGGAAAGAAGAAAATGAAGCCATTTTCTTGTGAGTTTCCTTCTGATCTGCAGTTGGAGGTGAAAGGAGAGAAAATGCTTCCAGGTGGTGAATTATCTCTTCCGCAGAAGAACTGACCCCTGAGACTTGGGGGGGCGGTCTTTCTTGCTGGTGCCAACCAGCCTCTTACTCATGCCCATCATCACCCCTAGAAACACCCCACAATAGGAGGTAATGTAGAGGGATTGATCAGAAGACATTATTTAAGCACTCCTCACCACAGCCCTGCAGTGCGGGCCCACATAATGAGTAAAAGCCAAATCGCAGATGGTGCTTTGAAATGGGTTTTACCGAGCATGGCTGTTGGGACATGAAAATATGAAAATCAACACTCTTGAAGGAGTGGGATGGCATTGCTGGACTTCTCCATCAGTTCCTTCATACCTCTCTCTCTCTCTCTCTATCCACACACACACACACATATATATATATATATATATACACACACCCATAATTTAAATGTGGACACAGATTTCAGGAAAGACAATTAAAATTTCCCCATACCTTCATAGGGATACATATTTGTACCTCTTTGTAGGGGGGGATCTTTTACTCCCCCCACCACTGGAACTGAGCTCCATTGGGGACTCATTTCCCACTCACCTGCTGGGTATCCTGGATAGGTCTCCCAACCTGCTTAAAAGGCAGGGAGCAAGCTTGCAGTTTCCACAGAGTTCAACAGGATGAATATGAACCAGAGAAGTATATTGAGCATGTAAAGGAAAAAGTCTCTTTGGAAAGTGAGCTTTTGCAGGGCCTTGCAGAAGTCTTTTGTGATGCAGAAGTATTTTGTGATGTAATACCCTGGATCTGAAAGGGATGTGATTGTCATGGCTACTGCTGGATGGACAGCAGTTTTATCATGGGACAAAACTGAAGAAAAGCAACCTGCCAGAAGTTTGTCCTGCAAGGACGTAAAGGGCTGAGCTCTGCTTCCCAGAGAGGCAGGAGAGGCTAAAGGTTTTGAGGGGACAGAAGCAACCCCCCTTCCTGCCCCATGTTCCTGGGGGGGAAAGGGGGTCCCTTGTGCTTCCTTGTGGGTGAAAGAAGGAGGAGGGCTAGTGCCTGGAGAAAGGCAAAGGGGCAACACTGCCCGGTGAATGAAAAGGTGTCAGGGGGTTTCTGTCCTGCAGCCCCTTCTCTCCCTACAAAGCCCCCTCCCTTCCCCCAAAATTGTTTGAGGCAAGAGAAAGAAATCTCAGAATGCAAAGAGCCCCAGAAAGTAAAAACAAGAATGCAGCTGCAAGGAGTGAGCTGAGGGGGAACCTAAACTTCTTTGTGTCCCCAGTGAGCCATGGAAAAGGTTTGATTCCAGAACCAGTGTCAGGGGGACGTAGAGTACATTGCTGTTGTTCGTCACCTGACCCTACCTCACAGTGTTGTTGTTGAGAAGATAAAATTTGGCAAGTGAGCATGGTCATGGTTAGCCCCCCTCCATGCTCTCTGGAGTCCAGATGGGAAATAAATTGAACTAATAATTTGCAGTCTCAATCCCATCTTGTGGCCATGAGTTCTACAGTCTAACCCTGGGCTGGGTGAAGAGGTCCTTCCTTTGCTTCTCCTGGGCGCCTTTCCTCTCCTTCCTTCCCAGATTATAAGATGGAGGCAGTGGGATCAGAAGTGAGGATGTATCTCAAAAGGAAGAGATGATCCTCTTTTAAGCTGCCAGGAATGAGTGGAGCAGGAAAAGGTTTGCAGGGAGGGAGGGAGAGAATGGAATCAGTCATCCAAGGGTTAAAGGGACAGAAATCTCCTGCTGGAAAGGCCAGAAATGAGGATAATTAGAAATGAAGAAGCAGGCTTTGGAGTTTCTTTGGCAGGAGGAAGAAGCTGGAAGCCAGAGGAAGAGGGTGTGAGATTTTGGGTGACTGGAAATGGGGTGTGTGTCCAGTTTCTGAAGAGACACTCACAGGTGGACTTTTGTGGGGAATGGCGAGAAAGACATCAGTGAAAGGTAAAAGGACAAATAGCCCTGAGTTTCTTTCTTGGGGTGTGTGTGGTGCATGGAGAGGGAATGGAGTCACTCACCATCTGATTGCAAAGCCCCCCCCCCCATCTCAACTCCCCAAACCTGCCTTGTTTCTCTCCTCCCAGGACCTCCTTGCTTTCTTTCCTTATGGGGGGAGTTATGGAGTCTTATTAGGAATGCATAGTGGGGTGTGTACAGAGGAGAGACACATGTAGGTAGGTGAGGGGGCAGTGTGGCCTAGTGGGGAAAGCTACCCTACTTTTGTGGGCTTTCCCAATTGAGAAGTGCCTGTTGTGTTTCCTGGAGCTGGAAAAAGATCCCTGCCAGGCAAAGAGAGAGTTTAAAAGGGGTCAGTTGGGGGGCAGGTCATGTAGCCCTCCTGATGTTGCTGGACTGCAGCTCCCAGCTTCCGTTAGGTATGCTGGCCAAGGGTCTGATGGGAGTTGCAATGAACATTTGGAAGGCTGCATACCTTCCCCTTTCCTTCCTGATGCTGCTTTGTGTATTTTTATTCCTGGTTAGCAGAGGTTTTTAAAAGCCCCCCCCCCCATTTTTTTTTCAATTGAAATCAGTTTGACAGTTTTGTTACTGTCTGCACCAAACAAGCCTTTAGGATATAAAACCTCTCCATGTAACAGTGCGTGGTGATTGTAAAACCATTTTTGTGAATATATAGGGGGCAGTTCTGGGAGGCACAACAACCCAGTGAGGTAGGCACAAGAGAGAAAGAGTATTTGGCTTAAGTTTACCACAAAACAGTTTTGTGATCAACTAAAAATAAAATGCAGAAATGCCCCCTGAAGTAATGGAGGAGTCACTTGTATCTGTCCTGTAAGTCCAGCTGTGACTGTTTAGAAAGTGGGGGAGGTAGACATATGAGCTGGACTTTCCACAGAATTTTCCCAGGATTTACCAGCCCTTGTGAATGTCAACATTGAAATCACTTTGGTGAGTCACCGTAAAATATCAAAGGAGCCAGGATTGGGGAGTGGAAAATAATTCCACACAAGACAGGAAAGAGTTCAGCCTATTTTTTTCCTCCTACCAGTTTGATTTTCTTTGCTTATGTTTAGAATAGACCCATAGGAAGGAAAGAGATGTGAGCCATTATTGATTCTTCTCCCATTGTTTTCTTTGAGGAAGACTAAGGTTAGAAGCAAATAGACCTGGAAGGCAAATAAAATTGGGAGGTGAAAAGTCATTTATTTATATATTTGGTTTGCAATTCCTCAGTTGCAAGAGTCACAGGCCTGAATCCTATTAGTGATCCCAAGTGAGTAGGCCCACTGAGTCAGTAGGACTTGGGTGAGGATTGATGCACCATTCCGCAAGGGATTCAGTGTGTCTACTTTATTTTGAAAAAAAAAAAAACATTACTTAGGCCTTCCTATAGTACATAAAGCCATGAAAATGGGCCAAAGTCTTCCTTTCCCATTTCTCTTCCCCCAAAGGCTGTGCTAGGATTATCTTTTCCCAGCTGCCCCAGACTCAGGGTCTCCTCTCTTTGCAGGGAAGAGCAGCTGAGGAGCTGGAGTCAGTTGTGGGAGGCCTCATCCAGATCCTTCTTCCAGGTGTTCGCATAGCCCTGTTGGCATCCCTGATTGTTGTCACTGCAAGAATGTCAAGGAGACCAAGTAAGAAAGCTGGGAATTCATCAGTTTCACTGGAATGAAGCCAGGAATTCTGGGTAAACAATGTTTTAAAACAATTTTATTTATTCTTTACAAGCTACCCCTTCAAATTGGGAGCAATATAAACAAGAGAACTAATCCTGTGAAAGGGGAAAATAATTTTATTGTGGTACAAAACTTAAGTAAATGAAAACAACTCTACAAGGGTTAAAATAGACCTCCAAGGGCAAAAAGAATGGAGCTCTGCTTCCTAGAGAGTCAGGAGAAGCTAAAGGATGGGAGGGTGACAGAAGCAACCCCCTATGTTCCTGGGAGGGGCAAAGGGGGGCGCTTGAGCTTCCTTGGGGGAAAGAGGAGGAGGGGGGCTGGTGCCTGGAGGAGGCAAGACAGAGAGGCAAGGGGGCAACACTGTTGAGTGGATGGGGGGTGTCATGCAGCCCCTTCTCTGTTTTGAAAGCGCCTTCCCTTCTCAAAAATTGTTGGAGGGAATAAGAAGAAAATGGAGAATACAAAGAGCCCAAGAATATTTGTACAGTCTTATTGAGAGGCCACAGTGTGGGTGCAGAGGGGAGAACCTTGTGGGCAGGGTGGGAGGGGCAGTGCGGTGTAGTGGGAGGAGCTGCCCCACACTTGTCGCTGAGGAGGAGAAGAAGCTCCTCTTAAGTTTCCTGGAACTGGACAAAGTTCTCTGCCAGTTCTCGGGCAACAGAAGGGCATTGGAGGGAATCAGTCAGAGGTAGGAATCATGTGACCCTCCAGATATTGCTGGACTGCAATTCCCAGCATCTGTCGCCATTAGGTATGCTGGGCAGGACAGATGGGAAATTGAGTCCAGCAACATTTGGAAGGCTACATAATTCCATCTGCTCATCCACTTTTTCTTCTTCGTGCATTTTTATAGGTGTAAGTAGTCCCATTGAAATCAATTGGAGTGTTTGTTACCATCTGCTATTACTAAAGAGTACAGTGGTATATGCATGTCTATAGAAATGAATGAGACAAGTGGGTAATGACTGACTCTTCTTTTTTTTCCTTGGGGATTGTTTTCCTTGGGGATAACTAAGTTTAGATCCAGATCATAGAGTGCAACTGCATTCACTTTCTTGCAAGTTAGGTCCCCCTGAACCATCCCTCAAGAGACAAAAGTAAATAGACCTGGAAGGCAAGTAAAATTGGAGGGTGAAAACCCATTTATTTATATATTCAGTTTGCAATTCCCCAATTGCAGGAGTCATAGGCCTGATTCCCATCAGTAGTCCCAAGTAAAGTAGGCCCACTAAATCAATAGGACTTACATCAGGGTTGATGCACCATTCCACAAGGGGTTCAGTGTGTCTACTTTATTTTGAAAAAAAAGTACTCAGGTCTTCCTATAGTAAATAAAGCCATGAAAATTGGCCAAAGTCTTCCTCTCCCATTCCTCTTCCCCCCAAGGCCGTGCTAGGACTCTCCTTTCCTAGCTGCCCCCAGACTCATGATCTATTCACTTTGCAGAGAAGAGCAGCCGAGGAAGGGGCTGGAGGCATTCTTTCCCCCCAGGTCTCTTCTACAGGCACAGTCGGGGCTCCAGAGGCATCATTCAGATCCTCTCTTCTTCAGGGTGTTGGCATAGTGCTGCCAGCACTCCTGATTTTTGTTGCTGCAAGAAGATGTCAAGGAGACCAAGTAAGAAAGTAGTTAACTTGTCAGTTTCACTAGGATGAAACTAGGAATAGTTTACAAGTTGAGTTTAGAATTGAAAGACATAGCTATATTAGTCTGGAATATCAGCATGCAAAGGAATCTTGTAGCACCTTTGAGACTGCCTGAGAGAAAGAAGTTGTAGTATAAACTTTTGTAGACTTGGGCTGCTTCCTGAGATGCATAGAGTGAACCAGTGGCACTAGTCTATGAAAGCATATGCTACAACTTCTTTCTCTCAGTGTCAAAGGTACTATAAGTTCCCTTTGCAAGTTGAGTGAAGCAGTAGTTCCACTATATTCTGTGCTAGCCAGACCTCATCTGGAGTACTGTGTTCAGATTTGCGTGCCTCATCTCAAGAAGGATATAGACAAGTTGGAGCAGGTTCCAAGAAGGGCAAGAGGATGATAAGAGGTATGGCGAACAAAGGTTGAGGGAGCTGGGCATGTTCAGGTTAGTGAAGAGAAGACAGGGGTGACATGATTGTAGTCTTTAAATACCCCAAGGACTGACACAGCGAAGAGGGTGCAGGTTGGTTCTCTGCTGCCTCAGGGGGATGGACCAGGTCTAGTGGTTTTAAGATATGGGAGGGTAGATTTTGATGAACGTTAGAAGGAGCTTTTTGAGAGTGAGAGCTGTTTGGCAGTGGAGCCAATTGCCTAGAGAGGTGGTGGGGTCTGCTTCTCTGGATGTCTTCAAAAAGAGGCTGGACAGCTACCTGCTGGGGATGCTCTAGCTGGAGATCCTGCATTGAGCAGGGGGTTAGAATCATAGAATTGTACAGTTGGAAGAGACCACAAGGGCCATCCAGTCCAACCTCCTGCCATGCAGGAAATCACAATCAAAGCATCCCTGATGGCCATCCAGCCTCTGTATAAAGACCTCCAAGGAAGGAGACCCTACCACGCTCCGAGGGAGAAAATTCCTCCTACCGTTGAGGTGGGCTCTCTGTTCCTGGAGCTTGCATCTCTTGTTCTGTGTTCTAGTCTCTGGAGAAGCAGAAAACAAGCCTGCTCCATCCTCAATGTGACATCCCTTCAAATACTTAAACAGGGCTATCATATCGACCCTTAACCATCTTTCTCCAAGCTAAATATACCCAGCTCCCTAAGTCTCTCCTCATAAGGTATGGTTTCCAGACATTTCACCATTTTAGTCGCCCTTCTTTGGACACGCTCCAATTTGTCAATATCCTTTTTGAATTGTGGTGCCCAGAACTGGACACAGTATTCTAGGTGAGGTCTGACCAAGGCAGAATAGAGCGGCACTATTACTTCCCTTGATCTAGGCACTATACTTCTATTGATACAGGGACTTTTTGTATGAGTTGGCGTAGGTCTGTGTAGAATTTGTCTTTCTCTACAGGGTCGGCTTGCATAGTTGGGGCATATGTACTAAAGAGAACAACATGTGGGAGGCGTAAGGAAATAATGCGATCAGAGTGTCCTGTTGGCAAGGTTTCGAGTTTGGAGGCAATGGAGTTTTTAATCATAAAGCCTACTCCTGAAAGATGTTTTTCGGTTTTGGGTTTGCAAGACCAGTAAAGTGTGTAGCCAGCGCCATGTTCTTTAAGGCTGCCTTCCTCATGGAAGGAAGGGTTATTTCTAATTACAGAAATGTTGCTGTTTTCCCCACACACACACACACACCTTTTAGTTCTTGGTCTACTTTGAGGAGACTGCTGCGTAATTTCTCCCAAAGGGAGTGGGATCTCCTGTAAAGCAGAGTTTCAGCTGACATGAATGCTGTACCTCGATTATCTTTTCCTTTCAAGGCTACTTGTCTCAAAAAGTGGAGAGAGTTTGAAACAACACACTTTGCTGGGTAGTCTTTGGCATTTAATACCCCTCCTGTGGTGTCCTCTCTTTGTGCATGGGGGAAAATAAAAAGGTGTTAGGGAGAAGAACTCTGAATATTTAACTCCCTGATGTTCTAGTTTTCAAAGTACAGCAATCTGTAACATGCACACCTAACCTGCAGCCTGAGGGGTATCATTTTTCCTCCTGTCTGTAAAAATCAGAATGGGATTCTCAAAGGCTGCTGGGTTTGACAGTTGGGCAGCACAGCCTTCCTGGCTGGGTGGGTAGGTAGTCCATGGCTGGAAGGGTTTCCCTGGGCCATGTGGAGGGGTGGGCTACCTCAGGCCTAGTGAAAAGTGATTTATTTTCAGGTTTAGGGTCTCTCTTCCCCCTCTTCATTTTCCAGCAGCCCCCAGCCTACAAAAAAGCAAGGGCAGTTTTTCCTACTATGGCACACTGCTTTCCTAGGAAAGTCTTTTTTCTGCACCACTATGGGCCAACATGGGGACTGGAGTGGAGATGGTGGGAAGGCCTTCCTTTCTTCATTCCCTCCACCCCATAGCCCCCCCATCCAGGTACCCTCCCTCCTTCAGACACTCCAAACCCCCCCCCCCCAACCATGGTATTCAAATGGTTGAAACTTTCCCTTCTTCTCCTGCTCTCTAAACAAGCCTATCTGAGGTGTCTCTCCCATTCTGCCATCATCATCACCTCTTCTTTCCCCCTGGCCTTTTTCTCCTGCCTCCTCCACATGAGGACAGAGCACATGGCTTCTATTCTTCCCCCCATGGTAACATTTTCTCCCTCTCTAGGAAGTTGAGCTTGCTGTCTATTTAACTTTTGGAGGACAAAGAAGGGCTGAAGGCAACAATCACTATGTCTGTCTTCTCTCTGTGTGTCTCTCTCCATTCTTGCAAACCTTAAACCTGCATCCCTGACAAGCTCTTGAAGGAGGATCCCAGGCAAAAGCACTTTGATTAGATAAATAGCATTCAGCTGCTGAGAGATAGTAATGGTTCTTGGGAGGGAGGGTGTATGTGTCTGAGTGTGTGAATACATATGGATCCCTTGAGGTAAAAGACCAGCTCTGGTGCTGAAGCTCTTTCCACACTCTGTACCCCAGGCTGCCTCCAAAACCTGGAAGGAGGAGGGCTGTTTCCTTCCCTGCATTCAGTTTATTTTTGTTGGACAGGGCTGGGCATCCTGTAGCCCTCCAGATGTTGAACTGCACCTCCCATCAGCTCTTGGACAGCATAATAAATAAGTGATGGATGCTGTGAGTTGTCCACCAACACCTGGAGGGCTACAGGATCCCCACCCTTGCCTTCGGGCTAAATCTTGTGAGTAATCTCAGCTCGAGGGGGTGTACTTTTTGTTTCTCTGATGAAGAGGGAAGGAACCCAACAGAAGAGCATTTTGTTGTTTTGTGCTGTCAGGTTGAGTTCAGCCTAAGGCAACCCTATGGGACCCTTTTACGAACAGGCTCAACAAGGTCTTGCAAGCATCAACCCATAGTGTGCTCTTTCTCTTTTCTTGCTGCCTTCCAGTTTACTGAACATCATCATATTTTCCAAGGAGTCATGTCATGTAGCCATGTGTCTGCAGCCTCAATTGAGTTATTTTGACTTCTAGGAAAAGTTCAAGCTTGATTTGCTCTCAGAGCCATTGAATTCTCTTTTTTGGTGGTCCATGGAAAACTGTATAAATGTCTGCACATATAAAACACCTCCATATGTACTTTCTGCAGGTATGCATTGGTCCCAGATTGGCCTGCCTGGTCTCCAAATGTAGGGAGAGAGAAGAGAGTCTCTGCTGAATTCCTCCTCCATGGAAGAGATTCCAGGAAAGATGCCCTTGGAACAGGTGAATGTTCACCACCTCCTTCTTTGTGATGGAGCCATAGGAAGTGGTCTGCAACAGAGGGTCCTGAACAGTTGATAGCAAGGGCAGAAGCATTTCCCTCCCTAGAGTGTTCTTCAGTTGAACCTCCTAAGAATTGAATCTTTGGTTTGTCAATCTGGGATGTGATGGATCTTCTGAGGTTTTCCTGAGTCCTGCAGCAGCACAGTTGATCAGTGCGTGCTTCCATCTTGTCCTTGCTTCCCCTCCCAGCCAATCAGGGCCAGAGGTGGTGGGACTGGGCTTCCTGCCAGTGGTGGCCCTCAGCGTCTCTCAGGCCTGTCAGCAGGCCTTGCTCTATATCTGGATTAGCATTAAACCCATGGCTTTTTGGCAGCATTGATCCATCATTTTGGTGGAGGGAGGCACCTGACTCAGGCAGCTGGTTTTGAGCCATCATGAAAGGCAGGAATTACAGTTGTCCCTTCACATTCGCTAGGGTTTGGTTCCAGGACCCCCCGTGAATACCCAAATCCGTGAATACTCAAGTCCCATTATATGCAATGGCATAGCAAAATGGTGTCCCTTATATAAGATGGCAAAATCAAGGTTTGCTATTAGGATTATTATTTTTTTAAGAATATTTTCAAGCCGTGAATACTCAAATCCGTGAATGTCAAATCCGTGAATGTTGAGGGACAACTGTACTAATTATTTAATTTGTGGTCCTCCTATTTATACTGTCAAGGCTGGGAATAGGCTCTTGTGTTGTTCTCTGCCTTATGTGCTGAAAGTTCTTGACCACACAAGCTGGAAAACCAAAACTTCTGCTGCTTGGGTGAGGTTGCCCAAAACCTATGCCAGTTAGTAATGCAGATTGGGAAGACCTGTGAGAAATAGCTGCCACATGCTAAATACAGTCTCCCATCACATTAGAAATCCAGTTCATCAGAAACCCGACCTATAACCTTGTCTTTTTCCTCATGTACTATTTTTCAAGATGCAGGGAGTTAAGGAAAAGAGATTTAAATTTCTCCCAACGTGTCCCACTCTATCTCTGTTTTGAAGCTATCAAATAAACCACAGTTCAAGGATATTGACAAATTAGAGGAGGGCGACCAAAATGGTGGGAGGTCTGGAAGCCTTGCTGTATAAGGATCGGTTTAGGGACCTGGGTATGTTTAACCTGGAAAAGAGAAGGTTAAGTGGTGATATGATAGCCATGTTTAAATATGTAAAGGGATGTTATATTTAGGATGGAGCAAGCTTGTTTTCTGCTGTTCCAGAGGCTAGGACACAGAGCAGTGGACTCAAACTACAGGAAAAAGATATTCTACCTAAACATGAGGAGGAACCTCATGACAGTAAGAGCTGTTCAGCAGTAAAATGCACTGCCTCATAGTGTGGTGGAGTGTTCTTCTTTGCAGATTTTCAAAAAGAGGCTGGATGGCCATCTGTCAGGTGTGCTTTGATTGTGTATTCCTGTATGGCATGGGGTTGTGGTCTCTTCCAACTCTGTGATTCTATGATTGTAATATTTCATGGAATCATAGAGTTGGAAGAGACCACAAGGGCAATCCAGTCGAACCCCCTGCCATGGAAGAATAATTTGGGGTGCACCATGTGTTTTACTCCACTTTTAATAAGCAGACTATTTTCTGTTGCAGGTGACTTTTGCGGATGTGGCAGTATATTTCTCAGAAGAGGAATGGAAATTGTTGGATCAGAAGCAAAGATCTTTGTTTGAGGAAGTCATGAAGGAAAACTTTGAGAATGTGTCCTCTCTTGGTAAGAAACTTGAATCCATATCCCTTCCTCTGGAGACTGTGCCCCTTTCATACTACACTGTAGTAACATTATAATTCCACTTTAACTGTCATAGCAACATCCTGTGGAATCTGGGGATTTGTACTTTAGTGAGTCGCTAGAGCTCACCAGTGGAGGATGCCAAATACCCCTCCCTAAACTTCCTATCCTAGGATTTCATAGGTAGGAACATGGCAGTTAATGTTTTTTGCCTCCAAATGCCCCTCAACAAATCCAAGAGCAATTTTTCTAAGTTTTTTTGGGCCCTCTTTCAGCTCTTTTAGGCCCTAGACAGGCCTCCAGCCTCCTCTTGGGGGGAAAAAAGGCTAAGAGAGGTCCCAATAGTGGCAAAATCGACCCTGCTTCCCATAAGGGATGTAGGGGGATATTAAGGAGCAAAACAAAAATTTTATTTTTCCTCCAGGCAGAACAATGGCGAATGCCTTGTGAGATCCCTGACGGTCCAACATGGCCACCTAATGCCCAACAGCTGCCCATCACTGTTTTAGTGGCTCTCTGTAGCTTTACCAACACCAAAATTGGGGTCCCAATCCTTAGCTTAGCCATGCTGCTCTCAGGTGACTTCCTTGGTCCATCCCCCTTGCTCAGCCTTTCCTATTTATTTATATACAGTTGCCCCTCCACATTCGCGAACTTGACATTCGTGGTTTTGGTTATTCGCGGTTTTGGGAGGGCCCCCCCAGGCCCCTCCAAAACCGCAACACGGGGCCTCCAGAGGCCCCGTGAAAGACCTGGAGGGAGCGGGGAGGCCCGGGGAGGCCTCCACGGGGCCCCCGGAGGCGCTCCGGAGGCCCCATGAAGGCCTGGGGAGGGGGTGGGGAGGGGTGGCAAGGCCTTCGCGGGACCCCCGGAGGCCCTCCGGAGGCCCCGCAAAGGCCTGGGGAGGGAGGGAGGGAGGAAGGCCTGGGGAGGGGTGGGGAGGCCTTCGCGGGACCCCCGGAGGCCCTCCGGAGGCCCCACGAAGGCCTGGGGAGGGGTGGGGAGGCCTTCGCGGGACCCCCGGAGGCCCTCCGGAGACCCCGCAAAGGCTTGGGGAGGGAGGGAGGAAGGGCCGGGGAGGCCTCCGCAGGGCCTTGCTAGGCCCCACGAAGGCCTGGGGAGGGAGGGAGGAAAGGCCGGGGAGATCTCCGCGGGGCCTTGCTAGGCCCCGCGAAGGCCTGGGGAGGGAGGGTGGAGGGGAGTCGTTATTCGCGGATTTTTCACATTCGCGGGGGTCCGCGGAACGGAACCCCCGCGAATGTGAAGGGACGACTGTGTGTGTGTATATATATATATATATATATGTATATATTATTCTGTGTTTCTCCCCAAATGGTACTCAATGGCTTCCATTAAAGCTTCTCCTTCCTGCTTTAGCATTTGTCACTGTTGGTCTATCACTGTGACAAGAAGGTTCCTCTGGGAAGGTCCACAAAAGCACCAGAAACCAGGGACCTCCCAGGCAGTAGTTAGTCCTCAGGTCCAGTGCTATCATTCAAAAGAATTAACAACTGGTTCTATTTTTTGGGGGCGAAATGTGTGCATGTCTAGGTACATGGACAACTTGATCGGGATCAGCATTCCTGCACACACAAGCAAAACTGACGGGGACAAGGAGAGATGTGTGTTCTTCGCCCCATCCCTCCCCAAGCACAACAGCACACCTTCTCCAGTGTTATCAGCCTCAGCTCCCTTCCCTCCCTCAATTAACCACACAGAATCATAGAATCAGTGGAAGAGTTGGAAGAGACCTCAAGGGCCATCCAGTCCAACCCCCTGCCATGCAGGAATACACAATCAAATCATTCCCGACAGATGGCCATCCAGCCTCTGTTTAAAAATCTCCAAAGAAGGAGACCCCACCACACTCCCAGGTAGTGTATTCCACTTCTGAACAGCTCTTACTGTCAGGAAGTTCTTCCTAATTTTTAGGTGGAATCTCTTTTCCTGTAGTTTGAACCCATTGCTCTGTGTCCTGGTCTCTGGAGCAGCAGAAATCAAGCCTGCTCCATCCTCGTTGTGACATCCCTTCAAATATTTAAACATGGCTGTCATGTCCCCTCTCAACCTTCTCTTCTCCAGACTAAACATGCCCAGCTCCCTAAGTGACTCCTTATAGGGCATGGCTTCCAGACCACCCACCATCCTGCTCGCCAGCCTCTGGACACATTCCAATATCCTTCCTGAATTGTGGTGCCCAGAACTGGACACAGTACTCCAAGTGAGGTCTGACCAAAGCAGAATAGAGTGGCTGTGACGCACAGCGTCCTCCTAGTGGCGTGGGGCCTTTCCTATCCCACCGCTGTCCGTCACACACCTCCCCCTTTGGAAAATTTTGCTATAATTATGACCTCTACAGGCCATAATTATAGCAAAAGGGGTTACATGTTACCCAGGTAAAACAGTACTCACCTAAACACTCATTCCTGTGTACATTATAACATTATTTCATTAAACAGTGACTTATTTCATTACTTATATAAGCACTTTGGCAATAGTACATATTTACACATAAACTTACCTGTTCATCACAGGGCTATCCTAGCTGACACTTCATACAATTTAAACATTGTATTATCTAATCATCTTATCAATTTTTTTTTATTTAAACATTCTGTAAATTCTATACATTTACGTAGACATAAGCATCTATTTCCGGTTCATTTTTCCCTTTAACCCATCCCTCGTTTGAAAAATATACTAGCAGTTTAATTTCCGGGGCCCAGCTTTGCCTTGGTCTCCGCAGGGTTCTGATGGCCCTCTGCCAGCTCTGATGGTTCCCTTGCCTCCACACTTGCTGCAACGGTCTTTTCAATGTCCATCTTGACTTTCAGCAGATTTATAAAGGATCCTGGACTCTCCAGAATCTTTCCTCCCCTGTCTTGGTCACGCTCCTAGATCTTCAAAATTCCAGGTTCTGCGTTCCATTGGTGACTCGTCTGTGCCTGGACCAAGTGCTCTCGAGCTTGCATCCCAACCTGGTTAATTGCTGGTTTTGTATCCAGAACTACACTTTCAGGCTGGATCTCGTTAATTAAGTTGCAGGACATTCTTAAAATTCATCAGAATACTCCTCAAGGTTTTCCTCATGCCGTGGGCTTTTCTCTATGCTGTACTGTCTTTGCTGTCCATAAGAACAGCTATCTCTGAAAACTCTACAATTGTTTCTCTGCTTTCCGGTCTTTTGCTGCCATTTATAGACTCCAAAACTAGTTCTGAATCTTTTATCTTATTGGTACCCACATATTCATGAATTAGTGCAGAGTCTTTTATAGGCACACTATTAGTAAAGCCTTTAAAGACTTTTCCTTCTAAATTTATTGGCTTTTCTTTGGCTTTGCTGCTTAGGCGTCTCAGTCTCCATGAGAGACATCACTGTCTATCTGGCCTGTAACTGAATCTTGGGCTAAAGGAGGACTGGTATTCCCACACTGAGCCATTTTAACTTTTGAATATATATTTCTGTCACTTTGGCTTGTACAATTAAATTGATAATGTCCCTGTTTTCCACATTTAAATCAAGTTTCCTACTCATGTCCCCATTATTAGTGTTACTATATTCAACAAATTCTTTTTTTCCTGTCAGGGAATGTTTCCCTGTCACCCTTCCCAAGTTTATAATCTTTACATTTCATGGCCCCTTTATTTGTGATATTAGCTGAGGTAAGTTCCTTTTTTTCTTCCTGAAATTGGCTTCTTTCACCCCTCCATTGGTTAAACTCGCTATTACTGTGTTCTGGGCTATAGGTAGAGTTTTCTTTATCACGTGAGGGATTTCCCTCTCTATATATTTTCCTGTCAGCATACTGAATTTTCGAATTTAAGTTCCAAGGTCTTCTATCAGTACTTCTAAACTATTGCCCATAATGTGCTGGCATTAGTCCAAGTCTCTGTTTCACTTTTTTCTTGAATAAGGAATAATTTAAGGACTCTTCCAATCTCATTTCACTATATATTTCTGTTAATATCCCACATATCTGTGACTTTAAATATGCCATTATTTCTTCATTTTTAATTCCCATTTCCACACAAACTTTTTCAAAAGTAATAAAGAAGGTATCAATGTTATCCCCCTTATAAAATCGTGGCAGTCTTTTTACATCTATAGTAGGTCTATTAGGGTTGTTATTGTTGTTACTATTATTTGTGTTTGCTTGGTTTGCTAATTCCATTTCTCTTACTCTGAGCCTGTACATTTCTATCTCTCTCTCTCTCTCATTTTCCTTTTCTCTTTCTCTAATTGTAGCTAATTCCTTTTCTGTTTCCATCTCCTTTTCCCTTAATTCCTTTTCAGTCTGTAGTTCTCTTTCTCTCATTCTCTCTCTTATTCTCCATACCTCCAAATTATCTGCCTTTGCAGAGATAATAAATTCTACGCTTTCAGCTCTGGACATAACTTCTTCACTTTCCCCTTTCCCTTCAGCCACATCAGCTTTAGCTGCTTGTTTAATCTTTTTGGGCTATCTTAATGATCTTGGTGATTTCTTACTTTACCCTGAGACTGTTACCTCAGAAATCACCTTTATTTTAAATGTCAGTCAGCCCAGCCCCTAGTTTGCTGGCTGCCTTTCCCCTTTCCTTTTAAAATGGCTCTAGAGGCTTGAGTCACTTTTCTTCCTTTGGTCTTGTATCCCTTATTTTATACCCAGGTCTTTTTACCTCAGGGATACAGGTAATTCTTTTTAATGTGCAGGTCTGTGCTTAATGTCATTTTACTTAGAGGCTTTTCTCTCAGCAAAGCCCTTACGATTACCTTTGACTGATACCTCAGGGATTGCTGCGTCCACACACTCCAGTATCGACTTACTTTACCCAGTCTTTTACCTCAGTGGTTTACTGTACTTTGTTTAAACTGTTAGCACGTTTCCTGTCAGCACTTTATTTTGAGGCTTGACTTTCACAACCCTTACATTTACCTTGGACAATTACCTCAGGGTTTGCTGTTACCACTCACTCCAGTATTCCCTTATGTTACCCAAATCTTGTTACCTCAGGGGTATTCTGTACTTTTTCCAGTCACAAGAATTCCCTACGTTACCGCAGGGCAATTACCTCAGGAATTACTTGTGCTTTTCCTTTTACCACACACCTGTGCTATCCACACACACAAAATTATATTTGGTTCTTCCTAATCAAATATATTAACTGAAATCCTTCTCTGACCACTGGATCTTTCTCCCCCAGCACTAGATCTCTCCTAGACCCTTCCGTACTGTCTTTCCCAGATCCCCTCTGCCAGATTCACCAAGTATTCAGTCCTGGATTCTCAATCCCTAACTGGATTTTTTTTAATCTCTTCACTGGATTCTCAACCCTTCACTGGATCTTTCGAATCCCGATGCTGCCACCACTTTGTGATGCAAGGCGTCCTCCTAGTGGAGTGGGGGCCTTTCCTATCCCACTGCTGCCACCACATTGTGACGCACGGCCTCCACCTCACAGCCGAACTACGTCTCCCAGTGGTATAGCACAAGCACACAGGGATGGCTGTGTATTCCTGGCTGTGTTCCCTTGTCTGAGAATCACGCACACCAGGCTGGATGTTTGTTATTAACAGAAGAACGTTTATAGTTAAACGAATAAACCATGTAACTGTATAACGAAGTTATTGGGCCTGCACAGACATTTGCTCTCTCTCTAAGCCTCTAACATACAAGGAATTTAAACTGTCTTGAATCACTCAAAGCCTCATCTTGACTATCTAAACCAATGATGGGCAACCTTTTGAGCTTGGTGTGTCAGACTTCACCAAAAAACTGAGCATAACTCAGGTGGTGTGTCACTTTGAGGAAAAAAAATTAGGGAGGGTGGGAGGGGGGAAGAAAGTGGTGACCGGGGCTTTGAAGCCCCGATCACCACTTTAGGGAGGGTGGGGGTGTGTGAACCATCCTTCTCAGCATGTGGCCACTTCAGCAGCTGCGTGTCATCAGAAATGGCTATGTGTGTCATAGGTTCACCATCACTGATCTAAACTGAAAACTCTCTCTTTCCTCACTCACTCCCCCATTTTCTCCTCCAGAAGCCCCTCCTCCCATCTCTTCACAGAGGATTGGCTCCTGGAGTACCATGTCCTCATTGGCTTCTTGGCTGTCAATCACAGTGGCACTATTACTTCCCTTGATATAGACACTATAATCCTATTGATGCAGCCTAGAATCAGATTGGCTTTTTTAGCTGCTGCATCACACTGCTGACTCATGTTCAGTTTGTGGTCCAGTAAAACTCCTAGATCCTTTTTGCATGTACTGCCCTCAAGCCATGTGTTACCCATCCTATATCAGTGCATTTCATTTTTTCTGCCCAAGTGTGGTATCCTACATTTCTCCCTGTTGAAATTCATTTTGTTAATTTTGGCCCAGCTTTCTAATTTCTTCAGGTAATTTTGGAATAATAATAATAATAATTGTATTTATATTCCACTGCTTTATAAAATGCAATCTGATCCTCAACACCCATCCCACCCCTTTTTCAGTTTTAACACACTTCTTCAGTTCCAAGCTTCTCCTGCAGATGAACTTGGCTTATGCTTCCAGCTTTGCTTTGCTCCCCCACCCTCCTTGCTCCCACACACCTGACTGCTTTCTATTTCCTCTTCCACACTCCCAACTTTCGCACCTACACTCTTGTCCTCATTTAGCATTTCACATTCAGCATCTCATTCTCATCTCCTCTTTCTCTTGCCATCCTGTTTTACATTCTCACACAAACATACAAGGAGGGTGCCTCATATATTGAGAGCAGCCATGAACCTGACGAATTTTACTGACTGCTTTGGATTAACTGTTGCAAACCGGATTACTTCCTTGTTTTCAGACATATCAAGAGGTTCCATTTAGCAATGTGACTGATATCCATGAAGGTGGAAATGGGACACATTAGCTGATGTTTCTTTTCCTCCTTGAGATTGCTCCTGGAGGACCTTCCTCCCTTAATGCTGAGATTCAGTCTAGTCTGTCCTTCTTTATAGGAAATAACAGATGGAGAACAAAAGTATGCATGAAGTGCAGGAAGTGTTTTAGGCAGAAACTTGGTCTTGCCAGACACCTGCAAAACCACATGAAAGAGGAACATGGTACCACGAAAGATCTGTACAAATGCACTGTGTGTGGGGAATGTTTTCCTTACAAATCACATCTTGTGAGCAACAAAGGAGCCCAAACGAGAAGCAAACCATACAAATGCCAGCAGTGTCAGAAATACTTTGCTCACAAGTCAGTTCTTTTGAGACATCAGAGAATCCACACAGGAGAGAAACCATACAGATGTCAGCAGTGTGAGAAATATTTTGCTCAACAGTCAGCACTTGTGACTCATCAGAGAGTCCACACAGGAGAGAAACCATATGAATGCCAGCAGTGTGGGAAATGTTTTGCTCAGAAGTCAGATCTTGTGACTCATCAGAGAATACATACAGGAGAGAAACCATACAAATGCCAGCAGTGTGGGAAATGTTTTGCTCACAAGTCAGACCTTAAGTGTCACCTGAGAGTCCACACAGGAGAGAAACCATACAGATGCCAACAGTGTGGTAAATGTTTTGCTCACCAGTCAGTCCTTTTGAGACACCAGAGAGTCCACACAGGAAAGAAGCCATACAAATGCCAACAGTGTGAGAAATGTTTTGCTCAAAAGTCATACCTTGAGAGTCATCAGAGAGTACACACAGGAGAGAAACCATACAAATGCCAGGATTGTGGGAAATGTTTTGCTCACAAGTCAGCCCTCATTACTCATCAGAGAGTCCACACAGGAGAGAAACCATATAAATGCCAGCAGTGTGGGAAGTGTTTTGCTTGCAAGTCAGATCTTGTGACTCATCAGAGAATCCACACAGGAGAGAAACCATACAAATGTCAGCAATGTGGAAAATGTTTTGCTCACAAGCCAGACCTTAAGAGTCACCTGAGAGTCCACACAGGAGAGAAACCATACAGATGCCAGCAGTGTGGGAAATGTTTTGCTCACAAGTCACACCTTACGTGTCACCTGAGAGTCCACACAGGAGAGAAACCATACAGATGCCAGCAGTGTGGGAAATGTTTTGCTCACAAGTCACACCTTAAGAGTCACCTGAGAGTCCACACAGGAGAGAAACCATACAAATGCCAGGAGTGTGGGAAATGTTTTGCTTTGAATTCAAACCTTGTGACTCATCAGAGAGTCCACACAGGAGAAAAGCCATACAAATGCCAACAGTGTGAGAAATGTTTTGCTCAAAAGTCATACCTTGAGAGTCATCAGAGAGTACACACAGGAGAGAAACCATACAAATGCCAGCAGTGTGGGAAGTGTTTTGCTCACAAGTCAGCCCTCATTACTCATCAGAGAGTCCACACAGGAGAGAAACCATATAAATGCCAGCAGTGTGGGAAGTGTTTTGCTTGCAAGTCAGAACTTGTGACTCATCAGAGAATCCACACAGGAGAGAAACCATACAAATGTCAGCAATGTGGAAAATGTTTTGCTAACAAGCCAGACCTTAAGAGTCACCTGAGAGTCCACACAGGAGAGAAACCATACAGATGCCAGCAGTGTGGGAAATGTTTTGCTCGGAAGTCACACCTTACGTGTCACCTGAGAGTCCATACAGGAGAGAAACCGTACAGATGCCAGCAGTGTGGGAGATGTTTTGCTCACAAGTCACACCTTAAGAATCACCTGAGAGTCCACACAGGAGAGAAACCATACAAATGCCAGGAGTGTGGGAAATGTTTTGCTTTGAATTCAAACCTTGTGACTCATCAGAGAGTCCACACAGGAGAAAAACCATACAAATGCCAGAAGTGTGGGAAGTGTTTTGCTTGGAAGTCAGACCTTGTGACTCATCAGAGAGTCCACACAGGAGAAAAACCATACAAATGCCAGCAATGTTGGAAATGTTTTTCTTGCAAGTCACATCTTGAGAGTCACCTGAGAATCCACACAGGAGAGAAACTATACTGATGCCAGCAGTGTGGAAAATGTTTTGGTCAGGATTTAATCCTTTTTTTATATCAGAATGCCCATGCTGGAGAAAAATTAAAGTATGAAATGCTTTTTGTTTGAAGAGTTCGTATAGCTATGTTCTGTCTTGTGAAACTATTATACAGATTAAGTCTCCCTTATCTGAAATGCATGGGACTTGATGAATTTTGGATGTTGAAATGTTTTTTTTTTTATTTTGATAAAAATGAAAAAGAAATAGATTAAACAGATTATATGGATATTATGTCAATAAATATAAATGGATTACATACCCAATTACAAAGATAAATGCAAAATTGCGATTCAGTAATAGAAGAAAAAAGGGGTATGGAAAGAAGTGCAAAATTTGATTAATGATATATTCCATATTTCTGAGAAGGAATCTTAAATTTAAATGGGGAGTTAATCCTCTGTTTAGCCATTTGTGGGAGGGAGGGAAGGGAGCAAGAAAAATGTATACAGTTGTCCCTTCATATTCTCTGCGGTTTGGTTCCAGGACCCCGTGGATACCAAAATCCATGAATACTTAAGTCCCATTATATACAATAGCATAGCAAAATGGTGTCCCTTATATAAGATGGCAAAATCAAGGGTTGCTTTTTGGATTATTACTTTTTAAGAATATTTTCAATCTGTGGATATTTAAATCCATGGGTATCAAATCCGTGGATACAGAGGGACAACTGTATTATGAACCATGGATTATATATTATGTATTATGTAATAATTATTAAAGTTAATAAAACTGTTTAAAAATGAAATTATTTAATTAAAACATTAAAAATATGCATGAAATATAGTATGTGCACACTGAACCATCAGAAAGCAAAGGTGTCAGCAGCTCAGCTACCTGTTCGGACAATTTTGGATTTTGGGATATTTTTGAATTCCGGATAAGCCTGTTATCCCCTTCAAAGCTATTTTTGCTTCAAAGCATGTGATTTTAAAGTGTTTTCAACTTATATGTTCATACACTAAACTTTGGAGCATCTCTTTTCTTGGCTGCCCATCTAAAGTCTATAAAACATGGCATCAATTATGGAGAATCAATATATTTATTAGAGAGGTACTCCCCAAGCTCAACTGCTTGTTATCATGAAGACAGATTGTATGTGCATATAATTCAAGGGAGTGCAGTCTACATGGGGCTGTAAAGGCATTTCTTCCCCCTTTCTTGCCCCATGTTGAAAGACAATGTCCACTGATTCCCAAGTTAAATGCTGACATATTCCTGTCCTTAGGACTTAAATGTCTGAATCATAGAATCATAGAATCATAGAATTGCAGAGTTGGAAGAGACCACGAGGGCCATCCAGTCCAACCCCCTGCCACGCAGGAAATCACAATCAAAGCATCCCCGACAGATGGCCATCCAGCCTCTGTTTAAAGACCTCCAAGGAAGGAGACCCCACCACGCTCCGAGGGAGTGTGTTCCACTGCCGAACAGCTCTGACTGTCAAAAAGTTCCTCCTCATGTTGAGGTGGAATCTCTGTTCCTGGAGCTTGCACCCATTGCTCCGTGTTCCAGTCTCTGGAGCAGCAGAAAACAAGCCTGCTCCATCCTCAGCGTGACATCCCTTCAAATACTTAAACAGGGCTATCATATCGCCTCTAAACCGTCTTTTTTCCAGGCTAAACATACCCAGCTCCCTAAGTCTCTCCTCATAAGGCATTGTTTCCAGACCTTTCACCATTTTAGTTGCCCTTCTCTGGACACGCTCCAATTTGTCAATATCCTTTCTGAATTGTGGTGCCCAGAACTGGACACAGTATTCTAAGTGAGGTCTGACCAAGGCAGAATAGAGTGGCACTATTACTTCCCTTGATCTAGACACTATACTTCTATTGATACAGCCCAAAATTGCATTGGCCTTTTTAGCTGCCGCATCACACTGTTGGCTCATGTTCAACTTATGGTCTACTAGGACTCCTAGATCCCTTTCGCACATAGTCTCATTCAGCCAGGTCTCTCCCATCCTATATTTATGCATTTCATTTTTCCGCCCTAAATGCAGTACTTTACATTTCTCCGTATTGAATTTCATTTTGTTAGCTTTGGCCCAGCTCTCCAGTCTATCCAGGTCATTCTGAATTTTGATCCTGTCCTCTAGGGTATTAGCTACTCCTCCCAATTTGGTGTCATCTGCAAATTTGATAAGTATGCCCCTAATTCCCTCATCTAAGTCATTGATAAAGATGTTGAATAGCACTGGGCCCAGGACAGAACCCTGTGGCACCCCACTGGTCACATCTTTCCAAGACGAAGAGGAGCCACTGCTGAGCACCCTTTGGGTTCGGCCGGTCAACCAATTACAAATCCATTGAACAGTTAACTTGTCTAGCCCACATTCTACAAGCTTGTTTGCAAGAATGTCATGGGGAACCTTGTCAAAGGCCTTACTGAAATCAAGGTATGCAATGTCCACAGCATTCCCTTCATCTACCAAGCTGGTAACTTTATCAAAAAAAGAGATCAGATTAGTCTGGCATGACTTGTTTCTCTGAAACCCATGCTGACTTTTTGTGATTATGGCATTGCCTTCTAAATGTTCACAGACTCTCTGTTTAATGATCTGTTCTAGAATCTTCCCTGGTATTGATGTCAGACTAACTGGACGATAGTTGTTGGGATCCTCTTTTTTCCCCTTTTTGAAGATGGGAACAACGTTTGCCCTCCTCCAGTCTGCTGGGACTTCTCCTGTTCTCCAGGAGTTCTCAAATATTATTGCCAATGGCTCTGAGATTATATTTGCCAGCTCTTTTAATACTCTTGGATGTAGTTCATCTGGTCCTGGAGATTTAAATTCATTTAGATTAAGAAGGTATTCCTGTACCACCTCTTTACTTATTTTCAGCTGGATTTCCCCTATTGTGTCCTCTGTTCCATTTTCCTCAGGTTGGTCCTCCTTTTCCTTTTCTGAAAACACTGAGGCAAAGAAGGTGTTGAGTAATTCTGCCTTTTCTCTGTCCCCTGTTAGCATTTTGCCATCTTCTCCACGTAGTGGCCCTATCATTTCCTGCTTCCTCCTTTTGCTGCGGACATACCCAAAAAAACCCTTTTTATTGTTCTTAACCTCCCTAGCAAGCCTGAGCTCATTCTGCACTTTAGCTTTTCTGACTTTACTCCTACACGTGTTCGCTATCTGTTTGAATTCTTCTTTGGTGATTTCCTCCCTTTTCCATTTCCTATACATGTTCCGTTTAAAACTTAGCTCCATTGAAAGTTCTTTAGTCATCCATCCTGGTTTCTTGAGACACCTCCCATTTTTCTTCCTCAATGGTACTGTTTGAAATTGTGCCTTCAGTATCTCCCTTTTGAGAAAGTCAAAACCGTCTTGAGGTCCCTTCTCTTTTAGTATTCTTGACCATGGGATCATCCCCAGTATTTCCCTGAGTTTATTGAAATCAGCTCTCCTAAAGTCAAGAATGCGTGTCTGACTATGCCTGGCTTCTCCTTTCCATTGTATAACAAACTCCAGGAGAACATGATCACTCTCACCTAAGGATCCCACCACTTGCACCCCATTAACCAGGTCGTCTCTGTTGGTTAGGATCAGATCTAAAATAGCTGACCCCCTTGTTGCCTCTTCCACCTTTTGGACCATGAAATTGTCTTCCAGGCATGTAAGGAATTTGCTAGACCTTGTAGTTTTGGCTGAGTTAGATTGCCAGCAAATATCAGGATAGTTGAAGTCACCCATCACTACTACATCTCTCCTTTCTGCATGTATGTTCATCTGTTCTAGAAAGGCAACATCCAATTCCTCCGTCTGATTTGGGGGTCTGTAGTAGAGTCCCACAATAACATCCCTGTTGTTTCCCTCCCCTTTAATTTTTATCCAGATGCTCTCCACCTGGCTTCCAGTATTGATGTCATGGATCACTTCACTGGTGTAAATATCCCTGACATATAATGCTATTCCTCCTCCTTTCCTGTTTGGCCTGTTTCTCCTATAAAGGTTATACCCCTCTATTCCTACATTCCAATCATGAGACTCGTCCCACCAGGTTTCAGTAACGCCTATTATATCATATTTGTTTTGTAGTGCAAGGAGTTCTAGTTCATCTTGCTTATTTCCCATGCTCTGTGCATTAGTGTAGAGACATCTGAGACCATGTGTTCCCTTTACTTGCTCCCTGTGCAAGTTTTTTTGCCTCCCACTGTTGGGTCCTTGCGCTGTTTGCCTTGTTCCCTCTATGACAGTTTGACTATTTTCTCCAGCCCTTTTGCCTTCCAGAATACTGTCTCCCTCCCCCATTTGACTCAGTTTAAAGCCCTCCTGATCAAATTCTTGAGAGTGTTGGCAAAAATGTTTCTTCCAACTGTTGTAAGATGCACCCCATCTCTTGCCAGAAGTCCCCCTGCATGGAAGCGCAGTCCATGATCCAAGAATCCAATCTGGTAGAAAGGATAGTTTTTTAAAAAAGTTTTCCCCCTCATTACATGCTTTTTCTGCCTTTTTGTACAGAACCCCAGCACCCCAGTTTAGGGTCTGCTTTGATCCTCCACTGGGGTCTTTCTCTCCAGGGATCAGGTGGTTGCTGAAGTCCTCAGGCTCCCAGGCTTGGAGGGCTGCTTGTACAGTAACTGCTTCTGTTGCTGTGTCCTCACCAAGCAATCCCAGGCAGGAGGCAGAGGCAAAGACAGAATGATGAATTATTTAAAGCTGGAGGAGCTCTTTGCAGCCCAACACAGGCACTGAGAGAGATTGCAAAGAGAGAGAAAAATCAGTGGGGAGAAAGCGGGTGGGTGTCATTATTTACCCAAGGGTTCTCTTCTTTTCTTCCCACCCCTCTCATCATATGCGGTAAGGACATAGAAAAGAAATCTGTTCATCTCTGCCAGAAAGAAGGAGGGGGTCATGCAACCATAGTTGGGAACTTTTTTTCCTTCCCTCCCTCGCAGTCTCTGTTGGGGAAAAGGATTTTAAGCATTTTGCAACGTGGGCCTCACTACTGGAGAAAAAAGTAGCATTAAAGTTATTTTTACAATCTTGAGTCTTTGGGACACCAGGGTTTGAATTTCTGCTCAGCCTTGGAAACCTACTGGGTGACCTTTGGCAAGTCACACACTCTCAGCCTTAGAAGGCAATGACAACCCCACTCTGAATAAAGCTTGCCAAGAAAGCCCTGTGATTGGGTCCAGCTTATAGTGAACACACAGCTGCACTCATAATTTGTCACATTAGTTAAGGCGCATCATTTTTCTAAATTTACCTCTTGCTCTGTTCATTTTGTTCACAACAACCATTATTTTAGGGCTAGTGGTACATGGAAAAAATATTGTGCAATAGATTGGCAGGTTGTAAATTAATTTGAATCATAATATATGAGTTGCAGTGATCAATTTACATGTTGCCAACATGAGCAGAAACATGCCCTGAAAGAAAAATGCCCCCTCCCCACTTCCTCAGTTTTCAGAACACAATTGCACCCTCAGTTATTGCTGTTGCTCCCCTTGGCCCTTCTGTAGATCCTCTTCCTTGACTATAAATACCCACATAATCGTATACTACCTTCCTTGATATTCATTCAACCTTTGTTAATTTCTGTAACTGAAGAAGTATGGCTCTCCAATATACCCACTTAATTGGGAACATGTCCCACTGGATTCAGGAAGGGTTCACTTGTGAGGATGGATCCATGGGCAGGCATGAGAGTATTAAAACTTAAGACAAAAAAGAATGCCTGGATTCTCAAGAGTGGAGTGGGGCCATTTAACAATGGTGGAATCAGGTGTTCTATAGAGACATGGCCGTATCTTAGCTTTTCAGAAGGAAAGAGGCTTACTGGAGAGGAGGGCACCTCTGGGCCCAGACTCCAAAGTTTCAGGGCAGGGGAAATACTGACTCTCACAATCCCCAGTCAGCAGAGAAATGAGGCAGTTTTTCTCTGGTTCAGAGAAGGCACACTTGAGATGTGTCAGACAAAAACTGCCTTCATCTTTATGCTGATAGGGGGTGATGGGAATTACAGTCCAACATATTAGAGGTACCTGCATCAGGAGTATTGACACCCGAGAGAGGACCCTTGTTCTGGTTTTCAAAGACAAAATGGTGGGGGAGGGCATAGCCATAAATCAGTTTGTTTTTCTCCCCTCCCCACGCAGAGTATTGAACCGAAATAAGCCAGACATGTTTTTTCTTCCTCTTTTTTTCTTTTGAAAGTATTCCCCTCTACAAACCCCAGAATGCCTTAGGCTGACGCAGACCATGTGTCATGATGGAATTCCCATTCTCTCTGGCTTTTCTTCGCAAACGAAGATTCAGGAAGGACTCATCCCGCGCTTTCTGCAAGCGCACTGATGACTAAAAAGGCCAATCCAAGATAAACAAGTCCGGTTGCAGAAAGCACAGCAGAAGGTCTCCTTGGGTGATGTTTCCGGGTTGTGATTCTTTCTGCATTGTCGTTTCTCTTCAAGACTTGTTCGGCATGAGTTCTCAAATAAAGCTGCAGCATTGTGGATAGTACGTCTCCATGCCTCCCGATGTGAGGCCAGGGTGGACCATTGTTGGTGATCAATTTGGCCAAGCCAGAGATGTTGCTTCGGGGAGTCCTTGTATCGCTTTTTTGGAGCACCTCTCTTACGCTGACCCGTGGCGAGTTCACCGTAGAGTACTATTTTTGGGAGGCGATGGTCCTCCATCCTAGAAACATGCCCTGCCCAGCACAGCTGTGTTCTCAATATCATGGCCTCAATGCTGCTGATCCCTGCTTGCTCAAGGACAGCAACATTCGTCACATAGTCAGTCCAGTGTATATTTAGGATTGTGCATATACAGTGCTGATGAAAGTGTTTGAGGAGTCGTAAGTGTTGGCGATAGGTGACCCATGTTTCAGACCCGTAAAGGAGAACAGACAGTACAATGGCTCTATGCACACTGATTTTTGTGCTTCGTCTCAGGTGTTTGTTACCCCAGACTCTTTTGTAAAGTCTTCCAAATGCGCTATGTGCCTTTGCTAATCTGTGATCGATCTCTTTGTCAATCTTGGCATCTGAGGAGATGATGCTTCCCAGGTAGGTGAATTGCTGAGCGGACTTAAGCACAGATTTGCCGGCGGCAATGTGGGGATGGTGGTGTTCATCCTGTGGTGCAGGCTGGTAAAGAACTTCCATTTTCTTCAGGTTGACTTCAAGCCCAAACAGCTCTGCAGCTGTTGTGAAGCAGGATGTTAGGCGCTGCAGAGCTGCTTTTGTGTGGGCAACAAGGGCATCATCATCAGCGAAGAGCAGCTCACGGACTAGATAGTTTAAAGTCTTAGTGTGAGCCCTCAGACGGTTTAAGTTAAACAAGTTACCATCAGTATGGTAACGTATATAGATGCCGTCTTCTTCTTCGAGCTCTGCCATAGCCCTTTGGAGCATCATGCTGAAGAAGATGGTAAATAAAGTTGGAGCAAGAACACAACCTTGCTTCACTCCATTAATTTTTAGAAAGGGCTCTGAAAGAGCATCGCCATATCTGACTTGACCACGCTGGCCCTCGTGTAGCAAGATAATCATTTTAAGGAATTTGGGGGGACATCCTAGTCTTTCCAGCATCTGCCACAGACCTTTTCTATTCACAGTGTCAAAGGCTTTGGTGAGGTTGACAAATGTTACATAGAGACCCTTGTTCTGCTCTCTACATTTTTCTTGCAGTTGTCTAAGGGCAAATACCATGTCTGTAGTACTCCTATTGGCTCTGAAGCCACATTGGCTTTCAGGAAGAAGTTCTTCTGCAATAGCAGGAACTAATCTATTCAGGAGTATCCTTGCAAGGATTTTTCCAGCAATAGAGAGCAGTGTTATGCCTCGATAGTTTGAGCAATCGGATTTTGCTCCTTTTTTCTTGTACAGGGTAATGACTGCATCTCGGAGATCTGATGGCAGTTCCCCTTTTCCCCAGCAATTCACAAGGATATCGTTGAATTTAGCGTGGAGTACATGACCTCCATGTTTCCAAACTTCAGGTGGGATTCCATCGATCCCAGCTGCCTTGCTGTTTTTCATCTGCTGTATGGCCTTAAGGGTCTCTTCCAAAGTGGGAGCTATGTCCAATTCATTTTTCATCGGTTTTTGTATCATATGTTGGATAGCTGAGCCTTGGACTACTCAGTTGGCACTAAAGAGGCTTTGAAAGTGTTCCCATCATCCTGCTGCAAAAGATGGTGGAGCTCCCATCATGCCTGAGCACATGGTCTGAGGGGACAGGGCATCTAATTTCACACTTAGATTAAGCACAGAGAGGAGAAAGATCAGCCATAAACGAGTCTTCTCCTGAGCCACTAAAACAGCCTGGGGAAGGAGTTAGCAACCACTAGCTCTATTTAACTGCTGCTACAGCCTTTCCAGGTTAATCTTCGAAAAGGAACTGAAGGTGAGTGGTGTGTGAGGGGTCAGACTTCATTTTCCCACTGTCTTTTTAAAGGCACAGAGGAATAGTTTGTTTTTGGCCATTTTGTTTCCCTGAGCACATGGTCTGGGGGGGGGCAGGGCATCTAATTTCACACTTAGACTAAAAGCAGTTCTTACATAATAGGAGCATAGGATCTCTTCTGATTAAGAAGGCTAACAGGTATTGGGGAGATGGGGAGATACCAGAAGAATTTGGACAGGGAAGCTCAAAGTTATCTTTCAGTGAATAAGCAGAGTGAGGGAGCTGCTGCAGTCACCTGCGGTACCTGTGGGATGTTTGTCTTCTTGCCAGAGGATGTGGAGAGCTACATCTGCACCAAGTGCAAGTTGGTGGCCCTGCTGGAAGAGAATGTCAAGCATCTTGAGGACAAGGTATCTAATCTTCTGAGTATTGGGGAGTGAGAGGTTTTCTTGGGCAGAGTGGAGAAGACTATTCTGGATGCGGAACACACCAGGGGGGTGTCTGCAGAGGAGGCCATCTCCCATACACAGGAAATGAACACTTGAAGGAATGTGTCACAGAGGAGTAGAAGGGCAAGGGATCATTTGGCTAGCTGGCAGCTACATAATCGATTTGAAGCTTTCTCTCTTTCTGGAGAAGAGGAAGAGCAGCAGTGACAGGCCTTATGGAACATACAGGATTCCTTGGTAGATCCAGCACATGAAGTGGCCTATGCCAAAACTCGAAGGAGGAGGGTGGTGGTCGTAGGGGATTCCCTGCTGCGAGGAACAGAAGCAGTAGTTTGCAGGCCTGACAAAGTGTCTCAGGAGGTATGCTGTCTCCCTGGGGCAAAAATTCAAGCGTAACAGAGAGGCTGAGAAGACTCATCAACCCTTCTGACCATTATCCCTTCCTTTTGATCCACATGGGAACCAATGATACCGCAAGACATAGCCTCCAGAAGATCACAAGGGATTATGAGGCTTTGGGTAGGAAGCTGGAGAATCTGGATGGACAGATAGTCATTTCATAGAATCATAGAATTGCAGAGTTGGAAGAGACACGAGGGCCATCCAGTCCAACCCCCCTGCCACGCAGGAAATCTTGATCAAAGCATCCCCGACATTTCATTTGTCCTTCCAATGAAAGGGCATGGCCCAGGAAGGGAGAGAATAGTGGCTATACAGATTGTGCCGCTGGGAACAATTTGGCTTCCTGGACCATGAGATGCAGTTTCACAGAGGTGGACTTCTGGCAAGGGATGGGTTGCACCTCACAGCAGTTGGCAGGAATGTTTTTGCCAAGAATCTGAAAGGTCTGATCAGGAGGGCTTTAAAATGGATTGTATGGGGTGTCAGGAGTTAGACTGAACTCCATTATAAAATGGCCAAATAACTGCAGAGTCATGCTGAGTCATACTGGCTGACTCCATGAACTGCCAAGTCATGCCTAGTCATGCCACAGCTGCAGAAGGAAGGGTTACTAAAGGGCAATGCCCTGTAGATGTATATATAAGTGAGCTAGTCCAAAGCTCATTCTTTTCTTGTGAATTCTTATGCCTGGTGAAGCAGTTCGTCCTTCAATTGTAAATATTTGTACATACAGTTTTCCTTTCATATTCACTGGGGTTTGGTTCCAGGATCCCCTGTGAATACCCAAATCCATGAATACTCAAGTCCCATTATATGCAATGGCATAGCAAAATGGTGTCCCTTATATAAGATGGCCAAATCAAGGTTTGCTTTTTGGATTATTATTTTTTAAAGAATATTTTCAAGCCATGAATACTTAAATCTGTGAATGCCAAATCTGTGAATGTGGAGGAACAACTGTACTGCAACTGCTTGACTTTGAAGATAAAAGTACCTCCTGCTTATTTGGACATCAAACACGCTGTGTGTGAGTATTCTAGGGAACGGATTGCTACTAAGTCTGCTGAGGTAGTTTTTGCCTTCTGCCAGGGATTGAGTGTCCTATCATCCCATGACAAATGATTGGTCATCAGTAACTAATTACTGGAAAGAAAACTGGGACATTCAAGAAATATCTTTTTAGAACCAATATTATCTCTCTGGCTTTTCTTCGCAAACAAAGATTCAGGAAGGACTCATCCCATGCTTTCTGCAAGCGGGCTGATGACTAAAAAGGCCAATCCAAGATAAACTAGTCTGGTTACAGAAAGCACAGCAGGTCTCCTTGGGTGGTGTTGTTAGGCCACCTTTTCTAGGCCCCTCTCCATATGGAGCAAGCAGTGCTCTACTTAAAAAAGGTTGCTTGGTTGTTCAGGATGCTGCCGAACAAGACTGTCATCTCCCGGGTCAGCCTCAAGCAATCAAAGTCCTGAACCGCCTGCATGCAGGGTTGGTTCTGCGGCTTCCGGTGCATATTTACACCTGCCAATTTGTCCCTTGCCTATCGCTACAGGGCTTTTTTGGAATTGGATTTGTCCTTTGAGCCTGTGCAATGGATTTTTCTGGTGGAGCGCAGCGTGCACAGAACTGGCCTCACCCTTTAAACCAAAGGTTCATCTGCCGTGGCCTTGCAAGCATGGACCGTAGCAGCGAGGTCTTTGGGTCATAGGTTTGATTAGAGTTTCCTTTTCTTAGATGGTTGACCTTACAGGGTTGGACGAGCACCATCTGCCCAGATTTGGGATTAGAGTTTTCCTTCTCCTAGGACGGTTGCCACAAGGTTAGAGAGCCCATCCTGCCCTTTGACGCTCTTTGTCAGACCCTTCGGTTTTGACCTGTCTGGCATGGGAGACCCTACCAGTGGCTATTATGCCACCGCCAGCATAGCTCAAAACATCACTAGGGTACACAAGCCTCTCTCCCACAACAATTAGATATCATGATTAAACACTTAAATTATAGTGGTGATAGCTTCAATTAAAGTTTTGATGAAAAAATGAATTATATATGGTGGAGCAAACTGGTGGGACATTTGGGTTTTTATCAGAAGATCGTGTGATCAAAAATTTAAGGATTTATGGTTTGTTTTATGGATAAACATAAGGAAGTCAATGTAAGCAGATACAGTAATGAGATCTAACTATGAGTTGGTTGTGATATTAAATTGTAAGAAAATGAGAAAAGAAAAAGACCACAATTGTAATTTTAAAAAATGTATTCTCTTTATAATGCCATAACAATATTTATTTAAAAACAGGAACCTTCACCTTCTCTGAGTAGTGGCGAAATGCCTTTTTGAATGCCTGGCTGGGAAAATGGCAGTGTCAGCAGCCAGGGGGGAAGCCCCCCTCAGGCAGCACTGGCACTTCCCCCCTCTATGGAATAACCCTTGACTTATCTGTGGGTCATATCAAAATCCATAATTTTGGCCCCCAATCCTGCCTTTGACTCTTGTATGAGTTCAACTTCTACATGAATATATATGGTACTGATGGATAAAGTTACAAAAGCCATTTCCCTTGTACTTTCCATGTTTACCTGCACACCTTAGGGGTAAGCAGGCTTACATTGAGGGTGGCATGGTCAAAAATAAAAGAAGTGGGGAGTAGTCGTTAGAGATCCTGAATGGTTACTGATGTGGATAAACCACCCATGAAATCAATCTCCTCTAATCAGGAAAGGCCTGCCAAAAGAGATCCATCTTTAGTGCTTTTTTAAAGCTGCTCAAGCTCGTCATCTGACGGATCTTCTTTAGATCCGTAATAACAGCCGCCAAAATTAAGGCTATGAATAAGGACAGAAATTCTCTATTTATGTGTCAGGATTTAAAAAAAAACTACCAATAGGATTACTACATCCTTGGAGTTTAACCAGCTATCCCAAAAAATAAAAAAATATCATGAAACACTGGCACCAAGTGCAAGACATTCCTGGATGTGCTTTGCCTCCTATAATTGGTTTTAGGAGAACAAAAAAACTAAAAGATTTTTTGGTACACTCAGATATATGCATACCAGGCAAACCATCTATTTCAGTGACTGGTCATTATAAATGTGGGAAATGCTCTTGTTGTAGCCAGTCCCTAAACATTAAGCACTTTATTCACCTTCATACAAAACAAAAGCTTGTGTTAAGGAGTTTCACAAATTGTGCTTCTAAAAATGTGGTATATGTAATTATATGCCCATGCAATCTTCTGTACACAGGAATGACTAAAAGGGAGGCTAAAATTAGGATATCAGAACATAAATTGAGAATAAAAAATCAGACAGTGGGATGTCCTCTGGTGGATCATTTTTTTAGAGATGAAACATCCCCCTGAGTCTCTAAGATTTTTTGTTATAGAGAAAGTTTCTGCTAGCTCCAATTTCATCCAGGTAGCTGAAAACAAACTACAACAAAGGGAAGCATGGTGGATCTTTAAATTAAAAACAAAGAAACCAGCAGGACTAAATAAGGTAATTGATTATACAGTTGTCCCTTCACATTCGCTGGGGTTTGGTTCCAGGACCCCCCGTGAATACCCTAATCCATGAATACTCAAGTCCCATTATATGCCTCTCTCTCTCTGGCTTTTCTTCGCAAACGAAGATTCAGGAAGGACTCATCCCACGCTTTCTGCAAGCGCGCTGATGACTAAAAAGGCCAATCCGAGATAAACAAGTCCGGTTGCAAAAAGCACAGCAGAAGGTCTCCTTGGGTGATGTTTTTGGGTTGTGATTCTTTCTGCGTTGTCGTTTCTCTTCAAGACTTGTTCGTCGTGAGTTCTCAAATAAGGCTGCAGCATTGTGGATAGTGCGTCTCCATGCCTCCCGATGTGAGGCCAGGGCGGACCACTGTTGGTGATCAATTTGGCCAAGCCTGAGATGTTGTTTCAGGGAGTCTTTGTATCGCTTTTTTGGAGCACCCCTCTTACGCTGACCCGTGGCGAGTTCACCATAGAGTAGTATTTTTGGGAGACGATGGTCCTCCATCCTAGAAACGTGCCCTGCCCAACGCAGCTGTGTTCTCAATATCATGGCCTCAATGCTGGTGATCCCTGCTTGCTCAAGGACAGCAACATTTGTCACATGGTCAGTCCAGTGTATATTTAGGATTGTGCGTAGACAGCGCTGATGAAAGCGCTCGAGGAGTCGTAGGTGGTGGCGATAGGTGACCCATGTTTCAGATCCATAAAGGAGGATAGACAGTACGATGGCTCTATACACACTGATTTTTGTGCTTTGCCTCAGGTGTTTATTGCTCCAGACTCTTTTGTGAAGTCTTCCAAATGCACTATATGCCTTTGCTAATCTGTGATCGATCTCTTTGTCAATCTTGGCATCCCTTGTGAATTGCTGGGAAAAAGGGGAACTGCCATCAGACCTCCGAGATGCAGTCATCATCACCCTGTACAAGAAAAAAGGAGCAAAATCCGATTGCTCAAACTATCGAGGCATAACACTGCTCTCTGTTGCTGGAAAAATCCTTGCAAGGATACTCCTGAACAGGTTAGTTCCTGCTATTGCAGAAGAACTTCTCCCTGAAAGCCAATGTGGCTTCAGAGCCAATAGGAGTACTACAGACATGGTATTTGCCCTTAGGCAACTGCAAGAAAAATGTAGGGAGCAGAACAAGGGTCTCTATGTAACATTTGTCGACCTCACCAAAGCCTTTGACACTGTAAGTAGAAAAGGTATGTGGCAGATCCTGGAAAGACTAGGATGTCCCCCCAAATTCCTTAAAATGATTATCTTGCTACACGAGGGACAGCGTGGTCAAGTCAGATATGGCGATGCTCTTTCAGAGCCCTTTCTAATAACTAATGGAGTGAAGCAAGGTTGTGTTCTTGCACCAACTTTATTTACAATCTTCTTTAGCACGATGCTCCAAAGGGCTATGGCAGAGCTTGAAGAAGATGACGGCATCTATATACACTACCGTACTGATGGTAGCTTGTTTAACTTAAGCCGTCTGAGGGCTCACACTAAGACTCTAAACTATCTAGTCCGTGAGTTGCTCTTCGCCGATGATGCTGCCCTTGTTGCCCACACAGAAGCAGCTCTGCAGCGCCTAACATCCTGCTTTGCAACAGCTGCAGAGCTGTTTGGGCTAGAAGTCAACCTGAAGAAAACAGAAGTTCTTTACCAGCCTGCACCACAGGACGAACACCACCATCCCCACATTGCCGTCGGCAAATCAGTGCTCAAGTCCGTTCAGCAGTTCACCCATTATATGCAATGGCATAACAAAATGGTGTCCCTTATATAAAATGGCAAAATCAAGGTTTGCTTTTTGGATTATTATTTTTTAAAGAATATTTTCAAGCCGTGAATACAGTTGTCCCTCCACATTTGCGAACTTGACATTCGCGGTTTTGGTTATTCGCGGTTTTGGGAGGGCCCCCCCGTGCCCCCCCAAAACCACGACACGGGGCCTCCAGAGGCCCCGTGAAAGACCTGGAGGGAGCAGGGAGGCCCGGGGAGGCCTCCACGAAGCCCCCGGAGGTGCTCCGTAGGCCCCATGAAGGCCTGGGGAGGGGTGGGGAGGCCTTCGCGGGACGCCCGGAGGCCCTCCGGAGGCGCCGCGAAGGCCTGGGGAGGGGTGGGGAGGCCTTCGCGGGACGCCCGGAGGCCCTCCGGAGGCGCCGCGAAGGCCTGGGTAGGGGTGGGGAGGCCTTCGCGGGACCCCCAGAGGCCCTCCGGAGGCCCCGCGAAGGCTTGGGGAGGGGTGGGGAGGCCTTCGCAGGACCCCCGGAGGCCCCGCGAAGGCCTGGGGAGGGGTGGGGAGGCCTTCGAGGGACCCCCGGAGGCCCTCCGGAAGCCCTGCAAAGGCCTGGGGAAGGAGGGAGGAAGGGCCGGGGAGACCTCCGCGGGGCCTAGCAAGGCCCCGCGAAGGCCTGGGGAGGGAGGGCTGGGGAGACCTCCGCGGGGCCTAGCAAGGCCCCGCGAAGGCCTGGGGAGGGGGAGGGAGGGCCGGGGAGACCTCCGAGGGGCCTAGCAGGGCCCCGCGAAGGCCTGGGGAGGGAGGGAGGGGAGTCATTATTCACGGATTTTTCACATTCGCAGGGGTCCGCGGAACGGAACCCCCGCGAATGTGAAGGGACGACTGTACTTAAATCCGTGAATGCCAAATCCGTGAATGTGGAGGGACAATTGTACTGTTTTTTTAATGAATGAACCTGTTTCTGGAAATGAATGCTATTGTTACTGCAGCCAGGCATATCTTGTGGTTTCCTTACTATTAATGGTATAGAACAAAGGTTAATTGAGTACTTAACATCTTCAACAATGTGTCAACTGCAGGCTTTTGTATATTGGATTTAAATACATGGGAGAACTTAGTTCAACTCAGACTGGGAGTGAAAGAAAATTACTATTGTGAATGCTAACGTACAGTGGAGGTAAGCAGCCATAGGCTTTGTACTTTGTAATCTTTAATGTTTAAAATACAACCAGGTATTTTTGTACTAAATATTTTTTATGTTATTAATAGTAGAACCCTAGCATTACGTTGATAAAGCAAGCGAAACACCAACTAGAATTTCTCTGGAGGTTGTCGTCTGCAATATATTTTGGGGAATGATTCAAGTACTGTACATGGCTTACCCTGTTTATCACTTAATTGTCTCATAAAATTGTCATCTTGTTCAAAAGAAGATACATCTCTGCAGTGTATTTTGGGGAGTGATTAAAGTACGTCGCTTACTCCGTTCATCACTCAATTGTCTCATAAAATTGTCATCTTGTTTAAAAGAAGATACATCTCCTGTCTAAGTAAAACAGAAGAAAGAAAATGATAGTACCTATATATGTGGATTCATCCCTAAATCAATGGAATAAGCATTTTGGGACATTGTGGAGATTTTGATACCTTGGAAATTTTATCCCATGTGTTCATATGTAGAACCTAACCATTTGTATGTATTAATGTAAATATTTATATGTATTTAATTATTATTTATTACTTGCATGAGATACTTTTGTATGGTACATGTTATAACAATTGCACACAAACAAACTTTATCAGAATCACAACAACACTTATAATTTTGCAGAAAACTGATTCTTTATTATTGAGTTCAATATTCAGATAATAGTTTGCAATATAGTAAGATTTCACTGGTCACAGTGAAACCTCCCCTGTATTTCAATTGGAAATTAGATAACATATTCTCTCTAGAAGAATAGTTCGTTAAGTTAATGGAAATGGTCTATTTTGATAAGTTGACACAAATAATAAAAGAGAAAGGAGGAGAATTCACATTTGAAAAGGACTGGGAATGTTTAAAATTTCTTCTCAGAGGGTTATGGGGAGATTGGGCTAATTTGGGATTCTTGAACTGATTTATAATACAAAATGTTGTGGATATGTCTGCTTCAACTTAGAATGTGAAACTTTTGTTACGTTAGGACAGCTGAAACTGTATAAGTAAGGGGGATATAAATAAATGTTATTGGAAGATACAGATTATCATTAATTAATTAATAAGACTTCTTTTAAAGCAATGTAAAAATGAGTGAGACTTAGAAATGTTCTATTTTATATTCCATAATCTGTTCAATGTATTTGGTTGGTTCGATAGTAATGATTTATTGTTTGTATTTTAAATTGTCTAATATATATATATATATTAATTAATTAATTAACCATTTATCTCCCAGTCCTAGGTCTTCCAGTGTGAAATCTCTTCCATGGAAATTTTATACCTAACACCAATTGAAGTGGGGGCAGGTTGAACTCTTTCCTTCCTCAGAGTTTTATCATTCAGCTGGGAAATAAGATCTGGTGTGGGAAATTCAGGCATTCCACATCTATATGTTGTTCTGTCTATCCATCCCCCAAGGCAAGAGAAGGGAAACATCTCCTGTTACTCCACAAGAGAGGGACGTCACAGCCATTCTGTCATGACGCTCTGGCCTTTGGTGACCATGATGGGGACTACTGGGCAAGCTCCCCCCCCCACAAACTCCCCTGAGGTGTGGAAGGTAGGGCTGGTCCACCCCCAGTTCAAGGGGAAGACTGGGCTGCCAATTGGACCAACTTCTGTCCTTGGAATGGAAGGGGATGCCATCTTGTCTTTAGCTGGGCCTGCCACACATCTGTACACACCGGATCTTTCCTCCCATGCCATCACAAGGGCATTGGGAAATGTCTCAGAGCTTCCTCAGTCCCAGTCTGTTGGGGGTTCAGAACACAGGGAACTTCAGGCAAGGGAGATGAGTATCCAGACCATGTCTAGAAAACCGTAACAATTTTGTCAAGGACCCTCAATGGAAGAAGAGGGACCTTCTGGGCACATAAAATCACCCAGAAGAAAATGAATAAGGATCCTTCAGGCTTCCCAGAATCTCTGCCTATGTTCCCAAGAGAAGGGTTGTTTGCCCCAGTGGGTTTATCACCAGAAAAGGAGTTTGGGGTTCCCTTCTCCTCTCTCCTGGTGGTTCCATTCTTGGCTTTGCCTTCTTGGGCTCTTTGCATTTTTAGTCTGCTCTTTCTTCCCTTCAGCACATCCCATATCTCCATCCTCCCCACTTCCCAAGACCCCAGGCAATACACTTCCTCCTCTCATTAACGTTGCTTTAAATTCTATTGAAAACTCTCCTACCTCTTGTTTTTATTTTATAATGTCTTTTAAACTTGAAGGCTCCCCTCTTTTAAACTGAAGCCCCAAGGTGAATCTCTGTGTGTCCCCAGAGATTATGAGGAAGGGGGGGAGAGCCACCATCTTCCTGGAAAGCAAAACTGGAGAGAGGTCACGTTCAACTCCCACCTCCTTTTCTTTCCTCTGCCTTACAAATATGCATAGGAAGAATGCCCCCACCTCTGCCCCGCTCTTTATGAGGGAGTTTTGCCAGGGGAAGGAAGGGAGACTAGAGGGAGCCCCAAAGCAAGGCAGTATTTTCTGGGGACCGGGGGTCCTTTCCATTTAGATCAGTGGCTCTTAATCTTTTCTTGAACAGGGGCCTCCTTTAAATATATTTTCTTGTCATGGTCCCCCAAGACTTCACTCAAGATTTAAAACCACCACCACCACAACACTTGATGATGATGACCACGATGATTATGATGATGATACAATTACACCATCCATTAAAACTTCCCTCAGACACACTAGAGGGGGAGGGAAGACTTTTCTCCTGCTTCTTCCTGCAAGTTTGTGGCTGGTTTGGACCAAGCAGCCTTCAAGCCTTTGGGGACCCACCCTGAGGAGACTGCAGACCCCTGGAGTCCCTGGCCCACAGGTTCAGAACCACTGAGAGATCATACTTTTCCTCCCCCCCCCCACCAGAGCTGTCACACTTCCTCCACTTTCCAGAAATAGGGAGGCTGGGGGGGGGCTCCTCTTCCCCGCAATTCCCATCATTTCCTCCCTTTAGGAAGCAGAAACTCTTTTCTCTGCTTTCTCCTGCCTCCTTTCAAAACTGCATTCCCTGCCATTTGGTGCTACTGGTGCTTTCTGGCATCCCATAACAGTCCCCCATCTCTCCACATGCCTCATGAAGACCCCCAAACCGGACCCAGAGCCAAATACCCCCCCACATACACACACAGAGCCAAATACCCCCCCCCCCAGATACACACACAAACTGGGCCAGGACCTTCTCCCCTTGAACCCTCTCCCCAATATCTCTGCCCCACGGAGACCCCCAAGAGGGGAGAGGAAGCCTCGCAGTTGGAGCAGCATCGGTGCCTCTTGGGGGGGGGGGGAGGAGAGAGAAGGGTACTCCGTTGTAGGAACCCCCCACCCACACAATCCCCCTCCCCACAGAGGACCCTCCAGCCCCCCTCCAGCCATGAACCCAAAAGGGGGGCCTCTTCCCCCTCCCCAGGTGCATACTTGGGGGTCCTCCCCCTGGTTCCCTCTCCCCGCCCCTCCCTTGAGTGAGCAGAGGGTCTGTCCCTCTTGATCCCCCCCCCCAAACATTTCCCTCTCCCTCTTCTCTAGGAAGGAACAGAGGCTGTCAGTCCTCCAAGGAGCAGCGAGCTCCGCTTCCTAGAGAGGCAGGAAATGCTAATGAGGGGGAGGAGAAGAGTGACGCAAGCTCTGATCTCTTTCCGGAGGACAGGGCGAGGGTCTTCTTCAACTTCCTCGATCGGGAAGGAAGGGGGGAAGTGTTTACGGAAGAGGTTGAAGGAGGAAGGTAAGTGGGGTGGGGAGGGATCCCCAAATTCGGGTTTGGGGGGCGGGAAGGTAGGAGAGGGAAGCCCCCCCTTGGGTGTCAGGACTGTGGGGTCTCTTTGAGGGAGGGAGCCTTGGTTGGGAAGCCCCTCTTCTTCCCCCCCCCTAAAAGGCCTCTCTATGGGGGGGCTTCATGAGGATTAGATATTTGGGAGAAGGGGTCTTGAGGGCGAGAAGGGGGGTTCGTTGCTTCCACCGCAGGAACCCCCCCATCTGCCTCCCTCCAGAAAACCCTCCCCCTTCCACAGGAGCGAATTTGGGGGTCTCTGTCCCCCCCCCCACATACCCCTGACCTCTCCTCTCCCGCCTCCTCCGCCCACCTGGGAAGCCAGAGAGAGGCAGAGCGCCCCCCCCCTTTTCGGCTGACAGTCCTCCAGAGCAGCGAGTTCTGCTTCCTAGAAAGGAAGGGGGAAATGTTACGTGGGGGGAGATTAAGAGGGACGGACCCTCTGCTCATTTCCGGAAGGGGTCTGTCTGAGGTTTTTTTCCGGGGGAGGAGTCGGGGGAGAAGAGGTTACTGGGGAGCCCTCCCCCAAATATGAACCCGGGGTGGGGAGGTGGAAGAGCCCCCTTTTCGGGGTTCATGGCTGGGGGGGGGCTGGAGGGAGGGGGATTTTGTGGTATTGGGGGTCCTGCGATGGAAGCAACGGAGCCCCCCTTCTCTCTCTTTCCCCCCAAGAGGCAGCGATGCTTCTCCAGCTGCGAGGCCTCCTCTCCCCTTCTTTGGGGGGGGGTCTCCATGGGACCCAGATATTGGGGAGGGGTTCAGAGGGAAGGAGGCCCTGGCTGGCAGAGTGCGTGTCTGTGTCTATGGGGTGGGTGGTGGTATTTGGCTCTGGGTCCGATTTGGGGGGGGCTATTATGGGATGCTAGAATGCAGTTTAAAGGGGAACAGAAGGAGGCAGAGAAGAGAGTTTCTGGGAGAGGCAGGAAATGTGGGGAATTGTGTGTGGGGAGGGAGAAGCCCCCCGGGCCTCTGTATAACGAAACGGGGAGTGAAGGAAACTCTTAAGGGTTTTTTTGGGGGGGGTGTAGAAGGCAAGAGGCAGCTCCAGGAATAGGAGGCAGGAAGAAGAGTTCATGCTCCAACTCCTGTGAGAAGTCTGAGGCTGGCTTGACCTGAGGAAAGGGATGGGGATGGTTATCTAAATATAAGGCCCCCCCTCACAAAAAAATGTCAGACAAGAGATTCAGCACAAAGTGCACTGGGTGGCTGGGTGGGATGGATGAGAGAGAACAATGGAAAATTAATACATGGATGCTGAACTATGTTTAAATGGATTTTAAAAAAACCTGCATTGAATTCAAAATCATATCATACCGTATATTCCGGCGTATAAGACGACTGGGTGTATAAGACCACCACCACCCAATTTCCAGCCAAAAATCTAGGCCTAGGCATATATTTGCCAGATAAGACCACCACCACCCCCAATTTGGCTGGCTGGGGGAGCCTTGCCAGCTGATCCTCTTTGTTTCCCAACTCATGAGGATCTCCTCGTGAGTTGGGAAAGCGAACAGGATCAGCTGGCAGGGCAACATTCGCCCCTCTCTTCAACCTTCCAGTCAAACTGGAGTCGAAGGTGGAGGAAAGGGGCGAAAATGCCCAGTTTGCCTCAGCAGCCCCCTTCCCTCCGTCTTGGCGCTTCCAAAGGGGACCAAGGCGGGGGAAGCGGGGGCGGCTGCGGCAAACCCCTAGATTCGCCCCCTCTCCCCACCTTCAAGGAAGGTGGGGAGAAGGGGCGAACATGCCCCGTTTGGCTCCATAGGGAGGACGCAGGGCCATGGAGCCAAACCCCGGGATTCGCCCCCTCTCCCCATCGTCAAGGGAGAGGGAGCGAATCTAGGGATTTAACGCCACAGCCCCGATCCCTCCTTCTGGGCTCCCTCCACCCGCAATTCCCCAACCCACAAGAGGCTGCCCAGTCTCCTGGTGGGTTGGGGAATGTGGGATGGCCAGCTGGCTGGGGGGGTGGAGGGAGGGGGCTTCGCAGCCACCCCCCTCTCCAAAGCGTGGCTTTGGGGAAGAGGGGTGGCTAGGCGGAGGGTGAATGGGTGGAGGGGCGGAGGGGGCTTCGCAGCCATCCCCCCCTCCAAAGCGCGGCTTTGGGGAAGGGGGGTGGGTGGGTGGGGCTTCGCAGCCACCCCCCCTCTCCAAAGCGAGACTTTGGGGAAGGGGGTGGCTGGGTGGAGGGGGGGTGGCTGGGGGGGGCTTCGCAGCCACCGCCCCTCTCCAAAGCGAGGCTTTGGGGAAGGGGGGTGGGTGGGTGGGGGGAGGGGGCTTCGCAGCCACCCCCCCTCTCCAAAGCGAGACTTTGGGGAAGGGGGTGGCTGGGCGGAGGGTGGGGGGGTGGCTGGGGGGAGGGGGCTTTGCAGCCACCCCCCCCCTCTCCAAAGCGAGGCTTTGGGGAAGGGAGGTGGCTGGGCAGAGGGTGGGTGGGTGGCTGGGGGGAGGGGGCTTCGCAGCCACCCTCCCCTCTCCAAAGCAAGGCTTTGGGGAAGGGGGGAGGCTGGGCGGAGGGTGGCTGGGGGGAGGGGGCTTACCAGCCACCCCCCTCCCGAAAGCCGCGATTCCGCGGCTTTGGAGAAGGGGGGTGGATGCGCGGGGGGTGGTCAGGGGGAATGGAGGAGGGGGCTTCCCAGCCACCTCCCCTCCCGAAAGGCGCGGTTCCACGGTTTCAGGAGGGGGGGTGGATGCGCGGGGTGTGGGCGGGGGGAAGGGAGGAGGGGGCTTTTCAGCCACCCCCCCTCCCGAAAGCCGTGGTTCCGCGGTTTCGGGAGGGTGGTGGATGCGCGGGGAGTGGGCGGGGGGAAGGGAGGAGGGGGCTTCCCAGCCACCCCCCCTCCCGAAAGCCACGGTTCCATGGTTTCGGGAGGGGGGTGGATGTGCATGGGGTGGGCGGGGGGAAGGGAGGAGGGGGCTTCCCAGCCACCCCCCCTCCCAAAAGCCGCGGTTCCGCAGCTTTCGGGAGAGGGGTGGATGCGTGGGGGTGGGCGGGTGGCTGGGAGGAGCACTTTGCTTCACCCCCTGCCCCGTCTCCTGCCTCTTCGCTCCGTTTGCGAAGAGGCAGGAGATAGGCAGGCAGGTGAAGCAAAGTATATCCGGCGTATAAGATGACTGTCGATTTTGGAGGGCACTTTTGAGTGCTCAAAAGTTGTCTTATACACCGGAATATACGGTAGTTGTTCAACACTGTTTTAATCCTGCTGTAAATGGCTGTGAACTACCATTTATGCTAAGGAGGTTAAGTCTTTGAAAATCAAAAAATTTCATAGGGATGAACTAGACTACATTAATAAAAAAGTTTACCCATGGTTAAAAATCAGAGTCCAACAGGAGAGTTCGTTTTGCCAGTAGAACAGATCGCCAGTCCACAGATTCATTTAATGAAAAGGGCTACTCTAGTGAAGGGTCATACAGGGATGACACATCAGAAGGTAGTAGTTTTTTAGGAGACAGATCTCTTCCCAGCTGCAAATATTTTAAAAAGTCCTTGATACAGAAACCCTGTTGAACATAGAATCATAGAATTGCAGAGTTGGAAGAGACCACGAGGGCCATCCAGTCCAACCCCCTGACATGCAGGAAATCTTGATCAAAGCATCCCCGACAGATGGCCATCCAGCCTCTGTTTAAAGACCTCCAAGGAAGGAGACCCCACCACGCTCCGAGGGAGTGCGTTCCACTGCCGAACAGCTCTTACTGTCAAAAAGTTCCTCCTAATGTTGAGGTGGAATCTCTGTTCCTGGAGCTTGCACCCATTGCTCCGTGTTCCAGTCTCTGGAGCAGCAGAAAACAAGCCTGCTCCATCCTCAGCATGACATCCCTTCAAATACTTAAACAGGGCTATCATATCGCCTCTTAACCGTCTTTTCCAGGCTAAAGATACCCAGCTCCCTAAGTGTCTCCTTTTTTTTAAGGGAACATGGAAAATTCCATCTGGTCATTGAGACCATAGAGTTTAAAGGTGCGTAAACGATGTATTCAAAACATCCTCCTCTGTAATAATTTGGTTTTTACATCCACATTCTAAAGGAGATTGTGTCTCACCTGTTCAATAATTACAAATCATAGGGAATCAGCAGAATGCTTTAAACTGTCACAGTGTTCCCCCAGTGGTGTGTGTACCATGTGGTTTCTAATTTTACTACGATGTTCATTAAATCTAATTCTTGCCTGTCTCGTCATTTGTCCTGTGTACAATTTGCCACATGGGCAAATAATAATATACACAACATTTTTTGATTGATAGTTTATAAAATGTTTTAAGGGAAGTGTTCACCTGTATGAGGATGAGTGAATACTTTGGTGTTTATAGTTTGCCCACAGATCACACAGTGCCCACTACAATAGTGTCTTTTAATAGATGAAGAGAAAGAAGAAAAGATTTTTTGTTCCAACACCTCATTATAACCCATTTGATACTAAATTTTGTGGGTAATCCCAGCTAGAGGAGGTTTTGTTTTTGTTTCTCTGATAAGGAAGGAAGGAACCCAAAAGAAGAGCTTTTTGTTACCATTCTGTGCTGTCAGGCTGGCTTCAACCAAGGGCAGCCTGAGGAGACCCTGTTATGAACAGGCTCAACCATGTCTTGCAAATGGAACATTTTGGCTTCCTTGAGTGCTCTTTTTCTTTTCATGCTGCCTTCCACTTAACTGACCATCATCATATTTTCCAAGGAATCGTATCATGTCACCATGTGTCCAAAGTACAATAGTATCAATTGAGTCATTTTGTCTTCTAGGGAAAGTTCAGGCTTGATTTGCTCTCAGAGCCATTGAAATGTCTTTTGGGTGGTCCATGGAAGACTGTATGAACACTTACATTTGTACTTTCTTCAGGTGTGCATTGGTCCGAGATTGCCCTACCTGGTCTCCAGACTTGGGGGAGAGAGGAGAGTCTCTGCTAAATTCCTTGTCCATGGAAGACACTTCAGGAAAGATGTCCTTGGAACAGGTGAATATTCACATCTTCCTTCTTAGTGATGGAGCCATCAGGAGGGTTCTGCAACAGAGAACCCCAAATTGTTGATACCAGAGGCAGAAGCACTTCCCTCCCTAGAGTGTTCTTCAGTTTAGCCTCCTAAGAACCAAACCCTTGGTTTGTCAATCTGGGATGCAATGGGTGGTCAGAGATCATCCTGTGTCCTGCAGTGGCTCAGTTGATCAGTGCTTGCTGCCATCTTTTCCTTGCTTCTCCTCCCAGCCAGTCAGGCCCAGGGTGGTGGGACTGGGCTTCCTGCCAATGGTGGCCCCACAGTATCCCTCAGGCTTGTCTATAGGACTTGCTCTATACCTGGGTTAGCATTAAATCCGTGGCTTTTCGGCAGGGTGGGTCCACCATTTTGGTGGAAGGAGGCACCTCACTCAGGCACCTGGTTTTAAGCCATCATGGAACGCAGCATATTCTAATGACTTAATTTGTGGTTTCCCTATTTTTACTGTCAAGGAAGGGAAGAGATTCTTGTGGTGTTCTCTTCCTTATATGCTAAAAGTTCTTGACCACACAGGCTGGAAATCCAAAACATCTCCTGTTTGGGTGAGCTTGCCCGAGATTTATGCCAGTTAGTAATACAGATTGGGAAGACCTGTGAGGAAAAGTGGCCAAACCCATGTCATAACTTTGTCTTTTTCCTCATCCACTATTCTTCAATGTACAGGGAGTTAAGGAAAAGAAATTTTAATTTCTCCCAACATGTCCTACTCTATCTGTATTTTGAAGCTATCAAATAATATTTGGAATGCACCATGTCTTTTCCTCTGCTTTTGATAAGTCACTCTCTGGATGAAAGATATTTTCTGTTTCAGGTGACTTTTGCGGATGTGGCTGTGTATTTCTCAGAGGAGGAATGGAAATTGTTGGATTCGAAGCAAATATCTTTATACGAGGGAGTCATGAAGGAAAACTTTGAGAATGTGTCCTCCCTGGGTAAGAAACTTGAATTAATTGCCCTTCCTATGGAGACTGTAGCCCTTTCATACTATACTGTCATAACACTATGATGCCACTTTAACTGTCATAGCAACATTCTGGGGAATCTGGAGATTTGTAGTTTAGTGAGGCGCTAGAGCTCTCCGGTTACCAACTACCCCTCCTTAAACTACCTATCCTAGGATTTCATACGTAGGAACCATGGCAGTTAAAGTTTTTTTGTCTCCAAATGCCCCTCAAAAAATCAAAGAGCCATTTTTGCAAGTTTTTGGGCCTTATCTGAGAGAAGGGAAACCATATGTATGCCAGATCCAATTTTTTATCCATATGAGTACATGTTTATGTACATGCAAACTCCTGATGAGGATGAGCATATGCACACATGCAAGCAAAACTCCTGACTGGGACAAGGAGAGATGCATGTTCCCCCCCCACCAGTCCCACTCCCAAATATAACGACATAGCTTGCCCATTGTTATCAACCTCTGCCCCCTTCCCTCCCTCAATTAACCACCTCATCATTTGAACACCCATCACACTCCCTTTCCAGTTTTAACATCCTTATTCTGCAGGCTTCTGCAGATATACTGGCTCATGCCTCCAGCTTCGCTTTACTTTACCTCCCCCCCCACACACACCTTCCTTGCTCCCACATACCTGACTCCTCTCTATTTCTTCCTCCACACTCCTGGCTTTCCCACCTACCCTCATGTCCTCATTCAGCATTTCACTTTTCCAGCAGTAAGGGGAGCAATTCCTTAAACTGGGTATTGGCTCCACCTTCACCAAAACAAGCAGGACCATCTGCAAATAAGAAGTCAGACACACACCCAGGAGGTGGAGACAACCCCAACCTTGCCTGTTCTGTTTTGCTTTTTGACAAAACAGGTTAGGACCTTTGTTGTTCTGGCCGTTTGTGCAATAGGCAGAGGGAAGACAATAGCAAAATGGCGACATCTACCTCCAGGTTGATTTGGGAGCTGACCTTTCCTCAGATGAGGAGGAAAGGACCTCACAGCCTGCTGAGCTGGCAAGCCAGCAGGCAGGACAGGAACTCTAGAGCCCCTTAGGGGGTTATCGAGTTTCCCCCAATAAAGACTTGCTGCGTGTGATAGGGTCCCGGCTGTAGGGTCGGACCACGCAGAGGCTCCGCAGACTGCGCCACCTGGTGCTGCTTCCAAGGCATCCGTGCCTGGCTCTTCTGGGGCTGCCGAGGAAGAGGACACTGCTAGATGGGATTTCCCTCCGCTGATTGTGGAGGGTGACCCTGCTGCCACAGCTGGCCCAGTGGGTTGCATTGGTGGCCAGGGAGGCTGTGGCAGCCAGCGGTGTGGGAGGGAGCCCGGTTCGGGGGGAGGGGTCGTCCTCTGGAGGGCGTCTCCTTCCCTGATGTACCTGGTGGCATGCAAGCAGAGCAAGGCTTGGTCTGCCAAGAAATGAAGTTGGCTGGACGTTCCAGTCTGGGAGTTAGTGGCGTGCGAGAGAGGCACGGAGGCTGCCTAGAGCCGCAGTTCAGAAGGTATTTCAAGCCGCAGCATGGAGGAAAACTCAAACTGCGGCACAGTTCTCCCCCTGGCTGGGAAAAGAGCTCATAAAGAGAAGCACTCCCTTGTGGCCAATTGGGAGGAGGGAGTGACTGAGGGGGAGTGGGAAGCTTGCCTCAAAGAGGAGGGCGAACTATCCTTGGAGCAGGGGAGGAGGAGGAGGCTGGTCTTGAGCATGCTTCCCCCAGGCTTTTCGGGGCCGCATTGTTCCCAGTTATGCTGAAGAAGGCGCTAAAAGCCTTGGGGCTTGGTGGCATTACACAGGACTAGGGGGTGCCAGCCAGGGAGTCCCTGAGCTGAGGTCTCAGGGCAAAGGACCCAGTGGTATTGTGCCCTTTCTGGATATTTTTTAAAAATTCTTTTTATTAAAAATCTTGCACATATAAAATGACATCACTTTGCAATACATTCCTTATCTCCCCCCACCCTTTAACACACATCCCATCTCAAACTCTTCTTCCATACGCACTTTCACACTAATTGACCTCCTGTCTGATCTTCACATGATTATAGCTGTAATTCATTTGTTGTCTTGATATAAACATTTTGTTACACTTCTATTCCTATAATTTTTGCATTTTCTCCACATTTATCTCCATTTCTGTTTCCCCTTCTGAATGTCAATGCCGTGCTAATATGTATCTGTTTATTTCCTCTTCTATTAATTTCCATACATATATTTTTTATTATATATTTAATATAAAATACATATATATTTCACAAATGCTAGAATCATATTTTTGATGTTAGAGTTGTTTGAATGCTATATCCCTGTGTGTGTGTGTGTGTGTGTGTGTGTATTTCTCAATTAGGGATTGTTGCAAAATTTCCCCATGTTTTCGTGAGAAATTCCACAAAGTTACTCAACCTTCTCTATGCTTCTCTATTGTCTTACCTTTTAGGAGCATCGTTAATCGATCTGTTCCAACCAGTTCATATGTCTTAAGCAGCCATTGGTCTATTGATAGTACTTTGTCTTTCCATTTGGATGCGTATATGATTCGTGCCGCTGTCACCATATAAAAAAATAATTTCTCCTTTTCTTGACTTAGTTTCTCTCTGTGTAATCCTAATAGATAAATTTCTGGTTGCTTCTGCAAATTACTACCCAGCACTTGATTAATAACCTTTTGAACTTGTTTCCAATAACTCTGTGCTTTCTCGTAGCTCCACCATAGGTGAAAGAAGGTGCCCGGATTGTGTCCACACCTCCAACATTCATTTTTTATACTTCTGTACATTTTAGACAGTTTCTCCGGTGACAGATACCACCTAAAAAACATCTTGTAACAGTTTTCTCGAACACTTTGACATAATGTTAATTTCATGTTGGTTATCCAAAATTTTTCCCACTTATTTAATTTTATTTCTTGACCAATGTTCTGCGCCCATTTTATCATGCATTCCTTTATTGCTTCCTCTTCCGAATTCCACTCTAATAATTGTTGGTAAAACCTTGTTATTAAATTCTTATTTCCTGGTTGGATTATTTTTTCCCAAAGTAATTTAGTTAGTTCTATTCCCACTAATTTTTGGTCCATTTTGTATCTCTCTTTAATTTGTCTATGTAAATACCAATGGATTGGTGTCCCTTCTTTCCCCAACTCTTCCTGTGTCTTCATCCATTGCTGTCCATCCTTTATCACAATTAGATCTTTATACGTGATCCATTTTCTAGCTGTTAATTTTTCTTTACTGAAAAACGCTTCATGCACCGACACCCATGCTGGTAATTAGGGGCAGAATCTTGGTCTGTATTTCTTCCATACTTTTATCAAAGAGTTCCTAATGAGATGATGGTTAAAGTCTTTGTTGACTGTCTCATTGTTATAAAACAGATAAGCATGCCAATCATAACGAATGTTGGAACCTTCCAGTTTTAGTGGTTTGTCATCGTTTAGTGTTGTCCAATCCTTTAGCCATGATAGACAACAAGCTTCATGATATATTTTTAATTTGGGCACATCCAGCCCACCTCTTCTTGAGTCTTGCATTACTTTCATTTTTACTCTAGGCTTCTTTCCTGCCCAAATAAATTTTGATAAATCTTGTTGCCATCCTTTAAAAATCCCTTCTTTGTGGATGATTGGAATTGTTTGAAATAGGAATAGTAACTTAGGTAAAACATTCATTTTGATAACCGCAATCTTTCCTAGCCGAGATAGTTTTAGTTTTTGCCAATTACTTAAATCTTTTTTTATTTCTATCCAAGCTTTTTTATAATTATTTTCAAATAAGTCTATATTTTTGTTGGTTATGTTGATACCCAGATATCGTGCTTTTTTGACTACTTTGAAATCTGACTTTTGCATGATCTCATTTTCCTCACTCTTTGTCATATTTTTTGTTATTATTACCATTTTATCTTTCTTGACTTTCAATCCTGTTAGTTTTTCAAAATCATTTAGTGTCTTTGTTAATATCTCTATATCTTCTACTGGGTTACCTAGAGAGATTAATATATCATCGGCATACATTTTTATTTTAAAGTTATACTTTCCAATTCTGATACCGTTTATCGTTCCATCTTCTCTAATTTTTCACCCCCAGAATTTCCATAATCAATATAAATAGCAGTGGGGAGAGGGCACATCCCTGCCTTGTCACCTTCTGAATTTGTATTTCTTTGGTTTTTTCTCCATTTATGATTAGTTTTGCTGTTTGCTTCCTGTAAATTGTTTGAATCCATCTTATGAAATTTTCCCGTTTTGATTAGTTGTAAAATCTCTATCATGATCTTCCAATTAACATTATCGAATGCTTTTTCGATATCTAAGAATATTAAGGCCAATTTTCTCTCATTATAATATTCATGATGCTCTATCAGATTTACCGTCAGCTGGATGTTATCCTTTATGTATCTCCGTGGCAAAACGCCCCTTTGGTCTTCGTGAATCCAGTCAGCTAGTATATTTTTTAGTCTGTATGCCAATATTGAAACAAAAATTTTATAATCCGTATTAAGAAGTGAGATCGGGCGGTAATTTTTTGGATCTTGAGGGTCTCGACTTTCTTTTTGTATTAAGATGATATTAGCCTCTCTCCAGGAGTCTGGAAAGGAACCATCTTTAATCTTATCCAAATTTTTTTTGAGGGGAGGTATCAACTGTTCTTCAAATACTTGATAATACTTTGCTGTGAATCCATCTGGACCCGGAGCTTTCCCCCCTTTTAGTCTTTTTATTGCTTCAAATATTTCAGTCTGGGTTATTGGATAGTTTAATTTTTGTCTTTGCTCTTCTGTAAATTCTTTTAGTTTATGATTCTTTAAAAACATTGTTATATTCCCTTTTTGTCTTCCCTGATTGTGATATAGTGAAGTGAAGAAGTTCTTAAATACAGTTTGATTTTCTCCTGATCTGTATAGGTTATTGATCCTTCTTTAACTTGCTTATATAATTTCTTTCCTTTACTTTTCTCAATTTTATTGCCAACCACCTACTCGGCTTGTTTGCGTTTTCAACTTGTAATTGCTTTAAATATTGAAGCTTTTTCCTTAACTCTTCCGCTGTCTCTTGCTCTAATTGTTGTTGCAAAATTTTAATCTCAGTTAAAGTTTTTGTGTTTCGGGGATCATCTTGAAGTATTTTCTCTTTCTCTCTTATACTTCCTTTGATCTTTGCTATTCTTTCTCGTTTTTTCCTATTTAGTTCGGCAGTTTGTGGACAATATGTCAGTTTGACCAATCCAGCTTGCAGTTTTACTTACATTTTGATATCTTACAGCAACAGGTTTGGTTCTTGACTTAACCCCTTCAGAACTTGCCATCTAAATACATGCTTGTGAGTCCTCAAAAATTTCTACAGGTTCTTGTATTGAAATACCCAGATCAATAAATATTTGATTTATCCAAGTCAACTCAGACATCAGAGAAGATAAGGATGCAAATTCAGCCTCCATGGAACTTAAAGCAACAGTTGACTGTTTTCTGGTCTTCCAATATATTAGACTCCCTGCACACATTATTACCATTCCAGACGTTGATTTTCTGTCTGGAACCTCATTAGCAAAATCGCTATCACAATAGCATTTCAGCTCATGACATCCTTGGGAACTGCTTTTCACACCATAGTCCAAAGTACCTTGTTAATATTTCAGAACTCTCTTCATACCTTGCCAATCATGCTGAGCTGACTTAGATACCTTTCTGGACAGAACATTGACTGAGAATTGGATATCAGGACGTGTCCAGCAATGTATAACAAACTCCCTATTACTGAATGAAACAGTTCTGGGTATTCAAATAATCTGTCACCCGTTACATTCACAAAATCTATAACCTTTGGTGGCTGTGCACTTGAAACCACCATTCTTTGAAAGTCTTTGAAAATTTACTCCCAGATACTGCTGTGTCTCACTAAGATCTTTGAGTCTGAACTTTGAACTCAGCTCTTGTTTGAAAATGTTTACCTGATCTTCAGTTTTTGTGATCAAACATAAATCATCCACAAAAGCTATCAGGGTTTCATAACTCTGGTAGGTTTCCCTTGTGTACAAACATGGATCAACAATGTTGTTTTCAAATCCAACATTCTTCAGCATTTCATTCAAACACAAATACTAACAACGGTTGCTCTGTTTTAACCCATACAGAGCCTTTTTAAGTTTGTGCACATGGTCAGAATCAACACTTTGAAATCCAGGTGCCTGCTGTACATAAATACACTCCTGGAGTGGAGCATTTAGGTAAGCAGTACCTACATCAAAATGGTTAACCTTAAAATTGTGCAAACTTGCAACAGACAAAGCAATTTTTATACTCTGTGCACTGGCTGTGGGAGCAAAAACTTGGTCATAGTTTTGGTATTTGATTTGTAAATACCCCTGTGCAACCAATCTGGCTTTGTATTTTACATCACCATTGTGTATTCCTTTCTTTTTGTATACCCATCTGCACCCAACAGCTTTTTGCCCCTCTGGAAATTTTACAGCATCATAAACATCATGTTCAGAAATTGAATTCATTTCCTGTTCCATTGCACTTATCCACCTCTTTTGCTCTTCCTGAGGTAACTTTAACATTTCAGAATAACTGTCAGGCTTACATGTCACCTGTCACACCCTTATGTTTTGCATAGAAAACCTCTGAGGTGGAACTCCCTTTGTTTCCCTACTAGAGCACCTGGGAGTGAAAAATTCATATTCACTTTCAGCATCACTTCCTTCACTTTTTGGACTCCTCCACCTTTCCCATTTTTGCTTTGTAGGCAAAGGACTCCGTGAACTGGATCCACTAGGGCCAGCACCATTTGATTCAGCTGCTTGTAGCAGCTGATCTTGTGTCTCATCCTAACTTAAAGGCAGAAGCACTTCTGGGTTAGAGTGTACATGGCACCAATTGGCATGCTCCTCAATTAAGCATTTCTGGAAATCAGAACTTTGCTATTTGGCAATGTAAAATGCCATGCCTTACTGCCTTGTTCATAGCCCATAAATCTCAGCCTTTGAGCTTTAGGATCGCCCTTCCTTCTGGAAAATTTGGGAATATGCACCTATACACAGCTTCCAAAAATCCCGATATGCTTCACTGATGGTTTTTTACCATACAGCATGAAGAATGGGGGATTTGACACAGCAGAATTCCAAATTCTGTTATGTAAATAATTAGCTGTCAACATAGCCTCACCCCAGTACTTCTGGTCAATGTCAGCATCAATCATCATGCTGTCTTTCATTGTTTGCAGAACTCCAAATCTGTGTTCCGCTATCCCGTTGTGAGCAGGGGTAAACAGAGCCATCTTTCTATGGAAAATTGCTTTCTGCTTTAACCATTTTTGAAACTCATCTGACATGAATTACCCCTGTGGTCACTTTACATTGAGGAAATTCGCTCTGGAAATTTCCTTTCCACATAAGACCACCACTGTCTGAAATTTTGAAAAGCCTCAGACTTATTTTTGAGCAAGAAACAATAGGAATAACGGCTGAAATCATCTACTATTATTAGTATAAATATACCCCCTCCCAAAGAAGGTTGGAAATGCCCTGCTAGATCCACGTGTACAAGCTCAAAAATTCTCTGTGAGTTCCTGTCACTAAATTTTGGGATAGGGAGAGACCTGGATTTAGAGCGTTTACAAACCTCACAATCCAAAAACGTACTGCACTTCTTAACCCTTAAATCATGACACATTTCAGGCACTTGCTTTTACACTTTGTAGCTTGGATGACCTAGTCTTCTATGCAACAAATGTATACAATTATCATGCATTGGATCATTAGACATAACAGCCTCAACTTGGGTTTCTTGTGGCTTTAATTTCATGTAATACAGCTGGTCTTTTAAAATCCCTTCAGCTGCAACAGTGCCATCTTTCATACCATAGCACTTATTCTCAACAAATTTGATTTCATGCCCCTCTTTTGCCAACACTGCAACAGATAACAGGCACATTTTCATGCTTGGGACAAGCTGAACATTTTTAACATTTTTGTTGAGACAAGACACATAGCAGAGACCCACCTCAAGACATTTTATCATAGAATTGTAGAGTTGGAAGAGACCACAAGGGCCATCCAATCCAACCCCCTGCCATGCAGGAATACATAATCAAAGCATCTCCGACAGATGGCCATCCAGCCTCTGTTTAAAGACCTCCAAGGAAGGAGACCCCACCACGCTCCGAGGGAGTGTGTTCCACTGCCGAACAGTGTTTGTGGAGCTGAGGGAGCCATAATAGTCTGTAATACATTTTCCCAAATTTGTTCTCTTCTCAAATAAGACTCCATTTTCGAAGCCCAATTGAGATAATTACTATCATTAAGCCTTTCAAAAGGTAGTTCTCTGGGTTGGTGAGAGGAGGAATCTGGAGATCAGCAACAGATGGGTTAACTCCACCGCCACCCGGAGAAGAGGCAGGAAAAGGATTTTTAAACTAAGTCACGTGACGGCCGGGCCGTTGCTCCTCCCTTTCTTCTCCTGATCTTCGGCACTCAGCATGGTGAAGGACGCTAAGAAGAGAGACAAGCAGGTCCGCAGCGACGCCCAGGCAGCGGACTCTGCCCAAGCGACCCCCCCCCCGCTGCCGGAGTCTCTCCCGCAGGTGCTGGAGGGGACCGCCGCAGCGCTCCCGTCGCCGGGCCAAGCCCAGCAGACCGGGGAGGCACGTGGGGAGCCCAGCGAGGACGGCAAAGCTCCTCCGCCGCAGAGCACCGCTCAGCAGGCGCGAGTCGAGCAGTCCACAGGAGAGACACCAGCTGAGGACAGTGGACAGGCGGAGCTCTCCCAGGACGCCGTGGATGCTCTCCGCTGGTGCAGGGAATTAACCGCTTTATACCTTAAGGTGGGGAGCATGCTGGGCAGGGGGGCACCAGAGGGTTGGGGCTCCTTCCACAACCCCCCTCTCACCCAAGGGGATTGAACGTTACCCGCACTGGGGATCCGTCTGGGGACGCAGCGGGTGGTAGCGGAGCAGGCCTTGCGCTCCAAAGAGACCTCAAGACCGAGGCACATGGTGGGCGCCATTTTGTAGCCCGCTTGGGAGCTGCGAGGGGGGAGACCCTACCCGGCGGCGGCAGGGGAGACGCTAACCAGCGGGCCTTCCAAGTTGTGCTAGAGGCCTACTCCAGAGTTCTGGAGACCCCTGACGAAGGGGAGACCCCCCAATGCTGAGCAGGCCCCTAAGCGGGTCCGCTTCAGCGAGCCTTCGCCCCCTCCCTCCATGCCCACCTTCCAGGGACCTCCCAGGCCCCCAGTAGCCCCAGAAAGAAAAAGGCCAAAACAAGGCATCTCTAGGGAGGCCTCCATAGAATCCCTTCTGACTCAGGTAGTCCAGCTACTGCAGGACAAAGGGGCAGAACGTCGTCCAGTACAGAGCCCAGTACCCACCACAGGCCCAAGCACGCAAGAAGTAAGTCACCTTCCCCCCTCCACTCCTCGGCAGAATCAGAAGGGGAGTCAGCAGATGACTCCACACTTCTGGAGGATGAGATAATAGAAGGAGCATCCAACCTTCTCGAGGAAGTAGAGGAGGGGGAGTGGGTCGAAGAAGAGGGAGCTCAGACAGAGTCTTCCGAACGCCTCTTCCATCTGGAGGACCTCTCCTCCCTGATGGCCAGAGTAGCTTCCATCATGGGCATACCGACCCACCAATCCCAAAGTGACCCAAACCCCCCAGATTTTAATGAGAGAGCGGCCACAGTCCTAAAGCTCCCCAAGGATCAAGGCACCGATATCCCACTCCCCACAATCTTTATGAAGCTCCTGGAAACCGAGTGGGACAAGCCCATGCAAGGGAAGAAGGGCGCGTCCCTGGCCCAGAAGCTTTACCTACCCCCCAAACCCTTTGTAGAGAAACTCAAGGTCCCGATGGTCGACTCACCGGTCGCATCCTTAGTTTCGGGATCTATAGTGCCGAGAGAGGGCGAAGGATTCCTCAAAGATCCCGAGGAAAAGAGGATCGAGGGATCCCCAAAAAAGAACCATGAATCCATGGCCCTGGCCTTTAGAGCCTCCTCGGCCTCGTCGCTCTGCGCTAGAGCTGTGCTGTTATGGATTGAGGAAATCCTGAAGGGGCAGGGTGCCGACCGACACTCGCTTCACAGGGACCTATCCAGAGTGTACGTGGCCCTCCAGTTCATCGCGGATGCCACAATGGACTCAGCTACCTTTTGCGCGAGGTCTATGGCCTTGGCAACAGTTGCCAGGAGGGCCACATGGCTGCGCCACTGGGAAGTGGACGCCCACGCAAGAGCAAACCTGTCAACAAAACCTTTCAAGGGCGCAAACTTGTTCGGGGAAGAAGCCTTGAAGGACATCCTGGTGGAAACCAAGGACAAGAAAAAAGCAATGCCTTCCCTAGCCAAGAGAACGGACAAGAAGAGCCCCAGATGCTTTTCTCAGTCGTACCCCTCATTCAGATCGCCAAGAGGCTTTAACAATAGAGGGACTTTCATCCTTTTCGACCCTCCTGGCCTAAGCAATCTTTCCCCACAAGGCCCTCTACCCATAACCAATTGCAGGGAGCTCGCAGAGGCGGTCAGTCCCACAGAGGGGGGGACGCCAGCAGTTCTGACTCATGGCACTCCCTGTAGGCGGTCGACTCCAACTTTTCCATCAAACCTGGGAGTCAACAGCCTCCGACAGGTGGGTGCTATCCACTATCTGTCATGGTTACTGCCTACCATTCGATGCCCTCCCCACGGGCAGGTTTATTCCGCCAGTCCTTCCAAAGAACGCAGAAAAGAGAAAGGCCCTGAAGTCAGCCATAGATCATCTTCAGTGCAAAGCGGTGGAGCCAGTTCCCGCATCTCAAAGATTCTCAGGCGTATATTCTATCTTCTTCACCGTCCCAAAGAAAGGAGGCAATTCGCAGTCGATTCTGGACCTCAAGCACACCAACAAGACCCTTACCTAAAAGCGCTTCCGCATGGAAACCTTGTCCTCCATAAGGGAAGCACTGAGGCAAGGGGATTTCCTGGCCTCTCTCGACCTGGCGGAAGCCTATCTCCACATATTGATAGAGGAGAACAGCAGACGCTTCCTCCAGTTCGCCTTGGACCAACACCATTTCCAGTTCAGGGCCCTACCCTTCGGGCTGGCTTCGGCCCCAAGAGTGTTCACAAAGATCCTAGTGACAGTGGTGGCTCACCTGAGACAGAAGGGCATTCATCTTTACCCTTACCTGGACGACATCTTCCTCAGCACCGTCTCAACAGAAGGCGCGGGAGGATCTGCAGATGACTATTCACTGCCTCCAGGATCATGGCTTCCTGATCAACTTCAAGAAGAGTTCCCTAGAACCATCTCAATCTATCAACCACCTGGGGACCAAGATCGACACAAGATCAGGCATGATTTTCCTCTCAGCAGAGAGACAGCTAGTCATCAGACGAGAGGCCTCGCGGGCCCGGATCAGGCACAGGACTCCACTGATGGAACTCTCTCGTCTCTTGGGCCTCATGATTTCCGCCATCAGGATAGTGCCATGGGCCAGGTTTCACTCACGCCCACTCCAATCCTTTCTCAACGGGTACCAGGCGCAGGTGGCCTCCAAGCAGCACCTGCTGATACGGCTTCCAACGGAGGTCAGGATCTCCCTCAATTGGTGGACAAGGCCGGAAATACTCTCCAGGGGTTCACCGTGGTCCTACCCTCACCAGGTGACGGTAGTTTCAGACGCCAGCCAGTCAGGCTGGGGGGGGCACTGCCTAGGGAACATGGTCCAGGGAAAATGGACAAAGGAAGAACTAGCCCACAGCATAAACTGGCTAGAACTGAGAGCCGCCCGTCTGGCACTCCTACACTTCCAGGACCGACTGAGAGGACAGCACGTGAGGCTCCTCACAGACAACACCACGACCCGTTCCTACATCTCCAAGGAGGGGGAAAGAAGATTGAAATCCCTACAAAGAGAGGCAACTCTTTTGTTCGAGTGGGCGGAGAACACAATAGCATCAATCTCAGCCCAACACATTCAGGGGTCAACGAACCTACAGATGGACTACCTCAGCATGCACGAGGTTCTCCCGGGTGAGTGGTCACTACACCCTCAAACTTTCAACCAGCTGCTGCACAGATACGGCCAGATGGAAGTGGACCTGTTCGCCTCTCCGAGCAACACAAAACTCCCCAGGTTCTTCACCCGCTTTTACCATCCCCAAGCTGAGGGAATGGACGCCCTCCAGTCACCTTGGCCAAAGGGCCTCCTATACCTGTTTCCACCCATACCAATGATAGCCAGGACCCTCAGAAAGATAAGAGAAGAGGGCGCCAATGTGGTGTTGATTGCCCCGCACTGGCCAAGGAGACCCTGGTTCTCAGACTTGAGGGATCTAGCCCAGGAAGAGCCCTGGATCTTACCCCAGAGGAGAGATCTGCTGTCGTAGGGCCCTCTCCTGCACCCAGACGTCCAGTGGTTACACCTAGCCGCGTGGAGATTGAACACAGAGCCCTCAGGCAATGCGGATATGAGGAGGCGGTGATATCCACCATCCTCTCATCCTGCAGACAATCCACTACTAGAATCTATGAGGCAACCTGGAAGGCCTTCGCAAAATGGTGCACGTCGGCAAGAATTAACCCGGAAGAAGTCTCGGTTAAGCATGTCTTGGCCTTCCTACAAAAAGGTTTGGACCTCGGACTAAGGCCAAACACCCTGAAGAGACAAGCCACAGCTCTGTCTTCAGTGATTCCAACGGTACGGGGTCAGACGCTGACCTCGCACCCTCATGTATGGAGGTTCCTCTGAGGAGCCACCACCCTGGCCCCCCCAACTAGGCATCGCTTCCCCTCATGTAACTTGCCGCTGGTCCTCTGTCAGCTGACAAAAGCCCCCTTCGAGCCACTCAGGGAAGTTTCCCTTAGACTGTTAACCATGAAGGTCGCATTCCTGGTGGCGATAACCTCAGCAAGAAGAGTCTCGGAGCTTTCAGCTCTTTCAGTATGGGAGCACCTATGCTCCTTCAACGAGGACCACGTCATACTGAGGACGGACCCGTCCTTCCTCCCAAAAGTACTTTCCTCATTCCACGTCTCACAGGACCTCATCCTGCCGTCTTTCTGCCCCAACCCATCTCACCCCAGGGAGAGAATGTGGCATAAGCTAGACGTGAGAAGGGCGTTAAAAATCTACGTCAAAAGAACGAAGTCATTCAGGCGCTGTGACTCCCTGTTTGTCTCATTTAACCCGGCCACCATGGGCCTAAAGGCATCTAGACAAACCATTGCCAGTTGGATCAGAGCCTGTATTCTAATGGCATATGACAACGCTAAGATTCCCCGCCCGACCAATGTCTGGGCACACTCAACCAGGTCAGCAGCTACTTCGGTAGTATTTTCTTCCAATGCGCCAATATCAGAAGTTTGTAGGGCAGCCACCTGGTCCACGCCGTCTGCCTTCATCAGGCACTATAAGATAGATAAGTTCAGAGCCACGGAAGCTACCTTTGGGCACAGAGTCCTGCAGGAAGTGATTCGGGCATAGGCCCCAGGACAACCATCCCTCCCGAACTAGGGAGCTTGGGCATGTCCCATCTGTTGCTGATCTCCGGATTCCTCCCCTCACCAACCCAGAGAATGCCACGATGGTACTTACCGTGAATGTGCATTCTGGGGTTGGTAGAGAGGAGGAATCCGCCCCACCCTCATGTTTGCCCTGGGGAAGCACAAGGTCAAGTCTGGGCTTGGCTAGTTAGGGAACTGAGGACATGAGGGCTGGGAAGAAGGGAGGAGCAACAGCCCGGCCGTCACATGACTTAGTTTAAAAATCCTTTTCCTGCCTCTTCTCCGGGTGGCGGTGGAGTTAACCCATCTGTTGCTGATCTCTGGATTCCTCCTCTCTGCCAACCCCAGAATGCACATTCACGGTAAGTACCAACGTGGCAATCTCCTGGTACATATGTCATTGCTGCAATTTCTGAACTATCAAGCTCCTCTCAGCTGGGTACTTTCTTCAACAGAGTAGCTTACCACCTAGGACCTTCAGACAGCTCTCAGCAGCATGCACACGTCTCCAGCACATGGGATCCAGATCTCAACCTCTGAACTTGACAGGCATAGACAGGAACACTCAGGAACATCTCAGATGGACAGGTAATATACTTGGACAGCTGGGCAGTGCCCAGGACAGCTGGGTCCATAACCTGATGTGCTATATGGCCCTACCGGCACTGTACATGCTCAGATCCAGGCAGACAAAAACCAGCAGAGTAGCAGAAACTTAGTCCAAGTACTTCCTAGCATATCCTCCAGCAATAATAGGCATGGAAACATGTAGGTAATCCTACGTTTTATTAAAATTACAAAAGAAATATGTACAGAAAATAATAAGCAATCATCTCTGTGGCAAATGCAGCCAGCGAGTTAGAGAGCAAAACGCACACTGTCCCACAGGGAACTGCTCAGAACAAAAGCATAGCTAGATAGCAGGCAGAAACACTGCCTCTCTTCTCATGCTGATAACAGCTTCCCAAAACATAAGGCAGCTGTTAGAATTGTTTACATAGTCTCGCCCTTCTTGGCCTATCTGTCTGCCCTCCAAAGTCACAGACAGTTTGGTTTAAACTATGAATTTACAGGACTGTATACACTATTACCCTTACACTGTCTGGTGTTTCTTTTCCTTCTTGAGATTGTTAGATCCATGGTAGTTCCAAGAGGTCCTTTATCTCTGAATGTCTTGTCTGTCTTTGTCCTTCTTTCTAGGAAATAACAGTTGGAGAACAAAAATATGCATGAACTGCAGGAAGTTTTTTAGGCAGAAATTCGGTCTTGCCAGATACCTGCAAACTCACATGAAAGAAGAACATGGTACCACCAAAGAGGTGTACAAATGCACTGTGTGTGGAGAATATTTTCCTCACAAGTCATATCTTCTGAGCCACAAAAGAGCCCAAATGAGAGACAAACTATACAGATGCCAGGAGTGTGAAAAATGTTTTGCTCATAACTCAGACCTTGAGCGTCATGAGAGAGTACACACAGGAGAGAAACCATATAAATGCCAGCAGTGTGGGAAATGTTTTCCTCGCAAGTCATATCTTCTGACTCATCAAAGAGTCCACACAGGAGAGAAGCCATACAAATGTCAGCACTGTGGGAAATGTTTTGCTCAGATGTCAAACCTTAAGACTCACCTCAGAGTCCACACAGGAGAAAAACCATACAAGTGCCAGCAGTGTGAAAAATGTTTTACTCAAAAGTCAGCCCTTGTGACTCATCAGAGAGTCCACACAGAAGAGAAAGTATAAAGATGCGAGAAGTTTGGAAAATGTTTTGGTCAGAATTCAACCCTTTTGAGGAATTAGAATGCCCACATTGGAGGGGAAATGGAAGAATGAAATTATTTTTGTTTGAAGAGACAATACATCTACATTATTTCTTGTGAAACTATATACAAGTTGACTCTCCCTTATCTGAAATGTTTGAGACCAGAGGGATTTTGAAAAATTTTGAATTTTGGAAAACTTGCATATAGATAATCAGACATCTAGGAGATGGGGATTAGAGAGAGAAGTGAAAAAGGAGCCCACAGTGGCATGGCAGGAATGGAGAGGGGTTGGCTAAATGAGTTAAGGAGATAAGAAGGAAAAGAAAAGGAAGGACAATTTAACAGAAAAGAGACTTGTGACAGACAGTTGAGAAGTATGAAATAAAGGAAGAGTATAATGGGATGATGTATGGAGACTTTGAAAAAGGGACTACATAATGTGATAGCTGTAATATTGTAATAGAAAGCAAAAAATTGAGTAATATTAGAAACAGAGTAATAAAAATTAAAATAAGGGGGAAGGAGAACCAGCAAAGAATGCAATAAAAAAAATCTGATATGGTGTGAGCCTCGCAGGAGCTGGTCGGGGTGTGTGGCACCTGTCACCCCAATTCACTCCAACACAGAGAGGGAAGCATTGCCTGATGCTGATGGAACCAGCAGGCTAGGGTGGCAAAAGGAGAAGAACTCAACTAGAGAAGGAGCGTCAGCAGGGGAGGATGAAGGAGCCATGTTGAGGGAGAGTGGTGAGTTTAAGGAAAGGGTTGAGAGTGAGGGCGGAGGAGATGCTGGAGAGAGGGAGAGGTAGGTAGGACAAGAGGGAGTGGGCAAGGATGGTAAAGGGGAAATTCTGCTTTGGTCAGACCTCACCGACAATACTGTGTCCAGTACTGGGCACAACAATTTGGGAAGGATATTAAACATGTCCAGAGGAGGGTGACCAAAATGGTGGGAGGTCTGGAGGCCATGTCCTATGAGGAGTGGCTTAGGGAGCTGGGCATGTTTAGTCTGGAGAAGAGAAGGTTGAGAGGGGACATGATAGCCATGTTTCAATAGTTGTCATACTGAGGATGGAGCAAGCTTGTTTTCTGCTGCTCCAGAGACCAGGACACGGAGCAATGGGTTCAAACTACATGAAAAGATCTTCCACCTAAACATTAAGAAGAACTTCCTGACAGTAAGAGTTGTTCGGAAGTGGAATACAATGCCTGGGAGTATGATGGAGTCTCTTTCTTTGGAAGTTTTTAAGCAGCGGCTGGATGGCTGTTGGGAATTATTTGATTGTGTATTCCTGCATGGCAGGGGGTTGTACTGGATGGCCCTTGTGGTCTCTTCCAACTCTATGATTCAATGATAGGCTCTTGGAAGGACTGACGATTGGGAGAGGGACAGAAAAGCCCAGGGGATATCAGTAGGGATAAGGGTCCAGGGGAATGGAAAGGCAGGCAGTATGGGAAGAACCCAGTACCCTTGTCAGTTTGGGCACCTGTGAAGGAAACCAGACAGGAGAGGTCTCCAATGCCATGAATGTGATTTGTGGGCATACCTGGAGGGGTATGGGGCTCTATAAGAGGTGGCCAAGATGAGCACTAATGGTTACTGCGGAGGGGCCACACACAGTGGAAGAAAGGAGAGTGGGAATGTATGGAAAAGAGAACTAGCAAAGCGACCCTAGAATAAGACTCCAGGTTGGGGCAATACTATTACCCATAGGAGGGAAGGCTATGTAAATACTAGAGTAATTGTGAGTTTTCTGTTGTATATTTCTCATTGTTTGACACTATATTAAAGCTCCTTGTTCACACAGCATTTTTTGCAGTCCGTCACATAATACGGATGAGCAGGTATGACTTGGCCCGTCCTCTCTGCCGGGAGGGGGTGGGGCCACGCATGAGTTATATAATGGGAAAGTCTCCTGTCCCTTCCAATTGGAAGGGAGAAGCTGAATTCAGAAGGGGGAGGGGGAAGGGAAAATGGGAATCAAGAGGGGGGAAGGAGAGAGGAAGAAAAATGAGAAATAAATAGGTTAGATCAATTATATTAATGTTATGCTTATCAAGTTTGCAGATGACACTAAATTAGGAGGGGTAGCTTATCCCCCAGAGGACAGGACCAGAATCCAAAATGACCTGAACAGATTAGAACACTGGACCAAAACTAACAAAATGAATTTCAACAGTGAGAAATGTAGGATACTCCCTGTTGGGCACAAAAAATGAAATGCACAGAAATAGGATGGATGACACCAGGCTTAAAGGCAGTACATGCGAAAGAGATCTAGGAGTCTTAGTGGACCACAAGCTAAACATGAGTCAGCAGTGTGGTGTAGCAGCTAAAAAAGCCAATGTGATTCTAGCCTGCATTAATAAGAATATAATATCTAGATCAAGGGAAGTAATAGTGCCACTCTATTCTGCTTTCTTTGGTCAGACCTCACCTAGAATATTGTATCCAGTTCTGGGCACCGCAATTCAAGAAAGATATTGAGAAGCTGGAATGTGTCCAGTGGAGGGCGACCAGGATGGTGGGAGGTCTGGAAGCCATGCCCTATGAGGAGCAGCTTAGGGAACTGGTCATGTTTAGTCTGGAGAAGATCTGATATGGGATGATTTGAAAAAGAAAACAATTACTAAATTATACAAGTTGCTATTAAGCAGAAGTTTGAAAATTGATAGTATTAAAGATTTTATGATCAAGTGGGCTGTAGAAATAGGTCAGCCATTAGAATTGGAGGCATGGGAAGTAGTGAGAGAAAAGACGAGAAAATTTACTGCAAACCAAAATTTAAAAGAAAATTATATGAAATTGGCAAACAGGTGGTATTATACTCCCCTAAGGCTCAGCAAAATGGACAATTCGAAAAGTGGTAATTGTTGGAGATGTTACAAGAATATTGGTTCCCTTATACCTATGTAGTGGCAGTGTAAAGAAATCAATACAGATTGAATTCAAGGTGAAACCAGAGATTTATTTGTTAAATATGTTAAATGTTTCAGAGAAAAAAAAGGTAGGAAGCCATTGGAAAATTCTGCTTTATTTAATAAAAATATCGGGATTTTTATTTAATCAGCTAGGACACTGATAGCACAACATTGGAAAGCAATTAAACCACCTACCATCAACGAATGGGTTGCCAAAACGCAGGACATGCTAGAACTAGACATTTTAACATCAAAATTACACAATATCACTAAGGGAAAATCTTTGGAGAAGTGGATTCCAGTAGTGAAGTTATGGGGGAAAAGGGGAGTAGGTTACAATATGAGATACTTACAGTTAATATGAATTAGTAAGAATATGAATTAATATGAATTGGAATAGTAGTAAGATATACGGGACAAACATAGAAAATGAGAGACGAGTATGGGAAAACTCTGTAAATGTATAGCCTTGATTAATAAACTTCATGTAAGCAAAGGTCAGAGAAAGGAGGAACAAAAGAACCACCTCAAATGAGTCATGATTGAAAGTCAAACTAGAATGGGTTGTTTAATTCCAAGACAAGATACAATTTTAATTTGTAGAAATGTAAATATGCTTATATATGTTTATATGTAAAAGCTTGTTAAAGACTGTATTTGTTGAATTGGAATGAAAATCAAAATATTCAAAAAAGAAACTAATGTTCATTGCGTTATGCTTTTGCTCTATTTATGGAATAAATGCTTTGAGGTTTTAACTGTAAGCTGGTGTTCATGTGGTGGAATCTAACTTGTATATTACATGTGTTTGGTTCCACAGCTCAGCTGGGAAAACAGCAGCTTCTTACGATTTGCAAAGCTTGATCCATTTGATGCAGCAATTGTCCCAAACTCTTCAGGGGTCTATGAATTTACCTGGCTTAATCCTTGCCTCCAGTTGTTGTGATACCAAGGCTAACCCTCCACTCTGCTCTGCATCCAACCTTTGGATAGAAGAAAGTAGACCAAATTAAATGTTCCTTATCCTGTTCCCCTGAGTAAGTGAGAAATAAGGGTATCATAGATAGCCAGTGTGGCGTTGTGGTTTCAGTGTTGGACAGTGACTCGGGAGAGCAGGGTTCGAATCCCTGCTCAGCCATGAAATCCCACTGGATGACCTTGGACAAGTCATACTCTCTCAGTCTCTGAGGAAGGGTAAACCTCTCTAAATCAATCCTGCCAAGAAAGCCCCATGATATGTTCACCTTAGGATTGTCAAAATTTATAAAGGATTTGAGTGCAAACAATAACAAGGGTAGACTTCAAAGACATAGCTGTGTTAGTCCAGAATATTGGTATGCAAAGGGGTCCTGTAGCACCTTTAAGATGTAATGAGAGAAAGAAGTTGCAAATGGATGAGGATGTAGACAAAGTCTATGATTCTATGTCAATAAGTGTTAATGGATTACATACCCCATTAAAAATATATACTATAGATTAAATAAGATGTTGAAGGAGAAGAGAATATAGCTATTTTAGAGGAAATGCATAAGAAAAATGGTAGGGTTAAACTTTTTAATTATGATGGATGGGATTTGCAGTTTGAATCAAGGGAAAAAGCTGGAGGGGTGGCGATATTAATGAAGAATGTCATTAATTTTCAAGTTGATAAGATAAAAAAGATAGGGAGTTATATATTTGTCAAAGGGAAAATGAAGTTGAGAGTTAGTTTTGCCTGTATATACAGTATGTCCCAAGTAAAAAGCAAGTTAAATTTATAAATAAGGTGATAACATTATTAGAGGACTTTTATGAAGGGGATTTATTTGGGGAGGGGATGTTAATCTTGAAATATCAAGACATAGCCAAAAGGGGAATATTGGGAAGAATTAACCTCATTGATTGGAAACTATCCTGGATAGTTGGTATAGTTGAAATATCCTTCAACTATCCTGATATTTGCTGGCAATCTAACTCAGCCAAAACTACAAGGTCTAGCAAATTCCTTACATGCCTGGAAGACAATTTCATGGTCCAAAAGGTGGAAGAGGTAACAAGGGGGTCAGCTATTTTAGATCTGATCCTAACCAACAGGGATGACCTGGTTAATGGGGTACAAGTGGTGGGATCCTTAGGTGACAGTGATCATGTTCTCCTGGAGTTTGTTATACAATGGAAAGGAGAAGCCAGGCATAGTCAGACACGCATTCTTGACTTTAGGAGAGCTGATTTCAATAAACTCAGGGAAATACTGGGGGTGATCCCATGGTCAGGAATACTAAAAGAGAAGAGACCTCAAGACGGATGGGACTTTCTCAAAAAGGAGATACTGAAGGCACAATTTCAAACAGTACCATTGAGGAAGAAAAATGGGAGGTGTATCAAGAAACCAGGATGGATGACTAAAGAACTTTCAATGGAGCTAAGTTTTAAACGGAACATGTATAGGAAATGGAAAGGGGGGGGAAATCACCAAAGAAGAATTCAAACAGATAGCGAACACGTGTAGGAGTAAAGTCAGAAAAGCTAAAGCGCAGAATGAGCTCAGGCTTGCTAGGGAGGTTAAGAACAATAAAAAGGGTTTTTTTGGGTATGTCCGCAGCAAAAGGAGGAAGAAGGAAATGATAGGGCCGCTACGTGGAGAAGATGGCAAAATGCTAACAGGGGACAGAGAAAAGGCAGAATTACTCAACACCTTCTTTGCCTCAGTGTTTTCGGAAAAGGAGGACCAACCTGAGGATAATGGAACAGAGGACACAATAGGGGAAATCCAGCTCAAAATAAGTAAAGAGGTAGTACAGGAATACCTTCTTAATCTAAATGAATTTAAATCTCCAGGACCAGATGAACTACATCCAAGAGTATTAAAAGAGCTGGCAAATATAATCTCTGAGCCATTGGCAATAATATTTGAGAACTCCTGGATAACAGGAGAAGTCCCAGCAGACTGGAGGAGGGCAAACGTAGTTCCCATCTTCAAAAAGGGGAAAAAAGAGGATCCCAACAATTATCGTCCAGTTAGTCTGACATCAATACCAGGGAAGATTCTAGAGCAGATCATTAAACAGAGAGTCTGTGAACATTTAGAAGGCAATGCCATAATCACAAAAAGTCAACATGGGTTTCAGAGAAACAAGTCATGCCAGACTAATCTGATCTCTTTTTTTGATAAAGTTACCAGCTTGGTAGATGAAGGGAATGCTGTGGACATCGCATACCTTGATTTCAGTAAGGCCTTTGACAAGGTTCCCCATGACATTCTTGCAAACAAGCTTGTAAAATGTGGGCTAGACAAGTTAACTGTTCAATGGATTTGTAATTGGTTGACCGGCCGAACCCAAAGGGTGCTCAGCAGTGGCTCCTTTTCGTCTTGGAAAGATGTGACCAGTGGGGTGCCACAGGGTTCTGTCCTGGGCCCAGTGCTATTCAACATCTTTATCAATGACTTGGATGAGGGAATTAGGGGCATACTTATTAAATTTGCAGATGACACCAAATTGGGAGGAGTAGCTAATACCCTAGAGGACAGGATCAAAATTCAGAATGACCTGGATAGACTGGAGAGCTGGGCCAAAGCTAACAAAATGAAATTCAATACGGAGAAATGTAAAGTACTGCATTTAGGGCGGAAAAATGAAATGCATAAATATAGGATGGGGGAGACCTGGCTGAATGAGACTACGTGCGAAAGGGATCTAGGAGTCCTAGTAGACCACAAGTTGAACATGAGTCAACAGTGTGATGCGGCAGCTAAAAAGGCCAATGCGATTTTGGGCTGTATCAATAGAAGTATAGTGTCTAGATCAAGGGAAGTAATAGTGCCACTCTATTCTGCCTTGGTCAGACCTCACTTAGAATACTGTGTCCAGTTCTGGGCACCACAATTCAGAAAGGATATTGACAAATTGGAGCGTGTCCAGAGAAGGGCAACTAAAATGGTGAAAGGTCTGGAAACAATGCCTTATGAGGAGAGACTTAGGGAGCTGGGTATGTTTAGCCTGGAAAAAAGACGGTTAAGTGGCGATATGATAGCCCTGTTTAAGTATTTGAAGGGATGTCACGCTGAGGATGGAGCAGGCTTGTTTTCTGCTGCTCCAGAGACTGGAACACGGAGCAATGGGTGCAAGCTCCAGGAACAGAGATTCCACCTCAACATGAGGAGGAACTTTTTGACAGTAAGAGCTGTTCGGCAGTGGAACGCACTCCCTTGGAGCGTGGTGGGGTCTCCTTCCTTGGAGGTCTTTAAACAGAGGCTGGATGGCCATCTGTCGGGGATGCTTTGATCAAGATTTCCTGCGTGGCAGGGGGGTTGGACTGGATGGCCCTCGTGGTCTCTTCCAACTCTGCAATTCTATGATTCTATGAAATCAGTATTGGATTCAGGTAAAAGGGATAATTAAATTGTTAGGTAAGATAAAAATGAATATTTTAGATCAGAATGAATTATTAGAACAAATAATAAAAATAAAATTAGAAGGTGGGAAAGGATTAATAGTGAAAATGTATAAAAATATGTTAATAACCAAATTTAGAATGTTAGAGGGATTGATAATGAACTAGGAAAAAGATATATTGATAGAGGAAAAAATTAAAATTTGGCTACAAGAAGTTGTTAAAAATAAAGATATGAATGTAAAAGAACAACAAACGAACATGATTGAAAGTTAGTATAAAACACCACATCAACTGGCATATATAAATGATATAAAGTCCAACCAAAATGTTGGTATGGATGTGGACTGAAAGGGATTTATATACATATGTGGTAGGAATGCCCATTTTTTCCAATATTTTGGATAGAAGTTAAGGAATATTTTGAATAGTGTTAAGGAACAGACAATTAAATAATAACAGGAATAAAGGTACAATTAAGTAAATAAAATTGTATAACTTAACTTAGGAGAAATGGATTTGAATGAAAGATATGTGATAAATAAAATTTTAAAAGCTGCCTATGCAGTAATTTCTTTAGGATGGAAAGAGAAATCAAATTGGAATAAGTCTTAATTGTTACGGGAAAGAGGCTTAAGTATATTGGACAAAGCGATAAAGAAACATGGAGAGAGAAATGGAAAATTGAGATGGAGAAACAGGATTCCGTCTTCAGATCGGAGCGGGCAAGGGGCTAAGAACGGAGCTTCAGCTCCAAAACTAACTTTAAACGGCATATGGGGTGAATGAATGAAGAAACCCCACTGGGGAAACCCCTGAGAGCAAGGGGATCCTCACATGCTGCCACAATTGCTCCTAGACCAGGTGTAAGGCTTCGCTGGGGGCAGGGAGGAGAAGAAAGCAGCGAAGACACACTGGGCAGCATGGCGGCTGAAGCGGCCGTTTACAAGAGTAAAGTGATTTGAGGGAGGATCTCCACTCCTGCCCTGCCAACAAGCCGCTGAACTTCACAAAAGAAGAAAATACACAGAGGTGATAGTAAATTATTGAGAAGCTTGTTCTTTGTCTGTTTAGTATACTCCCTTGGAGACTAAAAATGTCTCATTGAGGCTTTCTCTTTCTTTTTTTCTTTTCTCTTTTTCTTTTTTCTTTTTTCTTTTTTTTTTTTTTTTGCCACACTAGTTTTTTGTGTAATTAGACAGATAATAGTTGGTGGAATTTATTTATTTTTATTGTTGTTTGCTGATATTTTGTTTGTTTCGTTTATTATTTGGAGAAATTTTTAAAATTGCTATTATTATTTATAGAGTATCCCTTTTTTGTTTTTTGAAGTATTCTTGTGTTCGTTAGAAAACTGGCTTATTTTGTTTATTGTCTTTTTTTCCCCTCTGCTTTTTTCCAACTTATAACTGGAGGTGGTAAATAAGCTAGACCAGGCGTTTTAAAAGCAGACTTGGTGATCTGTTCAGAGAGTCCGTATTATATTACTGGAAATAGAGATTACAGGAGTGACCTTCAAAATGCCAGCAAGCCAGAGGAGAAAGCAGCCTAATAGAAAAAAAGAGGAGGCTGTCTGTTGCCTTTCCTTTTTCCCATTTCGCTCCCAATTTATTTAACTATTTTATTTATATTTGTACTTCGATCCTTTTTCATTATTTTGATATATATACCAACTATATATATATATATATATATATTCCTCCTCTTTTGGATTTTTTTTCTTCTACATTTTTTGAGGTCCCCCCCATAATTATATTTACATTCTTCTAGAGTATTTTTTTCTCCTCTTTTTTGTTTTTTTCCTTTTCTTTTTTGTAAACTGTATTTTGAATTTTGTTATTAGTATTTCTTCTGTTATTTTTTCTTTTTTCTTTTGTCTTCTTTTTCCTTTTGTATTTTGTTGAAATTGTTGCTATATTTTGCTATATATTTTTCCTCTTTTTTCTTTAATTTTTTGACATTTTGTTTTTGGTTCTTTTTCCTCTCTTTTTCTTTCTTTCTTTGTAATACTGTTTTTTTCTGGAGAAAAGATTTGAAGAAACTGGATGAAAGTTGAAGAAGGTTGGTGGAAGTGTGACGGTTTATGAAAGAAGAAGAAAGAAGAAAGGAAATTGTGGAGGAAAATGTGCCACAATATATGACAAGATTTATGGAGATTTGTCCATAAATTAGAAAAGAAACTGGGGTATACTTAGATGGTCTGAATACAAAATTTAATGCAATGCATACCTTGATTTCACAAGTTAAGATAGAAATGAAAGAACAGAAAGAGGATATTCAACTATTGAAAAAAGAAAATGAAGAATTAAACCTGGAACTGGAGAAGCAAAAAGATCAAATGGCACTAGCTAAACTAAGAGAAAAGGAATTTTGGATCCGAATGAGGGAACAAGCAAATGAAAATGTAAGAACCAAAGTTATAGATTTGTTGGCTAGAAATTTGGAATGGCCAGAGGCTCAGGTGGATCAAGAATTGGACCGAGTATATCGCCTAAACTCATTTTTTGCAAAGAAAAGAAATCTCCCCAGAGACATAATTATTTAGAGTGCAAGGGAAATTACAAGGGATTATATTCTGGAAGTGCATTACAGTAAAGGAATTATAAATGAAGGAAAATCTTTGATTCTGATGAAAGAGATTCCAACAAGGATCTTAAGGAGTAGAAAAGAATATAATTTCCTTGTTGAAATCCTAAAAATAGAGAAAATCATATTTAGCTGGGACAAACTGGAAGGAATCAACTTCACATATAAAAAAGAGATATAAAATTGATTCAGTAGAAAAAGCAAAAGATTTTATTGAAAAGAACAAAAGTGATTTTGAAATCGGGCGAGAAAAGAAGGAAGAAGAGAAAGGTACACATGAAGCCCCTCCATAAAGGGCAGGTGATAGTGACAAAGAAGAAGAACTCAGATTGAAATGGAAAAAAGAAGAAATCAAAATCGAAAAATAAAGCTTGCTGGACTTGAGCAATTCAGAGTAAAGAGAAGAAGGAGAATAAGGCGGTGATTAGAGGGATGTTTATTAAAATGAATAAGTGGTGGAGGGAAAAAAAGAGCAGAAACAATATAGAAACTCATGGATGAAATTAAACAAAAAGAAATAAAACGAACAGAGTCTCCTAGATGTAAAAAAAATTAGGAAGCAAATTATATTATTGGAAAAAATAATTAGAAATGGTAATGACAGATGAGATCAAAAGAAAACTGGATTATATGAAAAAAAAATTGAGCATGCAAACAAACCAGGGAGATAGCTAGCCTATAGGTTAAGAAAGGAAAGAGCAAAGGGAATGATATTACAATTAAAGGTGGGAAATAGAGAAATAACAAATGAAAAAGAAATTCAAAAAATATTTAAGAACTATTTTGAGTCAATTTATCAAAGACAAAATATACCACAGGAGTTAATGAAAGAATATATTAAAAAAATATAAAATAGATAAAATAACTGAAACCCATGTTAGAACAGTTATAAATGCAATAGAATATTTAAATTATCATAATGAAATAAAAGGTGCATTAATTTTCCTAGATGCCGAAAAGGCGTTTGATAAATTAGATTGGAAACTCCCTTGGGACTCCCTTAGTGTGTTAGAAATTTAGTGTGAGTGTATGTGTTAAAGGACTGACTCACTCTTGCTCTTTGGAAAGAAAAAGGAGAAATTCAGCATAGTTGGCATATACTGAGGGCATCCAAACTGACCTCAAATTGGAAAACTGACCTGAGAAATTTAGTGATTTGGCAAAAATGTTAGAAAGCAGCTCAAAACTGGACAAACTGGAGAAATGTATTGCAGATCAGGGAAAGAACACTGAAACTAGGATCCTTGAACACCCCCAACCTCCTTAGCACTCTGTGTGAGATATTCCACATGCAGTGCAAAGCCAAAACACTTTTTAGTCCCTCTAGAGACACACTAGTAGTGTGGGGACTATGGATGGCATTGGGAGAAGCCACATGCTTCCTCTTAGAATTGAGAGCCAAAGTTAAAAGGAAGGACAAGGAGCTGTATCAGCTCAAAGCCCAAAATAGTACTCTGTTAACAGACAAGGTGGCTTTTTCCACTGCTGCCCAGGAAGCAAGAACTAGGCTAGACAATGTAACTTTTAAACTGGAGAATACCCGATGTGAGCTAGTTAGACTGGATGAAGAGTGTGCAAAAGCAAAGCGTGCTGCCCAATATTTAGCTAGTCAGGCCAAGGCAAACTACACAACAGTGAACCATGAGGCCTGTTGTAGGAAAATTGCTGAGCTGAATGAAAGGTTTACCACTAGGAAAGCCATCATTTCAGCTGTGTGCCCTGAGACTCTTCCCATGCATGCTTTTGAAGTGCCTCTGCCAGTGGATGCAGTGCAAACCAGAGCCTATAACCCACATTGGCCCATGCTGCTTCACCCAATTAGGACTAAAATCATCACGAAGGTAGGACCTCATGGAGGAAACCATGGCTTAGACCACAGGGGAAAGAGTTCCCTGGTCTGCCACAGAAGCCAAAGCAGTTGCAGAGCAATTAGGTCCCCTTACCAAAGAGACAGGCATTGTGTGGATGAATGCAGTTGCCCACACGCATCCCACAGCAAATGGACAGGATCTCACCCCGTTGGCTAGGCTGTGCATATCTGCAACAGATTTGCCAACCTTAGAATCTGCAATAGCTGCTAGAAATTTGGCTACTCTCTACATGTTTGATTGGATGAGAGAAATTGTTAAAATTCTCTGGCCAGGTCAGACAGCTAGTGTCCTTTATATTGTAGAGAAGCAGCTCCCTGGTGAAAACCCTGAAGCTTTTGTGGCTAGGAAAAAGCTTCAAGCCATTTTCGCTCAAAAGGTAGGTTTTGTTGATGGCACCCTTTACTATGATTTTAATGATGGAGAATTCAAGGAGCTCCTTTATGGAGGTCTAAATGCCCAAACTAAAATGGCGTTAGGACCCCTAGATCTAGGTCACACCTCATGGGATAGATTGTGGAACAGCTTAAAGGCAGTTTCAGATCTGCTTAGAGGGGCAAGAGCCCTTAAAACCCCCAGAATTCCTCAGAAAGGAGACAAAGCATATATTCAGCAAGTCACTTATAGTAACCATGGACCCCACACCCAATATCACAAATTTGGTGACCAAAATGGTCAACAAAGGGCGAATGGGAACAATGGGAATAGTTTAGTTAATGGAAATGGCCACGGTTGGCATAATCAGAAGGGAAATGTGCTTCCCAGTGCTGCTCCCAACCAGACCCCAGAAAACCAGATAGCTCCTGCACATAGGCAGAGTGCAAACACTGGCAATCCACAGTTTGTGCCCGCTGCAGGATTTGATAACAGGAGAACTCAGGCCAGCGATGAGTGTTGCCAAGTTTGGGAAATGCTAAGGAGAACTGGTGTAGACATAGGCCAGTTTCATATGGGTCCCACTTCTGAGTTGATTGCAGCACTGTTCAAATTACAGTGCCAAGCTAGTGACACCCCAGGACCCCAGCCTGTGAACAACCTTAGTGCTGGAAACTCCTCTTAGGGGTTCCCACAGTCCATCGCAACCGCACTTGAGCATGCCTCAGTGAGGAAGCCTATGGCAGACATAGGGACTGAAAGTGTTGAAATTCCCACCAAACCTACCCCCAACTCAGGAAAAGGTCCTTAAAATTGTTAGTGAGAACCCCAGAACCTGAGAGTCAGGAGATGGAGAGGCAACAAGCTCTCAACCTGTTGCGTTCAATTGTTGGCCCTAAGAAACAGGAGAAGCCCAAGCAACCAGCATTGCCCGTGGAATCTCAAGATAATCTAGTCCAACCTGCAACTCAGGATAAAGTAGATGAATCTTGCCAGGATGATGGAAATTGCTGTGATGACACAAGCCAAGTCACAGCCTTGAGTAGTTTGCATGAGGCTGAAACAGTGGCACCTTTACCTAAGGTAGTTGAGGCTGAGATTGTGTCACCCACACAGAGCACCCAGAAAAGGGAAATAGTGTGTTCAACCCCCACAACAGCAGTTTCCCTCCTGACTTTCGACAAGGGCACCTAAACCCCTGCTCAGAAAGTGGCAGAAGTCCCCAATGGAAACTTTGTGGACTGCAATGCCCATAAGGCTGTAGTTTCTCTAGTCTCCCTTATAGCAGCCACATGCAGTATGATTTTAATCACTTTCCTGAGGGTAATAGCTTCAAGTGCCAAACGGCACTTGGGTGAAGTGCTGCAAACGCCAGCGAGAATTGTCTCCACACGTTTTGCCCCCATGAGCACCACTCTTCTTGAAAGTGTGGCAGAAACCCCAGAGGTTCCTGAGAACCAGGGCCAGCTTAACCATGCCACCAAATCAGCATCTGCGGGGGGGCCCACACAGCCAGGGGGCCCCACCCTGACCGACCTAATCCTCCTCCTGAAAAAAACTCCTGCTAGCTTTAAAAAAAAAACAGCATCTCCCAAACTAGAAAGACGGAGCTTTCTTTGTGTGGTTGATTCTCCCAGGATTGTCAACAGGCAAGCCAGCCAGGCGTGTGTCAGAGAGGGGTGAGTGTGTGTGAGAGGGAGGGGTGAGGGGAGGGGGTCATCTCGTTCTCCCCTGCTCTCTCTTCAGAAAGGGTTTCTTTCTTTCTTTCCCCCCTCTCTCCCTTCCTTCCTTCTTTCTTTGCCTCCCTTCTTTCTGACTTTTTGTCACTCTCTTCTTTCTTTCTTTCTTTCTTTCTTTCTTTCTTTCTTTCTTTCTTCCCTTTCCTAACTTCCACATAGATCCCCTCCAGGCCTTCTTTCCAGCTGCTCTTAACGTGTCCTGGTTTCTCTCCCCTTCCTCCCTCCCTTTCCCCCTTGGTCTTATTCAGCTTCCTCTCCTTGCTGCCAACTGAGTTCAACCTGCAAAAGAAATTTGTCTGTTTGCCTATGTGCCTTCAAGTCATTTCTGACTAAGGCGAACCTACCATGGGGTTTTCTAGGCAAGGTTTGTTTAAAGGAGGTCTGCCTTTGACTTCCTTTGAGGCTGAGAGAGTGTGACTTGCCCAAGGTCAGCCAGTGGGCATTCATGGCTGAGTAAGGATTCAAACCCTGGTCTCCACAGTCATAGGGCAATGCTGAAACTTCTACAACACTCTGGCTCTTTTAAGGGAAGAATATAAAGAACATAAATAAAAATTTGGAGTAATATTACTGGGAACAATGCTTTTATTGTTGTCACTAAAACACCAGTATCCTATTAGTGCTATGTGAGAGGCATTGGGTTAAGCAGTGGAACTTAATTTTTTCTTTACCAGGGACCCTCTTTAAATATCTTTTGTTGCCCCAAGACTTAACTGAAGATTTAAAACCCTAATAATAATAGCTAACAACAAAAACAATACAATTACACCATCCATTAACCTTTCCCTCAGAGGCACTCTTGCTTCTTCGTGCATGTTTGTGGCTGGAGTTGATTGAATGGCAATGTACAGGCCAAGCCAGCCAGCCTTTGCCTTGGTTCCTGTCACATGCCTGTACCACTACAGGGAGGAGGTGGGCCAAACAGCCGTCAAGCCTTTGTGGACCCCCTGTGAGGATATCATACAATCATAGAATTGTAGAGTTGGAAGAGACCACAAGGGCCATCCACTCCAACCTCCTGCCATGCAGGAAATCACGATCAAAGATCCCTGACAGATGGCCATCCAGCCTCTGTTTAAAGACCACTGAGCTAGAGAACGCTGGAAAAGGAACAATGCAACCAGACCTTGGGAAGGGTGCTGGCAGGGGGATTCTGAGAGGTGTAATCCAAAAGTAACTTTCCCAGGCTCTGAATGCAGCCTAGATTCATAGAATCATAGGGCTGGAAGGGACTCCAACAGCCATCCCATGCAATCGGTTTCTGCCCTGCAGGAACACACAATCCAAGCATTCCTGACAGATGACCATCCAACCTATGTTTAAAAAAAAACAAAGAAGGAGACTCCACCACACTCCAAGGCAGTGTATTCCACTTCCGAACAGCTCTTACTGTCAGGAGGTTCTTCCTAATATTCAGGTGGAATCTCTTTTCCTGTAGTTTGAACCCATGGCTCCGTGTCCTAGTCTCTGGAGCAGCAGAAAACAAGTTTGCCCCATCCTCAGTATGACATCCCTTCAAATATTTAAACATGGCTCTCGTCCCCTTTTAATCCTTTCTTCTCCATGCTAAACATACCCAGTTGCCTAAGCTGCTCCTCATAGGGCATAATGGCTTCCAGACCTCCCACCATTTTGGTTGCCCTCCTCTGGACATAGAATCACAGAATTGTAGAGTTGGAAGAGACCACGAGGGCCATCCAGTCCAACCCCCTGCCGTGCAGGAATACACAATCAAAGCATCCCTGACAGATGGCCATCCAGTCTCTGTTTAAAGACCTCCAAGGAAGGAGACCCCACCACGCTCCGAGGGTGTTTCACTGCCGAACAGCTCTTATCGTCAAAAAGTTCCTCCTAATGTTGAGGTGGAATCTCTGTTCCCAGAGCTTTGCATTTATTGTTGGGTGTTCTAGTCTCTGGAGCAGCAGAAAACAAGCTTGCTCCATCCTCAATGTGGCATCCCTTCAAATACTTAAACAGGGCTAACATATCGCCCCTTAACCGTCTTTTTTCCAGGTTAAACATATTCAGCTCCCTAAGTCTTTCCTCATAAGGCATCGTTTCCAGACCTTTCACCATTTTAGTCATCCTTCTCTGGACACGCTCCAATTTGTCAATATCCTATTGACACATTCCAGCTTCTCAATACCCTTCCTGAATTGTGGTGCCCAGAACTGGACACAGTCTTCCAGGTGAGGTCTGACCAAAGAAGAATACAGTGGCACTATTACTTCCCTTGATCTAGACACTATACGCCTATTAATGCAGCCTAGAATTGTATTGGCATTTTTTCCTGCTACATCACACTGCTAACTCATGTTTAGCTTGTAGTCCACTCTTTCTTTCTTTTCTTTCTTTCTTTTTTTTTTTTTTTGAGGAAATCTACACCATTACGTTAATTGCTAATTAACAACAAAAAAAAAATTGTTAGTGCCTATAATACAGTTTTTAAACAAAGTTATTGTTGGCAAATTATGTAATACAGTAGGCCCCCTTATCCACTGGGGATTGGTTCTGTGTGGGCATGGATTCTGAAAACTATGGATAATAGTGAACACCATTGAAAATAATGGGACTTCTGGTTTAAAATACCATAGAGTTGCCTTGGAGGGCCTAGAAAATGGCTAGGGAGGACACATTTTCTAGGAAGACTCTATCGTAGGTGTTCTGTTTTGTGTCCCATGGATAATGAATCCATGGATAGGGGGGTCCTACTGTAATCTGAACATCCTGTACTGTGAATAGGTTAGGTTACATTGACCTGAGTTAAACATATGGCCCCCCCAAAATAAAGCATTGCAGGAGCCCCCCCAAATTCCTTAAACCACCCTGCTGAGAACCCTGAACAGACAAAGAGAGATTTAATTTCCTCCCTGCCATTCTCTGGAAGAGATTGGAGTGAAAAGGCAAACCTCCAAATGAGACTGCCCTAGTCTTTCATAGGCAACCTAAGGCTGAGACAGTGTTACTGTCAGGATTTGTGATGACTTAGCTGATCTCCCTTGACTGGAGAGATGCAAAAAACTTTGAGAGATGGCATCGTGTATGAGACAAGTTTCTCTCATGAATGTAGTTTTGTTTCATTTTTGTAGTAGTTAAGTGAAGAAAACTCAGGGTATTTTAATCCACTCATATGTAAATAGTTTTATTGTGCTTTTTTGTGTGTCTTTTCTTTCTTATCATGCAAATTGGGTATGTGAACCCCCTGGGCTCTCAAGAGGAGCTGAGGTGATTTTTTTTTCCCTTTGGTCAAATTGTTTGGGGTGGAGATAGATGATCTCAAGGCGTGTCAATTCTAATAACTCATGGTAACCTGCTTGACTTTTTTTTTTTTAATCTGTTCAGTTTGTGTAGATTTATTTGCTTGGGGTTTAGACATTTTTTGCATCCCACATAATTCTTTTAGGAACTCCTCCCACTTTGTAAGCAATCTCTGTTGGGAAAGAGAATCCCACTGTTTTCAAGGAGTTACTCTATTTTTACATTTGAAGTCTGTTCTTTGACCAGATTGTCTAGAAGGCTTGTCAGTGACCTGTTTGTCTGATATTTGGGAACCCCAATACAGTAGCCTTAGCCATTCTTTTTGCTTATTGTTGTTGTTATTGTTGTTTTTAACTTCTAAAGTCCATGATGCTTTGGTGTTTTGCATAATTTCTCTAAGTTGTTCTCAAAAATAGGCATCCCATAAGCACCAGCCTGAAGACTGAGCCTGAAACTTCTGGAAGTTGCCATTTTCAGACTGCATGCCAATGTGGAACCGACTTCTATCTGCATTCCTTGTGTTCTCTCCACAGCTGGGGTGGGGGGACCCTGAGAAGATTGCTCAGCTGTTGCTGCCAACTCAAGCCTCCTGCAAAGGCCACCCCATTGCTGATTGTCCTTGTTTGTTTGTTTTGGTCTCCTGTCCCCCTTTCCCTCTCCCTCTTTTACTGCCCACATGTACCAAACCCAGGGTCTTAGTTCCTGAAAAGCCTCAAAATCCCCCACTACCATTTCAACCTGCATGCTTCCTCTCCTTTTTTATTTCTGTCGTTTTGTTCTTCTCTACTAGTTTTGGTTTTGAGAAGAACTGCCCCTGAGACTAATTTTCAGACAACACTGTTATAGTGTTACTATTCCACTTTATTTGCTCTGGCTGCCTCCTGTGTAATCCTGGGATTTGCAGTTTAGGGAGGGGCATTTACAACTCTCAGCCAAAGAGCTCTTAGGCCTCACTAAACTACAAACCCCAAAATTCCACAGGAGGAAGCCAGAGCAGTTAAAGTGGAATAGTAACACTATAAAAGTGTAGTCTGAAAATCTCCTAAAGGAAGAGCATAGCTGATGCCAGAGTTTTTGTATGTGCCAAGGCTAGCTGAACTTCACTGCTGTGAGGGGGGGGGGTGACTAAAAAAAATTGATACCCATATCTCTGGAAACAAGGGGGGAGCCACAAAGATCCTCACAAGGCCTGGTCTGGATGCATGTTTTCCTTTCCCCCCTGTACCTTTGTCTATTTCTGTCTTCTTCGGCCCTTCCTCAAATGTTTATATTGCCATTCATGAGAAGTCTTGAAGATACAAGGCGGGGGGAGAAGAAAATCTTCCTCTGTGAACATCCCTGTTCCTGCTGTTTGCCAACAAATCTCATCATGCCAACAAATTGTACTTCTGACTTTGGACTTTTTCAGATGCCCTAGAACCTATCAGGGGAAAGCGGGAGAGGTACCCGGCTATTGTGTGGCAGGGAGTCAGTTTCGGACAATGCTGCCCCCTCTCCCGTCATCCTCCGTGTTACTTCCGTGTTCGATCTATTGAAAAGGCACCACTTTACTCACAAAAAGCTTCAGTGAGTAAAAAATGGCGCGTTTGCAATAGATCAAATATGGAAGTAACACAGACGATGACGGGAGAGGGACGGCGGTGTCCGAAACTGACCGCCTGCCGCGTGATAGCCGTGTACCTCTCCTGCCCTCCTCTGGTGGGTTTTAGGGGGTCTGAAAAAGTCCTTAGAGTATGAATTGATCTGCCTGCGTTTATATTTGCATAAACTGCCCATATTTTTTCCAAACCTGAACTCTACTATGTTCCAGATTATGTACCCCTTAAAAAAAAAAAGTGTGTTTTGTGCTGTTTCAGTGGCATGAGGGAGAAATACATTGGCTGCTTTTTACCCCTGCCACTGCATTTTGTGATATATTTTGTGTTTGCTTTGTGTTTATTGTTTGTTCATTGCAACTGTTTATTACCACTCCATTGCCGTTATTATTATTCAATGCCCACATTGTTACAAGTTGTATTTCTCTCTAGTTCTTTCTTGCTTTCTCCATAGTCAAATTGCTTAGACTTCTTTGTTAGAATTGTTCTAACCTTCAGAACTCATTGACCACTTCAAAGTTAAGGTTTCGTATTGACAAACCTCTATGCCAATGTCTACCATTGCCAGCAATAACTTGAAATGGTTCTGTATTGTTTACATGCCTGCAACCAGCTCATGCTGGTGTGTGTGTGTGTGTGTGTACAGTTGTCCCTCCACATTCACGGATTTAAGTATTCATGGCTTGAAAATATTCTTTAAAAAATAATAATCCAAAAAGCAAACCTTGATTTTGCCATCTTATATAAGGGACACCATTTTGCTATGCCATTGCATATAATGGGACTTGAGTATTCACGGGCGGGGGGGGTGTCCTGGAACCAAACCCCAGCAAATGTGAAGGGGCAACTGTGTGTGTGTGTATATATATATATATATATATATATATAGTTCCAAGTTCACATCTCATTGTCAATGCCTAAAATGGAATATTGTAATGTGACTGTATTTTTCCAACTGGCCTCATTTTCTGTCACTGTTTTTCTTCTAACATGTTATATTTTGTGAGAGCCTAGATAGCACCCACACATAGAATATAGAGTAGTTAGTTCTTGTCTCTATCCCAACTAGACACCTGTCTTGTCACAAGGTTAGGAACATTTAAATTTGCTTTGCATACATTTAAAAGCAAGAGCAGCCTCACCCTTTCCCTCTTACCCTGAGACGAAGAGCAGACACATGGAGTTTCGTATCCATTATGTGTCCAAAACTAAAATTCTTTCTGCAGAAGAATTTGGTTTTGGAGGGGGGGGGGTAGTACAGCTCGCACCCCACTTCCAGAGACCTCAAAAATTGACATATAATAAAATTGGTGTACTAATACATCGGCATATTATTAATTTGGTTCATTAATGTGGCCTTCCACAAGGGAAAAAGCACAGTGGTCTCAGAGAGGACAGCTGATTGCCATGCTTTGCCCTAGGTAAGATTAAGGCTAGAAGTCAAAAGGACACATATCCCACTAGAAAGGGAGATAATGGGTGGACGAATCTTAGGATGCTGATTTTGAAATTTCCTCTCCTTAATCCCCAACCTTAAGACAGAGGTTGCTGAAGCTTTTAAAATCTAATCACTGGACATTAAGGATAGTTTGCAATACATTAGCATTTTCCACACCTATTGTCAAGACTAGGAAACTCATTGTGCAATCCATGAAGGCTCATGAAATGAATTGTTTCAACCCATGAAACATCCACTCCCCTCAGGTGTATTTGGAGGTATAAATGACCCCTAAAAATCTGCCTCATTGGGCACAGCTTCAGTTCCAGAGGACCCTCTGTTTGGCCACTCAGATTCCAGGTTGTATCGCCCCCAACAAATCCTCTTGCTACCCTCTATCTAAGTGTTTCCAGCTGTCTTTCTATAGCCTTGTGTGAATGTGTGTGTGTTTGGTATTATTTTTCTTTAATAAAAACCATACTTAATTTCACGTGTGTGTGTATTCCATCCCCGCTAGTACTGATATACAAAGGTTTCCAAGATTCCCTTGTTACCCCATATCACATTGCTAAAGTCGAGTTGCTGCTAATTTCCCCAACATATTAAAAACTCGATATTTTCATGGAATTTTCCAAGGAGCATTTTGGGTAACAGGTTGGCTGACGTACCTAATTTTGGTTCAAGAAAGAGCTGAAGAACAAATATTTTAATGACCACTTTATCAGATGTTCTCTTCTTAGTATTTGGAATAAATATAAAACAAGAAATACACCTAAAACTCCTACATGGATCTCACCACATTAAGCTTTTTACAGAAGAGAATGTATTCCTGGAATTTGCTGGCTAAAATATGAAAATGTAATAGTTTGGAAAGGTGCCCAAATAGTAATTAAATCTCAAAAGGAATTAAAACAAGAAGGGAGTGAATGTCATTGGTGTTTGTATAGATAAATACGAGAAAAAATAAAAATGGATATTAAAATTCATAGAACTGAGAAGCAAAGATCAGAATTAGAAACTATTTTAATATCAGAAAACTCAAACATTCTGTCCAAATTATACCAAGTATTATTGAAATGGGGGTGTAAGGAAGGAGTAGTTAAGGACCCAATGATCAAATGGGCACAGAATTTTGACCATCATACTGAGTTAAATAAATGGGAGAAACTTTGGAAAGAAACAATTAGACATATTGCATGTCATGATTTATAGGTGATATATCACTCCAGACAAAATAGCATGAATACATAGAGGCTCCAGTAATAAATGCTAGAAGTGTAAATTAGAAGTAGGTACCTTTTCTCACTCTTGGTGGTCTTATACAAAAGCTTAGAAATTCTGGATAATGATGCATACCAACATAGAAAAAATATTAAAGATTCAAACCCTGATGCGATCAAATATTTGTTAAGTATGCTTGAGGATGAACTGGTGGGAAAAAATGAAAAAATATTTTATATGATAGTAATGGCAAGAATTTTGTGTGCTTGGCATTGGAAATTAGATAACATATTCTCTCTAGAAGAATGGTTGGTTAAGTTAATGGAAATGATCTATTTAGATAAGTTGACTCAAATAATAAAAGAGAAAAGAGGAGTATTCACTCTTTGAAAAGGACTGGGAATGTTTAAAATCTCTTATAGGGAGATTGGGCTAATTTGGGATTTTTGAACTGATTAATAATAACAAAATGTTATGGACATGTCTGCTTCAACTTAGAATGTGAAACTTTTGTTGCTGTTATAATTAATTCATCGATTTACGTTAAGACGGCTGAAACTGTATAAGTATCTCCTTGTGTGATTGCTTAATGAGAAACATAGATAGTATGATTGTAAATAGGAAGATACAGATTATCATTAATTAATACTTCTTTTAAAGCAATGTTAAAATGAGTGAGACTTAGAAATGTTCTATTTTATATTCCATAATCTGTTCAATGTATTTGGTTGGTTCGATAGTAATGATTTATTGTTTGTATTTTAAATTGTCTAATATATATATATTTAAATTAATTAATTAACAATTTATCTCCCAGTCCTAGGTCTTCCAGTGTGAAATCTCTTCCATGGAAATTTTATACCTAACACCAATCGAAGTGGGGGCAGGTTGAACTCTTTCCTTCCTCAGAGTTTTATCATTCAGCTGGGAAATAAGATCTGGTGTGGGAAATTCAGGCATTCCACATCTATATGTTGTTCTGTCTATCCATCCCCCAAGGCAAGAGAAGGGAAACAGCTCCTGTTACTCCACAAGAGAGGGACGTCACAGCCATTCTGTCATGACGCTCTGGCCTTTGGTGACCCAATGCCCATGATGGTGACTACTGGGCAAGCTCCCCCCCCCCACAAACTCCCCTGAGGTGTGGAAGGTAGGGCTGGTCCACCCCCAGTTCAAGGGGAAGACTGGGCTGCCAATTGGACCAACTTCTGTCCTTGGAATGGAAGGGGATGCCATCTTGTCTTTAGCTGGGCCTGCCACACATCTGTACACACCGGATCTTTCCTCCCATGCCATCACAAGGGCATCGGGAAATGCCTCAGAGCTTCCTCAGTCCCAGTCTGTTGGGGGTTCAGAACACAGGGAACTTCAGGCAAGGGAGATGAGTATCCAGACCACGTCTAGAAAACACAATTTTGTCAAGGACCCTCAATGGAAGAAGAGGGACCTTCTGGGCACATAAAATCACCCAGAAGAAAATGAATAAGGATCCTTCGGGCTTCCCAGAATCTCTGCCTATGTTCACAATGGAAGGGTTGTTTGCCCCAGTGGGTTTATCACCACAAAAGGGGCTTTGGGTTCCCTCCTTCTCTCTCCTGGTGGCTCCATTCTTGGCTTCGCCTTCTTAGGCTCTTTGCATTTTTAGTCTGCTCTTTCTTCCCTTCAGCACATCCCATATATCCATCCTCCCCACTTCCCAGGACTCCAGGCAATACTCTTCCCTTCCTCTCCCATTAATGTTGCATTAAATTCTATTATAAACTCTCCTATTTATTGTTTTTATTTTATACTTTTACACTTGAAGGCTCCCCTCCTTTAAACTACAGCCCAGTCCACAATCTATGCCTGTCCCTAAAGATTATGAGGAAATGGGGAGAGCCACCATCTTCCTGGAAAGCAAGATAGGGGGTTGGTCACCTTCAACTCCCCCCCCCATTTCCTTTCCTCTGCCTAACAAATATGCATAGGAAGAATGCCCCCACCTCTGCCCACTCTTTATGAGGGAGTTTTGCCAGGGGAAGGAAGGGAGACCAGAGGAAGGCTCAAAGCAAGGCAGTATTTTCTGGGGAACGAGAGTCCTTTCCATTTAGATCAGTGGCTCTTAATCTTTTCTTGAACAGGGGCCTCCTTTAAATATCTTTTATTATCATGGTCCCCCAAAACTTAACTCAAGATTTAAAACCATAAGAACAACAATACTTGATGATGACCATGATGATGATGCTAAACTTACACCATCCATTAAAACTTCCCTCAGACACACTGGAGGGGGAGGGAAGACTTTTTTCCTGCTTCTTCCTGCAGGGTTTGTGGCTGGTTTGGACCAAGCAGCCTTCAACCTTTGGGGACCCACCCTGAGGACACTGCAGACCCCTGGAGTCCCCGGCCCACAGGTTCAGAACCACTGAGGGATCATACTCCCCCACCCCCAGAGCTCTCACACCTCCTCCCTGCAGCAGCCTCTTCTCTCCTCTCCCCACAAGCAGATTCAAAAGTTTCCCTCCACCACCCCCTTTCCAGGAATAGGGAGGCTGGGGGGGGGGCTCTCCCCAATTCCCATCATTTCTTCCTCCTCCTTTTAAAACTGCATTCCCTGCCATTCATGGCTACTGGGGTCTTCTGGCATCCCATAATAGGCCCCCACCCCACCCCCACGCCTCATGAAGACCCCAAACCAGACCCAGAACCAAATAGACCCCCACACACTGGGCCAGCCAGGACCTTCTCCCCTTTGAACCCCTCCCCTCAATCTCTCCTCCCCACGGAGACCCCTAAGGGGGGGGGGAGAAGGGATCTGCAGCATCGGGGGGGGGGACAAAAGGCTGCTCTCCAAAATTCCCCCCCTCCAGTCCCCCTCCTTCCTCCCCACAGGAGCGAATTTGAGGGTCTCTCCCCCACCCCACCCCTGACCTCTCCTCTCCCGCCTCCTCCACCCACTTGGGAAGCCAGAGAGAGGCAGACCCCCCTTTTTGGCTGACAGTCCTCCAGAGCAGCGAGCTCGGATTCCTAGAGAGGCAGGGGGAAATGTTACGGGGGGGACATTAAGAGGGGGGGCCCTCTGCTGGAAAGGGGTCCCTGTGAGTTTTCTTTCCAGGGGGAGGCAAGGCGGTGCCTGAAGGAGGCGGGGGAGGAGAGGCAACCTGGGGAGGGCCCCCAAATATGCACCAATATAAAAGAACCCTTCCTGAAGGTCCCCCCAGCCCTGACCCCAAAAGGGGAGCCTCTTCCCCCCTCCTCCCCCCAGGAGCACATTTGGGGATCCTCCCCCTGGTTCCCTCTCCCCTCCCCTCCCTTGAGTGAGCAGAGGGTCCTTCCCTCTTGGTCCCCCCCGTATTTCCCTCTCCCTCTTCTCTGGGAAGGAAAAGAGGCTGTCAGTCCTCCAGGAGCAGAGAGCTCCACTTCCCAGAGAAGCCGGAAATGCTAATGAGGGGGGATGAAAAGAATGACGGCATCCCTGATATCATTTCCGGAGGGCGGGGCGAAGGTCTTCTTCAACTTCCTGGATCGGGAAGGAAGGGGGAATGTTTTTAGGGAAGAGGTTGAAGGAGGAAGGTAAGAGGGGTTGGGGTAAGGGGGTGGAGGGACCCCCAAATTCGGGTTTGGGGGGCTGGAAGGAAGGAGAGGGAAGCCCCCTTTGGGTGTCAGGACTGGGGGGGTCTCTTTGAGGGAGGGAGCCTTGGTTGGGGGGTCAAGGAAAGGAAGCCCTCTCCTCCCCCCCCAAAAAAAGGCCTCTCTATGGGGGGGCTTCGTGAGGATTAGATATTTGGGGGAAGGGGCCTTGGGGGGGAGAGAAGGGGGCTCCGTTGCTTCCACTGCAGGAACCCCCCCCACCGAATCCCCCTCCCTCCAGCCCCCCTCCTCGCAGGAGCGAATTTGGGGGTCTCTGTCTCCCCCCCCCCCCACATACCCCTGACCTCTCCTCTCCCGCCTCCTCCGCCCACCTGGGATGCCAGAGACAGGCAGACCCCCCTTTTCGGCTGACAGTCCTCCAGAGCAGCGAGGTCTGCTTCCTAGAGAGGCAGGGAAAATGTTACGTCGGGGGAGATTAAGAGGGACGGACCCTCTGCTCATTTCCGGAAGGGGTCCGTCTGAGTTTTCTTTCCGGGGGAGGAAAGGCGGTGCCTGAAGGAGGCGGGAGAGGAGAGGTAACAGGGGGAGCCCCCCAAAAATATGCACCTGGGGAGGGGGAAGAGCCCCCCCTTTGGGGTTCATGGCTGTGGGGGGGGATGGAAGGTCCTCTGGGGGGACGGGGATTGGGTGGGGGCCCCCTTCTCTCTCCTTCCCCCCAAGAGGCAATGAGGCCTCCTCTCCCCTCTTGGGGGTCTCCATGGGGCCTAGAGATTGGGGAGGGGGTTCAAAGGCGAGAAGGTCCTGGCTGGCCCAATGTGTGTATGTGGGGGGGTATTTGGTTCTGGGCCAGGTTTGGGGGTCTTCCTGAGGCCTGTGGAGGGGTGGGGGACTATTATGGGATGCCAGAATGCAGTTTAAAGGGGGAGAGAAGGAGGCAGAGAAGAGAGTTTCTGGGAGAGGCAGGAAATGTGGGGAATCATGTGTGTGTGTATGGGGAGGGGGAGAAGACCCCCGAGCCTTTGTATTCCAGGAAAGGGGGTGTGCGAAGGAAACTCTTAACGTTTTTTTGGGAGGGGGTGTACAAGGCAAGAGGCAGCTCCAGGGAGGAGAAAGAGGAGGCAGAAAGAAGAGTTCATGCTCCAACTCCTGTCAGAAGTCTGAGGCTGGCTTGACCTGAGGAAAGGGATGGAGGTGACCGTTATCTAAATGTAAAGCCCCCCCCCCCAATGTCAGACAAGACATTCAGTACAAATTGCACAGAGTGTATGGGATGGGTGAGGGAGGACAATTGAAAATTAATAAATGGATGCTGAAGTATATATAAATGGATTTTTAAAAAACTGCTTTTTAATTTGAAAGCATTTTAATATCATAAGTTGTTCAACACTGTTTTAATCTTGCTGTAGATAGCATTGAACTACAGTTTTAGGAGACAGGAGGAATATTGAGACAAATAAACAAATACATAATTGAACAATGTTTGCATAATTTTGAAATGTTTCAAAACCGAGACTTTTCTGCCTGAGGCCAGAGGGGAGAAGACTAGGCATTTCCACCTTCCCATTGAGTCTTTCCCCAGCACTGGCTACAGGGCAATGCCCACATTGCCCTGAGGACCATGGGAGAGCTGGGGGTGGGTTGGGGGGGTCAGGTTACGACCTCTTAACTTCCTCCAGTCCCTCTTTGATCTCTCTGCCCTCAAAGAAGAGCCACAGCACCCACCCTTCCAGTCAGTGAGGGTCAGGATCCTGTTTCCCCCTTTCCATGTTAGAACTTTTCTCTCTGCACTGGTGGAATGGGGCTGGGGTCTCCTCCTCAGTTTAGTGACATAGATGGGGCCATCCCCCAGCCCAAAGGAAAGCTAAATCCACCCAAGACCCTTCCCACTACCAGGGGTTAACAATCACCAAGAACTCTGACTTTGTCTTCCAGGGAGGCTGCAATATGGTTCCTTCCCCAGTCACTCCAGATCCTACCACCTAATTTTCCGTTACCCCGTTCTTCATTGAGAAGGGGCATTATCCCATACAAACAAACAGTTGGAAGAGACCATGAGGGCCTTCCAGTCCAACCCCGTGCCCTATAGGAAAACACAATCAAAGCATTCCTGACAGATGGCCATCCAGCCTCTGTTTAAAAACTTCCCAAGAAGGAGACTCCACCACACTCTGGGGCAATGTATTCCACTTCTGAACAGCTTTTACTGTCAGGATGTTCTCCCTAATGCTTAGGTGTAATCTCTTTTCCTGTAGTTTTAAGTCCGTTGTTCCAGTCTCTGGAACAGCAGAAAACAAGCTTGCTCCCTCTTCAATATGACATCCTTTCAAATACTGAAACATGACTATCATGTCACCTCTTCATAGAATCATAGAATTGTAGAGTTTGAAGAGACCACGAGGGCCATCCAGTCCAACCCCCTGCCATGCAGGAAATCTTGATCAAAGCATCCCCGACAGATGGCAATCCAGCCTCTGTTTAAAGACCTCCAAGGAAGGAGACCCCACCACGCTCCGAGGGTGCCGAACAGCTCTTACTGTCAAAAAGTTCCTCCTGATGTTGAGGTGGAATCTCTGTTCCTGGAGCTTGCATCCGTTGCTCCGTGTTCCAGTCTCTGGAGCAGCAGAAAACAAGCCTGCTCCATCCTCAACGTGACACCCCTTCAAATACTTAAACAGGGCTATCATATTGCCTCTTAACCGCCTTTTTTTCCAGGCTAAACATACCCAGCTCCCTAAGTCTCTCCTCATAAGGCATGGTTTCCAGACCTTTCACCATTTTAGTTGCCCTTCTCTGGACATGCTCCAATTTGTCAGTATCTTTTTTGAATTGTGGTGCCCAGAACTGGACACAGTATTCTAGGTGAGGTCTGACCAAGGCAGAATAGAGCAGCACTGTTACTTCCCTTGATCTAGACACTATACTTCTACTGATACAGCCCAAAATCGCATTGGCCTTTTTAGCTGCCGCATCACACTGTTGGCTCATGTTCAACTTGTGGTCTACTAGGACTCCTAGATCCCTTTTGCACGTAGTCTCATTCAGCCAGGTCTCTCCCATCCTATATTTATGCATTTCATTTTTCCGCCCTAAATGCAGTACTTTATATTTCTCCATATTGAATTTCATTTTGTTAGCTTTGGCCCAGCTCTCCAGCCTATCCAGGTCATTCTGAATTTTGATCCTGTCCTCTAGGGTATTAGCTACTCCTCCTAATTTGGTGTCATCTGCAAATTTGACAAGTATGCCCCTAATTCCCTCATCCAAGTCATTAATAAAGATGTTGAATAGCACTGGGCCCAGGACAGAACCCTGTGGCACCCCACTGGTCACATCTTTCCAAGATGAAGAGGAGCCATTGCTGAGCACCCTTTGGGTTCGGCCAGTCAACCAATTACAAATCCATTGAACTGTTAACTTGTCTAGCCCACATTTTACAAGCTTGTTTGCAAGAATGTCATGGGGAACCTTGTCTTCTCCATACTAAACATATCCAGCTCCTTAAGCCATTCATTGTGGGTTCCAGACCTTTCAAAGCAACAAAAGGAGTATACTAATAGGATTATGTAACTAGTATGTTAATATGTCTAATTATAAACATAAATTGATATACAACAATATAGTATGGTTTTACTATATAATTGATTCAATTTAGTACAATTTAATCCACAAACGTAGCTTATTTCAGCATGAAAAACAGCTTGTTCCAGCATAAATAATTTGACAATGTATTTTTACAAACACAAATGGCTTAACACATCATAATAGTCCTCATTGACTTAATGAAGAATATAAAAAATCCAAAACAGCTTTTTTGCAGCATGTATTAACAACAAATAAAACAAATGACCAATTCTATTTGGCTTAATACAGCATGAACTACTAAAACTACTTTTTGCAGCATATATATAAGAAATGACCACACTCAAAACAGCTTTTTTGCAGTATATATAGCCAGCTTTTTATAGCATATATAACAAACAACTTTTATCTGGCTTCTTTATCCAGTTGTTTCGATCCTACTTGATCTTCATTAGTGTCTTTATCACCAGTGTATTTAATATTTGTAGTAGTCTTTCCTATATTAATATAAAATCTATCTATCTATCTATAGAATTCTCTTGGGTATGTTGCCATTCCCAGTGTCCTGATTGGCTGCTTAGGAAACCCACCCAACCAATTATAGTGCTCTGTTGCCTGGCTAATCAGATGCTTGAGGGCATTTTTCAGCAGCACCTCCTTGACCTACAGCCACATCTTTGCCTGTTGAGCTGCAGTAACTAAATATGCAGCCAGTTCCCCTTACTGTCTTAATATATATGCATGGAGAAAAATAATTTTGCTTTCTATCTGTCTCCCACCCTCTTCTTTCTTCATTACCCTGCTGTACTACTTTGCAAGGTAGGTTCCCCCCCCTTCCTCTCTTCTTCATCCCTTCTGCACCCAAAACCTTAAGCCCTTTCCCTCCTCCTTCTGTCAGTGTAGCATTGCTTTAAGTGCAAAAGGAAAACTGTTGGAGCAACAGACCACAGACTAGCACAGCTCAAGTGGGTTTGTTCACAGCTGTGGCTAGGCAGAGGGATGACTAGCAAACACTCCTATATAGCCAAAGCGCACAATGCATTATGTGTGGGTTGGTGTTGTGGAGAAAGAGGGGTGTTGCTGTTGAGTTTGTTAATGAGGTTTGCTGGTATATACTATATTTGTTTACACTGAAACTGAAGATAAAAGACTTCCAGATATTTTTGGATGAACATTCACTGTCTGTAAGTCTTTTGGTGTGTGAAAATGGGTCAGAGCTGTGGAACAGCTGCTAGCTGAAGCCTTTGTTTTTGTGCCCTTTCTGCTGTGTGTTTCTGCTGTTTTGACTACTCCTGGGTTAGTTTGTCCCCAGGTTGTACATGGTGCCTCTCTGAGCCTATACTGAGTGGACACCTTCTGTCCTGAGGAATTTATAGGCTGCAAAAAACAACAACCTGGAAATGAGTGGGAAGCCGCCCTGGGGTTCCAGGCCCACTTTTTTGTCCTTGACTACTAACCCAATTTTTATGATGCTCTGTGAAGCATCTAAGCCTTTAACTCTCATTTTATTTAAAGGGACAGTGTCCTGTTTTGCTTATAGTACTCCCTACATAGACACCCAATTATGGCTGTGAAAGTAATATTTAGAGGAACACAGATAAATCCATTCTGTCGTTCAAACCATCAGGTTGCATGGATTTTACTTTGTATATCCACAATGTTTCTCTTCTAAGTAACAATATATTAGCCATGTTAACATGAGTGGATTGGTCCTGAAACCACTCTATAACAAAAAACTTAAAGGAATCAGGTGAGTGATTTAATGTAGTAAAATGATCCACTAATGGGTTATCTGGAATCTTGTTTTTGGTTTTACTCCTGTGCTGTGCTCTGTGATTCTGGTACAGATATTTCTTTCAGTTTTTCCAATGTAAAGTAAATTGCAAGGACAAATTATTATATAAATGATATGTGTGGAACTATTTGTAAAGGAGTGCAATTTAAATTCAAACCCTGTTTTTGGATGTTTGAACTTAATGCCTGTTTACAACTATTACAGTGACCACGGTATTTCTGTCCTGTGGGTCTATGTGTGTGTAAAACTGTGTGCACCAACAAATCTTTCAAATTTTTAGTTCTCCAAAATGCTATATTAGGACAAACCTTACATCCACGTATGTGATTAACCAAATGCTGGTGTTTTATTATTAATTTCCTGATGTCCTGAAATGCTTGGTTAAATGTAAATACTCCAACTATTCAACCTGAGTAGAACTTAAAATGTTCAAACATCCAAAAATAGGGTTTGAATATAAATTGCACTCCTTTACAGGTGAGGTCTGACCAAAGCAGAATAGAGTGGTTCCTATTACATCCCTTTATCTAAACACTATACTCCTATTGATGCAGCCTAAAATTGCATTGGCTTTTTAGTTGCCCCATCACACTGTTCATGTTCAGCTTGTGGTAATGTAATGGCAGGGGGTTGGACTGGATGGCCCTTGTGGTCTCTTCCAACTCTAGAATTCTATGATTCTGTGATTCTTTTCACATGTACTGATAAAAATGTTGATAAAGATATTGAATAACACTGGGCCCAGTTCACACATTTGACATGCTAGGCCCTATTTTCCTTTAGTAGAATGGGTCAAGGAGAGGTTTCTCTCCACAGCTGGAGGCAGGGGGAGGGAATGAGAACATCATCTCACACCCAAAGAGATAAGGATGTTTTGAGACACCATGGCACATGGCGTGATAATTGGCGTGAGAAAATCTCCCCTTGTTAATTGGCTTGAGAAAGTTTCTTTTCTCACCCACTATGTTTGCAAAGCTTCAATGAGAGAAATACATATAAGGTGGGGTCTAGCCTCCCTCCTCTCACTCCCTCAACCACTCACCACCCACATGTAAAACAATGCAATATTTTTACTGTGTGAACCTTTCAAAACTACTATAATGGTGTATGTTACACTGGGTACAGCTAGCTTGTTTGAATTCTTCTTTGGTGATTTCCCCCTTTTTCCATTTCTTGTATATGCCTCTTTTAAATCTTAACTCAGTTGAAAGTTCCTTAGACATCCATCCTGGTATCTTTAGATACCTCCCATTTCCCTCCTCATTGGAACTATTTGAAGTTGTGCCCTTAATATCTCACTTTTAAGAAACTCCCATCCATCATGAACTCACTTTTCTCTTAGTGTTCCTAACCATGGGATCACACACAGTATTTCCCTTAATTTACTGAAATTAGCTTTCTTAAAATCAAAAATATGTGTCTGACTATGCTTGGCTTCCCATTTCCACTGTATCACAAACCCCAGGAGAACATGGTAACTCCCACCTAAGGATCCTGCCACTACCACTCCATTGACCAGGTCATCCCTGTTGGTTAGGATCTTATCTAAAATAGTTGTTCCCCTCATTGCCTCTTTCACTTTCTGGACAATGAAATTGTCTGCAAGGAAAGTGAGGAATTTGTTGGACCTTATAGTCTTGGCAGTTTGACCTCCAATAGATATCAGGGTAGTTGCAGTCTCCCATCAGTGCTATACCTCTCCTTTCTTAATTTGTGGTCAACTGTTCTAGGAAGTCATAATTGAAGTTCTCAGTCTGGCTTGTCCTCATCCCAATAATCTCCCCGCCCATTGCCACTTCCCTTGTGAGGGTTAATTAAAATAAACTCCCTCTTTGGCTTCTGAGTGACCAAAAGGATCTTCATTCTCCAGAAATCCCCAAAACTAACAAAAACCAAGGGCAATTTTTCCTACTAGGACAACACTGCTTTGCCAAGAAAGTTTTCCCTTTGCACCACTCCACCACCATGGGCCACACAGGGACTGGAGAAGAGCTGGTGTGAATGTTTTCCTTTCTTCATTACCTACACCCCATAACTTTTTAGGCTCCCTCCTGCCATCAGACGCTCCAAGCTCCTAAACCATGGCACTCAAAGGGGGGGACTTTTTGTTCTTCTGCCCCCTTATTAAGCCAAGCTTTCTGCCATCATTCTTACTCCCTTCCTGCCCCCCTTATGTTCATCTCCTTCCTCCACCTTCTCCTTCTGAATTGGGGATACAACACACAACTTCCATCCTTCCCCCGACGTTAATATTTCTTCCCTTCTTGGAGGCTGAGTTTGTTGTTGATTTCACTCTTGGAGGACAAAGAAGCTTCCAGGGAAAAACACTTTGATTAAATACATAAAGGCTCACTTGGCACTCAGCTTCCTTCCAGGAAAGCCTGAGAGATAGTAATGGCTTTTGGTAGGGTATATATGTGTCTGTGTTTGAATACGTATGGATCTTAGAAATAAAAAAAATAATACTAGTTCTGCTACTGAAGCTGTTTTTACTCTTTGTGCCCCAGGCTACCTCTGAAATCAGGAGGGAAGAGGGCTCTGTCTCTGTTTTCTTCGTTGGATCCAGTTTAGTTTCTGTGGCCCTCCAGATGTTGGTGGACTACAATTTGCATCAGCCCCTTGGATAGTAATTAAATTAGTGGTGCTGAGAATTGTAGTCCACCAACACCTGAAGGGCTGCAGGATTCCCACCCCTGCTTTAGGGCTAAATTTCATGAGTAATCCCAGCTAGAGGGGGTTTTCTTTTTGCTTTTGTTTGTCTGATGAGGAAGGAAGGAACCCAACAGAAGAGCCTTTTGCTGCCATTCTATGCTGTCAGGCTGGCTTCAACCAAGGGCAGCCCGAGGAGACCCTGTTATGAACAGGCTCAACCAGGTCTTGCAAACTGAACATTTTGGCTTCCTTGAGTGTGCTCTTTTTCTTTTCATGCTGCCTTCCACTTAACTGACCATCATCATCTTTTCCAAGGAGTTATGCCATGTTGCCATGTGTCCAAAGTACAACAGTATCAATTATTTTGTCTTCTAGGGAACGTTCGGGCTTGATTTGCTCTCAGAGCCATTGAATTGTCTTTTGGGTGGTCCATGGAAGACTGTATGAACACTTACATTTGTATTTCTTCAGGTATGCATTGGTCCAAGATTGGCCTGCCTGGTCTCCAGACTTGGGGAGAGTCTCTGCTGAATTCCTCCTCCATGGAAGACACTTCAGGAAAGATGCCCTTGGAGCAGGTGAATATTCACACCTTCCTTCTTAGTGATGGAGCCATCAGGAAGGGTTTGCAACAGACAACCCTAAATGGTTGATACCAGAGGCAGAAGCACTTCCCTCCCTAGAGTGTTCTTCAGTTTAGCCTCCCAAGAACCGAACCCTTGCAATCTGGGATGCAATGGGTGGTCAGAGATCATCCTGTGTCCTGCAGTGGCTCAGTTGATCAGTGCTTGCTGCCATCTTGTCCTTGCTTCACCTCCCAGCCAGTCAGGCCCAGGGTGGTGGGACTGGTCTTCCTGCCAATGGTGGCCCCACAGTATCCCTCAGGCTTGTCAACAGGACTTGCTCTATACCTGGGTTAGCATTAAATCTGTGGCGTTTAGGCAAGGTTGGTCCACCATTTTGGTGGAGGGAGGCACCTGGTTTTAAGCCATCAGGAAAGGCAGCATATTCTAATGACTTAATTTGTGGTTTTCCTATTTTTACTGTCAAGGAAGGGAAGAGACTCTTGTGATATTCTTTGCCTTATATGCTAAAAGTTCTCAACCACACAGGCTGGAAATCCAAAACATCTCCTGGTTGGGTGAGGTTGCCCTAGATTTATGCCAGTTAATAATACAGATTAGGAAGACCAGTGAGGAGAAGTTTCCAAACCCATGTTGTAACCTTGTCTTTTTCCTCATCCACTATTCTTCAATGTACAGGGAGTTAAGGAAAAGAAATTTTAATTTCTCCCAACATGTCCCACTCTATCTGTATTTTGAAGCTATCAAATAATATTTGGGGTGCACCATGTCTATTTCTCTGCTTTTGATAAGTCACTCTCTGGATGAAGGATATTTTCTGTTGCAGGTGACTTTTGCGGATGTGGCTGTGTACTTCTCAGAGGAGGAATGGAAATTGTTAGATTGGAAGCAAATATCTTTTTACGAGGGGGTCATGAAGGAAAACTTTGAGAATGTGTCCTCCCTGGGTAAGAAACTTGAATTCATTGCCCTTCCTATGGAGACTGTGGCCCTTTCATACTATACTGTCATAACACTATGATTCCACTTTAACTGTCATAGCAACATTCTGGGGAACCTGGGGATTTGTAGTTTAGTGAGGCGCTAGAGCTCTCCGGTTACCAACTACCCTTCCTTAAACTGCCTATCCTTCGATTTCATACGTACGAACTATAGCAGTTAATGTTTTTTATCTCCAAATGCCCCTCAAAAAACCCAAGAGCAATTTTTGCAAGTTTTTGAGCCTTATCTGACAGGAGAGAAACCATATGTATGCCAGATCCAATTTTTTATCCATATGAGTACATATTTATGCGCATGCAAACTCCTGATGAGGATGAGCATATGCACCCATGTTATAAAACTACTGTTTTTGTGACAAGGTTCTTTTGATCTAGAGAGAGAGAATAAGGTTCAACCACTAGGATTATAGGAAAAGACCATTACTTGGACACCAGATCTGGTTTTAAACACTCTTTTCATGTAACATTTATTAGACATACATTAAACATGGTATCAGACATTTATTAGACATGCATTAGACATTTGTTAGACATATACAATCACGTGCAACATTTATTATGCAAACCCACATGACTTTTGGTACCAAGAGTTTCATTCACTCACACACTATACTCACAAACAGGCACCTCAGGAAAATTAGATTTTCATAGGGCTACAGATGCAAGTTTAGCACTTAAACTTGCATGATCAGTGGTCGAAAGTCTCTTGTTATTATAGTCCTTTTCAGCTGAATCACCTCTGGGCTGTCATCCAGCCAAAACCTGCCCACCACATTCCTTGCAGGCTGCAAACAGGTGTTCCTTTGATGTTAATCAGGTCTGCCTTTCCTGCCATTTCCACCAGAGACGGAACTGATATTGATCTGGTCAATTCTGCTTGTCATATCCACTTTTAGCAGTAAAGAAAGGTCAGACAGAGTTCTTCCTTTCTTTGCCTCCTTGCTTCAAGGGTCACATATCATGCATTGCGAGAATCTCCATTTTAGGTAGCCTGTTTATCTTCAGCCTTCAAGGCCCATACATCACATTCATAACATATTGTAACATATATATTGTAACACACATGCAAGCAAAACTCCTGACTGGGACAAGGAGAGATGTGTGTTCTTCTCCCTATCCCACCCTGAGTGCAACTGCACAGCTTGTCCAGTGTGATCAGCCTCAGCTCCCTTCCCTCCCTCAATTCACCACCACATCATTTGTCTGAACACCCATCCCACCCCCTTTTCAGTTTTAGCACACTTCTTCTGCAGGTGTCTTCTGCAGATATACTGGCTTATGCCTCCAGCTTCACTTTGCTTTACCTCGCTCCACACACTCCTTCCTTGCTCCCACATACCTGAATGCTCTCTATTTCTTCCTCTGCACTTCCAACTTTCCCACCTACCCTCATGTCCTCATTCAGCATTTCAGATTCATCATCTCATTCTCATCTCATTCTCTTGCCATCCTGTTTTACACTCACACAAACACACAAGGAGGGTGCCTCATGTATTGAGAATAGCTGTAAACTTCACAAATGTTAATGATTGGTTTGGATTAAGTGCTGCAAACCAGCTCAGGTCCTTGTTTTCAGACCAATCAAGGGGTTCCATTTAACAATTGTTACTAATATCCATGAAGCGGGGAGGGAAGGGGGACACTATAGCTCCTCCTTGTCTGGTGTTTCTTTTCCTTCTTGAGTTTGTTAGAACCATGGTTGTTCCCTGAGGTCCTTCATCTTTGTATGCTGAGATTCAGTCTTCTCTGTCGTCCTTATTTATAGGAGATAACTGGTGGAGAACAAAAGTATGCATGAAGTGCAGGAGGTGTTTTAGGCAGAAATTTGGTCTTGCCAGATACCTGAAAACTCACATGAAAGAAGAACATGGTACCACCAAAGATCTGTACAAATGCACTGTGTGTGGGGAATGTTTTCCTTACAAGTCACATCTTGTGGGTGACAAAAGAGCCCAAGCAAGAAACAAACCATACAGATGCCAGCAGTGCGGGAAATGTTTTGCTCATAAGTCATATCTTGAGCGTCATCTGACAGTCCACACAGGAGAGAAACCATACAAATGCCAGCAGTGTGGGAAATGTTTTCCTCACAAGTCAGCCCTTGTGAGTCATCAGAGAGTCCACACAAGAGAGGAAACATACAAATGCCAGCAATGTGGGAAATGTTTTCCCCACATTTCAACCCTCATGACTCATCAGAGAGTACACACAGGAGAGAAACCATGCAAATGCCAGCATTGTGGGAAATGTTTTGCTTGCAAGTCACACCTTAATTTTCACCTGAGAATCCACACAGGAGAGAAACCATACAAATGCCAGCAGTGTGGGAAATGTTTTGCTCAGAAGTCCAACCTTAAGAGTCACCTGAGAATCCATACAGGAGAGAAACCATACAAATGCCAGGATTGTGGGAAATGTTTTGCTCAGAAGTCACACCTTGAGAATCACGTGAGAGTCCACACAGGAAAGAAACCATACAAATGTCAGCAGTGTGGGAAATGTTTTGCTCACAGGTCAGGTCTTGTTACTCATCAGAGGAGCCATACAGGAGAGAAACCATACAAATGCCAGCAGTGTGGCAAATGTTTCGCTCACAAGTCACACCTTAAGAGTCACCTGAGAATCCACACAGGAGAGAAACCATACAAATGCCAGCAGTGTGGGAAATGTTTTGCTGACAGGACAGGCCTTTTGAGACACCAGATGGTCCACACAGGAGAGAAACCATACAGATGCCAACAGTGTGGGAAATGTTTTGCCCTGAAGTCAGTCCTTTTGAGACATCAGACTGTCCACACAAGAGAGAGACCATACAAATGCCAGCAGTGTGGGAAATGTTTTGCTTGGATGTCACATCTTAAGAGTCACCTGAGAGTCCACACAGGGGATAACGTATATAGATATGAGCAGTTTGGAAAATGTTTGGTCAGAATTCAACCCTTTTGAGGAATCAGAATGCCCACATTGCAGAGGAAATGGAAGTATGAAATACTTTTTGTTTGGAGAGACAGTACATGTACATTATTTCTTGTGAAACTATTATGCAAGTTGAATTTCCCTTATCTGAAATGTTTTGGACCAAAGGGGTATTGGATTTTGGAAAATTTTGAATTTTGGAAAACTTGAATATAGATAATCAAACATCTAGGAGATGGGGATTAGAGGGAGAAGTGAAAAAGGAACCCACAGTGGCATGGCAGAGAATGGAGAGAGGTTGGCTAAATGAGTTAAGGAGATGAGAAGGAAAAGATAAGGAAGGATGATTTAACAGAAAAGAGAGTTGAAATAGACAGTTTGGAAGCATGAAATAGGCAGAATATAATGGGATGGTGTATGGAGACTTTGAAAAAGGGACTACATAATGTGATAGCTGTAATATTGTAATAGAAAGAGCCAAAAATTGAGTAATATTAGAAACAGAGTAATAATAATTAAAATAAGAAGGGGAACCAGCAAAGAACGCAGTCCAAAAAAAATCTGACATGGTGTAAGCCTTGTGTGAGATGGTTGGGGTGCACGCTGCCTGTCGCCCCAATTCACCTCAGCCCGGGGAGTGACACATTGCCCAACGCCGGCTGAGCCAGCAGGCTGGGATGGCAGAAGGAGGAATAATTCTAGTATTTACATAGTCTTCCCTCCTATGCGTAATAGTATTCCCCCACCCTGGAGTCTTATTCAAGTTGATCCTCTGTTTAGTCATTTGTGGGAGGGAGGGAAGGGAGCAATTTTTTGTATATTAGGAGCTATGGGTGATTTATTATGTAATATGTGTTACGTAAAATTATTAACATTAATAAAATGTTTTGAAAAATAAAAAATATTTTTAAAATTATGCATGAAACAAAGTTTGTGTACACTGAATCTCCAGAAAGCAAAAGTGTCAGTATCTCAGCTACCTATGTGGACAATTTTGGAATATTTTGGAATTCCAGATAAGGGAGACTCAACCTGCTATCACCTTCAGTGCTTCAGAGAATGTGCTTTTAAAGTGTCTTGCATTTAAATGTTCATTCAACAAACTTTGGAACATCTTTTTTTCTTAGCTGCCCATCCAAAGTCAATGAAACATGGCATCAATCATGGTATGTTTATTAGAGATGTACTCCCCAATTTCAACTGCTTGAGACCATGAAGGCAGATTTTATGTTCAAATAATTCTAGAGACTGCAGTTCTACATGGGACTGAAAAGGTATTTCTCCTCCCTTTCTGGCCCCACATTGACACACAATGTCCACTGACTTCCAAGTTAAATGCTGACATCTTTCTGTCCTCAGGACTTGAATGTTGGGTGGAAAGGATCATGGATTTTTAAAAAAGTTTTCCTCCCTCTAACATGCTTTTCCTGGCTTTTGTAGTGCTCAGGCCCCCAGTTTAGGCTCTGCTTTAATCCTCCATGGGGGTGGGTGAGCAGGCAGGGGCCTGTCTTGGTTAGGTGTTCTTGTTTTTTGTTATTTTTTTCTGCAGGAAGTGATTTTTCAGCTTCCAAGTAATCTCGTGGAAGATTGCACCACTCCCATGTAATACAGCAGGACTGGTGGACTTGGTGAGAGCCACTACAGTAGGATCCCTGTATCCACTGACTCATTATCCACTGATTCAATTATCCATGGGACACAAAACAGCACACCTTCCATAGAGCCTTCCTAGAAAATGTGTCCTCTCTAGCCATTTTCTAGGTCCTCCAGGGCACTCTGGTATTTTAAACCAGAAGTCCCATTATTTTCAATGGTGTTTGCTATTACCCAGTTTTTGGTATCCGTGCCCCCCACCCCAGAACCAATCTTCAGCAGATACGGGGGTCCTACTGTATATGGAAGCTCAGCCTTCAAGGCTGTTTTGTGAAATATATTTTGCCTAGAAGAGGTGGTTAAAAAGTGTTTACTGTGCAATTTTGCTAGTTTTTGCCTTACTCCCACCCAGTTTTCTGTGTCTAGAGTGTGTGGCTTGTGCTTTGCAGACAGAGGAGAGATGACATGACTTAGTTCCCTCTCCACCCTCCACATCCAGCCTCCACGTTGCCCCATTGTCTGTCTGTCCTGCCTCCTGTAGGCACCATCCCCCCTCCTCTTCTAGTCAAGGAAGCTCAAGGGACCCCTCCCCCCCAGGAATATGGGGGGGCTTTCTCTTCTGTCACTCCCAAAACTTTTTAGCCACTCCTGCCTCCCTCAGAAGCTTTCTGTCCTTAATGGACCCTTTTAACCCTTCCCAGTTTATTTCCTTCAGATTTGTGCCACAATAAAACTATTTTGCCCCTTCACAGGACTGAGTCTCTTGTGTACATCAAGCAGTAACAGGGCCAATGAAATCCTTTTCAATTCTAGGGTATAACACAACAAAATCATGGTGGGGTAGGGGGGACTGTCCAGGGTACCCACCAGTTGGATTGTGAATAATCCACAAAGTGGAGTTTCAGAGAGTTTGGAGGAGGGGGCTGAGAGCCAGGGAAGGTTTTTGCCTACCTCACCTCCTTCAGGGGAATAAATCTATATCTGCATAGGAGAGTATAAAGTATATTGTGTAGTAATTTTTCAGGATCAGTCATCTTTCCTGAAGTCTCTGTGAGCATGTTTAAATTCTGAAGTAAATAGAAAGACAGGACACAGCGATGACACACCTCTCCTTTATTTTATGTGTTAATTTAGTACTCGGGTTGTGTTTTTTTTCTTTTATAAGTGCCATGGCTGGCTTCATTGCTCTCCTTCCTGGTTTAAATAAATTTTGACAAGCCAATTTCATCAAGTTTTCGCCATAGCTAACTCAGACTCTTAAACCCAATGTTATTCCTAAACCTGACTGTGACTCTCTTCAACCCTTATCCTCACCCACACTCCACTCTCCCATCTCCAGACCGACAGCCTTCTGCAAATCCCTTCAAACCTTCCACCAATCACCTCTTACCCTGAACATTCGATTCACTCAACCCTCCCACCATCTCCTTACCTGATTGCCTCTATTACAGAGAACAGACATCGGCAAAGGACCTCAATCTCCAATACCAACCCCCAGCCCAGCAACATTTTCCACAAAAGGTCCATGATATCACAATGCACAGCAAGAACAAATGGGGAGAGATTTGGGTGGCAGGTACAGATGGGTCTGGACTTAGTCAGCTGCTGCAGTAGAGGAGGAGGAGGAGGAGGAGGAGGGTCTCAGCCCCTTATTCCCTTTCCCCTGAAAGAGAGAAAGGCCTGACTGAGGGAAATTGTGTCCCCTTTGCACCCAGGTCCAACCTGAAGAAATGCTCTAGAAGTGTATGGAATGTGGAAATAGCTGCAGTCAGAGTGAAAATTTACACTTGCATCAAAGAACCCACGCAGAGGAGAAACCATATAAGTGTATGGGATGTGGAAAAAACTATAGTCAGAGTGGACACCTATGTTCACACCAAACAACCCACAAAAAGAAAACACACACACACACACATAAATGACTGGAGTGTGGAAAGGGTTTCCCTTATCCCAGTAGTTCCCAACCTTTTTTCGCTTGCGTTCCCCTTGGCAGCCCATTCCATACATTCCATTCCTTCATGTTAGCAAAATGTTTGTAATTAATATAGTGGCTGTTATTTCACATTTATAATTTGTAACTGTAAATAAATAGCCCAATAAAGGGATAAAAAAGCAATTTAATAATAAGGCGAGCAGATAGTGCATAAAAACACACACAACAAATATTTTATACACAACTAATGTTTAGTGTGTCAAATGGCGGAGTTATTGAAATGGGGGTACTTAGTGATGGGGAAATACTAACTATGGAGGAGGTGGGAATACTGTGAGGAGAAATGGGAATATTGAGAGGAGAAGTCAATCAACACCCACATGGAAATTCCCTTTCCACCTCACAATCCACTCCTGCCACTCAATCTGCATTTACACCCCCAGCCTCACAAGGGCCCCTCCCTCCTCTTACTCCTTCAGCCAATCACCACCCACATGTAAAATAAGGCAATGTTTTTTCCTAAAATAATAGCAACAACAACAACATACCTTTATTTCAGGCAACAGCCATTAGGCATCACAATATATATAAAACATAAAATGTGTTAAAATAACACTATAAACAAATATTCATGACATACTCATACTGCGTACATATGTACATACATATATGCATATACCAGGTCACTTACAAATACATTAGGTGATACTAGTCCATATGAGACTGGGACAAGATGGAAATTTATATGGGTATTTAAAGAGCAATAGACAGGGCTGTTTGTTTTCCATGGGTCATAATCTTACAAGTTTTAACAGCAGAAAGGAGAAACTTAGCCACTGTTTCTGTTTTACTCCTCTCAGAATCGTTTAACAGATACACCAGGTACCAATTGATTGGCCTACCTGGAAACTTATGCAAAAGGGGTGAAATTAATCTTCGCCTCTCGTTCCTGTAAAAGATACAGAAAAATAGGACATGCTCCAGGCACTCAACAGAACCTTCACCACAAGGACAAACCCGTTCCTGGTAGGGAGTTCCCTTAAAGCGGCCTTCTAGCAAGGCAGAGGGGATAACATTGAATCTTGCTTTAGTAAACACAACTCGATATTTTGAGATGCTCAGATTTTGTAAATAATGTGCCATCCTCTCAAAATTAAACTGCAATCCTAAACTGATCCAATCGGAAAGACGGTTGTTGAGAAATCGGCCGTAGAGTTTACCCACAACAGAAAGTAAACTAATAGGACGATAGCTGGATGGATCATTCTTAACTCCCTTCTTGTAAATAGGGATTATAATCGCTTTTGACCAGCTAGGAGGTATTCTGGCTGTCGGATTAATGAGGGTAAAAAGTGAGGCAAGTAGAGGTGCCCACCATGAGATGTTTGCTTTCAAAAGCTCAGGCAAGATTAAATCAGGCCCTGGGGCTTTTCCAGTTTTAAGCTGAATAATTAACATCTTTAATTCTTCTTGGGATACAAGGGGCCACTGGGGAGTAACCAAGCAATTTAGAAGGGATGAGTTTGGCTCATTGGGGATAACCGAAACCTGATCCCCACTGTCTCTATACAATGTGGAAAAGTAATCCTCCCATACATTTATAGGGATGTTACAAGGAGGAGAGCCACCAATCTTTCCTATCATCCCTGTAACTGTGGCCTAAAATAATAGCGTGGTATAGCTGGACTGTGTGAACCTTTCAAATCTACTATAAAGGTATATGTTACACTGTGTGCAGCTAGTATTATTATTATTATTACAACTATTACTATTTGCAAGACATCATTCATTTCTTGCCAAAGCTCTTCAGGGGATGTGAGCATTTACTTAGCTAGCTTCGTCCTTTCCTTTGCCAGTCCTTGTAGAGCCATGGCACACCCTCAACTCTGCTCTGCGTCCGCCTTCTGGCTAGAAGCAAATAGGCGAAGTTAAGCACTCTATGAGCACCAGTGTGGCATGGTGGTTTGAGCACTGGACAAGGACACTGTGAGGCCCGATTGAATTTCCTTTGCTCGGCAACGGAAACCCACTGGTGAACTGGGTGAGCCCCACTCTCTCCGGAAAGCAATGGCAAACCCCCCTGCAGAAATCTGGCCAAGAAAATCCCGTGATTTGTTCGCCTTAGGGTCACCAGAAGTTGGAAATATCTTCAAGGCACACATCATCATCAACAAGAAAAACAACTTCTCCAATCTTGCTAAGTAAGTGACAAGGAATTTTACCAGGATTTGGGATAAGTCTGTGTATCTAGGATTTCTCTCTTACCCTGCATTTGCACTGCAGAAATAATCCAGTTTGACACCGCTTTAACTGCCATGGCTCCTTGCTATGGAATTGTGGGATTTGTCATTTTGTGAGATACTAATATTTTAATATTTAATATTCAATTGAATCCCATCTTGGGAGAGAGGTGGGATATAAATCCAATTAAAAATATAAAATATAATGTAATAATATATATTAATATATGTAATATTATATATTACATATCAAATATATTCTCTCTCTTTCTCTGGCTTTTCTTCGCAAACAAAGATTCAGGAAGGACTCATCCCGTGCTTTCTGCAAGCGCGCTGATGACTAAAAAGGCCAATCCGAGATAAACAAGTCCAGTTGCAGAAAGCACAGCAGAAGGTCTCCTTGGGTGATGTTTCTGGGTTGTGATTCCTTCTGCGTTGTCGCTTCTCTTCAAGACTTCTTCTGTGTGAGTTCTCAAATAAGGCTGCAGCATTGTGGATAGTGCGTCTCCATGCCTCCTGATGTGAAGCCAGGGCGAACCATTGTTGGTGATCAATTTGGCCGAGCCTGAGATGTTGTTTCAGGGAGTCTTTGTATCACTTTTTTGGAGCGCCCCTCTTACGCTGACCCATGGCGAGTTCACCGTAGAGTACTATTTTTGGGAGGCGATGGTCCTCCATCCTAGAAACATGCCCTGCCCAGCGCAGCTGTGTTCTCAATATCATGGCCTCAATGCTGCTGATCCCTGCTTGCTCAAGGGCAGCAACATTCGTCACATAGTCAGTCCAGTGTATATTTAGGATTGTGCGTAGACAGCACTGATGAAAGCGTTTGAGGAGTCGTAGGTGGTGACCCAGCCACCAACAAAGAAGCTCAGGACTATTTTTCCTTTTATCTTTCAAGGGTGTCTTTCTCACCGAACCCCAAACAGCCCACATGTGGCCTCTCTCCTCTCTTTTCCCTTTGGCCCAAACCTGGTCATCCCTCCCCACTCCAGGCACCCCAAATCTTACCCTCTTCACCTCCTCTGGCTTCCACCTTCCCCCCTCCCAATAAATCCCAAATCTTCCTCACCCACCACTAATTTTCCTCATTTCCAGCCTCTTTAGGAAGCAGAGCTCTGTCTCTTTATCCCTTGGAGGACTGACTCCATTCAATCTCTCCCTCCCTCCCTGCAAACCTTTCCTGCTCCATTCATTCCTGGCAGCTTAAAAAGGAGCCTCTCTCCCTTTTGGGATGCAATCCTTGGTTCTGATCCCATCACATCCATCTCATATTCTAGGAGGGAAGGAGAGGAAAGCCACCTTGGATGCAGCCAGTAAAGGGAAAGGAAGGACCCCTTCACTCAGCACATGGTTAGACTGTGGAACTCATGGCCACCAGATGGGACTATGCAAGTGAATTTTTGTATTGTATTTTATTAGTACAATTTCTCTCACACATGCTCTTTATAGTCTCCAGAGAGCAGGAGAGGGCACATCTGTGACTATCCTCACTTTCTGCATTTTATCTTAACAACAACCCTGTGAGGTAGGGTCAGGCAGAGAACAAGTGACGGACCTGAGGTTCCTCTGATGCTGGCTCTGAACTTGAATCTTCTCCATGGCTCACTGAGGACACAAGGAGATTTAGATTCCCCCCCCCCAGCTCACTCCTTGCAGCTACATTCTGGACTTTGCCTTCTGGGGCTCTTTGCAATTCTCCGTTTTCTTTCTCTTCCCTCTAACAATTCTGGCTTTGCAGAAAGAGAAGGGGCTCAGGACAGAAACCTCCCTGGTGCCACCTCATCCACACAGCAATGTTGCTCCCTGGCCTCTCTCCCTCCTGCCTTCTCTAGGCACCAGCCCCCCTCTTTTCTTTTCCCCAAGGAAGTTCAAGGGACCCCTTTCCCCTCCCAGGAACATGGGGCAGGGGGGGTTGCTTCTGCCCTCCCTCGCAAAAAACTCAAGTATCTCCTGCCACTCTAGGAAGCAGAATTCAGCCTCTTTTGCCCTTGGAGAACCCTTTTAACTCCTGGGTGCCATTTACACGATGAAAATGTACTGGGATGAACTCGTGTCGAACCCCGGCTGTTTACAAGTACATTGAGTCGGACATGTGTTTTTCGGAAGGGGGGGGCACCATTTGTCACTCGATCTGCGGGACTTTCAATCCCGTGGGTTGTGCTGGTTTTTTAAAAAGTCACGGGAGGATTTGGAAAATCGGAAACGTAAACAGCCCGGGACAAGATATCACGGACTCAGGAGATGACCGGAAATTGTCTTGACCATGTCAGGGTATGCCAGTTTGCATACTAAGTTGTGACTGGATGAAGGTATAGCAAAGTGGCAGGTGGAGTCCATGATAATAAGTCAGCTCCAGTAATTAATGATGCAGTCAGCCAATTAGGCCAGGTGGACTTGATAGCCACTTAGTAGTGTATAACTTCATTGGGAGTCTGCTTGGGGTATAGAGAGTGTATTACTCTCTATGCTGGTTAGAAGCCTGTTGCTGGGAAGAAAGGTTTTCTCCTTGAAGATATAGTACTGCAGGTATGCAAGAAGTTATGCTGTACTGTTTTTGTGCCTAGCCATGATGCTATATTCTTTGTTTTTTCATGTTTTATTTTTTGTCTTACACTCAGCTGAGTAAAGCTCTATTTTTTAACTCCACAACTCTGCTGTACTATTTTGTAACACGCCCAACAGACCATGGGCAGGCTCTGGCCAGTAAATGGGAGGTCTACCTGCCCCTTTTTTCTACATCCCAAATTTTAGATGCATCTCCATTGTTCTCCTGCCCTTTACCTGTGCATTTTCAGAGATGGATGCCGAAACTGCTCCTCGCCCTAGGAAAGGCGGCCATGGGATCTCTTGGTCCTACAATGAGACCATAGACCTTTTGGTGATATGGGGCGAGGAAAATGTGCAGGAATAACTGAGGGGGTCCCATAGAAATATCGATCTCTTTGAAAAAATTGCTGCCAAAATGAAAACCAAAGGGCATGATCGCACCACTGAGGAGTGCAGGATGAAGATGAAATTGATGCGTAAGAATTACCGCCAGGTCAATGACCACAAGTCCAAAAGTGGCAACGATGCGGCCATGATGCCCTTTTATAAAGAACTCCATGCAATTCTCAGCGGCGATGCCAACTACCACCCGAAGTGGCTGGGGAGGACAACCAACATCGTGCGTGTTCCACGTAGATCAGTGACCCCATCACGCTCCCCTCCCCGAAGAAGAAGTGGGATTCCCTCTATCATCCCAGGAGATGCTGCAGGGATACTCTGAGGAACTGTTCTCAACTTCTCTAGGTAAGGTTACATCTTTTTTTTTAAAAAAAACCCCATAGTTTGCATTATGTGAAAACTCGATTAACTAAGTACTCAGTTTTCAAAATCAGACCAATTGAAATTGGGGCTGGCTCTTGTAATATTCTCACTGCCTGCTATGTATTTCACTTGAGCAGGTAATTACCATGATAATTTATCAGTTTTCATTTCATTCTCCCAAGAAAGGCATGTATGTGAAAACTTGAATGTTTAAAAATCCGTTTCTCCAGATCAAACACGCTTTTTAAAAAGGGATTGTAAAGTGTTACATCCTTTCCCAATGCATTGAACCACTGTAGCTAGGTGGAAAGGATCATTTTACCTGATTAGCCTATATAGCTACAGAATGTGTTAGTGTGTTCCTTGTGTTCTTCTTTGATATGCAAATGATGACAGTTAAAGCCAAATGGCGCTTTTCTCTGTTTGTGTCCTAAGGATTTAAAAGTGTGCATGCACCTTGGCACATTTAGTATGGCGTCTCCAGCCGCAGCCATAAGCAGTTATTGCAGTTTTCTGTATACCTCTGCCCCCAGCTCTGCGATATGTTTAATAAGTGATTATCCCTGTGAATTTTACATTTCTTTTTGACAAATACGGGTCCTATTCTTTCTAACTTTCTTTCCCCCAGATGTTTCGGGGTCCCAGGATTCTGATGAAACAGCAGTTACCGTAACCTTACCTGGGGAGTCCAGAGAAAGCTTGGCAATCAACGATGCTGAGGAAAACACAACGGTTGCTGTTACTGAAATTGATACTGTGTGGGCAACAACTCCAGCTCGCAATGGTATTTCTCTCCTCATTTTATGCTTCTTTCTTTTGTGTTAGTTGGCTATACTTTTAATAACTAAATAATGTAACCAAAACTTCATTTTATTCTTTTCCAGTTGCATCCTTGAGAAACTCGGCTGCCACTTTATCCCCTGCTGAGAGATTGGCCATGTTTCGCAGGAAAAAACGCTCTTCTGATGTAAATGAATTAATGGTGAACTCTAGATCAATAGCTGAACTGTTTGTTTCTAACATGACAAAAATTGCTGACAGGCAGGATCAAAGGGCTTTGTCTTTACAAGGGCATCTGGAAAAATTCTATGAGCATTCCATTGAGGAATCTCAGGAAATGCTCAAAGAAATAAAACGGCAAAATGATCTCTTTGGAGACCTTGTGACACACATTAAGTCTTTGGATAATTCCAAGAAACATGTTGTTGTCAAGGGAATGTGCAATCCAAAAAAATTCTGGGGAAGAAAATAAAGAAAACTCACAAGAACCACAACAATGTACACCATCCACAAGTTTTGGTGATGGTACTGTTGTTGCCAGTCGGCCAACTAGAACAGTAAAAAAAAAGAGTTCCCCTTACATTATAGGTTATTGTATACACGACAAGCATTACATTTTTTAATAAGGTAAAAATTACACAGTGCTGTGCAATGATGCTATTTTAAGGGCATTATATACATGTAGTGGTAAAAGAAATAATCTTACAAAAATAAATGTACTGCTGTTTGAACTGAACAACAGGTTATGATGCTTTAAGGGAAAATACACAAGGACTACTGTTTGAAAACATAACTTTTTTGTTTTATTTTTAAAACTTATTTGTGTATTTACATATTTACATTTCTAAATAAACTTTAAAAAGTGGTTTGCAAAAAATGTTTTTAAATATATATATAGTAAGTAGACACAAACATACAAGCAAGGCACAAATGAAGCAAAAAGGTACAAACATTACAAATAAATAGTATAACATATTATCAACATAAACAAATCAACATATGTAGGACAAAATCTATGGTAGAAACATAAATTAGGGGGAAAAGATACATAAATCATTTGTTTACAAAATATTTACATTAAGCACATTTTTTTTGGTCTTTACATTATTTACATTGTTGTATTTACAAAATATTTACAGATTATTTACAATATTTACAAGGCAAGCCTTTCCTCTATGGCTTGCACCCTCCTTGCCAGGTCTCTAATTTCTGCTTGTAGAGTCCTCCCTGTAATGAGGGGGAAAAAAGATTATTTCACAATATAGCATCTGATTGGCAATCTCTTGGCACATATTTTAAGTGAGACTTTAATATATTTACCAAGCTCCTCTATTCTTGATATTATGTTGAGGTCAGCAAGTTGTGTTGCAGCCTCATGGGCAGCTTGTGGGCCTTTAAAAAAGTAATGCATAGGGATAACTTTAATTAAACAGGTTACACTAAAAATTGTTCATTATTTATGGATTTGGTCAATATTTACATAAATAAAGGGTATACCTGGCTGGGGTATACCAAGCCCCTCCCTCCCGGGGTGATGGGGCTGGGTGGCAAACCCAAATGGCATTGGCCCTTCCCAAGGACCCGTGGTTTTAGGCTCACCCAGGGGAAGTGGCCCTCCGGGAGGGCCTGGCTTGGAAGGGGGAGTGCCTATATGTCCCAGAGGCCATGCAGTCCTCCATTCTCAAACAATACCATGATGTCAAAAGTGCTGGGCATTTGGGGTATGTCAAAACCTTGCATTTGGCCCGGAGGCAGTTTTGGTGGCCAAAGATGAGAAGGGAGGTGGAGGAGTATGTCAAGGGGTGTTCCACGTGTGCAATGGCAAAAAGGGGGACGGGAAAGCCTTTGCCTACCCCGTCCGAGCCTTGGGAAGTCATCAGCATGGATTTTATAGTGGAATTGCCGGAAAGTAGGAAGAAGACTGTCATTTGGGTGGTGACTGACATGTTCTCGAAACAAGCGCAATTTGTAGCCTGCAAAAAACTCCCAACTGCCCCCCAGTTAGCCAGGATGTTCATTCAACACATTTACAGATTACATGGGATTCCTACTAAGATTGTGTCTGACCGGGGGCTCAGTTCACTTTCCAGTTTTGGAAGTGAATGTGGGTGACCCTCAATAGTTAAGAGGGGGACCACTCCTGATCCTTGTAAGGCCCCTTCCCCCACAAAAAGTTATCTCTGGTGGATATCTTCCTCTCTGGGTCAGGGCAGAGTGGGAGAAAAGCCCTCCCAGTGGGTGTCAATGAGGTGAGGGGGCTGGTAAAATAACCCCCCCTCTGCCTTTGAGTGACCAGCAGAGTGACATGGGCCATCCAGAATGGACAAGGGCCAAGCAGCCAGGAAAAGGGTCTATGCTGGCAGAGTGGAAAATCCTATGTATCTCAATGGCCCCACAACACACACACACACCATATCCTGGCTGCATTGTGAGATGGGAGGGCTCTGTATGTGAAGGATGTATTAAGACTCTGACCTCTTCCTAATAATCCTTTCAGGAAGGAGATCCCAGTGTGGAACCCTAGGCTTCAGCTGGACCATCTGTGATAATGGGCCCTCCCATCATCTCGGCAGCACAGCCAAGGGGGTAAACAATGACTATGTGACAAATGTTGCTGTCCTTGAGCAAGCAGGGATCACCAGCATTGAGGCCATGATATTGAGAACACAGCTGCGCTGGGCAGAGCACGTTTCTAGGATGGAGGACCATCGCCTCCCAAAAATAGTACTCTACAGTGAACTCGCCACGGGTCAGCGTAAGAGGGGCGCTCCAAAAAAGCGATACAAGGACTCCCTGAAGCAACATCTCAGGCTTGGCCAAATTGATCACCAACAATGGTCCGCCCTGGCCTCACATCGGGAAACATGGAGACGCACTATCCACAATGCTGCAGCCTTATTTGAGAGCTCACACCGAACAAGTCTTGAAGAGAAACGACAACGCAGAAAGAATCACAACCCGGAAACATCACCCAAGGAAACTGTCTGCTGTGCTTTCTGCAACTGGACTTGTTTATCTTGGATTGGCCTTTTTAGTCATCAACGCGCTTGCAGAAAGCACGGGATGAGTCCTTCCTGAATCTTCGTTTGCAAAGAAAAGCCAGAGAGAGAGAGAGAGAGAGAGAGAGAGATAAATAATGCCTTCTTAAATTGAAACTGGGATTCTTTAAAGTCTCCCACAGACTACTTAAGCCAGTTCCTTCTTGCCCTGTTTTGAAAGACATCAAATCCTCTGATCTTAGGTGCTGAGGCCTGTAATATATCGTCCTTTTTAATAAAGCCAGAAAGCAACTTCTTTGCTCCCTTCCATCTTGAAGGACTTTGCCTGGAGAACCTCTGCCTTTCATCTGCTCTCACGGTTTCCCCTGGGCCCTTTTCTTCCCCTTTCTTTCCATGTGAAAAACCTTTCCTTTCACTGTTCACAATGGAAACTTTCTCATTTCCTAATACACTTTCTCTGTCAGCATCACTAGAAGTGGTTTCATGTTGGTGGGATTGGATTTCCTAAACTGTGGTAATTAGGAGAAAGATGTAATCCCAACTGCAGAACCAACCACCTGGCAAGCGGAGAGGAGAGGTGGGTGCCCAAAACAGGGCTTCCTCTTGGTGGCATGAATGGCTTCTCCTCCAGTCCACTTGGGATGGCTTAAGCGATACAGTTAGCCTGGCCTACCTTGTTTGGAAGATGCCCACAGTGGCTCATAGCAACCACAGCATTCTTTCCTCACAGACTGGCTCTTTAGTCATCTCTTCTAGAACCTTCCCTGGTGTCCATATCAAGCTAACAGGACAGAATCCATCTGTTTCCTCTTTCCCTCTTTTTTGAGAATGGAGACTTTTCCCTGGGAGGGATTCTGGAAATCCCGGATGGTCCCGTGACTAATATTTACATGACAAAAGTTCCGTTATTTATTTTGGGTCCCACACTGCTATATCCCGTGCTTTTCTTGTTTACACACATTTAGTGTACCGGGATATTTTTTTTTTTTTTGGCTGTCAATCAAGGATGCGATAACTCGTTTTTTCACAGTTTGAGCTATGTGTTTCCGGTTCTTCTTTCTGCCACAGATGCAGCGATTGGCTACATTTTGAACAAAGAAGGACATCAATGTTCTTTTGATGTACCTCTTCTCCTATCCAGCACTTTATGGCAACATGGAGGCGAGCACATCGGCAGCTCTGGCTACTGCTGCCCGTTTGTGGTTATCTCTTTTAGCTCTGAAGATGCGGGCAATCATCAGACATAGGAGAAGGATGCTTCTTATTTTCCTGATCCTTCTCCATTCCCAAACGATGGAATCAGCTATTTTCCATCCAGTGTATGCACTTCATGGCTGTGGACCCACCGGAGGTTCTGATGCACGTTCGCCCCAACCGGCGGAAGCGACGGTGGTGGGTGTACCCGACAACGGAGGAGTGGTGGGAGAAATTTGTAATAATAATAATAATAATAAAAATTATTTATATCCCGCCCCTCTGCGAGCAATCGGGGCGGCTTACAACAATAAAATAGTACACAGTATAAAACAACTCAAAATCCCTTCCCCCCCTTAAAACATTATTAAATTAATACAAATTAAAATCAATATATAATACAATTTATTAAAAACCCTTTCAAGCAAGCAGCATCAGTTTGGAGGTCCAGAAGCAACCTCCAGAGGGGGTTCCTGAGGCCGGGGTTAGCTATTCTGGAAAAGCCTGCCTGAAGACAACCGTCTTGACAGCCTTTTTAAAGCTGTCTAATGATGTCAATAGGCGGATCTCATATTTGTGATGAACATCTGGTTGGACGAACGATGGATAATGTACTTCAGGATGCCTCGGTTCCTCTTCATGCGTCTTGCCGAGATACTCCGTCCAGAGATTGCAAAGTCGGACACGAACATGAGGAAAGCCATCCCTGTGGAGAAGAGATTCGCTATAGCCATTTTCCTTCTCGCCCACAGCTGCTCGTATGGGGCTGTTTCCCAGTTATTTGGTGTCGGAAGAGCAACTGTGTGTAAGATTTTCATGGAGGTAGTCCTCGCTATGGAGAAGGTTCTTCTAAAGCGGACGGTATTCCTCGGAGATCATAGAAAGGTAATTTTTTTAAAATAATTTGTTTCCTTGTGAAAAATCGGGTACTTGCATCTATTCCAAAGACTTAACAAAATTCAATCTGCATGTCCTGCTGTGAAACCAAAGTGATAACATATATACCTTCCCTACTGTTCTGTTGTAGCAACTGGCTATCATGCCAAAGGCTTCCACAATATTTATGTCTGTACATAGGTGTTTAATCGAAAACTCGTGTTTCCGTGATCTCATATTTTCCTTTTCTTTGGCTTTGCAATTTTTAGGTAATGGATGCCTTCGCAGCAATGGGATACCCACAAGTGGTTGCTTGCTTAGATGGATGCCATGTTAATATAATCCCCCCCCATCCGGCAAGGAAACGAATTGGAATCCCTGGCCCAGCAGGCCGGTGTTGGAATCCCTGGCCCAGCAGGCCAGTGCGCTGGACCGGCTGATGCGTTCCTCTAACCGGAGGAACTGCAACTTCTTTGTGGAGGCAGTGCGGTTCCTCCGGTCGAGGGGCTACATCCGAACTGGCCTTCAATGCCGCTCAAAATTCAAGACCCTCAAGGGTAAATTTTTTGCGGCATTGGAGGCCAGTGATGGCACACACACCCCCTGAAGGTGGCCGCCTTTTTATGCCGTCCTTCACGACCTGTTGGTCCGTGCAGGGTGGCCAAGCTGGTACGACAGGCTCCCACGAGGTAAGTTTTGCCAAGGGATCTCTGGTCCTAGTTAATGTGTACCCTTGTTTGTGTGTGCCTGTGCATGGAGCTAACATGATTTTTTTCCTTCGGATTTTCTGTTACAGCTGTTTGGATTCAGAGATGGGCTGCTGGAGAGCCCATCTTTGATTCCTCGGAGGAGGAAGAAGCAGGCCCAGCACCGGCTGCACCCCCCCCCCCCAAGGTACCTGTTATTTTTTTATTTATTAAGCACATTTATAGGGAACATAAGAAATATTACTGATTAGTGATTATAAGTAAAGTCACACCTATGCTTTACTTTTTTAAAGGTCCCCAGACTGCACAGGAGGCGGCAGTACAATTGACTGGCCTCAATATAATTGCCAGGATAGAGGAGCTTGGTAAATATATTTTAGTATACCTTTTCAAAAAGGGCTTTTACTTTGCACATAACATTAGTTACTGAGAATTAATGATTTGTTATTGCCCAATACAGGAAGGAGTCTGAGAGAGGAGATACAGGACCTGGCAAGGAGGGTGCAAGCCATTGAGGAAAGGCTTGCTTTGTAAATATTGTACATAGTTCTTGTTAATACTGTAAATATTTTATTGCAGCAAATGATGTTGTAAAAATTGTTTATATAAATATTGTAAATACTGTTCATTGTCTTCCCAAAAAAATACATGTATATATCTTGTAAATACTTTTGTAAAACACCTGTTTCCTATGTTTACTGTTATGTATGTATGGTTTCTTTGTATTTATTCCCTGTATGTTACCCCAAAAAGTGTATTTGTTATGTTGACACTGTCATTGCTATTGTTTCTCATTCCAATTTACCCATTTATATAATTTTTATGTGTATGTCAACTATATTTATTCTTGGTTGTTAATCCATGTAAATATGAATCTTTGTTTGTATCACTGTATCCTGTAAAATGTAAATATACCTTTTTTATGCAAAAAATATGACTTGTAAATATGTATATTTTGAACTAATTTTTAAAAAATAAACAGTTCATGTTTTGAAATAAAATGCCTGTTTATTTACAGTTATAACCTAATTCCCTTCTCATAACTGAAAACTTGTACATTCATCATGGGTGTAATTACATGCTAAATATTTGTGATAGAGAAGTATCTTAGCAGCAATAGAAAAAATTAAAACACTGTACATTACATCTTTTCCCCAAAAAAGGGAAAGCCACTAATACTGATTAAAGAAAACTATAATGATAGGGGAACTTTTTTTAAATTACCCTCATAGGCCTGCATGAAGTGGAAGCACTCCCCGCCAAACTTTTGGTGGGTGTACAATGATGGTTTTCTTGGGTGTTCTCCTTATTTTCCTCACCTACATTTTTTGGATTACACACTCTCTTTACCACAACACATTTTTTAGAATTATCCAAAGACTTAATGTGAGTTACCAGGTCCCCAAATAGATCATTTTGTCTTTGTATTTCTTTGAGCATTTGCTGAGATTCCTCAACTGAATGCTCATAGAATTTCTCAAGATACCCTTGCAAAGACAAGGTCTGCTTGTCAGATATTTTTTCCATCTTAGACACAAAAATTTCAGCTATTGATCTAGAGTTCGCCATCAGATCATTCACATCATTTCTTCCTCCGAAATAAGGCCAACCTTTCAGCGGGGGATAAAGTGGCTGTAGGATTACTCAAATCTGCAACTGAGAAAAGAGGTAAAAAATTAATGATATTCCAAGTGTACAACAATATTTACAATGTCACAGGACATATCTGATTTAATAATGAAGTGATACATACCATTACGTGCTGGGGTAGTTAACCACACAGTATCAATCTCTGCTACCACGACCATGGAGTTTTCCTCAGTCTCATTAACTACCAGGGTTTCTGAAGGCTCCCCACTTAAGGTTACAGTAACAGCAGATTCATCAGATCCCTGGGTACCAGAAACAACTGGTTAAAAAAGAAAATTAGAGAGTTGGGTAACAAAAGACAGAGAAGTACAGTGATTATTTCTTCAGGCAAAAACCGCGCAACTTGTGGCAGAGGTAAACAAATAATAGTCTTTGTTTATGGCTGCGGCAGGAGATGCCATAGCAAACGAGCCAAGATGCACGCACTAGTTTACATGCCTAGGGCACATACACAGAATCGCGCCATTTGGCTTTAACAGCCTTAATTAGCAAAATAATGGAGAACTCACAGACCACAGCAGCACCTTCTGAGGCCATGTAGGCAAATATTGCAAAATGGTCCTTTGTCGCAAGGTCTAAAGACATGGAGCTATGGATCATTCCTTCACTACAGAATGCATAGTTACAGATGCGGTTGTGAAGTTGTGAAAACGGATTTTTAAACATCCGAGTTTTCACATTAATATCATTTATTTTGGCTAATGACATTAAACCATATAAATTGTAAATGTAACAGCCTGCACAAGTAAAATACATATCATGCATATCATGCATGGGATTGCCATGAGCACATTAAAAAAAAAGTACAGAGCTTATTTGGGTAGAGTTTGAAATCCGAGAACGTGCTTAATCGAGTTTTCACATAATACGAACTCATTTTAAAAAATAAAAAAAACGGAAACCATACCTAGGGGATGTGAGAACAATTCCTCAGAGTACCCCTGCAGCATCTCCTGGGATGAGGGAGGGAATCCCACATCTTCATCGGGAAGGGGAGCATGATGGGGAGTCACTGACCCACGCGGAACACGCACAATGCCGGTGGTGCTCTCCAGCCGCTTCGGGTGGTAGTTGGCATCGCCACCCAGAATGGCATGGAGTTCTTTATAAAAGGGTATGGTGGCCACATTGTTGCCACTTTTAGAGTTGTGGTCATTTACCTGGCGGTAATTTGTACGCATCAGTTTTGTCTTCGTCCTGTACTCCTCAGCGGTGCGTTCATGCCCTTTGGTTTTCATTTTGGCAGCAATTTTTTCAAAAAGATCAATATTTCTATGGGACCCCCTCAGCTGCTCCTGCACCTTTTCCTCACCCCATATCGCCAAAAGGTCTATGGTCTCATTGTAGGACCAGGAGATCCCACGGCCGCCTTTCCTGGGGCAAGGTGCTGTTTCGGCATCCATCGCTTAAACTGCACAGGTAAACGGCCAGGAGAACAATGGAGATGTATCTTCAAATTTTGGGCTGGTAAAAAAAGGGGCAGGTAGACCTCCCACTTACTGGCCAGAGCCCGCCCATGGTCAGGGCAATTTCCGGTCATCTCCTGTGCCCGTGATATCTTGTCACGGGCTGTTTACATTTCCGATTTTCCAAATCCTCCAGTGACTTTTTAAAAAACCGACACAACCTGCGGGATTGAAAGTCCCGCGGATCAAGAGACAAATGGAGGCCCCCCTTCCGAAAAACACGTGTCTGACACCATGTACATGTAAACAGCCAGGGATCGACACGAATTCTTCCCGGAAAATTTTCATTGTGTAAACGGCACTCTGGTGTAACGACAGCAGGAAGGAGCCATTCTCATCTCCTGAGGGAGGGGCTTCTAAATTTTGGGAGTAGCCACCTAGAAGACCGTCTCTCTTCTTCCTACCAAACACACCTGAGAATGTGGTGGTTTGAGAGAAAGGCCTCTGCAGAATCTCTCCACACATACGCAGGTTCGTATAGGAAGATGGGGCTGTTCAAATAGCTTGGACACAAGCCATATAGGCCTCGATTGGTCATCACCTGCAAATGTTTCAGAAGTCATGAAACTGTTGCCACAAAGGAATTAGTTGCATGCTCCCTGTTGCTAGCCCCAGTTAGCAATCTGGCTGCCACTCTTAATGACCAAGAAGAGTTCACTGGAACAGACTTCCAAGAAAATGGGCAGAGGAATGCACTTTAATGGTTGGTCTAGATTTACTCATTCCTAGTGGAAATTCATGGGATGTAGGTTAATTGGGAGTGAAAGGTCTCATTGACTTCAGTGGGTCTATTCTAAACATGGCTGAAAAATCCAAATAAAAAGACAGGAGGATTGGACAAAAAAAACCCACAAAATTTCTTGCTGTAAGGAACTACTTTTCTTTATGGCACTTTAAAGATCCTTAAGGCATCTTAATGACTGACAGAGTTCATTGGTGCTTGTAATTATGTGCCTTCAAGATTACTCTGATTTATGGAAATTAAGAACAGCACAGCTGTGTATGTATGTGTGTGAGGTTTTGCAACTAGGTAACTTGTTTGCTGTGAGGAGGCTTTCTCTCCATCTAACAATTTGTCCCATTGTCATGATGAGTGAGAGGCAAGGAAACTAGGGAATCCTCAAAGCATTGAGATAACACCTTCCTACCACAGCCACCACTCCCAGTCATTCCTGCTTCATCCTCTCACACTTCCCCCTAAGGCTTGGAATCTGGCTTCTTCCTCCTACCTGTATTAGCGCCTTCTTTCCCCCCAAAAATTCGAGCTCCCCTCCACCCCTCCCCAGGAATATGGAGGCTGGGGGGTCTCCTTCCTTCTCTGACCATATTCCTGCCTCTCCTCCTCCACTTTCACCTTCTTCTATCCCCCCTCCTTTTAAAAATTGCATTCTCTGGTATTCATGGCTACTCTGGCCTTCTGGCATCCCATAATAGTCTCCTAGCCTTGTACATGGCCCAGGAACCCCCCCAAATACCCCCCCACCCACCAAGCAAGAATATTCTTCTTTTTGAACCCCCTCCCAAATAACACATAGAGACCACCCAAAAAGGGGAGAGGAGGCCTCGCAGCTGGAGAAGCCTGGATGTCTATGGGGATGGGGTGGAGAAGAGAAGGTTTTACCGAAGTAACCCCCAACCCAGGCTCTCTCCCTATAGAAAACACTCCAGTCCTCAACAGTCAATTCGCCAATGCTGTTTGAACTCTGATTTAGCTCTTTCTTTCCTCCAGGACATACTGCAGACACACTGTATATGTTCTTCTGTTCCAGGTCTCCATGCAAAAGACCTCCCTCCCTCTCCCCACAAGACTGCTTTACATTTTATTACAATGTCATCTATTTTGTATTTTTATGTCATAAAGTCTTTTAACTTGAGGGCTCTTCCCTGAACTGCAGTCCAGTCCCCGATCTATGTGTGTCCCCAGAGATTATGATGGAGGAAGGGAGGCTCCCATCTTCCTGGAAGGCAAAATGGGAGTGAGGTCAGTTTCAATCCCCCTCCCTCTGTCCTACAAATATGCAAAGAATCACCCCCTCTGCCCCACCCTTCATGAGGGAGCTCTGCCAGGGGAAGGAAGGGAAACCAGGGGGATCCTCAAAGAAAGGCAATTCCTTTCCCCAGGTCATGCTGGCCTTAGGCTTCATCCACCTTCCCCAAGGGTTGGAGCATGAACTCTTTTTCCCGCCTCCTCTTTCTCCTCCTTGCAACAGACTCTTGCCTTCTAACCCTTCACACACAAAAAAAACCTCTCTAGAGAGTCCTTCACACACCCCTTTCCTGGAATACAGGGGCTCAGGGGTCTTCTCCCCCACATCAGGGGTCTCCCCCCACATAATTCTCCACATCTTCTGCTTCTCAGAGGCAGATTCTCTTCCCCCCCCCTTTTTTTTTAAACTGCATTCATTCATAGAATCATAGAATTGTAGAGCTGGAAGAGACCACAAGGGCCATCCAGTCCAACCCCCTGCCATGCAGGAATACACAATCAAAGCATCCCTGACAGATGGCCATCCAGCCTCTGTTTGAAGACCTCCAAGGACGGAGACCCCACCATGCTCCAAGGGAGTGTGTTCCACTGCTGAACAGCTCTTACTGTCAGAAAGTCCCTGCCATTTGTGACTGCTGGTGCATTCTGGCATCCCATAATAGTCCCCCACCCCACCCTCACATGCATCATGAAGCCCCCCCCCCCAAGCCGGGCCTAGAGCCAAATACCCACATACACGGCCAGCAAGGACGTTCTCCCCTTTGAACCCCTCCCCAATCTATCAGCTCCATGGAGACCCCCAAGAGGGGAGAGGAAGCCTTGCTGTTGGAGCAGCATCGGTGCCTCTTGGGAGGGGGGAGGGGGGGCTCCTTGCTTCCACCGCAGGAAACCCTCCCAAACTCCCTCCCTCCAGAAGACTCTCCAGCCATGACTGTAAAAGGGTTAGTAGAAAAGCCCAGCACATTTCAGCCAAAAAGTACTCTTAAAGCCTTCTTCAAGGGGCTATATGAGATCATAAAAGGATGACACAGAAATACATAAAATTACATTGCATAACAGCAATTTTTATGGAGTTCCTGACTCACAACATTTCTGAAGGTTAAATATAATCCTCAAATGTTTTCATCAGCGCTGTATATGCACAATCCTAAATATACACAGGACTGACCAATGTTGCTGTCCTTGAGCAAGCAGGGATCACCAGCATTGAGGCCATGATATTGAGAACACAGCTGCGCTGGGCAGGGCACGTTTCTAGGATGAAGGACCATCACCTCCCCAAAATACTACTCTACGGTGAACTCGCCACGGGTCAGCTTAAGAGGGGCACTCCAAAAAAGCGATACAAAGACTCCCTGAAACAACATCTCAGGCTTGGCCAAATTGATCACCAACAGTGGTCTGCCCTGGCCTCACATCGGGAGGGATGGAGATGCACTATCCACAATGCTGCAGCCTTATTTGAGAACTCATGCCGAATAAGTCTTGAAGAGAAATGGCAATGCAGAAAGAATCACAACCCAGAAACATCACCCAAGGAGACCTGCTGTGCTTTCTGCAACTGGACTTGTTTATCTCGGATTGGCCTTTTTAGTCATCAGCGAGCTTGCAGAAAGCGCAGGATGAGTCCTTCCTGAATCTTCGTTTGTGAAAAAAAGCCAGAGGGAGAGAGAGAGAGAGAGAGAGAGAGAGAGAGAGAGAGAGACTATTTTTGGGAGGCGATGTTCCATCCTAGAAATGTGCCTAGAAATACATAATATTTCTAGAAATGTGCCTAGAAATATATATCCTAGAAATATACATCCTAGAAATGTGTCTAGAAATATATATATATATATATATATATAAAACATTTAATGTTGATATATATATGAATATTATATATATATATATATAAAATATTTCTATTATATTATATAATCGTTATACTATATTTGTTGTCTATAGACTGTTCATAACCTTCAGAAATGTTGTGAGTCAGGAACTCCATAACCATTTACCAGGCAAATTAAAACTTGTCAACCTCTTCTCCCTTGGCAGGAGCACATTTGGGGGGTGGCTCCCCCTGATTACCTCTCCTTTCCGTCTTTCCTCCCCCAGAAAAGAACCCCATGCTTCCACCGCAGGAGCCCCCCCACCAAATCTACTTCCCTCCAGTCCTGACTGTAAAAGGGGACCCTCTTCTCCCTCCCCAGCACAGGAGTACATTTTGGGGGGTCTCCCCCTGGTTACCTCTCCCCTCCCGCCTCCTCCACATGAACCTCCTCCCCTCCCCCAAGAAAACTCAGAGGGACCCCTTCCAGAAATGAGCAGAGGGTCCCTCCCTCTTAGTCTCCCCCCCAACCCAACATCTCGCCCCCTCTTCTCAGGTAAGCCAAAGAACTGCACCCCTCCCTGGGCTGTCAGTCCTCCAAGAAGCAGCGAGCTCCGCTTCCTAGAGGGGCATGGAAAATGCTAATGAGGGGGAGGAGCAGAGTGACGCAACCGCTGCTCATTTGCATAGGCGGGGGGAACGCCCTCTGAGTTTCTGGGTGGAGAAGAGGAGGAAGGTGAGCGAAGGAGGTGGAGGGACCCTAAATTTGGGACGGGAGGGGAAGGAGCCCCCCCTTTAGGTGTCAGGACTGGGGGGGGGGTTGGAGGGGTCTCCTTTAGGGAGGGAGGCTTGGTGATGGGTGAAACAAAGGAAGAGGACCCCCCACTTTGCTCCCCAAAAGGCATCTCTATAGGGGGGGTCTCCATGGGGCTGAGATATTTGGGGGGAAGGAGGTGCAAAGGGAACAATAGCCTCCCTGCCGGCCGGGTGGAGGGGTGGGGGGTCTTTGGCTCTGGCTCAGGCTGGGGGGGGGGGCTTCTAGGCCACATAGAGGGGTGGGAGACTATTATGGGATGGATGCCAGGGTGGCCAGGAATGTAGTTTAAAAGGGGGGGGGGAGAAAAATTAGTACGAGGCGATGGAGGGAAGAATGTCTGGTTCCCACCGGTGTGAAAAAATTGTGGAATTGTGTGTGAGAGGAAAGGAGACCCCCCCCCGCCTCCATATTCCTGGAAATGGTCTTATTCCAATAAAAAGTTCCTAATTCCAATAAAAATAAAAATTCCATATTCCTGGAAAGGTGGGGGAGGCAAAGAGGAACTTCTAGTTTTCCTGGGAGAGATGAAGAAATAACCTGGGGCAGGGAGGAAGAGACAGAAGGGAGGAGAAAGGAGCCAGACTCCAAGTCTTGGAGAGCCTGGGTTGGGGGTTACTTGGGGGAAAGAAAGAAAGGAAGCCCCCCCCATCTCTTCTCCCCCCCCCCCACCAGACATTGAGGCTTCTCCAGCTGTGGGGCCTCCTTTTCCCTTTTTTGGGGGGGCGGGTCTCCATGGGGCTGAGCTATTTGGGAGGGGTTCAAAAGGAAGGCTGTCCTTGCTGGGTGGTGGAGATATTTGTCTCTGGATGCAGGAGGGGGGCTTCTGAGACTTGTGGAGGGGTGGAAGACTATTATGGGACGCCAGAGTGGCCAGGAACAGCAGGGAATGCAATATAAAAGGAGAGGATGTGTGTGAAGGGAAAGGAGACACACACAGCCTCCACATTCCTGGAAAAGCAGAGGCAGTGGGGAACTTCTTAGTTTTCCTAGTTGGGGAGAATGGAAGACCCTTGGTAAGGCGGAGGAAGGAACCAGACTCCAAAGGTTGCAGAGGGGGTGGTTTTTATTTATTTATTTATATTTTATTTTTATTTATTAGTTATTTATACCCTGCTCTTCAGCCACAAGGCTATCAGAGCGGCTTACAAACTGTTTTAAGCAATAGGAATTTACACATCTATACTGCATTAAACAGTTTCCAATGTGTGTTAGCTAATTGCCCCCACAAGCTGGGTACTCATTTTACCAACCTACGAAAGGATGGAAGGCTGAGTGAACCTTGGAGCCCGCTGGAATCGAACTTGCAACGTGGTGACTTGCAGTACTGGCATTTAACCACTGCACCACCAGGTTGTAGGGGAAGTGTGTGAGGCCTGAGAAGGGATGAATTGGTGGTGGAAGGATGGGATGAGATACAGTCCTCCCTCCACATTTGCAGCCTCCACACTCGTGGTTCCGCATATTTGTGGTTTGCCGTGAGGGGAGACCGTGGAAAGTGGCGACAGGGCCTCAGAGGGGCCACTTTCAGAAGGGAGTGGGGAAGTGAGGGGAAGTGACGACGGGGCCTCTGGAGGCCCCGTCGCCTCTTTCAGGAGGGCAGGGGAGGGCTGTCATTATTCGTGGAATTTTCACATTCGCGGGGGTCTGTGGAACCTAACTTCCTCCCACCCTCTCCCGCCCCGCCCCCAGGAGCAGTTTTTTGGATGGCGGGGGGGGGTGCTCCCAAAACCGCAAATAGTCAAAACCTCAAATCTTAAAGCTGCGAATGTGGAGGGGCAACTATTATCTAAATGCAAAATCCTCCTCCCCTCCAAATACTGTCTTGCTTGGAGGATCCCTCTAGTTTCCTTCCCCCCTACAGAGTTCACTCATGATGGGAGGCAGGACAGAGAGGAGACCCTTTCTTCTACATAATAGTGGAGGGGGGGGAGGGAAGAAGGGATTGAAACTGATCTTCCCATGTTGCCTTCCTGGCAAAAATTGCCCTCCTTCTTGCCCTCCTTACCTTTTTCTTCTGCCTCCCCTCCACCTTCTGTAAATTAGGATGTGGGCTAAAGGCAACAATCCTTCTGTCTTCTTTCTCTCTCTCTTCATTCTTCAAAACCTGCCTCCCTAGTAGTCTCTTGAAAATGAATCCCAGGCAAAAGTACTTCGGCTAGATAAATAAATGGCCACTTGGAGTTTGAAACATGAATTTTAATTGGTGTTCTGTTTCTAATGTATTTTTTATCAACTTTATGTTTTCAAATTATGTTTTGTTTTTAATTATATTTTAATAATTGCAAATACTTTAATTTCTTTTTTAAGTTTCACAATTTATGATGTTTTAATTGTATATTTTTTAATTATTGTAAGCAGCCTTGAATCCCATCTTGGGAGAAAGGTGGGGTATAAATCCAATGAATAAAATAAAATAAATAAATTGGCACTTATCTCCCTTCCAGGGGACGATGAGAGACAGTAATAGTTTTTGGGGAGGGCGTGTGTGTGAATACATATGAATCATTTGAGGTGAAAGATCAGACCTGCCTCTGAAGTTCTTTCCACATTATGTGCCCCAGGCTGCCTCTGAAACCTGGAGTGAGAAGGGCTCTGTTTCTGTTTCCTTCATTGCATCCAGTTTATTTCCTTTGGACTGGGCTTGACATCCTGTAGCCCTCAAGATGTTCATAGACTATACTGATGGACTATAGCTCCTATCAGCTCCTTGCACAGCATAACAAATCAGTTAGTGGTGCTGGAATTTGTAGTCCACCGGTACCTGGAGGGTTACAGGATTCCCACCCCTGCCTTTGGGCTAGATCTTGTGGATAATCCCAGTTAGAGGGGTTTTGTTTTTATTTTGTGATGAAGAAGGAGGGAACCCAACAAAAGAGCCCTTTGTTTCTGTTCTGTGCCCTCAGGTTGGCGTCAACCAAGGGCAGCCCTATAAGACCCTGTTGTTAAAAGGCTCAACCAGGCCTTGCAAGCTGAACATTTTTTTCTTCCTTGAGTCAATCCACCCATAGTGTGCTCTTTCTCTTTTACTGCTGCCTTCCACTTTTCCTGCTGCATTTTCCAAGGAATCATGCCATCTCACCATGTGTCCAAAGTACAATAGCCTCAATTGAGTTATTTTGTTTTCTAGGGAAAGTTCAGGCTTGATCTGCTCTCAGAGCCATTGAATTGTCTTTTGGGTGGTCCATGGAAGACTGTCTGCACATGTAAAACACCCCGATTTGTACTTTCTGCAGGTGTGCATAGGTCCAAGATTGGCCTGCCAGGTCTCCAAGGAGAGAGGAGAGTTTTCATTGAATTCATCCTCCGTGGAAGACATTGCACAAAAGATGCCATTGGAACAGGTGAATGTTCACCAGCTCCTCCTTTATGACGGAGCCATTGGGAGGGGTCTCCAACAGAGGGTCCCAAACAGTTGATACCAAGGGTAAAAGCAGTTCCCTCCCTACATTGTTTTTCACTCCAGCCTCGCAAGAACTGAATCCTTGGTTTGTCAATCTGGGATGTGATGGGTAGTCAGAGATCATCCTGCGTCCGGCAGCAGCTCAGTTGTCCATTACTTGCTGTCATCTTGCCCTTGCTTCTCCTCTCAGCCAGTCAGGGCCAGAGGTGGTGAGACTGTCCTTCCTTCCAATGGTGGTCCCGCAAAGTGTCCCTTAGGCCTGTCAGCAGGACTTCATCTGTACCTGTGTTTGCATTAAACCCATGGCTTGTAGGCGAGGTTGGTCCATCATTTTGGTGGAGGGAGGCCCTTGACTCAGGCTGCTACTTTGAAGCCATCATGAAAGGCAACAATTGGTAATGATTTAATTTGTGGCTTTTGCATTTTTACTGTCAAGGATGGGAAGGGGCTCTTGTGATGTTCCTTGCCTTATGTGCTTAAAGATCTTGATCATGACCATATAGGCTGGAAATCCAAAAAATCTCTTGGTTGGGTGAGGTTGCACTAGACTTATGCCAGTTAGTGATGCAGATTGGGAAGATATGTGTGGAAGTGCTGCCACATGCTAAATACAGTCTCCCATCACATGAAAAATGTAGTTAATCAGAAACCTATGTTGTAAACTTGTCTTTTTTGTCATGCACTATTCTTAAAGATGCAGGGAAGTAAGGAAAAGAGATTGCAATTTCTCCCAACATGTCCCACTCTATCTCTGTTCTGAAATGATCATATAATATTGGGGATGCATCATGTTTTTTTCTACACTTTTGATAAGTCACTCTCTGGATGAGGGCTATTTTCTGTTGCAGGTGACTTTTGCAGATGTGGCTGTTTATTTCTCAGAGGAGGAATGGAAATTGTTGGATTGGAAGCAAAGATCTTTGTACGAGGAAGTCATGAAGGAAAACTTTGATAATGTGTCCTCCCTGGGTAAGAAACTTGAACCCATTGCCCTTCCTGTGGAGACTGAGGTTCCTTTCATACTACACCATCATAAAACTTTGGTTCCATTTTAACTGTCATAGCAACCTCCTGTGGCATCTGGAAATCTGTAGTTTAGTGAGGTGCCAGAGTTTTCCATTTGAGGATGCCAAATACCTCTCCCTGAGCTGCCTATTCTAGGATTACATAGGTAGGAACCATGGGAATTAATGTTTTTTTTGCCTCCAAATGCCCCTCAACAATTCTAAGTTTTGGGGCCCTCTTTAGGCCCTGGACAAGCCCCCAACTTTCTCTTGGGGGAAAAAGGCCTCCCTGGCCCTAAAGTGGCTAAGAGAGATCCCAACAGTGGCAAAACCAACCCTGCTTCCCCTAAGGGATGTTGAGGAATATTAAGGAGGAATTTTTTTTTTCCAGGCAGAACAATGGCAGATGCCTTGGGGGTCCTGGGTGGGTCCCCTAATCCCCAACAGTTGCCCATACCTGTCTGAGAGGCTCTCTGGAGCCTGGCCCTCACCTAAATCAGGGTCCCAATCCCAGTTCTACCATGAAGCTCTTACTCTGTCCAGCCCCCTTGCTCTGCCTTTCCCATTTATTTATTTATATATTTATTATCCTGCCTTTCTCCCCAGATGGGACTCAAAGTGGCTTCCATTAAAGCTTCTTCCTGCTTCAGCTCCTGTCACTGATAGTCTATCACTGTGTGACAGGAAGGTACCTCTGGGGAGGTCCTCAGAAGTGCCAGAAAGTGATGGCCTCCCAGGCAGTGCTTGGTCCTCAGGTCCGGTAGTGTCATTCAAAATAATTAACAACCAGTCCTGATTTTTTACCCAATTGAGCACATGTTTGTATACATGCACACTCCTGATGAGGATGAGCATATGCAGACCCACATATAAAACTTCTGATTGGGACATGTGTTCTTCCCCCTATCCCACAAGTACAACTGCAAGGACCCCTGGTGGCGCAGTGGTTAAATGCCAGTACTGCAAATCACCACGTTCCAAGTTCGATTCCAGAGGGCTCCAGAGGGCTCCAAGGTTCACTCAGCCTTCCATCCTTTCGTAGGTCGGTAAAATGAGTACCTGGCTTGTGGGGGCAATTAGCTAACACATATTAGAAACAGCTTAATGCAGTGTAGATGTGTAAATTGCTATTGCTTAAAATAATGTGTAAGCCACTCTGATACCCTTGTGGCTGAATAGCGGGGTATAAATAAATAAAAATTTTTTTTTAATTTTTAAAAAATTAATTTTTTTAAAAAAAGCTTGTCTATTGTTATCAGCCTCAGCTCCCTTTCCTCCTCGATTAACCACCACATAATTTGTCTGAACTCCCATCCCACACCCTTTTTAGTTTAAACACACTTATTAAGTTCCAGGCTTCTGCAGATGAACTGGCTCATGCCCCCAGCTTCACTTTGCTTCCTCCCGATACACACACACACACCTGACTGTTCTCTACTTCTTCCTCCACACTCCTCCTTACCCACATGTCCTAATTTAACACTTCACCTTTAGCATCTCATTCTTCTCCCCCCTTTCCCCTGCCATCCTGTTTTACATTCTCTCTCTCTCTCTCTCTCTCTCTCTCTCACACACACACACACACACACACACACACGGAGGGTGCCTCATGTACTGAGAGCAGCTGTGAACCTGACAAATGTTAATGATTGGTTTGGGTTAATCGGTGTGAACTGGCTGGGCTGCTTGTTTTCAGACCTATCAAGGGGTTCCATTTAGCAGTTGTGGCTAATATGCATGAAGGGGGAAAATGGGACAGCGTAGCTCGTCTTTCTCTTTTCCTTCTTGAGCTTAGCTCCATGGTTGCTCACAGAGGTCCTTCCTCTCTGAATGCTGAAGTTCAGTCTTGTCTGTCGTCCTTCTTTATAGGAGATAACTGGTGGAGAACAAAAGTATGCATCAAGTGCAGGACGTGTTTTAGGCAGAAACTGGGTCTTGCCAAACACCTGCAAACTCATATGGAAGAAGAACATGGTACTGCTAAAGATCTGTACAAATGCATTGTTTGTGGGGAACGTTTTGCATACAAACCACATACTATGAGCTACAGAAGAGATCGAATGAGAAACAAACCATACAGATGCCAGCATTGTGGGAAATGTTTTGCTTGCAAGTCATACCTTCTGACTCATCAGACAGTCCACACAGGAGAAAAACCATACAGATGCCAGCATTGTGGGAAATGTTTTGCTTGCAGGTCAGACCTTGTGACTCATCAGAGAGTCCATACAGGAGAGAAACCATACAAATGCCAACTGTGTGGCAAATGTTTTGCTCACAAATCATACCTTGTGACTCATCAGAGAGTTCACACAGGAGAGAAACCGTACAAATGCCAGCATTGTGGAAAATGTTTTGCTTGCAAGTCAGGCCTTGTGACTCATCAGAGAGTCCACACAGGAGAGAAACCATACAAATGCCAGCACTGTGGGAAATGTTTTCCTCATATTCCAACCCTTTTGTTGCATCACAGATTCCACACAGGAGAGAAACCATACAAATGTCAGCAGTGTGGGAAATATTTTCCCCGTAAATCATACCTTCTAACCCATCAGAGGGTCCACACAGGAGAGAAACCATACAAATGCCAGCAGTGTGGACAATGTTTTGCTCAAAAGTCAGCCCTTTTGAGACATCAGAAAGTCCACACAGGAGAGAAACCACACAGATGCCAGCATTGTGGGAAATGTTTTGCTCGCAAGTCAGCCCTTTTGAGACATCAGAGTGTCCACACAGGAGAGAAACCATACGAATGCCAGCAGTGTGGGAAATGTTTTGCTCGCAAGTCATACCTTGAGAGTCACCTGAGAGTCCACACAGGAGAGAAACCATACAAATGCCAGCAGTGTGAAAAATGCTTTGCTGGCAAATCAGGCCTTGTGACTCATCAGAGAGTTCACACAGGAGAGAAGCCATACAAATGCCAGCAGTGTGGGAAATGTTTTGCTGAGAAGTCAGTCCTTTTCAGGCATCAGAGAGTCCACACAGGCAATAAAGTATGTGATGTGAGCAGTGTGGGAAATGTTTTGGTCAGGATTCAACCCTTTTGAGGCATCAGAATGCCCACAATGGATAGGAAATGAAAGTGTGAAATTCTTTTTGTTTGAAGAGACAGTATACCTACATTCTCTTGAATCTACCTTATTGATTTTTAAAAAATATTTTTATTAACTGAAAAATCAACTATAAATAAAATAAATTGTACGTTTCCTAATAAAGGAACATATGACATGTCCATTATTGAATTTAAATAAATTTAAGTACATTGCAACACAGTTTTATCTTAAAATGTTATGACTTCCCACCACTCAGTTGCTTAGAATCTACTGAATGTATTTCCATTCTGACCACAATTATGTAATATAACCACAGATTGAAAATAGTGTTATTATCTAACCGTATTTGTACCATTGTTGTGCTTCTCAGAGATCAACATTCCCTCAGTTAGTTCCATATTGTCATTACATATTTCTTTCTCTCAATTAATTATCACAACATTTGAATCCCACTTCTCCAGATATTTTTTAACTTCCTTCCAATATTCATAATGGTTGGTTACGGTGCCATCTTTCATGAGATCCATTTCCAGCAAGTCCAAGAATTTAAATATCCAGTCATCTATTTGGGGAGTATCTCCTTGTTCCATTTTTGCACCAGAAGTAACCTAGCAGCTGTAACGATATGAGTCAAAAAGTTTTCTTTGTATTTTAAGCTTGAGTCATCAATGATATTTAACAGGTTCATCTCAGGGTTCATTTGCATATTAATTTCCAGAATCTCACTAATCATCGTATGTATTTGTTTCCATATTTTTTTGTCTTGTTGGAAGACCACCATAAGTGGAAGGAAGTGCCTTTTGCCTCCTTACATTTCCAGCACTGATTATTTTGGACAACTTCTTTCTCAGTGTCCCCTTTCAGTAACAGTTTATATAGTCTTGCTAGGAGATGTTTTTCACCCAAGAGCCAAATTCTGATTCTTTTCCCCCCATTCTCAATTCTGTGTACCTTAATGTCCATTTTAAACTGTTCCATGATCTGTTTATGCAAAAACCAATTGCACTTTAGGTTTTGGCCTTGTAATTTGTCTAGGGCAGCGTTGCTCAACTAGGATCTCCTGGAACCCTAGGGTTCCACAAGAGCTTGCAAAGAGTTCCCCAAGATATTGAATATATATATATATATATATATAGAGGCTGTAGATGTATAATAATTTTTAGACAGGGGCTCCCTAAGACCTGAAAAAGCTGGTCTAGGGATATAATTTGAAGCTTTTTACCATCGTATTTTAATAATTCATCATACGTTACCCATTCATTTCCTTTCATCTTATGCATTCTATGGAATGCTTTGTGGGGCATTTTTGGATAAAATATAGGTCTATATTTTAACCAAATTCTGAGCAAGATTTCCTCACAAAGTGGTAGTTGAATTCTTTAATTTTTAAAAGTTCTTGCCACATGTCTGCATGAAGACCAAGACTCACGTCTGCTCCTTCAAAATGAATAGTTCTCTGATTGTCAAAATTGATCCAGTCCATAATTCATGTCAGACAGCTTACATGGAAGAATAACTTCAAATCCAGCATAGCTAAACCTCTTTCTTTTGCTTCAGTCACTGATTTCCATTCTATGCAGTGCTTCTTTGCTTCCCAGATATATTTATCTATCTCTTTTTGCCACTCCTTGAAGGGCCTGTCATTCATAATTATTCAAACTGTTTGGAAAAGGTAGAGAATTTTTGGGAGAACGTTCATTTTTATAGAAGCAATCCAATCCAACAACAATAGCTTAAGTTTTGTCCATTTGTTTAACTCCTGTTTAACTTTAGACCTTTGCTATGTGAGGGTTCAAGTAGATGTTTATGTATAACTGCAGCTCTTCCTTTCCTCTGTGGTTTATCACTCACACAGAGAGCTTCATAAAAGGTGAGTGCCCATGGCCCTTTGCCCACTGAGGTTAGGTGAGTCGTAAAGGTGGTGAGCTGCTGTTGTTGAAACCAGGTAGGATGGGTGGGTTGGTTGATTGGTTGTAAAGACACTGTCAGTTCATCTATGGATTTAGGCCTTCTATTAGTAAAAAGGTCTTGGATGCGATAGAGACCACATCCTTTCCATTTTTAAAACTGAAAATTTGCCTGCTACAATATGTAGAAGTTAGGGTGTATTATGAAAGAACCACAACTAGTTTCTAACTAACTAAATATCCAGCAAAGCACAGGTGGACTTAATAATTTAATGACTAACAATTCTTAGTGAAAGCAGCAAACTATTGTGCCCATATAAATATACATCAGAAACACAATAATAATCTTATGAACAAATGCACATATAAATAATCAACTCTTAAATTAGACAATGAAAATACCAACAATGATATTTTCATTGTTGAAAGACTTCAAAAATGTATTGTAGAAATCTTGTTCATGGACACTTCAGCTGGTATGTATTCAATTGTAGAGGTGAAACTCCAGCAGAAAGATTTTCAGAAGTAATGCCCCAGTCTCAGGTACTATATAAAAATGAATCCATGAGTAATCCCAGCAGAAGAGCAGAAAGAGGACATCAATAATCAGCAGCAGTATGGAAGAACCCAGGAATTATTCTTTCTATTTCACCAGATAAAGCTTCCTCAACTGATTATGTTCTAAATGTAAATCTGCCAGATCCATGATAATGAGACCTTATAATCAAAATAAAATATGCTTACATACTGTGAAAGTGAAATACAAATTCCTATGCCTTCACTTTGTGGATTTCTCCAAACCTGGCTGTAAACTAGCCATCCTGTAACTTAAATACTAGCAAAGTTTAATATAAAACACCTGTTTACACAGAGGCAAGGGCAGAACACAGACCTACTCATTGCAGGTGACATAAGCCACTTTGCAACCTGAATTAAAGGCAAATACACCATCAAAACTGGGGATTCCTATATGAAACAACTATAATCTACTTTATCATTTAGCCCAAAAGGAACTTCAATATTCATTTAAATATCCAAAAAACTCTCCTGTCTACAAAAGGTTAAGGAATGAGCAAGACGGACTTGGCTTGTACAACCTGTATAACTCCAAATCTGAATGAGTCATGGTTGTGACCAGCCTGTTGGGAATGTTCATAAAGAGAGGAGGCTCTGGCACCAGACCTCCAATGACTCCTTTGCTCCGATAATCTAATTTTCAGGGGTCTAGACATTTGGCCAATGTACAGTATTTGACGAGAACAAATCAATATACAGTATATACCACATTCTTCGTGTTACCATTTGAAAATGAAAGTAACTCATATATCTCCCCTGACTGTGGATGAGCTGCTGAGTGGGGGGAGCCGGTGAAGCAGACTTATCTGCTCTCCTTAATACTCTGTTTTGCTCTTTAGCCATGCTCTATACAGAATCAAGGCAGCTGCTGTTTCTCTTCCCAGTTGTAGGCAGGCACACATAGCTACAGCGGGATCAGCTAGAGGAGAATCTCAGTCTTTGCCAGCTCAAGCTTTGTTGCATGGCTTATTGCAAAAGTGCTACTTCAGGCTGGCACTGAAAGTCTGTCTTTGCCCAGCCCTCCTTTACCATCTTCCCAATGCCAATGCTGCTAAACACCTTCCAGGTAGACAGAGAAGGAGGAGAAAAGGGGAGGGGTTTGGGCAGCCATAAAAGGACTGTGTAGGAGTAAAGTCAGAAAAGCTAAAGTGCAGAATGAGCTCAGGCTTGCTAGAGAGGTTAAAAACAATAAAAAGGGTTTTTTGGGGGTATGTCCGCAGCAAAAGGAGGAAGAAGGAAATGGTAGGGCCACTACGCGGAGAAGATGGCAAAATGCTAACGGGACAGAGAAAAGGCAGAATTACTCAACACCTTCTTTGCTTCAGTGTTTTCAGAAAAGGTAAAGGGGGACCAACCTGAGGATAAAAGTACAGAAGACACAACAAGGGAAATCCAGCACAGAATAAGCAAAGAGGTAGTACAGGAATACCTTCTTAATCTAAATAAATTTAAATCTCCAGGACAAGATGAACTACATCCAAGAGTATTAAAAGAGCTGGCAAATATAATCTCAGAGCCATTGGCAATAATCTTTGAGAACTCCTGGAGAACAGAAGTCCCAGCAGACGGGAGGAGGGCAAACGTCCCCATCTTCAAAAAGCGGGGGGGGGGGGAGAGGATCCCAACAATTATTGTCCAGTTAGTCTGACATCAATACCAGGGAAGATTCTAGAGCAGATCATTAAACAGAGAGTCTGTGAACATTTAGAAGGCAATGCCATAATCAGAAAAAGTCAACATGGGTTTCAGAGAAACAAGTCTTGCCAGACTATTCTGATCTCTTTTTTATATATAAAATTACCAGCTTGGTAGATGAAGGGAACACTGTGGATATCGCATACCTTGATTTCAGTAAGGCCTTTGACAAGGTTCCCTATGACATTCTTGCAAACAAGCTTGTAAAATGTGGGCTAGACAAATTAACTGTTCAATGGATTTGTAATTGGTTGACCGGCCAAACCCAAAGGGTGCTCAGCAGTGGCTCCTCTTCCTCTTGGAAAGATGTGACCAGTGGGGTGCCACAGGGTTCTGTCCTGGGCCCAGTGCTATTCAACATCTTTATCAATGACTTGGATGAGGGAATTAGGGGCATACTTATCCAATTTGCAGATGACACCAAATTAGGAGGAGTAGCTAATACCCTGGAGGACAGGATCAAAATTCAAAATGACCTGGATAGACTGGAGAGCCAAAGCTAACAAAATGAAATTCAATACGGAGAAATGTAAGGTACTGCACTTAGGGTGGAAAAATGAAATGCATAGATATAGGATGGGGGAGACCTGGCTGAACGAGACTACGTGCGAAAGGGATCTAGGAGTCCTAGTAGACCACAAGTTGAACATGAGTCAACAGTGTGATGCGGCAGCTAAAAAAGCCAATGCGATTTTGGGCTGCATCAATACAAGTATAGTGTCTAGATCAAGGGAAGTAATAGTGCCGCTCTTAGTCAGGCATCACCTAGAATACTGTGTCCAGTTCTGGGCACCACAATTCAAAAAGGATATTGACAAATTGGAGTGTGTCCAGAGGAGGGTGACTAAAATGGTGAAAGGTCTGGAAACCATGCCTTATGAGGAGAGACGCAGGGAGCTAGTTATGTTTAGCCTGGAGAAGAGAAGGTTAAGAGGTGACATGATAGCCATGTTTAAATATTTGAAGGGATGTCATACTGAGGATGGAGCAAGCTTGTTTTCTGCTGCTCCAGAGACTGGAACACGGAGCAATGGATGCAAGCTCCAGGAACAGAGATTCCACCTCAACATTAAGAGGAACGTTTTGACAGTCAGAGCTGTTCGGCAGTGGAACGCACTCCCTCGGAGCGTGGTGGGGTCTCCTTCCTTGGAGGTCTTTAAACAGAGGCTGGATGGCCATCTGTCGGGGATGCTTTGATCAAGATTTCCTGTGTGGCAGGGGGTTGGACTGGATGGCCCTTGTGGTCTCTTCCAACTCTACAGTTCTATGATTCTATGATTCTAAGCTTCCAAACCTGGTATAGAGGTAGCCCAATGTACAGCACATTGTAGAAGTCCAGTCTTAAATATGGCAGCTCGTCCTCCATTCCCCCTTTGGAGTGTCTCCTCTCCCCCCTTGTTGTATATTCACCTCTTTGCCCTTGGCTCTGCCCACTTTTCACCCATGAGAGGACCCCCTTTTCCCCTCTTAGAACTGTGAGGAGGGGCTCTTCCTCCCTGCTTTTTAAAATAATTTTCGGCCTCTCTACGAAGCTGAGCTCTGTTCTTTTAACCTTTGGAGGCCTGAATAGTTGAAGCTCCCTCTCTCTTCTGCTTCTCTTTCTTCTTTACTGCCTTTTCAGATCAGTTTGTTGCACCTTAAAGAGGATCTCAGGCAAAGACCTTGTGACTAGATAAATGAGCACCCTCCCCTTTTCCCCACACACCCCATTTCATTAAGGTTTTCTTGGAGAGATTTGTTAAAGGGGGGGTTGCCATTGCCTTCCTCTGAGGTTGAGAGAGTGTGGCTTCCTCAAGTTTATCATCCCGTAGGTTTCCATGGCCAGGCAGGGATTTGAATCCCACACTCCCAGAGTCCTAGTCCAACCCTAAACCCACTACACCACACAGTCTCTCTGTCCTTTCTTGTAAGTAAAGCCCTTCGTCTTCAATCTGAACCTCCTCCTAGGGGAGGGTTTCCATTCTCAAAAAGGAGGGGAAAGAAGAACCAGACAGCTACTCTCCTGTTAGCCTGATGTGGACGCCAGGGAAGGTTCTAGAAGGGATGACTAAAGAGCCAGTCTGTGAGGAAATAATGCTGTGGTTGCTATGGGCCACTGTGGGCGTCTTCCAAACAAGGCAGACCAGGCTAACGGTATCACTTAAGCTAACCCAAGCAGGCTGGAGGAGAAGCCATTCATGCCACCAGGAGGAAGCATCTGTCTCTCCTCTCTGTTTGCCAGGTGGATGGTTCTGCAGCTGGGAGTCCTTATTTCCGCTGTATCATTTCAGGCACTAGTTCTCAATCTTTGCTCCTCCAGATGCGGTGGACATCAGCTCCTAGAATCCTCCCTCTGATAGGCTCACCTTAGGGAGGACTAAGTTGGAAACAATTTGAAGGCACACAAGAACAACAGCAACAACATTGGTGTTTGAGCAGCCAGCAGAAGCTGACAGGAGCCATCCGAGGTGGGTTGGGCAGGGGCTGAGCTGGGAAAGAGATCCACTCTGTGGTGGGGGATCATGGGAAATTCTATATATCTCAGTGCCTATTGTGTGCTAAGCTTAAAAGTCAAGCAACATGTCAGTTCGAAAATTTTAGTAAAGTTGAACAAACACCAATGGAATATTTTCAAATGCTTACTGAGGCTTATGGGGAAGACCGCATGTCTCATGCACATGTGATTTGAGTGGCACAAAAGATTCAAAGAAGGATGTGAGAATGTGGAAGACTATGAATGCCCTGGACAACCTTCCACTTCAAGAACTGAAGAAATTGTGGGAAAAATCAGCCAGATTGTTTGAGAGGACTGCTGACTCAGTGTATGCATGACAGATGAAGCCGTGAACATTGACAAAGACACCGCGTGGAAAATTTTGCATGAGGATCTCAACATGAGAAAGGTTTGTGCCAAGATAGTCCCTAGGGTTCTCACACCAGAGCAAAAAGAGTGCCACAAGAAAATTTGTGCTGATGTTCTGCAGCAACATGAGACAGACCCAAACTTTTTTTTTTTTTTTAATCATCACTTGTGATGAAACCTGGATCTTCTAGTAGGATCCTGAGACAAAACTATAGTCAATGCACTGGAAAACACCATCATCACCATGAATGGGAAAAAAAAAACACATCAAAGCAAGTCCACATTCAAAGCCATCCTCATTGTTGGTTTTATATCAAGGGCATCATTTTGGCAGAATATGTTCCAGAGGGTAGAACACTGAACCAGCATTATTATAAGGAAGTTTTGACAAAGCTGAGAGAAAGAGTCAGAACACGAAGGCCAGAACTGTGGAAAAATGGTTTCATTCTTCGACGATGCGCCTGCTCACAACTCACTTTATGTGAAATGTTTTTTGGCTGATAAATACATTACTACACTTGAACATCCTCCATATTTGCCAGATTTTGCACCATGTGCTTAAAGGAACACATTTTGAGTCAATTGATGCAGTAAAGAAGAAAACGGCAGATATGTTGAAACAGCTGACAGAAACTGATCTGTTCCATGCCTTCAACTAATGGAAAACAAGACTGCATCAGTGTGCGAGGGTGAACAGAGAGTATATTGAAGGGGACAAGCATTAGAATTGTAATACATACAAATAAAAATGTGTTATTGTATCAGTTTCATTATTTAATAGACAAGACTTCATATTATTATTGTTCTTCATGCAGCCAGGAAGCAGATTTTTCAGTCCTAGAACAAACAGGGCTATTAATAAATAGCTGCATCCCAGCTACAAGAGTTTGGATCTATAAGGTCTAGAGAATTACTAATTATTTGAAAAAGGAAAGCTAGGAATGTGGTGCTGGCGGCTGCTCAAGTCAGAACTGTGGTGAATGTGTTCCAGGTTTTAGTGTCAACTTTACAGGACTTTTCTGGGGTGCTGAGGCAAATTTGGGGCTACAGTCCAATATTTTGGAGAACCCCTTTGACTTCTGGATGAAAACTGCGAGAGGACTGTCCACCCTGCTGGCACTGAGCTCACCAACTGCCCCTGGCTGTCAGGTTCTGGGCAAGAGCCCTCTTTCCCCTGGACATCCAGTGAAGGTGGAGAGCCCACGGACATAGCCTTGATCTCCCTGGCATTCCCCCCATGGTGATGTCCATTATGCAAAGGAAAGATTTTCTTAAAAAGAAACTCACAGGAGCCTGTGAAATGTCCTGGATTAAGCAGAGGGAAATGACCTTTTCAACCAACACATGGTTAAACTATGGAACACGCTGCCACCAGATGGAGCTCTGAGACTGCAAGTGACTTTTATTTTTTATTTTATTACTGTACCCCCTCCCTCCATCTTGTCTAATGATCTAAGCTTACACAACCTACACCACCATGTTTGCACCTGAAGTTACCTCCAAGGAGCTCAGGATTGTGTCCACAGACTTCCCAATCCTCACCTGGCATCCAGGGCAAAGAGGATTCTTGCCCAGAATCTACCTGCTTGTTCTGGCTGTTGGTTTCCATGCCAATCTCTTCCTGATTTTCCTTGGAAAGATGCTGAATGTTTTGGAATACAGTCACCCCTTCACATTCTTGAGGGTTAGGGGCAGACAACCCCCGTGAATGTGAAAAAAAACACGAATAAGAAATGAGCCAGCTGCCGAGCAGCTTTCAACCCCAGTCCCTTCCGAAGGCAATGACGGGCTTTGTGAGATGCCTCTGGCTGCCTTGAGAAGGGAGTGGGGTGGAGAGCGTGCGTGCGAGGGGCTTTCCACCCCGCCTTCCCAAGGCAGCGAATGGCTTCATGAGAAGCCCCTGGCTGTCTTGGGAAGGGACTGGGGTAGAGAGCAGGGGGGGGAGGCAGCTTTCCGTGAATAATCGAAACCGCGAATGTGGAAGTCGCAAATGTGGAGGGGCAACTGTACTTTGGACACAGCTCTGTGACGGAGGGCTAGTGAGCCAATGAGGCCGGTGGACTCCAGGAGCCAAGCAGAGCTGGAAGGAGGAGGGGCTTCTGGAGGGAAAAAGGGGGAGTGAGAGAGTTTTCAGTTTGGAGAGTTGGGATGAGGCTTTGAGTGATTCAAGACAGTTTAACTTTCTTGGCAGTTAGAGGCTTAGAGAAAGAGCGAATGTTTGTGCAGGCCCAATAACTTGGTTATATAGTTACATGGTTTATTTGGTTGACAATAAATGTTCTGTTAACAAGAAACATCCAGCCTGGCGTGAGTGATTCTCAGGGAAAGAGACACAGCCAGGAATACATAGCCACATCTGAGTGCTTGTGCTATACCACTGGGAGACGTAGTTTGGCTGTGATGTGGAGGCCGTGTGTTAAACAGTGGTGGCAGAGGTGGAATAAGAAAGGCCCCTGAGCCACTAGGAGGACGCTGGGCATCACAAAGTAGTGGCAGCGTTGGGATTAGAAAGAGCCACTTAGGGATTGAGAATCTAGGATTGAATCCTTGGTGAATCTGACAGAGAGGCTCTAGGAAAGCCAGAACGGGAGGGTCTAGGAGAGATCTAGTGCTGGGGGAGAAAGATACAGTGGCCAGAGAAGGATTTCAGTTAATATATAAGTTTTGTGTGTGTGGATAGCACAGGTGTGGGGTGAAAGGAAAAGCACAAGTAATTTCTGAGGTAATTGTCATACACTAAAGAAAGGAATTCTTGTGACTGGAAAAAGCACAGTATACCCCTGAGTTAACAAGATTTGGGTAACGTAAGGGGATACTGGAGTGAGTGGTAACAGCAAACCCTGAGGTAATTGTCCAAGATAAATGTAAGGGTTGCTGAAAGTGAAGCCTCAAAATAAAGTGCTGAGAGGAAAAGTGCTGTCAGTTTAAACTAAGTACAGTATACCCCTGAGGTAAAAAGACCGAGTACAGTAAGGGGAATACATAGCCACACCCGAGTGCTTTTGCTATACCGCTGGGAGACATAGTTCGGCTGTGACGTGGAGGCCGTGCATCACAAAAGTGGTGGCAGCGGTGGAATAAGAAAGGCCCCTGAGCCACTAGGACGACACCAGGCATCAGAGGTGGCTATTCCTAAAAGATATATCTTAGGATCTATATTTTGTTTACAATTGATATTTGTAGTCAGATTATTAATTTGTTTCCAATATTGTTTCACCTGTTTACACAACCACCAGAGATGATGGAAAGTGCACACTTCCTCCATGCACTTCCAGCATCTGTAATTAATATTTTTCCTCATTTTAGCAAATTTATACGGAGTAAGATACCATCTATAGTGCGTTTTCTCTTAAACCAACTTGCTGTGTATTTTAAGATTTTCATCCAAGTTTTAACCCATTGTTCTAGTTTGATAGTTTCCCCTAAATCTTGGGCCCACTTTGCCATTGTTTCCTTTATCACTTCACCTTCCATTTCCAGCTTTAACAATAACTTGTAGAATTTACACATCTGTTGATCATTACCAGAGGCTATAATTTTTTTGAAGTCTGGGTCCTCTGTACCTATTCCAATTGATTTCACGTCCATTTAAAATCTTTCCTTTAACTGGAGGTATTAAAACCAGTTCCAGCTGTATCCTTCCTCTAGCTCCTCTTGGGACTTCAGTATTAATTGCTTTTGTTCTTTTTTTTTTTTTAAGATCCATGTAAGTTATCCATCTACCCTTTATCATCCCCTCTTTCCGATATAGAATCATAGAGTTGGAAGAGACCTCAAGGACCATCCAGTCCAACCCCCTGCCATGCAGGAATACACAAATCATTCCCAACAGATGGCCATCCAGCCTGTTTAAAAACCTCCAAAGAAGGAGACTCCACCACACTACGAGGAAGTGTATTCCACTTCCAAACAGCTCTTACTGTCAGGAAGTTCTTCTTAATGTTTAGGTGAAATATCTTTTCCTGTAGTTTGAATCCATTGCTCTGTGTCCTAGTCTCTGGAGCAGCAGAAAACAAGCCTGTTCCATCCTCAGTAGGACATCCCTTCAAATATTTAAACATGGCTATCATGTCCCCTCTCAACATTCTCTTCCATTATCCAATTCATCAAATTCATTTATAAAGATATTGAATAGCACTGGGCCTAGGACAGAACCCTGTGGTACCCCGCTAGTCACCCCTCTGCAAGATGAAGAGGAGCCATTGGTGAGCATTCTTTGGGTTCAGCTGCTCAACCAATTACAAATCCACCAGACAGTCACCTTGTCTAGCCCACATTTTATTACCTTGTTTGCAAGAATATCATCAGTGGCCTTGTCAAGGGCGTTACTGAAATCAAGATATGCTGCATCCACAACATTCTCTTCATCCACCAAGCTTGTACTCTATTTTAAAAAGAGAGAGATATAAGATTAGTCTGGCATAACTTGTTTTTGAAAAACTCATGATGACTTTTAATGATTGTGGCTTTTCTTTCTAAGTGCTCACCGACTGTTTAATGATCTGCTCTGGAATCTTTCCTAGTATTGATGTCAGGCTGACTGGGCAGTAATTTTTGGGTCTTCTTTCCTTCCCTTTTTAAAAGTAGGACAACATTTGCCTTCCTCCAGTCTGCTGGAATCTCTCCTGTTCTCCAGGACTATGGACAGCATCTACCCATGTATGCAAGAGCTAAAGAATTAAAAAAGAGATACTCCAAGAACTCTGGCTTCATGGATGTGAACTGTTCTCTTCGACCTCTGAAGACAAATATTCATCACATTCTCACAAAGTAGACATGCGAATTGGATTCCAGAGCAGATCCTGCTCTATATTTTGGGAATCAATTATTTTTCAGGTGAGTAATTTTTCCAGGCATGTGAAAGGATGTGTCCAATTTGAAAATACCACAACCCAAAACAAGGATAGAGAAAGAGATCTCTGGCCTGCTTCCCTGAGGTACAGAAAGCAATGTTGGACCTCCCCCAATTTCAGAGGGAGAATCCCCTCCCGCCTGATCAGTCTCTCTTCATGGAATGGAAAGGGAGCCATCTTGTCTTGGGCTGGATCTGCCAAGCACTTGCGCACATCAGACCCATTCTCACAAACCCATCACTATGAGAGGAGGGCCAGAGCCTTCTCCTCCTACTTCAAAAGCTTCCAGCAAGTAAAGAGAGGATATTGTGAACATGACAAGTCTCCATAGGTAGATTTCCTCAGTGAGTGAGTCCAACACAGAACTCGTTGTGGGAGCAACAGGGTCAGAACTCTATGTATGGCAGTTCAGTGGGGCTCAGGAGGCCAGTGGGAGCTGGAAAAGCTCAGCCTCTTCTAGGGAATCCTGGCTATTTATATGCTCCCCAAGAGCCTTATGAGGGAGAAGAGAAACCCTCTTGACAGTTCAAAATGACCCTGCAGGAAGGAGCTGGGCCTGAGGTAGCCCAGTGGCTAAGGAAACAAGCCAGCCTGTCCTGGTTTTTACAAACAGGAAAAAAGAAGATACACCTTTGACACACCTGCACTCTTTGAGGCTGCAAGCGAGGGGCTCACATTACTTCTTCTCCCCCCCCCCTTGTTGCCAACATCTGTTACTTAAATTTTTAGATATAATGTAGATGTTCAGGTGTCATGTACCATGTATTTAGCATTTCAAGACTGTGTTCTATTATGTTTGCAGAGATTATAGTTTAGCTGGCCACACTGACCATAACATTGTCCATTTTCCATTAGACATTTGAACGTTAAGGTCATTTCCCCATGCAAGTTTATGTCCTAAAAAAGATTTAGGTAGAACCTTACAACATGTGGAGAAATTGGGGGAATAAGAGGTGGAAGCCTCACAGGCCTCCTTTAACCTTCAAGGAGGCGCTTCTCTCTCTTCCTTCTTCCCCGCAAAAAATTAGGAGAAAGATGAGATAACAGAACTGCCTATATACACCGGATGCTAAACCTTTAGGTGTCTCTGAAACAGACACGAGCACTTCTTAGAAAGGAAATAAAAGTGTGAGTTGCTTACTCCTTTCATTGAGATAGGTATGTCAAATGCAATATTTGGAAAAATGCAGAACCTTAGTGAGTTGTCATTGTCCTTATTTAAAAAAAAAGCTTCATACAAGTTCAGATCTGTGTCCAGGGCTGGGGTGGGGGGGATGGTACAGTTGCCCATTTCAACACTGGCACCCTTACAGTGCCAGGACAAAGACCAAGCACAGGAAATCTGCCCTTCAGGATCAATCCAAAGATAACAAATAGGATCCTTACCCAGAGAGGCCACGTTTCCCTCATGCTCCATCGTAACTTCCTTGTTAGAGAGCCCTCTGGACCAGATCCAGGAGATCACACTCCTTCCTGGGGAAATACACAGCCACCTTCTCAAAGGAGACCAGATGCTGAAAGAAGGAAAAACAACATTCCCCAGTCAGAAATAATCTCTCTTTAGAGATGTTTCCTTTAGCTCTCTCTCTCTCTCACACACACACACACAGAACCTCACTGTACCTCTTTGTTCCCACTACTCTAAGCATGGCTAAAAAGTCTGAAAAAGCAAAGCAGCAGCAGAGCCAAAATTCAAACTCCCATCCTATCTTACAGCGAGAAATAACTAAATACACCAGTGGCTGTTTCTTGCAAGACTTGCTCTAAATGTCAACATTCAAAAGTGCCACGAATCTCAGGTGAAGTTTGAGAGTACTGCCAGTTTACTGCCAGTTTAGATATTTCCCCAATGGTTGTCTTGTCCACTTATCAATGGATGCATTTATCATTTTTTGGGAGACTCACAAAATTGGACCAAGCTGAAATTGTTCCTTGTTCCCAGTTGTTTATTTGTGTGAAAATGCAGAAGACAGCTAACTCTCATTCAGATGAGTAGACACAAAGTATGTATGTCCCTACATGCCCAAAAAATATTTTAAACACCCCAGGCTGCATATGGGAACTGGGAATAAGGAACCAGCTTTAGCCTTGTGAAAAACAGTTTTGCGGGGAAAAAGGAAGAGAGAGAAGCACCTCCTTGAAGATTAAAGGAGGCCTGTGAGGCTTCCACCTCTTATTCCCCCAATTTCTCCACATGTTGTAAGGTTCTACCTAAATCTTCACTGCTACCATATTTGAAAACTTCCACAAATCTCACTGCTACCACCAAAGATGAAGGCTACCCATTATCCCCACCTCTGTCACCTCCTCCTCTCCCACTGCTGTAGCCACCAATGGTGGGGACCTACTAGATACCCTCAAGGTTCCTGTGCAGGATATGATGCAACTTTCACCCCTGTTGGACAACAGCTCTTTCTCCATTCTCTGCTGCCATCACAGGTAACGTGTCTGAACCAGGGCTGGTTTAAGGCACCGGTGGCGTCAGCATCCACAGGAGGCCCCATTATTCTGGGGGGTCCTCATAGTAACCCTCCTTCTGCAAAAACATTATTAGTAATAATCTGAATATCTTGTACTGTGAATAGCTTAGGTTAAGTTAGGTTACATTGACCTGAGATAAACATATGCCCCCCCCCAAATAAAGCATTGCAGGGCCCCCCAAAATTCCTTAAACTGGTCTTGGTCTGAACCAATTCTTTATATATATATATATATATATATAGAGAGAGAGAGAGAGAGAGAGAGAGAGAGAGAGTACATAGCATTCCTGGAGACCAAAATGTATAATACACAACTTATTAGTCTCTCTCTGGCTTTTCTTCGCAAACGAAGAATCAGGAAGGACTCATCCTGCGTTTTCTGCAAGCGTGCTGATGACTAAAAAGGCCAATCCGAGATAGACAGGTCCAATTGCAGAAAGCACAGCAGAAGGTCTCCTTGGGTGATGTTTCCGGGTTGTGCTTCTTTCTGTGTTGTCGTTTCTTTTCAAGACTTGTTCGGTAGACATTGAACATAACAAAACAGATTAAGAATTCAGCACAAATTAACCAGATATTTCACCCTCACATTCTTCTCTTAGCTAACTTAGACTCTTAAACCCCACTCCTTCATTCCTAAACCTGACTCTCTCAACCCTCATCCTCACTCATTCATGCCACACTCCATTCTACCATCTCCAGATCAACAGCCAATCACCAGCCCTATGCAAATCCCTTCAAACCTTCCACCAATCAGCTCTCACCCTCAACGTTCCATTCACTGACCCTTCCCTCCAGCTCCTTCCCTGGTTGCCTCTATTGTGACGCAGAACAGACGTCATCAAAGGACTTCAATCTCTAATACCAAAAGCCCACAACATTTTCCACCAAAAGCCCCTGAGATCCCAACGCGGAGGGACGGGAGAGCGAAAGCCCTTGGAGGCTGGAGAAAGCAGTGGAAGATGGGGTGGCTAAAAAGAAGAGGGTTTGGGGGGGAATGGAGTTTGGCAAAGAAAATAAAGGGCCCTCTTCCTAGGGAGCTGGGTATGTTTAGCCTGGAAAAAAGACGGTTTAGAGGCGATATGATAGCCCTGTTTAAGTATTTGAAGGGATGTCACGTTGAGGATGGAGCAGGCTTGTTTTCTGCTGCTCCAGAGACTGGAACACGGAGCAATGGGTGCAAGCTCCAGGAACAGAGATTCCACTTCAACATGAGGAGGAACTTTTTGACAGTAAGAGCTGTTCGGCAGTGGAACACACTCCCTCGGAGCGTGGTGGGGTCTCCTTCCTTGGAGGTCTTTAAACAGAGGCTGGATGGCCATCTGTCGGGGATGCTTTGATTGTGATTTCCTGCGTGGCAGGGGGGTTGGACTGGATGGCCCTCGTGGTCTCTTCCAACTCTGCAATTCTATGATTCTAAGCTTTGCCATCATGTGGAGGGGGTGTTCAATTTCCACGCATCAGAAACTCTCCCCCCCACAGCAAAATAGAATCATAGAATCATAGAATTGCAGAGTTGGAAGAGACCACGAGGGCCATCCAGTCCAACCCCCTGCCATGCAGGAAATCACGATCAAAGCATCCCTGACAGATGGCCATCCAGACTCTGTTTAAAGACCTCCAAGGAAGGAGACCCCACCACGCTCCAAGGGAGTGCGTTCCACTGCCGAACAGCTCTGACTGTCAAAAAGTTCCCTCCTGGGGAAATAAATAAAATCAGACTGGCACCCCTCCTCCCTCTAGGCTACCAGAAAAACAGGTTTCGGGAAAAGCTGCTTGCAAAGTTTATTTCTGTGGGCATCCCTTTCTTTCTTTAGCACCCGCCTCCCTTGACCTGGGAGCGTCTGTGGCTTTGCACTTCTCACCCCCCCCAGTCCTCCAAGCAGAGAGCTGCACTTCCTAGAGAGGCAGGAAAAAATGCTGATGAGGGGGCGGAAGAGAGTGATTCTCTGCTGCTAGAGGGGGGAACACAAGGATCTTTCTGAATTTTCTTGGAGGGAAAAGGAAGGATTTTCCAGTGGAGGAAGAAGGTAAGGGGGGGGTGTGGGGACCCCAAATTGGCTTCTTTGGTGGGGGGAGAGGAAGGGGAGGGTGCCCCCTTTGGGGTCAGGGGGGGAGGGCTGGGGGAGGGAGACTTTTGGGGGGGTTCATTGGAGTGGAAGCCAGGAAGCCCCCCTTCTTTCTCTCCCCCCACTAAAAGGCCTGGGCTGGAGGCCTCCTTTCCCCCCTGGGAGGTCTCTGAGAGGTTGAGGTTCAACAAGAGGAATAATCACAGCCTGGCTGGGTGAGTGGGGGGTCTTTGGCTCTGGACCTGCTTGGGGGGCTCTTTCCTTGGGGGGCTGTTATGGGATGCCAGAAGGCCAGGGTGGCCATGAATGAGAGGGAATGCAATGGAAAAGGGGAGGAATAGAGAAAGGAGGGGAGGCAGGGAATAGGGAGAATTGTGAGAGGAGGAAGGAGAACCCCCCCAATCCAGGATCCATATTCCTGGGAAGGGGAGAGGAGGGGAGCTCTGTCGTTTTCCTGGGGGGAGAAGAAAAGAGACTGATTCAGGGAGGAGGGAGCAAGACTCCAAGCCTTTGGGGGGATTTGTGGTGGGGGGGTGAGGTTGGTGTGAGAGGCCTCAGACAGGCATGACTTGGGGGGAAGGAATGGGGATGAGAGGTTATGTAAAGGCAAAGTCCCCTCCTCTGCCACCAATGCTCTGGCAAAGTCCCCCCCACCCCCAAAGCTTTTAAACTCCTTCCCCTTCCAGCAGCAGAGCTCATTCTTTGTGGGGAGGGGGCAGAGGCCATTCAAAATGTCAAAGTAATTTGCATTTAGTTAAGTCAGAGAGGGCAGAGAAGAGGAGGAGGCTGTGCAGGGAAGAGGAGGAAGAGGGAGCCAGGCTCCTAGCCTGGGAGGGAGGGAATTGTGGGAGAAAGAGGTGTGAGAAGCCTGAGGTAGGGATCACTGGGGGGTCAGCAGGAGGAATGGGGGTCAGGTGTTATCTAAATGCAGGTTCCACTCCCCACCTTGCTTTGAGGATCCCAGAGTTTCTGTTCCCTTCTGCAATTCACTTATAGTGGCAATGAGGGAGAGGGGAGATTTTTTCCCCCTACATAGTTGTGGGGTGGGGAGGGAGGGGGAGTTGGAAATTGCCTCCCTTCCATTTTGCCTTCCAGGAAGGTGTTTAAAAGATTGAAATAAGAGACATTGCAACAAGAATGTAAAGCAACCTTGGGGGGGGGGGGTCTTTTGCTTGGAGTACTGGGAAGGCTGGGGGGGGGGATGGGTTACGCTGGGAGGTAGTGTTAGGAGTAACTGCAAGAAGGTAAAGCCAAGAATGGAGAGGAGGGAACCCAAAGTTCCTCCTTTGGGCAAACAACCTCTTCCTTGTGAATGTAGGCAGCAATTCTGGGAGGCCCATGGGATCTTCATTCCTCCCCCCATTTTTCTCCTTCACAACAGCCCAGTGAGGGAGGTTCAGCTTAGAAAGCCACTGGCCCCACAGGATTGCTAAAGCATAATTCTGTGAACATCCAAAAAGGCATTAAAAAATCTTCCTTTTCTAACCTTACAGTTTTTGCTTGGGATTCTCTTTAAAATGCATGCAAGGGATGCAGATTCAAAGAGGAAAGAGGGAGTTCTTCAGAGAGGTTGATCAAGTCTCAAAGGGCTGCAGGGTAATCCCTTGCACCCATTGAAAAACTGGCTCCATTTTCTCTCCATGGGGCAGCTACACCCTCCCTGGGTGGGTGAGGAAGAGGGTGTGACTCCAGAGGAGAAAAAGGGCAGGGCAGCTTTTCCTGCTGTGGCATATTGCTTTTCTAGGAATGTCTTCCCTCTGCACCACTATGGGCCAACATGAGGACTGGGGCAGAGCCGGTGGGGTGTCTTCCTTTCTTCAGTCCCCCACCCCATAACTCCCCATTTAGGTCCCCTCCCTCCATCAGACACTCTAATCCCCCCAAGCTTTTCCTCCTTCTCCACCACCGTAAACAGGCCCAACTAGGATGTCTCTTTCTGCCATCTCATTGCCCCCTCCTTCAAGCCCCCCCACCTTTTTTCTTTTGCCTCCTCCACCTCCTCCTTCTGAAAATGGGAACAGCACACAGTTCCTATCCTTCCTTCACCCACATTAACATTTCCCCCCTCTCTAGGAAGCTGAGCTTGCTGTGTATTTAACTTTTGGAGGACAAAGAGGGCCTAAGGTAACAATCTGTCTCTTTCTTCATTCTGCACACCTTAAATCTGCATCCCTGGCAGGTCCTTGAAAATGAATCCCAGGCAAAAGTACTTTGGCTGGATAAATAAATGACCACTTGGCATCCAGCTCCCTTCCAGGGATGGCTGAGAGATAATGCTTGTTGGGGGGGGGGAGGGTGTGTGTCTGAATGCCTATGGATCTTTTAAGGTAGAAGATGAACTGGGTTGCTGAAGGTCTTTCTACATTCCAGGCTGCCTCTGAAACCTGGAGAGAAGATGGATCTGCCTTTGTTTCCTTCAGTGCATCCAGTTTATTTTCTTTGGACTAGGAAGAACATCCCGTGGCCCTCCAGATATTGAGAGACTATTGCTCCTCTCAGTCCCTTGAACAACATAACAAAAAAATTAGTGGTGCTGGGATTTGTAGTCCACCAACACGTGAAGGGCTTCAGGATTCCCGCCCCTGCTTTTGGGCTAAATCTTGTGGGTAATCCCAGCGAGAAAGTGTTTGTTTTTGTTTTTCTGATGAAGAAAGGAACCCAACAAAAGAGGCTTTTGGTGTTGTTGTTCTGTGCTGTCAGGTTGTTTGTATTTTCTGCAGGTGTGCATAGGTCCAAGATTGGCCTGCCTGGTCTCCAGACTTAGGAAGAGAGGAGAGTCTATGCTGAATTCATCCTCCATGGAAGACAATGCAGGGAAGATGCCCTTGGAACAGGTGAACATTCATGCCCATCTGTCTTTGTGATGGAGCCCGCAGGAGGGGTCTACAACAGAGGGTCCCGAATGGTTGATACCAAGGGCAGGAGCATTTCCCTTCCTAGAGTGTTCTTCAGTTCAGCCTCCTGAAAACTGAGTCCTTGGTTTGTCAGTCTGGGATGTGATGAGTGGTCAAAGGTTGTCCTGTATTTTCCAGTGGCACAGTTGATCAGTGCTTACTGCCATCTTGTCCTTGCTTCCCCTCCCAGCCAATCAGCCCCCAAGCCAAAGCCCCCCCCCGAAAGAAAGGAACAGAAGCACAAAAGCAAAACAGAACAGGGTACAAAACAGAATAGCACAAAGCAATGCCCCCCGACAAGAACAGTTTATCCTGGTTTGTCTGGGAAGAGGACATGGAATTTGGCCAAAAGTCATGGAGCCTGCACATGCTCAGCATTGACCCACTCAGCATGTCCAATAAGTAGATTCTTCCATTTAACAAAATACTGAAGGAGTCCTTTGCACCACCTGGATGGAATCAAGGACTTCAGAAATTTCAAAATGCTGGTGGTCATCAACCATGATGGGGGACGGTTCATGGGGAGCAGGGCGCAAAGTACTCAAGGGGGAGCAGGCTTCAGCAGGGTAGAATGAAAGACAGGGTGTACATTATGGTACAGCTTAGGCAAGGTTAGTTCAAAAGCGACAGCATTGATCTTACAAAAAATTGTAAATGGTCCAATGTATTTAGGTCCTAGTTTCTTGGAAGGGTGGGGGCTCTTCAGGAACCTGGTGGAGAGATAAACCATATCCCCCACTGCATAGTCCGGGTTAGGATCCTGCCTCTTATTGGCCTGCTTTTTTACTGTTGTTTTGCAAAGTCCAATGCAGACACCACTTTAGGCCAAGCGTCTTTCACTGGGTTACTCCATTGCACTAGTGGAACCAGATCCTTGCTGCCCACTTCCCCTATGGGCAAGGGATTAAACTCTTGACCATAGACAACCATAAAGGGGGAGAGTCCAGTACTCTGATGCACCAGATTATTGTATGCTACTTCAGCAAAGGGCAACAGGTCTATCCAGTCAGACTGTTGGAAATTGGTATAGCATCATAGGTACTGTTCCACCGTCCCATTTATTCGTTCCGTTTGACCATCTGTTTGGGGATGATGGGAACTGTTCAACCCAAGTTGAAGTCCCAGCAGCTTAGTAAAGGCCTTACAAAACTGGGAGGTAAATTGGGCACCCTGGTCAGAAATTATTTTGACTGGAACCCTGTGCAGCCTATGAATATGCTGGATAAACAGTTTGGCAAGCTGCTGCACCATTGGAATACTCTTACAAGCAATGAAATGGGCTTGCTTGGAGAACAAGTCTGCCACTACCCAAATAACCATCTTCCTCTGGCTCTTGTGTAAGTCTACAATGAAGTCTGTACTGATCACTTCCCAGGGCTTGGTTGGGGTAGCTAAAGGCTGCAACAGACCCTTCGGTCTCCCCCCTCCCTTTTTTTCCATGGCACATGTGTGGCACCCTTTTACATTGTCCTCAACTTCTTTACACATTTTTGGCCACCAAAATTGCCTCCACACTAAGTGCAAAGTTTTCACATACTGAAAATGACCCGCACTCTTTACATCTTGGCACTGTCCAATAATTTGCTTTCTCATCACCTGTTGCACATATATCTCCCCTGCCAACCCTACCCCTCTTTCATGTCCAATCCACCCGGATGTGTTTGAAACCAGGGGTCTTGCTGAAGTGCCTCTACTAGCTAGCCCTTCCATCCTGCCACCCCATCATCTTTGACTGCTTGGGGCCATTCCTCCTTAGCCACCTCAGCAGGAGGCGGGTTTTCAGGCACTGTCTGGGCTTTGACAGGGCCTGCATCCAGAGTAGACTTTTGGGTTTGGCTTCGTGTAATAAACACCAATCCTAACTGGGAGGGGCAACACTGTATCACTTCTTTGCAATTACTCCCATGTTGCGGTAGCCTCAACAAGGCATTCACTAAAAAGTTCTTTTTCCCTGGCAGGAACTTTAAAGTGAAATTGAACCTATAGACAAAATCGGCCCATTGGATTTGCTTGGGCCCCAATTTTCAAGGCATTGACAAAGCCTCTAGGTTCTTCTGGTCTGTCAACACCTCAAAGGGCTTGGATAACCGCTCTAACAGGTGCCGCTAGGTCTCCAAAGCTACTTTAATGGCCCCAGCCTCCTTTTCCCAAACAGGCCAGTTGCACTCAGTCTCATTAAACTTCCAAGACAGGTAAGCACATGGTCTTAACTCTCCTGTCTTGTCATGTTGCAGCAGGAGACCCCCAGTGGCCTCATCTGAGGCATCCACCTGCACTACAAAGAGTTCCCCTGGGTTGGGGTGTTTGAGAATGGGCTCGGAGGTGAACAATTTTTTGAGTTTGTCCAACTCCTGACACTATTCGGTTCACATTTTCTGGGGGTTTCTCCCATTTCCAGCCAGCCCCCTCCTTCCACTTGTCTCCCCTTGGTTTTCAACAAGTCTGATAGAGGCAGCATGACCTCTGCTAAGTCTGTGATGAAAGCCTGGTAAAAGTTGGCGAACCCCAGGAGATCTGCAACTGCTTGCTGTTCCTCAGGGTCTGCCATGCTAGAACTCCCTTCACTTTCTCAGGGTCCAGTTCCACCCCTTTGCTGGAAATGCAGTATCCCAAATAATCCAACTTAGTTTGAGGAAATTCACACTTTGACAGTTTGGCATACAAATGATTCTCAGCTAGTTTGCTCAGTACTTTCTGTATCAATTTAACATGGGACATATAGTCCTCAGAGTAAATCAGCACATCGTCTAGGTAGACAAGGACACCTTTGTACAAATATTCTCGGAGGATGTCATTTATCAAGTTCATAAATATCCCTGGGGCCCCTGACAGAAAAAAATGGCATTACTAAGAACTTGAGGGACCCCAATTGGCAATTAAAAGCAGCCTTCCACTTATCACTCTGTAATACGCCTCCCACAAGTCAAGTTTGGTAAAAATCTTGCCCTTAGCCAAACAGGCCAACATGTCCTTCATGAGAGGGAGGGGGTATTTAATTGATAACACTCACTGCGTTGACACCGCGGTAATCAATACATAAACAGAGAGAGGAATCCTTGTGCCAGAACAGTACTGTGGGCCCTAGCACTGAGGTGGTGTGTCTGATGATATCCCTAGCTAAATTCGTGTCTATATACTCTCTCAGGGCTTCCATTTTGGTTGGGGTCATAAAATACAATTTATACTGGGAGCTCCTGTAGTATGTGGGGAAATCATTATTGTAATGCAATGCAATCTTGTGTATCCGATGTTAAGTTCAGTTTAGGAATTTTCCCTGCATGCATCAGTTCTTTCACACACCCCTTCTCCTTTCACTAGGCAATTTCAGGCAACTGGAGCAATGGGTCATTCATCACATGACCTAATTTAAATATTATTATATTTTGTGTAAGTTCCTTTTAAGTTTTGTCTCCATGTGGCTGGAGCCATCTTAGAAGTCTTAGAGTCTTAGCTCTTATGCCATTTGTGTTCTTTTTAGTTGACCATGTAGCCAACACTCCTAAAGGCTGGGTGAGTCTTCCTACCCTAAATCCTCTTAGTCAGTTAGGGACCCTTTAAATTTGTTTTAATATGTAGATTAAGATTGATATACCTTCAGTCAACTTTTGATATGCTTTTTAAATGGACTTCTTTGTTGTTTTAATGAGTCTAACTGACTGGGTGATCAGACCACACATTTAAATGTTAATTGAGCTGTGTCTTCATTCCGGATGCTTTACTCTGCTTAATTTGAAAGAAAAGTGTTTTTACTTTTAAAGAAGATTTTTTTTTTATTTTTAAAAGGGCTAGATCCCTGGAATTTTTAATACATTTTTAATTTTAGACTTATACCTCCCTACAGCTCCTCTCCAGGGATCCACTCAGTTGCATAGTCAGAGGGATGGTGGGTGGGAGAATGTCACATTCCTTCTGCTCAAACACCACCCGCCATCATTTGTATTCCTCTGGCAGTTCCTCAATTGTCCCCTTGATCATGGCTACTGAACAGGGTTCTCAGCCATCCTCCAGGGCAGTTTGACCGGAAGTGTTGTTCAAGTCGGAACCTCTGGTTCTCTCCCCACCTCCCAGGTGGCAATGTTCTTGTATGCATACAGGGTAGGTAAATGTTATGATTTTTTTAATCCAGTGTATGGAGGGATTGTGGTATTTAAGCCAGTTCAGTCCAACCACAGTCATGGGCACCAGCCCTGGGGCAATCATGAACCTGATCACGTCCCCATGGCCCCCCATTTTCAAGGTCATGGGTTCAGTCAATCATTTGGGTGGATCCACCTTCATGGGGGCCCCATCTATCTGGGAGAAGTGGAAGGGGGTTGGAAGCTTTTGGGTGACTAGCCCCAGTTCTTGTACTAAGGTGGGATGGATCAACACTTGGGTGCATCCACAGTCTATCATAACCATTATTTTCCGGGAGGATGGTCCTTTCCCTTCTGCCCAAATCTTGGCCTTAATAAAAAAAAAATGGGGTTTTTACATCATTCACACACCGGATTCCTGGTGCCCTTCTGGATTAGCCCACCTTCTGGCACTCACTAAGGCAGGTTCTGCCTGTTTCCCGATGGCTCCCCATCAGGAGAAGAGATATCTGCCTCGTCAGTTTTCCAGGAGAACTCTTCGGCCAGGTGGCTAGGTACCACTGTTGTCATTGCAACTTTAGGCTTGGCTTTTCCTGAAGGTTTCATGATGTAGGTTTCCCTTCAGGTCTCTTCAGTGGCTCCTCCTTCCTGCCACCACTCCCCGGCTTCTCCGGGCACTCTGTAATCCGGTGTACGCCTTTCCCGCAGCGTAGACAGAGGCCCAGCCGCATTCTCCGCTCACGTTCTGCCTCCATTGGGGTAGTCGCGGGCTGAGCTGGCTTCTTAGCCGCTTCACTGCCCAGCTTACTGGCCCATCCTTGCCACTACTTCGGCAGCTTGACATTACTGCAGGGCCTCCACCTCTTCAGCCAGTCAGACCCACCCAAGCAAGGTTTTGGGGTTTCCCTGGTTCATGGACCACTGGAGGATGTTGGCATTGAGGCTATCCTTGAGTACTGCGCTTTGGTGACTTCAGTCCAGTTGGGGACTTAACTTGCCATTCGGCAGATCTCTGTGGCAAACTTGGCTACCGACCGGTTCCCCTAGCACATCCGCTGCAGCTCTGTCCGGGTCCGCTCCCTCCGGGATGGGTCCTCAAACTGAGCCCACAGTGCCATCATGAACTTGTTGAGGCTACTCAGCTCAGGAGTTGCCATGTCATTCAGGCCCACTAACCACTCTGCTGCCTCACCTTCCAGTTGCCCCGATACATACTGGACCTTCTCTTTTTGGTCCGGAACACTCCTTCCCAGAATCATGAATCCCATCACTTAGGTTAAGAAGTAGGGCAACTTCATGGCCTCCTTATCGAAGGTTGTGTTCAGGCCTTGGTTGGTGAACCCCCAGGGCTTCTCTCTCAGCAAAACCAGAGCAGTCTGCCGGGAAGCCAGAGGGGCTGGTTCAGGTTCTGGGGCTGGAACCTCTTCCTCACTACCGGAGCCTCCCGACGGAGTGGGACTTGGAGTCTCTGTGGCCGGTAATGCTCCCCTGGCTGGGGTTGCTGCATCTGCCAGCTTCCCGCCCTTCAGCAAGCTTAGAATCTCGCCCAGGCTACACTGGATGCCTTGCATCTCCTGCTTCATCCACTCGACATCTATCTCCAACTCTAGGTGGGACCGTCCTCTCCCACTGTACAGCCCGCTTGCCGAACGTCCCACATCTGGGATCTTCTGTCATCTCAGCTGCTCTCATTGAACCCCAGAGCCCAAGGCCACCCAATCCTTGGGACGGCTCCCAGACCTCTGCTTGGCGTCAATCAGATGGAGTAGCACGCCTCCATCACCACTGCAGCCACTTCCAGCACCTCCTGCTCGGTTAGCTCTCCAGCTCTGTGCTGGTCTTTCTTCTTGTTGGGCTTCTCATCTCCCACTACATTCCCAGGGACCAGGGTCTCAGTCCCTCTGTCAGTCTCCTGCTTGCCAGGGCCTTGGGACATTATTTCGCTCCAAGGCTTGCGGCAGGGAATTTAGTGAGAACTGTCTATCTGTGATGCCTCTGCTATCACTCACACACTGAGACAATATTCATTGATCAGAAATGGTTTATTGGATCAGGAATAGAAGCATTCAGGTTCATTGCATAGACAGTTCTGGCATTTCGCACCAGAACACAGAAGATAATAGAAAAGCTAAGTTTCAATTACATCACCCACACCTGCAATGGTTCATGAGAGCATTCCAATCTGTACCATCCTCCCAACCTACCTGAGTACTTTCCCAAAACATAATTGGCGAGATGGCCTTGAACACTCCAGCCACAGATAGTATTCTCAGCAGCTCTAACCCAGCATGCTCTCTACTCATGTCAAGCTCTGGCATGTTAATTGTGGCCTAGCAGTAAAAGTACATTCAAGCTAGCTAATTAACTTACAAAGCCCATACCAGAGTCCTGACATATGCTAACGGTTCTTGACTCCACAGGCTGGAAATGGGCGGGGGGGGGAATCTCCTGGTTGTGTGAGGTTGCACTAGACTTATGCCAGTTAGCAGTGCAGATGCTACATATTAAATAAAATCTCTCATCACATGAAAAATGTAGTTTATTAGAAACCCAGGTCGTAACCTTGTTTTTTTCCTCATGCACTATTCTTCAAGGTGCAGGGAGTTAAGGAAAAGAGATTGCAGTGTCTCCAGACATGTCCCATTCTATCTCTGTTCTGAAGTGATCATATAATATTGGGGATGCACCATGTCTTTTCCTCCGCTTTTGATGATGGCTGTTTTCTGTTGCAGGTGACTTTTGCAGATGTGGCTGTGTATTTCTCAGAGGAAGAATGGAAATTGTTGGATTGGAAGCAAAGATCTTTGTACGAGGAGGTCATGAAGGAAAACTTTGAGAATGTGTCCTCCCTGGGTAAGAAACTTGAATCCATTGCACTTCCTGTGAAGACCGAGGGTCCTTTCATACTACACTGTCATAACACTATGCTTCCACTTCAACTGTCATAGCAACCTCCTTTAGAATCTGGGGATTTGTAGTTTAGTGAATCACTAGAGCTCTCGGGTGAGAATGCCAAATACCCCTCCCTAAACTGGGAAATCCTAGGATTTCATAGTTAGGAACATGGCAGTTAATGTTTTCTGCATCCTCAACAAATACGAGAACTATTTTTCCAAGTTTTTAGGCCTTCTCTTGGCCCTTTTAGGTCCTGGAGAGGCATCCAACCTCCTCTTGGGAAAATATGCCTCTCATGGCACTAAAATGGCTAAAAGAGGTCACAACAGTGGCAAAACCAACCCTGCTTCCCTTAGGTATGTTGGGGAGTATTAAGGAACAAAACAAAAATGATATTTTTTTCCCCAGGCAGAACACTGGCGGATTCCCTGTGAGATCCCTGGTGTCCTGTGTGAGCCCTGAAATCCCCAACAGTTGCCCATCCCTGTCTGAGAGGCTCTCTGAAGCCTGACCCTCACCTAAATCGGGGTCCCAATCCCAGCTCAGTCATGAAGCACTGTGATCACTTCCTCCATCCAGCCCCTTTGCTCTGCCTTTCCTATTCACAGTACGGTTGACCCTCCATATCCACGGATTTGGTATTTATGGATTTAAGTATTCACAACTTGAAAATATTCTTTAAAAAATAATAATCCAAAAAGCAAGCTTTGATTTTGCCATCTCATATAAGGGACACCATTTTGCTATTCCATTGCTTATAATGGGACTTGAGTATTCACAGATTTTGTTATCCATGGGGTGGGGGGTCCTGGAAGCAAACCCCAGCAAATATGATGGGACAACTGTATTTATTTATTATCCTGCGTTTCTCCCCAAACGGGATTTAAAGTAGCTTCTCCTTCCTGCTTCAGCATCTGTCACCGATAGTCTATCACTATGTGACAGGAAGGAGTCTGGGAAAGGCCACAAAAGGGCCAGAAAGCAATGGCCCCCCGGCAGTCCTTGGTCCTCAGGTCCACTGGTGTCATTCAATATAATTAACTCACTTCCAATTTTTTGCTCAAATGAGTTCATGTTTGTGTACATGCAAAGTCCTGATGAGGTTGAACGTATGTGCACACACGAACAAAACTCCTGACTGGGACAAGAAGATATGTGTTCCACCCCATCCTATCCCAAGTGCAACTGCACAGCTTGTCCAGTGTTATCAGCCTCAGCTCCCATCCCCCTCAATTAACCACCACATCATTTGTTTAAACATCCATCCCACCCCCTTTTCAGTTTTAACACACTTACTCAGTTCCAGGCTTCTCCTGCAGATGAACTGGCTCATGCCTCCAGCTTCACATTGTTTCCCCCCAACACACACACACACACACACACACACCCCTACCTGACCGCTCTCTACTTCTTCCTCCACATTCTGACTTTCCCACTTATCCTCATGTCGTAATTCAACACTTCACCTTTAGCATCTCATTCTTCTCCCCTCTTTCCCCTGCCATCCTGTTTTACTCTCTCTTTTTCTCTCTCACACACATATACATGGAGGGTGCCTCATGTATTGAGAGCAGCTGTGAACCTGAACATTTTTAATAATTGCTTTGGGTTCAGTGCTGCAAACTAGCTCAGGTCCTTGTTTTCAGACCTATCAAAGGGTTCTATTTAGCAGTTGAGATTAATATCCATGAAGGGGGAAAATGGGACACAGTAGCTCTTTTTCTGATGTTTCTTTTCCTCCTTGAGCTCATTCCTGGAGATCCTTCCTCTCTGAACGCTGAGATTCAATCTTCTCTGTTCTTGTCCTTTATAGGAGGTAACAGGCAGAGAACAAAAGTATGCATGAAGTGCAGGAAGTATTTTAAAAAGAAATTGAGTCTTGCAAGATACCTGCAAACTCACATGAAAGAGGGACATGTTACCACCAAAGATCTGTACAGATGCACTGCGTGTGGGGAATGTTTTGCTTACAAGTCACATCCTGTGAGCTACAAAAGAGCCCAAATGAGAAACAAACCATACAGATGCCAGCAGTGTGGGAAATATTTTGTTCACAAGTCATACCTTCTGACTCATCAGAGAGTCCACTCAGGAGAGAAACCATACAAATGTCAGCAGTGTGGGAAATGTTTTGCTCAAAAGTCACAGCTTGAGAGTCACCTGAGAGTCCACACAGGAGAGAAACCATTCAAATGCCAGCACTGTGAGAAGTATTTTGCTGACAAGTCAACCCTTTCAAGACATCAGAGAATCCACACAGGAGAGAAACCATACAGATGCCAGCAGTGTGGGAAATGTTTTGCTCAACAGTCAGTTCTTGTGACTCATCAAAGAGTCCACACAGGAGAGAAACCATACAAATGCCAGCAATGTGGGAAATGTTTTACTCAGAGGTCTGCCTTTGTGACTCATGAAAGTGTCCACAAAGGAGAGAAACCATACAGATGCCAGCAGTGTGGGAAATGTTTTGCTCGCAGATCATACCTTCTGACACATCAGAGTGTCCACACAGGAGAGAAACCATATAGATGCCAGCGGTGTGGAAACTGTTTTGCGCAACAGTCAGCCCTTTTGAGACATCAGAGAGTCCATACAGGAGAGAAACCATACAAATGCCAGCAGTGTGGGAAATGTTTTGCTCAACAGTCTGCAGTTGTGACTCATCAGAGAGTCCACACAGGAGAGAAACCAAACAAATGCCAGCAATGTGGGAAATATTTTGCTCAACAGTCAGCACTTGTGACTCATCAGAGAGTCTGCACAGGAGAAAAACCAAACAAATGCCAGCAGTGTGGGAAGTGTTTTGTTCAACAGTCAGCTCTTGTGACTCATCAGAGAATCCATACAGGAGAGAAACCATACAAATGCCAGCAGTGTGGGAAATGTTTTGCTGACAAGTCACACCTTCAGGGGCACCTGAGAGTCCACACAGGAGAAAAACCATACAAATGCCAGCAGTGTGGGAAATATTTTGCTCGCAAGTCACACCTTGAGCGTCATCAGAGAGTACACACGGGAGAGAAACCATACAAATGCCATCAGTGTGGGAAATGTGTTGCTCAAAAGTCACAGCTTGAGAGTCACCTGAGAGTCCACACAGGGGAGAAGCCATACAGATGTAAACAGTGTGGGAAATGTTTTGCTGACAAGTCAACCCTTTCGAGACATCAGAGAATCCACACAGGAGAGAAACCATACAGATGTCAGCAGTGTGGGAAATGTTTTGCTGACAAGTCAACCCTTTCCAGACATCAGAGAATCCACACAGGAGAGAAACCATACAGATGTCAGCAGTGTGGGAAATGTTTTGCTCAGGATTCAACCCTTTTGAGGCATCATAATGCCCACACTGGAAAAAAAATGAAAGTATGAAATATTTTTTGTTTGAAGAGACAGTATATCTACATTTCGTCTTATGAGACTATTATACAGGTTCAGTCTCCCTTATCTGAAATGCTTGGGACCAGAGGAATTTTGGATTATTTTGAATTTTGGAATACTTACATATACATAATCAGACATCTTGGAGATGGGACCCAAGTCTAAAAATGAAATCCATTTATGTTTCATATATACTTTATATACATGAAAAGAGGATAGATGTCTTCAAATCCTCTCCTCCCTAAGAGATATAAAATTGATTTATAACTACTCTGTTTAGACTGTGGGAACAGTAATTTGGACATTTGGAATGAAGATCTTCTACTGTGAGATTCCTTTGAAAAGATAAGTAGGCAGTGGGACTATTTTACTGCATGATTTTATAAAATTTTTGAAAGAGAGAAGGATCCCACTTCAGAAAACCTTAAATGAAATTTTGGAAAAAAAGAAACCCACAATCGTGGAAATACTCTAAATATAACAATAATCTCCAAAAGAAGGCAAAGACAATACTGAAATAAAGAATTATAGGCCAAACACTCTCCTAAACTTGGACTATAAGATCTTTACTTCAATACTGACAGAAATGTTAACAAAGATATTAAAGGATATAAAACATAATGATCAAAATGGATTTTTGCCAAAACAAGTTCTGAAGGACAGTACAAGAATGGTCATAAACGTAATTGAATGCTACGAAAAACATTATCTTAAACAGTTGGCAATGGGTTTTGTTGATGCTGAAAAGGCTTTCGATAACGTTAAATGGAGCTCTATGAAAGAGAATGAATATGGCAACAATTTTATCAATTGGATCAAGAGCATTTGTAAAGATCAATGAGCACAAATTATAGTTAATGATGGAAAAAACTGACCCAATTAATATCTGTAAAAGAACTAGACAAGGATGTCCTCTTTCCCCTCTTCTGTTTATAACCATGTTAGAAATTCTAAATAAGAACATAAGAGAACATAAGAATAAGAACATAAAGAGACAACCCGGATATAGATGGCTCGCGTGTCAAGGGAAATACTTTCAACTTGAAGGCCTTTGCAGATGATTTTGTCCTTTTTCTAGAGAATTCAATAAACAATATACCGTAGGTGAGCTGTTTAAAACATTGAAGGAATTTGGGGAAGTTTCCAGCTTTCAAATAAACAGGCAAGACAGTGATTTCTGAAGTTTATGAAGTGGACCAGAAGCTTGAATTTGGGGAGAAACTTGCAGTAAGTTTCACTGGGGCATGGGGAAGATTTGGAGGCCTGTCAGTCAAGCAGTTCCTCTCTTTTCTTTCTCTCTCTGGCCACTGGGAGCAGGTGGCTGTTGAAGCCCTCACACCGCCAGGCTCGGGTAGCTGCTTGTACTGTCGGACTTGTTGAAAAGAGGAAACTGAAAACAGGCATGGATCACTGGCCCCACTTACTCTAATGGGTCTAGAAGGAACAAGAGAAGGGGGGGAAGAATTCCTTCCTGTCTTGTGTTGAGGAATTCTTTTTTGCTCACTCATTACTCTTTTGTCCTCATACAGGACTTTAAATCTACAAAGTGTGATATATACAGTAGTATGTCAGCATTTACAAGTCCCATCAATTAAAAAAAAAGGTGACATCCCATCCCCCATCATTTTCCAGGTAGATTTTGTTAAGGTCACAAATCTGAGATCTCCCATTTTTGAGGCATTCCCAGATGAATCCTGAATGACAAACAGAAGTTACTTTTCCATGGATTCACAGGGCCATTTCTGCTTTTGTACTTGTTAAAAAAAATAGTCTGAGATCATCTTGGATCAGCTTCCTGTCTACCTTGCAGGACTGTAGTGAGGGTAAAAGAGGGGGAGATCAGGATCCTGTGTGCTTCCCAGAATCCTTCTCAATATCTCCTTTCAGGTCTTGCCTTCCATTTTGCCAACTGGCTTTATGGCCCGCCAAATCCACCTTCCCAAAATTAATCTGAGAGTCCCAAGATCACTGTCTGTCTTTACAGAGAGAGGGTCTCGGATCTCCTCTGTGTCTGGTGGGGCCTGGTGATTTGGGGAGGGATTTCAGGGACCCATGACTACTGGTCAAGATGGCTCTTAAGGACCTCCTAGCTGAGGTCAGAGACAAGGATCCCACTCCACCTTGGTTACTGGGGAGGAGGAGCCACTGTGTGGATGTGGGGCAGCGGTTACCCTCACAGACTTCGTAAGTGGAACTCCTTTGTAAGTGTTGAGTTTCAATTCTGTTGTATTTCACTTAGGAATTCCACCCAGGGACAGGGGGATTCCTCAGCAGATAGATAATGGCCCATCAACCAACCATTAGCCAAACAGACACTAACGAGCCTTGCTTTTCTATACCCAGAAACGAACCATTCAATTACACAAATTTACATATACTCCCCAACAGGCGTTCACAGCATATAAACTCCACACACACACCCCTACCCAACCATTCTCTGAAGATGCCAGACACAGATGCAGGGGAAACGTCAGAAAGAAACTATTCCAGAACATGGCCTCACAGCCTGGAAAAAAACCAAGGAAAATCTATGGTTGGTGGCCGTGAAAGCCTTCGACTTCACACTGGCTGGTTTTATCTCTGCTGTGTTGCCTGGTAAACTCAGCAGAGCCAAACAAAACAAAACCCACAAAAAAGCCAAATACAAAATTTTGGATTTGTTGCATGGCCAATGTGGCTATCCCACATTTCCTGTATTTGAAGACAAAGACAAAACAGTCTCTTTTCTGCTGCAGAAACCCCCCAAAGGAGGGGATATCCTCTCGTCTCCCACAAATAACAGGGTGGCTCTTCGTACTAGGCCACACTACCTTGCCACCCACCAACCCCTGCCTCATAATAAAGGTTTTCCCTCTGCACACACAACCCACTTATGTCCCTTGTGGAAACAGGAATTTTTGCTCCAGATTGGGGAGAAAGGAGACCATGGGGGAGGAGGAAGGGAGAAATATCTTTGTATTTTCTCTCCCCCCCTCCCCTGCCCCCACAAAAGTCAAATAAGTCTCCTTTCTGCTGGAGGAACCCCAATCTCAGTCTCTGTGAGGGATCTCCTCTTTTCCTACAGGACACTTCAACCTCACCAAAACAGGGCAGTTCTTCCTACTAGACCACACTGCCTGAACCCCCCTGCCTCATCAGAAAGGTCTCCCCCCCATATGGAGAGGGGGCAGCTTTGCTTGAGATTTGGGGAAAAGAAGACCCTGGAGGAGAAGGGGGCAGGAGGGGGGGGGTTGCAGGCTGAGTCTGCCTCTCTGTTAATGGGAGAGCTGTTTCGTTTCCAGGGGGTACTGCATGACAGACCCTGCCATTAGGACACCTTTCTTCCTCCCCCGATAGGTTTGGGGGAAAGGAAACCCTGAAAAAGGAGGGTTGTGGGCTGGGTTACTGGATGGGTCCTTTCTTGGGGGGGGGGAATCATGACTCAGACCCCCCTACCATCCATCATGACACCAGAATGGGCCCCTACCTTTCTCCTCAAGAAAGCCCAAAGGAGACCCAGGAGGAGGGTTGGCAGGCTGGGTCCTCTTCTTGGGTTGGGGGTTACACAGGGAGGAAACTGTTTTTGCATGACTCAGCCCCCCCCAAATCAGGACACCTTTCTTCTCCTCCCCTCACCCCACAAAGGACAATTTAGGGTCTCCCTCCCCCCAATGTTCCCCCCTTACCTCCTATCCTGCCTGCTCTGCCCACTAGGCCTCCTTCCTCCTTATGCCCTTCCTCCCTTCTTACCTCTCTAGGAAACTGAATGATATGCTTTTAACCCTGGGAGGCCCTAATGGAGGACTGCCCCCCCACCATCAATCCCAGAAGCAAAATCAGCCCTGGCTTTAGAGACTCTCCAGCAAAGCCTTCGATGGGGGAGATCAGGAACAGCTATGGATGAGCCCTGACATTGGATTCTGCTTTTTAAAAAAAGTATTAACACACATAGAAAAAACATAAACAGTGACTTATTCTGAATACAGAAAACACAAACTAATAGACAAAGCCACCCACAAACTCAAACCGAATTCATACAAACAGAATTAGGAATGACTTCCCCCTTGACCCCAACTGATTATTCTGTCCCATTAATAAAATACTTCAATTGAGTGAGACAGTATTCCAGCTTCCCATTTTAATCATTTTTAAAAGCCCACGGTTGATACCTACCCCTTACTTTGTTGCAAAAAAACCTGCTAATCTTTTAAAAAACGAATCAAAGATTTATCCTCCATCAACCTGATGGACTGAACAGCAGTGAACAACTACAAACATATTTTTCTTTTTTAAAAAAGAAAAATTTCTTTGCTCAGGAGATGGTGCCTTGTCAGGGCTGAGCCTTTCTTGTTGTGGCCCAAAATTCTTTGCAATTCTATGGATTCTAATTCACTCCCTGCATGGACATTGTTTCTTCAGAGGAAGCTATGGGGCCTCCCAGCCACCCACCCCTCTGGCTCTGTTTCCACCCCAAATGGGCTGCAGGTTGTGAATGGGAAGGGGGCTGTCTCGCTCCCACCTCTAAACCTCTCCTCCTCCTCTGCTTCCTCTACAGGCCCTGCCCCTCTCCTCCCACCCCCTCCATGACTCCCAGGGAGGGGTCCCTCCATTCAGCCCCCCCCCCTCAGTTGCCCCAAATACCAAGGAGGAGCCCAGTTTTGAAAAAGGAAAACCTCTGCCTTGCTGTCCTTTTCCTTGACTCTTTGGTTAATTGTGCTGGAAATATTCCAGCTGTTTTCTGAGGATAAAAATCCTCTTTCTAAGGTCACAGCCTTCACAGGATTTCTCTGTCAATTAACAGCTGCCCTCCCTTTCCTCCCAGAGTTCCTCACTTATATTAAACTCAATTTTTCCCTCTTTCCCGCCTCTCTGGCTTTTTTTCGCAAACAAAGATTCAGGAAGGACTCATCCTGCACTTTCTGCAAGAGCACTGATGACTAAAAAGACCAATCTGAGATAAACAAGTCCGGTTGCAAAAAGCATAGCAGAAGGTCTCCTTGGTGGATGTTTCCGGGTTGTGATTCTTTCTGCGTTGTTTCTCTTCAAGACTTGTTTGGTGTGAGTTCTCAAATAAGGCTGCAGCATTGTGGATAGTGCATCTCCATGCCTCCTGATGTGAGGCCAGGGCGGACCATTGTTGGTGATCAATTTGGCCGAGCTTGATGTATTGTTTCAGGGAATCCTTGTATTGCTTTTTTGGAGCACTCCTCTTACGCTGACCCGTGGCGAGTTCATCGTAGAGTACTGTTTTTGGGAGGCGATGGTCCTCCATCCTAGAAATGTGCCCTGCCCAGCGCAGCTGTGTTCTCAATATCATGGCCTCAATGCTGGTGATCCCTGCTTGCTCAAGGACAGCAACATTCGTCACATAGTCAGTCCAGTGTATATTTAGGATTGTGCGTATACAGCGCTGATGAAAGCGTTTGAGGAGTCGTAAGTGTTGGCAATAGGTGACCCATGTTTCAGATCCATAAAGGAGAATAGACAGTACAATGGCTCTATACACTCTTCCCTCCCTCTTCCACTTCGCTTCTAAAAGTGTCATGGATCCTGAGAAGGCTGACCTTCACATTGTTCTTAGACATAATGGTGGGGGGTTGGACTAGATGGTCTCTAGGGTTCCGCCCAACTCTCATTTTACATGATTTTTCCATGCTGCCTTTTCTTGTCATGGGACTGTAGAGTTGGAAGGGGAGAGCCATGGGGTCCTGCCTATTAGCTACACTCCCTTGGTGAGCTGATGGGAGCCTAAACTACTCTCCTCCTGCATTTTGATCCTCACACCCACCCTGCAAGGTAGGCCAACCCAACCCCGGGGGGGCTCCCTCCTCCATTCAACAGAACCCCTTCCCAGCCTCCCCAAGCTCTGGCATCTGGGAGGGCGAGGAAGAGGAGGAGGATGGAGGAGGGATGATGGGCTCGCTGTTCTTCTGCCACCGCTGTTTCCATCTGGGATCCCCAAGGCGCCCCGGGTCCCGCCAGTGGAAGAGCAGCCCCCCCTTCGCCCCAGAAGAAGCTCAGCCAATGAGGAAAAGGACCCGTGGATGACGAGATTGTTGCCAGGTAGAACTTCCTCTGGCCAGAGCCGCAGCGCGTGTAGAAAAGCGGGCGGAGGAGGGAGCGCGGAGGAAGAAGAAGAAGGGGGTCTTGGGGAGGGGGGCGGAGGGAAGGGAGGGGCTGTCCTGGTTTCTCCTTCCCAGGAAGGGGGGTGTATACCCCAATCCCCCCCCCTAGAGGGTGATCCACAGTCACCCTCTTTGGGTCCACTGCATGCAAAGGAGGGGGTCTACCCTGCAGGGTTGTTGTGAGCCCCCCACTCTCTTTCCAAAGGCACCACGGGGGGGGTGTTTAAGGGCCTGCAAGAGGAGAAACTGGGAACCTTTCAGAGGGAGGGGGCAGAAATGTATCCCCTTCGTGGTAGTCCCCCCCCCCTGAGCACCAAGGGGGAGGGGTGGGTGTGTCCCTTTCCAGGGGGTGGGGAGACAGCCCCTCTTCCGAAAAGACCCTGCTTGGTAACCCCCCCACCAGTACGTCGGGTGTATTTTTCCGTAGAATGGTCTTATTCCAATAAAAATTCCTAATCCCCCCCCCAGTAGGCCAAGCCCCCAGCCCACCCCCAGACCATGTGGGGGAGACCCAGCGACCCCCTGGACCTCCCGGGCAGCCCTTTTTGGATCAGGCCCCCACCGGAGGGCGTCAGTCGGGAATGGGGGGCGTCTTAGTGTATGCCCCCCTCCCCTCTAGTCCTCGGAAAGGATTTGCCTTGATGGGCTAAGTGCGGGGTTTTTTGGGGGGGGGGGTTCCCCGTTTCCTTCCGTCCTGGGAGTTCTGGGCATTGAGCGGCTGATCAAAGGGTCCTCTTGGAAGCTTTTTATTCCCACACCTCCAAAAATAAGATTGTACCCCACACATGCAGTGGTTCTGCCATCGACCCCTCCTTTACTGGGGGGGGGGCTTTGGGGGAGGATCTTATTAATCTCCTCCTACTTGAGAGGCTTCCATGGGGGGGGGGGGGAACCAGAGACAACGGGGAACATTATTCCCCCCCTTATTCTTTTTGGGGATACGGGGGTGCCATCAAAGCGAAGGAAGAGTGACCCCCCCAGTCAGACTCCCAGGTGGGTGGGTGGGTGATCGGATTGGGGGGAATGGAGGGAGTCTTCTCTGGGCTGGGAGGAAAAGCCCCTCCTGGAAATTTGCCCCCCCCCAGGACTCCCCCCTTTCCTCCCTCCCTTCCCCGTTTCCCCCTCCTGGCCCCCGAAAAACTTCTGTGATCAGGGCATTGTCTATATTCCTCTGCCTAGCGACTGATAACGCTGCAGAGTCACAGGCGCTGATTGGCTCCCCTTGGTGAGGGGGCGGTGCTTGGGCTGTAGAATTCTTCTGCCCTGGGTGGAACTTATAGATGCCGTGGTCTTCTTCAAGCTCTGCTATAGCCCTTTGGAGCATCATGCTGAAGAAGATTGTAAATAAAGTTGGAGCAAGAACACAACCTTGCTTCACTCCATTAGTTATTAGAAAGGGCTCTGAAAGAGCATTGCCATATCTGACTTGTCCACGCTGGCCCTCGTGTAGCAAGATAATCATTTTAAGGAATTTGGGGGGACATCCTAGTCTTTCCAGGATCTGCCACAGACTTTTTCTACTTACAGTGTCAAAGGCTTTGGTGAGGTCGACAGATGTTACACAGAGACCCTTGTTCTGCTCCCTACATTTTTCTTGCAGTTGCCTAAGGGCAAATACCATGTCTCTAGTACTCCTATTGGCTCTGAAGCCACATTGGCTTTCAGGGAGAAGTTCTTCTGCAATAGCAGGAACTAATCTGTTCAGGAGTATCCTTGCAAGGATTTTTCCAGCAATAGAGAGCAGTGTTATGCCTCGATAGTTTGAGCAGTCAGATTTTGCTCCTTTTTTCTTGTACAGGGTGATGATGAATGCATCTCGGAGGTCTGATGGCAGTTCCCCTTTTTCCCAGCAATTCACAAGGAATTCGTGGAATTTTTCATGGAGTGCATGACCTCCATGTTTCCAAACTTCAGGTGGGATTCCATCAATCCCAGCTGCCTTGCCGTTTTTCATCTGCTGTATGGCCTTAAGGGTCTCTTCCAAAGTGGGAGCTATGTCCAATTCATTTTTCATTGGTTTTTGTATCATATGTTGGATAGCTGCCAGGCTCGGCCAAATTGATCACCAACAGTGGTCCGCCCTGGCCTCACATCGGGAGACATGGAGACGCACTATCCACAATGCTGCAGCCTTATTTGAGAACTCACACCAAACAAGTCTTGAAGAGAAACGACAACGCAGAAAGAATCACAACCCAAAAACATCACCCAAGGAGACCTTCTGCTGTGCTTTTTGCAACCGGACTTGTTTATCTCGGATTGGCCTTTTTAGTCATCAGCGCGCTTGCAGAAAGCGCGGGATGAGTCCTTCCTGAATCTTCATTTGCGAAGAAAAGCCAGAGAGGGTGGAACTGAGCCCAAAAAGTCTCTATCTGGAGTGGAGGGCTGCAGAAGAGAAAACCCACCACCGTGGGGTCTCGGGCTTTGGGGGGCTTGCTGGTCGCAGTGGCAGCCCTGGGGGTCTCCTTCTTCTTCCCCCGAGGTGGAGAGGGTGGCCGAGCCTCCCAGGATGGGGTAGGGGACAGCAAATGGAAACTGTTTTCTCTCCCCCTCCCCAGTGGGTGGGGATGGGTGGGTGGGATCTCCTCCTTTTTCAGAGGTTGGTGGGCTGCATCTCAGGAGTGCTGCTGTTGTGGCTTCCTGCATCAAAGAAGGGGGCAGGGCTAGATGACCATTGGGGGTCCCTTCCATCTCCTGCATGTCTTGCTAACCCCTTTGCCCACTGATCAGTGAGTGGCACGGCTGCCACGTCGAAAGCTCCCTTCCCCACCAGTTGCACTTCCCTAAAACATATCCAGAGACAGGTTAATCTCTCTCTGTGTGTGATATAGTTGTTGCTGTTACTCCTAATTTCTCTCTCTCTCTCTGGCTTTTCTTTGCAAACAAAGATTCAGGAAGGACTCATCCCGCACTTTCTGCAAGCGCCCTGATGACTAAAAAGGCCACTCCAAGATAAACAAGTCTGGTTGCAGAAAGCACAGCAGAAGGTCTCCTTGGGTGATGTTTTTGGGTTGTGATTCTTTCTGCGTTGTCGTTTCTCTTCAAGACTTGTTCGGCGTAAGTTCTCAAATAAGGCTGCAGCATTGTGGATAGTGCGTCTCCATGTCTCCCAATGTGAGACCAGGGCAGACCACTGTTGGTGATCAATTTGGCCGAGCCTGAGATGTTGTTTCAGGGAGTCCTTGTATCGTTTTTTTGGAGCACCCCTCTTATGCTGACCGATGGTACTATTTTTGTGAGGCGATGGTGCTCCATCCTAGAAATGTGCCCTGCCCAGCACAGCTGTGCTCTCAATATCATGGCCTCAATGCTGCTGATCCCTGTTTGTTCAAGGACAACAACATTCGTCACATAGTCAGTCCTCCTAATTTACCAACTAACTTTACTAATGAGTCGAATCCCCCCCCCCAATCTCCTCATGCCCTTCCAAATGTCCATGCCATCCTAACTGACCCACTCTGTAGTGGAGAGAGCTGTAAATGAAAATTGTTGTTGTTGTGTGCCTTCAAGTTAGTTTTTACTTGAGCCAAACTTATAACAGGGTTTTCTGAGGCTGAGTGTGCGTGCCTTGCTGAAGGTTACCCAGTGGGTTTTCATGGCTGACTGAGGATTTGAACCAAAAGACATAGCAATGGATTTAAACTACAGGAAAAGAGATTCTATCTAAACATTAGGAAGAACTTCCTGACAGTAAGAGCTGTTCAGCAGTGGAATGCCCTGATTCTCAACTGCCTGGGAGTGTTGTGGAGTCTCCTTCTTTGGAGGTCTTTAAACAGAGGCTGGATGGTCATCTACCAGGAGTGATTTGATTGTGTGTTCCTGCAGGGTAGAGGGTTGGACTGGATGGCCCTTGTGGTCTCTTCCAACTCTATGATTCTATATTACAGTCTAACCTATCAACCACAGCCAGGTTTCCTTTAACCTAGCATTTAAAAATCAGTGGGTATCCTGGAGCCCATCTAGTCCAACCCCTTCCTCAGTGGGGACTTTTGGTCACAGCATCCCCGACATGTGGCTGTCCAGTCTCTTCCTTCCTGCAGCAAAAGGGAGACCACCTGCTCCTGGGGTGGTGGGGGAGAAGATCTGCTCTGGAGAGAGGCCTTTGGGAGGGAGGCTCTCCTCTGAGAGAATACCCCCCTTCTAGATCTTCCTCCAAGGGCTGGGTTTTCTAGACCCCTCACCCCCCTGGGGGACTGTTCTGGAGGGGCAGAAGAAACAGCGGCCTTTAGACACCAACAGGAGGGAGGGAAAAAGAAAAGAAATGGGGCAACACTTTTAAAACTATCTGGTTTTCATTTTCTCACGAGCTTTCATAGATATAAACCCACTTCTTCTGACAACACAGTTCAGAGGGAATTGAAGCCTAGAGACGTAGCTGTGGGAGTTGGATGTAATGGGACCAGATCCCAAAGGATGCAAATTGTGAGCCTCACCCTAAATTTTCAAAGAGCTGCATAGGGAGACATAGAGGTCTTTCAGATCTGGACAGGGGTCAGTTAATGTTGGGTGTGTGGAAGCCATAAACCAGCCTTTGACCTGAGGCTTTAATATCACTGCATCTGAAGAAGTTGTACCTCTCCATTGACGCCCCCTTGTCGTGGAAGAGAGGACTCCCTGAAACAACATCTCAGGCTCGGCCAAATTGATCACCAACAGTGGTCTGCCCTGGCTTCACATTGGAAGGCATGGAGACGCACTATCCACAATGCTGCAGCCTTATTTGAGAACTCATGACGAACAAGTCTTGAAGAGAAACGACAACGCAGAAAGAATCACAACCCAAAAACATCACCCAAGGAGACCTTCTGCTGTGCTTTTTGCAACCGGACTTGTTTATCTCGGATTGGCCTTTTTAGTCATCAGCGCGCTTGCAGAAAGTGCAGGATGAGTCCTTCCTTAATCTTCGTTTCTGAAGAAAAGTCAGAGAGAGAGATCTGAAGAAGTGAGTTTATATCCATGAAAACTCATGAGAAAATAAAAACCACTCAGTCTTAAAGGTGCTGCCACGTTTCTTTGGGTTTTCTCCCTCTCCCTTCCACCTTTTCATCCTTTATAAACCTCTCATGAAAAAGCACGTGCTCCAGACCATGAACAGGGGCCCTTCCATCATATCCTGACAAAAAGACTCGAACTGTGGGCAGCAGGGAGGTTCCAACACTGAAGGGAGGCAGGAGATTGGTGATGCTGCTCATCAGGAGGATCAAGTCAGAGTTTTTAGTATCTCTTCACTCTTCCTCTCCTCCATCTTCTTATCCTCCTCCCAAGGAGACCTAAGGCAGCTGAAAAAGGGTGTGAGTTTTTTGGACCCAGGGGCATTCAGGGCCACCCAGGCCACTAATCAGTCCCCCACGTTCTTTCTGTGACTGAGAGCACAACGGGACAATGTTGATGGAGAACGTGATAATAATAATAATAAATTGTCCTCTGCTTCACATTATTATGGCAAAAGGAAGAAAATGGACCCAATGCAAGCCATAAATAAAAAATAAATAAAACCAGCCCACCCCCAAATAAACTCACATGTATGTATTCAAAATCCAAAGAGGTCTGTTATACACAGAAATATCTCTCTCTCTCTCTCTCTCTCTCTCTCTGGCTTTTCTTTGCAAACGAAGATTCAGGAAGGACTCATCTCGCGCTTTCTGCAAGCGCGCTGATGACTAAAAGGGCCAATCCGAGATAGACAAGTCCAGTTGCAGAAAGCACAGTTGTAGGTTTCCTTGGGTGATGTTTCCGGGTTGTGATTCTTTCTGCGTTGTCGTTTCTCTTCAAGACTTGTTTGGTGTGAGTTCTTAAATAAGGCTGCAGCATTGTGGATAGTGCGTCTCCATGCCTCCCAATGTGAGGCCAGGGCGGACCATTTTTGGGGATCAATTTGGCCGAGCCTGAGATGTTGTTTCAGGGAGTCCTTGTATCACCTTTTTGGAGTGACCTTCTTACGCTTACCTGTGGCGAGTTCACTGTAGAGTACAATTTTTGGGAGGCGATGGTCCTCCATCCTAGAAACGTGCCCTGCCCAGCGCAGCTGCGTTCTCAATATCATAGCCTCAATGCTGGTGATCCCTGCTTGCTCAAGGACAGCAACATTCGTCACATAGTCATCATCAGCGCTGTTTACGCACAATCCTAAATATACACTGGAAACAGAAATACATACAAAATATTCACAGTGTGAATACCCATGACATATAAATATGACTGGAAAACCCTAGGACACACTGGGATACATCAAATTGACAAAGGCATCACTAGAAGCAAGTAAAAAGTATAGGTAAGACCCTATTTCTGGAGGTGAGAGTCACCAATTGTACATTTCTGCTGTCTCCTTTGTGACAATTAAAACCATCTGGGCCAGTATAATTATTTTATATTAATTCTTTCATGTACTGGAATTACAAGGATTTTATTGCTGTTTTGATCCATCTTGGCTCTGCTTCATCTTTGCTGTTGAATTCCTCCTGAAGACCTTGAGTAGCCATAAAAAGATTTTCCTTGGCTTTTTTCTGGGCTGTGAGGCTGTGTTCTGGAAGAGTTTATTTCTGATATTTCGCCTGCCTCTGTGGATGACCATCTGTCCAAGAAAACCTCTCGCTTCCCAATACTCAGCAGATATTTTGTCCTCAAGATGCTTGACCTTCTCTTCCAGCAGGGCCACCAACTTGCACTTGCTGCAGATGTAGCTCTCCACATCCTCTGGCAAGAAGATAAACATCCCGCAGGTATGGCAGGTGAATGCATCAGCTCCCTCAGTGTCCATATTCAATCATCTTAAGTAGTCACGGAAAGATAACTTTGGGCTGCCCTGTTAAAATTCCTCCAGTATTCCCCCCCCTCCACCCAATGCCTGTTGGCCATCCTTCTCAGAAGAGCTGCTATGCCCCTGTTATGTTAGAACTGTGGAGAGGGCCTTTGGTCACCTCAAGGCGAGATGGAGGATCCTCACTGCCACTCTTGAAATGGTGGAGGTGAACCTACCCTCTATCATCACTGCATGTGTGGTTCTCCATAACATATGTGAGACATATCACTACAAAGATAAGACCTATTCCTGGCCCTGTTCAGATGTCTGTTGAACAGGGCCTGTTGTGGTGTTAATGTCCCCTTGTAGGGAGGCATGAGCCATCTCCTGACTGGGTACGCAGAGTCCGCAACCAGGAGAGGCCCAATTTGAGCCCCACAAAGGTTGAGGGTAGGGTTCCCTGGGACAAAGACACCTGCATCCATAGTCTCAAACAGGGCAGAATTGCGTAGCACTCTGGAGTCATGATTCTGACCACTCCAGCCGATTTCCACATCAACGCACCTCTCAGTGTGGTCACATGCGCCCTGTAGAAGCATGGAGTAGGTGCCTTTCTGATTAACAAAATCAACTGCCTGACGGACTGGACAATTAAAATATGACAGCCATCAACTGCTCCAATGACATGGGGGAATCTGAGTGCCTGGAAGCCATCCATCATCTGGAAGTGGGAAAGAAATAAACATATTAGAAACTACCAACTAATATCCACTCATTCTCATGGGGGACACATGCACAGATATGACACATCAGCTCCATGCATCTATTACCGTGAACACCCATGCATGCCCAGGCACACATATACAAACACTGAAAAGTATCCCCCAAGGAGCCCCATGTGCATAAGCAAACAGGATGCATGTGTACTCCTTCAGCCATCCTTGTCCATTTCTAGAACAATCATAAGCATGCATATTCAAAATTCCTCACCCCAGCACCAGTGGAACTAAAAATCCCAAGAACAAATAAAAACACAACAACAAATCTTATGACACATATTTAAAACTATTTAAAAAACCAACCTTGTAATCACCAAGACATATGACTTGAGGTTCAAGAGTATCTTTTCAATAGCAAGAATAACCTCTAAAAACACAGCCGCCACAGTCTACCTCCCTATTCTGAACTTTTCCGCTGTTTTCCGATATGAACCTCTATTTGCTAGGGTCCACAGAATTATAGCAACTCTCTTGTCTGGAGAGATGGCCTTCCTCATATTTGTATCCTGTTTAAGGACTCATGACAAAGGGCCTCAAGCAGTTCAAACACCGGTCTAGTCATGCGAAAATTTGCTTTCCAAACTTTGTCAGACCAAACGGTCTGCACAAACACCTCATAAAATTCTTTGTACCTTGGATATATCCACCACCAGTGGTCTCTGACAAGGTGTTCCTGGGACCATCGAACTAACGTTAGCGCAGTCATGGAAGTTGTCCTCTTCATGATGATGCTTGGCGGCCCTCCGTTCCCTTTTACATCTCATCATCCGAGCTCTAGCAAGAGTGAATAATCTGCATGACCTCAACTCACATCACTGCCTCTCAAGTGTATCGACTATTACAGTGGTAGTTTGAAGCACTGAAAATACGAAAAAACAGAGCTCAAGCATTTTTGCCTCCTCTCCAATGAATCCCAAATAATCACAAACTCGTATACACGAACTGGAGTCTACGCACAGCACAGAGCGATAACCCTTTTCCCCACTGATTGAATGACCAATCAGATGACTTTTTGACAGGAAGTACAAACTGCAGAGGTGGCCCTTGTATAAAAACAACCCTTGATTGACAGTGCTGCTCACATTTGAATGAGCAGCATTCAAAGTGCACATTTGTCTGCACAGGTTGATCGTATTTGCATTCGTATTATTTGGGGGAGGCCCCCCTTCTGGAATCGGATGCCTCGATATCCATGTGTACAGGCTATCCATTTTTCAAATGATCGATCTTTCAAATCTGCATGGATTTTTTCTTATTGTGTAGACGGGGCCAAAGAATGTTTTTCTCCTAAAAGGAGGACAGGGGAAAATCAACAGCCACAGGCTCAGCTTCTAAGGCATAAATCTAACCTGGAGAAAATAGAGACCAAGGGTACCCTGAAGACCAAAAGTCTTCCCAGGGAGTCTGCCTCTCTGTGCTTTTATACTTCAGGTCCATTTCCCCCAAATCTATTCCTATCCCTCATCCAGTTATGTCTAATCATAGAGTTGGAAGTGGCCTCATGAGCCATCAAGTCCAACCTGCTGCTCAGTGCAGGATTTCCAGCTAAAGCATCCCCAGCAGGTAGCTCTCCAGCCTCCACATCTGGAGTCTACTTCTGATTATACCCTGGCCCAGACCCCTTGGGACTCTCACTTGAAAATCCTCACACCTATTTAGGAATCCCCCCCCCAGTTCTCTTTGCTCTTCAGCCTGGGCTCTTTTGGCTGGGCAGTTCCCCTAAGGATGATGGGATTAAGCTTGAGCCAGTGATAAGATGGTGCTTAGCAGGGGGGATTCTCTCTAGGGTGGGAGAAAGCCATCATTTTTGAACACAAAAGTTGTTGTAAAATTACTCATCTCTGTTCAAACATCATTTCAGATTCATCCTCTTTCTGAGATGTCTTTTACACCTTTACAGCCTATATCCATATCAGTTTATCGCCCTGTTCCACTACCATACTGAAGAGCATCTCCTTGGAGAGGTTTTTTGGAGATGTCTCCTTGCCTCACTTATGGGAGGCTCCCCAGTTCTGACTCCTGCAATTTTTTCCGGTCTGGCCAGTTTTCAGGACACGAAGCTCCCCTGATGTGTCTGATGTCCAGGAGGATGGCCATGCCAAGAGAATCTATCTTGTGGTGATGGAAGCTGAGACTTTCTGGTGTGGGAGTGAAGCACAAGTGAAGCCAGAAAGGGATCATCATGGGAGTGGAAGAGAAAACGAAAAATGAAGAAGAGTCCATGATCCAGATAAACAGCTGTGGCTCTCCTTGGCTCGTCTTTACTCTTCATGCCTCACACCCCCCACTCACTCCTCTTCCTGCCAGTTATTCTGCCAATTTTCTTAGGTGTAGTCCTTCTTCATCACTTCTGCCCAAGACCTGAAAAGAGTGGTGTATGTTCACCTTCCCATCATGGATTTCAGAGGACCTGAAGGCCTTCCATCTTGAAGGACTTTACCTGGAGAACCTCTGCCTTTCTTCTCCTCTCATGGTTTCTCTTGGGCCCTTTAAAACCTTCCCCTTTCTTTCGACGTGAAACACCTTTCCTTTCTCTGCTCACAATGGAAACTGTTTCATGAGCTCTTCTTTGCTATTAAATCTTCTCTGTCAGCATCACTAGAAGTGTTCTCATGTTGGTGGGGTTGCATTTCCTAATGTGGGATAATTAGGAGAGAGACAGTGGAAAATACATTTGTTGAGATTAAGTTTTTCTTCAAGTGTATCCCATGCACAGCTTCCAAACCAGACTTTTTCATTGGTGGTGGTGTTCTCACTGTGGCTATGGTCATATCCATACTAATGATGCATGAGAGTAACCCCAGAGAGCATTAAGGGATTTGAGTCTCATCTTACATGCATAAGATTGTTCAGCAAAACAGGAACTTTTCCAGGCTCCCATAGATATAAACACACACAGACACTCCCCGCAGAACTATACACTCTTTGGTTAAATCCTTAGGATTCTTCCTCTCTTCTGACTTCCCCATGGCTTGGAATTCATTCGCTGCCATGTAGACTAAATGCCAGCACATTTCTGGGCATCCATTGTGTCCAACCCAGAAAAAGTCAAGCTAGAAAGTTCATCCATCCTGTCTGCAGAATCTGGAATTGTCATATGAAGTCAATGGAGCAATACTCCTCTGGTTTGGGGTATGGCTTCAAAGGATCTGTCTCAGGTGCTGAACTCTGCCCCCCCCTACCTTCTGCACCCTGGAAGGCCATCAGATTTCTTTGCAGGGACAGGAATATTCTAGAAAGGACACGTCCTCTTCTGCCCTGAAGTTAGCCCCACCCCACCCCCATCTCCTAATGGTTTCTCCTAATGTTTACCAGGAATTGCTTTTCTTATAATTTGAATCCATTAGTTCATGTCTGAATCTCTGGAAGAGCAGAAAAGAAGGAAAGTAAAAGTACCAGTCTACTCAGCTTTTGTCAGATCACACCTTGGCTATTGGATCCAGTTCTGGGCACTACAGTTCAAGGTGGACATTGACAACCTGGAAGGTGTCCAGTGGAGGGCAACCAGGAAGGTCAAAGGGCTGGAAACTTCCAAGCCTTATGAAGACTGTTTAGGGAGCTGGGTATGTTTACCTTGGAGAGGAGAAAATTGAGAGGAGCCATGATAGTCTTCTTTAAATACCTGAAAGTATGTCATGTAAAAGGTGGAGCAAGCTTGTTTTCTGCTGCTGTAGAGACCAAGGGGCCGTTTACATGGTAAAATAAATCCTCAAAGAATGCGACAAGAAGCCTGATAGTTCCCATGCATTTCGAAGCCACAGAGCCCTTTTCAGAAGGAGGGGGTGCAAAAAACTCATAAGTCGCACAGTATCAGCTTTCGCTAGTTTTCCTGACTTTTTTGATTAAATTCGCGAAAATGTGCACAATTGGTTGTGGGAACTTACCATCCATGTAAACTTGCATCAACCTTTTTGAATTAGCATGAGCAGAGCTGAATCCTGATTGGTTGGAGTGACCATTGTGCCTTCTCCGAATAGACAGAGGGGTTGGAGAGAGAAATCCACCAAGCCTGCCATTTGCCCCTTCTTCTGCTTGCAAACCACTTTTGGAAATCTGCTCTGAGCCCTTCCTGTCTGTTTCAAAGGAAGGCTTTGGGGGTAGGGAAGACGGGAATGGGGCTAGCCTCTACTTGGGTGGTGTGTTCGTGTGTATGTGTGTGCGTTCGTGCGTGCAGCAACCAGCCGATCGCAGGTTGGTGCTTTTGTTTGTTTGTCCTTCCCTTCACTTGCCTTTATTCAAGGCTTTCGGGGCAGGGAAGACGATCAGGAATGGGGCTAGCCTCTGCTTGTGTGTTGTGTGTATGTGTGTGTGTGTACGATCGCTCCATCATGCTTTTGTTTGTTTGTGCTTCCCTTCACTCCTATCTTTATTCAAGGCTTTCGGGACAGGGGAAGACGATCGGAACTTGAGAGATCGCTCTGTCGTTCTTTGTTTTTTTGTGCTTTTCTTCCCTCTCATTATTTATGGTCTATGACCCCCTCCTCCTTGCTCCCTCCCCGCCTCCTGCCTGGCTTTAATCATCTGGAGGCCATTCCCCCCCCCCACACACACACCTTTGCCTGTGTAAACTAAGGAAAACCGAAACTGGCTGCATCTTCCAAATAAGCCAGAATTCGTGTGATTTATGCACTCCTGATGTGAAAGAACGGTAATCTGGAATCTCTCGAACTTTATCCTGTCGTGGAACCGCACCTAGAACACCAAGCAGTCGATTCAAATTCCAAGAAAAAAGGTTCCTACTAAACATTAGGAAGAAGTTCTTTAGTGTAAGAGGTGTTCAGCAGTGGAATGGACTACCTTGGAGTGGGGATTGGAATCATGGACTCTCCTTCTTTGGAGCTTTTAAAACCTCTCTGGGTGCCCTCCACCTCCCCTTGAGCCCCCCCTTTCAGGGCCCCTCCTTCCCCCCCAGAAAGGCCCCTCTGGACCCCAGGAATTTCTCACACCCACCCCACCCCAGGGGAGCTCTTGTGGGGAGAATCCTTTGGGCCCCAGAAGGAAGGAAGGAAGGAAGGAAGGAAGGAAGGAAGGAAGGAGACGCTTGGGGGGGGGGGAAACAAATTCCTCCCCAGTGGGAAGGATTTGATGATGATGATGAGGCAGAGGGAGGGAGGGAGGCAGAGAGGCTCTGGGGATAAACAGCCCAAAGCCTCAGAATTGGGGCGGGGAGAAGGAAAAGGGGCAGAGGGGGAGGGCGGTTCTCTTTTCTTCTTCATCTTTCTTTCAGAAATCCAGAAAACCTTCCTCTTTGTCTCCCTTGGCCAGGAGAAGGAGGAGAGGTGGGTGAAGCAGGCAGGAGAGGAGGAGGAGGAGGTGAGGGGGGACATTGGGGAAGGGGAGGTCAAGACACCTTATATTAAAGGAAGGGGGTCTGGGAGGGGGGAGGAAGAGAAGAAGGGTTGAAGGGAGAAGAAAGGAGGGGGTCTTCTCTTTGCTTCCTTCCATACCTCCTCTTTGTCTCCTTGGCCAGGAGGAGGAGGAGGAGGGAAAGAGGCCCAGTAGTTGGAGCAGGCAGGAGAGGAGGAGGGGCAGGAGACACCTTAAAGTGTGCTTTGTGGGGGGAAGAGAAGAGCCCCTCTATCCTTCCTGGGGAGGGTCCCAATCCCTGTAGCCCCCTTTGGGAAGAAAGACACCTCCTTCCCTCCGACCTTCCACGATGGGAGGGAGAGGGCAGAGGGAGACCCTTGCTAGGATGGAGGGGACAGGACCGCCTAATGGGAAGAGCTGCCCCTGCTTTTGGTGGGTTGCAGGCTGAGGGAGGAGGAATGCACATACACACACCTCTGGATTCCTGGAGCAGAAGAGAAACCGTGTGTGTGTCTGTGTGTGTGTTTTGGGAGGCGGAATGAATGAACCTGATGCTCCTCTTTTTCTTCAGGAGCTCTGGCAGAGGGTTGGACTGGATGGCCCTCGTGGTCTCTTCCAACTCAACAATTCTATGATTCTATGATTCTAAGTCTAGAGGGAAGGAAGGAATGGAGGCCTCTCTTGCTCTGCCCCTCAGGCATACCCTGCAGTTGGAGATTTAATTTCAGAAAATATTAATGGAAAATAATGTAAAAATAACAAAAGAAGGACCAAAATGGATCTGCCCCCACCCCCCAGAAGACCCCACAAGAAAGATGGGAAGGTAGTAGCACCCCCCCCCATACTCTCTTAACTCTCTGCAGGCTACCAAACCTCAGTTTGTCTGAAGCTGTTTTTAAAATGTAAATCTTCCCTTCTGGCTGGTGTGAAGCTTGCTGAGTTTCCCCTGTCATGAATGCAGAGCCTGAGTCTTCTTTCCTTCTGAGGCCCATTTGAAACAAGACTTTAGCTGGAAACACTTGGGACTTAATGTGACTCCCATAATGTCCCCTTTCTGTGTATTGAGAAAAAGAAGAAGTTCTTAGGGAGAAAAGCTCCAAATATTTAACTCCCTGATGTTCTAATGGAGCCCTGGTGGTGCAGTGGTTAAATGCTGGTACTGCAGCCACAAATTGTGAGTTCATTCCCAAGGGCTCCAAGGTTCACAGCCTTCCATCCTTTCCTAGGTAGGTAAAATGAGTACCCAGCTAGTGGGGGCAATTAGCTAACATGTTGTAGAGAGTGCCTAGCAGGTGTAGAAGTGTAAGTACTATTGCTAGCAATGTGTAAGCTGTTCTGAGAGCCTTTGTAGCTGAAGAGCAGGGTATAAATACTCTAACGTTCATTACTCTTCCAAGTTCATTTCTGTTTTTCACCTTTGTATCTTTTTTACAGAACTTTATATTGTTTACATAAGAAATTTAAATTGTTTTTTTAATTGTAGTATTAAGTTTTTAACTAATTTCATTGGTGAGCCACCTTGGGTCCCACTCCAATGTTTAAAACAATTTAAATCATCTCAAGTAAACAATATAACATTCTGTAAAAAAGATATAAATGTTAAAAACAGAAATAAACACAGCATGCACCCCAATAAAAAGTCTCCCTGGGAATGATTACACATTAAAAGCCTGTTTGAACAGAAATGTCTTTGTCTGCTGGCAGAAATCCTGCCACATTCACAGGCCTCTTAACCACCTCAATGACCACTTGGCATCTCTGAGGATCACTCCCTGATTTTTCATTTTATGACTGTACCACCCTCAATGCAGGCTCTCCTCTGGTTCCCGAAGGCCCCCTGGTGCTTGTACTGCTAATATTGTCTAGAACTTGAGGAAGTTACTTTTCTGGAGACTTGAACTGCCAGAACTTCCCAGTCCAGCTTTGGCCTTCAGTCAGGCAATCATCATCATCATCATCATCATCATCATTTTTTACCCACCTCCCCCTGTGGATCGAGGCAGGAAACAACACATCAACACATAATTATTAGTTAAAAACACATATCAGTTAAAACTTATCAATTTAAAAACAAGCAAAACTAAGACATTTTAAAACAATCAGTACAGTAGGAACCCTGCATCCACGGGAGATTGGTTCTGGGCCCTCCCATGGATGGTGAATCCCGCGGATAATAGCGAAAGGCATCCCAGGGGCCATCCTGGGGAAGGGGGGTGGAGATCGCGCCCCTGCATTGCCATTTCTGCCCAGGGAGCAAACCCGGGGATCTATCCTGGGGGCAAAGGAAGGACAGAGGGAGATCTTTACTCTCCTCCCTTCATCCCTGTGTTGCCATTTCTGCCCTGGGAGCGATCCCTGGGGCAAAGAGAGGAAGGAGGGAGTTGTCTCCTCATCTCCCTTCCCCCCCCCCCCGCATCACCATTTCGGCCTACACCGCCATTTCTCTCCTCCTTCCCCATCCAACCCCCCCACCGTCACCATCTGCAGATAATTGAATCCGCGGTGGCGAATCAGCGGATGCAGGGGTGCTACTGTACACAATTTAAAATTCACAAATGCTATTCATTCTAAGAGAATCCCTTTCTTCTTATGAGCATTGCTCACTGTGGTGCACCAGCTCTTTTTGTCTATGGATTCCGAGGTGTTTTGGCTGTTTTCCATGTTCCCAATCAGGGTCTATGGAGCTAATGGAATCATAGAGTCAGAAGAGACCACAAGGGACATCTAGTCCAACCCCCTGCTATGGAGTCTTGCAAGTCTCCCTTCTGTTATCTCTCTACTACAGAAAACAGAAGCTATCAGCATATATGTACTTTGGCAATTTGTTGTTATGCTGCCTTGGATCCCACCACAAGAGAAAGGCAGGGCATAACTGCAATCAATCAATAGAAAGTATCCATACTATTTAGTGCCAGGGTTACTTCCAAGAACTCCATGTTCAAGTTAAGTCTTGGACTGCAAGTTCCCCAATACATCTGGCAGATGTTCAAGGCCTTTGGTTGCATCCCATAATGTCTGTGATGGACTGGCTGAGTCCTGGAAGCCTCCACTGGGATTGTCTTTCCAGAAAGGATTATTGGGGACCCCCCAAAATGGAGAAGATCAAAGTCTCTGCTTTGTGTTCAGATCCCTCCATCTCACAGTGCGACCACGATGCCTGAGATACTTGGCACCTCACCATGCAGCCCGTGTGAGTTTGTCGATATGTGTGTGTTGAGGGGCCACTGATATTTTCTTTCCCCTAAGAATGGATCCCTTTTCTGCCTGCTTGGCCCCTGCCTACCCCACCCTGGATGGTCCCTGTCACTTTCTGCTAGTCATGCCAAAGCTAAGGAGGGGGAGATTATTTTTCCTGTCTCCTAATTGGCCCCCACTGGGAGGAATTTCCTTCTGCTTCTCCACCCTGATCTGGGGAGAAAGCTGAATCTGTCTGGGGGGACGGCTGAGATGGAGTGGGGTTGTGATCTTCCTTCCCTCTGGAACAGTCTCCCCCGGGAGACAACAGAGAGGAGTCTTTGGCTGGGGGACAGGGGGGGATAGAGGGCCATGGGAGGACCTGATGTGGTCCCACCCTTCCCTTCCTCCCACCCCCCAAATGTGCCCTGTTGCTGCAGGTTTTTTCCAGATACTGCTACAATCAAACAGCGTACATTTGGGCATTCAAAGCAGCCTTGGGATTCTTCCTGACCCTGCCACAATCTGACATGCTGTGTGTGGGGGCGGCAGCCAGAGCAACACTCCAGGGGAGGGGAGGGGAGGGGAGGATCTGCCATTGAACACACTGTCTGTTGCCGTGGGGGAACCAAAAATTGCCAAGCAAGGTGACTGAGAGAACCTCCAGACATGTGGGGGCAATGGAACAAGCCAGCAGGGTGGAGCAAGTGAGGCGGCTGTCAGAAGCAGTGGGGAAGGGGGAGAGAGAAGGCAGTACCGGATTTTTAATACAATGAAGATTAAGAATATTTCTAGTAGCAATTTATCACAGCTTATAATAGAGTAGAGGTATTTAAAGTGAGAGTCACCATAGTGATTGGTGATTTGAAGTAGTCAATCAGTAAATGAATCTTCCTTTTTTTGCTTTTGAAAATATGACAGCATTACTTCTCACTTAAGAGGACAGGATAAGGAACATGTAATTCAGATGGTGGAGGCACAGCAGAGTGGAGGGTGAGCCCTGGTATCACAGCAACTAGGGAGGCAGGAAGCTAAATATATTCATAGACCCCTTCCCCCCCCGTAGAATCTTGGTCAATTGTAGCAACAAAGGAATTAAGCTTTGCACATGTTAATAAGCTGCTGTTCTGAGCTGCAGATTCGAAGGGAGGGAGGGGGAGGCTGCAGGGGGGAGGAAGGAAGGAGGGGCTGCAGGGGGGACCAAGGCCCCCAGTGTGGAGGAGGATGATAAGAGAGAGGGGTGGGAGAGGGAGAGAGGGGAGATCGGAGAGGCTCCCGGGGAGAAGCAGCCCAAAGGCTCCGGCCGGGGTGGGGGATAAAGGGGAGAGGGACCAGAGTGGGGGGCTTCTAATGGCGAGACTTTGGGGGGGGGGGAGAAAAGGTAGGGGGCAAAGGAAAAGGGGGGAGCAGAAAGGGGGGCTTCTGATGGCGAGAATTTGGGGGGAGAAAAGATAGGGGCAAAGGAAAATGGAGGGGAGCAGAAAGGGGGGCTTCTCATGGCGAGACTTTGGGGGGGGAGAAAAGGTAGGGGGCAAAGGAAAAGGGGGAGCAGAAAGGGGGGCTTCTAATGTGGAGACTTTGGGGGGGAGAAAAGGGAGGGGGCAAAGGAAAAGGGGAGCAGAAAGGGGGGCTTCTAATGGGGAGACTTTGGGGGGGAGAAAAGGGAGGGGGCAAAGGAAAAGGGGAGCAGAAAGGGGGGCTTCTGATGGCGAGGCTCGGGCGGGGAGGGCGGTCCTCTCCTTCAGCTTCCCCTAACAGTGTCCGGAAGGGGAGGCCTTCCTTGGAGAGGAGGCGGGAGAGAGGCCCAGTGGGTGGAGCAGGCAGGAGAGGAGGAGGAGGTAAGGGGGACATGGGGGGCAGAGACGCCCTAAATGGTGCTTTGGGGGGGGAGAAGGAGAGCCCCCCATGTCTCCTCGTTGGGGAGGGTCCCTGTTCCTGCCCCCCCTTTGGAAAGAAAGACCCCCTCCCTTCCCTCCGACCTTCCAGATTTGGGGGGGGGGAGTGCGGAAAGAGACCGTTGCTAGGGAGGGAGGGGGCAGGAAGGCCTAATGGGAAGAGCTCTCCTGGTTTTTGGTGGATTGCAAGCTGAGGGAGGAAGGAGGAGGAGGAAAACACACACACACACGGGGTGGAGCAGAAAAGAGACTCAGTGGGCTCAGGAGGAGGAGGAGGAGGTTCCTGCAGCAGAAAACAGGCCACGGTGTGTCCCTGTGGTTTTTGGGGGGTGTTGTTGTTGTTGTTAATGAGACTGAGGGGGCTCCTCTTTGCCTTCAGGAGCTCAAGTCTGGAGGTAGAAGATGGAGGGAAGGAAGGAAGGAATAGAGGCCTCTCTCGCTCTGCCCCACAGGCCTTCCCTGCAGTAACTGGAGGTTTAGTGTTACGGAATATTAATAGAAAAAAGAGGGAAGAACAACAAAAGAAGAGCCAAACTAGATCTACACCCTGCCAGTTTTTATCCCCCCCCCCCATAGGAGACCCCACAAGAAAGATGGGGAGGGAATAGGACACACACACCCCATACTCTCTAACTCTCTGCAGGCTACCAGATCTCAGTTTGTCAGAAGCTGTTTTAAAAATGGAAATTTTCCCTTCTGGTTGGTGTGAAGCTTGTTGAGTTTCCCCTTTCATGAACACAGAGAGCTGGAGTCTGCTTTTCCTTCTGAGGCTCCTTTGCCTCCAAGAGCAGAAAGAGTTTGAAATAAGAGACTTTAGCTGGAAACACTTGGGACTTAATACTTCTCCCATAATGGCCCCTTTCTGTGCATTGAGAAAAATAGGTTGTTAAGGAGAAAAGCCCTGAATATTTAACTCCCTGATGTTCCAGGTTTCTAAAGTATATGGGTTTTATTAATTGTGGAAGAAAAATCTGTAAAGTTCTCATAGAATCATAGAATTGTAAAGTTGGAAGAGACCACAAGGGCCATCTAGTCCAAACCCCTGCCACGCAGGAAATCACGATATCTTGGTAGCATAAGACATAAATAATGTCAAAAGCGCCCGCCATCTCAGAGAATATAGGTGTATGAGACAAGTGTGTCATTTCCCCTCCTTTCTATGAAAACCAGAACTTCCTTAGCCACTGGGCTACCTCAGGCCTAATTCATTTTCTGCCTGGTAATTATATGTGTTTCCGCTATTGCTCCCAGATTATGGAACTGCCTGCTGGACGAGATCTGGCACATTACCACCCTAAATAGCTTTTAAAAAAGCTCTTAGGACGGATCTCTTCTGGCAGGCCTTTCCTGAATAGATACCCAGCCATCAGAGAGAAAAAAATCTTTGGTCCGATCCCTATCCGGCTATTTTGTTGTGTTGTTTTTAGTATTTATTAAGCATGTTTTAAATGTTTAATTTTTAATTGTATTTTAAGGGATGGGTGGGATGGAGGGGTTTGTATCTTTATTTTAAATGCTGTAAACCTCCTCGATTGCATTTTGTAGAGGGGCGGGATACAAATAAATGTTATTATTATTATTATTAAATTGAGAGGGTCCCTCTTTTCCCCATGGAGGTTCTGGACTAAAATATGAATTGCGGGGATTCTCCAGAAGTGGTCTGGATTCCCAGTTCCCATGGCTGATGATGACAGCCTCCCTCTGCTCTCTTAAGCCCCAACACACTGGGATTGATGGAGCTCTGAACCAGTGGTACACATGAGGAGATTATTCATGCACTCCTTATGCACACAACACATATATGTGGGACACCTGAATATTTTTGTCATATGGAGTCATGGGTCTGTTTCTTTTCCCTGAAAGAATTTCCCAAACCAGATCTTATTTCCTGGGTAAATAATAAAGGCTCTGAGGAAGGAGAGAATTCAGCAAGTCCTCACTTCTGTGGGTGTTTGAAGCTATAAAATGTCCTCAGAGGAGGTTTCATAATGCAAGTGCCAAGACTAGGGGGTAAATTATTTATCATTTTAAAATTTATTAAAATGTATTTTATTTATATGCCAGCAACCCACATTCAGGTTCTGTTCTCTTTCTAGTGCCTCCCAGCAAAAGCCACAGGAGTCACACTGGTGGCCTTGTCCTGTACTCCTTTGTCTCTGCTCCACAGGTAGTACAGTGGCTCCAGATGCCAAAGCCTGGTAAGACATTTCATTGTGCCACTTCCAGAGCTCAGAGTAAAGTGACTGGGTTCTAATTGCCTCAATTGTGTTTTGAATCCTGAAGATCATAAGATGGTGGTCAGGGGACATATGAAAATGAGGTGACCAGGCATCCAGCTCCCCTGCCCAGCAGCTGGTTGAGCACAAATCATTAACAGAAGAATCAGATGGGCACTGGCCACCTGGGCAATACTTGGATCAGGTTGCCCTACAAACCTCCCAGGATTGCATAATATGATTTTTTCCATAATAGAATCATAGAGCTGGAAGGGTCCCCTTAGGTCACCAAGTCTAATACAGTTGTCCCTTCACATTCGCTGGGGTTTGGTTCCAGGACCCCCCGTGAATATGCAAATCTGTGAATACTCAAGTCCCATTATATGCAACAGCATAGCAAAATGGTATCCCTTATATAAGATCACAAAATCAAGGTTTGCTTTTTGGTTTTTTTTTTAAAGAATATTTTCAAGCTGTGAATACTTAAATCCGTGAATGCCAAATCCATGAATATGGAGAGATAACTGTACCTTGCCCAGAGGAACTCCAGCTAAAGCATCCCCAGCAGGTCGCTGTCTAGCCTCTTTTTGAAGGTGTCCAGAGAAAGAGACCCATCTAGGTAATAGTTTCCATTGTCAAATCACTGTTACTGTGAAGGCATGCCTTCTCTTGTTCAGTTGAAATCTACCTTCCTGTAACTTAAAACCATTAGACCTGGTCCTACCCTCTAGGGCAGCAGAGAATAAACCTATGCCCACATCTCTGCAACAGTCTTTTAGATGTTTAATTTAACTTTCTATTTATTGATGCTTATAAAGATGTAAAATACATACAGTAAAGAAGCAGAGAACTTATACACACACAATAAAAAGAACATGAAACATAAAACATATAACAAAAACATTAACATTAAACCAAATACAAATAACATGCATACCTACAGTTACATACCTACACTCTAAGAGAACTTCCTAGTTTCTATCAAGTGGATTATTTATGTTGCTTTTAAACCCTTTTATCTATTCAACAATTTCCTGTTTCTCTACTGTAAATATTTCTAACAAAGTTGGCATTCTATTCCTATTCATATATTCCAGATTCTTGAAGAAAATTATTTTCATATTCTTTATTTTATTCCAGTTATCACAGCATCACCCCAAATGGTTTTTAAATACTCTTAACAAGTCTTTTCAATCTTTCTTATATTTATCTAATGTTTGTTTTCTTATTAAACAAGTATATTTGCATAAATTCATATAATTTCAAGATCCAATCTGTTACTTCTGGTATCTTTTCCTCCTCCATTTTTGTTGTGTACACAATTCTTGCTACTGTTGTCATATAAAATATTAGTTTACCATGCTTGAGTTCTAACTCTTCAGGTATAATATTTAATAGATACATTTTGGGATCTTTTTCTAGCTTACTTTTTAGAATGGTTGCCATTGTCTTATGAATTTGGTTCCAATATACAGAAGTTTTCTGGCAAGTCCACCACATGTGGTATTGGGTACCCATTTTTCTGAACACTTCCAACATTTACTGTTTGTGTTTTTATGCATTTTTGCTATTCTGTTAGGTGTCAGGTATCACCTAAATTGCATTTTGTAGAAATCTTCTCTTAAGTCCCCATGACATTCTTGCAAACAAGCTTGTAGAATGTGGGCTAGACAAGTTAATTGTTCAATGGATTTGTAATTGGTTGACCGGCCGAACCCAAAGGGTGCTCAGCAGTGGCTCCTCTTCGTCTTGGAAAGATGTGACCAGTGGGGTGCCACAGGGTTCTGTCCTGGGCCCAGTGCTATTCAACATCTTTATCAATGACTTAGATGAGGGAATTAGGGGCATACTTATCAAATTTGCAGATGACACCAAATTGGGAGGAGTAGCTAATACCCTAGAGGACAGGATCAAAATTCAGAATGACCTGGATAGACTGGAGAGCTGGGCCAAAGCTAACAAAATGAAATTCAATATGGAGAAATGTAAAGTACTGCATTTAGGGCGGAAAAATGAAATGCATAAATATAGGATGGGAGAGACCTGGCTGAATGAGACTACGTGCGAAAGGGATCTAGGAGTCCTAGTAGACCACAAGTTGAACATGAGCCAACAGTGTGATGCGGCAGCTAAAAAGGCCAATGCAATTTTGGGCTGTATCAATAGAAGTATAGTGTCTAGATCAAGGGAAGTAATAGTGCCACTCTATTCTGCCTTGGTCAGACCTCACTTAGAATACTGTGTCCAGTTCTGGGCACCACAATTCAGAAAGGATATTGACAAATTGGAGCGTGTCCAGAGAAGGGCAACTAAAATGGTGAAAGGTCTGGAAACAATGCCTTATGAGGAGAGACTTAGGGAGCTGGGTATGTTTAGCCTGGAAAAAAGACGGTTTAGAGGCGATATGATAGCCCTGTTTAAGTATTTGAAGGGATGTCACGCTGAGGATGGAGCAGGCTTGTTTTCTGCTGCTCCAGAGACTGGAACACGGAGCAATGGGTGCAAGCTCCAGGAACAGAGATTCCACCTCAACATTAGGAGGAACTTTTTGACAGTAAGAGCTGTTCGGCAGTGGAACGCACTCCCTCGGAGCGTGGTGGGGTCTCCTTCCTTGGAGGTCTTTAAACAGAGGCTGGATGGCCATCTGTCGGGGATGCTTTGATTGTGATTTCCTGCGTGGCAGGGGGGTTGGACTGGATGGCCCTCGTGGTCTCTTCCAACTCTGCAATTCTATGATTCTAAGTCATTACTTAATATGTACTTTAATTTTTTTCTAAGTTTTTCCCATTCATCCAGTTTTATACCAGTGCCAAAATCCTGCACCCACTTAATCATACAATTTTTGACACTTTCCTGCTCAGTATTTAGTTTTAATAAGAGTTTATAAAATACGGAAATTACATGTTCAGTCTCTTTGGTTAATATTTTTCCCAATTCTGAATCTCCCAAGTCTATTTTATGAAGCTTTTCATCCATCCTGTATCTTTCCTTCAGTTGCCTATACAGAAACCAGCTACAGTGAAATCCTTCCTTTTTTATATCTTCTGCAGATTTCATTTTAGATTGTCCTTTTCCCTTTCTTCAATAAATTTGAATACGTCAACTATCTATTGTCTGCCACTTCCTCTTTTCTGTGAAACACTTCAAGATGTGACCAGTGGAGTGCCACAGGGTTCTGTCCTGGGCCCAGTGCTATTCAACATCTTTATCAATGACTTGGATGAGGGAATTAGGGGCATACTTATCAAATTTGCAGATGACACCAAATTAGGAGGAGTAGCTAATACCCTAGAGGACAGGATCAAAATTCAAAATGACCTGGATAAACTGGAGAGCTGGGCCAAAGCTAACAAAATGAAATTCAATACGGAGAAATGTAAGGTACTGCATTTAGGGCGAAAAAATGAAATGCATAAATATAGGATGGGGGAGACCTGGCTGAATGAGACTACCTGCGAAAGGGATCTAGGAGTCCTAGTAGACCACAAGTTGAACATGAGTCAACAGTGATGCAGCAACTAAAAAGGCCAATGCGATTTTGAGCTGCATCAATAGAAGTATAGTGTCCAGATCAAGGGAAGTAATAGTGCCACTCTATTCTGCCTTGGTCAGACCTCACCTAGAATACTGTGTCCAGTTCTGGGCACCACAAGTCAAAAAGGATATTGACAAATTGGAGCGTGTCCAGAGGAGGGCGACTAAAATGGTGAAAGGTCTGGAAACGATGCCTTATGAGGAGAGACTTAGGGAGCTGGGTATGTTTAGCCTGGAAAAAAGATGGTTAAGAGGCAATATGATAGCCCTGTTTAAGTATTTGAAGGGGTGTCTCGTTGAGGATGGAGCAGGTTTGTTTTCTGCTGCTCCAGAGACTGGAACACGGAGCAATGGATGCAAGCTCCAGGAACAGAGATTCCACCTCAACATTAGGAGGAACTTTTTGACAGTAAGAGCTGTTCGGCAGTGGAACACACTCCCTCGGAGCGTGATGAGGTCTCCTTCCTTGGAGGTCTTTAAACAGAGGCTGGATGGCCATCTGTTGGGGATGCTTTGATCGTGATTTCCTGCGTGGCAGGGGGGTTGGACTGGATGGCCCTCGTGGTCTCTTCCAACTCTGCAATTCTATGATTCTGTGCTTTATTGAAACCCAACTTGGGATTTTGTCACTCACTGTCCATTTATATTTTCCCCATCCTCTTAGTAATAATTTTCTAATATAATGAGTATTGAAGTCTTTGTTTATTTTTAATCTATCATAATATAAACCTTTAGACATTTAAAGAGTGCAGTCATGCCACCCTCAGTCTTCTCGTCACCAGGCTGAGCATACCCAAGTTCTTCAACCTTTCCTCATATGTTCGGCTCTCCATACCTCTTATCATCCTTGTTGCCTTTTTCCAGAAATGTGGGGAGGGTCTGCTAGAGCTTGGGTTTGGCTCTACCTCCAGGCTTGACAGTGAGGGCAAATAGCAAATACACTTACCAGCCAGCCAGCCAGCCAGAGGACTCTGCAGGACTGTGAGGAAGCCTCCTTCCCCTTTACACCGGGGTAAGGGCAGCTGAGCAGGGAGGTGGGGTGTGGCCAGGAGTGGCTGCCCTTAAAAGTCACTCCACCACCCCACCCCAGGAGCACCTACCAGGGGCCGGGAATGATCTGGGAGCGGGAATTGAGGTTGTGTGGGGGAAGGGAAGGTATGGCGGTAACAGAGTGAAAAATTGTTACAAAAGAAGGCGGGATCGATGTTTAATATCTATCCCGCCTTCAGTTCACTCTGTTTCCCGGAATAAATTGGAGAGCGCACCAACCATTCCACAGACCCTTACTCTGCTCCTTTGCAATGCCAGGTCGGTTAAAAACAAGACACATATTATCCATGACCTTTTATTGGATGAGGCTGCCGACCTGGCATGCTTTACGGAGACCTGGCTGGGAGAGGCCAGTGCTGCGACTTGGGCGCAGGCACTCCCGGCCGGGTACTCAGTTAGTGAGCAGGTAAGGAAAAGCGGGCGGGGGGGCGGAGTGGCTCTGGTTCATAAAAGCAATCTAACCTTGACCAGGAAGCCTATCCGGAACACAGTCCACATCGAGTGTATGTACCTAAGCCTGAGGTCCAGGGATAGCTTAGGGATTCTGTTAGTGTACCGGCCACCCCGTTGTCTAACAGACTCCCTAACCGAGCTAACACAGCTGGTCTCAGAGTTGCTGCTGGAGTCACCCAGACTCTTAGTTCTTGGTGACTTCAACATCCCACTCGAGACCAGCTTGCTAAATCTAACTGGCGCAGCTCGGGAGTTCATGGAATCCATGACAAACATGGGCCTATCCCAATTGGTTGTCGGGCCTACTCACTGTGCAGGTCATACCCTCGATGCGGCCTTTAGTACGGAACAGGAATATCCGTGGGCGGAGGTTGTTAAAACCTCTGCATTGTCATGGATAGATCATTTCCTGGTCAAGATGGAGCTAAGAGCCACTGTCTGCCCCACCGGGGGTGGTGGACCTATTAGAATGGTCCGCCCTCGCAAGCTAATGGAACCAATTGGATTCCAGAAAGCCTTGGAGGGTTTAATGGTTGGTAACGCCAGTGATTCTGTTGAAGCTTTGGTTAATATTTGGAACACCGACCTCACCAAGGCTATCGACACAATCGCTCCCAAACGTCCTTTCCAGCCTGCTCCTAACCGTAAGCCCTGGTATTCAGAGGAGCTTAGGAAGATGAAGCGGGCTGGACAACGACTAGAGCACACCTGGCGGAAGACTCGACTCTTATCCGACAAGACTCGTCATAGGAATTTCCTTGATTCTTATCGAGAGGCGATACGCGCAGCGCAGAAGTCTTTCTCCTCTGCACGTATTGCGTCTGCAGAGTCTCGTCCAGCAGAACTGTTTAGGGTGGTGGGGGAGCTGACGCGGATTCCCCCTGCGCAGAACCCCTTACTTAACCCGACAACGGCCTGCTGTGATGCGTTTAACATCCACTTTGCAGATAAAATCTCTCGGATAAGAGCCGACTTAGATGCCAGTGTTATGACAGAATCTATAGACGAGGTGTCCAGCAACTCCGTTGATGAAATTTTATTGGATCAGCTTCAATCTGTGAGTACCGATGATGTGGACAAGCTCCTTGGTAGAGTGAGGAAGACGACCTGCCCCCTCGATCCCTGTCCATCTTGGCTGGCCACCCAAGGGGGCGATGCATCGAGAGCACTCCTTAGGGATATTATCAATGCGTCCTTCAGGGAGGGGTCTGTTCCACCCTGTTTGAAGGAAGCGGCGGTTAAGCCGCTCCTGAAAAAGCCTTCCCTGGACCCCTTGGATAGGAACAACTATAGGCCAGTCTCCTTGCTGCCTTTTTTAAGCAAGGTGATTGAAAGGGCGGTCGCTTCCCAACTCCAAGCTGTCTTGGATGAAACCGATTATCTAGATCCATTTCAAACTGGATTTAGGACAGAATATGGAGTGGAGACTGCCATGGTTGCTCTGGCTGACGACCTCCGCTTGAGTATCGACAGGGGTAGTGTGACCCTGTTGGTGCTCCTGGACCTCTCAGCGGCTTTTGATACAATAGATCATTCCATCCTCCTGGATCGCCTGAGGGGGTTAGGAATTGGAGGCACTGCTTTGCAGTGGTTCCGTTCCTTCCTCTCGGGCAGATCCCAGAGGGTGAGGCTCGGGGACAGTTGCTCTACTAGAATAGAGCTTAACTGTGGCGTTCCTCAGGGCGCCATCCTGTCCCCGATGCTATTTAACATCTATATGAAGCCGCTGGGAGAGATAATTCGGAGGCATGGAGTGCGGTGTCATCAGTACGCTGATGACACCCAGGTATATTTCTCCATGTCTCGGTCATCAGCTTCGACTTCAGATGGCGTCTCTCCCCTCAATGATTGTCTTAAAGCAGTAATGCACTGGATGAGGAAAAACAAATTGAGACTGAATCCAGACAAAACGGAGGTACTAACAGTTACAGGCCCGAAACCAGGTCTGGGAATACAACTTCCAGTCCTGGATGGAACTACACTCTCCTCCAAGGACTGTGTTCGCAGTCTGGGGGTGCTTCTGGACCTGTTGCTCCAGATGTCTAATCAGGTAAATGCGACGGTCAGGAGTGCCTGTTATCAACTTCGGCTGATACGCCAGCTGCGCCCTTGCCTGGAAACTAGAGACCTCGAAACTGTGGTACATGCACTGGTAACCTCCCGTCTGGATTTCTGTAATGCACTCTACATGGGGCTACCCTTGTGCTTGACTCGGAAACTTCAACTAGTTCAGAACATGGCAGCCAGGTTGATTTCTGGCGCTTCCAGAAGAGAGCATATAACACCTGTGCTAAAAGCTCTCCACTGGCTGCCTATTAGTTTCCGGGCACAGTACAAGGTGTTGGTTATAACCTTTAAAGCCCTACATGGCTTGGGTCCAACTTATCTCCGGGACCGCCTCCTTCCGTACGACCCTCCCCGCGCACTTCGGTCCTCTGGGAGGAATCTGTTACAGCCTATGAAAACAAGGCTGTCGGTGACCTCCCAGAGGGCCTTTTCTGCTGCCGCTCCCAGATTATGGAATGGCCTGCCGGACGAGATCCGTCTTATTACCACCTTAGACAGCTTTAAAAAAGCTGTCAAGACGGATCTTTTCCGGCAGGCTTTCCCTGAATAACTATCCTGGCCCAAGACTCGCCTGTCCTTTCTAAGCAGCAACTAGATTTTTTAACCATTGTATGTTTTAATTTTTGTCTTTTTAATTTATCTATTTTAAATTGTTGTATGTTTTTAATCTTCTATAATTTAATATTATTTTAAGGGGTGGGTGGGTTAGGGTACTGGGACTATGGAATTTTTATATTGTAAGCCGCCCCGATTGCGTTGCAGAGGGGCGGGATAGAAATAAAATTTTATTATTATTATTATTATTGTCCCTCCATATTCACGGATTTTACATTCACGTATTTAAGTATTCACGGCTTGAAAATATTCTTTAAAAAATAATAATCCAAAAAGCAAACCTTGATTTTGCCATCTTATATAAGGGACACCATTTTGCTATGCCATTGCATATAATGGGACTTGAGTATTCATGGATTTGGGTATTCACGGGGGTCCTGGAACCAAACCCCAGCAAATGTGAAGGGACAACTGTAGAAAGACACCACATACACTTTAGGGAGGAGAGCCGATCCCAACCTTCCCCAGTTCTGTCCTGCCTCTTGAGGCTACTGGTCAGTTTTTTTGTTTTCTCCAGCCTTCAGAAAAGGAGCAGATTGCACTCTGGGGAAGATGGTTAATTCTAGCCAACTACTCCCATTATTCCAGACCTCTCCCCAGAGGAGGTTTCTGTCTACCATGTTGCGCCCTCAGGCCAACGCACAGAGAAATGACTCTGTGACCTCTCAGGAGATTCCATGTTGAGTTCCCTGAGTGCCTTTGGGATGGTGCGGGAGCATGATGGGGTCCCTGTAGTAGGAACGGACCACATCACAGAAGCCTCCATGTTGGTGAATGACTCTTTGGCTGCCATTTCTGGTGCTGTTATGGAGGTAATAGGCAGTGCGGACTTAGAACTCCACCCTTGATCCTTGATGGGAAAGAACTCCTGCTACAGTGGGCCAAGTGGATCATCTTTATTTCTCGGCCTACTGTAGTGTTTGGTGGGAGGGGAGGGGAACGTCCCCTTGAGGTCAACATTGAGGCAGATAGCCTTCCTGCCATTTCCAGGACCCGTGGGAGTGATGGAGCCTCAGCAGTCTCCTACACAGTCTACTGCAACGAAGCAGAGCTGTGTTAAATGCAGGATTAAATGACCAAATATATTTTGTGAATATATTTGGTTAGGAAGAACCAAATATAAGTGGTTGTATGTGGATAGTACAAGTGTGTGGTGGGAACAACGGCACAAATAATTCCTAAGCTAATTGTTTGAGGTACAGTAAGGAATTCTTGTGACTGAAGAGAGAAACAGAAAGTGAAGCCTCAAAATAAAATATTCATACTGAAAATCAAGATCAAGCGAGCTTTTGCCCTTCTGCTCTGCAGGACGTTTCTATCCTCTCTGAGCTCGCCTTAGGACACCTGCATTACGGTTTGACAAGTGTTATCATTACCTTTAGGGGGGATTCTGATTTAGAGGCATTCAGTCATAATCCCACAGATGGTAGCTTTGCCCCATTGGCTCCTCAGCCAAGCACATACACCAAATGTCTGATCCTGCAGTTCCTCTCGTACTGAGCAGGATTACTATCGCAACGACGCCTCATCACTACTCAAAATAACATGCTAATAGTAAAAAAAAGTGCTGCCAGTTTAAACCAAGTACATTATAACCCGCAAGCTAAAAAAGACTGGGTAAAGTAGGGGGGTACAAAGGTGTGTGGTAACAGTAATTCCTGAGGTATTGGTTTAAGGTAATTGGAAGGGCTTACTGGAAGAAAACCCTCAATATAAAGTGACACTAAGCACAAACCTCCACAGTAAGGAAAGAAAAACAGTTTTAACCAGCAAAATAAGGTCTGGGCAGTCTGAAATTGGAAATAAAGGTGATTTTTGAGGTAAACAATTCGTGGTAAAGTAGGAAATCACCTGATTCATCAAAGTATTAGAGTTTCCTGATGTAAAGGTATGTTGGTATAGTAAGGAAACACTGTCAAAATGTCTCCCAAATAATTTGAGGGGGAAAATGGGAAAGGAATTAAAGAAAAGGCGACTAGAGAAAATAGAGGGATGTCTAGGATGGATGTTTGAGAAAGGGAGTATAAGAGAAAAATTACATGGAATAAAAATTTCATGGTTCAATTGTGTACAGTTGGAACAATGGATTAAAATTGGAAAAAGAATAATAAAGAAATAAGGGGAGTTTACAAAATGTGAATATTTGGTGGAAAAAAAGGTGAAAAGATGGATAACAACGAAAGTTTTAAAGGTATCACAAGTAAATTATATAAAATATTGATAAAAATAATGATAATAAAGATAGAGCAGACTATTTAAGGAAAAGCAGGGTGTCCCTGAATTGAGATCTAAAGGGAAACTGGATCATCATGTGGTCCCATCCCTGATGTGTTTAAGGAGGTCTTGGAAGGGGGATGGATTCATTCAGGTGCTGAATCAATCATGGACAAGTTAAAACTGCCACACATTGATGCCCCTGTAACAAGGTTGGTTTCAGGCTCACCCTTTCCTCAGGATGGTGACGATACCCTGAAAGGGCCTGAGGATAAGAGGGTAGAAGGCTTTTGTACAGAGCTCATGAGGCATCTGCCTTGGCCATCAGGGCAGCTGCTGCCACTTTCCTGTTTGCTAGGGCCACTGTTAGGGGGACTAAAGATCTTTTAGCACTAGTACCTGATGGAGAAACCAAACTTCGTCAAGGGATTAATAAAATTGCTAAGGCCTCTGACTTCATGGCAGATTCCAGCTTAAGTTCCTTACAGTTCTCTTTGTGTTTCTTGACAGCTGATGTCATTGCTAGATACCAGGTATGGCTGAAGAACTGGAAAGCAGATAACAATGCCAAGGCTAATATCTCTACTTGTCCCTTTAAAGGTACTAAATTGTTTGGTGAGACCTTGGACGAGGTCTTAATTGAGACCAAGGACAAGTAAAAGGCTCTCCCATCATTTCCAAAGAAGGAAGCACACAAATCCTTTTGGTCTTCTCAGAGCTTCTGTGGGTTGTGACCTTTCATCCAAAGGGATTTTAGACCTTTCAGTACCTCTTTCGGGGTCCACTAGACAACATCCTAAGGATCAGTCAAGCACTTTTCATAAGACTTGTACCCCTCAAGGAGAAGATAAGATTGGGTGGCCTCTTTGACTATGTACCTGTACAAATGGGGGGCCAGCTGGCTCACTTGCCCACATTTGGGAAGTGTCTTCCTTAGATGTCTGGGTGTTAAGAACAGTCAGTCTGGGTTATGCCATCAACTTCCTGTCCAACTCCCCTCCCTGTTTTCATCCAATCTTATCAAAACAACACGGCACGAAAAACATCTCATATTACAGGCAACCGACCACCTGGTACAAATTCAGGTAATAGAACCAGTTCTGTCCTTGGATAGATTTACCAGGTCTTACTCACCTCTGTTTCTAGTTCCCAAGAAAAACAAAGATTGGAAAGCCATTTTAAATCTCTGTGGGGTCAACCATTGGGTAGCCAGTTGCACGTTTTGCATGGAGATGCTTTGGTCCATTCTGGAAAGTGTGAAGGGGAGATTTTCTAGCATCCTTAGATTTTCAGGAGGTGTGTCTCCACATTATGATTCATCCGGCATACAGCTGTTTTCTCAGGTTCGCTTACAGGCAGAATCATTACCAGTATCGAGCTCTCCTGTTCGGGCTTTCTGCTTCTCCCAGGGTTTTCAGCAAAGTCTTGGTGGTGCTTGTGTCACATCTCAGATTACAGGGGATTCATCTTCATTCCTATCTGGACGATATCCTGATCCGGGCACCATCCCTTTCCAAAGCCAGATAGGTTGTGGAAACAACCATCCAGTGCCTAGAGTCACATGGGTTCATTGTGAACAGGAACAAGAGTCGGCTGGAACCTGTCCAGTGTCTGCAATATCTAGGGAATATCAGACATGTCTTTCCAGAGTTTTTCTTCTCACAGACATGAGGACAAAATTACAATGGTCTGGTCCAGGAAGTGTTGCATCAGGAAAGGACTCCATTGATAACCTTAGCCAAGTTGATGGTGGCCTGCATAGATTCATTACCATGGGGCAGATTCCATCTCAAGGAACTACAATGGTCTCTTCTCCCTTATCAAGATCAGATAGCTAAGAAGGACTGGATGCTGGTTGAGCTGTCATTGCGGGTGAAGGAGCCTCTTCTATGGTGGCTGATGGATGTGTTTCAGGAAGGGATTCCAATCCAGGAACCCAGGAGTGTGATTGTCACCACCAATGTCTCCTTAACAGGTTGGGGAGTGCATTGTCTGGTTCAGATGTCCCAGGATCCATGGTCCCCTCTAGAACGGGACTTGTTCACATTCTCTCATGAACAAGATGATTCTATTATTTCAACGGGTGGAATGCCATCTTCTGCTCCTCAGAGGGGAATGTTTACAGGGGTGATGAATTGTCAGGCAGATTGGTTGAGTAGGCAGACTCTGAATCACAGTGAGTGAGGTCTCAAGTTGCTGGTGTTCCAGATAGTTGTTCAGTTGTCCGTGTGTGGATCTGTTTGCCTCCCCAGAGAACAACAAGCTGCTTCACTTTTTATGCAGATTCTTGACAAGGGGAGCATTAGCTTTGATGCTCTCATGATAGAGTGGCCCCAGGTATTGTGTTATGTCTTTCCTCCAGTGGTTCTGTTGGTGAAGGTGTTGAGGAAAATCAAGATAGAACAGCTAGAGTGATTCTCATTGCCCCCAGGTGGCCTTGGCAGCCATGGTTTCTGGATCTGGTAGAGTTGCAGGTGCTCCTACCACCGTGGCCAGACCTTTTCAGGAAGGTCTTCTGCATCCAAACCCAGATTGGCTAAAACTCCACACTTGGAGGTTGAGTGGAAAAGATTACTGAAGGTTGGTTATGACAGGGATGTACTTAAGGCCATTCTTGCAGCCAGATGGCCTTCCTCTATTCATTTATATGAATCTGTATGTCTCTCTCTCTCTGGCTTTTCTTCACAAACAAAGATTCAGGAAGGACTCATCCCGCGCTTTCTGCAAGCGCGCTGATGACTAAAAAGGCCAATCCGAGATAAACAAGTCCGGTTGCAAAAAGCACAGCAGAAGGTCTCCTTGGGTGATGTTTTTGGGTTGTGATTCTTTCTGCGTTGTCGTTTCTCTTCAAGACTTGTTCGTCGTGAGTTCTCAAATAAGGCTGCAGCATTGTGGATAGTGCGTCTCCATGCCTCCCGATGTGAGGCCAGGGCGGACCACTGTTGGTGATCAATTTGGCCAAGCCTGAGATGTTGTTTCAGGGAGTCTTTGTATCGCTTTTTTGGAGCGCCCCTCTTACGCTGACCCGTGGCGAGTTCACCGTAGAGTAGTATTTTTGGGAGGCGATGGTCCTCCATCCTAGAAACATGCCCTGCCCAGCGCAGCTGCGTTCTCAATATCAATCTGTATGTGGTGCTGTATAAAAGAGGTTCAACTGCTTCAGACCTCTGTTGGTACAGTGCTAGCCTTTTTACAATTGGCTCTTAACAAGGGTCTCTCTCCCAATATGCTTCAGAGACATGTTTCCATCTTGGGGTCTATTCTGAAGGGTGTGTGCAATAAGACCCTGTCTTCTCATCTGCATGTTTGTGGGTTTCTGAAGTGGGTTACCTTGTTGAGACTAGCAGCGATGCACAGATTTCGGTCCCGGGATTTGAATGTAGTTCTTAAGGTGCATGTGACTTATCAATTTGAACCCTTGTGTTCAATGATTTCGAAGTTTCTTTCTCTTAAGGTGGGTTTCCTCATGGCAGCCACTACTGCCCATAGGGTTTCCAAGTTAGGTGTTCTGTCTATTAGGGAGGAATTGTGTGTGTTTCATAAGGACTCAGTTATTCTTCGGTTGGATCCTTCTTTTATTCTCAATTCACTTTTTCATAGGGCTCAGGAGTTTATCCTTCCTTCTTTTTGTCCTAATCCTTCTGCTGAACAAGAAAGGAATTGGCATAGGTTGGATGTGAAGAGAGCACTAAAATTTTGTTTAAAACGAATGAAGAAGTTTCGAAAAATAGATTTTTTGTTTGTTTCTTTTGTGAAGTCCTCTAGGGGGAAGAAAGTCTTCTCTTCTATTATTGATTGTTGTTTGTGTTTGTGTATTGAATTAGCATATGTGCACAGTTCTTTACTGGTTCCGACTGGTATTCAGGCTCTTTCTACTTGTGCTGCTGCAACTTTGATGGCTCTGTGTACTACGGTGTCTTTAAGGAAGATCTACAAGGCGGGTGCTTGGTATTCTCTGTCATTGTTTATTAGACATTATCGCATTGATAAGTATGCTTCTGCTGAGGCAGCCTTTAGGCGAGGTGTTTTAAAGCAGGTAGTTCAGTAATCTGTTTAGGGTTTGCATTCCCGCCCTAGAGGGGACCACTTGGTTAGGTCCCAAGATCAAAGAGTCCCTTCTCACACTGCTGGAAAATGGAACATTGGTACCATGAAGGTTTCTTTTCAGCAGTTGTTGGGAGGGAATCCTTCCCACCCAAGTCTTTTATGTTTTTCTGGTTTTGTATTCGTTGCAGAAGTTGGTTTTACATCTTTGGGGAAGGTTGGGGTTGGCTCTCCTCACTAGAGTGTATGTGGTGTCTTTCTGTTTGCTATTTGCCCTACCTGTCAAGCCTGGAGGTGGAGCCAAACCCAAGATCAAGGATTCCCTCCCCACAACTGCTGAAAAGGACCCTTCATGGTGAGTACCAATGTTCCATTCTCTGAACCTGTTCCAGCTTGCCTATATACTTTCTTGAGTGAAGTGCCCAGAACTTCATATTCATTGGGGTTTGGTTTCTGGACCCCCATGTACCAAAATCCGTGAATACTCAGGTCCCATTATATGCAATGGCATAGCAAAATGGTGTCCCCTATATAAGATGGCAAAATCAAGGTTTGCTTTTTGGATTATTATTTTTTAAGAATATTTTCAAGCTGTGAATACTCAAATCCATGGATACAGAAGGACAACTGTACAGTACTCTAGATGAGGCCTGGCCAAGGAAGAAAAGAGTGGGACTTTTACTTCCTTGATTTGGAATCTGCGCTTTTGTTAATGCAGGCTAAAATGTTATCTGTCTTCTTTGCTGTAGTGTTACACTGCTGGCTCATGATCAGCTTATGATCCGCAGTAATCCCAAGGTTCTGTTCTCACATACTTCTGATAGGCCAAGTGTCCTCCATCCTATACCTGTGCATACCTATACCTGTTTTTGTGGCCTAAATGTAGTATTTTACATTTTTCTTTGTTGCATTCAACTTTCTCTTTGCATTTGTTCTACCCCTGCTTAGATACCTCTGAGGTATATAGTTTTTGTAAGAACTATCAGGGAAACTCCTTTTGTAGACTTTGCTGCATGCTCTGCTGTCAATATCTCCAGTGTGGTTTGTTTTATAAACATTGGATAGGAACCACACTGCAGGGCTAAAGAGGAGCAAGAACCATTCTTTCTGACTGGGCAGAGATTAAAAGGATTCACAAAAGGCAATGATTTCTCCCAAGTTTGCTCACATGGGGTGGTCTGTCCATATTGGTGGGATCTTGGAGGACCGATTGTTTAGTGCTGTCAGTGGTGGTTTGCATACCTCTGAGGTGTGTTGTTAGTAAGAAGGAAATATAGAAAGGAAATGGTTTTTGAAACCTTTGCTACATATGATACAGTGCTGGCCATATTTCAAGATGTCTCCTTTTACAGTGGTTGGATTAGACTGTTAACACACTTCCGTGCAAAATATCACAAGCAGAAATCTTGGGCCACCGTGCCCTTTGTATCTGGCCAGGGATTCTTTTTAATTGGGGAAGGGTTAAAAGAATTCTCACTGGGCAGTGAGCTCTTCCCAGTTGGGCCATCTTCTTCCCCTCTTGTCCTGACCTTGGTATCATTCCTGATTATTGCTCTTGATACCTGATGAGATCTTTCTGTGCTCAGCTCCTAATGAGATCTTCCTCTTTTTTCTCAACCAGGTGCCTTCTGAACAAATCATGCGAAGAAAACTTTGTGAAAGCTTCGCTCTATGGTGGCCATAAGTCCAAAATGACTTGAAGCTACGTAAAAACAACAACAAGGTAGTAAGTAGGAGAAAGAATTTTAGGATCCATACACCTGTAGAATCATGAGAAAAACCCAAGATTGTAATTAATAAAGAGGGGTTTGGAAGAGACAAAAGAGATACAGAAAAATCACATACTGAGAAGAACAAATCCTCTGCTGTTCAAGGAGTCCATCTTTGTGAATGTCTGACATCATATTTGAATCAGAGAAGGAGAAAAATGGAATATCCTATACATTCATATCCCCAAACCCATACAAGGGAGAGACCGTATGAATATGTTGAATGTGGAAACAGCTTCAGTCAGAGTCAAGAGCTGTGTTTTCATCAAAGAACCCACACAGGAGAGAAGCCATATAAATGCATAGAGTGTGGAAAGAGCTTCAATAAGAGTCATAATCTGCTTTCCCATCAAAGGACCCACACAGGTGAGAAGCCATATACATGTATAGTATGTGGAAAGAGCTTCTCTCGTGGTGACAGTTTAAACCTACATAAAAGAACTCACACAGGGGAGCAACCATATAAATGCATGGAATGTGGAAAGAGCTTCAGTCAGAGGAGAAATCTGCGTTCCCATCAAAGGACTCACACAGGGGAGAAGCCATATATATGCCCAGAATGTGGAAAGAGCTTCTCTCGTAGTGACAGTTTACATTTACATCAAAGAACTCACACAGGGGAGAAGCCGTATGAATGCATGGAATGTGGAAAGAGCTTCAGTGATAGGACAGCATGCACTAGACATCAAAGAACTCACACAGGGGAGAAACCGTATCATTGCATGGAATGTGGAAAGAGCTTCAGTCAGAGTCAACATCTGCGTTTCCATCAAATGACCCACTCAGGGGAGAAGCCACATAAATGGATGGAATGTGGAAAGAGCTTCAGTGATTGTGGAGCATGTACTAGCCATCAAAAGAGCCACACAGAAGAGAAACCATATAAATCCATGGAATGTGGAAAAAGCTTCACTAAGAGTCAACATCTGCATTCCCATCAAAGGACCCAAACAGAGCAGAAGCCATATAAATGCATGGAATGTGGAAAGAGTTTCAGTCAGAGTGGAGATCTGCGTTCCCATGAAAGAACGCACACAGGGGAGAAGCCGTATAAATGCATGGAATGTGGAAAGAGTTTCAGTAATAGTGGAAATCTGTGTTCTCATCAAAGGACCCACACAGGGGAGAAGCCATATAAATGTGTAGAGTGTGGAAAGAGCTTCACTAAGAGTCATAACCTGCTTTCCCATCAAAGAACCCACACAGGAGAAAAGCCATATAAATGCATAGAATGTGGAAAGAGCTTCTCTCGTTGTGACAGTTTAAATTTACATCAAAGAACTCACACAGGGGTGCAATCATATAAATACATGGAGTGTGGAAAGAGTTTCAGTGATGGCAGAATATTCACTAAGCATCAGTTAAGTCACTCAGTTAAGTAAATCAGTTAAGAATTGGTTGACTGACCGAACCCAAAGGGTAGTCACCAATGGATCCTCTTCATCCTGGAGAGGTGACCAGTGAGGTGCCACAGGGTTCTGCCCTGGGCCCAGTGCTATTCAACATCTTTATCAATGACTTGGATGAGGGAATAGAGGGTATACTTATCAAGTTTTTAGATTACACCAAATTAGGAGGGGTAGCTAATACCCTAGAGGACAGGATCAGAATCCAAAATGACCTCAATAGATTAGAAAGCTGGGCCAAAACTAACAAAGTGAATTTCAACAAGGAGAAATGTAGGATACTATACTTGGGCAGTAAAAATGAAATGCACAGATATAGGATGGGTGACACATGGCTTGAGAGCAGTACATGCAGAAAGGATCTAGGAGTCTTAGTGGACCACAAGCTGAACATGAGTCAGCAGTGTGATGCAGCAGCTAAAAAATTCAATGCGATTCTAGGCTGCATTAATAGGAGTATAGTGTCTAGATCAAGGGAAGTAATAGTGCCACTCTATTCTGCTTTGGTCAGACCTCACCTGGAATACTGTGTCCAGTTCTGGGTACCACAATTCAGGAAGGATATTGAGAAGCTGGAACGTGTCCAGAGGAGGGCAACCAGGATAGTGGGAGGTCTGGAAACCATGTCCTATGAGGAGGGGTTTAGGGAACTGGGCATGTATAGTCTGGAGAAGAGAAGGTTAAGAGGGTACATGATACCATGTTTAAATATTTGAAGGGAAGTCATACAGAGGATGGAGCAGGCTTGTTTTTTGCTGCTCCAGAGACTAGGACATAGAGCAATGGGTTCAAACTACAGGAAAAGATATTCCACCTAAACATTAGGAAGAACTTTCTGACAGTAACAGCTGTTCAGAAATGGAATACACTGCCTTGTAGTGTGGTGGAGTCTCCTTCTTTGGAGGTTTTTAAAGAGAAGCTGGATGGTCATCTGTCGGGAATGATTTGATTGTGTATTCAATTTTATATTGTTTAATGTCTTTTTATGGGGGAGGGTGGGGTGGGTGGTGCTTTTAGACGTTATTATAATGTTTTAATTGTTGGAAGCCGCCCCGATTGTTTTTAGGAGAGGGGCGGGGTATAAATAAATGTTGTTATTATTATTATTATTATTATTATTATTCCTGCATTGAAGGGGGTTGGATTGGATGGCTCTTGTGCTCTCTTCCAACTCTATGATTCTGTGTACAGTAGGACCTCCTTATCTGCTGGAGATTGGTTCTGGAGGGGGGGGCTGTAGATACTGAAAACTGTGGATAATAGTGAACAGCATTGAAAACAATGGGACTTCTGGTTTAAAATACCATGCAGTTTCCTTGGAGGACCTAGAAAATGGCTAGAGAGGACACATTTTCTTGGAAAACTCTATGGTAGATGTGTTGTTTTGTTTCCCATGGATAATTAAATCAGAGGATATAGGGGTCCTACTGGACTGATATTAATATATGTAATGTTTTCATGTTAGAAATTTAGAAACATAATTTCTCCTGAGCTTCATGTTATATTTGTTGCTTCTGCGGAAGCCAGAATGCTATGCCAGTTGCAAATATGATTCTTTATTTTTTCCGTACAAATTCTACAGCAACAAAGAACTTCAGAGGAAGAAAATGTCTTGTAAAATGTGTTTTATATCTTAAATAAAATATTTGATTTGTAAAAATTGTTTTAGGGGTGCATTCATTAGGGTGAATCCCAATTGTATCCAGATGTCTGGCTCTGCCACAATTTCTACAGCGGATTGTGAAAAACAAATTTATCTGAAATTGGCTGTCTTGTGAGAGAGAAGTCTGCACATCTTCAAGGGCTAGTTTGAAACTGAAAGAGTTTTGTAAAATAGCTTGCATATAGAAGTTTGGTATTGGTTCTTTAACCTGCAGTGTTTTTGCATATCGAGTCTGGTCTCCCCACCCTGTAGCCATTGCTGGGCCTAAGCTTTCTCTGTTGGCCCTCCCTCCATTCCAACTGCCACCACCCTGCCCTTGGAGGTACAGAAAAAGAGGCAGGCAGAACTCCATCAGGCCTGGGCCCAGAAGCCGGTGAAAGGCCCTCCCTCTATCTTAAGTGCTACCACCCTACCCTTGGAGGAAGAGAAGAACCAGCAGTATCTGCTGGATTTAATCCCTACCCCCACTGGCATTACCTTTTCCTTATTGTGTCATGTCTTATTTAGATTGTAAACCTGAGGGCAGGGAACTGTTAAATTAACCATTTGTAAGCCGCTCTGATAGCCTTTGTGGCTGAAGAACGGGGAATAAATAAATAAATAAAATAAAAGTTGTGGATTCATCTTAGGTCAGTTGAAACACAGAGCTTGTGCTTCGCTCTGGTAGTGAAGGTCCTCGTGAAGCCAGGCTCTGTCTTTTGAGGTATTACCTGCCTCTCCCACTTTGCTGTCATCTGTAAATTTGATAAGCATCTACTCTGTTCTTTTATCCAAGCCTTTTATCAATATGTTGAACAATACCAGAGCCAGGCAGCAAAAATATCATGGAGGACCTTGCCAAAGCTATAACAAAATCATGGAACACTTTATCCACAGTGTTTTCCTCATTTGCAAAGCTTGAAAGTCATGAAAAAGAAAGGAAGTAGGATTTGTTTGCCATGACTTGCTTTTAAGAAAACCATATAGTCTCTTGGTCTTACAGAGTAATATTATTTTCATTGATGCCAAACTGACAAGGTAGGAATTGCTCAGGTCCTGTTCAGTTCCATCTAGAGATGTAAAATTAATGGAGTGACAATCTCATGAACTGTACAAAACCTCTTTTTTTCAGCTTTTGAGAACAAACAAAAAAGGCTTTAGGGAAAAATGTTTTTTTCCCCTGAATTTTTCCAGGGTTTTCCCAGGCCTTCACATTTTAGTTCCATCAAAGTTCATGTGCCATTTCTTCAGCTGTCTTGGGCTGCAACTCCTTCTGTACTATAGACTACATACCAGTAATGGGCAACTGAGAGCTGTATCCCCACCAATAAAAATTTAAAAATGGTGCCCCCAAATATCCATTAGGAAATGTGCCTTGATTTCGGTCCCCAGGGTCTGTACATACATACATACAGGCACATTTGCAGATTGTAAAGATTGCAGCATTCTTTTCTAAATTCTCATAGACTACATACCAGGAATGGGCAACAGAGCTGTATCCCCCCCAATAAAAATTTTAAAATGGTGCCCCCAAATATCCATTAGGAAATGTGCCTTGGTTTCGGTCCCCAGGGTCTGTACATACATACATACAGGCACATTTGCAGATTGTAAAGATTGCAGCATTCTTTTCTAAATTCTCACAGACCAATTGTTTTAGAATCTTTCTAGCAGATGAGCAACAAAGGCTCTGAGGTTGCAGGTTCCTTTTATCTGTAAGAGCTGGTAGATTGCTTTGAAAGGTGGTGGACGCTCCATCTTTGGAGGTCTTCAAACAGAGGTCGGGTAGACATCTTTCAGGAGAGCTGTAGTTGAGAATTCCTGCATGGAAAGGGGAAGGACTAGATGGGCTTTGAGGTTCCTTCCAACTCTAGGTCCCCTTGGAGGTGGTTCCTCTGGCCCCATAGATTGCAATTCAGCAAAAGCATTTTACATGTCCCTCCACCACCTCTTTGCCTCTTGAGCTGCTGCCCCTCACTGCCTGATTTGATCTACCTTCACCGGATGAGCCCTGTCTTCCTTTTCAGAGAGGACAGTGTAGGTGTTGGGCACTTCCACTTTATTATCCCTTACACTTCACTGTCTCGTGCTTCCAGGAGAGGCTGCTCTGGTCAAGCCAGATGCTCTATCTCTCCCCTGGGGAGGCCAATTAATCCCCCTTTCCCTTTCCATGCGTGGTGATGGGGGGGGTGCTTGGGCCTCCTGGGAAAGGAAAGAGTGGCGGGGGAGGGCTAGTGCCTGGAAGAGCACTGGAGAAAAAGGTATAGAAGTGACATTTGGGGTGGGAGAGCATGGAGAAGAGCCCCCTGTCTGGTTCTCTGAATTCTGATGCAAACTGTCTCTGGGATATGGAATGGGAGGGACATTATCTAATGATCTAGATAACTTGAAGGTCATGGACTCCCCTGGAAGGGAGTGTTGTCTCCTTTGTTGGTTTTTAAACTGGCTGAATGCCCACCTTTCAGGTTTGGATTTCCCACATTGGCAGGGGTGGACTAGATGGCATTTGTTCCCTTCCTACTCTGGTGCTCTGTGACATAGGCATGTTTCACGGCAGGATGCTCTGGAGGAGTCCAAGACTGAGGTTCAACTGCTTAGATATTTGAGGTCCTTGTTTAGGTCACCATACAGTAATGTATTCCTGTCCTGGCAGGAGGTTGGACTTGATGATCCTTTGAGGGCCCATCCAACTCCAGGATTCTCTAACATCCTCAGAGGCTATGCCTGAACTCTCCTTTTCCTGGGAAAACACTGTGATAAAGCACTTAGCCATTTTCAAAGCAGAATGTTTCTGTTGTTAATTGCCCTCAAATTGACTTCCGTTGATGGCCACCCTCCTGATATGAGAGGCCTCCAAAAGCCCTGTTCTACTCAAGTGTTGTGAATGTAGGCCAGCAGCTGTGACTTCCTTGACGGAGTCTCTCTACCTGTCAGGTGGTCATCTTTTCCTACTGCTAGATGTTGAAACTTGTGGCAAGGACAAAATAAGAAAAGGCAGATAATGTCTGAGCAACAGAAGCTATCATGGGTTGGACTAGATGTCCCTTTGGGATCCCTTCCATTCTGTGATTCGATTTTTGAGGAAAATAAACTTTATTAAGGCTTTCCACTCGAAGAGTTAAGTTGCTTCAACATCCCTTGAAGCTCCATTATTTTCTTAGTGCTGGGAGTCTGTAATGGAAATGGTGTAATGGAAATGGTGGCCGTTTAACTCCACCATTCTGCCCAGAGTTGCTGTGGATTGATTTTAGCATCCGAGATGCATCCCCACTGCCCAGTTATACCACTTTGATACCATTAAACTGCCATGACTCACTCTGACAGAATCTTGGGATATGTAGTTTTATAAGGTACTTAAAATCCTCTAGCACACTCCCATGAATTACCACACTTAGAACTTTCTCCCTAGCAGCCAATTCAAAACACTCCAATCACCAAACTACACTTTCCAGGATTCTGTAGGATGGAGCCACGGCAGTTAATGTGGGCTCCAACCGCCAGTGTCCCCCAGCCTCTCTAGCAGGGTTGCCTGTTCAGGATTGTCCCAGGCCCTTAGGTCTGTGAGACAAAACATGAGACCAAGGGAGGGATCTCTGGAGAGTTCATTCAGTGTGATGCATTAAGTACCAACCACAGTTGCTCACAGGTTGTCATTCAAATACAACATATTTTCCTGCTTGGAGAATAAGACAGACATCTTAGCTAAAGGGCGTGTTCCCACATCGAGGTGTAAGGAGATTATTCCTTCTCACTTATTGAGGGAGACAGGACGAGGAACATTTAATCTAACCTCGTTTCTAGCCAAAGATGGATGCAGAACAGAGTGGAGGGTGATTCCTGGTACCATGATTGTGAGGAAGAAAGAAGTTAAGTAACAGCCTTGAGTCTTTGCAATTGGCAATGAATGAATTCAGTCTTGTAAGTGGTAGATTTGCACAGAGCATTTTTCTCTTGCCTGGCACTGAGACTCATAAAACTGGAGAATTTGCACTCATGTCCCACCTGGAGATGACCCATGGAAGCTGGAGACTCAGGGTGGGGCCTTAGCAACCCTCCCTTCTAGACTTCAGCCAGGCTGAGCCCATCTCCAGTGTCATACGGGAAGTCTTCTCCACTTGGTTTAAACTCCCAGTGCTGATGCTCCACTGGCAGGGAGGCTTCCAGAGAACAAGGTTGCCTTCTGGCCACAATGGGGCAGCTTGGAAGGTCTTGGGAGAAATTAGGTTCATAGGCATTTACATTAAAGATAAGGCAGGAACAAAGAGGCCAGTATAGCATGACTGAACTGGGATATTTTCATCCCAGCATGGGGACAGACAAGATGCTAAAATCCCACAAATGGTGTTGAGAGGGGAAAGGGATTGGCCCTTGTCAAGGCCATTTGACAGGGTGGGCACATCTTCTTTGAAGTGGTTGTTAAAAATAAAACATTTAGACCTAAGTACAAGACCCAATGCAATATTATATAAAGCAAACTAACAAATACATATAACCAAAATAGCCAAGATGATAAAACCATAGTACCCTAAAATTATTTTTCTTCTTTAAACAACTTCATCACTGCTGGCACCCCACCAGTTGCCTCTCCTGGCCAGAAAGAGGGGCAGAGGAGGGGGGTCCTAGCCATCCCCCCTTTCTCGGCACCCCACCACTTTCCCGCCCCGCAACCAAGGAAAGGCTACCCCCCCCCGTTTCCCAGCATTTGGGAAGAGAGTCCTTTGGGCCCCTAAAGGGAGGGTGGGAGATAAAGGCAGCCTAGGGGAGGAGGGCAGGAGGGGGGCCTTCCCTGAGGGGAAACCCCCTGGCTCTTCGTCCTGCAGCTCCAACCCCCCCAAAAGCCAGGCCACTCTTCCCCCTAGACTCCCCAGCCAGGGTTTCTGCCCCCCTCCCAGGTGGAAAGCAGAGGGTGGGTTAAAGGGGGGCTGGAGCTGGAAAAGATTTGTGGGGAGTAAAGAAGGGAAAGAATCGCCTCCAGCCCACCCCCCAGTCAGCCCTCCAAGGGTTAAAGGGACAGAGCTGGGGGTCCCAGAGAGGCCAAAAAGAGTAGAAATGGGATGGAGGGAAAGGGGGGCAAGTCTTGAAGAAGATGAAGGACACATTGGAGAGGACTGCAAAGGGGGGACATTCAGAAGACCCACAATGTATTTTTAAGGGGAGGGAAGGGATAGGAGGAAAAAGAAATGTCCCCCACTCCCGTCCCAGGGCCTGGTGCCTGGCCATGAAAGAGGCCCCCCTCTTCCCTCCCCTCCCCCCTCGGCCTCCCTGTTTCCCCCCTCTGGGGACCCCTCCTGTGGGGGGAGGGGGAAAGATCTCTCCAGTCTCCATGGGGAGGCTGCAAGAGGGGGTGCAAAAGAGAGATCCCAGTTGTGAAGATGAGACACCCCGCCACTATTTCTTCCTGGTGCATCTTTACTTATTTTCAGTCGGACTCACAAGGAGGCCCAGAGAGATGCTTTGGGGGTTTCCTTGAATGGAAAAGAGCCCCAGGAGACGCCAGGCATAGAGAGAGGCTGGAGGGAAAGAATGAAGGAATAAATAACCCACCTCCCTTCCCCCCCACTTATTTTTCTATTTCTGCTTGGTCCAATTTCTATTTCTATTTAAAATAGACCCCGGAAATTAGTGTTAATCTGGATCCTCTCTTCTTTGGGGTGGAGGGGAAAGAGCTGCCAGACCCCCACCTGCATCCCTGACCTTGGAGGCTGCAAGAAAAAGTCAAGGAGATCAAGTAAGGAAGCTGTAAACTCCTCAGTTTATCTTGGATGAAACCAGGGATTCTGCCAAAGCAAAACTAAACAGCACATCCAAAGCTACCCGGTCATTAATTCCTTTCTCAATGTGGAGCCATGGTGTGTGTAGTAAGAAATATACATTCTCTGTGTGGGGGAATTGTGATGATTGTCCCTTTCAGGTTCCCCACACAGAATTTCACCCTGGGCTCCTGTCTACCACCCACCCACTTTCCCCCCTTCGTTTTCCCCCCAGCTTGGGTTCACTATGTAGTGGACCAGCATGTGTATGTTTTGTGTATGTGTGTGTTTTGGTGGGTTTGGTTTTCTGCATCCATAACGGAGATTCCCAGTTCCTGTCAATGAAAGATTTTGGTGGCAGTTAAACAACAAAGTGTATTGAACAAGAGGATTTATAACTTCACGTGTAAATGCCAGCTATTTCTATTAATGTTACAATTATATTGGACATGTAAGGACTTTTTCATGTTGCACAATTATAGCATTTTGGTACCCCTTAAAAAACCATAGCTCCATGTCCCATGGAATGAAAAGGGGGGGGAAATTAACTTTAAAATTCACAAAAAAATACTTCAGTCCCCTATGTTTCAGGCTAGTGTATATTTGAAGCTTTTTTATTTTCTTTGTGGAAGAACAATCTAGACCATGAGCCCCTCACCTGCAGCCTCAAAATAGTCCAGGGGTGACACAGGTGTGCCATCTTTCCTCCTCTTTATAAAAACCAGGATGGGTTTGCTCATTTCCTTGGCCACTGGGCTACCTCAGCCTGGCCAATTTCCTGCTGGGTGATGGGTTTGTGTATCCTGAAGGTCTGGCTTCCTCTCAGAGGTTACTGACAAAAATGTGAATTGCCTGAAAAGGTTTAAAGTTTCTCATGCCTGATATTAGTTGCCTCCCAGTGAACTCTTGAGTCCTAACGCACTGGGAACAAGAGCAGGAGGAGAGGTCTCTTTCCCTCCTCTCCTCGCAATGGACCTGTGGAAATGGGCCTGGTATGACCCAATGCCTGGCAGATTCAGCCTGAGACAAGATGGCACTCCCTCCTGTTCCATGGACAGAGGTTGGGCAGGTGATGTTTACATCACCTAGTAAGAGCTCTCCTAAGATCACTCCCAGGACTTGGTGTAAGTGGTTAGTCTTTAATGGCCTTAATTGCAGCTTGAACTGAAGCCCAGAGCCTGGTTGTCAGGGGACATCTGGAAGGGAGGTGCTCTGGCCCCACAAATCCTCCCTTCACCCAGCAGGCAGGAAAGGATGATGCAGAGTTAGGGGGATTCACAGGCATCCACACACTCCCCTCCCAGCAGCTGAGAGAGAACAGATCAGTGATGAGGAGCAGCTGAGTAGCATTTGGCACAAGTTGATTTCATGGGGAAGCTTATCCATATTGAAGCCCACTCAATGAAGGCTACTCTCCAATTCTTTATTTTTTACTGTTTCTTCCTCAAGCCAGGATTGCCTACCTCTGAAGCATAGTATTGGTAACAAAGCAGTCTTGTCAGGCAAACTACTTTGGTCCTTTTTGCTCCATATAGGATGCAGAGAGAAATAATGCCTTACTGTATGTGATGTTGTTGTTAACTACTGTCAAGTCAGCTTTGAGTTATGGAGACCCTGTGAATGAGAGACCTTCGAGTCACCCTATCATCAAGAGCCCTCCTCAGGTTTTGCAGATTCAGGGTGTGGCCTCCTTGATTGGTCTATCCATCTGGTATGTGGGCTTCCTCTTTTCTTACTGCCTTCTACCTTACCAAGCATTATTGTCTTTTCTAGTGAATCATGTCTTGTGATATGGTCAAAGTATGGCAGTCTCAGTTTAGTCATCTTGGCTTCAAGGGAGAGTTTAGGTTTGATTTGCGGTAGGACCCATTTATTTGTCTTTCTTGAACTATTTCAGAGTCTACTTTAAAGTTACCGGTATGTACAGTAAATTTACTTTACTTGTCTACTTTAAAGTTATGTAAATAATCTTTGACACCCCCTGCCCCTGGATGTTCAACTAAACCTTTCACATTCTTCCTTGACTTTCTTCGGCGATCATTTGAAATCTTTGCCATTTTTTGCTAAGAGTATGGTGTCATCTGCATATCTTAAAGGTGGAATCTCTTTTCCTGTAGTTTGAAACCATTGCTCCATGTCCCAGCCTCTGGAGCAGCAGAAAACAAGCTTGCGCCATCCTCAGTATGGCATCCCTTCAAATATTTAAACATGGCTATCATGTCACCTCTTAACCTTCTCTTCCCCAGGCTAAACATACCCAGCTCCCTATGCCCGCTCTTCATAGGGCATGGCTTCCAGACCTCCCACCATCCTGGTCACCCTCCTCTGGACATGTTACGCCTTCTCAATATCCTTCCTGAATTGTAGTGCACAGAACTGGACACAGTATTCCAGTGAGGCCTGACCAAAGCAGAATAGAGTGGCACTATTACCTCCCTTGATCTAGACACTATACTCCTATTAATGCAGCCTAGAATCGCATTGGCTTTTTTAGCTGCTGCATCACACTGCTGACTCATGTTCAGCTTGTGGTCCGCTAAGACTCCTAGATCCCTTTTGCATGTACTGCCATCAAGCCAGGTGTCACCCATCCTATATCTGTGCATTTCATTTTAACTGTCCAAGTGTAGTATCCTACATTTCTCCCTGCTGAAATTCATTTTGTTAGTTTTGGCCCAGCTTTCTAATCTGTTGAGGTCATTTTGAATTCTGATCCTGTCCTCTGGGGTATTAGCTACCCCAGGACAGAACCCTGTGCACCCCACTAGTCACTTCTCTCCAGGATGAAGAGCACCCATTGATGACTACCCTTTCTATGCTTTGATTTCACTGTGATGTTTCTGATGCCACAAAAGGTGTGGATTCCGAGAAAAACATTCTCCACAGTCCTGACATCTGTATGGTTTTTCTCCTGTGTGGACTCTCTGATGTTTCAAAAGTAGTGACTTGCGAGTAAAACATTTACCACACTGCTGGCAGTTGTATGGTTTCTCTCCTGTGTGGACTCTCTGGTGCCTCAAAAGATTTGAACTGAAGGCAAAACCTTTGCCACACTGCTGGCATTTGTATGTTTTCTCTCCTGTGTGTACTCGCTGATGAGTCATAAGGTGTGACTTGTGAGCAAAACTTTTCCCACACTGCTGGCAGTTGTACGGTTTCTCTCCTGTGTGGACTCGCTGATGCCTCAAAAGGTTTGCATGGCAAGCAAAATCTTTTCCACATTGCTGGCATCTGTATGGTTTTTCTCCTGTGTGGACACTCTGATGTCTCAAAAGGACTGACTTGCAAGCAAAACATTTTCCACACTGTTGGCATCTGTATGGTTTTTCTCCTGTGTGGACTCTCTGATGCCTCAAAAGGTCTGAATTGAAAGCAAAACCTTTTCCACACTCCTGGCATTGGTACAATTTCTTTCTTGTTTGGGCTCTTGTGAAGCCCTCAAGATGTGAATTATAAGCAAAACATTTCCCAAGCTCTTGCCACCTGTATTCTTTGCCTGCTATGTGGACTCTCTGGCAGCTCACAAGGTGCAACTCAGAGCATATGTTCATCTTCCTCCAGTGATCTGTAAAGAAAGAGAAGCACAGACAAAAATGGAACCCCAGCATTCAGAGAGGAAGGACTTCTGAAAACAACAGTAGAGTTAAGCAAGCTCAAGATCCCAAAAGAAAAGCAACATCAAGGAAATAGGAGCTACTGTGTCCTCTTTCCAGTCCACTTCATGGATATTATTCACAATAGCTAAAATGATAGTACTTGATATGTCTGAACAGAAGGGCCTGGATAGAAACAGCTGCCTGGGCCTGGGAAGCCATTGCTTTCTGGCTCTGCTTTTGTCCTTCCTAGAGGACTTCCTTCTTATCCAGAGAGCATCAAACTAAGCACAATAGAAGTTTAAACAGGAAAAGCTGAGCAAAGAAGTTGAAATTCCAAGTCATCTGAGAATTTCATGGATGAGCCAGGATTGAGACCCAGATTTCAGTAAGGATAAAGGCTACAAAGAGCCTCTCAGACAGGGCTTGACAACTGTTCGAGATGAGGGAGCTGCATGTTTGAAACATGCTTTGCCTCTAAATATCCCCCAATGCTCCCTAGAGGATGTGGGTGCATCCCTATGCCTAGTGGAAGCCTTTCCTCCCCCGACCAAGATGGCATTCCCTGCAGAGCCTACAATGGTCTAAGGGGAGTCAAAGAATGTGGCAAAACTGCTCCCCCTGCACTCAAGAGGGTGTTCAGCAGTATTTGGGGGGGGGGGAATCTCTAACAAACTGGAGAAAACATAAGCAATAAAATCCTTGGTGAGCCTGGTATCCACACAATGGCCCTAAGAATCTTCATGTGGCCCCAGAGACATTTCCCCTCCCTCTGCTCTCACACAAGAGAGCAACACACACCCAACATGTATCCCGCACATCCTCCCCCAGTATGTCTCCCATTTTGCTGCTTCATCAGCAAAAATAAAATAAAATAGAAAATAAAAAAGTTCCACTGCTACTGGGAGTGTGCACCTTGTTTCCAGGCAGTCACACTCTGGGAAAGAGACTTCTGCTTGGAAACAAGATACGCAGAGTACCTGTCTTGTTTCAAAGGGAAATTGGGCTTCTTTTTGTCAACACCCTGACAGCAGCAACATTAGTGATATCGCTGTAGGTGTGGGGTGTAGCTTCCAGCCCAGTAGTGCTGGAAGATGCCTGTGTGGCCACCAACAATCTGCACTTACATCCTTGTTATAAAACATTACGGTAGTTGAGTGAACGGCAGCAGTATTTTTCTAATAAGCACTAGTTGCGTCATCAAGCTGGCTTACTTGGTGAGTTGCCCCAAATGGTTTCAGAGCAACCCTCTTCCTCCCAGTCCTGGGAACCTGGCACCATAGCCCACAGGTCTTCCTCCTGCTCTGTCTGAGGGATGAATTCAGGCTTTGGAGCTAAAAGTGAAGCTGGGGAAAGAAGGGAACAATGAAAACCAGGAATGACAAACAAAGGTACATGGGGCTTTTTTTTGCATTGTTGAGAGAACATGAAATGTAACTGCCATGAGATACATGAAGTTGAATCTTGTCACTTGGCATGTGGTTTCACAGTTAACATCTCTTTTATTTAAAAGAATCTCTAGAAAAGCTTTGCAAATACATTTATTTAAATGATACTGGACTACAGAGGTCCAAGATGGTCATCAGATCGAGGGCTACATTCATAATTAGGGAGTGAAATAAAACTTTTAGCCCCTGCTGGATAAGGAAGTGAAATAAAAAAAGCTAACTCCTGCCTGGACAAGCAGTAAGGGCCTGTTCACACTACACAGTTATAAAGCTATGATTCCACTTTAACTGCCATGGAAACATCCAATGGAATCCTGGGAATGGCAGTTTAAGGACTGATATTTAAACTCCTCAGCCAAAGAGCTCTAGTTCCTCACTAAACTACAAATCCCAGGATCCCACAGGACATTGCAATGGCAGCTAAAGTGGGATCAGAGTCTGTGTAGTGTGAAAGGGGCCTCACTCTGCCTCCAAAGGGCAATGGAGTCAGTTTCTTACCCAGAGCAGACACATTCTGATAGTTTTCCTTCATGACCTCGATGTACAAAGATCTTTGGTTCAGATCCAGCAGCTTCCATTCCTCCTCCGTGAAATACACTGCCACATCCTCAAAGGTCACCTATAAAAGAAAACAGCCCAATCCAGAAGGAGACTCATTAGATGTGGGGGGAAACTATGGCACATCCCTAGCAGGATGGGATTCCTTTGGAATATAGACAGAGGGGGACACGTCTGAATACTCCCCTGTTTATTTTCATTAACTCTCTGCATCTTAAAGACTAGAGTATGAGGGATATAATCTGGCTCCCTGATGAACTCACCTTCTCACATAAAGGGAGGTTTTATTTAGCACATGGAGCTTTTCCACATAGGCCCTCCCATTCATTACTAACTGGCATGCATTAGAGCCACATTTCCCAATCTAGTGTCCTGCAGATGTTTTGGATTTCCACTAATTGTAAATTCAGTTATTTTGGCAAATTTGTTGACTTATTTTAGCATGTAATGCAGAGATCACCACAAGGACCTCTTCCCATCCCTGGCAGTAAAAATATAATAACAACAAATTAAAACAATTAGCAATTGCTGCCTTTCATGATGGCTCAAGACCACTTGCCTGAGTCAGCTGCCTCCTTTCACCAAAGTGGAGGTACCAACCCTGCCTAAAAGCCATAGATGTGATGTTAACACAGATATAGAGCAAATCCTGCTAAGAGGCCTGAGGGGTCCCTGAAAGGCCAGTATTGGGCAGAGAGCCCAGTCCCACCAGCCCTGGCCCAGACTGGCTAGGGGAAAAGCAAGGGCAAGATGGCAGGAAGCCCTGATCAACTGAGCCACGCAACAGGTCGGAGGATGACATCTGACCATTGGTCACATCCCAGATTGACAAAGCAAAGCTTCCATTTGGCAGGAGTGGATGTTAAAGAACACTGAGGAAGCGGGAATCCTTCCACACTTGATTTCAAATGCTTGGGTCTCCACTGCAGAACCTTCCTAATGGCTCCATTGCAAAAAAAGAAGGGGACAAATGTTCACCTGTTCCAAGGGCATCTTTTCTGCAGTTTCTTCTATGGAAGAGGAATTCAACAGAGACTCTCTCTCTCTCACTCACTCACTCTGTAAGTTTGAAGACCAAGCAGGCCTGTCTTGGACTTTTGAGCACCTGAAGAAAGTGCAAATGGAGATGTTTTACATGTGCACAAATTTATTCAGTCTTCCATGGACTACCAACAAGACAAATAAATGATTCTGAGAACAAACCAAGCCTGAAATCTCACTAGAAGTCAAAATGATGAAACTGAGGCTACTGAATTTTGGACACATTGTGACCGGACTCATGGAAAAAGATTATAATTGTCTGTATAAAGTTGGAGGCAGAAGGAAAACAGGAAGACCACTACACAGGTGGATTGACTTCATTAAGGAAGCCAAGGTGGTAGCTTGCAAGACATGAAGAGGCCTGTTAATAACAGGGTCCTTTTGAGGCCTCTCATTCATAGGGTCCTGTAGGTTGAAGGCAACATGATGGCACAAAACAATCTCAAATGGCTTTTCTATTGGGCTCCTTCCTTCTCCATCAGAAAAACAAACAAAAATCTCTAGCTGGGATTACCCACAAGATTTAGCCCCAAGGCAGGGGTGAAGATCCTGTGGCCCTCCAAATTTTAGTGACTGAAACACAAACACAAAAACACAGGAAGTTCTGAAACAAACAAGCACCAACTAGAAACCAGTGGATAGAGGATCAAACAACAGTATTTTTTAAATTGAATTTATATTCCAACTTTTCTCCCAAAAATGGGATACTATATAGTATAATGGAAATGTATTGGAATTATTCAAAACATTACTCATGAACAAAATAACAAGGCAGCTGCATAATAGCTAAATAACAAACTATATAACAAGGTCAGCTAAATAATCAACAATAGTTTAAGCTCAAGATGGCAGACCATAATAACAATGAATACAATAAACACATTACAGCCCTTTTCTGCTTATACAAATGTAAAGCCATTTCAACCATTCTTCCTCAGTAATGATGAGAGTATGAGAAATAAACTATGAGACTAACATCTCTCTCTATAATTCTCTTGGATATGTTGCTGTTTACAGTGTGCTGATTGGCTGCTTGAGAAACATTCCAAACCAATCATAGAGCTCTGTTGGCTGGCTACAGAAAACAAGCCATGCCACTTTATGCCTGCCCCGATGGCACCAAGAGAAGGACCTGCTGAAACAGTAGGAAAGTATGATGTTGATAATAGATGGATTAATATTAATTTATAACCATAAATTAACCAGGGAGTCACATCAGCACCATGCCACCACTGCTGCCTCAAGCATTGCCTGCCAAGCTATAAGGGCGCATGTTACACTGGGTACAGCTAGTTATCCATAATTATCCAAAATTGTCAATAGTACTTAGGTGAGAATATTTTCCCTAATTGTTAAAAAGTCAGGGATGGAATATTCCAGACTTCAAGGATGCTGACTGACATAGAAAATCATCTTAATATACAGAATGTAACACATACACTGCAACAGGGATGTCATATACCTGCCCCTTCAAAGACGAAGAAAGCAGTTATTTGCATTTGTAAAGCCCCATATTCAAGGTGGAGGATACCATTTTTTATACAATTTATCCTGAAATGATGAGCATAACTCCCAAGAGGCTTGATAATCAAGTTGCTGAACTTCCCAGGGCACTAATTAAAGGCACAAGTCAGATAGAGACATCTCCCCAGTCAGGAGTACAAGAAACCATGTAGGAACATTCCTTATGAAAATTAACCAGCAAAGATACCAGCTCACACAAAGAGACTCTGAAGACATGGCTGACTTAAAGTATGATAAACTAAGCAATCAAAGCCATCACTTCAGCTGACAGCTGCAATAAATTATACTTTCTGTCCAAAGGACCACACATTTGATGGAACCTATCTTGCAAAGAGATCAATTCAAAAAGGTGGAGGTTAGACCTGTTGGATACTCAAGAACTGAAAGGCCTGGTTGAATAGAATAGAAAAGCTGCCCTGGCTTATTTTGGGGGTGATTTTTTGTTTTTAGTCTGAGCAGCAAGAGGATGAGGAGGGGGGGAGAGAGACCCTCTGCCAAAAAAAGAAAAGAAAAGAAAAGGCACATTTTGCTAAGCAAGGGAAGGAGGTTGGGTGGGGAGGGAGGTGAAATTGTTCAAGGTCTGGTTTTCCGTCCTCTCCTTCTATTGAGCCCCCCCCGCTTCAAACTGCCTTTCCTGCCTAACTTTGCCCCCTGGCATCCCATAATAGTAGCCCCCCCATATCCCTCCAGCTGCCCCAGGGAAGCCCCCCCAAAGCTGGCCCAGGGCAAAATAACCCCCCAAGGCCCCACCAGGAAGGCTGTGGTCTTTCCCTTCTATTCCCTCCCAAATATTCCTGCCCCATAAATACCCCCACCCCAAGTGGGGAGAGCAGCAGAAGACTTTTGGGAGGGAGAAGAGAGAAGGGGGTCTTCATTTCTTCCTCCCAAGTAAACCCCCCCAAGCCCCTTCCTTCCAGGAGACCCCCCCCAAAGCCCCCTCCCAGTGTGACATCCAAAGAGGGGCCTCCCCCTCCCTTCCCACCCACCCAAAAAGCAAATGTAGGGTCCCCCACTTCCTTCCCTGCCAACCAAGGAGATTCAGGAGGATTCACCCACCACCTATGGAAATGAGCAGTGACTGCATCACTCCTCCCCCCCAAATTTTTCCTGCCCCTCTAGGAAGCGGAGCTCTGCCCTCCCTTTTGTTTCTTCCTCCAAACCTCTCCCCAAAGAAATTTGTTTGCCCCAAAGAAAGAGGCTCCCAGGTAAAGAGGGAGACCAATGAAAGAGATGGGAAGGGAAAGAAAGAAAGAAATTCCCAGTGAAATTCCTGTCCCTCCTTCCCTGAAACCCTTTGCAAGCAGAGGGTGTGTGTGTTCAATTTCCATGTACTAGAAACCCCCCAAGCAAAATGGGGGGGGGAGAATAGGGGGCATTTTATTTTCTTCATTTGCCTCTCTGCCCCCCCTCTGCCCCATTCTTCTCCTGCCTCCTCCAGGCTCCAAATTCCTCTTTTGCTTTTTGTCTGGCCTTGTGATGTTGTAACTTGTTATTTAAGTTATTATTCAGAATTGGGTGTGACTGGAATATGCTGAGAAATCATTCCCTGGGTACCCCCAACAGAGGGGATCTCAATTGCCCCCTCCCCATTTATCCTCAGTTTGAGCACTCTGCGTATGCTCAGAGGACTGCTTTCCCTCAGAAGAGTCCAGCCCAGGCCTGTCAGCAGGGACTTCAGGGCTGCTCCTGAGGAGAACAGGGTTGACCTGTTTTTAAATATTGCAAATCTCTGTCAATAATATCTTTATGTGGAAGACATGGATTATTGGGAGGGTAGCAAGGTGTTACTGTTGTTGGAAATTAAAACTGGATCTCAAAATAGGGAGACAGTTCTTTTCTACAGCCCTTTAAATTTTGTCAGTTGTGAAGTAATATTGTAAATACTTCTCTTATATGTGTGCATGCCAAGAAAACTGTTTTACCCTCAGAGGCTGTCAGCATGGACCTCAGGGCTGCTCCAGAGAACAGACTGATCTATTTTTCAATATTGCAAGGTCTGTCAATAATATCTTCATGTGAAAGGTGTGATCATAGGGAGGGTAACAAGCTGTTACAGTTGTTGGAAATAAAAAGTAGATCCTAAAATAGGGAGACAATTTTGTTGTAAAGCCCTTTAGTTTGTTAATTCTTAAATATTATTGTAAATATGTTTACTTCTCTTCTCTGGGTGCTTGCTGAGAAAACTGTTTTCCCTCAGAAGCCTGTCAGCTGGGACTTCAGGGCTGCTCCAGAGGAGAACTGAACTGATGTTTGTCAATATTACAGACGCCCTTCAAGAGGACATGAAAAGACCCCAACACTGTGAGGAGAATTGTGAGACTCATCTCAAGGATTTCTTCTTTGGAGTTTACATTTAGGGTAAAATTTATATTGTATACTTAAGTGTATTGTGGCTTAATTTAATTGAAACACACAAAGAAAATAATTGTTATAAATTACTTGTTGTGTTTGTATGTAGAAGTGCTAATGCAGCCATGAATGGGAGGCCCACTGTCTCATCTGATCATAACCCACTATTCAATAGTAGTTAGGCAGGGCTCAGTGTCATGGACTGGGTGGAAAATGCTGGGGTTCTTTTGTATTAGCTACTGAGGTCATTTGATGATGTCTGTACAGTGTAATAGAGGCAACCAGGTAAGGAGCTGGTGGGAGCAGGTGAAAGAATGGAATGTTGAGAGTGAGTGGTGATTGGTGGAATGTTTGAAGGAATTTGCATAAGGCTGGTGATTGGCTGCTGGTCTGGAGATGGTAGAGTGGAGTGTGGCTTGAGTGAGTAAGAATGAGGGTTTAAGGAATTTAAGGAGTGGAGTTTAAGAGTCTGAGTTAGCTAAGAAAAGAGTGTGAGGGAGGGTGAAATATTTGTTTTAAATGTATTAAATTATTAATCTCTTTTGTTACGTTCAATTTCTACTAACAAAGTATTGTTTCTGTGCATGATATGCTTTTTGCCTCCAGGATCACTATATATATGTGTGTGTATATGGATAAAGATTGGGTTCAGACATGGTGTCTGTGGTGGCAACAGAGCATAGAGAGAGTTGGTGTCTAGTGGGGATAGAAGCTGCATCACATCCTGCACAGGAACCTTGAGGGCATCTAGTAGTTCCTCTCACAAGCCTCTCTAGTGACCTCTCTCCCTTTTTGGGTGTGGTCCTTGGCTCTGATCCCACCACCTCCATCCCATAATCTGAGGAGAGGAAAGCCCCCTTGGATGCAGCCAGAACAGGAAAAGGAAAGACCTCTTCACCCAAAAAATGGTTAGACTGTGAAACTCAAGGCCACCAGATGGGACTATGAGACTGCAAGTGAATTTTTTTTACAATAGGACCCCTATATCCGCTGATACATTATCCATTGATTCAATTATCCACGGGACATAAAACAGCACACCTACCATAGAGTCTTCCTAGAAAATATGTCCTCTAGCCATTCTCAAGGTCCCCCAAGGCAACTCTATGGTATTATCTATGGCTTTCGGTATCTACGGGCCCTCCAGAACCAATCCCCAGGGAATACTGGGGTCCTACTGTATTGCATTTGTTAGTTCATTTTCTTTCCCATCTGGTCTACAGAGAGCATGAGGAGGGAGGGAATCCATTACTATCCTCACTGTCCACATTTTATCTTAACAAGAACCCTGTGAGATAGGGTCAGGTGGAGAACAAGAGCAATGGACCCAAGCTCTTTCTGACTTTTGTTTTGGATTTGAACCTTCTCCATGGCTCACTGGGGACACAAAGAGGTTTATTTAGGTTCCCCCTCAGCTCACTCCCTGCAGCTGCATTCTTTTTTGCCCCTTCACAATGTAGGCTCTCTTGTCTACATCCAGCAGTAACAAGGACAGTCACATCTATTTCAAATCTAAGGTACTACGGCACAAAATCTAGAAAAGTCATAGGGGGTAGGATGGGATAAATACTTCTGCAAGGCCTTGCAAATGCTCACTTTCCAAACTGGTTCCTATCCAGCCTGTTTAAGAACTCTGTGGAATCTGCAGGCTTGCTCCCTGCCTTGTAAGCATGTTAGGAGGCCTGTCTATGTTCCTCAGCAGGTGAAGGGGAACTGAGTCTCCAATGGAGCTCAATTCCAGAGCAGAGGTAAGAAGCAATGAAGAGGTTCAGAGAGGTACAAATATGTATCCCTATGAAGGTAAGGTATATTCTGCGGTAATTTTAATAATCTTTCTTGAAGTCTGTGTCTACATTTCAATTTTGAGAGAGAGGTCAGGGGACTGATGGAGAAGTCCAGCAATGCCATCCCACTCCTTCAAGGTGTTTCTTTTCATATTTTCACACCCCAACAATCATCTTGGTAAAACCCATTTCAAAGCACCATCTGAGGTTTGGCTTTTACTCATCATGGGGGCTTCTGCTGCAGAGCTGTGGTGAGGACTGCTTAAATAATGTCTTCTGATCAATCCCTCCAAATTGCCTCCTATTGTGGGATACTTCTAGGGTCTCTCTTCCTCCTCCTCCAGTGGCACTCACAACCCACAAAAATGAGCCAGCTCTTCTCACTAAGCCACACTGCACCCTCCCCCATAACAAGGGCCTCCTTTTTGTGCCATTGTAGAAAGGAGGCCTTTTGGGGAAATGAGGGAGGGGAGGAGTTGCAGGCTGGAGAAGGGGCTTCTTGTGGGGAGGGAAGTGTTCCAGTATTTACATGGGGGGGGGGGGGTTCCACTCCCAGGAATGCATAGATTAGATCTCTCCCTCCCACCTATATCACCCAGGGGCTCTTCTCCCCTCTTCTCCCCCATCTCTTCCCCCTCCACAAAGCACATGGGTGGCTGAGATAGTGACACCTTTGCTTTCTGATTGTTCAATATATACAAACTTTGTTTTGTGTGCAAAATTACTAAAAATATTGCATGTCAAATTGCCTTCAGGCTATGTGTATAAGGTGTATATGAAACAAATGAATTTCAGGTTTAGACTTGGCTCCCATCTCCAAGATCTCTCATTATGTATATGCAAGTATTCCAAAATCCAAAATATTCTAAAATCCAAAATACCCCTGGTCCCAAGGACTTCAGATAAGGTTGTCTCAACCTGTAGTTTCAGCATTCTCCTTCTTTGGCAAGTAGCAGCAACAAATGGATTAGGCTTTGCAAACTGTAAGAAGCTGCTGCTTTAACAGCTGAGCTGGAGAGCCCAACACAAGTAATGTACAAGTTAGACTCCACCATGCAAACACCAGCTTGCAGTTAAAACTTCAAAAGCTTTCTGTACGTAGAGCAAAAGCATACTGCAGTGGACATTTTAAAGACTGAAAGTGAGCTTCTTTTTCAACAGTATATTAAAGTTAAACGTTTTCCCCACTGCTACCACATATTATCATTGGTCAGTTAAACACAACAATTTTAGTCCCCATCTAAAGCCCTCCCATGTGAAACGCAACACATTCCTTTGCAACCACATCAGCTCACTACATCTCCAAGGTTATAATGCCCCAATCCGAGCAGTCTACTACAATACCCATCATCCCACTTATCAAATCACACACTAAAATGCATGACAGGACCTGGCATTACCAGGATCCTGACAACACAACCCTTTCCTCTTGCCTGAGACGAACCCCCCCCCCAAATGGGGAACAGACACCCTTGTCTTCCAGCTGGAGATGATCCATGGAAACTAGGGACTAAGGGCAACCCTCCTTTCTAGACTTCAGTCTAGAGAGGCCTCAAATTGCAAACCACTCGGGCTCTTTGTAGCCTCTCTTTGCTCTTTCCTACCTCCAAGACTTTCCCAACATATTCATCCTTCCCCCTTCCCAGGACTCCAGGCAACAGCCTCCCTCCTTCCCTCTCCCTCCAAGGTTGCCTTAATTCCTGTTGAAACACCTTCTATTTGGTGTTTTTGTGAGGTCAGCTTCATTCTCCCCCGCCCCCACAATTATGCAGAAGGAAGGATCTGCCTCTGCCCCACTGCCAGGGTGAGTGAATTCTGCTTGGGGAAGGATTGGGTCCCCTCCTCTCTCTCCTCTCCCCATTCTGAGTTTATTGAGTGAGAACTACTTGGCATTTTGAACTGCCTCTGACATCCAGTTGCTGTGATACCAGGACTCACCCTCCACTCTGTTCTGCACCCACCCTCTAACTAGAAGCAAGTAGGCCAAATTAAATGTTCCTTATCCTGTCCACCTGAGTAAGTGAGAAATAAGGGTATCGTAGAGAGCCAGTGTGGTTTCAGTGTTGGACTATGACTCTGGAGAGCAGGGTTTGAATCCCTGCTCAGCCATGGAATCTCACTGAGTGACCTTGGGCAAGTCATATTCTCTCAGGCTCTGAGGAGGGAAAGGCCGTGCCCCCTGAATAAATCTTGCCAAAAAAGCCCCCCTGATAGGTTTGCCTTAGGATCATCAAAAGTTGGAAAGGACTTGAATGCAAACAACAAGAACAATAACAAGAGTAGAATTCAAAGCCATAGCTGTGTTAGTCCAGAATATCAGTATGCAAAGGGATCCTGTAGCACCTTTAAGACTGAGAAAAAGAAGTTGTAGATGTATCTGAGGAAGTAGACCAAGCCTACAAAAGCTTATGCTATAATTTCTTTCTCTGAGTTAGCCTTAAAGATGCTACATGAACAATAAGGGTATCTTGTTTGGAAAAGCAAAAAAGGATACATTTACGGACTGGCTTTTTCAAACCACCAATCACTATGGCAACTCTCCCTTTAAATACCTGTACTATATAGAAATATTTGGAAAGGGCCCTATGGGTTACCACATCCAACTCCCTGCTCAATGCAGGATCTTCAGCTAGAGCAGTGTTTCCCAAACTTAGGTCGTCCAGATGTTTTAGACTTCAGCTCCTAGTATTCCTGACTATTGGCCAAGTTAGCTAGGGCTTCTGGGAGTTGAAGCCCAAAACATTTTACGGACCAGTTTGGAAATCACTGAGCTAGAGCATCCCCAGCAGGTAGCTGTCCAGCCTCTTTTTAAAGATATCCAGAGGAGACCCCACCACCTCTCTAAGCAATTGGTTCCAGTGCCAAACCTGCCTCATAGTGTGGTAGAGTCTTCATCTTCGGAGGTCTTTAAACAGAGGCTGGATGGCCATCTGTCAGGGATGCTTTGATCGTGATTCCTGCGTGGCAGGGGGTTGGACTGGATGGCCCTTGTGGTCTCTTCCAACTCTACAATTCTATGATTCACTCTCACTTTCAAAAAGTTCCTTCTAGTGTTCAATCAAAATCTATCCTCCCATAACTTAAAGCTACTAGACCTGGTGCTACTCCATGGAGAAGCAAAGAACCAACCCACCCACACCCTCTTTCATGACAGTCCTTGAGGTATTTAAAGACTACAATCATGTCACCCTTCACCAAGCTGAATGTGCCCAGCTCTCTCAACCTTTGTTCGCCATACCTCTTAACATCCTTGTTGCCCTTCTCAGGAACCTGCTCCAACTTGTCTCTATCTTTCTTGAGATGAGGTGCCCAGATCTGAATACAGCACTCCAGATAAGGCCTGACGAGCCCAGAATATAGTGGGACTATTGGGTCACTCAACTTGCAAAGGGAACTTTTAGCACCTTTGAGACCGAGAGAAAGAAGTTGTTGCATATAGTTTCATAAACTAGTGCCACTAGTTCACACCATGCATCTGAGGAAGAAGACCAGGTCTGTGAAAGCTTATGTTCCAAGTTCTTTCTCTCAGGCAGTCTCAAAGGTGCTACAAGATTTCTTTGCATGCTGATATTCCAGACTAACATAGCTATGTCTTTGAATTCTAAACTCAACTTGTAAACTATTCCTGGCTTCATCCTAGTGAAACTGACAACTTCACAGCTTTCTTACTTGGTCTCCTTGACATATTCTTGCAGTGACATCAGGGATGCTGGTAGGGCTATGGCAAAACCTGGAAGAAGAGAGGCTCTGGATGAGGCCTCTGGGGCTTTAGCAGTGCCTGTGGGGGGGACCAAGAGGGAAAGGATGCCTCTAGCCGCAGCCTCCAGTTCTTCATCTGCTCTTCCCTGCAGCTGGGAAAGGAGAGTCCTGGCACTCCCTTTGGGGGAAGAGAAAGGGGAGGGGAAGACTTTGACCCATTTTCATGGCTTTATTTTAATATAGGAAGGCCTGAGTACTGTTTTTTCCAAAATAAAGTAGACACACAGAACCCCGTGTGGAATGGTGCATCAACCCTGATTTAAGTCCTATTGATTTGGTGGGCCTACTCTACTTGGGACTACTGATAGGATTGTTCAGTGGGACTTAATGTGCAGGAAAGTGGGTGCAGGATTGCACCCTAAGAGTTGGATCTAAACTTAGTCTTCCCCAAAGAAAACAATGAGAGAAGAGTCAATCATGACTCACTTGTCTCATTCATTTCTATGGGTCTATTCTAAGCATGACTAAAAAAAACACACACACAGCAAGCTGGTAGGAGGAAAAAATAGGCTGAACTCTTTCCTATCTTACAGTGTGCAATTATTTTCCACTCCCCAATCCCAGCTGCTTTGATATTTTATGGTGACTCACCAAAACTGATTTCAATGTTGACATTCGCAATGGCTGGTAGTCCCATGAAAATTTTGTGGAAACTCCAGTTTGTATGTCTACTTCCCCCACTTTCCAGACAGTCATGGCTTGCCCTTACAGAGCAGAGACAAGTGACTTCCCTGTTTCTTCAGGGGACATTTTTGCATTATTATTATTTTTTGATGATCAGAAAACTAATCTGTGGTGATTCTGAGCCAATTGGTCTCTCTTATGCCTACCTCACTGGGTTGTTGTGAAGGTAAAGGGATCAGGATAATCTGTGCCTCCCAGAACTTCTCCCCATATATTCACAAAAGTGGTTTTACAATCACCACACACTGCTACATAGAGAGGTTTCATGTCCTAAAGGATTGTTTGGTGCAGATAGTACAAAAATAAAAACAGGGGAGAAAAAAAACTTTTGAAAAAACACTGGTAATCAGGAATAAAAATACTCAAAGCTGCATCAGGAAGGGAAAGGTTGTTGTTGGTGGGTTATAAGAGGAAGGGAATTATGGAGCCTTCTAAATGTTGTTGGACTCCAACTGCCATCAGCCCCTGGGCCAGTACATTTAATGAAGCGGGATGATGTGAGTTGCAGTCCAGCAGCATCAACATTACCCCCACCCCCCTTCATCCCCTTCAAATCCTCTCTTTGCCTGAGAACTAGCAGGGATCTCTTTCCAATTCCAGGAAACCCAACAGGTGCCTCTCCTCTTCCCCCAGCCCAGAAAAGTAGGGCAGGTTTTCCCACTAGGCCACACTGTCCCCTCCCACCTGCCTACAAGCAGCTCCCCTCTGTACACCCCCACACTATGCACTCACAATAAGACTCTATAACTCTCCCCCAGAAAAGGAAAGCAAGGAGGTCCTGGGAGGGGAGAAACAAAGCGGGTTTGGGGGTTGATGGGAGGGGGAGGCTTTGCAATCTGATGGGGGGCTCCATTCCCTCTCCACACACCAGACACCCCTCCCAAGAAAGACACTATTTGTCCTTTTATCTTGTATTTCTAGCCCCCCCCAAACGTGCATGTGTGGGTCTTTCTCCCACCTCCTCCTTCCTTCAGGCCTAAACCTGGACACCCCCCTCCAGGCACCCCAAATCTCAGCCCCTTCACCTCCTCCTCCTCAGGTTTCCAGTTTCCTCCTCCTGCCAAAGAAATTCCAAAGCCCCCTCCCCTTCATTTTCCACCTCTCTAGGAAGCAGAGCTCTGTCCCTTTAACTCTTGGAGGCCTGACTCCATTTTCCCTCCCTCCCTGCAAACCTTTTCCTGCTCCATTCAGTCCTGGCAGTTTAAAGAGGAACCCTTTTGGGGTGCAGTCCTTGGTTCTGATTCCACCACCTCCATCTCATAATCTAGGAGGGAAGGAAAGGAAAGCTGCCCTAGATGCTGCCAAGAGAGGGAAATGAATAGCCCTTTCACCCAGAACATGGTTAGACTGTGGAACTCAGGGCCACCAGATGGGACAATGAGACTGCAAGGGAATTTTTGTATTTTATTTGTTCAATTTCTTTACCATCTGCTCTCTCTTGACTATCCTCACTTTCCACATTTATCTAACACCAACCCTGTGAGGTAAGGTCAGGTGGAGAACAAGAGCAATGGACCCAAAGTTCTCCTGATGCTGGCTCTGGACTTGAACCTTCTCCATGGCTCACTGGGGACACACAAAAAAAAAATTAGGTCCCCTCCCCGCCTCAACTCACTTGCTGTAGCTGCATTCTTGGCTTTGCCTTCTGGGGCTCTTTGCCTTCTATTTTCTTTTTCTTGCCTCCAACAATTTTTGGGGAAATGAGGGGGCACAGCAGGCAGAGAAGGGGCTGCAGGACAGAAACCTCCTTGGCACCCCCTCATCCACTCAGCAGTGTTGCCCCCTTGCCTCTCTCTGTCCTGCCTTCTCCAGGCACCAGCCCTGCTCCTTTTCTTTCCCCCAAGGAACCCCCTTTCCCCTCTCAGGAACGTGGGGCAGGAGGGGGGTTGCTTCTGTCCCCTTAAAACCTTTAGCTTCTCCTGCCTTTCTAGGAAGCGGAGCTCAGCCTTTTTTGCCCTTGGAGGACCCTTTTAACTCCCGGCAGATTGTTTTTCTTCAGTTTTTTCACACAATATTCTGCCCCTTTACAATGTTGGCTTGTCTTGTGTACATCTAGCAGTAGCCATGACAATCACATCCATTGCAAATCCAGGGTATTACATCACAAAAGACTTCTGCAAGACCCTGCAAATGCTCACTCTGTGGGGTGTTTCTAGGGGAGAAGCTGGGTATGTTCAACATACCTCTGTGGTTCATATTCAGCCTGCTGAAGAACTCTGTGCAAACTGCAAGTTTGCTCCCTGGCTTGTAAGCAGGTTGGAAGACCTGTCCAGGATGTCCAGCAGGTGGAAGGGAAATAAGCCCCCAATAGAGCTCATTTCCAGTTGGGGGGTGGAGTAAAGAACCCCCCCAACAAAGAGGTACAAATATGTATCCCTATGAAGATATGTAAGGTGTATTCTGGGGTAATTTTACTCATCATATGGGCCTTCACTGCAGGGCTGTGGTGAGGACTCCTTAAATAATGTCCTCTGATCAATCCCTCCACATCACCTCCTATTGTGAGGTGTTTCTAGGGGAGAAGTTGGGTATGAATAAGGGGGTGGTGGGCACCAGCAGGGAACCCCGCCCCCAACTCTCAGGGGTCAGTCCTGCTGCAGAAGTGAGAATTTACCACCTGGAGGCATTTTCTCTCCTTCACCTCCAACTGAAGATTAGGACACTCAGAAGAAAATGGCTGGAGATGAAGCCCCTTCTTCCGCCCACTTGGAAGTGCAGCTGAAGGCAGATGGGGAGGCATTTATTTATTCATCTAGTTCTTTCCTCCATCCTTTGCTACTCGACTTGAGATTTAGAAAAACCTCTATCTCTTCCCTCCTCCAAACTTACATAAGCAAATAAGTCTCTTTTCTGCTTCCCCCCTCCCCATCCTCCAAAACCCACAAGAGGGCCAGCTCTTTTCACTAAGCCACACTGCCCCCTCACCCATTAGAAGGGCCTTACTTGTACAACAACTGTGGAAAGGAGGCTTTTGCGGGGGCGGGGGAATTGCAGGGTGGTGAAGGGGCTTCTTGGGAGGAGGGAAATTATCAAGGATTCACATTTGAGAAGGTTTCTCTCCAGGGAATGCATGAACTAGATTTCCTTCTCCAACCTATGACACCCAGGGGCTCTTCTCCCCTCTCCAACTCCATCTCTTCCCACTCTACAGAGCACATTTGGGGATGTCTCCCCCTAGTCCCCCCCCCACATTACCCCCTTTACCTCTTGGGTCTTTCTGCTCCTTCCTCTAGGAAGCCACATGGGTGGCTGAGATAGTGACACCTTTGTTTTTGGATGGTTCAATGTACACAGACTTTGTTTCATGCACAAGATTATTAAAAATACTGTATTTAAGATTACCTTCAGGCTATATGTACAAGGTGCACAAAAAAATAAATGAATTTCAGGTTTAGACTTGGGACCCATGTCCCAGATATCTTGTTACGTACATGCAAGTATTCCAAAATCCAAAATATTCCAAAATCTGAAATACCTCTGGCCCCAAGCATTTTGGATAAGGGAGACTCAACCTGTAGCTTCAGCCTTTTTCTCTGGAGTCTTTCTCAGCCTCTCATTCCCTCCCTCTTCCTTCCTTTAATCTCCATCCCTTGCAGGCACCATAAGGAGAATCCCAGGCAAAGACGGAAAGGTGACTAAAGGGAGACTTCCAGGCCTTTCCAGCTGTTCACAAAATTAAGTGGTGGCAACACTGTGGGGCCAGTTGCTCCCACAGCTGAACCTCCCTCACTGGGTTGTTGTTTTGATAAGGGGTGTGTGTGTGTGTGAGCATCCCTTGTGCCTCCCAGAATCTTTGCTTACATTCTCCAAGGAGGAGTTGCTTGCCTTGTGAGTTTTTCACCAGAAGAGGAGCTTTGGGTCCCTTCCTCTCTCCTGATGACCCCCTTCCTGGCTTGGCCTTCTTAAGCTCTTTGCAGCCTACCTTTGCTCTTTCCTCCCTCCAGAACTTTCTCAACAGATCCATCCTTCCCCCTTCCCAAGACTTCAGGGAAAAGACCACCTTCCCTCCCTCTGCCTCCAAGGTTGTTTTAAAGGCTGTTGAAGTGTTTTGTGTGTTTTTATTTGATAAAGTCCTTTAAACTGGAGGACTCCTTTCCTTCTTCTAAACCGCAGCTCAGCCTGGCTGTATGCATGTCTCTGGAGATATAACAGGAGGAAGGAGAGAGACCACCTTCCTGGAAGGCAAAAGTGGGGGGTGAGGTCAGTTTCAACCCCCTTCCCTTCCTTCATCTCACAATTGTGCAGAAGGGAGGCTCTGTCTCTGCCCCACTGCCAGGGTGAATGAATTCTGCAGGGGGAGGATTGGGTCCCCTCCTCTACCCCCCCCCCCAGTTAACAGAGTGGGAACTCCTTTGGCATTTTGAGCTGCCTCTGCCCCTCCCCACAAAGAGGGAGCTTTACAAGGAGAAAAAAAAGGAGGGAGGCTTCAAAGCAAACCTCTATTTTGGGGTGGGGGTGGAAGCTTTGCCTTTACACAACATCCCATCCCCATTCCTCCCCCCCCAGTCATGCCTGCCTCAGGCCTCTCACATCCACCCTCCCCCCACAAATCCCCCCAAAAGGCTTGGAGTCTGTCTCTTCCCTCCTCCCTCCTGCAGCAGCCTTTTCCCTTCTTCTCCCCCCAAGAAAACTCCAGAGCTCCCCTCCTCTTCTCTCCCCCCCCCCACAATCCCCCCATTCCCTGCCTCCCCTCCTTTTTTTCTCTTCCTCCCCTTTTCCACTGCATTCCCTCCCATTCATAGCCATTGTGGCCTACTGGCAGCCCACAATACTCCCCCCAGCTCTCCACATACCCCAGGAGAGCCCCCCTCCCCAAAGCCGGGCCCAAAGCAAAAAACCCCCAGCAAGGCTGTGCTTCTTACCCGTGAACCTTCTCCCCTCCATCTCTCAGCCCCAGAGAGACCCCCCAAGAGGGGAGAGGAGGCCTCAGAGCAGCTGGAGGAGCCCCCAGGCCTTTTATTTGGGGGGAGGAAAAAGGGGGGCTTCCTGGTTTCCACCCCCCAAATGACCCCCCAAACTAGGCTCCCTCCCCCGCCAGGACCCCAAAGAAGCCAATTTGGGTTCCCCACACTCCCCCCCCCCCACACTTACCTTCTTCCTCCTCCCCAAAATGCCTTCCTTTCCTGACCAAGAAAATTCAGAAAGGTTCTCTCTGGCCACTGCCTATGGAAATGAGCAGAGATTGCGTCACTCTGGCCCTCCCCCTCATTAACATTTTTCTGCCTCTCTAGGAAGCAGAGCTCGGTGCTCTTTGGAGGACTGAGGGCCAGAAGGGCCTCTGTCTTTGTGCAAAGCCACTGATTGACCCCCAAAGGAGGATCCCAGGTATGGAGGGGTCGGGTTGCTAAAGAAGGAGATACCTATAGAAATCAATAAATAGACCCACTGAAATAAATGAACTCTGTAAGCGGCCTCCCGCCTTCTCTGAACCCTGTTTCTCTAGTAGTAGCCTTGGGAGGAGGGGTGCCAGTCTGATTTTTATTCCTCCCCCAAACGAAATTTTACATCTGGCTTTAAATTGTTTTTAAAATTTAATGCTGTTTTTTTTCACTTGTTAAATTCTAAATGTTTTAATCAGCCCCCTGGCCTTTGTTGGGCTTGGAAGAGAACTAGAGAGAGATGGGGTGAAGGTTTGCCATCAAATGGAGGAAGGTGTTCAATTTCCATGCATCAGGAACCCCTCCCCCCCAGGAATTCCCCTTCCAAAAAACACTCCCCCTTTCAACCACCCCCTATGCCACTGCTTTCTCCAGCTTTCAATGGCTTTCGCATTTCCCCCAGCATTGGGATCTCCTGGACTTTTGGTGGGAAATGTTGTGGGTTTTTGGTATTAAGATATTGAGGTCCTTTGATGACGTCTGTTCTGCGTCACAATAGAGGCAACCAGGTGAGGAGCTGGAGGGAGGGGTGAGGGAATGGAATGTTGAGAGTGAGAGGTGATTGGTGGAACGTTTCAAGGAATTTGCATAAGGCTGTTGGTTGGCTGTTGGTCTGGAGGTGGTGGAATGGAGTTTGGCATGAATGAGGATGAGGATTGAGAGAATCTGTCAGGGTTCCTAAAGAAAGAGATGCCCCCCCTCCCAAAAGACCCACTGAAATAAATGAACTTTGCAAGTGGCCTCTTTCCCCCCCTTCTCTGAACCCTGTTTCTCTAGCAGCAGCCTTGGGAGGAGGGATGCCAGTCTAAATTTTATTTCCTCCCAAAATGAGAATTTGTATTTGACTTTAAATTTGTTTTTAACCTTTAATGCTGTTTTTTCCCTTGTTAAAGTCTTCAGAATATTTTAACCAGCTCCCAGGTCTCTTCTTGTGCTTGGAAGAGAACTAGAGGGGGAGAGGGGGGAAGCTTTGCCATCAAATGGAGGGGTGTGTGTTCAATTTCCATGCATCTGGAACGCCCCCCCCCAAGCAAAATAGGGGGGAAGGGGGGACACTTTATTTTCTTCACCCAACTTGCCCCCCCAAAAAACTCTCCCCCTTTCCAGCCAACCCATATGCTACTGCTTTCTCCAGTTTCCCCTCCTTGGTCTTTGTCTCTGCCCTGTAAGTGTGCCAGTGTCCAAATGGGCAGCTGTGTGCAGTTTGGTGATTCAAAGTAACATGTAGTGAAAGAAACAACAATCAGGGAAGGAAAAATAATTCTTCACTTCAAGGAGGAGTTCTTTCCCCCACTCCTTTTCTTGCTGTCCCCCCCAGTCCTGCCCCCCCTTGCCAGCCTCTGGGTCCAGCCTTCCCTTTGGGGTTCTCTGTAGGGCTTTTGCCTCGAAGCTTCTCTGAAGACCTGGTGGGAGAATTTTTCCTTACCTCAGCATTACCATGGCTGAGCCCTGACCGCTACAGAGAGAAAGATACACACCCCTAGACCTCAGAATTTAAACATGTAAGTTGAAGGCTTTCACGGCTGGCATCCATAGATTTTCCTTGGTTTTTTTCCAGGCTGTGAGGCCGTGTTCTGGAAGAGTTTCTTTCTGACATTTCGCCTGCATCTATGGCTGGTATCCTCAGAGAAAGAGGAAAAAACCCAAGGAAAATCTATGTTCATCATGATTTCAGAAAGATGACTCTGTACTAACCCTGAAAAATTACCTCAGAATATACCTTACTCATCTTGCAGGTGAGTGGTGGGCAACTGTGGGAGCCAAGGGGCCACATTAGTCCCCCAGGATACCTTTAGGGGCCACACACACACCCTGTAAAAAAAATCCCTATTTTTTTGCCCCCAAATGCTCCCCACCCCACCCCAGTGTCCTCTATGGACTGCAGGAAGCATTTCTGTCAAGTTTTAAGGGCCCCTTGGACCATTTTAGGCCAATGAAAGGCCTTTAAAAAAAACAGTTGGGGAAATAATTGTCTAAGTTGGCAGTTCTCACAAATTTCTCACAAATGTCCACAGCATTCCCTTCATCTACCAAGCTGGTAACTTTATCAAAAAAAGAGATCAGATTAGTCTGGCATGACTTGTTTCTCTGAAACCCATGTTGACTTTTTGTGATTATGGCATTGCCTTCTAAATGTTCACAGACTCTCTGTTTAATGATCTGTTCTAGAATCTTCCCTGGTATTGATGTCAGACTAACAGGACGATAGTTGTTGGGATCCTCTTTTTTCCCCTTTTTGAAGATGAGGACAACGTTTGCTCTCCTCCAGTCTGCTGGGACTTCTCCTGTTCTCCAGGAGTTCTCAAAGATTATTGCCAATGGCTCTGAGATTACATTTGCCAGCTCTTTTAATACTCTTGGATGTAGTTCATCTGGTCCTGGAGATTTAAATTCATTTAGATTAAGAAGGTATTCCTGTACTACCTCTTTACTTATTTTGAGCTGGATTTCCCCTATTGTGTCTTCTGTTCCATTATCCTCCGGTTGGTCCTCCTTTTCCTTTTCTGAAAACACTGAGGCAAAGAAGGTGTTGAGTAATTCTGCCTTTTCTCTGTCCCCTGTTAGCATTTTGCCATCTTCTCCTCGTAGTGGCCCTATCATTTCCTTCTTCCTCCTTTTGCTGCGGACATACCCAAAAAAACCCTTTTTATTGTTCTTAACCTCCCTAGCAAGCCTGAGCTCATTCTGCACTTTAGCTTTTCTGACTTTACTCCTACATGTGTTCGCTATCTGTTTGAATTCTTCTTTGGTGATTTCCCCCCTTTTCCATTTCCTATACATGTTCCGTTTAAAACTTAGCTCCATTGAAAGTTCTTTAGACATCCATCCTGGTTTCTTGAGACATCTCCCATTTTTCTTCCTCAATGGTACTGTTTGAAATTGTGCCTTCAGTATCTCCCTTTTGAGAAAGTCCCATCCGTCTTGAGGTCTCTTCTCTTTTAGTATTCCTGACCATGGGATCACCCCCAGTATTTCCCTGAGTTTATTGAAATCAGCTCTCCTGTGTATTACCCCTTTTTTAAAGCAAGTCATAAATGGTTCCCAGATTTTAATAAATTCTTCTATTGAGTTTTCTTTCAATAACATTGTCAATGTATCCAATTGTGCCATTTCTGACACTTTTCCGATCCAAGCAATAGTTGTTGGAATATCTTTGGATTTCCATTGCCTTGAAAGACTACTCATTCTGCAGTAAGCAAATAACTTATTAACTTCCTGTATTGTGTTTCTTTCTTGTTCTCTACATCAATCATGTTTAATTTTTTTCACTTAATTTTTTCCATTGTACATCATTCCTTTTCATTCCACTTTCCTTTTTCATATTCATTCCAGAAGAATCACCTTATATTTTACTTTTATCATATTTACATCCACATTTATATCATATTTTCTCTTCCATTTTCTTCCTTAACATTCCTTTCATTCCTTATCAATCTATTTATCTCTGTGTATCTTCATTCTTTTGACTTCCTTCCATACAATCCCAAGTAAGTCAAGATTTATCTTTCTTCCTCTTAAAGGCTTCTTATATACCTATATTGTTACCTCCTGATACTTTTTTACTATTACTTTTCCATTTCAAATTACCTCATTTCTCTCTTTTTTTTCCTTATCTTTCCACCTCTTATCTTTAACACTCCACAATTTTAATTATATCTCCTTTCTTCCATCATTTTCATACTTCCGTTGTCTTCACTTTTCTTACAGCATCAACAAATTCTTAACTACTTCACCCTCGTCACTATTTTCCCAATATTTTATCATCGATACCTACGTTTCCATTGATTTATTTTTGGAAGTATCCTGTAACCTGTTTATTAAACTATCCAATTCAATCATGTATATCAGTTTGCTTAACCATTCTTTTATCTCTGGAACGTCCGTTTGCTTCCACTTTTGTGCTGCTATTAACCTAGCCGCTGTTACCATATATAATGTCACTTTCCAAAATTGCATTTCTTCTTTTTTTCTCTAGTACATTTGTCCTGTTCAACAAGTTTAACTCAGGTCTTAATTTGTACTCAGTTTGCAATATCTTTTTTCATTATTTTATGCACTTTCCCCCAAAATTCTTTAATTATCTTACATATCCCACCACATATGAATTAGTGTTCCTTTATTTTTCCAACATTTACTAGTTGTTGCAACTCCCATTTTATTTAACCTAACCGGTATGTAGTACCACCTATTTACAATGTTTACATAATTTTCTTTAAGATTCTGGGATGCTGTGAATTTATTTGTCTTACTTCTCACATTTTCCCAGGCTTCTAATTCTATATCCTTTCCTATGTTTCTGGCCCATTTTACCATGTATTCTTTTATATAGATCAGTCATGTTTAATAAAAATAACTCTGGATGCATAGAAAGTTCAAATCCTAAAATTGTTGAGATTTTTCTGTTAATGTTAGACCAATATCTCTGAACTTTCTTGCATTTCCACCAAACATGATAGAAAGTATCTATCTGGTATTCACATTTCCAGCACATGTTGGTGGAGTTTTTTATACATCTTGGCCAGCCTATCTGGAGATAAATACCAATGGTACATCATTTTATATAAGTTTTCCTTCAAGTTGTAAGAGCATGTAAATTTTAATCCTCTGTTCCAAACATCTTCCCATTGGTTCATATTGGTTCAAACCTCCTCTTTCCTTGGTGTCTATTAATAAGTTCCATCTTATTCTAGGTTTTTGCCTGCTCAAATAAATTTTGACAGTTCTTTCTGCCAATTTTGAAAAGTCTTGCTTGAAAATATTATGGGAGCAGTTTGAAAGAGGAACATAAATTTAGTTAATATATTCATTTTAATTATGGAAATTCTCCCTAACAATGATAAGTTAATATTTTTCCATTGATTTAGGTCATTCTTAATATCTTGCCAAATTTTAACATAGTTGTTAAGTTGTTAAGTACTTGTGGAGTTTTCATCGTATTTTACTTTCTTGACTATTTCAAATCCTGATCAATTAATGTTTCCTTCTTATCTTTGTCCATATTTTTAACTAATATTTTAGTCTTCTCATTATTAATTTTAACTCCTGCGTTTATGCCAAAATCTTCTATTTTCTGTAATAAGTATCCTATCCCTTCTAACAGATTTTCTAAAATTATTACTAAATCGTCCACGGAAGCCTTTAATTTAAATTCCTCCTTCCTAATTTTAATGCCTCTTATTTCCTTATAAACTCTAATTTCATTGTTTAAAATCTCTAAAGCTAAATTAAATAGTAAGGGGGCAAAGGGCATCCTTGTCTGGTACCTTTTTCAATCGAGACTGATTTAGATAGATTCTCATTAACAATAACTTTCACAGATTGATTTGAATAAATTGCACTAATCCATTTTAGTAATTTCTCACCCAATTCCCTTTTCTCTGTTTTTTTTTAAAAATACCAATTTAAATTGTCGAATGCTTTTTCTGCATCTAAAAAGATAAGGGCTCCCTTGATTTCATTATGAAAGTTTAAATACTCAGCAACATTTCTGACTGATCTAATATTATTCTTTATTTGGTTGGGGCTGTTGGCAAGAAAGGAGTGTGTAGTGTTTGTTGGTAGTGGGTGTTTTACAATATTCATGGTTTTTTCTACATTTGCAGGTGTCTATGCCCCTAACACCCGCAAATGTGAAGGGCCAACTGTAAATGTAAGATAGGAGGGGAGAAAGAGAGATGCCCACATGCAATTTTTCCAGAAAAGAAAGAGAAATATAGGAGGAGACATGTGTCTATGTTTATGTGTGTGTGTCTGTGTATACACATACACATATATAGTACATATGCACCAGGGGTGGACAACTGTGGGAGACTAGAGTGGTGTGTTATCCCCCTGTGAGACCTTTGGGGCCCTACACCCCAGCATCACACCCCCTACTGCCAGGAACACCCCCCCCCCAAAATGCATCCCAATGCTGTCCAAGGGCTGTGGGGGCATTACCCCATGTTCTTTTGCCTTCTGAATGCCATTTTAGGACCAGGAGGGACATTTTTTCAAAACAGGAAGGCGAAAACCATTTGTTTGTGTATGATCCATTTAACACCCCCGAAAAGCAAGGGTCAGAAGATATTAAATCAAGCCAAGAGTGTTGTGTACTGGCTTCTTCAGATTTAGTAACCAGGAGTTTCAGAGTTAAATAGAAAACTTTATTGGTACAGTAATCCAAAGAGCTATCCCTACAATATTGTTGCTCAGAATAAAACCTATCTACAAAGCATTAAGTATTTATAATCTACAAAATCTGGTGGGCTATACTGCCATTAGTTATCCATCATCTCCACTCCCAATTCCCACCGAGAGTGGGCTTATCCCATTTTTCTCATGACAAAGACCAGGTGCAAACCTTAATCAAACAGTTGCAGGCATAGTTCATATCCTCCCTCTCCCAGTTGCAAACCTTAATCAAACAGTTACAGGCATAGTTCATATCCTCCCTCTCCCAGTTAGACTACATACTTGTTAGCAAGTACAAAGAAATGCAAACCCAATTAGCCACAGTGAAATAACAGAACTGAAGTTGGCAGAAGATAATTTTCAGGACTGATCCTGACAAAGAAAGTAAAGATGAAAGTTTCCCCATTGACCATCTCTTCCCCAAAGGGACATGCATTGACCCAGTTTCTCTAATATAGTCAGACTCAGACACCTCCTTTATTTATTTATCTATTCATTTTATTTAACTCATTTCTGTGTCACTTCTTAACACCTCTATTGCTCAAGACAATGTACCATGTATGGGATGCAGCAGCTAAGACTCCTTCGTATTCTACAAAACAGCCTCCTTTCTCCCTCCTTTGTTTCCCTCACAGGCAGTTCAGTAGCACCAGAGGCCTAATTTGGAGGAGACCACCTAAGAAGACTGCAGACTCTGTTCTTTTGTTCCATGAATCCTTCAAAAACTGGATGTTTAAAAATTGAACTAAAAAGCCACCCAAATGATTTCTGTTTGTAGAAGAAAACTTTCAGAAGATTGATTTGTGATTAGATAAGTATTGTCATATTCTCTCTTTCAGTTCAGTCTCCTTTGAGGAAGTGGCAAGAATCATAGAATCATAGAGTTGGAAGAGACCACAAGGACCATCCAGTTCAACCCCCTGCCATACAGGAATATACAATCAAATCATTCCCAACAGATGGCCATCCAGCCTCTGTTTAAAAGGAATGGGATCTCCTGGATCAGGGCCATAGGGCTCTCTATAAGGAAGTCAGGATGGAGAATGATGGCAGCATAGCCTCTCTGGGTAAGGAACTTTTTAAACTTCACTGGGCAGTTCCTGAAGGGACAGAAATCTTAGAGTTGTGCAGTTAATGAAGAATTTGGCCAGAGTGGAATAGATCTGCTTGGCTGAGAGGAAAGGGAAGAAAATGTTAGATAAAGGCAGTAATTGGTCTTGATCTCCAATGAGATCCTGAGTTTCTGTGTTCAACTCTTAATGGGATCATCTTCTTCTCTCTCAAGCAGGTTATGATCAGGAGAAGGAGAATTTTGTAGAGCCCTCAATGGTGCCATGGGAAACAGTCAAGATTGTTGTGGAGAAAAAGCAGTTTGTAAATCAAAGAGGAGTGAAAAGGCAAAAGGGAAACCAATCAAAGAAAGGGAAGAGGAACTCTTCTGCTTCTCAGGAGGATGATATTTGTGAACTCCTGACCCCACAAGAAAACTACAAAGGGGAAAAAAGGGTAAACTGTTCTGTCTGTGGAAAAATACTCCAGGATCAACTTCACTTAAAGTTACATTGCAGAATTCACACAGAGGAGAAGCCATATGAATGCATGGAAGATGGAAAGAGCTTCAGTCAGTCTGGACACCTTCATACAGATAAAAAAAACCATGTGGGAAAGAAACTGTATCAGTGCATGGAATGTGGAAAGAGCTTCAGTCAGAGTGGAAGTCTACGTTCACATGAAAGAACCCATACAGGGGAGAAGCCATATCAGTGCATGGAATGTGGAAAGTGCTTCTGTCAAAGTGGACATCTACGTTCACATGAAAGAACCCACACTGGGGAGAAACCATATAAATGCATGGAATGTGGAAAGAACTTCAATCGGAGTGAACATCTACATTTACATCAAAGGACCCACACAGGGGAGAAACCATACAAATGCATGGAATGTGGAAAGACCTTCTCTCGTACTGACAGTTTACATGCACATCAACGAAGCCACACAGGGGAGAAACCATATAAATGCATGGAGTGTGGAAAGACCTTCAGTCATAATACAAATTTACATTCACATCAAAAAATTCACACGGGGGAGAAACCACATAAATGCATAGAATGTGGAAAGACCTTCTCTCATAGTCACACGCTACGTTCGCATCAAAGAACCCACACAGGGGAGAAACCATATAAATGTATGGAATGTGGAAATAGTTTCAATTGGAGTGGAGATCTACGTTCACATCAAAGAACTCACACAGGTGAGAAGCCATATCAGTGCACAGAATGTGGAAAGAGCTTTATTCGCAGTGGAGATCTACGTTCACATAAAAAAACTCATATGGTGGAGAAACCATATAAATGCATGGAATGTGGAAAGAGCTTCAGCTATAGTGGACATCTACGTTCACATCACATAACTCACACAGGGGAGAAACCACATAAATGTATAGAATGTGGAAAGACCTTCTCTCATAGTAGTACTTTACGTTCACATCAAAGAATGCACACGGGTGAGAAACCGTACCAATGTGTAGAATGTGGAAAGAGCTTTTATTGGAGTGGAGATCTACGTTCACATCGTAGAACTCACACAGGGGAAAAGCCTTATCTGTGCATGGAATGTGGAAAGAGCTTTAGTCAAAGTGGACATCTACGTTCTCATCAAAGATCTCACACAGGGGAGAAACCGTATAAATGTATGAAATGTGGAAAGACATTCCGTCGGACTGGACATCTTCATGCACATCAAAGAACCCACATGGGAGCAGAGACCATATAACTGCATGGAATGTTGGCATTAGTGATTATAGAACATGTGCTAAACATCAAATAATCCACACATGGGAGGAACCAGATCTTCAGCCTGATTGGACATCTATGTCCTCATCAAAGAACCCACTGACAGGACTATGCCTTACTAAAATCAAGGCAGACTACAACTGTAGCATTCCTCTGATCAACTAAGGTTTTGGTTTTTTTTAAAGATGAAAAATTACTGACAACTGAGGGCTAGTGGCTTCGCTCCTGAACTAAGTCAGTGAAACAAATGTGGGAGCAGCCAATGGGTATATGGGGTTAGAATGGGAGTAAATTATTAAATAGGCTTTTTAATATATAACTGCACCCAGGGAGGCTTCTTAGTGGAGTGCATGTTTTATTTATTTCTTGTTCTGATATATTTTTATTGTTTTAATTATGATTACAGTTGTCCCTCTGTATCCATAGATTTAAGTATTCATGACTTGAAAATACTCTTAAAAAATAATAATCCAAAAAGCAAACCTTGATTTTGCTATCTTATATAAGGGACACCATTTTGCTATGCCATTGCATGTAATGGGACTTTAATATTCATGGATTTTGGTATCCATGGGGCTCCTGGAACCAAACCCCAGTGAATATGAAGGTACAACTATTTTAATTGTGTTTAAAACCGTATGGGTATGTTTTTCATGGATTTTCGTCTGTTAGCTGCCTTGGGTCCCTCCTTAGGGGAAAAGGCAGCATATAAATAATAATACCAATGGTAATAGTAGTGACGATGATGAATGGGGCTGAATGAGCAGGGGGGGAGGCAGAAGGTATGAGGTTAGTTAAACTCTGCCCCTTGGAAGAGATGTGGGCAAAGACACTGCACTCAGTGGACTTCTTGCTTCCTTTATCTTGTATACTTTCTTTCCTGTGCTCGGACTTTCCAGTCCATCTTAAAATAACTGGTAATTTGTTCAGACAAAAATGAGAATGATAGTGCCTTCACACCCACACCGGTGTGAAACAACATACATACATGGAATGTGAAAGGTGCTGCAGTGCTTCTGAATCATATATTAAATATCAAAGTAGTCACACAGGGAGAAAACATAAAAATCCACAGAATGTGGACAGAGCTTCAGTGACTTCACAATACTGATTAAACATCAAGTAACTCACTCAGGATGACGTCTTGAGGCTAATATAATGAATGCATTCATGTTATAGATTATATACCAAATGACAAATGTGCTTCAGTCAGATCACTTTCTGAGAAGCAAAATCTTTATTCAGCTTCATTACACTTGTTGCTTTAGGGGAAACCGGATTCTGTGCTAGCTGGAAATGTCTCCCAAGAGAGCACTGTATATATTTGCTGAAACATATTGAACTGCTCTTCCCTTTTGTGGGGTACAAACCTATCTCTGTTTTTTCCATGTTATTTCTCTCTGGCACCAAATTTTCTGCTAATGAAGGAATGTTTAGGGATACATCTACTTCGTTAACTGAGTTATGCCTGTATTTTTCTCGAGTTCCACAGCAATGGAGAAAAGGCTTACAGAAAAACAAAATTCAGAGGTAAAAAAATCTATCTTTCTCAGAGAGAATAATACATGATTTTTAAAAAAATATACAGTCTTGCATTTATGAGAGAATCAGATGAATCACATGCCACCATTGTATCCATATTTCTGGCCTGGTCATTTTTTCTACAGGCGATCCTCGCGAACAGTGGATCTGCAACCTGCCAGTCTAAGAGAATTCAGCCTCTTTAATGCTGTTTTTGAAGTGGAAAGAGTTCAAAAAGTTTTACATACAGAATCATAACATTTGAGGCTTGATATCCCATAGTTCTGCCTATATTGTAAAGTCGAAGGCTTTCACAGCTGGCATCCATAGATTTTCCTTGGTTTTTTTCCGGGCTATGAGGCTGTGTCATGGAAGAGTTTATTTCTGACATTTTGCCTGCATCTGTGGCTGGCACAGAGAATGGTTGGGTAGGGTTTATATCTCACTAATCCTTGTATATCTCCACCCAGAAACTGGCCATTCAAATACAGAAATTTACATATTCTCCCCAACAGGGGTTCACAGCATATAACCCCCACCCCGCCACACACACTCCTGCCCAACCATTCTCTGAAGATGCCAGCCATAGATGCAGGCAAAACGTCAGAACTAAACTCTTCCAGAACATGGCCTCACAGCCTGGAAAAAACCCAAGGAAAATCTATTTTGCCTATATTGTCTGATACCAACGTAAACCTCTCCCCCAGAAGACAAGACTGGGATTAAAGTTTTTTATGTTTGTAGTGGATTGATGTTATGTCAAGAGGAACATGTACTGTGTGCTAGTAGTTGAGACTATCTTGAATCCTGGCTCTGTCTTCTGAATACTGACCAATCCTCCCACCGTGCTGACGTCTGCAGAGTGGGTAAGCATCCCCTCTACTCCATCATCCCAGTAATTTATCAAGATGAAGAACACAGGGCCCAGGACAGAGCCCATCAGCTCTCCACTTTTTTCTCCAAGATGATCAAAACCATTGGGGTGTCTTCTTTAGGTTTGGTCCATAAGCCAGCTACAAATCTACCTACATTAGCAGTCTGCAAAATAACAAGGGGTACCGTGACCATACATATACTAATCAAAGACACCACTATACATCTACAGCATCCCCCCTCACATACAAAACTTGTAATTCATTAAAAAATAATAGGATTAGCTTGGTGTGATTTACTTCTGAAAAACCCATGGTGTCTCTTCCATCTCCCCTTCAATAATTATTGGTTTGTACATGAACAGGGTGGGGGGAAACATGATTGTCTATGTCCTCTGAAAATCAAAATCAACCATACAGGTGAATGAAAGAAATCAATGCAAAAGAAGATGAAGCAACATGTGACAACACAACATTCCATAAACCCAAATGAGTAGTTGGAGGAACAAATGTCTGCTGTGGTGCTAAAAAAGCACCATGATCTCCATTATTCCTTACACTTTACTTGGTTAATTGTTTTTTTTTTCATTAATGTGACATTCTAACTTGTTTTTCAATTCCACAGTGAAAAAATTACTGCACTCTCCTAATTTGCAATCATTACCATCTCAACTGACAAACTCATGAAAAAGAGCAGGAGTTTATAAAACAAGTTAAAAGTTATTGCCATGAAACAGTGAAAGCAAATGCTCATCTCTTTATAATTTCTTTCTAGAAACAATTTACTAGTGGTCATGACCACCACATGTTGAGATTAGATCCTACCACCACCCCATATCCAACATTTGTTAATTTAAATTTTTAGTCATATATTGTAGCAGCTCAGACGTCGTTTACCATCTGTTTTAGCATTTATAGACAAAGTTCTCTGATGTTTGCAGGGATTAGTTGAGTTGGCCTCCCTGACCACAACTGTGACCCCTTCTCATGCGGCATTTGGATATTAATGTCATTTTCTCATGTGAGTTTAAGCAGCCCTAAATTTTGAGGAGTAGGATGAGATAACAGAAACTTCTGTATATTCTGGAGAGCCAGTTTGATATAGTGGTTTGAGTGTTGGGACTACAAATCCTCGCTCAGCCATGGAAAACCACTGCGTGACCTTGGGCAAATCACACCCTCTCAGCCTAAGAGGAAGGCAAAAGCAAACTCCCCTCTGAACAAAACTTGTCAAGAAACCTCCTTGATAGGTACCATCATCCAGTCATGTATCAAGATGTTAAAGAACAAGGGGGCAAGGACAGAGCCCTGCAACAGCCAAATTGTCTCTTCCTCAGGATGATGGAAACCACAGGTGAGCCTTCTTTGGGTTTGGCCCACAGGCCACCCCACAACCTCTTGGGAAAAGGTTCCTTTGGAGAGGCCCAGCCAGAGAGCCCCCAAGAAGTCCCTCCCATCCAAACATGAAAGGGGGAGCTTCCCTATGGCTTGGTGAAACCATTATATGGCAGTCATCTTTCCCTTTACATAAGGATGTTTTGGGATTGCCCTGGCTGGAAAAGAGGCAGAAATTCAACAGGTAGAGCTTCCCCATCCCTTCTCCACATTAGGGAGATTGCTAAACATTCTGAAAGGTAGAAGGATCTTAATTTTTTTTTAAATGTGTGTCTCAAATCAGTCCAGCTGCTGCAAAAATCTTCAGTGCTGTTGTCCTCCAGGAGAAGGGTGATGACAAGATGATGAAAGATATTTTTGCAGCAGCCGTGGCACCTGCCTCTCTGCCATCTGGGTGGTGGGGAGGAGGCGAAAGGGAGAAGGCTTGAAGACTGGTGTAGGTGGCCTGAAGCAAAGCAGAGGTATCTTGGTGCCCCACAAAGCTTAACAATACTGCTGCCCATATTTCTGACACACAGTTCTTGCCATACAGTTAAGAGACTCACAGTACACACAAAGACACGTACATTCAACTAACAATTCTTTAAATGACAGCACAGCATTACAATACCCTAGAGGACAGGATCAAAATTCAGAATGACCTGTATAGACTGGAGAGCTGGGCCAAAGCTAACAAAATGAAATTCAATACGGAGAAATGTAAAGTACTGCACTTAGGGCGGAAAAATGAAATGCATAGATATAGGATGGGAGAGACCTGGCTGAACGAGACTACGTGCGAAAGGGATCTAGGAGTCCTAGTAGACCACAAATTGAACATGAGTCAACAGTGTGATGCGGCAGCTAAAAAGGCCAATGCGATTTTGGGCTGTATCAATAGAAGTATAGTGTCTAGATCAAGGGAAGTAATAGTGCCGCTCTATTCTGCCTTGGTCAGACCTCACCTAGAATACTGTGTCCAGTTCTGGGCACCACAATTCAAAAAGGATATTGACAAATTGGAGCATGTCCAGAGAAGGGCAACTAAAATGGTGAAAGGTCTGGAAACCATACCTTATGAGGAGAGCTGGGTATGTTTAGCCTGGAAAAAAGACGGTTAAGAGGTGATATGATAGCCCTGTTTAAGTATTTGAAGGGGTGTCACGTTGAGGATGGAGCAAGCTTGTTTTCTGCTGCTCCAGAGACTGGAACACGGAGCAATGGATGCAAGCTCCAGGAACAGAGATTCCACCTCAACATTAGGAGGAACTTTTTGACAGTAAGAGCTGTTCGGCAGTGGAACGCAGTCTCTCGGAGGGTGGTGGGGTCTCCTTCCTTGGAGGTCTTTAAACAGAGGCTGGATGGCCATCTGTCGGGGATGCTTTGATTGTGATTTCCTGCGTGGCAGGGGGTTGGACTGGATGGCCCTCGTGGTCTCTTCCAACTCTACAATTCTATGATTCTAGATGATCCAGGACTTCAACCTCATCAACTTCTACATGTTCTGTATGCAGAGGAGCAGAGGGTGCCTCAGGGGTGGCAGAGTTGGAAGGGAAAGCAGGGATATTTGTTATCTTCTTGAAATACATTGTGATTCTGTTTGCCTCTTCATTTCTTTAAGGATGGTGGTGTATGTAGACAATGCCTCTTCTACCAATTCCTTCAACTTCAAACAACATATGGGTCTTTGTCATAAAAATAGTCTGTCGCAGCTCTGAACTTACGCAGTCCCTCTGCAATATTGTCCAATGTAAACTTGTCTTCTTGCACTCCCTCTTCCTCCTCCTCCTCCTCTTCTCTTGCCTCTGATTCAGGAACAGTTAGCTCCATTAGATCACCTTCTGTTAACTCATTGTGGCTATTGTCAACTAACTCTTGAATTTCTCCAAGATCCACATCCTTAAAGCCTTCGTCACCCACCTTCTTTGCCAGCATTGTATTGCCAACAATGTCTTTCATAATCCCTTGGACTGGCTCTGCAGTAAAGCCAGTGAACTCATTTACACATTTTGGTCAAAGTTCACTTCTCTCTCTCTGGCTTCTCTTCGCAAACGAAGATTCAGGAAGGACCTATCCCGCGCTTTCTGCAAGTGTGCTGATGACTAAAGAGGCCAATCTGAGATAAATAAGTCTGGTTGCAAAAAGCACAGCAGAAGGTCTCCTTGGGTGATGTTTCCAGGTTGTGATTTTTTCTGCAGACTTGTTCAGCGTGAGTTCTCAAATAAGGCTGCAGCATTGTGGATAGTGTGTCTCCATGCCTCCCAATGTGAGGTCAGGGCGGACCACTGTTGGTGATCAATTTGGCCGAGCCTGGGGTGTTGTTTCAGGGAGTCCTTGTATCTCTTTTTTGGAGCGCCCCTCTTACGCTGACCTGTGGCAAGTTCACCGTAGAATACTATTTGGGGGAGGCGATGGTCCTCCATCCTAGAAACATGCCCTGCCCAGCGCAGCTGTGTTCTCAATATCATGTCCTCAATGCTGGTGATCCCTGCTTGCTCAAGGACAGCAACATTAATCCCATAGTCAGTCCAGTGTATATTTAGGATTGTGCGTAAACAGCGCTGATGGAAGCGTTTGAGGAGTCATAAGTGGTGGTGATAGGTGACCCATGTTTCAGACCCATAAAGGAGAATAGACAGTACAATGGCTCTATACACACTGATTTTTGTGCTTCGCCTCAGGTGGTTATTACTCCAGACTCTTTTGTAAAGTCTTCCAAATGTGCTATGTGCCTTTGCTAATCTGTGATCGATCTCTTTGTCAATCTTGGCATCTGAGATGATGCTTCCCAGGTAGGTGAACTGCTGTGAAGAAGGAAAAGCACAGAGAAGCCTGAATCCCAGTGTTCAAAGGGAAAGTACCTCTGGAAACAACAATGGAGCGAAGCAAGCTGAAATTCGGAAGGAAAAGAAACATCCAGGAAAGAGGAGCTACTGTGTCCAATTTTCTCCTTTATGCAGATTAGTCACAGGAGCAAAATGGGATCCCTGGGTGCCTCTGAAGACAAGGTCCCTGCCTCACAAACAGCTGCCTGGGAGGCCATTTCTTTCTGGCCCTAATTTGACCTTCCCAGAATATCTCGCCATCTACAGGTTGTTGGACTATCCATGATGGAAGCTGCAGTAGGAAACAGATTTGTTAGTCACTTTGACTTCCTTTAGGGGATAAAGGTGAGATGTAAATCAAATAGATACATTCTCCAGATCCCCTCTGAAAAGAAATGAAAAAATGTTTTCCCCACAAGCATCTCCAATGTCCCCTATCCTTGCACTGTAACAGAATCTCCATTTGCAAGAAACACAGGGAATTTTACTTCTTCATTAAAATCTTGGAAATACTCCCTTTTATTAATGAATGTATTGCTAGCTTCAGAATCTACGATGAAGGAATCTTTATATTCATTTCCAGAAGCTTGCATTACTTTTTCATAGGCCAATCCAATGTTAAATTTCTGTTTAGCATTAGCTTCTCTATCTCTATGGCCTTTTGCATTCTCGTGCCTCTGGCCAGTCATCCCTTGCTGTGAGAATGACTTTCCTTTTCCCTTTAATTGCACCCCAGTTGGCTCAGAAGAGGAGGGGGGTTTGGAGTGGGTAGCATTCCATTTAAAATGCTGCTTCTCTTTTCCTGCCAAATTAACTTGTTGGTTAAAGTTAGAATTTCTGGATTCAAACTTGTCATTTTGCATCAAATTTTGCCTATGTTGAAATTCTCTTATTTGAATATAGGCTTCTGGTAGAGTCAAATCATTTTTCAATTGCAAAGTGTTTATTATGGGATTGTAAAACTTTGGTAAGCTTGCCAAAATATCCCAACTTGCATAGACTTTGGAATCTCTTCTCCAGGAGATTGTAATTCTGCTAATGTAGCTCTGAAATTATTAATGTGTTCATCTAGACATTTTGGATTTGCCAGCTTGATATTTACAAGCTTCATCATTAAAGCAACTTTATTTCCCACAGATGGAACATCACATAGATCTTTCAAAGTGTCCCAAGCAGCTTTTGCTGTTCTCTCATCTTTGATTTCAGAAACTAGTCCTTCATCAACTGCTAGAATTATAAAGGCTAAAACCTTTTGGTCATTCCTATCAAAATAATTCCTCTCTCTTCCCTGAGGAGGTCTGGGATTGTGTAAAACATCAATAAGTCTCATGGCCTTCAGGTATGTTTCAAAAGAGAAAGCCCATTTTCTATAATTTGACCCATTCAGTTTTTCCAAACTTAAAATAGCATTCAGGCTAGGATTTGCCTCCGCCATAATTGCTTTATTGCTTTGTCTCCAGCCGAGCCAAGAGAGAGACAAAGAGCAGCTGAGGTGATCAGATAAAAAGAAAAACAATACTTTTGCAAAAACAAAAATTAAATTGAGCTTTTAAGTTTTCAAACTGGGAACCATAACCCTTCAATGTTGGAGGTATGAGTCTAAAAATAAAAATGTATTAAAAAATTCCAAGAGATCTAGCCCTTTTTAAAAGAAATAAAAATATCTTCTTTAAAAAGTAAAAAGACAAGCTCAATTAACATTTAAAAGTGAGTTCTGAGGTCTGATCACGCAATGAATTAGACTCATTACAAAAACAAAGGAGTCAGTTTAAAAATGCATATCAAAAGTTTACTGAAGGTATAGTAATCTTAATCTACATACTAAAACAAACTTTAAAAAGAAAGTTTCCTAACTAACTAGGAGGATTTAGGGTAGAATGACTCACCCAGACTTTAGCGGTAGAGGCTGCATGGTGAACATCATGGCACAAAATCATAGCATGGCTTCATAACAGCATGGCTACAGCCACGTGGAGACTCTAACGTAAAAGAGAACTTGCACAAAGAGAAAAATATTTAAATTAGGTCATGTGCTGATTGAGCCATCTCTCCAGTTGGCTGGAATTGCCTATTGAAATAAGAGAAAGGGAATTTGGGAGAACAGAAGCACGCAGGGAAAATTCCTAGACTTATCTTAGGATGTGAATGGGGTACACAAGATTGTTTTACATTACAATAATTATTTCCCCACATACTACAGCTCTCCATTCCCAAAAAGGAGGGAAAAAGAAACCAGACAGTACTCTCCTGTTAGCTTGATATGGACACCAGGGATGACTATAGAGCCAGTCTGTGAGGAAAGAATGCTGTGATTGCTATGACCCACTGTGGTCATCTTCCAAACAAGGTAAGCCAGGCTAACCATATCGCTTAAGCCAATCCAAGTGGGCTGAAGGAGAGGCCATTTATGCCACCAGGAGGAAGCTCTGCTTTGGGCACCTGTCTCTGCTTGCCAGGTGGCTGGTCCTGCAGTTGGGATCCCATTATTTTCCTTGTATCGTTTCAGACAATGGGTCTCAATCTTTGGTCCTCCAGATACAGGGGACATCAGCTCCCAGAATCCTCCCTTTGATAGGCTCACCTTAGGGAGCACTAAATTGGAAAACATTTGAAGGCACACAATAAGAACAGCAACAACCTTGGTGTTTGATCAGCCAGCAGAAGCTGACCGGAGCCATCCAGAGTGGGATGGGCAGGGCCTGAGCAGCTGGGAAAGAAGTCCACTCTTGGGGGGTCATGGAAAATCCTATATATCTCAATATTCCCCCCTTTCAAGAAGGAGGATTCCCATGCAGTCTCCCAGGACTCAGCTGGTCCTGGTGGGATGACCCTCATGATTGGAACATGTCCAGAGGAGGACGACCAAAATGGTGGGAGGTCTGGAAGCCATGTCCTATGAGAAGCGGCTTAGGAAGCTGGACATGTTTAGTCTGGAGAAGAGAAGGTTGAGAGGTGACATGATATCCATGTTTAAATATTTGAAGAGATGTCATTCTGAGGATGGGGTAAGCTTGTTTTCTGCTGTTCCACAGACTAGGACATGGAGCAAGGGCTTCAAACTACAGGGAAAGAGATTCCACCAAAACATTAGGAAGAACTTCCTAATAGTAAGAGCTGTTTGGCAGTAGAATGCACTGCCTTGTAGTGTGGTGGAGTTTCCTTTTTTGGAGGTTTTTAAACAGAGACTGGACGGCTATCTGTCGGGAATGATTTGATTGGGTATTCCTTCATGGCAGATTGGACTAGATGGCCTTTGTGGTATCGTCCAACTTTATGATTCTATGGGGGAAAGGGGAACCCTCTTGACACATATAATCACCCAGTAGAAAATGAATCAGGCCTGAGGCAGCCCAGTGGCTAAGGAAACAGGTAATTTTTATACACAGAGCAGGAAAAAGGACATACCTGTCTCACACACCTATATTCTCTGAGACGCCAGGTAATCTGGGGACATGATGGATTATTCTTCCACATTTTTTAAAGAAATCCCACACTTAGAAAGCTAGAATATCAGGGAGTTAAGTATTCAGGTTTTTTCTCCTGAATAACATTTTATTTTTTCTCAAAGCACAGAAAGAGGAGATTATGGGAGAAAATAAGTCCCAGGTGTTTCCAGCCAAAATCTCCTGTTCCAAACTCCCTCTTTTCTTTGAAGCAAATGGACCTCAGAAGGGAAAGAAGATTAAGGGACTGCATAAATGACAGTGGAGACTCAACAAATTTCAGACCATCCAGAAAATGCTTCAGACAAACTCAGCTCTGCTACAGCCTGGTCCAGGGGTTATGGCCTGGCATCCCACTTCCAGACTGGCATCCCAACAGTAGAGTGACAAATGCACAGAATATGGATTCATTCCTTCAGCATCTCTCCAACAAAGGCAAAAGGGCTCCTTACCTGGAGAAGCCACCTTCCCATCATCCTCCATCCTGATTTCCTTGTAGACAGTGCTCTGGCCTGGATCTAAGCGATCCTACTTCCTTTTGGGGAAATTACACAGCCACCTCCTCAAAGTAGACCTAGGCCTAAAAGGGAGGAGGGAAGGAACAGGATCTTCTATGTTATAGAAGATCAGTTCCAACTGGGGGAGACTGAAAGCAGAAAACTCTGATCAGCACTAATGATTTTCTTCTGCATGAAAAGCCTTTTTAGAAACATGCATGTTTGACTATAAATGAACTAGGATAGCCAGTCAATGACGGGGGGTGTTCCGTTATACTGAGAAATAGCAAACACTAGGTGATAACCAGCTGAACCAAAGTAAAGCCATCTTTGCTGAGAATGCTAAAACCGTGGTAGACCTTGACTGTGTTTGTGAGAGATAGTAACAATTTAGAAACTGCTAGGAGGTGCAGTTCCCAGCAGAGGGAATGTATCTTTTTCTGTAACATTAATGAAGCTTGCGTAAGCACATGAATAGTCAATTGTCTTACTAACATGTTAGCTGAAGTTTGCTACTTAAACTGGATGAGCTCATGAGAACCTTTCTCTCTAACACGTGTACAAGACCCAGGAGCAGGGTCTATAAAATCTTAGCTTCCAGTAATAAAGTTGTTCTTCGTTGCCTGCACCTGACTGACTGTGTGAGTCTTTCTTCAAGGGTAAGAACTATCTTTGGTCAAAGATAAGCAGATGCCTTTATACAGGGATTCAGGATCCTATGGATTGGTGTTTCGCCCATAGACTCCGGGTCTGGCGAATGGGGCTGATATCTCAGTTCTCTCCCAACTGCTAACAATGTCATGGCAAGCAGTCCCTCCTCCTCTATCTCCCTTTATGAGCCCATTAGGTAATAATATGCCCCACTACCTTCTCAGGCCCATTTTGTGGGAACAGGAGGCTCCTCCTTTACAGTGTTACAGTGGCTCCCTTTTTATTTTATTTTTCCTTCAAGGTCTGTCTGCTTCTCTTTAGAGAGGAATAAGCAAATTTGATTGTTGTCTCAAAAAATCCCCAAAGAGCCTTGTGGTGCCTAAATGACTAAGAGAGCTCTTTGGGGTTTACTCTCAGGAAAATGGGTAGAGAAACTATGGCCTAAGACAGTGTTGGGTCTGGATTTAGTCTTTTTCTGTAAAAACCACTGGACTTATGCTGATCAAGTCTGAAAGGTCCCATAAGATTTTGAGGGGTCCGTTCAAAATATGGGTGAAGAAAGAGAACAAAGCACATGCAAGTTGAAAAAAAAAAAAATCCAAATTGTGAAGTCGAAGGCTTTCACGGCCGGCATCCATAGATTTTCCTTGGTTTTTTTCCGGGCTGTGAGGCCGTGTTCTGGAACAGTTTCTTTCTGACCTTTCGCCTGCATCTGTGGCTGTTCTCTGAAGATGCCAGCCACAGATGCAGTGAAATGTCAGAAAGAAACTATTCCAGAACATGGCCTCACAGCCTGGAAAAAACCCAAGGAAAATCCAAATTTCTTCCTATCTGACCGTGAGGAATTGTTATGTACTGTACTGGCATTCCCAGCTGCAGTGACTACCAGTTAAAACAGAACATTTTATTGACACAGTAATCCAGAAAGCAAACCATACAGAGTTGTTGCTCAGAATGTAATTTGAAAAATAAGATACTAAAACCATATTTTGAGCTACATATTTTGATCTACACAACTATGGGCTAACCATCATCCTCTGACCTCCTCTCACAATACCTGTGCCCAGCCCCCCCTCCTTCCTCCCCACAGTCCTCCAGAGCAGCGAGTTCTGCTTCCTAGAGAGGCAGGGGGAAATGGTTATGTGGGGGAAGATTAAGAGGGACGGACCCTCTGCTCATTTCCGGAAGGGGTCCGTCTGAGTTTTCTTTCCGGCGGTGGAAAGGTGGTGCTTGAAGGAGGCGGGGGAGGAGAGGTAACAGGGGGAGCCCCCCAAAAATATGCACCTGGGGAGGGGGAAGAGGCCCCCCTTTGGGGTTCATGGCTGTGGGGGGGCTGGAAGGTCCTCTGGGGGGAGGGGGATTGGGTGGGGGGTCCTACGGTGGAAGCAACGGGGGGCCCCTTCTCTCTCCTTCCCCCCAAGAGGCACCGAGGCCTCCTCTCCCCTCTTGGGGGTCTCCATGGGGCAGAGATCTTGGGGAGGGGATTCAGAGGGGAGAAGGTCCTGGCTGGCCCAGTGTGTGTCTATGGGGTGGGTGGTGGTATTGGGCTCTGGGTCCGGTTTGGGGGTCTTCATGAGGCCTGTGGAGGGCTGGGGGGACTATGATGGGATGCCAGAAGGCACCAGCAGCCATAAATGGTAACCGGGGGAGGCCCCCCCAAATATGCACCTGGGAAGGGGGAAGAGGCCCCCCTTTTGGATTAATGGCTGGGGGTCCTCTGGGGGGAGGGGGATTGGGTCGGGGGGTCCTACGGTGGAAGCAACGAAGCCCCCCTTCTCCCCAAGAGGCTCTCCCCTTATTTGGGGGGGGTGTCCGTGGGGCAGAGATATTGGGGAAGGGTTCATAGGGGAGAAGGTCCTGGCTGGCCCAGTGTGTGTGTGTGTGTGTGTGTGTGTGTGTGTAGGGGGGTATTTGGCTCTGGGTCCGGTTTGGGGGGGTCTTCATGAGTCCTGTGGAGAGGTGGGGGACTATTATGGGATGCCAGAATGCAGTTTAAAGGGGGAGAGAAGGAGGCAGAGAAGAGAGTTTCTGGGAGAGGCAGGAAATGTGGGGAATTATGTGTGTGTGTATGGGGGGGAGAAGACCCCCGAGCCTCTGTATTCCAGGAAAGGGTGTGTGTGAAGGAAACTCTTTAGCTTTTTTGGGGGGGGGCGTTAGAAGGCAAGAGGCAGCTCCAGGGAGGAGAAAGAGGAGGCAGGAAGAAGAGTTCATGCTCCAACTCCTGTGAGAAGTCTGAGGCTGACATGACCTGAGGAAAGGGATGGAGGTGACCATTATCTAAATGTAAAGACCCCCCCCCCCAAATGTCAGACAAGACATTCAGTACAAATTGCACAGAGTGTATGGAATGGGTGAGGGAGAACAATTGAAAATTAATAAATGGATGCTGAAGTATGTATAAATGGATTTTTTTGAAGAACCCCCCCCTGCATTTCATTCAAGAGTATTCTAATAGCATAAATTGTTCAACACTTTTTAATCATGCTGTAAATGGCCTTGAACTACAGTTGTAGGAGTATTTAGATAAATAAATATGTAATTCAACATTTGCATAATTTAGAAATGTTTCAAAATCAAGACGTTTCTGCCTGAGGCCAGAGGGGAGAAGATTAGGCGTCTCCACCTTCCCATTGAGTCTTTCCCCAGCACTGGCCACAGGCAAGGCCCACTCTGAGGACCACAGGAGACCTGGGGTGGGGTGGGGTTGAGGGGGTGTAGGAAATGTAGCACTTTTCTTGTACCCCATGTTTAGTAAGTTTAGGAAATTCCTTACATGCTCAAGTTTCCACCCCCCCCTTCTCTTCTCTGGGCTGTTTTAGCCATTTGGAGCTATGGGGTGACCACTGAGTCATTCATCACATGACCTCCTAATTTAAATGTTTTATTATGCTTTGTCTTGGTTCCATTCCTTCTTGGGATCTCTGCAGCTTCACCATGATGCTGCTTTTCTCCTTTTCCCCCTTTCCTCCATGTACTCCATGCATCTAACTTCCAAAAATCAGGAAGAAAAGAGGCAAGCTCTTGCTTACCCACAATCATTTCTTTATCTGAGGAAATATGGATATTACTGCTATAATACTCAGAAACTTCTGATATGATTATCCTAACCTGAACTTCCCAAGATCAGGTGAGTTTTCTACCCTGAACCTAATTCTCTTAGTTAGTTAAGGACCTTAGATTTGTTTTGAATGTGTAGATTATGATTGCTATACCTTCAGTAAACTTTTGATATGCATTTTTAAGCTAATGCCTTTATTGTATTTAATGTTGTCTACTTGACTGGGTGATTAGACCACATATAGATGCAAATTGAGCTGGGTCTGCTGTCTTCCATGCTAACTCTGCTTACTTTGAAAGAGTAATATCTTTAAGAAGATATTTCCTAAAAGGCTAGTTCTCTGGAATCTCTAATAAATTTTTAATTTTATATTCCTACACCCCAACAGGGGGGGGGGTCAGGTCAGGACCTCTTCCTTCCTCCAGCCCCTCTTCCATCCCTCTGCCCAGCAAAAAAGAGCCACAGCACCCACCCTCCCAGTCAAAGAGGACCAGGACTCTGTTTCCCCCTTTCCTTGTTAGAATTTATCTCTCTGCACTGGTTGAATGGGGCTGGGATCTCCTCCTCAGTCTAATGATGTGGATGGGGCCACCCCCCAGCTCTGAAGGGAAGCTAAATCCACCCCAAACCCTCCTCAGTACTAGGGCTTAACAATCACCAAGATCCTTGACTTTATATTCCAAGGAGGCTGCAATGTAGCTCCTTTCCCAGTTACTCCAGATCCCACCACCCAAAGGAGATTTTTTCAGTATGCTCTCTTCACTGGGAAGGGGCTCCATCCCATAGAAACAAACAGAAGAGACCATGGGGACCATCCAGTCCAATCCCCTGCCATGCAGGAATACACAAAGCACTTCTGACAGATGGCCATCCAGCCTGTTTAAAAACCTCCAAAGGAGACTCTACCACTCTCCAAGGCAGTGTATTCCACTGTCAAAAAGCTCTTACTGCCAGGAAGTGCTTCCTAATGCTTAGATGGAATCTCTTTACCTGTAATTCAAGTCCATTTATCTGTGTCCTAGTCTCTGGAGCAACAGAAAGCAAGCTTGCTCCCTCTTCAATGCAACATGCTTTCAAGTATTGAAGCATGGCTATCACGTCCCACCTTAACCTTCTCTTCTCCAGGCTAAACATATTCAGCTCCCTAAGCCACTCCTCATGGCTTCCAGACATTTTACCATTTTGGGCGCCTTCCTTTGAATACATTCCAGCTTGTCCATATCCTTCTGGAATTGTGGTGCCCAGAACTGGACATAATATTCCAGGTGAGGTCTGACTAAAGCCGAATACAGTGGTCCTATTACAACCCTTGATCTAGACACTATACGGCTATTGATGCAGCCTAGAATTGCATTGGCTTTTTTAATTGCCCCATCAGACCATTCATGTTCAGCTTGTGGTCTACTAAGACTCTTAAATCCATTTCACATGTACTGTTGTCAAACCAGGTGTTACATACCTTATATCAGTGAATTTCATTTTTTTCTGTCTAAATGTAATACCTTACATTTCTCCATGTTGAAATTAATTTTGTTAGTTTTGGCCTAGCTCTCCAATCTGTTAAAATCATTTTGAATTCTGATCCTGTCCTTTGAGATATTCGATATCCCTCCTAATTTGGTGTCATCTGTAAATTTGATAAATATGCCCTCTGTTCCATCATCCAAGTCATTGATAAAGATGATAGTCATTGATAAAGATGATTGATCTTTATCATTGATAAAGATGATGCACTAGGGCAGGACATAACCCTGTGGCATCCACTAGTCACTCGTCTCCAGGATGAAGAGGAGCCATTGGTGATTACCCTTTGGGTTTGATCAATCAACTAATTACAAATCCACCTAACAGAAGCATTGTCTATGTACTTTATCACACTACACTGTTATAGTGTTATTATTCCACTTTAAGTGCTCTAGCTGCCTCCTATGGAACTCTGGGGTTTGTAGTTTAGTGAGGCCTAAGAACTCTCTGGCTGAGAGTTCTAAAGGCCCCTCCCTAAACTGCAAATCCCAGGATTCTACTGGAGGCAGCCAGAGCAGTTAAAGTGGTATAATAGTGCTATAACAATGTAGTATGATAATCTGCTACGTCTAGCCCACATTTTATTAGCTTAATTGCAATATCATGAGGAACCTTGATGAAGGCCTTACTGAAATCAAGATAAGCTACATCCACAGTATTCACTTCATTTACCAAGCTTGTAACTATATAATAGAGATCAGATTAGTCTGGCATGATTTGTTTTTGAGAACCTCATGTTTACTTTTACCAATCTCGGCATTCCTTTCTAAGTGCTTACGGACTGTTTAATGATCTCTAGAATCTTTCCTGGTATTGATGTCCAGCTGACTGGACAATAATTATTTGGGTCCTCTTTTCCCCCCTTTTTGAAGATGGGAACAACATTTGCCCTCTTCCAGCCTTCTGAGACTTCTGTTTTCCAGGAATTCTCAAAGATTTATTGACCGTGGTTCTGAGATTTCATCTACCAGGTCTTTTAATATCCTTGGATGTAGTTCATCTGGCCCTGGAGACTTGAATTTATTTAGACTTGAGTATCCGGGTATTCCTGTACTCCGCTTTTGTTTTGCATTTCCCCTAGTGCAGTATTTGTTTCATGTCCCCCAGGTTCGACACTTTTTTTCTTCTGGGAGAAGACTGACACAAAGAAGGTGTTCAATAGTTCTCCTTTTTCTGTATCACCTGTCAGCATTTCTCCATCTTCTCCATGCAGCGGTCCTACCGCTCCTTTTTCTTTCTTTTATTACGGATATAACCCCCAAAGCCTTTTTTATTGTTTTTAACTTCTCTAGCAAGCCTGAGCTTGTTCTACACTTTAGCTTTTCTGACTTTCTCCCTACATGTACTGGAGATATATATATATATATATATATATATATATATAAACACTTGGGTATGTTTCCATTCCCAGTGTGCTGATTGGCTGCTTAGGAAACATACCCAACCAATTCCCTCCCTCCTCTCACTCTCTCAGCCATTCACCCCCCACATGTAAAACAATGTAATATTTTTTCCTAACATAATAGGGTAGTTCAACCATGTGAACTTTTCAAATTTACTATAGCGGTGTATATTACATTGAGTACAGCTAGTTTGTTTGAATTCCTCTTTGGTGATTTCCCACTTTTTCCATTTCTTGTACATGCCTCTTTTAAATCTAAGCTCAGTTGAAAGTTCTTTAGACATCCATCCTGGGTTTTTTTAGACAGCTCCGATTCTTCCTCCTCATTGTAACTATTTGAATTTGTGCCCTTAATATCTCACTTTTAAGAAATGCCCATCCATCATGAACTAATTTCTCTTAGTGTTCCTAACCATGGGATCACACACAGTATTTCCCTTAATTTACTGAAATTACCTTTCTTAAATTCTAGAATGTGGGTCTGACTATGCTTGGGCTCCCTTTTCCACTGTATCACAAACTCCTGGAGAATATGGTCACTCCCACCCAAGGATCCTGCCACTTCCCCTCCATTAGCCAGGTTATCTCTGCTGGTTAGGATCAGATCTAAAATAGTTGATCCCCTCATTGCCTCTTCCACCTTCTGGACAATAAAATTGTCTGCAAGGCAAATGAATAAATTGTTGGACCTTGTAGTCTTGGCAGAGTTTGACCTCCAACAAATATCAGGATAGCTGAAATCACCCATTACTACTACACCTCTCCTTTCTTAATTTATGGTCATTTGTTCTAGGAAGGCATCATCCAAGTCCTCAGTCTGGCTTGTTGCCATCCCAATAATCTCCTCCCCCCATTGCTCCTTCCCTAGTGAGGGTTTATTAAAAAAATAAACTCTCCTTGGCTCCTGTGTGACCAGCAAGGATCTTCATGGATGGTCTCGGGTGGTGCAGGGAAGTGCAAAGCAGCTAGGAAAGCAGCCCCTGGGATGTTAGGGACTTTTATTTAAAATGTTTATTAGAGAAATTAAAGTAAGGTATGTAATGTATGGTCAATGTAATACGATAAGTGATCTGGGTGAGAGTGTGGAATGCTGGGTGTGACTGGCAATTGACTGAGATTCTCAATGGGAGCCTCAAAGTTGGGAAGCACATCCTACCTGCCTGCCTGGGTGGGGAGTGCTTGGCTTGAGGGGTTTTCTGGGGCATGTGGAGGGGTGGAGGGTCTATTATGGGCGGCCAGAAGGCAAAGGTAGCCACAAATGGGAGGGAATGCTGTTTAAGGGGGAGGTTATATTAGTAGAATGAAGCAGTTTCTTCTTTTGAGAGCAAGCCAAATGGGATCCTAAATAATTTCACCTTCCCTAATTTCCACTCCACTACCATGGGCCCCCCAGAGATTGGAGCAGAGCTGGTGGGGGTGTCTTCCTTTCTTCACTCCCTGCGCCCCATAACCCTCTTTAGGCTCCCTTCTGCCATCAGACTCTCCAACCCCACAATCGATGGCACTCAAAGTGGGGGATTTTCTGTCTTCTCCTGCCCCCTAATCAAGCCCTTATGGGGTATCTCTCTCTTTCTGCCATCATCGTTACTCCCTTCTTGCCACCTTAAATTCTTCTCCTTCTTCCACCTTCTTCTTCCCTCCCATGTTAACGTTTCCTCCCTTCTTGGAATCTGAGCTTGCTATCTGTTTCACTCTTGGAGGACAAAGAGGCTTCCGGGGGGGAGGGGATTGATTAAATACTTAAAGGCTCCAGGGGAGGCTGAGAGATAGTAGTGGCTCGTGTGTGTGTGTGTGTGTGTGTGTGTGAGAGAGAGAGAGAGAGAGAGAGAGAATATGTATGGATCTTTTGAAATAAAAGATTATTGGTACTGAAGCTCTTATCACACTCTGTACCCCAGCTGCCTCCAAAACCTGGGGTATGATGGCTTTGTTTCTGTTTTCTTCATTTAATCCAGTTTTATTTTCTGTGGCCCTCCAGTGTTGATGGACTACAACTTCCATCAGTCCCTTGAACAGCAGACAAATAAATTAATGGTGCTGGGAGTAGTCCAACAACACCTGGAGAGGCCGCAGGATTCCCACCCTTGCTTTAAGGCTAAATCTTGTGGGTAATCCCAGCTAGAGGGGTTTTTGTTCTTTATGATGAAGGTAGGAACCCAACAGAAGAGCCTTTTGTTGCTGTTCTGTACTGTCAAGTTGACTTCAGCCTAGGCTAGCCCTATGAGAATCTGTTGTTAACAGGCTCAACCAGCTCTTGTGAGCTGAACATTTTGGCTTCTTTGAGTCGATCCATCCATAGTGTGCTCTTTCTCTTTTCCCGCTGCCTTCCACTTAACTGACCATCACCATATTTTCAAGGAGTTATGCCATCTCGCCATGTGTCCAAAGTACAAAAAAACTCAATTGAGTTATTTTGTCTTCTAGGGAAGGTTTGGGCTTGATTTGCTCATAGAGCCATTGAATTGTCTGTTGGGTGGTGCATGGAAGACTATATAAACACTTGCATTTGTACTTTCTGTAGGTGTGCATTAATCTAAGATTGGCCTGCCTGGTCTCCAGACTTAGGGAGAGAGGAGTCTCCAATGAATTCATCCTCTGTGGAAGACATTGCAGGAAAGATGCCCTTGGAACAGGTGAACATTCACTGGCTCTCCTTAGTGATGGAGTGGCCTGCAACAGAGGGTAACAAAGGGTTGATACCAAGGGCAGAAGCATTTCCTTCCTGAGTATTCTTCTGTCCAGCCTCCCAAGAATTGGATCCTTGGTTTATCAGTCTGGGTTGATCAGTGCTTGCTGCCATCTTGTCCTTGCTTCCCCTCCCAGCCAGTCAGGGCCAGGGGTAGTGGGACTGGGCTTCCTTCCAATGGTGGTCCCTCAGAGTATCCCTCAGGCCTATCAGCAGGACTTGCTCTGTATCTGGGTTAGCATTAAACCTATGGCATTTTGGCAGGGTAGGTCCACCCTTTTGGTGGAGGGAGGCACCTGAATAAGGCAGCTAGTTTTGAGCCATCATAAGGCAGAAATTGCTCATGATTTAATTTGTGATTTAATTTGTGTCTCTCATATTTTTACTGTCAAGGATGAAAAGAGACTCTTGTGATGTTCTCTGCCTTATGTGCTAAAAGGACATGACCATATATGCTGGAAATTTTTTAAAAATCTACTGCTCGGGTGAGCTTGCCCAAACCTATACCAGTTAGTAGTGCAGATTGGGAAGATCTACGTGAAAGGGCTGCCACATGCTAGATACCATCTCCCATCACATGAGGAATCTAGTTCATCTGAAACCCAGGTTCTAACCTTGTCTTTTTTCTCATGTACTATTCTTCAAGATGTAGGGAGTTAAGGAAAAGAGATGGGAGACTATTCAAACATGTCCCACTTTTATCTGTATTCTGAAGCTATCAAATAATATTTGGGATGCATCATCTCCCCTCCCCCTGCCCGCTGTTGATAAGTCACTCTCTGGACGAGGGCTGTTTTCTGTTGCAGGTGATCTTTGCAGATGTGGCTGTGTATTTCTCAGAGGAAGAATGGAAATTATTGGATCAAAAGCAAAGATCTTTGTACGAAGAGGTCATGAAGGAAAACTTTGAGAATGTGTCCTCCTTGGGTAAGAAACTTGAATCCATTGCCCTTCCTATTGGAGACTGAGGATCATTTCATGCTACACCATCATAACACTATAATTTCACTTTAACTATCACAGGAACACCCTATGGAATTCTGGTGATTTGTAGTTTAATGAGGCTCCAGAGCTCTCCAGCTGAGGATGCCAAAGACCCCTCCCTAAAATGCCTATCCTAAGATTTCATAGGTAGGAACCATGGCAGTTAATATTTTTTGCCTCCAAATGCCCCTCAACAAATCTGAGAGCAATTTTTCCAAGTTTTGGGGTCCTCTTTTGGCACTTTTAGGATCTGGACAGGCTGTCATCCTCCTCTTGGGAAAAAGACCTCGCCAGGCCCTAAAATGGCTAAGAGAGATCCCAACAGTGACAAAACCCATTGTAGCATACAGTTCCCCCCATGTGCTACACACACACGCATGCCGCTCCTGTCGCCGCCCTCCTGCTGTCTCCCTCTCCCTGTGCCATGCCACTGCTGCCCTCTCGCTGCCTCCTTCCCCCTGGCACATCACCCCCCGCCATGCCACTGTGGCCCTCGCCGCCCTCCCCAGGCTCCCCACCACCTTTCTGCGCCCTCGCCACCTCTCCACCACTCCTTGTCACCCCGATGCCCTTGCCGCCCCTCCTTCCACACACACACCATGCCGCATCCCCCCATGCAACTCACACCTCCTAGCCGATTCCCATGTTTACAAAGGACTTAAAAGTCCACACGTTCCTGCCCCCAGTGTGCTGATTTGGTGCCCAACCAAGCTTTGATTGGTTGGTCAGTTTCCTAAGCAGCCAGTCAGCACACTGGAAAAATCCCACCCCAAGTGCGATTGCACAGCTCGTCCAGTGTTATCAACTGTAGCCCCCTTCCCTTCCCCCATTAACCACCACATCATTTGTTTGAACACCCATCCCACCACTTTTCTAACACCCTTATCCAGTTCCAGACTTCTCCTGTACATGAACTAGCTCATGCATCCAGCTTTGTTTTGCTTCCCTCCTTCTACCTCCTTGCTCCCACATACCTGATCGCTCTCCACCTCTTCCATTCTCCAGCTTTCCCACCTGCCCTCCTGCCCATCTGTATGGCTCAGCATTTCACCTTCAGCATCTCAATTCTCATCTCCTCTTTTTCCTGCCATTCTGTTTATACTCTCGCTCTCGCTCTATCACACACAAAGAGGATGCCTCATGTATTGAGAGCAGCTGTGAATCTGACAAATTTTAATTACTTGTTTTGAGTTAACCGGTGCAAACTGGCTCATTTCCTTGTTCCTTGATAGGCTCAGACCTATCAAGGGATTTCACATAGCAGTTGTGACTAATATACATGAATGGGGAAAATGAGACACAGTAGCTCCTCTTTCTTTGGTTTCTTTGCCTTGAGCTTGTGCCCAGAGGTCCTTCGGCTGTTAACACTGAGATTCAGTCTTGTCTGTCCTTGTCCTTCTTTATAGGAGCCAACTGGTGGAGAAGAAAAGTATGCAGGAAGTGCAGGAAGTGTTTTAGGCAGAAACTGGGTCTTGCCAGACACCTGCAAACTCACATGAAAGAGGAACATGGTATCACCAAAGATCTATACAAATGCACAGTATGTGGGGAATGTTTTGCTTGCAAATCACATCCTGTGAGCTACAAAAGAACCCAAATGAGAAACAAACCATACAGATGTCAGCAGTGCGGGAAATGTTTTGTTCACAAGTCATACCTTCTGACTCATCAGAGAGTCCACTCAGGAGAGAAACCATACAAATGTCAGCAGTGTGGGGAATGTTTTGCTCGCAAGTCATACTTACTGACTCATCAGAGAGTCCACACAGGAGAGAAACCATACAAATGCCAACAGTGTGAGAAATGTTTTGCTCAGAGGTCTGCCTTAGTGACTCATCAAAGTGTCCACACACGAGAGAAACTATACAAATGCGAGCAATGTGGGAAATGTTTTGCTCGCAGACCATACCTTCTGACTCATCAGAGTGTACACACAGGAGAGAAACCGTACAGATGCCAGCAGTGTGGGAAATGTTTTGGTCAACAGTCAGCCCTTTTGAGACACCAGAGTGTCCACACAGGAGAGAAACCATACAGATGCCAGGATTGTGGGAAACGCTTTGCTCGTAAGTCACACCTTGAGAGTCACCTGAGAGTCCACAGAGGAGAGAAACCATACAAATGCCAGCAATGTGGGAAATGTTTTGCTCAACAGTCAGCTCTTGTGACTCATCAGAGAGTCCACACAGGAGAGAAACCATACAGTTGCCAGCAGTGTGGGAAATGTTTTGTTCAACAGTCAGCTCTTGTGGCTCATCAGACAATCCACATAGGAGAGAAACCATACAAATGCCAGCAGTGTGGGAAATGTTTTGCTCGGAAGTCACACCTAGAGCGACACTTGAGAGTCCACACAGGAAAGAAACCGTACACATGCCAGCAGTGTGGGAAATGTTTTGCTCATAAGTCAGTCCTTTTGAGACATCAGAGAGTCCACACAGGAGAGAAACCATACAAATGTCCTCTGTGTGGGAAATGTTTTGCTCAAAAGTCACACCTTGAGAGTCATCTGAGAGTCCACACAGGAGAGAAACCATACAGATGCCAGCAGTGTGGGAAATGTTTTGCAGACAAGTCACACCTTCAGAGTCACCTGAGAGTCCACACAGGAGAGAAACCATACAAATGCCAGCAATGTGGGAAATATTTTGCTCGCAAGTCAGTCCTTTTGAGACATCAGAGAGTCCACACAGGAGAGAAACCATATAGATGCCAGCAGTGTGGGAAATGTTTTGCTCAAAAATCACACCTTGAGAGTCACCTGAGAGTCCACACAGGAGAGAAACCATACAAATGCCAGCACTGTGGGAAATGCTTTGCTGACAAGTCACCCCTTGAACGTCACCTGAGACTCCACACAGGAGAGAAACCATACAGATGCCAGCAGTGTGGGAAATGTTTTGCTCAAAAATCAGCCCTTTTGAGGCATCAGAATGCCCACACTGGAGAGGAAATGAAAGTGTGAAATTCTTTTTGTTTGAAGAATCAGTGTATCTACATTCTGTCTTGTGAAACTATTATACATGTTGAGTCTCCCTTATCTGGAATGCTTGAGACTAGAGGAATTTTGTATTATTTTAATTTCGTAATACTTCATATACATAGACATCTTGGAGATAGGACCCAAGTCTAAAAATAAAATTTAATTTATGTTTCATATACATCTTATACAAATAGCCTGAAGGTAATTTTATATGCAAGGAAAGAGTATAGATGCTTTCAAATCTTCTCCTCCCTAATAGATATAAACATTGATTTATTACTACTCCATTTAAAGTTTGAAGGCAGTAAAAGTGCAAGGCATGTAATTTGGACATTTGGATTGAGGATCCTCTACTGTGAGATTACTTTGAAAAGATCAGAAGGCAGTGGGACAGTTTTACTGCATGATTTTGTAAAATTTTTGAAAGAGATAAGGATCCCACTTCAGAATACCATAAATTTTGGAAAAAGAAGATCAGGCATTGTGGAAATACTCTAATATAACAATAATCTCCAAAGACAGCAAAGACAATACTGAAGTAAAAGAATTATCGACCAATTGCTCTCCTAAACTTGGACTAAGATCTTTACTTTAATAATGACATAAAGGTTAAAGAAGATATTAAAGGAAATAAAACATGTTGATCAAAATGGATTTTTGCCAAAAAAGACTTCTGAAACACAATACAAGAATGGTTTTAAACATAATTGAATACTATGAAAAACAGAATGATAAACAAATGGCAGTGGTTATTGTCAATGTCAAAAAGGCTTTTGATAACATTAAATGGAGCTTTATGATTGAGACATTAAAAAGAATTAATATGGTGACAATTTTATTGGCTTGAGAACAATTATAAAGATCAATGTGCACAAATTATAGTTAATGTTAAAAAAACTGACCCAATTTATATCTGTAAAAGAACTAGACGAGGATGTCCTCTTTCCCCTCTTCTGTTTATAACCATGTTAGAAATTCTAAATAAGAACATAAGAGAACATAAGAATAAGGACATGATAGAAAACCTGAATATACATTGCCCGCATGTCAAGGGAAATACTTTCAACTTGAGGGCCTTCACAGATGATTTTGTCCTTTTTCTAGAGAATCCAGTAAACAATATATATGATCTGTTTAAAACATTGAAGGAATTTGGGGAAGTTTCTAGCGTTTGAGTAAACAAAGAGAAGACGGTGATTTACAAAGTTTATGAAGTGGACCAGAAGCTTGATTTTGGAGAGATACTTTTGCAGTAAGTTTCACTGGAGCACGTGGAGGCTTTGGAGGGTTGGAGCTAGGAACCTGAAGGCAGGGTTGCCATGGTTGGCAGTCAAACAGTTCCTCTCTTTCTCTCATTCTTCATCTCAGTTTCTCTTGCTGCTGGGAGCAGGTGACTGTTGAAGCCCTCACACTCCCAGGCTTGGGTGGCTGCTTGTACCACCACTGCCTCTGTTGCTCTGTCCTCCCCAAGCAGCCCCAGGCAGGAGACAGAGGCAATGATGGAAGGATGAATGATTTAAAGGAGGAGGAGCCATTTGCAGCCCAACATAGGTGCTGAGATTGCAAAGAGAGAGAAAAGGTAGTAGGGAGAAAGCAAGTGGGTGTAATTATTTACCCAAGAGTTCTGTTTTCCCCACCCCTTCTCACCATATGTGGTAAGGATATAGAAAAGAAATCTGTCCATCTCTGCCAAAAAGAAGTGGGGGGTGTCATACAACCATCAGTAGGGAACTTTTTTCCTCCCCCCCCCCCATGGTCTCTGTCAGGAAAAGGGATTTTAAACATTTTGCAACGCAGGCGCCTCACTACAGGGGAAAGAAGTAGCCATCGGCCCCCATTGTCTGGAAGTAGGAATGCCTTGCTTGAGCCAAGTCTCTGGGAAACTAAGGCTGCGATCCTATGCACGCTGGACTGGCTAGAAGTATATTCCCCCTGAACACAGGACTTACTCCCAAGCAAAGATATGTAGGCTCAGGCTGTATTGCTAAGGCCAGGCATGTCGATAAGGGAGTTGCATTTCTTGTTTGTTACTTGGTGTGATGGAAAAGCCTCATCCTGCAACCTTGTGGAGTGTGTTATTTATAGAAGCACCTCCAAAACCACCATCACCAACATCCTGTTGCTCTCGGCTTATGGCTTCACATCCAGCTCTTGTTAAAAAGGCACAGACACAGGTGCCGGTTCTGAAGTTGGCTGCTCCTTTGGAGATGCAGAGGCCAGCTGCCTGGTTGTGTTAGGGCAATTGTTGTTTCCCTCCTCCCTTTTTTAGGTTGCATCTGAATGCCACATGAAGAATTAATACACCAATGGGGGAAGACACTCTTCACAGCAACATCAGGAGCTGCCATGTGAGGATGGAGCCGTTTGGAAGAAGGACCTGCAAAGCTCTCTCTGTGTGTGTGTGTGTGTGAGAGAGAGAATGGATAATTTTCAGGTATTTTTAAATGGGGGGCAGAATTCTTCAGAATCAAAGCGTGACTGCATTTGTTTGTTTATGTTTCTCACTCCTTTTTTATGGTGGTTTTTAAGGGCTGTTTTTGTTGCCAGCAAGTGTGAATGAGGTTTGCAGAGATGGGATGATAAAGCAACCAGATGAGCTGCCAGAAATCTATTAGGCTTTTGTGTGTGTGTATGCACCTTCAAGTTTCTTTTCGACCACAGATTTCATAGGGATTTTTAAATAAATTAATTTTATTAGTGTCAATATTGGATAATGAAACACAACAAAACAAAACATCCACAATAATACAAACAACACCAACAAGATTTCCATGATACCAACATCCTAAAACCATTTAAATAATAATAATAATAATAATTATTATTTTATTTTTAACCCGCCCCTCTGCTCAGCAACCGGGGCGGCATACAACAAGATTAAAACAACAAGAAGTTAAAACAATCATTCCCAATCCTAAACCTCCCACCCCTTAAAACTAAATTAAACTGGTGGAGAATTAAAACAAACATCAAATGCAGTAAAATGTACAAATTATGGGGAAAAAATGGCAATGGCGGCAGGGGAGAGGGTAGGCAGTCAACTCCACTTGAGCCGGGAAGTTATTCTGGGAAGGGCTGCCGGAAGAGATCCGTCTTTAATGCTTTCCTGAAGCTATCAAGAGTAGTGATAAGACGGATCTCGTCCGGCAGGCCATTCCAAAGTCTGGGAGCCGTAGAAGAGAAGGCCTTCTGGGAGGTCTGCAACAGCCTAGTTTTCATAGGCTGCAGCAGGTTCCTCCCAGAGGCCCGAAGTGCATGGGGGGGGATCATATGGGATGAGGCGGTCCCGGAGATAAGATGGACCCAAGCCATGTAGGGCTTTAAAGGTTAAAGCAACACCTTGTGCCGTGCCCAGAAACTGATCGGCAGCCAGTGGAGAGATTTAAGCACAGGTGTTATATGCTCTCTCCTAGATGTACCCGTAATTAACCTGGCTGTCATATTTTGTACCAGTTGAAGTTTCCGGGTTAGGCACAAGGGTAGCCCCATGTAGAATGTGTTGCAGTAATCCAGACGTGAGGTTACCAAAGCATGTACCAGTTTCCATATCCCTTGTATTCAGGTAAGGGCGCAGCTGGCATATATAAGAAATTCAATCTTAACAAGTTAAATCTAACATCACATTCCTACCCCTAATACAACCGTTCTCCCTCCACATTTATGGCTTTGACTTTCTTGGCTTCGCTTATTCGTGGGAAGCTTCTTCTCCCCTTTCCAGGAACATGCAGCTTTTGTCGGCCTTTGTTCCCTGGGGCCGAGGCCCATGCCAGTCACCACTGAAAAACCAGGGATGAAGTGGTGTGCCAAATGGGTTTAAACCGTGGCTTCTCGGCGGTGATGCCCGTGGCTTGCCTGGCCCTTTGATTACCCCCACCCGCAGCTGTTTAAAAGGCGGTGGCAAGCCATGGGGCATCACTGCCGAAAGCCCCCATTTAAGCCCACTTGGCTTGCCACCTCTACAGAGAACCGCTGGTTTGCGGGCAGTGCCTGGGTTTGCTTGGCGTTTCTTCTATGGAGGGGTGGCAATCCGATGGATGAACAAACTTCAGGAGGCTTTGCAGCCAGCAAGGTTTGCTTGTCCTTCAGGTTTCCACACCTCCACAGAGAACAAATGCCCAGAAAACTCAGGCGCTGCCCGCAAACTAGAGTTCAATGTGGTTGGGGCGGAAGAGGCAAGCCCGAATCTCTCCTGCCCCAACTGCATTGAACCCCTAGGAACTAGTGAAAACAGCTGTTCTAAAGGGTTCAATGCAGTTGAGGCGGGAGAGGCAAGCTCCGTGGAGTGGTAGCGAATGTACGGCTTTGCGGCAAGTACTGCTTCTCATCCCGCCTCGGGTGGGGGATGAACAAAGGCTGAGTAAAGTGCCAACGGTTTCCTCAGTGAATGTCCTGCTTTACTTGGCTTTTGTCTCGGGAGGGAAAAGGCTGAGTAAACAGAGCATTCGCTGAGGATACTGCTGGCTTGCTGCTGTTTAAGCAGCTTTAGTTCACCCCCCCCCAGGGACATGGGGTAATCTGAAGCCCAGGAAAGCTGCCGTCGCCCAGAAAGCCGCTGAGAAACCAGGGAAGGGGGATGAACAGAATCAGTTTAAACAGTGGGTTTTTGGGCGGCGGCTTCCCCGGGCTTCATATTACCCACATGTCCCTGGGGGGAAGTGAAGAGAAGCCATTTAAACACAGGTAAGCGGCCAGTGGTGGTGGCCGAAAAGCAGTTGCTTAAACCAATTCTGTCTGCCACCCCCTTCCCTGGTTTCTCACCGGCTTCCCCGGGCTTCATATTACCCCCATGTCCCTGGGGGGAAGTGAAGAGAAGCCGTTTTGTTTAAACCAATTCTGTCCGCCACCCCCTTCCCTGGTTTCTCACCGGCTTTTTGGGTGCTGGTGCCAGTGGTTTGCAGCTGTTTAAATGGCTTCTCTGCACACAACCCCAGGGAAGTGGGGTAATCTGAAGCCTAGGAAAGCCAGCAGCACCAGCACCCTAAAGGCCGGTAAGAAACCAGGGAAGGGGGTGTGTGAACAGAATCAGTTTAAACAACGGCTTTTTGGGTTGTGGCGGCGGCTTGCCTGGGCTTCAGCTCCCCCCTTCCCCAGGGAATGAAGACAAAGCAAACCCAGGGGGCAAGGGGGAGAGTTTATTCATTTTTTTTCACATTCGCTAGGGTCTTGCGCCCCTAACCCCTGCGAATGTGAAGCGACGACTACACAACAACAAAACACAAAAAGTTGACTTCCTACCTCCTAGCTTCTGGTCATAATATTATTTTTTTAATAGATTTTCCTCTTATTTTAACAATATATAATTATCACAACCTCTATTAATATTATATCAAGTAACTAAATTTCAAACCTTGTTGATATTATTATTTCTTTTTCCTGAATGTATCTCAAAAAAAGCTTCCATCCCTCTTAAAATGTCTTCAACGTTTCATCCTTTAATAACATGGTTTGTCCATCTCAGCATGTTCCTGTAGTTTTACAATCCAATCTTCTAGTACAGGAATTTCTAGATCTTTCCACTTTGGGGCATAAATCAGTCTTGCTGTGGTGATTAAATATTGCATCAACTTTTCATATGGTTTAATTAAAATACTTATAAAATTCTGTTTTTTTACATAATTTCTTTTAAAAAAATTTCTCCATCTGATCATGAATTTAGTTCCAGAATTATTTTTTTTTTTTGCTTTTTTACAAGTCCACCATTGGTTCCAGTCTGATCTTGACATTTCCAACATTTGTTGTTAGTACCCTTGTATATTTTATATATTTTCTCTGGTGTTAAATGCTATTGGAACATCATCTTATAAAAAATTTCCTGCAAATTGTTTTATAAAGTAAATTTAATTCCTTTTCCCCACATTTTTTCCACATTTTCTAATTCAATATCGTATCCAAAATTCATACAATCTATAATCACCTCATTGTCTGTTTCCAGCCTTAGTAAAATGTTATACGTCTTTTTTATCAGATGTTTCTCATTTGTGAATAATTTTATCTCAAGCTCTGTCTTTACCTGTTCAAACCCATCACTTTTTGTCATCCTTAAACTTTTCATATATCTGTCTATATTTGCACCATTTTATAATCCAACCTTGTTCTCTTAATTCCAGTTCATCTTAAATTTATAATCATCATTTTCATGCACTAGAACATCATTGTAAAACAACCAGTGTACTTTTCCTTTCACACATTTATCTGTTTTTAATAATGCCTCTTGTATGGAAGCCCATAAGGGTATTCTCGGACATAATTTTAGTTAATATTTATTTCAAATTCTAAACAAAAATTTTCTTATATAAAGGTTATTAAAATCTGTGTTTACTCTAATTTTCTTGTGCCAAAGATAGCTATGCCATCCAAACCTAAGATTATGTCCTTCCAAATTTAATCTTTCATTCTGTAATGTGAACCACTCTTTAAGCCAAACCATACAACAGCCATGATAGTACTTTTTCAAATTAGGGTTTTCTTAGGCAAGGAACACTCAGAGGTAGTTTTGCCAGTTCTTTCCTCTGAAATACAGCCTACAGCACCTTACAGAAATACTAATAGAGAATATTCTGTAAATTAGCAGTTGGCAAAGTATAAGCCCAAGCTGTGTAAAAGTTCTTTTTACAGTCTTCAGTCTTTGGGAGATAAGGGTTTGAATTTCTACTTACCTTTGGAAGCCCATTAGGTGACTTTGGGCAAGTTAAACTCTGTCAGCCAGCCTCAGAGAAAGGGAATAGCAAAGCCACCCTGAACAGATCTTGCCAAGAATGCCCCGTGAGAGGTTCATCATAAGCTGGAACCAATTTAAATATACATAACAACAACAAACCATATAGGCTGTTTGGGCTGTCCTTTTATGACAAAAGAAAGAAAGGTGAATTTCCACTACTGGAAGCCTCCAGAAGTAGCATTTCACCTTTTAAATAGGTTATAGCACCACCTTCTACACTGCCCAACATAAAAAATACTTGGCTTGTTTATTTTGTTTTTGGCTTTTTTTCTCTCCAGATTTTGATTTTGTGTAGGCTGCAGCCAGTATAGCCCCCCTGATGAGTCCCAGCTGTAGATACTGATCTTTCCTCTAATTGTTAGGGAATTATTGGAACTACTTGGAACTTCTAGGTTTAAAGGCATTTCATCTGAACAAAATGTGCTCTGGTAGAAACGGCAAGCCCGGCAGAAAGCTATGGGTTTCAGGACATCCTGTTCGCAGGCTTTCCAGAAACATCTGCCCAGTCACAAACAAAAAGAGAATCTTGGATTCATAGAATCAGGGTTGGAAGAGACCACAAGGGTCATTGAGTCCAACCCCTTGCTATGCAAGAATACACAATCAAAGCATGCCCAGCAGATGACCATCCAGCCTGTTTAAAAAAAAAAACCCTCCAAAGAAGGAGGTTCCACTACATTCTGAGGCAACATGTTCCACTGCCAATTCTACTGACACTTGTTCTTCCCCATGTAATCATACCTGGACTTGTGGGGAATTCTCTCTCTCTCTCTCTCTCTCTCTCTGTGTGTGTGTGTGTACACACGTGTCTTCAAATTCCCTATTATTTATGGTGACCCCATGAATTGCATAGGATTTTCTTGGATAAAGGATTCTCAGAAGTGGTTTGCCATTGGCTTTCTCTGAAGGTAGCCAATGGGACCTAGTCTTCCTTGGTAGTCCTTCATCCAAGTACAGTACTAACCAGGCCTGACTAGATCAGAGGGGACCTGGTGCCTTCCGACGTACTGTACGAAATCTCACATTAAATATGTACAAAATACTATCATAATAAACAATTATTAATGTTCAGCAAGTGCAATACAATAAGGATACATTAAAACAGAGAAGTACTATACAGATATACTTCACTTAATGAGACAGATGTTTTCCTGGACATGACTTCTCTGACAGAAAATCTGGTACCAGAGGCAGAAATAACATGAAAAGAACAGGGCTAGGGTTCTACGCCTCAGAAAAGAAGTTCAACATGTATCAGGAGACTATTTTTTCTAAATTAACAATATGCAACATGGGTATGCATGAACAGATCAGGTAAGCCTTGCATAAGAAAACCAAAATATTTTGAACCTTCTAGAGACCACACTAGCTGAATCCTCCTTACATTCTGTACTGCAGGCACACCAGTATAATTCAATACCAAAACTCAATGTTTCTCCAGCCCTTCTTCATGTTAATGCTACTAAAAATTTTCTAGGTAGACAGAGGATGAGGAAGAAAAGGAGAGACTGGATAAAAAGGAACGGCTTTGTCAGAGGCATTGTTCATTGAGGTCTGCCTGGAATCCATGATGGCCAGCCAAAGGTCGTAAACAAGTTTCCAGAGTAATTTCAAACTCACTAGTCCTTTTCTCCTCTTCAGCAATTAAACAGGTTCCGCTATTAGTGTTGATGACAACAAACTAACAGCCCATTTACTAACATTTAACATTAACAAAGTAATTTTCAAATCTCGCCTTCCATGTTCTGATCCTCCTTTGTGTTTGTGTCACTAGACACACAGCTACACTCATAATTTGTCACATTAGTTAAGGTATATCATTTTTCTAAATTTACCTCTTGTTCTGTTCACGTGGGTCACAACAACCATTGTTTTAGGGCTAGTGGTACCTGGAAAAAATACTGTGCAATAGATTGGCAGGTTGTAAATTAATTTGAATCCCATTATATGAGTTGCAGTGATCAATTTACATGTTGCCACCATGAGCAGAAACATGACCTGGAAGAAAAATGCCTCCTTCCCCACTTCCTCAGTTTTCAGAAAACAATTCCTCTCTCAGTTATTGCTTTTGTTCCCCTTGGCCCTTCTATAACTCCTCAATTCCTTGAGTATAAATACCCACATAATCGTATACCACCTTCCTCGATATTAATTCAACCTGTTAATTTCTGTAACTGAAGAAGTATGGCTGTCCAATTTTACTCACTTAATTGGGAACATGTCCCACTGGATTCAGGAAGGATTCACTTGTGAGGATAGATCCCTGTGCAAGATTGCAGGGTGAGAATATAAAACCTCTCATCTCTGGGTTTTCTTCACAAACGAAGATTCAGTTTTAGATTTTCTTTGCCTGAAAAATTGAAAGCACCAGATTATTTGAGAGACTATTTTTTACATAATTCTCTGGCTTTTCTTTGCAAACGAAGATTCAGGAAGGACTCATCCCACACTTTCTGCAAGCGCACTGATGACTAAAAAAGGCCAATCTGAGATAAACAAGTCTGGTTGCAGAAAGCACAGCAGGTCTCCTTGGGTGATGTTTCTGGGTTGTGATTCTTTCTGCATTGTTGTTTCTCTTCAAGACTTCAGCGTGAGTTCTCAAATAAGGTTGCAGCATTGTGGATAGTGCGTCTCCATGCCTCCCGATGTGAGGCCAGGGCGGACCATTGTTGGTGATCAATGTGGCCGAACCTGAGATGTTGTTTCAGGGAGTCCTTGTATTGCTTTTTTGGAGCGCCCCTCTATTGCTGACCCGTGGCGAGTTCACCGTAGAGTACTATTTTTGGGAGGTGATGGTTCATCCTAGAACATCCTAGAAACGTGCCCTGCCCAGCGCAGCTGTGTTCTCAATATCATGGCCTCAGTGCTGGTGACCCCTGATTGCTCAAGGACAGCAACATTCGTCACATAGTTAGTCCAGTGTATATTTAGGATTGTGCCCTGCGCAGATGAAAGCGTTCGAGGAGTCATAGGTGGTGGCGATAGGTGACCCATGTTTCAGATCCATAAAATGTAAAAAACAAAAAAGAATGCCAGGATTCTCAAGAGTAGAGTAGGGCCATTTAACAATGGTGAAATCAGGTGGTCTGGAGAGAGAAGGCCATATTTTAGCTTTTCAAAAGGAAAGAGGCTTTCCTTTTCTTTTCCTTTCCTTTTCCAGAGGAGGGCACCTCTGGGCCTAGACTCCAAAGTTTCAGGGCAGGGGAAATACTGACTCTCACTGCCCCCAGTCAGCAGAGAAATTAGGGCAGTTTTTCTCTGGCTCACAGAATGCATGCTTGAGATGTGTCAAACAAAAACTGCCTTCATCTTTATGCTGATGGGGGTGATGAAAGTTATAGTCCAACACATCAGGGGTGCCTGCATCAGGGGTGTTGACACCTGAGAGAGGGCCCTTGTTCTGGTTTTCAAACCCAAAATGGTGGGGGAGGGCACACCCATAAACCAATTTGTTCTCTCCCCATGCAGAGTATTGGAACAGAATAAGCCAGATATCTGTTCTTTCTTTCTCTTTTTCTTTCTAAAGTATTTTCCCTCTACAAACCCCAGAATTCCTTAGGATGATGCAGGCCATGGCAGTTAAAAGTAAGCCGAACAGTGCTAGGATTGTGTGGTTTGAAAAGGCTCCTGGTGTGTTTACTTTGGAAGAGGACCATCTTCATTTGTGCACACACATATTTATGCACACGCTCAGAAGGAATTTTCTTGTTTACTATCCAAGAACAGGCCAAGCTGACCTGGCAAAACATGTGATGGGACCTGCAACGGAGCTAGAAGTCTTGTCTCAGAGCGTGATTTGTGTGTGTGAGAGAGTGATGCTAAGACTCTACATATTATTCTTATTATACCATTATTTTGCTTTGCAAAACTGTATTTATGTATTGGAAGTTTAGATTAAAACCTGGTGCATTTGCAGATTGTTTGTGTGAGTTACAGGTCAGGCTTACTATCAGCATTGAACAATCCCCCGCCCTGCCCCACACAGACACACAAAAGGTTTCTTGCATAGTTCTGTGAAAATGGAACAAAGTCCATGGATGGGCAATGTGTAGTAACTTTATTAGGACCAATTTAAATTTGTATAAATGTAAATACCTTTACGTGGTAGCTAAAAAAGCCAATGTGAGTATAGTATTTAGATCGAGGAGGGTAATAATCCCACTCTATTCTGCTTTGGTCAGACACCGTCTGGAATATTGTGTCCAGTTCTGGGCACCACAATTCAAGAAGGATATGAACAAGCTGGAAGGTGTCCAAAGGAGGGAGACCAAAATGGTGGGAGGTCTGGAAGCCATGCCCTTATGAGGAGTGACTTAGGGAGCTGGGTATGCTTGGCCTGGAGAAGAGAAAGGGAAGAGGTGTCATAATAGCCATGTTTAAATATTTGAAGGATGTCATACTGAGGATGGAGGCAAACTTGTTTTCTGTTGCTCCAGAGACTACGACATGGAGCAATGGGTTCAAACTACAGGAAAAGAGATTCCACCTAAACATTATATAACATACTAAACAGAATGGGGTGGACTAGATGGTGCTCATGGTCCCTTCAAATTCTATGGTTCTATGATTCTACCATGAAACCTCCAACTGCAGGGAAGGTCTGAGGGACACAGCAAGAGAGCCCTCCATTCCTTTCTTCCCTCCATCCTCTGCCTCCAGACTTGAGCTCCCGAAGGCAAAGAGGAGCCAATCAGTTTCATTAACACCCCAGTCCCCTCAAAACACACAAATAATAGCCTAAGCCAAACCAGCATCTTTTCTCTACCTCCTCCTTCTCCCGCAACCACCAAAAGAAGGGTAGTTCTTCCCATTAGTTTCACTCCCCACGTCCACCCCAAAATTGCCCCAGCCAAACTAGCCTCTTCTCTGCCCCAGCAACCCCAAAACCCACCAAAAGATTAGGCCACACTGCCCCCTTCCCCCCTAGCAAGGGTCTCCCTCTGCACTTTCCCCCATCGTGGAAGGCGTGTTATGAGGAAGGAAGGAGAGGAGGTGGCTTTGCCAGCAGAAGAGGGTCTGGATGAGTGGGGAGGGAAGGGGTCTCTTTCCAAAGGGGGCTTTGGGAAACTAGTTCCTCCCCAGCTCAGACACAGAGGGCTCTTCTCTTCCGCCCACAATGCACAATTTAGGGTACCCTTTTCCCCTCCCCCCAAATCTCTCCCCCTTACTTCCTGCTCTCCTGCCTGCTCCACTCACTGGGCATCCCTCCCCCCTCCTCTCCACCTTTCCCCTTCCAGCCACATGAAAGGAAGCTGCTGTTTTCCCTCCCATCTAAACAATTCCTACCTCACTCCGTTGAGCGATCTGTTCTCTGAACCCTTGAAGGACCAGAGGGGCAGAAGAGAAGCGCCCTCCCTTTTATTTATATTTATTTATTTCAGTATTTATAGCCTGCTCTTCAGCCACAAAGGCTCGCAGAGTGGCTTATAAATTGTTAAGCAATAGCACCTACACATCTACACTGCTTTTATAGCGTGCCAGGGACTCTCCAAGTGGTTTCCAATGTGTTAGCTAATTGCTCCCACAAGCCGGGTACTCATTTTACCAACCTACAAAAGGATGGCAGGCTGAGTGAACCTTGGAGCCCTTGGGATCGAACTTGCAACGTTGTGACTGCAGTCTGGTTTTGGGGTCACCACAGCAGCTGTTACGAGTTTAGCCGACAGATTGGATGATGAGTTCAGGGTAGTAGGATAACAATTTATATCTATAAATGGGGGTCATTAAGAATTGATATAGGATCTTGGTGGGAGATTAAGGACATCCAAATGAAGATCATTTGTATGGATAGTATCCTCATAGCCAAGGGAGGTCAGAACTCAGAGCGGAGAAGGGAGGGAAACCACTTGACCTGGTTGCTTCATTTCACTTGTGCATATTGTTAGTTTTGCATAAAATGTTTCCTGGAACACACTGACAACTTATTTTACTACTCAGAGATACTTTCTTTTCCTTTTTAAAATTGCAGCAAAGTTACTACCTTTGGCATTCTCTTTCTTTGGCCCCTCTCTTGTGTGCTCTCCTTCCTCCCTGGATCTACCCCTTCCTTCCTTTAATCTGCATCCTTTGCAGGCACCTTAAAGAGGATCTCAAGCAAAGATTGTGGAGTGATTAAAGGAGGGCTTTTATGCCTTTTGTGATGTTCACAGAATTAAGCTATAGCAATCTTATGGGGCCAGTTGCTCCCTCAGCTTAACCTCCCTCACTGGGCTTTTGTGAAGGAGAAAAAAATGGGGGTAGAATCAGGATCCTGTGGGCCTTCCAGAATCCCTGCCTACATTCATGAGGGAGAGACTGTTTGCCCAGTGGGTTTATCACCACAAAAGGAGCTTTGGGTTCCCTCCTCCTCCTCCTCCTCCTCCTCTCTCCTGGCTTTGCCTTCTCAGGCTCTTTGCATTTTCAGTTTGCTTTTTCCTACCTCTTTGCATTTAGAAAACACCACCTCCCATTCCTCCCCTTGCCTCAGGCCTCACACACTTCTCCTCCCACAACTGTCCCTCAAGGCTTGGAGCCTGGCTCCTTCCTCTTCCCATCTGTCTCCTCCTCCCTGCAGCACCTCTTCCCTTCTCCCCCCCCAAAAAACTAGAGTTCTCCTCTCCACCCTGTTTTCCGGAAATATGGAAACGGAAGGGGGTCTCCTTCCCCCCCATCTCATTCCCTCAAAAAATCCTAACATTTTCCACCTGTCTGAAGCAAAAATTCCCTACTGTTATTCCCCTTTTTAAAATTGCATTCCCTGACATTCTGGCCTCCTATAATAGTTCCCAGCTCTCCATAGTCCCCCAAAGCACACACACACACCCCACTCACGTGGCCAGGAAAGATATTATTGTTCCCTATGAAGAGGAGGCCTCTCAGCTGGAGAAGCCTCGATGCTTTTTGGGAGGGAGCAAAGGGGGGTTTCCTTGCTTCCACCCCAATCTCTCTCTCTCTCTGGTTTTCCTTCGCAAACGATGATTCAGGAAGGACTCATCCTGCGCTTTCTGCAAGTGCGCTGATGACTAAAAAGGCCAATCTGAGATAAACAAGTCCAGTTGCAGAAAGCACAGTGGAAGGTCTCTTTGGGTGATGTTTCCGGGTTGTGATTCTTTCTGCGTTGTCGTTTCTCTTGTTCGGTGTGAATTCTCAAATAAGGCTACAGCATTGTGGATAGTGTGTCTCCATGCCTCCCAATGTGAGGCTGGGCAGACCATTGTTGGTGATCAATTTGGCTGAGCCTGAGATGTTGTTTCAGGGAGTCCTTGTATCGTTTTTTTTTTGGAGCGCCCCTCTATTGCTGACCCGTGGTGAGTTCACTGTAGAGTACTATTTTTGGGAGGCGATAGTCCTCCCATCCTAGAAATGTGCCCTGCCCAGCACAGCGGTGTTCTTAATATCATAGCCTCAACGCTGGTGATCCCTGATTGCTCAAGGACAGCAACATTCGTCACATAGTCAGTCCAGTGTATATTTAGGATTGTGCATATACAGTGCTGATGAAGCATTCGAGGAGTCATAAGTGTTGGCGATAGGTGACCCATGTTTCAGACCCGTAAAGGAGAACAGACAATACAATGGCTCTATACACACTGATTTTTGTGCTTCGCCTCAGGTGTTTATTACTCCAGACTCTAAAGCTCCCTCCCTATAGGAGACCCCCAGTTGCGACACCCAAAGGGGGGGGGCTTCCTTCTCTTACCTTCCCTCAAAGTAAAAAGTGAATTTGGGGTCCCTCCACCCCATTACCATCCTTCTCCAGACTCCTCCCCGAAATTCCTTCCCTTCCAGGCCAAGGAAATTCAGAAGATCTTCAAGCTCCCCCCAATCACTTTTCTCCTCCCACCTCGCCTCTGGAGCAGCAGAAAACAAACTTGCCCCATCCTCAGTATGACATCCCCTCAAATTTTCAAACATGGCTATCATGCCACCCCCTCAACCCTCTCCTCTCCAGACCAAACATGCCCAACTCCCCAAGCCAGTCCTCACAGGGCATGGCTTCCAGACCACCCACCATCCCGGTCACCCTGCTCTAGACAGGCTCCAGCTTCTCAACATCCCTCCTGAATTATCCAGAGATATAGCTGGGGAGGAGGCAGGGAGACCACCTTCCTGGGAGGCAAAAGGGGAGGGAGGTCACTTTCAAGCCCTCCCTCCCTCCATCCCGCAATGATGCAGAAGGGAGGACTTGCCTCTGCCCCACTGCCAGGGGGAGAGAATTCTGCAGGGGAAGGTTTGGGCCCCCTCCTCTCCTCTGAGTTAACTGAGTGGGACCTCCTTTGGTATTTTGAGCTGCCTCTGCCCCTCCCCACAAAGAGGGAGCTCTGCCAGGAGGAGAGAAGGGAGGGGAGCCCCAAAGCAAAGCTTAATTTTGGGGGGTGGGAACTTTGGCTTTAGATAACATCCCATCCCTATTCCTCCCCCCAGAGTCATGCCTGCCTCAGGCCTCTCACACCAACCTCACCCCCACAAAGCCCCCCCCCAGGGCTGCTCCAGAGCCAAGACCCCCCCCTCACCCAGCCAGGCTGTACTTCTTCCCCTGGAGACCCCCAAACCCCTCCACCTCTCAGCCCCAGGGAGACCCCCCAGAGGGAAAAGGAGGCCTCAAAGCAGCTGGAGGAGCCCCCAGGCCTTTCATTGGGAAGGGGAGGAGAAAGAAGGGGGCTTCCTTGCTTCCATCCCAAAGACCCCCCCCAAAAGGTTCCCTCCCTCCAGCCCTTCCCCCGCCATGACCCCCAAGGGGGGGTGTCTCTCCCTCCTCCTTCCTCCCCACAAAAGAAACCAATTTGGGGTCCCCACACCCCCCCCCTTACTATCTTCCTTCTGCCCGAGATTCCTTCCTTTCCCGCCAAGAAAATTCAGAAATATCCTCCCCCCCCGAAATGAGCAGAGATTGCGTCAGTCTTCCCCTCCCCCTCATTAGCATTTTCCCTGCCTCTCTAGGAAGGGGAGCTCGGTGTTCTTTGGAGGACTGAGGGCTAGAAGGGCTTCTGGCTTTGTGCAAAGTCACTGATTTGTCCCTAAAGGAGGATCCCAGGTAAGGAGGGGGTGGGTTGCTAAAGAAGGAGATGCCAATAGAAATCAGTCAATAAAGACCCACTGAAATAAATGAACTCTGCAAGCGGGCTCTCCCCACCTTCTTTGAAACCTGTTTCTCTAGCAGTAGCCTGGGGTGCCAGTCTGATTTTTACCCCCGCCCCCAAGATGGAAATTTTGCACCTGGCTTTAAATTGTTTTTAACGTTTAATGCTGTTTTTGCACTTGTTAAATTCTAAATGTTTTAATCAGCCCCCTGGCCTCTTCTTGCGCTTGGAAGAGAACTGGGCTGGGAAAGGGGGAGATGGGCGAAAGATTTGCAATCAAATAATGGAGGGGGTGTTCAATTTCCATGCATCAGGAACCCCCACCCCAGCAAACTAGGGGGGAAGGGGGTACTTTATTCACCCAACTCCCCTCCCCAAAAAACCACACACACCCTTTCAGCTACCCCATATGCCACTGCTTTCTCCCGCATTGGGATCTCCTGGACTTTTGGTGGGAAATGTCAGTTTTTGGTATTAAGAGAATGAGGTCCTTTGATGACGTCTGTGATCTCATGGACTGATGATCTCATGAAAATGTTGTGGGTTTTTGGTCTTAGAGGTTGAGGTCCTTTGATGACGTCTGTCCTGTGTCACAATAGAGGCAACCAGGGAAGGAGCTGGAGGGAGGGGGGAGTGAATGGAATGTTGAGAGTGAGAGGTGATTGGTGGAACGTTTGAAGGGATTTGCATAAGGCTGGTGATTGGCTGTTGGGCTGGAGATGGTGGAATGAAATGTGGCTTGAGTGAGTGAGTATGAGAGTTAATTAATTGTGATTAGGTATTTATACCCTGCTCTTCGGGCAGAAAGAGTCAGTCAGTCAGGTTTAGGAATGAAGGAGTGGGGTTTAAGAGTCTGAGCTAGCAAAGAGAAGAGTGTGAGGGGAAAATATTTGCTTAATTAGTTCTAAATTAGTAATTTGTTTTCTATGTTCAACTTTACTGATAAAGTATTGTTTTTGTGTATTATAGTTCTCTAGGAATGCTATATACAGTTGTCCCTCCATATTCACAGATTTGGCATCCATGGATTTAAGTATTCACTGCTTGAAAATATTCTTTAAAAAATAGTAATCCAAAAAGCAAACCTTGATGTTGCCATCTTATATAAGGGATACCATTTTCTTATGCCATTGCATATAATGGGACTTTGAGTATTCACGGATTTAAGTATTCTCGGCTTGAAAATATTCTTAAAAAATAATAATCCAAAAAGCAAACCTTGATTTTGCCATCTTATATAAGGGATACCATTTTGCTATGCCATTGCATATAATGGGACTTGAGTACCGGTACTCATGGATTTTGATATCCATGGGGGGTCCTGGAACCAAACCCCAGCAAATATGAAGGGACAACTATACTGTGTATGTCTATGTATATGTGTGTGTATATATGACTGGGTTCGGACATGGTATCTGTGATGGCACCAGAAAACAGAGAGAGTTGGTGTCCAGTGAGGGTGGAAGTTGCATCATATTCTACACAGGAACTTTGGGGCCATCTAGTAGACCCCCACCATTGGTAGCCAGAGCTGTGGGAGTGGAGGAGGTGGGGATAAGGGAAAGCCTTCACCCTTGGTGGTAGCAGTGAAATTTATGGAAGTCTTCACATGTGGTGGCAGTGGGGATATAGGCAGAACCGTCTAGATGATGGGGAAGCTGGTGGAATAAGGATCAGAAGCCTCATAGGCCTCTCTAGGAAGCACAGCTCTGTTCCTTTAGCCCTTAGGAGGACCGAGGGGCAGGAGGTGATTCTCTTTCTTTTCTGCAAATGTTTTTCACTAAAGCTGGTTCTCTATTCCCAGTTCCCATGTGCAACCTGGGGTGTTTAAATTTTTTTTGGGGGGGGGGAAGAGACATTCATACATTGTGTCTTTATTCATCTGACTGAGACTTAGCTGTGTTTTGAACTTTCAGGCAAATAAAGAACTGGAAATAAGGAACCAATTTCAGCTTGGTCAAATTTTGTGAGTATCCTAAAAAGTATAAATGTATCCATTGATAAGTGAAATGAGACGACTGTTGGGGACGTATTTATGTAAACAGGTAGTTCGCTCAAAATTTACCTGAGATTCCTGGACCTTAATGTTGACATTTAGAGCAAGTCTTGCAAGAAACAGCCACTGGTGAATTTAAAGTATTTCTCACTCTAAGACAGGAAGGAAGTTTGGATTTTGGCTCTGCTGCTGCTTTGCTTTTTCAGATTTTTTAACCATGGTTAGAGTAGTGGGAACAAAGAGGTGTACAGGGAGGTCCTCTCTCTGTGAAAAGGAACATCTCTAAGGAAAGACTATTTCTGACTGGGGAATGTTGCTTTTTCCTTCTTTCAGCATCTGGTCTCCTTTGAGAAGGTGGCTGTGTATTTCACCAGGGAAGGAGTGGGATCTCCCAGATCTGGTCCAGAGGGCTCTCTACAAGGAAGTCAGGATGGAGGATGAGGGAAACGTGGCCTCTCTGGGTAAGGATCCTTTTTGCTTCCTTTCCATTGACCCTGAAGAGTAGATTTCCTATGCATGGTCTTTGTCTGCACTGTAAGAGTGCCAGTGTAGAAATGGGCAGCTGTTCCATCCCTCCCACCCCACCTCAGGCATGCCTTCTGTGCCACGTTGTGCCAGACCTGAGCTTATACTGAGCTGTTTGGTTTTTTTTTTTTAATAATAATAATAATAGTGTTAGGGAGAAAAGTTCCAAGTGTTTAACTCCCTCATATTCTGGATTTCTGCATGTGAGAATCTTTATTTTTATTTATTTTGAGAGAAGAAAATCCATACATTGAGCCCCTCACCTCCAACCTCAAAGAGTGCAGGTGTGACAAAGGTGTATCTTCTTTTCTCCTGCTTGTAAAAAAACCAGGACAGGCTGGCTTGTTTCCTTAGCCTCTTGGCTCCCTCAGGCCCAGCTCCTTTCCTGCAGGGTCGTTTCATGTGTCCAGAGGGTTCTCTTCTCCCTCATAGGGCTCTTGGACAGAATACAAATAACCAGGATTCTCTAGAAGAGGTTGAGGTTGTCCATCTCTCATTGGCCTCCTGAGCCCCAATGTACCGGCATGTGTGGAGTTCTAACCTTATTGCTCCCACTATGATTTCTGTGTTGGACTCACTGAGGAAAGTGGCTACCAGTCATGTCCATGCTATCCTTCATCTACTTCCTGAAGGCTTTTGAAGTAGGAGAAGGCTCTTGCCCTTCCTCTCCTAGCGATGGGTGTGTAAGAATGGGTCTGATGTGCGCAAGTGCTTGGCAGATCCAGCTGAAGACAAGATGGCTCCCTTTCCATTCCATGAAGAAAGGCTGATCAGGCGGGAGGGGACTCTCCCTCTGAAATTGGGGGAGGTCCAGCATTGCTTTCTGTACTTCAGGGAAGCAGGCTAGAGATCTCTTTCTCCATCCTTGTTTTGGGTTGTGGTGTTTTCAAATGGGACACATCCTTTCACATGCCTGGAAGTATTACTCACCAGAAACATAATTGATTCCCAAAATAAAGAGCAGGGTCTGCTCTGGAATCCAGGTTGCATGTATGCTTTGTGGGAACATGATGAATATTTGGCTTCAGAGGTCGAAGAGAACAGTTCACACCCAGGAAGCCAGAGTATCTCTTTTTTCATTCTTTAGCTCTTACGTGCAAGGATAAATGCTGTCCGTAGTATTCTCCTTGCTGTGGGGGAAAACAAACATTTCTGTGCAATTCTTGAGAGAGAGAGTGGTATTTTGTAAAATCCCTGGATTCTGCATTGAAATATGTCTTCCCCATAACAAGGGTCTCTTTTCTGCACCACCCCCATCCTGAAAAGGGGGCAGTTCAGGGGAAGAGAAGGAGGGAAGGGAACAGTTGGAGGCTGAAGAAGAGGATGGCTTGAGGGACAGGCTTTCCAGCCCTTACTTTTCAGGGAGTGTGAGATCTTCCTTCTAGCTATGACACCTGGGGGGCTCTTCCCCCACCTTCTCCTCCCCATCTCTTCCCACCTCCACAAACACATGGGGGGTTGTCTTTCCCCACTCCCCCAAAACCTCCCCTTTAGGTCTTGGGCCTTTCTGCTCCTTCCTCTAGTGGAAACTCTCCCCCCCTCACCTTCCAGAAATGGCAGGGAATGCAGTTTAATTGAGGGGGGGGGAAGAGAAGGAGACAGGGCAAATTTCTTCCTGTTGAGTGACAGGAAATGTTGGGAATTGTGGAGGGGGAGAAGACCCCTTGGGCTTCTGTATTCCTGGAAAGGGGTGGAGGGAGCTCTAGATTTGGGAAGGGGGGAGAAGAGAAGAGGGTGCTGCAGGAAGGAGGCAAGAGGAAGAGCTCAGGCCCCAACCCTTTGGAGAATTGGGGAAGTGTGAGGGGCCATCATCTGGGGGAAGGAATGAGGGTGGGGTGTGATCTCAATGGAAAGACCACTCCCCTTCCCCATTTCGCCTTGCCTGGTCTCCATTCCTTCCCCTGCAGAGCTCCTTCATGAAGGATGGGGATTAATCTTCAGAGCCCTGGATGTTTTTCCTAGGCATCACTTACTACAAGGACACCTAATAACGTAGACCACAAAAGAAGCATTACAGGTTGAAACGTATTTTAAAATATATGTTTTTTTAAAAAAATTGGCTGAACAAGATACTGATAATGAGAGAAAATGATAAATTAACCCGAATATTGAACCAAGGCATGGTGGAGAAAACAGAAATAGAATGGCAACCAGTAATTACTCACTGTAGGCAAAGATGGAATACAGATAGAGACATTGAGATATAAGGTAGAAGAATATATAAGTATGGCTATATGAATATACATATAAATATATAAAGAAATAGGATACACAAGTTAAGTGATAGGTAAGGAAGGGAAGAGAAATATGGAACAAAAAGATAAACATAGAAAGGGATGAGAGGAGACTAACATAAACGAATGAATAGAAAAATTAGAAATAGAAAGACAACATTTTTTTGTATAGAAAGGAAGAAAAAAAATCATACAGAAATAACAAATCCTTTGAGTTAATTTTATGAGGGAAGTCATGTTTTTTTAATTTTAAAATAACCAAATTAAACTACGTATATGTAATGGACAAAGAAAGTAATGATAAAAATTTGTTTGTTTTCTGGTTTTTAAAAATTGGCAATGTATATGCAACAATAACAATAAAAAGTTATATATCGATAAATATATATATATGCTTTTTGAGTAACAAGTCTTGAAGAGAAACGACAACGCAGAAAAAATCACAACCCAAAAACATCACCCAAGGAGACCTTCTGCTGTGCTTTTTGCAACCAGACTTGTTTATTTCGGATTGGCCTTTTTAGTCATCAGCGCGCTTGCAGAAAGCGCGGGATGAGTCCTTCCTGAATCTTCGTTTGCGAAGAAAAGCCAGAGAGAAATTATAATCCACAAACTCAATCATCTTGGAAGGCTACAAGAGGATTTTCTTCCTCTTGAGTGACAGGAAATGCTGGGAATCGTGGAGGGATAGTAGACCCCCTGAGCCTCTGTATTCCTGGAAAAGTGGGGACAGAGGGAAATCACTTTTTTTTTTTTTTGTCGTGGGGAAAAAAGGCTGTTGTAGGGAGGAAAAAAAATGAGGAAGGGGTCTGTCATGTCTCTGGCTACTAGCCTAGATATATATTGATGTTGTATTAGATAGTCATGCCTAGGCCTTTACTTTAGCCAGAGTCTTGACATGAGCAGAGTGCATTATGGGGGGAGGTTGGCAGAGATGAGTCTGGGGGAACAGGAATGTGTTTTGGATAACTAGAGACAGGCCAAAGCTGTCAGCGTGGGAATGGTGTGGAGGAGATGGATGCCTGAATGTCAGCTCCCAATTAGCCAGGTGGTGGAAGGGGGTAACGGAAAGTGAGCCATTTACTCCGTGTGTGTGCATACTACAATGTCTTATGCATTTTTCTTCTCAACAAAATATTGCCACTGTGAGGAAAAAGTTTCTCCAGCACCCAGAAACATAGCTCTACCCCCACCCCAATTTTAGGGACTGTGGTACCTGGCAAAGTGTCTGTAAGTATAGATGAAAGGAGGGGGTTTTGAATCTGACCTCCCTCCCAATTTGCCTTCCAGGAAGATGGTCGCTCTCGCCCGCTCCCTCATCTCTGGGGACACCCAAGATCCAGGGCTGGGCTGTAGTTAGGCAAAGTGTGAACTTGTGTGTGTGTGGGGGAATATATATACACACACACTACATATTTACAAAAAGATGTCTCATCTGCTATTGCATATAAAATATAATCATTAAGAAATAACATATTGAACTGTAAGCAGGAGGTATAGAACATTTTTCTTTTGTAATTTTTCTTTCTTTCTCTGTGTTATCAAGCTTGCCATAACCAGGACAACTTGACTTCAGAGAGAAGTTGCTCAGGGAATGTGTAAAAATTTGAACTTTCAAGTTGAAACTCCAGGCCTCCAGTTATTCAGTGTGTGTGCGTGTGTGCGCCTTATGCATTTTCCTTCTCAACATTGTGAGGCAAAACTTTCTCCAGCACCCAGAAACATAGAAACTTAAAGATATTATTATGCTCTGTGAAAAGAGAATTAAGAGAAGCACCTAATGATTTGCTCCTAAGGTGTTCTCCTTTCTGAATCTTGAGAGCCCTAGATGTTTTTCCTATGCATCACTTATTACAAGGACACATGATAATGCAGATCAAAATGGAGACGTTACAAGTTGAAACATAGAATTTATAGAATTCATAGAATTATAGAGTTAGAAGAGACCACAAGGGCTATCTAGTCCAATCCCCTGACCTGCAGGAATACACAATCAAAGCCTCTGTGTAAAAGCTTCCAAAGAAGGAGACGCCACCACACTCCAAGACAGCACATTCCACTGCCGAACAGCTTTTACTGTCAGGAAGTTCTTCCTAATGTTTAGGTGGAATCTCTTTTCCTGTAGTTTGAGTCCATTGCTCTGTGTCCTAGTGCCAAAGCATCCCCTGCAGGTAGCCGTCCATCCTCTTTTTTAAAGTATCTGCTCTTTGAGTCTTATATCCATAAACTCAAACATCCTGGAAGGGTACTTACAGAAAACTCAGGCCCCACATGACTGATGAGCCCTAGGGACTGTGGTACCTGGCAAAGTGTAGGTAAATATAAAGGGTATGTTGGTGGGCTCTGAAGTCACTTCTTGCTAAAATATCACCAATGCTGTGAGTTCTTTCAAAGGAGATCAGAGACTGCTCCTTCTACCTGTGCATATCTTGTAAAATATAACAGTATGAATACCTGGGGGTGGATTCTCACAGCTTCTTCAGGGCTGGCAGTAGAGTGTCCTCACTGTTTCCTTCTTGAACACCCAGGGCATGAGGGGCTGCATGGGAATCAATAAGAGGAATTGACAGGAACAGTCCTCACAACAGCTCCCTAGAAAGTTGGTGTTCCAGGCTGTTTTACAGAATACAGATACTTGGTCCATCTGAAATTGTTATGGCTTGTTGTACCATTGCCATCTAACCTTGAACTATAGTGAATTTGGTAGGCAGAGGTATTTGGAAAGTTGGCCTTCTGGGCCATTTTCCAGAAAACAAATGTATTTCCTGGAGTGGGTGCTAGAAAATGGCTCCCATGGAATGTTTGTGGCTTGTGACATCACTCTCATCTAGTCACAATATCACAGAATTACAGCGTTGGAAGGGGCCTCATGGGCAATTGAGTCCAACCCCCTGCTCAGTGTAGAAACTCCAGCCAGAGCATCCCCTGCAGGTAGCTGTCCAGCCTCTTTTTGAAGATGTCCAGAGAAAGAGGCCCCACCACCGCTTTAGATAATTGGATAATTTTAGAGACCAGGACAATTTGTTAGATCCCTCCCAAAAACATCATCAGGTTACTGAATGCATCTGTGTCTGTGAAGGCATTGATGGTCCAAAAGTGCAGCCAGTAATATCTGGAAGACTGTGAAGTCAAGAAAATAAGAAAAACAGCATCATCCAAGAGAATCAAATTTGCCTGTTCCATCTTTCCCATCCCCTTGGAGACAAATAGCTTCCTAGATTTTGGGGCACAGGCAGTGTGGGAATTGTGTGGGGTGGAGACCTTTGGCTTACCCATCCCTCTGTTTCCAGGAATGTGGAGTGCAGGTGGTGAATTGGGGGAGACTGGTCAGAAGGAAGGAGACACACTCACCCTGGTACCAAAACTGAGAGAGAGCAAGAAAACCTCTTTCAGGTACCAGGAAGGCAGAGTTAAAATGGATCGTGGAGGGTGAACAGAGAAAGTGTCTTTAGCTCCACACCTCTTCCAAGGGTTAAAAGGACCAAGTTCAGCTTCTTAGAGAGGCAGGGAATACTTGGAGGAAGGAACAGAAAGAAGCAGGGGTGGTAACATGGGAGGGATGAGTTGCCCCCCACCCAATACAGTTGCCTCTCCATAGTCATGGGTTTCACTTTTGTGGATTTGACTGTGTGCAAGTTTCTAGTTGCTACTTAACTACCTTGAACTCCTCGCCCCACTCCTTCTGCCCCCCCTACTTTACAGCATCTCCTGCCAACCATGCCAGGCCCTCACTCCATTGCCCATCTTCCCACCACAAGCCTCAGCCAGATTTTCAAAGCCTCTCCACCTCCCTAGGACACTGAATCCGATTTTAGCTGCAGCAGGACTCACGGTACGCACCCCTTTGCCATCTGGGTGGCGCAGAGAGGATGAAGGCTGGGAGACCTTCATGATCTCTCCCAACTTCATGATTCTCTGATTCTGCGATTATGCATCAGAAAACTGGCAGCTGGGACTTATCCTTTCCATTCAAGGCTCAGGGCTTAGCGGCTTTATAAATTCGGACACTCTGTATCATACACCTGGCTGTATTTGCACAAAACAGCATTGGTTAGTCTATCTCTTACCACCTTGAACCCTGATGCTTGTTTCTCTTCTTTACTAATGAATGTCCTCTGTGACATGCTGTTAACATGGAATCGTAGCGCTATAGTGGCATAGTGTGAATGGGCCTTAGGAGCCCACCAGCTGAATTGGGAATGACCCCCAATGTGGGGTTTTAAAGGACTGGAGGGGTGAAAGATAGTGAAGGTGCCTTCAGAGGTATAAATCTCTATTTACACATGATGGTGTAAAGGAGGGATGGGCACAGTGCAGGCCATGGGCTACATGTGGCCCACCAGGAGTATTTTTGTGGCTCTCTGGAAGCCCCCCCACTAGAGGTCAAGAAAAAACTTATTAAAAAACAGAAGTACTGTACATTGAAAATGACTTCCAGACACCTTTTTAAAAAGGCCTTTCATGGGCCTAAAATGATCCAAGGGGCCCTTAAAACATGACAGAAATTTAGTGGAAAATAGCTCCCAGTTACACACACACACACACACACACACACACACACACACAGACTGCTCTTCCTCCCCTGCATCCCCCGAGAGACCCCTCCTGACGAGTTGGCAGCCTCCTCCCTGACACCCTTCTCAGCATCTCTAGGCCTCAGCAGACTTTGAAGAGAGAGTCAGGATTTGTCTTGTGGGGGATTCAGAAGAGGGAAATAAATCTGAGATTGAAAACACAGTGAGATTGTGAATCTCAAACTGGCTTTGAGAAGATGAGTTTTGTGGTGGAAAAAAGCCATTTTGCAAAAGGAAAACAAGCTTTCTCTGTAAAGGTAGGGAGGAGCTCCTAGAGGGACACAGAGATTTAACTCCCCCTCCCTTTTTAATCTTCACAACAGCCCAGTGAAGTAGATAGGCTGCTGCTCAAAATCACTTCAACGTCATTTTGTGAGCATCCACAATGCAGAAATGCCCCTGTGAATAAATGGACAAGTCCCTTCTCTCTGCCCTGCAGGATTCTGTTCTGAACATCTGGGAAAAGGCAGGGAAGAGATCTGTAATTTGGGATTTTATTAACATTTCCCTGGCAGGGAAAATGAGAGGGGTTCACTAGACTGATCTGGGATTAGGAATGCTTGTGATTAACTATTTATCACAATTTGGTGATTCAATGTAACATGTAATGAAGAGAACAGCAGTCAGTGAAGGAAAAATAATTCTTCACTGTAAAGAGTTTTCTCCTGCCTCTCTCCTTCTTTCTATTCTCCCCTGTCCTTCCTAGAGTAGACTCATTGAAATCAATGAGACAACATAGTCATGCTTGATTTGAGTTCCACTGTTTTCAGTGGATGTGACAGAATCAAGATCCAACCTTTAGGCTACAATCCTCGACACATTTTACTGAGAGTCAGTCCACAGGAACCATCTGAGAGACATCCCATAATTAGTGAAAAATAATTCCTGCCTGTAATAAAGAAAAAAGCATTTTTATTAAGTAAACAATATAAGCATAAATTAAAATAGAACAAAATTTAACCAATTAATTATTGCTTTAAGTATTTTTCCTCCTTAATAGAATCTCTGATATATTTCTACTCTTTACAGTTTTCTTACAGAATCTTTTATTCTTTATGGCCTCCTATAGTCCCACCTACTAAACAGGGTTGTCTTCCTTTTTCTTTCTTTTGTACTTGAGTAAAACATATTTTCCTTTTAACATGTTTTTTCTGACTCTCCATTTTTTCCAAAAAAGAAAACCTGTTTTTTGTGCTGATCCATTTTCCCCATCTTTCATTATTATAGTGTTTAACATTCTTTGTGTGTATTTCACTATTGTTATTTTTTTCTTTTCTTTATATCCTATCTCTTGATATTCATTTAAAATTAATTCTTTATTTAAATCCTATCCCCACCCCCAGGATCTGGTAACTGGGAGCCGATCATTCTCCACTTTATCTGAATTCTTAATATTTATCAGGTGAGTTAATTTGTCCATCTCTCTCATATCATTTAATTTCACTAACCAGGCCTTGATCATTGAGTTTCTTTTAGTTTCCATTTTTGTGCTAATACAAGTCTTGCTGCCATTACTATATATAAAAATATTTTCCAGTATGTCTTTTCAATTTCTTTGTCTAGTATGTTCATCATATTTACTAATAGATAACATTCTGGTTTCATGGGATACTTGATTTGTAACATCTCTTTTATTATGATGTGAATTTTTGACAAATTTGTTTATTATTGGGCAGTTCTGCCACATATGAATTAGGCATATATGCCCACTGCTTCTTCACACTTCTAGCATTTGTTATTTCCTGTATGGTAATTTTTTTTTTTCAGTTTTAGCTAGATTGTAGTACCACCTGTGTACTGAATTTTAAGATGGTTCTCTTTAAGATCTAGGGATGCAGCAAATCTATTTGTCTTCTTCCAAGCATTTCTCCAGCTCTCCAGTTCAACTGAATGGTTAACATCCTGCACCCATTTTTACCATTTTTTTAAACTTGGTCTTCTTCTAAATCTTTTGTTGATAGCAATTTGTAGATTTTGGTTATTTTCTTTTCATCTTTGCTCCACAATATTGTATCCAGAACATTTTCTTTATCTTCAAAGCCTATTTTCTCATTGTCTTCTTTGAATCTACAGTACTGCCCTGCCATCCACTGATTCGCCATCCGCTGATTTGATTATCCGCGGTTGGTGTCAGTGGTGGGGGGCGGGAGGAGATGGCTCTGGTGGGGCTTGTAGAGGCAGCAGTGGAGGCCTGAGAAGCCTCCGCAGCATGATAGCAGCCACGTGGGAGAAGGGAAGGAGGAACCAGAGGCGGAGCGTGCACCGCCTGCCCAGAGCAAGCAAGTGAGCAAGCGAGTAAGCCAGCAAGGGAGACAGGTAGCCACAGCCATGTGGTGGAGCCTGGTGGGGGCAGGTAAGAACAATGGGGGTGGGGGTGTCTCCTCCTCCTCCTCCTCCCTACCCCTGTTGTTTTTACCTGCCACTGCCACGCTCTGAGTGGCTGCGGCTACCTGTTTTTCTCCCTCACTGGTTGGCAGGCTGGCTTGCACTCTTTCCCAAGACTGGTTGCCCACCACTGCCTTGTGAGATGGTTTGCAGCGTGAAGTGGTGACCGGGTGGGTATGTGACCTTGTACGAGGTGGTGGCGGGTGACCAGGCAAGGGAAGGAGGGAGGCGGCAGGCTTGTGGGGTGGTTTGCGAAATGGAGCGACAACTGGGCGGGTAGGTGACCTTGTATGGAGTTTGCGGCAGCGGCGGGCAACCAGGGAAAGGAAGGAGGGAGGAGACGGTCTTGGGGGGGGGTTGGGGTGGAGGGTTCTGCGCCCCCAGATGGTGTTTGCTATTATCCATGATTTTTGCCATCCACAGTGGGGCCCAGAACCAATCCCCCATGAATGGCGGGGTCCTTCTGTATTTTTAAATTGGAGATATGTATACCAATTCAATTTTAAACTGTCTTTCTCCTTTTCTTCAGTTGACTTCATTCTGAATTCACCTTATTCATTTTTTTGTAGTATCTCTTTGTATCTCAACTATTTTTCAGTTGTTTTCCATCAAGCTGAGAATGTTTCCTGCAGTGAGATCCATAGCGGTTTTTTACTGTAAAATTATTTTTGTATTTTGACCAAATTTGGTCATGTTTTGAAGAGACCCATTAAAATCAAAGAGAACATCATCATTCTTGGAACCTTTCTCTGAACTTGCTCCAACTTGTCCATATAATTTCTAAAATGAAGTGCCCAGAACCGAGTGTAGTACTCCAGATGAGGCCTGACCAAGGAAGAATAGAGTGGGACTATTACTTCCTTGATTTAAAACAATGTTTATCTTAATACAGGCTAAAACATTTGCCTTCTTTGCTGCAGAGTCACACTGCTGGCTCATGTTTGACTTATGATCCACAGTAACCCCAAAGTCCTTTTTTTATGTGCTGCTGCTAAGCCAAGTGTCTTCCGTCCTGTACCTGTGCACACCTATACCTATTTTTGTAGCCTAAATATACTATTTTGCATTTGTCTGTCTGCATTTGTTCCACTTCTGCTTACATACTTCTGAGATATTGTTTTTGAAAGAACACAGTCTATCAGGGACACTTTGCTACATGCTGTGCTGTCAATATCTCCAGTGTGGCTTGTTTTAGAAACATTTCACAGGGACCACACTGCAGCACTAAAGGGGAGCAGGAACCATTCATTCTGACTGGGGAGAGATTAAAAGGATTCACGTGAGGCAATGAAGAATTTTTCTCCCATGACTGATCACAGGGTGGTCTGTCCATATTGGTGGCCACTTAGGATCTGAGAAGACTGATGTTTCATTGTTTACTCTAATGCTGTTAATGGAGGCTTCCATACCTCAGAAGTGTGATATCAGTATGAAGGAAATACAGTCATCCCTTCACATTCGCGGGGGTTAGGTTCCCCAGATCCCCGCGAATATGAAAAATCCGCAAATAAAAATTGCCCTCCCCCTCCCCCGCCAAAGCGACAATAGGGCCTCCGGAGGCCCTATAGTCACTTTCCCCTGCCTCCCCCTCCCTCCCCAGGCCTTCATGAGGCCTCAGAGCATCTCCGGAGGCCCCATGATCGCCTCCCCAGCCCTTCCCCAGGCCTTCACGGGGCCTCCGGAGTGTCTCCGGGGGCCCCGTGAAGGCCTCCCCAGCCCTCCCCACCCCTTCCCCAGGCCTTCGCGGGGCCTCCGGAGGGTCTCCGAAGGCACCGCGGAGGCCTTCCCAGCCTTCCCCCTCCCTCCCAAAGCCTTCGCGGGGCCTCTGGAGGGTCTCTGAAGGCCCCGCAGAGGCCTTCCCATCCTTCCCCCCTCCCTCCCAAGGCCATCGTGGGGTCTCGCAAGGCCCCGCGGAGGGCTCCCCGGCCCTCCAACTTCCCTCCCAAGGCAGGCCTCCCCGGCCCTCCCCCCTCCCTCCCAAGGCCTTCGCGGGGCCCCGCAGAGGCCTCCCCGGTCCTCCCCAAGGCCTTCGCGGGGCCTCCGGAGGCCCCGTGGAGGCCTCCCCGGCCCTCCCCACTCCCTCCCAGGGCTTTCACGGGGCCTCCGGAGGCCCCGTGTCGCAGTTTTTGGGGGGTGGGGGGCCCTCCCCAAACGGCAAATAATCAAAACCGCGAATGTCAAGTTCGCGAATGTGGAGGGGCAACTTTATAGAAATGGTTTTTATAACCTTTGCTACGTATGATACAATGGTAGCCGTATTTCAAGATGTCTTCTTTTACAAAGGTTAGATCACACTGTAGTGCAAAATATTACAAGCAGGAATATTCCCTTTCTGTTTGGCCAGGGATTCTTTTTAATTGGGGAGGGGTTAAACAAATTTTCACCAGGCAATGAGCTCTTCTTGGTTAGGCCAGTCTTCTCCCCCTCTTCTCTTTGCTTTGCTACAGCTCTGGGTTATTGGTCTTGATGCCTGATGAGAGCTTTCTGTGTTCAGCTCCTAATGAGATCTTCCTCTTCTTCCTCAAGTAGGTACCTTCTCAACAAATCTTTCCAAGAAAACTGGTGATAGCTTTGCCCCAGGGCTGCCATAGGCCCAAAATAAATTGAAAGCACACAGCAGCAGCAACAACAACAAGGTAATAAGTAGAAGAAAGACTTTTAGGAGCTGTACACCTATGGAATCATGGGGAAAACCTAAGATTCTACTGTAAAAAAGAGGGGTTTGGAAAAGAGACAGCAGAGGTTAAACAATATAATAATCAAAAGACTGGAAAGAAACAAACCTCTGCTGTTGAAGGAGTTAATTTTTGTGAACGTCTGACATATTCAAATAATAAAAGTAAAAGAATGGAATATCTTGTACATTCAGATCCCCAAACCCACACAGGAGAGAAACCATATAAATGCATGGAATGTGGAAAGAGCTTTGCTAGGAGTGATAATCTGCGTTCCCATCAAAGAATTCACACAGGGGTGAAACCATATAAATGCATGGAATGTGGAAAGAGCTTCAATCAGAGTGGAGTTCTGCGTTCCCATCAAAGGACCCACACAGGGGAGAAGCCGTATAAATGCATGGAATGTGGAAAGAGCTTCCATCGGAGTGGAGATCTGCGTTCCCATCAAAGGACCCACACAGGCGAGAAGCCATATAAATGCATGGAATGTGGAAAGAGCTTCAGTCAGAGTGGACATCTACATTTACATCAGAGGAGCCACAAAGGTGAAAAGCCACATAAATGCATGGAATGTGGAAAGAACTTCAGTCAGAGTGGAAATCTGCATTCTCATCAAAGGACCCACACAGGGGAAAAGCCATATAAATGCATGGAATGTGGAAAGAGCTTCAATGAGAGTGGAGCTCTTCGTTCCCATCAAAGAACTCACACAGGTGAGAAACCATATAAATGCATGGAATGTGGAAAGAGTTTCAGTCTGAGTGGAGATCTGCGTTCTCATCAAAGGACCCACACAGGCGAGAAACCATACAAATGCATGGAATGTGGAAAGAGCTTCAGTAAGAGTGGAGTTCTGCGTTCTCATCAAAGGACCCACACAGGGGAGAAGCCCTATAAATGTATGGAGTGTGGAAAGAGCTTCAGTGAGAGTGGACATCTGCGTTCCCATCAAAGGATCCACAAAGGGGAGAAGCCCTATAAATGCATGAAATGTGGAAAGAGCTTCAATGAGAGTGGAGCACTGCGTTCCCACGAAAGGACACACACAGGAGAGAAGCCATATAAATGCATGGAGTGTGGAAAGAGCTTCAGTCGGAGTGGAGCACTTCGTTCCCATTTAAGGACCCACACAGGGGAGAAGGTCTATAAATGTATGGAATGTGGAAAGGGCTTCTCTCGTCGTGACACTTTACATTTACATTACAGAACTCACACAGGGGAGAAGCCGTATAAATGCATGGAATGTGGAAGGTGCTTCAGTCAGAGTCAACATCTGCATTCCCATGCAAGAACTCACATTGTTATGCTCTACCTGTCAGAGGATAGTGAGGAGGAACCTGAAAGCTTTGATAGCATACATTGCATAGAGCAGAGTGACCAACAGCCACCACACAGTGAGGAACAGAGTGTGCAACAGCTAGAAGCCTCCAAGGAACAGAGTGCCCAACTGCTAGAAGCCTCTGAGGGACAGAGTGTCCAGCAGTCTCACTCATCTGAACAACAGAATATTCTACAGCCACAAATCCATGAGGACCAGGATATTGTCATGCCATGTGAACCTAATGAACGTATGAAGACTGAGGAGGAGGACATAGCAGAGGAGGGCCCTAGGGACTGTGGCACAAGTTTATCTACACCTGTGCCAGCAGGGAACTCTGCCAACATAGAGTCCCAAGCAGAGGGAGTGCCTGATCCTAGGGGGTTGGCCCCAGTCCCACCAGCAAGCCCTGCCAACTCAGATAAGGACAAGGAAGAAATGGACTTACCCATAGCATCCTTCAGCCAACAGAGATCCCAAAAGGAAGCTCCAAGCAGTTCAGTGAGAAAAGCCTTTGACTTTAGATTGCTGAGACATTATGTGAAACACCGGCTCATTAAGAAGCACCTGGGATAGCCCTGATTGCTATATGGAACCTTTGTCAGAGATCAATTGATCATCCTACCGAAAGCTTCATGTTGGTTATCTTTGATTCCATGTTCCGGCTGCCTTGATTCCTGTTTAGACCTTGGACTGATTCTGACTCCGCTGTTGCCTGATCCTGTTGACATATGGACTTGCTTCTGGACCTATGCTGACTTCTTTTATCCTCTGACTTTTTGGACTGTATACTGAACTATTCTTTGTGTCTCCCTGTTTGCTTCTGCTGACTCTTATCAGGACTTTGTTTCAACTGCTTTGCTGTTTTTAAATGTTGACCACTTCCCCAGACATTGTTTTATCAACCTCTAAGCTGTTTGTTGGTACTTTTGCTGGCAAGTGGCTGCTTTCCCAGACACAGATATACCCAGTTTTACTCAGCGCTGGAATGAAAAGGAATCTCTCACATGCTCACAGAGATTACAGTTGTCCCTCCATATCCACGGATTTGGTATCCACAGATTTAAGTATTTACAGCTTGAAAATGTTCTTAAAAATTATAATCCAAAAAGCAAACCTTGATTTTGCCATCTTATATAAGGGACACCATTTTGCTATGCCATTGCATAATGGGACTTGAGTATTTATGGATTTTTGGTATCCACAGGGGATCCTGCAACCATACCCCAGCGATTATGAAGGATCAACTGTGTATAGGAAGCACAACTAATCAGGAACCATCTGCAACATTCAGCTGGACCCTAAATAAGCAGCACCTCCTTCGGAAAAGCATGTCTGACAACCAGTCTGTTTGGGTGAAAGCCATGCTGGATCATGCCCCTTGTACTCCATGATTGAATGATAGCTATCTCAGACCTTGCCTTTACCTTGTAACATCACCTTTGGATTAGTCCTTTGGATTGTTTCCCTGGTTTGCTGTTTCTTTGTTTATGACCCTGTACTGGACTGCATTTGCCCTAAGTGCTGGTAAGCTAAATAGACTTGGCTACTCCCTTTGAACTGTGAAGCTGATTTATTGTGTCTCTGCAGCCTGCCCTGAGTAATACAGGACACACACAGGGGAGAAACCATAGAAATGTATGGAATGTGGAAAGAGTTTCAGTGATGGTGGAGCATGAGCTAAATATCAAAGAACCCACAGAAGGAACATGCCATATAAATGCATAGAATGTGGAAAGAGCTTCAGTTGGAGTGGACATCTGTTTTCCCATCAGAGGACCCACACAGGGGAGAAGACATGTAAATGTAAGGAATGTGGAAAGAGTTTTAGTGATGGAAGAATATTGACTAAACATCAATTAACTAATTCAGAGTGTTGCATTGATAGTAATATAATTATATATATATATGTATCTATAATATATATTATATAAATATATTAATATATTATATATATAATGTTTTTCAGGATAGAGATTTAGGGGTTGCCTAAATGGTAAAAATACTCTTCATAGAATTCGAGCAGAATATGATTTGTCTTAATGGGATCCCACATTGTTTCACTGTATTCGGAAAGAGGGGTGCCAAATGCACCGTAAACTGTGCATTTTTAAAAAAAGCTCTGTAGAGAATGTACAATGTTGCTCATTGGGACAAGTGATTTGATTGATTTGCTTTCCCGTATGACCAAAACCTGAAAGCTGATTGGCCAGATGAGCATGGGCAAGCATGTTGGATTTTTGCCTTAGTGAGTGAGTGCTAAGGTGAAAAAAATTGGTGTTTTTGTGCTTTTCTGTAAAATAAAAAAATCACTATCACACCTTGGAGATTTTTTTAAAAAGATTGGTGGCAGCAAATTGAGGTAAGTGCAAAAACATGAGTAAATACCTCAAGACCACCATCCTGACTATTGGACATGCAACATTTATGGGGGCCAAAGCAGCATTAAGACAAGTTGTAGCTGCTGCAAATTGCCATTACTGTGAGTCACTCCAGGGTTTTTTTGCCTTGTATAGAAGGGACCTTAGAAGCTTAATTTCTCCTCAACTTCATGTCATATTTGCTGCTTCTGGGGAAGCCAGAATGCTATGCCAGTTGTCAATATGATTCCTCCCAACAGAACTGTGCAATTTCTTTCCTTACAAGTTCTAAAGCAACAAAATGTTTACATGAAGAATTTCAGAAGAAGAAAATCTCTTTTAAAATATGCTTTATATCTTAAATAAAATATTACTTGACTTTTAAAAAATGGCTGTATTCATTAGGTTGAGTCAGAATAGTATCCCGATGTCTGTCTGTGCCATATTTTCTACAATGGGTCATGAGGAACAGATTGATCTGAAATTGGCTGTCCTGTGAGAGACTAGCTGCAGCATCTTCAAGGGGTGGTTTTGTAAAATATCTTGCAGATAGAAGTTTGGTAATTGGTTCCTTGACCTGCAGTGCTTTTGCATGTTTAGTCTGGTCTCCCCACCCTGTAGCCAATGCTGGGCTTAAGCTTTCTCAAGGTCTTCTTTAACCTGGGCTCTGTCTATTGAGGTATTAGCTGCCTCTCCCACTTTGATGTCATCTGTAAATTTGTTAAGCATCCCCTCTGTTTCTTTGTCCAATCTTTTTATTAAGATGTTGAACAATGCTGGAGCCAGCCAGCAAAAATGTCATGGGGGACCTTGCTGAAGCCATCATGAAATTGTGGTGTGCTGCACCCACAGCATTTCCCTCATCTGCAAAGCTTGAAAGTCATGAAGAAGGAATTAGTATTTGTTTGGCATGGCTTGCTTTTGAGAAAAGCCTACTGTCTTTTATTATGTGGTCTTAACAAAGTAATATTTTTTCATCAATGTCAAGCTGATGAGGCAGGAATTGCTCTGGTCCTGTTCAGTTCCATCAAAGTAGCTGCCATTCCCTTGGCATTTCTTTAGCTGTCTTGGGCTGCAACTCCCTTTCTGTACTGTATGCTACATACATACTATGTGCACCCAACAGTAAAAATAAAAAATGGTACCTCCACATGCCCTTTAGGGGGTGTGGGGGTCATTTTGCCATATTTTAAGCCTCCAGGGTCTGTATATGCAGTTACATTTGCAGATCATAAAGACTGCAGCCTTCTTTTCTAAATGTCCATAGACTAGCTGTTTTAGAATCTTTCTAACAGATGAGAAACAAAGGCTCTGAGAGTACATTGCAGGTTCCATTTATATGTAAGGGCTGTTCAACAGTGGAACAGATTGCCTTGTAGGATGGTGGATGCCCTATCTTCGGAGGTCTTCAAACAGGTTGGATGGGCATCTTTCAGGAGTTCTGTAGTTGTGTATTCCTGCATGGCAGGGGGTAGGACTAGATGGCTTTGGGATCCCTTCCAGCTCTAAGTCCCCTTGGAGGCGGTTCCTCTGACTCCATAGACTGCAATTCATTAAAAGTAGCTTACATATTTCTTCACCACCTCTGCCTCGCTTGTGCTTCATCCCCCCACAGCCTGATATATTCCAGTCATCACTGGATGATCCCTGTTTTCCTTTCCAGAGAAGACAGTTTTGTGGTTGGGCAGTTCCACTTTTTCTCTGTCCTCCATTCCATTTCACTGTCTCCCATTCTTCCAGGAGAGGCTACTCTGTTCCAGCCAGAAGCCCTTTCTCTTCCCTGGAGGTGCCCAGTGGGGATGGGACGGACCTCCCTTGGAGTGGTACCTTCTCTGCCAGACAATCTCCTTCCTGTCCTCAGGGAGCTCAGACGCCAGGAGAACATGCTGGAGGTGCAGCAGGGGGATGCCTCCTTGCAGGGTGGGAGGCAGGGTGGTCTAGTGGGGATACCAGTGCTAATTTTGTGGGCTGGAGGAGGAGGAAAAGAGATTCCTTGGCGTTTCCTAGATGTCCCAAAAAGGAGATGTAACTTCCTGGGCAAGAGTCCCATCACTTTCCACAGACAAAGAATAGGAGGGAGAAAGGAGGGAAAGAAGGAAGGAGGCTCCCCCACCTCCCCCTTCCTCCCATTCCTGCTTTGTGCATGTTTATCCCTGCTTAGAGTAGACCCATTGCAACCACTGAGACAGTGTAATCACTACCTGTAGCAGAGTCCATTAGGATATAAAGCATGTCTCCCTAACCACACCTAGCAATTGATAAAGATTGTTCATGAGTAATACAAATGAATAGACAGTGGGGGAGGGTCAATTGTTAAAGCCATACTCTGAAAGTGTAGTGCCGTATATGCTTTTCTTAATGGAGGCAATGTAAGATAAAAAAATCTCTCAATTCCAAAATATGCTTTAAACAATGGGTACCATAATAGAATGCAGTTTGAGAAAGCATATATAAATCTCCCCACTTAGAAGCGAGATAAATTTTCCCCTTGACCAGTTGTTTGATTTTGTTAAAAGGATAAGTCTGTAAGGCCTCTGGATTGATTCCAAAAGATAGGACCATTGCCTAAACTGACTTTGCCCACACACTTTGATCAGAAGATAGTGATTGTTCTATAAAATATTTTTTGGGGACTTGAGACTCACTCATTCCAGCCAGCTTTATCCCTGAACTTTCTGAACTTGGGATAAGGTAGAGACCAGTTTTCCTGATTAATCCAACTTGAAGGAGTCTATCTACCGTATATTCTGGCGTATAAGATGACTGGGCGTATAAGATGACTCCCCCCAAAATTTTTAAATTAAAATATTGGGATATACTCGCTATATAAGACTACCCCCACCACCCCCTCTCCTTGAAGCCTCATCTTGGACTCGGGAAGGACGGGAGCTGGGAGGGGTGGGGGTGGCTGGGTGGGGGGGTAGCTTCCTAGCCAGCTCCAGTCCTTCCTGTCAAGGGATGATAGGCCACTCAATCCCCAGCAGAAGCCCAAAGAGCCTGTCTCAGTAGACTCAGTAGCAACCTGCTCCCAAGAATACTCACACACAGAGTGTTTAACGTCCAAATAAGCAGGAGGCACTTTTATCTTCAAACTCAGTTGCAATATGTACAAGTATTTACAATCCAAGGAGAAACTGCTTCACCAAGCCTGAGCACTCACAGGAAGAAGAGTGAGCTCTGCTCTGAGCCCTCCCATATACACAGTCACAGGGCATTGGCTTACTCAATCTCATGATTTTACACACCAATAAGAACTCTCCTTCTGTAGCTAAGGAAGATTAGGCAGTTCATAGTGTCAGCCATTATGACTTAGCATGACTCTGCAGTTTGTTTGGACATTTTAAAATGGAGTTCTAACTCCTGACTATCCCCTCCAAAATGGTCAAGCTACTGCACAGGACAGATGTTATCACAGCATAACATCATTAACATACATTGTTGGATATCAATTGTCTGTCAGATGACCTTCCCTTTTGATACCTTTCATTTTACACACTAGTGACAAGGCCCAGCCTCTTTGCCATCTCTTGGCTTCCTGCTGGAAGGGCTTTTGTGAGCAGGTCTGCAACATTGTCCTCAGATGGATAGTACTTCAGACACAAAACACTTTCTTGTATTAACTGCCTCACATTTTGGTAGCGTACCACAATGTACTTCGCTATGCAGACTTGTGAGTCCTCATGCACCTCAACAGGCATTTGGCACGGCTCACCAAGGTCTGCAAGCATCTGCCTTACCCATTGTACCTCACTTGCCATCTCAGACAAGGCTGCAAATTCAGCTTCAGTGGTACTAATGGCTACACAGTTCTGCTTTCTTGATCTCCACATTATGGGGCTCTCTGCATACCTGACCACCAACTTGGTCACTGACTTCCTGTCTGAAGTCTCAGCAGCAGAAGAGCTGTCCACATAGCACTCCAGGGTCACCTGACTTCCTGTCAGCTTCAAATGCATGTCCCTAGCCCCCTTGAGAAATCTAACTACAGTCGTCCCTTCACATTCGTGGGGGTTCCGTTCCACGGACCACCGCGAATGTGAAAAATCCGCGAATAACGACTGCCCTCCCCCACCATAGCGACCATGGGGCCTCCAGAGGCCCCATAGTCGCTTTCTCCAGCCTCCCCACTCCCTTCCTAGGCCTTCCCGGGGCCTCTGGAGACCCTCCCGAGGCCCTGTGGATGCCTCCCCAGCCCTCCCCCCTCCCGCCCAAGCCCTCAACGGGGCCTCCGGAGAGTCACCGGAGACCCCGCGGAGGCCTCTCACGGCCCTCCCCTCTCCCTCCCAGGCCTTCATGGGGCCTCCGGAGCGTCTCCAGAGGCCCCATGGAGGCCTCCACAGCCCTCCCCCAGGCCTTCATGGGGCCTCCGGAGCGTCTCCGGAGGCCCCATGGAGGCCTCTCCCGGCCTCCCCCCTCCCTCCCCGGGCCTTCGTGGGGCCTAGCAAGGCGCCGCGGAGGCCTCTCCCAGCCTCCCCCTCCCTCCCCGGGCCTTCGTGGGGCCTAGCAAGGCCCCACGGAGGCCGCTCCCGGCCCTCCCCCCTCCCTCCCGGGCCTTCATGGGGCCTCCGGAGCGTCTCCGGAGGCCCCATGGAGGCCTCTCCCAGCCTCCCCCCTCCCTCCCCGGGCCTTCGTGGGGCCTAGCAAGGCCCCGCGGAGGCCTCTCCCGGCCTCCCCCCTCCCTCCCCGGGCCTTCGTGGGGCCTAGCAAGGCCCCGCGGAGGCCTCTCCTGGCCTCCCCCCTCCCTCCCCGGGCCTTCGTGGGGCCTAGCAAGGCCCCGCGGAGGCCCCTCCCAACCTCCCCCCTCCCTCCCCGGGCCTTCGTGGGGCCTAGCAAGGCCCCGCGGAGGCCTCTCCCGGCCTCCCCCCTCCCTCCCCGGGCCTTCGTGGGGCCTACCAAGGCCCCGCGGAGGTCTCTCCGGGCCCTCCCCCCTTCCTCCCCAGGCCTTCGTGGGGCCTAGCAAGGCCCCGCGGAGGCCTCTCCCAGCTTCCCCCCTCCCTCCACGGGCCTTCGTGGGGCCTAGCAAGGCCCCACGGAGGCCGCTCCAGGCCCTCCCCCCTCCCTCCCGGGCCTTCGTGGGGCCTCCGGAGCGTCTCCGGAGGCCCCATGGAGGCCTCCCCGGCCCTCCCCACCCCCTCCCCGGGCCTTCATGGGGCCTCCGGAGCGTCTCCTGAGGCCCCATGGAGGCCTCCCCCGGCCCTCCCCGCTCCCTCCCAGGCCTGCATGGGGCCTCCGGAGCGTCTCCGGAGGCCCCATGGAGGCCTCCCCAGCCTCCCCCCTCCCTCCCCGGGCCTTCGTGGGGCCTCCGGAGCATCTCCACGTAGATAACTAGCATGACAGCACTATCACCTGCCCCCTTGGTGTACACACAGGCATTGGCGACGCTCCTTGTGTAACCTTGTGACACCAAAACTTGGTGTATGCACTTGCTCCAGCAACGTTTGCTTTGTTTCAAGCCGTAGAGTGCTTTGTGCAACAAGTACACCTTGATCTCACCTGCACTGTCATACCCTGGGGCCTGTTCCATGAACACTGTCTCTTCAAGATCAGCATTCAGGTATGCTGTTTCAAAGTCAAAGTGTTGCACAACCATCTGCCTCTTGGCTATTACAGCTAACACTAACCTAAGACTTTCTTGCTTTGCTGTGGGCGAAAAGGTTTTGTCAAAATTGGTGTAGTGCTCCTGTGAAAAGCCTTTTGCAACTAAGCATGCCTTACATTTTTTTGTGTCCCATCAGACATGTCCTTAAGTTTGTATACCCACCTGCAACTGTTAAGATCTATCTGGGTTAACAAATAATGAAGTCTCAAGGTCCAGGTTCAATTCATTCAGATGGCTTTATTTGCTAGCAATGACATAGGGGATATTTCCTGCCAAACTGTGTCAACAATCAACTTCCACAGCAGCTTTTTATCACATGAACATGAAAGTTAAGGTTTGCGCATGTAAACTACATCAGCACAATAAACAGTTTCCATTTCTCAGACAACTTGTAAAAGATTCTAGTTTCTAGCTTTGTATCATTTCTTTGGAACAGAAATAATTTTTCTGTGTGTTTCAGCCTTGTAACAGTCTAATTTTAGTACCTAGCAGACAGTCAAACTGGGCAGTGTGCCCAGAAAGAGATAACAAAGGCAACTGGCTAGCTAAATGAATAGAATAGAATAGAATATTCTAATGAATAAGCTATTGTCTCTGATTTTAGCAGACAAGGCTGACCATATTATTTTCTAAGCACAGCATAATATAACAAGCATTGGTTATTAATCAATACAAACTACTGTACATCAGAATCTTCACTAAATTTTGTTTCTCCAAATGCACACCATTTCTTGTAAATGATCTAATGTAACTTATTTTCTTCAGCATATAATGTCTCTTTGTTCTTTTTGCTTGCTGTCTGTCCTTATCAGGTGGGCTAATTCTGGGCTTCTAGCTAAGCTGCTGCAAACAATCTCAGCTACTGCACTCTGACACAGAACGACTTTTACAGACTCTGTCTTTTCTTTTAGCAGGCAATATTATGTCTCAAGCACAACATAAATAGCTTTGGGTGATCAATACAGACAGACCCTATCACAACCAACAACCTTTTGGTCTTTGGGACTCTCAACTACCTGGAACACTTTCCTCTCAACTAGTGACTCGAACTCAGAGTCAATGGCTGTGTTCCACTCCTGCTCTTCCTGGGGACGTTTTAGGAGGTCCTGAAAACTTGCAGGCTCCTCTGACATGACATTGCATAACCTGGCTTCCTGAACAACAAATCTGTCAGGAGCCTTTCTCATCCTTTGTAACTAGCATGGCCCATTAGCCTGTGGTAGTAACGAACATACTTATCATGTAGGGGCACATTGTCTGCAGGGTTCACATTTGGCCACCTTTCCTTTAGGCAACATGTAATACAACCCATGTTTCTTTATCCCTTTTGCACAGACATTATTCATGTTATGCCTTTCTGTTACTGTACAGTGGTCCCCCTCAAATATCACTTTATAACCATCAGTAGTCATTTGGGACACACTTAATATACAATTTTCTAGTTTGTTAACACAACATATTTTCAAAATCTTTACCAAAAGATGGCACATATGCAGTGCCCATTTTCTGCACCTTGCTGGGAGTACCATCTGCAAGGGTAATATTGGTCATTGAAGCATTTTTATTATTGGTTAACAACTGTAAATCATTAACCATATTGTGTGTGGCCCCACTATCAAGTAACCAAATTCTTTCCTCAGTACCATCAGGATGGTGCTGTGCTACGAAGGCATGGCTTGCAGCCTGAGAGGATGCACCCCTCCTATCCAGTGCAGGCATCTTACAGTCCTTAAAATGTCCAGACTTTTTGCATCTGAAACAGCGTTTCACATAGCTGCAGGCTCTCTCCTCTGCAGGTGCCCCTGTTTCAGTGCTCTCCTGATTGCGTCTGGTAATTTGTGGCTGTTTATTCCCCTCCATCCGGGAATCAAATTGCTTGTGTTGGACCTCTTCCAGAATATGCCCAGCTAGCAGGTCTACAGAAAAATCACTCTCCCTGGTCGTCTGCAGACTGTGCATTAGGAAATCCCATTCCTTTGGCAAACTGCCCAATAAAATAAAACACTTATGGGCTTCTGGCATGTCCACCCCTCTGTTGGCCACCTCTTGAAAAAGCTGCCTCATTTCCTCCAAATGGGCTTTCATGCAGCCTCCAGTAGACAGCTTTGTGTTATAAAGTCTCTTAATTCATATCATGTTTGAGAGGGAGGACAAATTCTGATGAACTGTTTTCAAAGTTGTCCAAAGCTGAAAGGCTGTCTTTGCTGGGGCCACATGTATTAACTGGGAGGGGCTGAATAAGTGTATTAGAACTGAAAAGGGGGTGGGATGGATGTTCAGACAAATGATATGGTGGTTAATTGAGGGAGGGAAGGGGGCTGAGGCTGATCACACTGGACAAGCAGTGCCGTTGCACTTGGGGTGGAATGAAGGGGGGAGAATACAGATCTCTCCTTGTCCCCATGAGGAGTTTTGCTTGTGTGTGCAGGAATGCTCATCCTGATCAGCTTATCCATGTACCCAGACATGTACACATTTGGCCAAAAAAGTAGAATCAGTCATTAATTATTTTAAATGACCCCACTGGACCTGAGAACCGAGGGCTGCCTAGGAGGCCATTTCTTTCTGGCCCTATTGTGGACCTTCTCAGAAACACCTTCCTGTCACACAGTGATAGAGACTTGGTGAAGTAGGAAGGGGAAGCTTTAATGGAAGCCACTTTGAGTCCCGTTTGCAGAGAAAAGCAGGATAATAAATATAAACAAACAAATAAATAAATAGGAAAGACAGAGCAAGGGGAATGGACAGAGGATGTCACCTGAGAGCAGCATGGCTGATCTGGGATTGGAACCCCAATTTTGGTTTGCATAAAGCTCCAGAGAGCCACTAAAAAAGGGATGGGAAACTGTTGGGGAGCCATTGGTAACTACCCCTTGGGTTCGGTCAGTCAACCAATTACAAATCCGCCTAACAGTTGCATTGTCTTGCCCACAGGTTACTAACATTTTTGCAAGAATATCATGGGGAACCGTGTCAAAAGCCTTACTGAAATCAAGATACACTACATCCACTGCATTCCCTTTATCTATTATGTTGTGTGTCTCTCTCTCTCTGGCTTTTCTTCGCAAATTGGCTTTTATTTGTTTATATTTCCATGGGAGCCTTTGTGGTCTGGGGAGCAATTGAGAAATACTTTAAAATAAATAAACAAAAATGAATATTTCCCTTAATGTTGTCATAGGGAAGATTAAAGAAAGACTTCCATTTTACCACTTTCTAACCAATATTTTTTAATAACGGAAGAATAACATACATGCAGAGTCACCTTTTGAAAAGTTTGCAGGTCAGACAACAAAGGAGCAATGAGGTAGGTGACAGAGATGTTGCAAACACTTGAATGCCTGAAGTTTAGAGCTAAAAGTTGAGAGTGAAAAATCATCCCATGAGGTCTTCCAAGAAGCTTTGAGGCAAGAACCCCACAAGTCACCCCAAAGGAAAGGCTGGCTAAGGAGCCAGGCAGATGGTGGCAGGATTAAAAGCCATTTAGAGAAAACATCTTGAGGTGAAAAAGAAGCCTAGCCTATTTGGTGTGTGTGTGTGTGCGTGCGTGCATGTCATCACATAAGTCTTCACCTCAGGAAGGCTTTCATTTATTAATGACCAACATATGAAATAATGAGATGGACACACAGGCTGGATTGAAATATGGGCCATTTTATTGCATAACTAACCTATTTAATTATTTATTTCTTGAGGTATACGAACCAAGGGTGGAGACCCTGTAGGGGAAAAGCTGGAGCCGATGGTCTCCCCAGACCCATCTCCCAACTTCCCTGGGTGAAACACCTGAGCCCCGAGAGGGATCCCAGTGATTCGGATACCCCTCAAGCACCATCTACTGGAAGGTGAGACCCCAGGCTGGAAACCCCTCAAGCAAGCCATGTGATTTCTGTTGAGGGTTCCCACCTGGCTCCAGCCTCAAGGATAAGCTATATCCCTGCCCCCAGCCGTCTGCCTGCAGGTGCAGTTTGATAGACCCATCCCTCAACCCATAGATTGCCATAGGTGAACACCGAAGTAATCCTGTCTCCCCCACACGCTGCCACAGATAAGGGGCAAGTGTCTACTTAGCCCCTGTCCTCCACCAGGGTAGCTAAGGCAGCTCTTACCCCGGTTTGTATATCCTCAAGAAATCTCTGTATCCCCAAATCTGATAAGTGGACCCCATCAACCCGGTATAAGTCAAGTCTGCCATAAGAGTATTTTTGGGCAGTCGATGTAATGACCAAGCCTCTGGTCTTCCAAGAAGCTCCGAGGCAAGAGCCCCACAGGTTACCCCAAAGGAAAATCTGGGTGAGGAGACTGGCAGATGGCGGCAGGATTGAAAGCCATTCAGAGAAAACGCCTTGAGGTGAAAAAGAAGCCTAGCTTGTCTGGCGTGTGTGTGTGTGTGTGTGTGTGTTTGTGTTTGTGTGTACGTGTATGTCATCACATAAGTCTTCACTTCAGGAAGGCTTTAATCTCTTGATCCTGTGCAGATACACAAAATTGCCTGGTCTGTCTGGGGCAGAGGGGCAAAGGGAGCATATTGCCCAGCAAGAAAAAATTTGGGATTGGGGGTAGGCAGGTACAGAGGGGAAGGGGAGATAATCAGTCTCAGCGATAGAGGAGGAGGATGGTCTCAGCCTCTTAGTCCTTTTCCTCCTTCTTGTGGATTCTCTTGTTTCTGCTCAGCCCTCATGACTAGAGAGAGAGGGAGGAGGTGGAGCTGTGGCAAGAGCAACAGAGTGAAAAGTACCTGAATTTGCCTTTGTTTTTCTTCTAATCTAAAACCATTGCTTTTTATTCATTGTGACAATGTTCCTCCCGCTTGAGGAAAACTTGAAGAGAGCTCTGGGGAAATGGAGGGAAAAATCTGAAATGAGGACAGCTGTGCCAGGTTTCTCTCAAAATGGCCACCCTCTTAGGTCTCTGTTGAGTTGTTTGTTAGGTTGTCCTTAATAAAGCTGAGGTTCCTCAAATATTTCTGGACTGGAGTATAACAACAGCAGTCTGAGAGTGGACTGAGTGGAAGCCAAAAATGGAGCACATGGGGCCAAGTAGGCCATTTTTCAGGGATTCTGAGGCCAAAGGCCACTATTGGATGGGTTGGGCACACTTGAGAACAATGCATTATAACTCAAACATGTCAAATATGATGGTTTTATTAACCCCTTTATTCACAGAAATAATCTGGAACACAATAAAATGACCCAGAACACCCACTTCTGAACAGCCACACACCCAGCAAATTACCAGCCCCACAAGACTAGATGGGAATGAGGGTACAAGCCCCTCAAATCCCACAGGACACACTTTATCCTTCCAGGTGAGCTTGTGGAAGTAGTTTTGTGGCTTCTTGCATCACTCCCATGTCATAATAGAGGAGTGAGGTTCTAGTATTCTCAGAAACAGTCCTGAAGTCTCTGCTGACAGATTTCTGAGGCAAAACAATGTTTTCAGCATGCACACATATGAGGATTAAAACTTATTTACAATATGATTTAAGAATTAACACATTTAAGAGAACATTACAACAAAACTCTCTGTTTTAATTTCTAACAACAGTAACACCTTCTTAACCTCCCAACGATCCATATCAAAGAGCCCTGGTGGGGCAGTGGTTAAATGCCATAAAGGAAGCCACAATGTTATGAGTTCGATCCCAGAGGGCTCCAAGGTTGACTCAGCCTTCCATCCTTCTGTAGGTCCATAAAAGGAGTACCCAGCTTGTTGGGGGCAATTGAATAAAACAAAAACAAAAAACCAACTGTAAACCGCTTAGGGAGGGCATTGGCACTGATAAGCAGTATATAAATAAAAAATGCTATTGCTATGCTTTTGCTATCTTCCACATTAAGATATTACTTACAGATCCCTGTAATATTTAAAAGCATGTCAGTTCTGCTCTTGTCAGGAGCAGCCCTGAGTTCCCTGCTGACAGACCTGGTGTAATACACTTCGGAAGGAAAAACAGTCCTCTGAGCATGTGCAGTCTGCCCTAACTGAAGAGAAAAGATGGAGCAGGAAATTGGGACAGCCTCTGTTGGGAGCACCCAGGGAATGATTTTACAGCATACTTCAATCACAACCAACACTAAATAATGACTTAAATAACAATGTAGGTTACAATAGTACGAGGCCAGAAAAAAGCGAAAGCTGAATTTGGAGCCTGGAGAAAGGGAGAGGCATGTGGGGCAGTTGGAGGGGGAAGGGGTTTTTTTTGTGAGGGAGAGTTGGGTGAAGAAAATAAATGAATTGTCCCCTTTCCCCCTATTTTGCTGGGGGGGGGATTCCTGATGCATGGAAATTGAACATCCCCCCCCCATCTGCTTGCAAAGCTCACTCCATCTCCCCCACCCCCATGCAATTCTCTTCCAAGCACAGCAAGAAGCAAGGAGGCACCTGGGGCTTGGGTTAAGTTTTCAGGCTGCTTTAAAAAATATGGAAGAATTTAGCAAGTGAAACACAGCATTAAAGGTTAGAAGCAATTGAAACTCAGATACACCTTTCCATTTCAGGGAAAATAAAACTCAGACTACCCCTTTCTCCAGGCTACTAAATAAACAGGTTTCAGGGAAGGGGGCAAAACAGCTGATTGCCTGGTTCATTTATTGCAGTTGGAATTTATTTACTTCTTTCTTTCCTATTTACTGTATTTCGGTGGGCCTCTCTTTCTTTACCCTCCCTTCTTCCCTCTTCTTTTCGGGGCAAAGGAGAGGTTTGCAGGAAGAGAGCAAAGAAGGAGCAAGAGAAGCGCCTTCTGGTCCTCTGGCCTCATCCACACTACAAAAATAATTCAGTTTGAAAGTGGATGATTTGCCATGGCTCCTTCCTACTGAATGCTGGGATCTGTAGTTTTACAAGGCCTTTAGCTTTCTATGCCAAAGAATACTGGTGCCTCACCAAACTCGAAATCTCAGGATTTTAAAGGAAGGAGCCATGGCAAATAATCCAGTTTCAAACTGGATTATTTATGTAGTGTGGATTCACCCTCAGTCTTCCAAAGAGCAGAGAGCTCAGCTTCCTAGAGAGGCAGGAAATGGTGATCAGGGGGGAAGGAGAAGAGAGAAGCACCCTCTCCTCATTTCTGGAAGGAGGGAGGAGGAGCCTTTTGAATTTCATTGAGGGAAAGTGAAGGAGTTTTGGGAGAGAAGGAGGCTGGAGGAAAAGGTAAGGAATCCAAATTCGCTTTTTGCAGGAAGGAAGGGGGGTATAATGGGGGGGGGAGCCTTGGTGGTCTGGGGGGTTTCTTGGGTGGAAAAAAGGAAGCCCCCCTTCCACCACCACCCAAAGCATGGGGGCTTCTCCAGCCTCTAGGCTTCCTCTCCTCTTGGGGGTCTTCGTGGGGCTGAGATGCTTAGGGGAGGGGGTTCAAGGGGAGAATCACATCCTTGCTGATTGGGTGTTGGGGGGGTATTAGGCTCTAGCCCACCTGGAGGGGCTTTTTTGGAGCACGTGGAGAGATGGGGAGGTCTATTATGCAAAGTTAGGCATGGAAGGCATGAAATACTATTTACAAAGGAGGCTCAATGGATGAAGAGGAGAGCAGCTGTGCTTCCAAGAGAAAGGCAAACCGGACCCTGAACAATTTCACCTCCCCACCCATCCCCGATTTCCTTCTCATGCTTAGCAACATGTGACTTTTCCCCAAGTGTTGGGGTTCTCTTTCCTGTCCTTATCCTCCAGCTGCTTCCAGATTACACCCCCCCCAAAGCCAGGACAACTTTTCCTACTAGGCCATGCTGCCTTATCAAGGAGAGCTCCCTTTTTGGACCACCCCACCACCATGAGCCCCCATGGGGAAGGGAGGTTTCTTCTGCTCCTTGTCCATCCCATAACTGCCCCATCTAGGCTCCCTCCCTGCATCAAACACTCCACCCCTTCCCAGGCATAGCACCCAAGGTGGGAAAATCCTTTTTCTGCTTCTCCTCCCCCTTAAACAAGCATGTTTTTGGGGGGTGTCTGCTCCCTTCTGCATCATCCTCACCCCCCTCACCTTCCCTTCCCCACCATGGAAATTCAAAGGGACATCCCTATCTCCTTCCAGAAATGAGGACAGAGTACACAACTACCGTACTATCTTTCCCCACATTAACATTTCAGGCCTTTCCCCACATTAACATTTCAGGCCTTTCTAGGAAGCTGAGCTTGCTGTCCAGTTAACCCTTGGAGGACAAAGAAAGGCTGAAGGCACCAGTCTCTCTGTCTGTCTTGTGTTTTTATATCATGCCTACTAACCTTAAATCTTCATCTCTGACAGGCCCTGAAAGAGGATCTCAAACAAAAATACTTCAACTAGATCAGTAAAGGCCTGTCCAGCCACCAACACCCTTCCAGGGGAGGCCAAGAGGCAGTGTGTGTGTGTGTACATACGGATCTATTGAGGAAAAGGAAGACTAGCTGTGATGTTGAAGCTGTTTCCACACTTCTTGCAGCAGGCTGCCTCTGAAACCTGGAGGGAGGGGGGCTCTGTTTGCTTATAGTTGTTCTCTTTGAGCAAGGGTGGGATTCCTGGGAGCTCCCAGATGTTGTCAGACTGCAGCTCCCATCAGTCCCTTGGCCAACATAACCAATAAGTGAAGGGTGCTAGGAGTTGCATTCCACCAACCTCTGGAAGACCACACGATTCCCAACTCTGCCTTAGGGCTGAATCTTGTGGGTAATCCCACCTGAAGGGTTTTGGGTTTGGAGAAGGAAGGAACCCAACAGAAGGTACTTTGGAGGTTTCTCATTTATGGGCTCACCCCTGGTTGAAGGCAACTGGACAGCACAGGACAACCATCAATGGCTCTCCTAGAATCATAGTGCTGCCCAGCTGCCTTCGACCAAGAGCAACCCCATGAACAAGAGATATCCAAGAGACCCTGATAATAACAGGCCTGATCAGGTAATGGATGCTCAGCATTTTGGCTTCCTTGATGGAGTCAGTTGACTTGTTTTGTGATCATCCTCATTTCTTGCTGCCTTCCACTTTATCCTGAGCAGTGTCATCTTTTCCAGTGGGTCTGTCTCTTTTCATGCTTGCAAACTTTAAACCTGCATCTCTAGCAACCCCCTTCCCAATGGCTCTCAGGCAAAAATACTTTGACTAGAGAGAGACCCACTTGACAAATCAACTCCATTCCAGGGAAGGCTGAGAGGTTGTAGTTGCTCTTGAAAAGGCTGTGTGTGTATGTGTCGGTATGTGTGTGTCTGAATGTATATACCCACAGATCTTTTGAGCTGAAAGAAGACTTGCTCTGTTGCTGAAGCTCTTTCCACACTCAGTGCCCCAGGCTGCCTCCAAAACCTGGAGGGAGGAGAGCTCTGCCTCTGTTTCCTCCATGGCTTGGAGGTCCTTCTGTTTGAACAGGGGTGGGGATCCTGTGGCCCTCTGGATGTTGACAGACTGCAGCTCCCATCAGCCCCTTGGTCAGCCTAACCATTAAGTGATGGGTCCTGGGAGTTTCAGTTCACCAACATTTGGAGGGCTGCAGGATCCCCACCCCTGCCTTAACTCTAAATCCCAGCTAGAGAGGTTTTTTTCTCCCCCTGATGGCAAAGACAAGAGACCAACAGAAGAGTTGTGGTCGTTCTGTGGTGTCAAGTTGCCTTCAACTTACAGTTTTCTATGAATGAGAAACAGTAAAGGGGGTTTATTATTAATGGGTCTCATCAGGTCTTACAAGCAAGGAACCTTGGCTTTCATAATGGAGTCAATCCACCTGTGTTATGGTCTCCTTCTTTTCTTTTATACAGACCATTACCATGTTTTCCCAGTGAGTCTTGAGCTCTCATAATGTGTCCAAAGTACAATAGCCTCAAGTTAGTCATTTTGGCTTCTAGTGAGATATTGCTCTCAGAGACATTTATTTGTCTTTTTGGTGGTCCATGAAGAGACTGCACAAATTTGTGCACATGTGAAAAAAACCTTAGATTTTTCTTTCTGCAGGTGCTCAGAGGTCCAGGACAGGCCTGCCTAGTCTCTGGACTTAGAGAGAGAGGAGAGTCTGCTGAATTCCTCTTCCATGGAAGAAACTGCAGGAAAGATGCCCTTGGAGCAGGTGAATGTTCGTCCCCTCCTTTTTTGCAATGGAACCAGTGGTGGGGTCCCAGATTCTTCATACCAAGGGTGGAAGGATTCCTCTCTCCCCCAGTGTTTCTTAACTTCCACTCCTCCCAAACTGAAACTTAGATTTGTCAATCTGGGATGTGAGTGATGGTCAGAAATCATCCTCCCACCGGCTGTGTGTCTCAGTTGATCAGGGCTTCCTGCCATCTTGCTTTCCCCCCAGTCAGTCAGGGCTGGGGTAGTGGGACTGGGCTCCCTGCCCAATGCTGGCCCTCTATACCTTTGTTTACATGATGTCTGTGGCTTTTAGGCAGGGTTGGTGCCACCACTTTTGTGAAGGGTGAGGCGAGTGATTTTAAGCCATCAAGAAAGGCAGTAATTGTTAATTTTTTAAATTTGTTGTGCTTGTATTTTTAATGCCAGGGATGGAATGAGATCCTCGTGGTATTCTCTGCATTATGTTCCAAAATAACATGCTTATGGGAATTAGGTAGTGGAAATCCAAAATATCTGCAGGACACTAGATTGGGAAGTGCTGCCCTAGATGCGTGCCTGTTAGTGATGATTGGGCCTATGTGGAAAAGCTCACATATGCTAAATAAAACCTCCCTTTAGGTGAGAAAGCTAGTTTATCAGGTAGCCAGATTACAGCTCTCATGCTCTAGTCTTCAAGACACGGGGAGTTAATGAAAAGATACAGGAGTGTTCAGGCATGACCCCCTCTGTCTCTATTCCAAAGAAATGAAATCCTGTTTGGGATGCACCATGATTTTCCTCCACAATACATGAGTCCCTCTCTGGATAAGGAGTGTTTTCTTTTGCAGGTGACATTTGAGGATGTGGCTGTGTATTTCACGGAGAATGAATGGAAGCTGCTGGATCAGAACCAAAGATCTTTGTACGAGGAGGTCATGATGGAAAACTATGAGAATGTGTCTGCTATAGGTAGGAAACCTGAATCCATTGCCTTTCCAAGGCAGAATGAAGGCCCTTTCGCACTACAAAGACTATGATCCCACTTTAGCTGCCGTGGCAACATCCTGTGGGTTCCTAGGATTTATAATTTAGTGTGGAACTAGAGCTCTTTGGCTGAGGATTCTATACTGCTCCCTAAACTGCCAGTCCCAAGATTTCATAGGATGTTGCCATGGTAGTTAAAGTGGAATCATAGCTCTCTTACTGTGCAGGGTGAACAGGCCCTCACTGCTGTTGACACTACAAGGAGATCAGCTATTTTAGATCTGGTTCTAACCAACAGAGGTGATCTGGTTAATGGGGTGGAAGTGGCGGGATCCTTAGTGGGGAGTGACCATGTTCTCCTTGAGTTTGTTATACAGAGGAAAGGGGAAGCCAAGTGTAGTCAGACATACATTTCTAGACTTTCAGAAAGCTGATTTCTGAAAACTTAGGGAAATACTGGGGGTGATCCCAAAGTCAGGAATACTAAAAGAGAAGAGAGTACATAGTGAATGGGAGTTTCTAAAAAGCGAGATATTGAAGGCACAACTTCAGACAGTTCCAATGAGGAGGAATAATGGCAGGTGTCTAATGAAACCAGTATGGATGTCTAAACAACTTTCAACTGAGCTAAGAATTAAAAGGAACATGTACAAGAAATGGAGAAGGGGAGAAATCACCAAAGAAGAATATAAACAGCCAGCTCATGTAGGGAGGAAGTAAAAAAAGCTCAAGCACAGACGGAGCTCAGGCTTGCTAGAGAGGTTAAAAACAATAAAAAAGGCTTTTTTCAATATGTCTGTAGCAAAAGAAAGAACAAGAAAGGGGTAGGACCACTGCAGGGAGAAGGTGGCAAAATGCTAACAGAGGACAGAGAAAAGGCAGAGCCACTCAACACCTGCTTTGCCTCGGTCTTGTCCGAAAAGAACAGTGCGCCACTCTATCCTGCTTTAGTCAGACCTCATCTTGAATACTATCTCCAGTTCTGGGCACCACAATTCAGGAAGGATATTGAGAAGCTGGAACATGTCCAGAGGAGAGTGACCAAAATACTGGGAGGTCTGGAAGCCATGCCTTATGAGGACCGGCTTAGGGAGCTGGGTATGTTTAGCCTGGAGAAGAGAAGTTTAAGAGGGGACATGTTTAAATATTTGAAAGGACGTCATATTAAGGATGGAGTAAGCATGGTTTCTGCGGCTCCCGAGACAAGGACACAGAGCAATGGACTCAAATAACAGGAAAAGATATTCCACTTAATCATTGGAAAGAACTTCCTGACAATAAAAGCTGTTAGGCAGTAGAATACACTGCCTTGTAGTGTAGTGGAGTGAATGCTTTGATTGTGTATTCCTGCATGGCAAGAGCTTGGACTGGCTGGCCCTTGTGTCTCTTCCAACTCTATGATTCTGTGCTTGCCCAGGAGGACTTAGCTTTTTTACTTCACTTTCCCATCCAGCAGGGGCTCCACATTTTACTTCACTCCCAAATGATTAATGTAGCCGTCTATCCGATGACCATCGTGGACCTATGTGGTCCAGTATTATTTGAATAAATGTATTTGCAAAGCTTCTCTAACACACATTGGAAACTGTTTAATGCAGTGTAGATGTGTAAATAGCTATTGCGTAAAACAATTTGTAAGCCACTCTGATAGCCTTGTGGCTGAAGAGCGGGGTATAAATAAATCAATAATATTTATTTTTAATAAAAGAGATGTTAACTGTGAAACCACATGCCAAATGATGAGGTTCAGCTTCATGTATCTCATTTTATGTTCTCTCAACAATACAAACAAGCCCCATGTACCTTTGTGGGGTTATTCCTGATCTTCATTGTTCCCTTCTTTCCCCAATTTCATTTTACCTGGAAACAAGGTGCATGTTCCCTGCAGCAGTGGGATTATTTTATTGTATTTTTTTATGATGGAGCAGCAAAATGGGAGACATACTGAGGGAAGTTCTACAAAACTTTTGTTTGGGGGGGGGGGGGCTTCCAGATATCTGTTGAGGGCGTGTTGCTCTCTTGTGTGAGTGCAGAGGGTGGGGAATGTGTCTCCTGGGGTCACATGAATCTCCTTAGGTGCAGGCTCCCCAGGGATATTTTTGCTTATGTTTTCTCCAATTTGTTGGAGTTTCCCACCCCCCAATACTCCTGAACACACCCCAGGGAGTGTAAGGGGAGCAATTTTGCCATATTTTTTTTACTCCCCTTGGACCATTTTAGGTTCTGGATGGGCCTCCATCTTGGGGGGAAATGGCTTCTTCTAGACCTAAAAAATATCAAAACTGCACTCCCACCCTCTAGGGGGCTTTGGGGGATATTTAGAGGCAAAGCTTGTTTCAAACATGTAGTCCTCTCATCCCAAACTGTTACCCATCCCTGTCTGAGAGGCTCTTTACTATTACTGAAATTAGTATCTCAATCTTGACTCATCCATAAAATTCTTAGGTGTCTTGGAATTCTAATTACTTTGCTCAGCGTTTCCTATTTAAGCTTCTATCATGGTTAGTTTGATGCTCTCTGGATAGATGGTACCTCTAGGAAGAACCAAAGCAGAGCCGGAAAGCAATGGCTTCCCAGTCAGCTGTTTGTCTCCAGATCCTTCTCTTCAGACCTATCAAGTGGTATCATTTTAGCTATTGTGAAAAATATCAATGAAGTGGTTGGGGAAGAGGACACAGTAGCTCCTATTTCCTTGATGTTGCTTTTCTTTTGGGATCTTGAGCTTGCTTAGCTCCATTGTTTCCAGAAGTTCTTCCTCTCTGAATGCTGGGATTTAATTTTGTTTGTGCTTATCCTTCTTCACAGGAGATCACTGGAGGAAGGTGAATGTATGCACCGAGTTGCATCTTGAGAGCTGCCGGAGAGTTCACATATCAGGCAAAGAATACAGATGGCAAGAACATGGGAAATGCTTTGCTTATAATTCATATCTTGGGAGCTACACAAGAGCCCAAACAAGAAAGAAATTGTATCAATGCCAGGAGTGTGGGAAAGGTTTTGCTTTCAATTCAAACCTTTTGAGGCATCAGAGAGTCCACACAGGAGAAAAACCATACAGATGTCAGCAATGTGGAAGAAGTTTTGCTTGTTGTTCAAACTTTTCAAGACATCAGAGAGTCCACACAGGAGAGAAACAATACAACTGCCAGCAGTGTGGGAAAGGTTTTGCTCACAAGTCATACCTTGTAACACATCAGAGAGTTCACACAGGAGAAAAACCATACAGATGTCAGCATTGCGGAAGAGGTTTTGCTTGCCATGCAAACTTTGTGACTCATCAGACTGTCCACACAGGAGAAAAAACACACAAATGCCAGCAGTGTGGAAGAGGTTTTGCTCGCCGTTCAAACTTTGTGAATCATCAGACTGTTCACACAGGAGAAAAACCATACAAATGCCAGCAGTGTGGAAGAGGTTTTGCTTGCTATTCACCCCTTCTGAGGCATCAGAGCATCCACACAGGAAACAAACCATACAACTGCCAGCAATGTGGGAAATGTTTTGCTCACAAGTCAGACCTTGCAACACATCAGAGAGTCCACACAGGAGAGAAACCATACAAATGCCAGCAGTGTGGGAAATGTTTTGCTTTCAATTCAAACCTTTTGAGACATCATAGAGTCCATACAGGAGAGAAACCATACAACTGCCAGCAATGTGGGAAATGGTTTGCTCGTAAGTCAGTCCTTTTGAGACATCAGAGAGTCCACACAGGAGAAAAACCATACAAATGCAAGCATTGTGGAAGAGGTTTTGCTTGTCATTCAAACTTTTCGAGGCATCAGAGAGTCCACACAGGAGAGAAAGCATACAAATGCCAGCAGTGTGGGAAATGTTTTGCTTACAGGTCACACCTTGTGACTCATCAGAGAGTCCACACAGGAGAAAAACCATACAAATGCCATGATTGTGGGAAATGTTTTGCTCGGAATTCATTCCTTTTGGATCATCAGAGAGTCCACACAGGAGAGAAACCATTCAGATGTCAGGACTGTGGGAAATGCTTTTCTCAGAATTCACATCTTTTGAGGCATCAGAGGATCCATACAGGGGAGAAACCATTCAGATGTCAGGACTGTGGGAAATGTTTTTCTCGGAATCCACACCTTTTGTGGCATCAGAAACATCACACTGGAAAGGAAGCATAGAAATGTCAGCAGTATAGAAAATGTTTTCTTTGGAAAGGCAATCTCCATACATCTAAGTTGTGTCTTGTGAAGCTCTATTATGATCTCATTTGATTTTTTTTTTCTACTTCAGAACTTGCAATGTTAATATGTCTTGCATTTTGGCTTTCATCCACCACCAGGGGGTAGGCTGTCAGGGGTCATGACTGAGGTACCCAGATGCTCACCTGGTCAGATGTTTTTGTTATCTTTTTCTCGAGGAAGTGACTGTATTTTCTTTCCAGGCTGGAAGCCTGCACAGCTATCTATCACCACATAGTCTTTGTCTCCACCTTTAACCCTGCACAGATATACAAAATTGTGTACCCCACCTTGTGCAAAGGGATGAGTGTGTGTGGGGGCCCCAGCAAGAACAAATGAGGGGAGGGGGTGTCAAGTACAGATGGGATTGGAGATAGCCATCAGCAGCCATGGAAGAGGGGGAGGAGGATGGTAGCCTTATCTCTCTCCCTTCTTGTGATTCTCTTTTTGTCTCCTTTCTGAGCCTAACTGCTGAGAAGCAGAGAGGCTGTTTCTGGTACCCTTCTTGTTGGCTGCCTCCTTACTGCAGCAAAAGCAAGAACAGTCTGAAGGGGGACCAGCAAAAGATGAAACAGAACTCAACTGGCCAGAACAGCCCATTTTTAAGAGATGGATGCCAAAAGTACTGGCATGTGTTGGACACCTTTGAGAAAAATATTTTAGAACTGAAACCTTATTGTGCTTATTAACCCTATAATGACCCTAAACCATTTGAAACACAATCATATGGCCCAAAATGTCAACTTCCAAGTAGGCCATACACCCACCAAATTCACCAGCCACACAAGGCTAGATGAGAGCAATGGAACAAGCCACAAAAATTCCTGATAGAACCCTCTCCTCTTACCCATTCTGACCACATCATCTGTATTCTGCAAAGCTACCCAGAAAGCCCACTTGCCATAGAGACACCCTAAATAAATTCACCAGTGGTGCAAGATGAGAGAGTAATACAACAAGCCATAGAAATAATCTCCTCTTATGCTTTCCAGGCAAAATATCTGTAGTCCATAAAACAGCATGAAATACCTACTTTCCAAATAGCCATGCTTACTGAACTCCCCAGTTATGACATTCTGGTACCTTTTCCATGTTTGTTGTTGTGTGCCTTCAAGTTGCTTCCAACTTATGGTGATCCTGGAAGTGGTTAAATGCCAGTACTGCAAGCCACAAGGTTATGAGTTCAAGGCCAGAGGGCTCCAAGGTTTATGCAGCCTTCCATCCTTCTGTAGTTCAGTAAAATGAATACCCAAATTGTTGTTAGCAATTAGCTAACAAAATGTAAAACTGCTTTGGGAGTGCTTTGGCACTGGTAAACGGTATATAAATCTCAATGCTATTGCAAATGCAGCCCTATGAGGGGCTTTTCTTTCTTAGTTTTGTTCAGAGGGGGTTTGCCTTTCCCTTCCTTTCAGGCTGAGAGAGTGTGACTTGGCCAAGGCAATCTAGTGGGTTTCCATGGCTGAATGGGGATTTGAACCCTGGTCTCCAGATCTATAGTCCAACACTCAAACCACTACACCTGGGTTGAATACTAGGACTTGTTTGTGACAGGTAGCAAAAGTTGGTTTCTCTGGAGAGTTTTCTGAATGTCACTAAATCCCATGTAATGAATTTGGTTGGTGCTCCTACCTGGAAAGTTTGCCTTTTGGGTTGTTTCCCAGAATGTGGGGTTTCATCACCCTGTCATGCATGACTGATGGATTTGGTTAAGATGGTTAGCCAAAAAGCTGATTTTTCTGGTCATTTTCTGGGTGCCAGCTTCCTTGGCAAAAACATTCTTATCTAGTCATGCATAACTGGTAAACTGTCTTTGGACGATGTGGCCTACTTGGATATTCTGGGCCATTTTATTCTGTTCTGAATATTTCTAGCACTAAGAGGCTGATAAAAGAGTACAGTAATATTTGAAATAATTGCATTCCAAAATGCTCTCAGGTATGTCCAATGACTTTGGTACGTATGCTTGGAAACCAAGTCTTATGAGGGACAACCCATGGAGCTGTGTATGTTTAGCTTGGAGAAGAGAAGACCAAGAGGTGGCAAGATAGCCATCTTTAAATACTGGAAGGAATTTCACGTACAGTTTGTCTGCCCTATTCACAGGAGATATGTTCGCAGATTTACCGTGAATGCTTGAAACTGCAGGTAATAACAAACCCCATAGAATCTCACTGGAGGACCTAGGAAATGTCTAGAGAGATCTATCAAAATATCACCCTTCTAAAACCACAGTTTGGTTCTGATTCAGGTACTTCAGAATGCCAATTGGCCAAGACGTACCGAATTTACCAGTTATCTACAACTAGATGCAGGAAATGCAACAAACCAAAAAACTTCACAAAAGACAAACATCTGTCTCCATTGGAGCCAATAAATAAATTTGTACTGCAGGAACCAACCCAGAATACCTTCCCCAACCTTGCTTTTGACGTTCTCTGTAGGCCTCTAGCCTCAGAGCATCAGTGCAGAACTTGTAGGACACTTTTTCTCTACTTCAGCGTTCTGCTCCAGATTTCAGTTATTTAGTCATTTGCAACAACTCTGTCATGTAGTTTCATTACCATTATTCTGATGACTGTATCTTTCTATCTAAAACTGAAAAAGTGTCTTGCAATATATATTCTCAAAATCTCTCTCTCTTTCTCTCCTGGAATGAGGCCTGACAAACACAGGAGCCTCAGCTTATGAAATACTATGCAGCTGGAGTAAAAGCACAGTTAAAGAGACATTATACCACAGTAACTAAACCTGAAATATTACCTCAGAACATTGAGCAGGGGTTTGGACTTAGAATCAGAGAGTTGGAAGAGACCATGAGGGCCATCCAGTCCAACCCCCTGCCATGCAGGAATACACAATCAGAGCATTCCTGACAGATGGCCATCCACCTGTTGTTTAAAGACCTCCAAAGAAGGACACTCCACCACACTCCCAGGCAGTGTACTCTACTTCCAAACAGCTCTTACTCTCAGGATGTTCTTCCTAATATTTAGGTGGAATCTCTTTTCCTATAGTTTGAGCCCATTGCACCATATCCTAGTCTCTGGAGAAGCAGAAAACAAGCTTGCTCCATCCTCAGTATGACATCCCTTCAAATATTTAAACATGGCTATCATGTCCCCTCTCAACCTTCTCTTCTCCAGACTAAACATGCCCAGCTCCCTAAGTTGCTCCTCATAGGACATGGCTTCCAGACCTCCCACCATCCTGGTCACCCTCCTCTGGACATGTTCCAGCTTCTCAATATCCTTCCTGAATTGTGGTGCCCAGAATTGGGCACAGTATTCCAGGTGAGGTCTGACCAAAACAGAATAGAGTGCCACTATTATTTCCCTTGATCTAGACAGTATACTCCTATTAATGCAGCCTACAATCGCATTGGCTTTTTTAGCTGATGCATCACACTACTGACTCATGGTCAGGTTGTATGGGGAGGGGCAGAGCGAGTGGGGGAGGGGCAGAGCGAGTCGGGGAGGTACAGAACTCTCCCTTCAAGGAAGCATCAGCCTGAACTCACAATGGCGAGCCTCTCCCTTCTTGGAAACAGCATCAGCCTAAAGTCACAGTGAACAGCTTCTCCCTTTATGGAAGAAGCATCACCCTAAAGTTAAAATGGCCAGTTTCTCCCTTCAGGGAAGTAGCATCAGCCTAAAGTCACAATGATCAGCCTCTCCTTTCAGGGAAGAAACATTAGCCAAAAGTGACAATGGCCAGCACCTCCCTTCTGGGAAACAGCATGAGCATATAGTCAGAATAGTCAGCCTCTCCCTTTACAGAAGCAGCATCAGCCTTAAGTCACAATGGCCTCCCCTCAAGGAAAAAGCACCAGGCTAAAGTCACAATGGCCAGCTTCTCCCTTCAGGGAAGCAGCATCACACTAAAGTCAAAATGGCCAGCCTCTCCCTTTAGGGGAGCAGGATTAGCCGAAAGTCACAATGTGCAGCTACTCCCTTCTGGGAAGAAGGACCAGCCTAATGTCACAATGGCCAGCCTCTCCCTTCAGGAAATTAGCATCAGCCTAAATTCACAATAGCCAACCCCTCCCTTCAGGGAAGCAGCATCAGCCTAATGTCAAAATGGCCATCCTCTCCCTTCAGGGAAACAGCATCAGCCTAAAGTCAGAATGTCCAGCCTCTCCCTTCAAGAAAATAGCATCAGCCTAAAGTCATGATGTCCAGCCTCTCCATTCAAGGAAACAGCATCACCCTAAAGTCAGAATGGCCAGCCTCACCATTTAGGGAAGCAGCTTCAGCCTAAATCTCAATAGCCAGCCTCTCCTTTCAGGGAAGCAGCATCGGCCTAAAGTTAAAATGTCTGGCCTCTCCCTTCAGGTAAGTAGCATCAGCCTAAGACACAATGGCCAGCTTCTCCATTCAGGGAATCAGCATCACCCTAAAGTCAAAATGGCCAACCTCTCCCTTTAGAGAAGGAGCATTAGCTGAAAGTCACAATGGCCAGCCTCTCCCTTCAGGGAAGCAGCATCAGCCTAAAGACGAAATGGCCAGCCTCTCCCGGGAAGCAGCACCAGCCTAAAGTCACAATGGCTGGCCTCTCACTTCAGGTAAGCAACAACGGCCTAAAGACACAAGGTCCAGACTCTCCCTTTAGGGAAGCAGCATGAGCCTAAAGAAATAATGACCAGCTTTTCCATTCAGTGAAGCACCATGACCCTAAAATCAAAGTGGCCGGCCTCTCCCTTCAGGGAAGAAGCAGCAGCCTAAAGTAAAAAGGGCCAAACTCTCCCTTTTGGTCATCAGCATCAGGTTTAAGTCACAATGGCTAACCTCTCCCTTCAGGGAAGCAGCATCAGCGGAAAGTCACAATGGCCAGCCTCTCCCTTTAGGGCATCAGCATCAACCCAAAATCTCAATGGACAGCCTCTCCTTTCAGGGAAGCTGCATCAGCTTAAAATCAAATTGACCAGCCTCTCCTTTCAGGGAAGAAGCATCAGCCCAAAGTCACAATGTTCAGCCTAAAGTCACAATGGACAGCCTCTCCCTTCAGGGAAGCAGCATCACCTGAATGTCACAATGGCCAGCCTCTCTGTTCAGGGAAGCAGCATCTGCCTAAACCCAAAATCACAGCCTCTCCCTTTAGGGCATCAGCATACGCCCAAAATCACAATGGCCAGCCTCTCCCTTCAGGGAAGCAGCATCAGCCTAAAGCCAAATTGGCCAGCCTCTCCCTTCAGGGAAGTAGCATCACCCTAAAGTCACAATAGCCAGCCTCTCCCTTCAGGGAAGAAGCATTAGCCTAAAATCAAAATGGCCAGCCTCTCCCTTTAGGGCATAAGCATCACCCTAAAGTCACAATAGTCAGCCTCTCCCTTCACGGAAACAGCATCAGCCTAAAGTCACAGTGGCCAGCCTCTCTCTTCAGTACCATCATACTAAAGTCAAAACGGACAGACTCTCCCTTTTGGGAAGGATCATCAGCCTAAAGTCACAACGCAGAGCCTCTCCAGGGAAAAAGAATCAGACTAAAGTCACAATGGACAGACCCTCACTTCAGGGAAGCAGCATCAGCCTAAAGTCACAATGGCTAGCCTCTCACTTCAGGAAGGGGTTATCAGCCTAAAGTCATAATGGTCAGCCTCTGCCTTCAGGGAAGAAGCATGCCTAAAGACAAAGCAGCATCAGAATAAACTCACAACGGCCAGCCTCTCTGTTCAGGGAAGCAGCATTAGCCTAAAGTCAAAATGGCCAGCCTCTTCCTTTAAGGCATCAGCATCAGCCTAAAGTCACAACGGCCAGCCTCAGCCTTCAGGGAAGAAGCATTAGCCTAAAATCCAAATGGCCAGCCTCTCCCTTTACGGCATAAGCATCAGCATAAAGTCACAATGGCCAACCTCTCACTTCAGGGAAGCATCATCAGCCTAAAGTCATAATGGTTAGCCTCTGCCTTCAGGGAAGAAGCATCTGCCTAAAGATAAAAATGCCAGCCTCTACTTTTAGGGCATCAGCATCAGCATAAAGTCACAATGGCCAGCCTCTCCCTTCCGGGAAGCAGCATCAGCAAAAAGTCAAATTGGCCAGCCTCTCCCTTTAAGGCATCAGCATCAGCCTAAATTCACAATGGTCAGCCTCAGCCTTAAGGAAAGCAGCAGCAGAATAAACTCACAATGGCCATCCTCTCCCATCAGGGAAGCAGCATCAGCCTAAAGTCAAATTGGCCAGCCTCTCCTTTCAAGGAAGAAGCATCAGCCTAAACTCACAATGGCCAGCCTCTCCCTTCAGGGAAGTAGTATCAGCCTAAGTCAAAATGGCCACCCTCTCCCTTTAAGGCATCAGCAACAGCCTAAATTCACAATGTTAAGCCTCAGCCTTAAGGAAAGCAGCAACAGAAAAAACTCACAATAGCCAGGCTCTCTCTTCAGGGAAGTAGCATCAACCTAAACTCACAACGGCCAGCCTCACCCTTCAGGGAAGAAGCATTAGCCTAAAGTCAAAACGGCCAGCCTCTCCCTTTAAGGCATCAGCATCAGCCCAAAGTCACAATGGTCAGCCTCAGCCTTAAGGAAATCAGCATGAGAATAAACTCACAATGGCCAGCCTCTCTCTTCAGGGAAGTAGCATCACCCTAAAGTCAAAATGGCCAGCCTCTCCCTTCAGGGAGGTAGCATCAGACTAAAGTTTCAACGGACAGCCTCCCCCTTTTGGGAAGGATCATCAGCCTAAAGTCACAATGCAGAGCCTCTCCCTTCAGGGAAAAAGAATCAGACTAAAGACAAAAGTGCCAGCCTCTCCCTTTTGCTCATTAGCATCAGCTTTAAGTCACAATGGCTAACCTCTTCCTTCAGGGATGAAGCATCAGCCTAAAGTCACAATGGACAGCCTCTGCCTTCAGGGAAACAGCGTCAGCTGAACGTCACAATGGCCAGCCTCTCCCTTCAGGGAAGCAACATCAGCCTAAAGTCACAACGCCAACCTCTCCCTTTAGGGCATCAGCATCAGCCCAAAATCAAAATGGACAGCCTCACCCATCAGGGAAGCAGCATCACCCTAAAGTCACAATAGTCAGCCTCTGTCTTGAGGGAAGAAGCATCAGCCTAAAGTCAAAATGGCTAGCCTCTCCCTTTAAGGCATCAGCATCAGCCTAAATTCACAATGTTCAGCCTCAGCCTTAAGGAAAGCAGCATCAGAATAACCTCACAATAGCCAGCCCCTCTCTTCAGGGAAGTAGCATCAGCCTAAAGTCACAACGGCCAGCCTCACCCTTCAGGGAAGAAGCATTAGCCTAAAATAAAAATGTCCAGCCTCTCCCTTTAGGGCATAAGCATCAGCCTAAAGTCACAATGGCCAGCCTCTGCCTTCAGGGAAGCAGCATCAGAATAAAGCCACAATGGTCGGCTTCTCCCTTCAGGGAAGTAGCATCAGACTAAAGTAATAATGGCCAGCCTCTCCCTTTAAGGCATCAGCATCAGCCTAAATTCACAATGGTCAGCATAGCCTTAAGTAAAGCAGCATCAGAATAAACTCACAATTGCCAGCCTCTCCCTTCAGGGAAGCAGCATCACCCTAAAGTCAAAATGGCCAGACTCTCCCTTCAGGGAGGTAGCATCAGGCTAAAGTCACAACGCAGAGCCCCTCCCTTCAGGGAAAAAGAATCAGACTAAAGTCACAATGGTCTGCCTCTCCCTTCAGAAAAGAAGAATCAGCCTAAAGTAAAAAGGGTCAGCCTCTCCCTTTTGGTCATCAGCATCAGCTTTAAGTCACAATGGCTAACCTCTCCCTTGAGGGGAGCAGCATCAGCCTAAAGTCACAAAGGCCAGCCTCTCTGTTCACGGAAGCAGCATCTGCCTAAACCCAAAATCGCCAGCCTCTCCCTTTAGGGCATCAACATAAGCCCAAAATCACAATGGACAGCCTCTCCCTTCAGGGAAGCAGCATCAGCCTAAAGTCAAATTCGCCAGCCTGTGCCTTGAGAGAAGCAGCATCAGCCTACAGTCACAATGGCCAGCCGCTCCCTGCAGGGAAGTAGCATCAGCCTAAAGTCAAAATAGCCAGCCTCTCCCTTCGGGGAAGAAGCATTAGCCTAAAATCAAAATGGCTAGCCTCTCCCTTTAGGACATCAGCATCAGCCTAAAGTCACAACGGCCAGCCTCACCCTTCAGGGAAGAAGCATTAGCCTAAAATCAAAATGGCCAGCCTATCCCTTTAGGGCATCAGCATCAGCCTAAAGTCACTATGGCCACCCTCTGCCTTCAAGGAAGCAGCATCAGAATAAAGCTACAGTGGCCGGCTTCTCCCTTCAGGCAAGCAGGATCAGCTGAAAGTCAAAATTCCCAGCCTCTCCCTTCAGGGATGCAGCATCAGCCTAAAGTCATAATGGCCAGCCTCTCCCTTTAAGCCATCAGCATCAGTCTAAATTCACAATGGTCAGCATAGCCTTAAGCAAAGCAGCATCAGAATAAACTCACAATGGCCAGCCTCTCCCTTCAGGGAGGTAGCATCAGACTAAAGTCACAACGGACAGCCTCCCCCTTCAGGGAAGGATCATCAGCCTAAAGTCATAATGGTCAGCCTCTGCCTTCAGGGAAGAAGCATCTGCCTGAAGAGAAAAGTGCCAGCCTCTACCTTTAGGGCATCAACATCAGCATAAAGTCACAATGGCTAGCCTCTCCCTTCAGGGAAGCAGTATCAGCCTAAAGTAATAATGGTCACCCTCTCCCTCAGGGAAGCCGCATCAGCCTAAAGTCACAATGGCCAGCCTCTCTGTTCAGGGAAGAACCATCAGCCTAAAGTCAAAAGGGCCAACCTCTCCATACAGGGCATCAGCATCAGCCTAAAATCACAATGGCCAGCCTCTGCCTTCAGGGAAGCAGCATCAGCCAAAATTCAGAATGACTAGCCTCTCCCTTCAGGGAAGCAGCATCAGCTGAAAGTCACAACTGCCAGCCTCTCCGTTCAGGGAAGAAGCATCAGCCTAAAGTCACAACAGCCAGCCTCTCCCTTCAGGGAAGAAGAATCAGCCTAAAGTCAAAAGGGCCAGCCTCTCTGTTCAGGGAAACAATATCACCCTAAAGTCAAAATGGCCAGCCTCTCCCTTTAAGCCATCAGCATCAGCCTAAATTTTAAATGGCCAGCCTCTCCCTTCAGGGAGGTAGCATCAGACTAAAGTTTCCTGCCAGAGAGAAGGAGAGCAGCTTCTGGACAGCAAGTTTCCTGCCAGTTTCCAGGCCAGTTTCCTGCCAGGGAGAAGAAGGAGAGCAGCTTCCGGACAGCCATTTTGACTGGGGAGATTGAATTTTTTTAAAAAACTGTCGGGAGAGGCTGCTTGTTGCTGAGGGGCTCAAACTTCTGACCTTGCCCTTTTACCCTCAAGAGCCCTCCTGTGAGTCACACCTCTGAGTCACTAGGGGGTGGAGCTGGGAGCCTAGCTCTATATAACTCCTTGCAGAGGCTTTCCAGGCCAGTTTCCTGCCAGAGAGAAGGAGAGCAGCTTCTGGACAGCAAGTTTCCTGCCAGTTTCCAGCCAGGCAGAAGAAGGAGAGCAGCTTCTGGACAGCCATTCTGACTGGGGAGATAAAAATACAGCATACCTAAAAGTACAGCTTAGCATTCTCAGCATTAACTAAGAGTTCTTAGATTACCTAAAAGCTTTCACCATGGACACTGAGGGGACTGCAGCTGTCACTTGCAACACTTGTGCGATGTTTGTCTTCTTGTCTACAGACGTGGAGAACTTCACATGCACCAAGTGCAAGCTGGTAGCCCTCTTGGAGGAGAAAGTACAGCAGCTGGAGACACGGGTAGCTACACTTCAACAGATTCGCGAGCAAGAGGTTTTCCTGGACAGAACAGAACGAACAGTCTTGGATGGGGACCGCACAGAGGAAGTGGCTGTGGAGGAGAGGGTCACTTCACGGACACAGGAAGTAGGCAGCTGGAGGAATGTCACACACAGAACAAGAAAATCCAGGGATTCTTCGAGCAGCTTGCAGCTACAGAATCGATTCGAAGCCCTATCCCTTATCAAGGACAACGAGGAAGAACAGCATGGACAGACTTCAGGGGTAGAGCAGGTGACCCTGAGAGTACCACCGCAAGGAACAGCAGCTGCGAAGCCTCGGCGGAGGCGTGTGGTGGCGGTGGGGGACTCCTTGCTGTGAGGTACAGAAGCAGTGGTATGTGGGCCTGACAAGATGACTTGGGAGGTGTGTTGTCTCCATGGGGCAAAGATCTGTGATGTGACCGAGAGGCTGACAAGACTTGTCAAGCCTACGGATCATTCCCCCTCCTTTTGGTCCATGTGGCAACCAATGATACTGCAAGGCACAGCTTTCCCAAGATCAGAAGAGATTATGAGGCCCTGGGGAGGAAGCTGAAAGAAATGGACGCACACGTTGTCATCTTGCCTCTTCTGCCAGTTGAAGGGCATGGTCCAAGAAGGGAGAGGAAAATAGCCGACGTAAACAACTGGCTCCGTAGATGGTGTCACCGAGAACAAATTGGATTCTTGGATCATGGACTACGCTTCCATGCGGGGGGACTTCTGGCAAGAGATGGGGTGCATCTTACAACGGAAGAAACGTTTTTGCCAACAGTCTCAATAATTTGATCAGGAGGGCTTTAAACTGAGTCAAATGGGGGAGGGAGACAGTATTCTGGAAGGCAAAAGGGCTGGAGAAAATAGTCAAACTGTCATAGAGGGAACAAGGCAAACAGCACAAGGACCCAACAGTGGGAGGCAAAAAAACTTGCACAGGCAGCAAGTAAAGGGAACACATAGACTTAGATGCCTCTACACTAATGCACAGAGCATGGGAAATAAGCAAGATGAACTTGAACTCCTCACACTACAAAACAAATATGATATAGGCATTACTGAAACCTGGTGGGATGAGTCTCATGATTGGAATGTAGGAATAGAGGGGTATAACCTTTATAGGAGAAACAGGCCAAACAGGAAAGGAGGAGGAATAGCATTATATGTCAGGGATATTTACACCAGTGAAGTGATCCATGACATCAATACTGGAAGCCAGGTGGAGAGCATCTGGATAAAAATTAAAGGGGAGGGAAACAACAGGGATGTTATTGTGGGACTCTACTACAGACCGCCAAATCAGACGGAGGAATTGGATGATGCCTTTCTAGAACAGATGAACACACATGCAGAAAGGAGAGATGTAGTAGTGATGGGTGACTTCAACTATCCTGATATTTGCTGGCAATCTAACTCAGCCAAAACTTCAAGGTCTAGCAAATTCCTTACATGCCTGGAAGACAATTTCATGGTCCAAAAGGTGGAAGAGGCAACAAGGGGGTCAGCTATTTTAGATCTGATCCTAACCAACAGAGATGACCTGGTTAATGGGGTGCAAGTGGTGGGATCCTTAGGTGAGAGTGATCATGTTCTCCTGGAGTTTGTTATACAATGGAAAGGAGAAGCCAGGCATAGTCAGACACGCATTCTTGACTTTAGGAGAGCTGATTTCAATAAACTCAGGGAAATACTGGGGGTGATCCCATGGTCAGGAGAAGAGACCTCAAGACAGATGGGACTTTCTCAAAAGGGAGATACTGAAGGCACAATTTCAAACAGTACCATTGAGGAAGAAAAATGGGAGGTGTCTCAAGAAACCAGGATGGATGACTAAAGAACTTTCAATGGAGCTAAGTTTTAAACGGAACATGTATAGGAAATGGAAAAGGGGGGAAATCACCAAAGTAGAATTCAAATAGATAGCAAACACGTGTAGGAGTAAAGTCAGAAAAGCTAAAGCGCAGAATGAGCTCAGGCTTGCTAGGGAGGTTAAGAACATTAAAAAGGGTTTTTTGGGGTATGTCCGCAGCAAAAGGAGGAAGAAGGAAATGATAGGGCCACTATGTGGAGAAGATGGCAAAATGCTAACAGGGGACAGAGAAAAGGCAGAATTACTCAACACCTTCTTTGCCTCAGTGTTTTCAGAAAAGGAAAAGGAGGACCAACCTGAGGAGAATGGAACAGAGGACACAATAGGGGAAATCCAGCTCAAAATAAGTAAAGAGGTAGTACAGGAATACCTTCTTAATTTAAATGAATTTAAATCTCCAGGACCAGATGAACTACATCCAAGAGTATTAAAAGAGCTGGCAAATATAATCTCAGAGCCATTGGCAATAATCTTTGAGAACTCCTGGAGAACCGGAGAAGTCCCAGCAGACTGGAGGAGGGCAAACGTTCCCATCTTCAAAAAGGGGAAAAAAGAGGATCCCAACAATTATCGTCCAGTTAGTCTGACATCAATACCAGGGAAGATTCTAGAGCAGATCATTAAACAGAGAGTCTGTGAACATTTAGAAGGCAATGCCATAATCACAAAAAGTCAACATGGGTTTCAGAGAAACAAGTCATGCCAGACTAATCTGATCTCTTTTTTTGATAAAGTTACCATCTTGGTAGATGAAGGGAATGCTGTGGACATTGCATACCTTGATTTCAGTAAGGCCTTTGACAAGGTTCCCCATGACATTCTTGCAAACAAACTTGTAAAATGTGGGCTAGACAAGTTAACTGTTCAATGGATTTGTAATTGGTTGAGCGGCCAAACCCAAAGGGTGCTCAGCAGTGGCTCCTCTTCGTCTTGGAAAGATGTGACCAGTGGGGTGCCACAGGTTTCTGTCCTGGGCCCAGTGCTATTCAACATCTTTATCAATGACTTGGATGAAGGAATTAGGGGCATACTTATCAAATTTGTAGATGACACCAAATTAGGAGGAGTAGCTAATACCCTAGAGGACAGGATCAAAATTCAGAATGACCTGGATAGACTGGAGAGCTGGGCCAAAGCGAATAAAATGAAATTCAATACTGAGAAGTGAAAAGTACTGCATTTAGGGCGGAAAAATGAAATGCATAAATATAGGATGGGAGAGACCTGGCTGAATGAGACTACATGCGAAAGGGATCTAGGAGTCCTAGTAGACCACAAGTTGAACATGAGGCAACAGTGTGATGCGGCAGCTAAAAAGGCCAATGCGATTTTGGGCTGTATCAATAGAAGTATAGTGTCTAGATCAAAGGAAGTAATAGTGCCACTCTATTCTGCCTTGGTCAGACCTCACTTAGAATACTGTGTCCAGTTCTGGGCACCATAATTCAAAAAGGATATTGACAAATTGGAGGGTGTCCAGAGAAGGGCAACTAAAATGGTGAAAGGTCTGAAAACGATGCCTTATGAGGAGAGACTTAGGGAGCTGGGTATGTTTAGCCTGGAAAAAAGACGGTTAAGAGGCGATATGATAGCCCTGTTTAAGTATTTGAAGGGATGTCACGCTGAGGATGGAGCAGGCTTGTTTTCTGCTGCTCCAGAGACTGGAACACGGAGCAATGGGTGCAAGCTCCAGGAACAGAGATTCCACCTCAACATGAGGAGGAACTTTTTGACAGTAAGAGCTGTTGGGCAGTGCAACACACTCCGTCGGAGCGTGGTTGGGTCTCCTTCCTTGGAGGTCTTTAAACAGAGGCTGGATTGCCATCTCTTGTGTTTGCTTTGATCAAGATTTCCTGCGTGGCAGGGGGGTTGGACTGGATGGCCCTCGTACTCTCTTCCAACTCTGCAATTCTATGAAAGTCACAACGGACAGCCTCTCCTTTCAGGGAAAAAGAATCAGCCTAACGTCACAATGGCCAGCCTCTGCCGTCAGGGAAGATGCACCAGAGTAAAGTCAAAAGGGCCATCCTATCCCTTTAGGGCATCAACATCAGCATAAAGTCTAAATGGCCATCCTCTGCATTCAGGGGAGCAGCATCAGACTGAAGTCAAATTGGCCAGCCTCTCCCTTCAGGGAAGAAGCATCAGCCTAAAGTAAAAAGGGCTAGCCTCTCCCTTTTGGTCATCAGCATCAGCTTTAAGTCACAATGGCTAACCTCTCCCTTCAGGGATGAAGCATCAGCCTAAAGTCACAATGGCTAGCCTCTCCCTTCAGGGAAGCAGCAACTGCCTAAAGTAACAGTGGCCGGCCTCTCCCTTCAGGGAAGAAACTGCAGCCTAAAGTCACAATGGCCAGCCTCTGGCTTCAGGGAAACAGGATCAGGCTAAAGTCACAATGGCCAGCCTCTCCCTTCGGGGAAGAAGCATTAGCCTAAAATCACAATGGCTAGCCTCGCCCTTCAGGGAAGCAGTATCAGCATAAAGTCACAATGGGCAGCCTCTCCCTTCAGGGAAGTAGCATCAGCCTAAATTCACAACGGGCAGCCTCTCCCTTCAGGACAGAAGCATCAGCCTAAAGTCACAACGGACAGCATCTCCCTTCAGGGAAGAAGTTTTAGGCTAAATTCAAAATGGCACGCCTCTCATTTCAAGGAAGCAGCATCAGCCTAAAGTCACAATGGTTGGACTCTCCCTTTCGGGAAGAAGCATCAGCCTAATGTGACAATGGCCAGCCTCTGGCTTCAGGAAAGCAGGATCAGGCTAAAGTCACAATGGCTAGCCTCTCTCTTCAGGGAAGGAGCATCAGCCCAAAGTAACAACGACCAGCCTTTCCCTTCAGGGAAGGAGCATCAGATAAAAGTCAGAATGGCCAGCCTCTCCCTTCATGGAAGAAGCATCAGCCTAAACTCAAAAGGGCCAGCCTCTCCCTTCAGGGAAGCATTATCAGCCTAAAGTCACAATGGCCACCCTCTTCCTTCAGGGAAGAACCACCAGCCTAAATTCAAAAGTGCCAGACTTGCCCTTTAGGGCATCAGTATCAACCTAAAGTCACAGTGGCCAGCCTCTGCCTTCAGGGAAACAGCATCAGCCTAAGGTCACAATGGCCAGCCTCTCCCTTTAGGGAAGCCGCATCAGCCTAAACTCAGAACGGTCCTCCTCTCCCTGCAGGGAAGAAGTATCTGCCTAAAGTCACAACAGACAGCCTCTCCCTTCATGGAAGAAGCATCACACTAATGTCACAGCGGCCAGCCTCTCCCTTCATGGAAGCAGCATCGGCCTAAAATCACAGTGGCCAGCCTCTCCCATTAGGGAAGAAGCATTGGCCTAAAGTCACAATGGCCAGCCTCTCCCTTCAGGGAAGGATCATCAGACTAAAATCACAGTGGGCCGTCTCTCCCTTCAGGAAAGAAGCTTCAGCCTAAAGTCACAATGGCCAACCTCTGCCATCAGGGAAACAGCATCAGCCTAAAGTCACAATGTCCAGCCTCTCCCTTCAGGGAAGCAGCATTAGCCTAATGTCACAGTGCCCGGCCTCTCCCATCAGGGAAGAAGCGTCAGCCTAAATTCACAATGTCCATCCTCTCCCTTCAGGGAAGCAGCATCAGCCTAATGTCACAATCGCTATCATTCCCCTTCAGGGAAGCACTATCAACCTAAAGCTACAATAGCCATCTATGGCTATCATGCCCTTTCAGGGAGGCAGCATCAGCTTGAGGTTACAATGGCCAGATTCCCCTTTTAGCGAATAGCCTTAGCCTAAATTCACAATGGCTGTCATTCCCCTTTGGGGGGGGGGGCATCATCAGCTTGAGGTCACAATGGCCAGTCTCTCCCTTCAGGGAAGCAGCATCAGTCTGAGGTCATAATGGCCTTCAGTCTGAATAAGTGAAGTCTGAAACAAAACGCTGAAGCAGAGAAAACTTGTCCTACACGGTCTGCAGTGATGCTCTGAGGCCAAAGCCAGACAGAGGATGCCAAAGGCAAGGCTGGGGAAGTATTATGGGCTGGTCTCTGCAGTATAGAGAGGTTTATTTATTGACACCTTGTGACACTTTTCTGTCTGTCCGTCCTCCTCCTCTTCCTCCTTTTAAAATTGCATTCCCTGCCTTTCATGGTGCCTTCTGGCATCCCATAATAGTTCGTGAAAATTCAAGAAACTTCTATTTTTGTGTGTGAGTGTGTGTGTAAACTTAAAAAAAAATGTCACATAAAATGAAATAATCCACTAAATATACAGTTGACCCTTCACATTCGCTGGGGTTTGGTTCCAGGACCCGATGTGAATACAGAAATCCGTGAATACTCAAGTCCCATTAGATGCAATGGCATAGCAAAATGGTGTCCCTCATATAAGATGTCAAAATCAAGGTTTGCTTTTTGGATTATTATTTTTTAAAGAATATTTTCAAGCCGTGAATACTTAAATCTGTGAATGCCAAATCCGTGAATGTGGAGGGACAACTGTATTATAATTTATACTATAAAAAAATAAAAACAAATATCACTAAGGTCTTATGGGGAGACCTCCTGTCCTTAAAAGTATAAAAGCCTTTTCTAAAGGCAATTAGCAGAGATAACTTGTAAATTTGCACATATAGGAATCCTTAGGAAGAAAGATGACTGCAATAAATCAGTTGATTTTGATGTCTATTGCTTGGCAATTGGTGCCCAATCACATAGATATCTCTGTCACAGAAGGATACTCTGGTGGTGTCCAAGGCTGAGGTGCAGCTGCTTAGACATTTGAGGTCCTTATTCAGTTTACCATAGTAGTGTATTCCTGCCCTGGCAGGAGGTTGGACTTGATGGCCCTTGGAGGGCCCAATTAACTCTAGGATTCTCTAGCATCCTCAGAGGCTAAACTCCCCCCTTTCCTTGGAAATCACTGTGATAAAGGTTAGCCATTTCGAATTTGTTTCTGTTGTTAATTGCCCTCAGATTGATTTCCATTGATGGCCACTCCCTCAATATGAGAGGCCTCTGTTAAGGTCTATCTGGGTAACAAATAATGGAGGCTCAATGTCGGTTCAACAGATGGCTTTATTTGCTAGCAAAAACGACACAGGGGGATCATTCCTGCCAAACGGTGTTCCCTGAAACAAGGCACACACATCTTTTTATTACAGAGAAACAAAACCTAAAAATCTAAGGCATTGCACATGTGTATTATAATGGTCACCAGACAGACCTTTTAGGAACAGAAATCATTTGTCAGTTCTATGTGTTTTCTTATTTTGATACCTTAGGCAACCGAACTGGGCAATGCCCATTATATTGCCATGACTCTGGCCAAATCCACACTACACAAATAATCCAATTTGAACCTGGATTATTGCCATGACTCCTTCCTATGGTATCCTGGGACTTGTAGTTTTACAAGATCTTTAGCCTTCTTTGCTAAAGAATGTTAGCGCCTCAGCAAATGACAAATCCCAGAATTCCATAGGAAGGAGTCATGGCAAATAATCCAGTTTAAAACTGGATTATTTGTGTAGTGTGGATTTGTCCTCTGTCCAACAGAATCTTGGGATTCATAGTTTCATGGGGTACTTAGGATTCTCTAGCATACTCCCATGAACTACTGCACTAGAACTTTCTGCCTTAGCAGCCAATTCTAAACACTCCAATCACCAAACTACACTTCCCAGTATTCTGTAGGATGGAGCCATGGTAGTTAATGTGGTCTCTGACTGCCAATGTTCTTCAGCCTCCACTCTGTAGGGTTACCAGTTCATGGTTGTCCCATTGCCCTGAGGTCAGGGAGTCAAAGGATGAGACTGGGGGAGGGGTCCCTGGTGATGTCACTGAGCATTATGCATTAAGTACCAACCATAGTTGATCACATGTTGTCAGTCAAACACACAGAAGATATTTTCTTGCTTGGAAATTAAGACAGACATCTTAGCTAAAGGTGCTGTTCCCAAATCAAGATGAAATGAGGGGATGATTCCTTCTCACTTACTCAGGGAGGCAGGATACAGAACATTTGATTTGGCCTACATTGTTCTAGCCAGAAAGTGGATGCAGAGCAGAATGGAGGGTGATCCCTGGCACCCCAATGACTGTGAGGAAGGAGGAAGCTAAGTATGTAATGGGACACAGCCCTGAAGAGTCTTTGCAAATTGCAGCAAACAAACAGATTAAATCTTGCAAATTGTAGGAGATTTGCACAGTGCCATTTTCTCTTGTCTGGAGATGAGCCCCCCAGAACTCGAAAACCCCTTGTCTCCTGGCTGGAGATGGCCCATGGAAACTGGAGAGTCAGGGTCAGGCCCTGATATCTGGCAACCCTTCTCTCTAGACTTCAGTCAGGTTGGGCCTCAGATTGCAGACAGCCTGGAAACCACTTCCAGGACCGGACTGGAAGCCTTTCCCACTTGGAGGAGCCTCCCAGGGCGGATGCTCCACTGGCAGAGAGCAAGGCCACTTCCTGGCCACAATGGGGCAGCCCGAAAAGGACTTAGCTTCCTAGACATTTATGTTAAAGACAAATCAGGAACAAATAGGCTGATGTGGGTGGTGCTGTTGTTATTTTTTAAAAAAACACCTAAAGGTTTGGGTTTTTTTTCCCCATCCTAGCATGCTGATAGATAAGATCCTAAAATCACAGAGCTGTTGCTGGCAGGGGAAGGGGTTGGGCTATTCTCTGCTTCTCACAGTACTTTGACAGGGTGGGCATGCTGTTGTGGTGGTGTGCATTCAATCATTTCTGACTTATGGTGACTCTAAGGTGAACCAATCATGGGTTTTCTGAAGCTGAGAGTGTGCGACTTGCCCAAGGTATCATCATTTATTTATACAGCACCACCAGTTTTTTACAAGTAAAAGAAAAAACAACCACCCCTTCCAAAGAGTTGATTACACACACACAGAGGCAGAGGGGAAGGAAGAAGTGAGACAAATATAAAACTATCTAATACAATTGTTAAAAACAACTTGACCAAACAGAAATGCAAAAGTCATTGGAATATAATTTGGAAACTGGCAGATACATATAACCAAAATATCCAAGAGTACAAAGCCATATCAAACTAGTTGTCCCTTCATATTCGCTGGGGTTTGGTTCTAGGACCCCCCGTGGATACCAAAATCCATGAATACTCAAGTCCCATTATATGCAATGGCATAGCAAAATTTTGTCCCTTATATCATAGAATCATAGAATTGCAGAGTTGGAAGAGACCACGAGGGCCATCCAGTCCAACCCCCCTGCCACGCAGGAAATCTTGATCAAAGCATCCCCGACAGATGGCCATCCAAGGGAGTGTGTTCCACTGCCGAACAGCTCTTACTGTCAAAAAGTTCCTCCTAATGTTGAGGTGGAATCTCTGTTCCTGGAGCTTGCAACCATTGCTCCGTGTTCCAGTCTCTGGAGCAGCAGAAAACAAATCTGCTCCATCCTCAGCGTGACATCCCTTCAAATACTTAAATAGGGCTATCATATCGCCTCTTAACCGTCTTTTTTCCAGGCTACACATACCCAGCTCCCTAAGTCTCTCCTCATAAGGCATCGTTTCCAGACCTTTCACCATTTTAGTTGCCCTTCTCTGGACACGTTCCGATTTGTCAATATCCTTTCTGAATTGTGGTGCCCAGAACTGGACACAGTATTCTAAGTGAGGTCTGACCAAGGCAGAATAGAGTGGCACTATTACTACCCTTGATCTAGACACTATACTTCTATTGATACAGCCCAGAATCGCATTGGCCTTTTTAGCTGCCGCATCACACTGTTGGCTCATGTTCAACTTGTGGTCTACTAGGACTCCTAGATCCCTTTCGCACGTAGTCTCATTCAGCCAGGTCTCTCCCATCCTATATTTATGCATTTCATTTTTCCGCCCTAAATGCAGTACTTTACATTTCTCCGTATTGAATTTCATTTTGTTAGCTTTGGCCCAGCTCTCCAGTCTATCCAGGTCATTCTGAATTTTGATCCTGTCCCCTAGGGTATTAGCTACGCCTCCCAATTTGGTGTCATCTGCAAATTTGATAAGTATGCCCCTAATTCCCTCATCCAAGTCATTGATAAAGATGTTGAATATAAATGGCATATAAAATGGCAAAATCAAGGTTTGCCTTTTGGATTATTATTTTCTTAAGAATATTTTCAAGCTGTGAATACTTAAAACCATGGATACCAAATCTGTGGATATGGAAGGACAGCTGTATTCCATATCTCTGAGAATGACTGTTAAATTTAAATGGGGTATTAAAAGCAGCCAGACCTGCCAAAGGAGTTGATCACACACACACAGGAAGGAAGAAGTGAGAAAAATATAAAACTATCTAATACAATTGTTAAAAACAAATTGACTGGATAGTCATACACCTGGAATACTGTGTCCAGTTCTGGGCAGAACAATTCAGGAAGGATATTGAGAAACTGGAACACGTCCAAAGGAGGGTGGCCAGGATGGTGGGAGGTCTGGAAGCCATGCCCTATGAGGAGAATCTTAGGGAGCTGGGTATGTTTAGCCTGGAAAAGGGATGGTTGAGAGGGGACATGATAGCCATGTTTAAATATTTGAAGGTATGTCACACTGAGGATGGAGCAAGCTTGTTTTCTGCTGCTCCAGAGACTAAGACACAGAGCAATGGGTTCAAACTACAGGAAAAGAGATTCCACCTAAACATTAGGAAGACCTTCCTGACAGTAAGAGCTGTTCAGAAGTGGAATACACTACCTTGTAGTGTGGTGGAGTCTCCTCGTTTGGAGGTTTTAAACAGGCTAGATGTCCATCTGTTGGAAATGATTTGATTGTGTATTCCTGCATGGCAGAATGGGGTTGGACTGAATGGCCCTTGTGGTCTCTTCCAACTCTTAACTTCTGCCTTCCCATAATCATGTCCCCCACCAGGCCTCTCAGGCACAGAACCTGTCCTCCTGACAACCAGGCTCCCTCTGAATCCTGGAAGGATGTTGGCTATCTAAAGCACAGGCCACATGATTCCCCTCCTGGAACAATGCTAGGTGTCATTCACTGCAAAGACTTGACTGACTGAAGGATAAAGCTGGACTGGGGGGCTCTGCCAGTTCAAGTCTCCAGAAAAGTAACTTCCTCAAGTTCTAGACAATATCAGCAGTACAAGCACCAGGAGGTCTTGAGGAACCAGAGGAGAGAATCCATTGAGGGTGGCATGATCATAAAATGGAAAATTAGGGAGTAGCCCTCAGAGATCCAAAGTGATCACTGAGGGGGATAAACCTATCTGAAATCAATCTTAGCCAGCTTCCTGGAAAACACAATCAAAGTTTTGTACAACCGGCTCTCAGCACCAATCAAACAGTGTGATGCATTCAGTAGAAACAATTGCTCACAGGTTGTCATTCAAACACACAACATATTTTCCTGCTTGGAAATGAAGAGATGTCAGCCAATGGGGCTGTTCCAAAGTCAAGGTGAAATGAGGGGATAATTCCTTCTCACTTACTTAAGGAGACAGGATATGGATCATTTAATTTGGCGTACTTGTTTCTAGCCAGAAGGTGGATGCAGAACAGAGTGGAGGGTGATCCCTGGCACCACAACAGCTAAGGGGAAGGGGGAATCTTAACTATAAGACATAGAGCCCTGAAGAGCCTTTCCAAGAGACAGCAACAAATAAATTCTTACACAAAGCTTTTTTCTCTTGCCTGGTGCTGAGCTTCCCAAAACTGGAAAATTTGCACTCATCTCCCACCTGGAGATGACCCATGGAACTGGAGAGTCAGTGCCAAGCCCTGACATTTGGCAGCCCTCTATAGACTCCAGCCAGGCTGGACCTCAGATTGCAGACCACTTGGAGACCACCTCCAAAGACTTATTGGAAGCCTTCTCCACTTGGCTTAAACTCCCAGAGCTGTTGCTCCACTGGCAGGGAGGCTTCCAGAGAACAAGGTCACCTCCTGGCCACAATGAGGCAGCAGGGGAAGGACTTGGGAGACATTTGTTTCATAAACATTTGGGTTAAAGAGAAAGCATGAACAAGGGCTGGTGTGGGTGGTACAGCTGGTATTTTAAAAACCAGGACTAAACTGGGGGTCTTTTCACCCCAACATGGACAAGATCCTAAAATAAGACAAATGCTGCCAAGAGGCGAAAGGGGTTGGGCCCCCCTCTGCTTCTCAGGCTCTTTGACAGGGTGGGCACTTACTCATCATTTATTTATATAAATAAGTACATGGTGCTTTACAAGTAAAAGAACAGCAAAAACCAGCCAGCCCAGCTAAAGGCATGTCCTAAAAAAATCCTGTTAAATTCATGGGGTCACCATAAATTGAGAGAACCTGAAGGCATGTACACACAGAGTACACTACAGATAAACCAATTAGACAATCTATTGCCTTACATCAACTATGTGCATGTGACCATAGCTATATCTATGAAATAGAGATTCCCCACAAGTCCAGGTAAGTTTACATGGGGAAGAACACAAGAGTCAGTGGAATCCAAGATTCATAAAATCATAGAATCATAGAACTGTAGAGTTGGAAGAGACCACAAGGGCCATCCAGTCCAACCTCCTGCCATGCAGGAAATCACAACCAAAGCATCCCTGACAGATGGCCATCCAGCCTCTGTTTAAAGACCTCCAAGGAAGGAGACCCCACCACGCTCCAAGGGAGTGTGTTCCACTGCCGAACAGCTCTTACTGCCAGAAAGTTTCGCCTAAGGTTGAGGTGGAATCTCTGTTCCTGGAGCTTAACGCATTGCTCCATGTTCTAGTCTCTGGAACAGCAGAAAACAAGCTTGCTCCATCCTCAATGTGACACTCCTTCAAATACTTAAATAGGGCTATCATATCACCCCTTAACCATCTTTTTTCCAGGCTAAACATACCCAGCTCCCTAAGTCTTTCCTCATAAGGCATGGTTTCCAGACCTTTCACCATTTTAGTCACCCTCCTCTGGACACGCTCCAATTTGTCAATATCCTTTTTGAATTGTGGTGCCCAGAACTGGACACAGTATTCTAGGTGAGACCTGATCAAGGCAGAATAGAGTGGCACTATTACTTTCCCTTGGTCTAGACACTATACTTCTATTGATGCAGCCCAAAATCGCATTGGCCTTTTTAGCTGCCGCATCACACTGTTGACTCATGTTCAGTTTGTGATCTACTAGGACACCTAGATTCCTTTCATAGGGTCTCTTCCAACTCTACAATTCTGTGACTCTGTGACTCTGTAGTCTCGTTCAGCCAGGTCTCCCCATCCTATATCTGTGCATTTCGGTTTTCCGCTCTAAGTGCAGTACCTTACATTTCTCCATATTGAATTTCATTTTGTTAGCTTTGGCCCAGCTTTCTAGTCTATTCAGGTCATTTTGAATTTTGATCCTGTCCTCTAGGGTATTAGCTACTCCTCCTAATTTGGTGTCATCTGCAAATTTGAAGTTTGTCCCCAATTCTGTCATCCAAGTCATTGATAGAGATGTTGAATAGCACTGGGTCCAGGACAGAACCCTGTGGCACCCCACTGGTCACATCTTTCCAAGATAAAGAGGAGCCACTGCTGAGCACCCTTTGGGTTCGGCCGGTCAACCAATTACAAATCCATTTAACAGTTAACTTGTCTAGCCCACATTTTACAAGCTTGTTTGCAAGAATGTCATGGGGCACTTTGTCAAAGGCCTTACTGAAATTAAACTTTGTAATATCGACAGTGTTCCTTTCATCTACCAACCTGGTAATTTTATCAAAAAAAGAGATCAAATTAGTCTGGCATGACCCATGTTGACTTCTTGTGATTATGACATTGCCTTCTAAATGTTCACAGACTCTCTGTTTAATGATCTGCTCTAGAATCTTCCCTGGTATTGATGTCAGACTAACTGGACGATAATTGTTGGGATCCTCTTTTTTCCCCTTTTTGAAGATGGGGACAACGTTTGACCTCCTCCAGTCTGCTGGGACTTCTCCTGTTCTCCAGGAGTTCTCAAATATTATTGCCAATGGCTCTGAGATTATATTTGCCAGCTCTTTTAATACTCTTGGATGTAGTTCATCTGGTCCTGGAGATTTAAATTCATTTAGATTAAGAAGGTATTCCTGTACTACCTCTTTGCTTATTCTGTGCTGGATTTCCCCTATTGTGTCCTCTGTTCCATTATCCCCAGATTGATCACCCTTTTCCTTTTCTGAAAACACTGAGGCAAAGAAGGTGTTGAGTAATTCTGCCTTTTCTCTGTCCTCTGTTAGCATTTTGCCATCTTCTCCATGTAGTGGCTCTACCATTTCCTTCTTCCTTTTGCTGCGGACATACCCCCCCCAAAACCCTTTTTATTGTTCTTAACCTTTCTAGTGAGCCTGAGCTCATTCTGTGCTTTAGCTTTTCTGACTTTACTCTTACATGTGTTCGCTATCTGTTTGAATTCTTTGGTGATTTCCCCCCTTTTCCATTTCCTATACATGTTCTGTTTAAAACTTAGCTCCATTGAAAGTTCTTTAGTCATCCATCCTGGTTTCTTGATACACCTCCCATTTTTCTTCCTCAATGGTACTGTTTGAAATTGTGCCTTCAGTATCTCCCTTTTGAGAAAGTCCCATCCGTCTTGAGGTCTCTTCTCTTTTAGTATTCCTGACCATGGGATCACCCCCAGTATTTCCCTGAGTTTATTGAAATCAGCTCTCCTAAAGTCAAGAATGCGTGTCTGACTATGCCTGGCTTCTCCTTTCCATTGTATAACAAACTCCAGGAGAACATGATCACTCTCACCTAAGGATCCCACCACTTGCACCCCATTAACCAGGTCATCTCTGTTGGTTAGGATCAGATCTAAAATAGCTGACCCCCTTGTTGCCTCTTCCACCTTTTGGACCATGAAATTGTCTTCCAGGCATGTAAGGAATTTGCTAGACCTTGAAGTTTTGGCTGAGTTAGATTGCCAGCAAATACCAGGATAGTTGAAGTCACCCATCACTACTACATCTCTCCTTTCTGCGTGTGTGGTCATCTGTTCTAGAAAGGCATCATCCAATTCCTCCGTCTGATTTGGGGGTCTGTAGTAGAGTCCCACAATAACATCCCTGTTGTTTCCCTCCCCTTTAATTTTTATCCAGATGCTCTCCACCTGGCTTCCAGTATTGATGTCATGGATCTCTTCACTGGTATAAATATCCCTGACATATAATGCTATTCCTCCTCCTTTCCTGTTCCGCCTGTTTCTCTTAAAATGGTATACCCCTCTATTCCTACATTCCAATCATGAGGCTCATCCCACCAGGTTTCAGTAATGCCTATTATATCATACTTGCTTTGCAGTGCTAGGAGTTCAAGTTCATCTTGCTTATTTCCCATGCTCTGTGCATTAGTGTAGAGACATCTAAGGCCATGTGTTCCCTTTACTTGCTGCCTGTGCAAGTTTTTTTGCCTCCCGCTGTTGGGTCCTTGTGCTGTTTGCCTTGTTCCCTCTAGGACAGCTTGACTATTTTCTCCAGCCCTTTTGCCTTCTAGAATATTGTCTCCCTCCCCCATTTGACTCAGTTTAAAGCCCTCCTGATCAAATTATTGAGACTGTTGGCAAAAATGTTTCTTCCAAATGTTGTAAGATGCACCCCATCTCTTGCCAGAAGTCCCCCCTCATGGAAACATAAACTATGATCCAAGAATCCAAATTGTTCTTGGCAACACCATCTACAGAGCCAGTTGTTTACATCAGCTATTTTCATCTCCCTTCCTGGACCATGCCCTTCAACTGGCAGAAGAGACAAGATGACAACGTGTGCATCCATTTCTTTCAGCTTCCTCCCCAGAGCCTAATTTCTTCTGATCTTCAGAAAGCTGTGCCTTGCAGTATCATTAGTTCCCACATGGACCAAAAGGAGGGGGAATGATCCGTAGGCTTGACCAGTCTTGTCAGCCTCTCCATCACATCGTGGATCTTTGCTCCAGGGAGACAACACACCTCCCGAGATATCTTGTCAGGCCCACAAATCACTGCTTCTGTACCCCTCAGCAAGGAGCCACCACTACCACCACACACCTCCCCCGAGGCTTCGCAGCTGCTGTTCCTTGCGGTGGTACTCTCAGGGTCACCTGCTCTGTCCCTGAAGTCTGTCCATGCTGTTCTTCCTCGTTGTCCTTGATAAGAGAGAGCTTCGAATCGATTTTGTAGCTGCAGAACATCCAGGCAGATGTTTCTGGAAAGCCTGCAACCAGGGGGTCATGAAACCCAGAGCTCTCTGCCTTCTTCCTTAACAATAAGAGGAAAGCTCAGTGTCTACAGCAGGGGGTGTTTTCTGAGGCCAGTATTCTGTCCTGGGACTCCCCAGGGGCTAAACTAGATTCAGCCTGTCAAAAATCAAAATTCAATCAAAAATCAAAAACAAAAAACTGAGGTATTTTTGGATGTTAGGCAGTGCAGGACATGGTGATATAACCTATTTAAAAGTTGAAATGCCGCTTCTGGAGGCTTCCAGTACTGACAATACATTTTTCTTTCTTTCTTTGTCAGGAAAAGGCAGCCCAGAAGGTCTGGAAGGTTTGTTGTTGTTGTGTATATTAAAATTGGCTCCAGCTTATGATGACCCCATCACAGGGCTTTTCTTGGCAAGATTTGTTCAGAGTGGGTTTGCCATTCCCTTCCTCTGAGGCTGAGAGAGTGTGACTTGCCCAAGGTCACCCAATGGGTTTCCAAAGATGAGCAGAAATTTAAATCCTGGTCTGCCAAAGATCAAAGATTGTAAAAATAACTTTAATGCAGCTTGGGGTTACACTTTGCCAACTGGTAATCTATAAATACACTCTATTAGTATTTCTGTAAGGTGCTGTAGGCTGTATTTCAGAGGGAGGAACTGGCAAAACCACTTCTGAGTGTTCCTTGCCTAATAAAACCCCATGACATTCATGACAGACAGGTGACTTGAAGGCACACACACACACACAAGCCTAACAAGATTTTTGGCAGCCTATCCAGCTGCTTTATCATCCCATCTCTGCAAACCTCATTCACACTGGTTGGCAGCCAAAACCCTCATACAAACCACTGCCCAAAAAGGAGCAAAGGACATAAATGAATAAACAAATATAACTAGGCTTTGATTCAGGACAATCCTGCTCCACCATTTAAAAATATCTGAAAATGTAAGTAAACATTTTATTAACTTTAATAATTATTACATAATACATAGTACACTATATATAATCCATAGTTCATAATATACATTATTTTTGCTCCCTTCCCATCCTCCTACAAATGGCTAAACAGAGGATTAACTCCCCAATTAAATTTAACAATCCTTCTCAGAGATGGAATATATCATTAATCAAATTTTTCACTTCTTCATACCCCATTTTTTCTTCTATTTCTCAATCACAACTTTCACCCATTTATCTCTCCATGATTCTTTATTGCTTTGTTCAATATACTGTACTTAAGCCTCCTTTCCCTAAGGAAATCAATTAATATATATTCTTTTATATACAGTTGTCCCTTCATACTCACTGGGCTTTGATTCCAAGACCCCCTGTGGATACTAAAATCCATGAATACTCGTGTCCCATTATATGCAATGGCATAGCAAAATGGTGTCCTTTGTATAAGATAGCAAAATCAAGGTTTGCTTTTTAGATTATTATTTTTTAAAGAATATTTTCAAGTTGCGAATACTTAAATCCGTGGATATCAAATCCGTGGATATGGAGGGACAACTGTACTTAAACAAATAAAACTGATTTCAATTTGATTTCTTTTTCCATTCTAAATCAATCACTGCATGGTGAGCTTTTAAAATTTATTTTACCACATCTCTTTCATTACGATTCAAGTCCACTTCTCCTAAATTAAGAGTTATACAATTTTCTTTACTTAATTGGACCTCTATTCCTGTTATTATACTTATCTGTTCCTTAACTATTGTCCATAACTCTGGAACAAATGGGCATTCCTACCACATATGTAGATAAACCCTTTCGCTCCACATTCATGCCAACATTTTGACTGGAATTTATCATTTATATATGCCAATTAATGTGTTGTTCTATACCATCTTCCAGTCATTTCCATTTGTTGTTCTTCTACATTCATATCTTTATTTTGAACAATTTCTTATAGCCAAATTTTAATTTTTTTCCTAGTAATCAATAAATATTTTCCCCAATTCATTATCAACCCCTCTATCATTCTAAATTTGGTCATCAACATAATCTTATAAATTTTCACTATTAATCCTTTTCTACCTTCTAATTTTATTTTTATTATTTCTTCTAATAATTCATACTGATCTAAAATATTCACTTTTATTTCATCTAATGATTTAATTATCCTTTCTCCCTGAAGTAGCACCCCCACATCAACTGATTCGCCATCTGCTGATTCAATTATACGCGGATGGCAACAGTGAGGGGGGGTGGATGGGAGAAGGAGGGGAGATCTTGCCTCTCTTCTCCCTTTGCCCCTGAGATCACCCCTGGGATTGCTCCTATGGCAGAAATGGTGATGCTGGGGAAAAGGGATGGGGGAAAAGAGATCTCGCCTCCCTTCTCTCTTCCCCTCTGAGATTGCCCCCTAGGATTGCTCTCTGGCAGGAATGGCAATGGGGGCATTTGCTATTATCTGCTGATTTTGTTATCCACGGGGGGCCCTGGAACCAATCCCCCATGGACATGGGGGTCCTACTGTACTGATTTCCAATTAATGAGGTTAATTCTTCCCAATATTCCACTTTGGCTATGTCTTGATATACCAAGATTAAAGTCATCCCCTTTCAACAAAGAAATCCCTTTCCTCTAATAATGCTATTACCTTATTTACAAATTTAACTTGCTTTTCATTTGGGACATATATACAGGCAAAAGTAACTCTCATCTTCTTTATTGTCCCTTTGACTAATATATATCTCCCTTTATTCTTTTTTTAAAAATCTTATCAACTTGAAAAGTAACTATATCTTTCATTAACATTGCCACCTCTCTAGTTTTGTTTGTTCCCTTGATTCAAACTGCAAATCCCATCCACCATAATTAAAAAGTTTAACCCTATCTTTTTTCTTATGTGTTTCCTGTAACATAGCTATATTAATTCTCTTCTCTTTCAAAATCATATTTAATCTATCTTTTTAACTGGGTAAGTAATCCATTAACATTTATTGACATAATACTCATATCATCCATTTAACCCTAACCTAACCATTTTTCCTTCATTTTTCTTCCACACTCCTTTCTTTCTCTCTTAACTCTCGTTTCTCCCTTCTTCCTCTTGAACTCAGCTTCTCCCCCCAATTGGGATATGAGCCTTTCCCACTTTGTAACCCATGTCAGATCTTTTTCTTTTGGGATTGCATTCTTTTCTTGTTCCCCTTCCTCCTTCCCTTTTATTTTTACATTTATTACAGTTTTTAATATTACTCAAAAATTACTCTTTCTATTATAATATTACAGCAATCACATTATGTACTACCTTTTTCAAAGTCTCCAAACATCTTCCCATTATACTCTTTAATTCATACTTCTCAGCTATCTATCACAACTCTCTTCTGTTAAATCTTCCTACTTTTTTCTTTCTCATCTCCTTAATTCATTTAGTCAACATCTCTCCATTCTCTTCTTGTTCTTCCTCCATGCCACTGTGGGTTCCTTTTTCGCTTCGCTCTCTAATCCCCAGCTGTTCCAACATACTCTGACCCCCCTCCACATTTGTTGCCTTCAATAATGTCCCATCCTTGAAAACTAAGATAAGTTTGCCAAAGCACCAAGTATATTTTATTCCTTCTTCTCTCAGACATCACATTGTATCTTGAAGCAAATTCCTTTGCTGAATAGTGTCTGGTGCCAAATCTTGATACACTTGAACATTCTGCCTTTTATACTCCAAATTCAGGATTGATCTCCATTTTTTCAAAGACTTAAGTCTCTCAACTTTTCTCTTCCAAAAGCTATTCCTGTGTCCCTCCTCATGCTTCCTTTTCTTCCAGTGCTCTAAACAGCTCTTTCAAAATCATCCAAAGAAATTTTTGTATCATAACTTTCCCATATCACTAGTGTAGCAATTAAGTTAACAGGTTTTGCTTGTTCTGGAAAGTTTCTTATTGTTAAACTTCTCCTTCTTTGTTCATAAGTCATTCCTGGAGCCCTCTTATCTCATTTCTCAGCTTTTCTATCTCTTGATTCTTAGTCTCTTTTTCTTTAGCTTCTTCAGCAATCTTTTTCACACCACTTATCTGCTCTGCAAGGACTTTCATTATATTCTTGATACTTTGAGAGGCAATATATAGCTTGTCTAATTTATGACCCAACACTTCTAATGAAACATTGGTGGGAGAACTCATCACATAGCTATTCGTCTCCATCTTGTCCATCAATTTCTGTCACAGAAGTTGCCGTCTTTTTTCTCCAACTCCCTTCTTATCTTTTCAAAGGAATCTTACAGTGGAGCATCTTAATTCCAAATGTCCAAATTATGTTCCTTTCACATTTATTACTTTCAGGCTTTCAAGTAATAAATCAATTTTTATATCTCTTAGGAGTGAGAGGATTCAAAGGCATCTATCCTCTTTCCCAGCATATAAAATTACCTTCAGGGTATGTATATAAAGTGTGTATGAAACATAAAGGAATGTAATGTTTAGATTTGGGTCCCATCTCCTAGGTGTCTGATTATGTATATGCAAGTTTTCCAAAATTCAAAGTATTCCGAAATCCAAAATTTTTCTGGTCCCAAGCATTTCAGATAAGAGATACCCAACATGTATAACAGTTTCACAAGACAGAATGTGGATATACTGTCTCTTTTTAAAAAAGGTATTTCATACTTTCATTTCCTGTCCAGTATGGGCATTCTGATGCCTCAAAAGGGTTGAATCCTGGCCAAAACATTGTCTACGTCTGTATTCTTTCTGTCCTGTGTGGACTCTCTGATGTTTCAAAAGGACTGAATTCTGAGCAAAACATTTCCCACATTGGTGGCATTTGTACGGTTTCTCTCCTGTGTGGATTCTCTGATGAGTCACAAGGTGTGATTTGAGAGCAAAACATTTCCCACATTGCTGGCATCTGTATGGTCTCTCTCCTGTGTGGACTCTCAGGTGACTATCAAGGTGTGACTTGCGAGCAAAACATTTCCCACACTGCTGGCATTTGTATGGTTTCTCTCCTGCGTGGACTACCTGATGAGTCACAAGGGTTGACTGTTGAGCGAAACATTTCCCACACTTCTGGCATTTGTATGGTTTCTCTCCTGTGTGGACTCTCTGGTGAGTCACAAGGTCTGACTTTGAAGCAAAACACTTCCCACACTGCTGACATTTGTATGGTTTCTCTCCTGTATGGACTCTCTGATGAGTCACAAGTCTTGACTTTAAAGCAAAACAGTTCCCACAATGCTGGCATTTGTATGGTTTCTCTCCTGTGTGGACTCTCTGATGAGTCACAAAGTCTGACTTCCAAGCAAAACACCTCCCACACTGCTGACATTTGTATGGTTTCTCTCCTGTGTGGACTCTCTGATGAGTCACAAGTGTTGACTTTAAAGTAAAGCATTTCCCACACTGCTGGCATTTGTATGGTTTATCTCCTGTGTGGACTCTCAGGTGACTCCTAAGGTGTGACTTGTGACCAAAGCATTTCCCACACTGCTGGCATTTGTATGGTTTCTCTCCTGTGTGGACTCTCAGGTGACTCTTAAGGTGTGATTTGTGAGCAAAACATTTCACACACTTCTGGCATTTGTATGGTTTCTCTCCTGTGTGGACTCCCTGATGAGTCACGAGGGCTGACTTGTGAGCAAAACATTTCCAACACTTCTGGCATTTGTATGGTTTCTCTCCTGTGTGGACTCCCTGATGAGTCACGAGGGCTGACTTGTGAGCAAAACATTTCCAACACTTCTGGCATTTGTATGGTTTCTCTCCTGTGTGAACTCTCAGGTGACTCTGAAGGTGTGTTTGATAAGCAAAACATTTCCCACACTGCTGGCATTTGTATGGTTTCTCTCCTGTGTGGACTCTCTGATGAGTCACAAAGTCTGCCTTCCAAGCAAAACACTTTCCACACTGCTGACATTTGTATGGTTTCTCTCCTGTGTGGACTCTCTGATGAGTCACAAAGTTTGACGTGAAAGCAAAACATTTCCCACACTGATGGCATTTGTATGGTTTCTCTCCTGTGTGGACTCTCTGATGAGTCAGAAGATACGACATGCGAGCAAAACATTTCCCACACTGCTGGCATCTGTATGGTTTGTTTATCATTTGGGCTCCTGTACAGTTCACAAGATTTGATTTGTATGCAAAGCATTCCCCACACACGGTACATTTGCACAGATCTTTAGTGGTACCATATTCCTCTTTCATGTGAGTTTGCAGATGTCTGGCAAGACCCAGTTTCTGCCTAAAACACTTCATGCACTTCATGCATACTTTTGTTCTCCATCCGTTCTCTCCTATAAGGAAAGACAAGAGACAAACAAGACTGAATCTCAGCATTCAGAGAGGAAAGAAGTCTGGGTGCAAGCTCAGGAAGGGAAAGAAAATCAGAAAAAGAGGAGCTAGTATGTCTCCTTTTCACCATTTCATGGATATTAGTCACAACTGCTAAATGGATAGGTCTGAAAAAAAGGAGCAAGTTCACCCAAAACAGTCGTTCAAATTTTTCAGATTCACAGCTGCCCTTCAATATGAAAGGCATTACGTGTGTGTGTGAGAGAGAGAGAGAAAGAGAGAGAGAGAGAGAGAGAGAGAGAGAGGAGAATGAGATGCTGACGGTGAAATGCTAGTGGTATAGACTGGCATGAGGGCATGCCAACATGGAAAAGTTGGAGAGTAGAGGAAGAAGTGGAGAGCAATCGAACATTTGGGAGTGAGGAAGATAGGGATAGGAAAAAGCAAAGTGAAGCTGGAGGCATGAGCCAGTTCACTACAGAAGCTTGGAACTGAATAAGTGTGTTAAAACTGAAAAGGGGGTGGGATGAGTGTTCAGACAAATGATGTGGTGGTGAATTGAAGGAGGGAAGGGAACTGATGCTGATCACACTGGACAAGCTGTGCCATTGCACTTGGAGTGGGATGGGAAGGAAGAATATACATCTCTCCTTGTCCCCATGAGTTTTGCTTGTGTGTGCAGGAATGCTCATCCTGATCAAGTTGTCCATGTACCTAGACATGTACACATATGGCCAAAAAAATAGAACTGGTTGTTAATTATTTTGATTGACACCACTGGACCTGCTCTCTGGCCCTTTGGTGGACCTTCTTAGAGGTACCTTCCTATCATGCAGTGACAGGCTGTCAGTGATGAAGGCTGAAGCAGGAAAGAAAAGCTTTAATGGAAGCCACTTTAAGTCCCCTTTGAGGAGAAAGGCAGGAATATATATATGTATATATATATATATATATATGGAAAGACAGAGCAAGGAGGCTGGGCAGAGGAAGTGACCAGAGAACTTCATGGCTGAGCTGGTATTGGGATCCCAATTTTGGTGTGGGTAAAGCTCCAGTGAGCCACTAAAACAGGGATGGCCAACTGTTGGGGATTAAGGAGACATGCTGGATCCTCAGGGATCTCAGAGGGCATTCACCATTGTTCTGCCTGGAATTTTTTGTTTTGTTTTGCTCCTTAATATCTCCCAACATCCCTTAGGGGAAGTAGGGTTGGTTTTGCCACTGTTGGGACATCTCTTAGCTCCCCCCCCCCCAGAGGAGATTGGAGGCATGTCCAGGGCCTAAAAGAGCTGAAAGAGGGCCCAAAAACTTGGAAAAAATTGCTCTCAGATTTGTCGAGGGGCTTTTGGAGGCAAAACACATTAATTGGTTGTTCCTACCTATGAAATCCCAGGATAGACAGTTTAGGGAGGGATATTTGGCATCCTCCACCGGTGAGCTTTAGAGCCTCACTAAACTATAAATCCCCAGATTCCACAGGATGTTGCTATGACAGCTAAAGTGGAATCACAGAGTTACAATGCTGTGGTATGAAAGGACCCTTAGTCTCCATAGGAAGGGCAATGGATTCAAGTTTCTTACCTAGGGAGGACACATTCTCAAAGTTTTCCTTCATAACCTCTTCGAACAAAGATCTTTGCTTCCGATCCAACAGTTTCCATTCCTCCTTTGAGAAATACACGGCCACATCCGCAAAAGTCACCTGCAACAGAAAATAGCTCTCATCTGGAGAATGACTTATTAAAAGCTGAGGAAAACACATGGTGCACCCCAAATTATTCCTGCATGACAGGGGGTTGGACTGGATTGCCCTTGTTGTCTCTTCCAACTTTATGATTCTATGAAATATTAGAATCATAGAGTCGGAAGAGATCACAACCTCCTGACATGCAGAAATACACAATCAAAACACCCCTGACAGATGGTCAGTCAGCCTCTCTTTAAACACCTCCAAAGAAGGAGATTCCACCACACTATGAGGCAGTGCATTGCACTACTGAACAGCTCTTGCTGTCAGGAAGTTCCTCCTAACATTTAGGTAGAATCTCTTTTTCCTGTAGTTTGAGTCCATTGCTCAACAGCAGAAAACAAGCTTGCTCCATCCTCTGTAAGACGTCCCTTCAAATATTTAAACATGGCTATCATATCACCTCTTAACCTTCTCTTCTCCAGGCTAAACATGCCTAGGTCCCTAAGCTGCTCCTCATACAGCATGGCTTCCAGACCTCCTACCATTTTGGTCACCTTCCTCTAGCTTGTCAGTCCTTCTTGAACTGTGGTTTATAGAGATATCTCAAAATAGAGATAGAGTGGGACACATTGGGATAAATTTAAATCTCTTTTCCTTAACTCCCTGCAGCTTGAAGAATAGTGCATGAGGAAAACGACAAGGTTACGACCTGGGTTTCTGATGAACTAGATTTCTAATGTGATGGGAGATTGTATTTAGCATGTGGCAGCTGTTCCTCATAGGTCTTCTCAATCTGCATTACTAACTGGCATATGTTTTGGGCAACTTCACCCAAGCAGCAGAAATTTTGTTTTTCCAGCCTGGGTAGTCAAGAAATTGTTTAGCACATAAGGCAGAGAACACCACAAGAGCCTCTTCTGATCCTTTGTAGTAAAAATAGGAGGACCACAAATTAAATCATTAGCCCATGTTGCCTTTCATGAGGGTTAAAACCAGCTGCCTGAGTCAGATGACTCCCTCCACCAGAATAGTGGACCAACCCTGCCTAAAAGCCATGGGTTTGATGCTAACCCAGGTATAGAGCAAATCCTACTGACAGGCCTGAGAGACACTCTGAGGGGCACCATTGGCAGGAGCCCAGTCCCACGACCCCTGGCCCTGATTGGCTGGGAGGGGAGCAAGGACAGGATGGCAGCAAGCACTGATCAACTGAGCCGTAGCAGGACATAGGATGACCTCTAACTACCCATCACATCCCAGACTGACAAATGAAAGATTCATTTCTTAGGCTGAACTGAAGAACACTCTAGGGAGGGAAATGCTCCTGCCCTTGCTACCAACCCTTTGGTGCCCTCTGTTGCAGACCACTTCCTATGGCTCCATCACAAAGAAAGAGGCGGTTAACGTTCACCTGTTCCAAGAGCATCTTTCCTGGAATCTCCTCCATGGAGGAGGAATTCAGTAGAGACTCTTCTCTCTCCCCCTGCATTTGGAGACCAGGCAGGCCAATCCGGGACCAATGCACACCTGCAGAGATTACAAATGGAGTTGTTTTACATGTGCAGACATTTATAGTTTTCCATGGACCACCAAAAAGGTAATCCAATGGCTCTGAGAGCAAATCAAGCCTGAAATTCCCTAGAAGACAAAATAACTGTATTGAGGCTATTGTACTTTGGACACATGGTAAAATGGCATGACTCCTTGGAAAATATGATGACGTTCAGTAAACTGGAAGGCAATAGGAAAAGAGAAAGAGCACACTATGGGTAGACTGATTGAAGGAAGCCAAAATATTCAGCTTCCAAGATCTTGTTGTGCCTGTTCATAACAGGGTCTCCTAGGGTTGCCCTCTGTTGAAGCTAACCTGACAGCACAGAGCAACAGAAGGCTCTTCTGTTGGGTCCTTTCCTTCATCAGAAAAAAACCCCAACCCCCCTCTAACTGGGATTACCCACAAGATTTAGCACAAAGGTAGGGGTGGGGATCCTGTAACCTTCCAGGTGTTGGTGGACTACAACTTCCAGCATCCCTTACTTATTTGTTATGCTGCCCAAGGACTGATGGGAGGTGCAGTTCAACATCTGAAGGGCTACAGGATGCCTAGCCCTGTCCAAAGAAAATAAACCAGATGCAGTGAAGGAAACAGAGGCAGAGCATTCCTCTCTCCAGGTTTTCAAGGCAGTCTGGAGCTCAGAGTGTGGAAAGAGCTTCAGCACCAGAGCTGGTCTTCTTTTACCTCAAGGGATCCATATGTATTCACACACTCAGACACATACACCCTCCCTCCCAAGAACCATTACTATCTCTCAGCAGCTGAATGTTATTTATCTAGTCAAAGTGCTTTTGCCTGGGATCCTCTTTCAAGAGCTTGTCAGGGATGCAGGTTTAAGGTTTGCAAGAATGACCACCACCCCGGCACTGCTTGCAAGTGTGGTGGGGGAGGTGCTTTAATGCTAACACATAGGACAAGTCTATGATTGGCCACGGCATTTTGCACCATGGCTGGGAGGCGGCGGGGTGGAACCTACCCTATTAATAATAATAATAATAATAATAATAATATTTATTTATACCCCGCCCCTCTGTTAAAACAATCGGGGCGGCTTACAAAAATTAAAATACAATACAGATAAAAATCCCTAAACACCCCCCACTCCTACCCTCCCCCATAAAAAAATATTAAACAAATGTAAATTAAAAGCAACGGTCTAAAATCACCTTTAAAAACAATAAATACAATAAATAGCCAGCGGACTAAAAGAAGCCAGGATTCCCTGAGGCCGGGATCTAATTTGGAAAGGCCTGCCAAAAGAAATCTGTCTTTAGTGCTTTTTAAAAGCTACTCAGGCTTGTCATCTGATGGATCTCGTTCGGCAGGTCATTCCACAATTTGGGGGCGATTACCGAAAAGGCCCTCTGGGAGGTTGCAGTCAGCCTAGATTTTTGTGGCTGAAGCAAATTCCTCCCAGAGGACCGGAGTGTACGGGGAGGATTGTATGGGAGGAGGCGGTTCCGGAGATAAGTTGGACCCAAGCCATTTAGGGCTTTAAAGGTAATAACCAACACCTTATACTGGGCACGGAAACTGATAGGCAGCCAGTGGAGAGATCTTAACACTGGAGTTATATGGTCTCTCCAAGATATTCCCGAGACCACTCTGGCTGCCATATTTTGTACCAACTGAAGTTTCCGGACCAAGCATGAGGGCAGCCCCATGTAGAGCGCATTGCAGAAATCTAGACGAAAGGTTACCAGCGCGTGCACCACAGTCTCGAGGTCCTTTACTTCCAGGAAATGGCGCAGTTGGTGTATCAGCCGAAGCTGATAACAGGCGCTCCTGACTGTCGCATTCACCTGACTCGTCATCTGAAGCGATGAATCAAGGAACACCCCCAGACTGCGAACACAGTCCTTAACAGAGAGCGTGACCCCGTCTAGGACTGGAGGTTGCAACCCAACTCCTGGTTTTGGGGCCGCTACTGTGAGCACCTCCGTTTTGTTTGGATTTAATCTCAATCTGTTTTTCCTCATCCAGCCCATTACTGCTTTAAGACAGTCATTAAGAAGAGAGACGCCATCGGAATTCGAGGCCGACGATCGGGACAAGGAGAAACAGATCTGGGTGTCATCAGTGTACTGATAACACCCAGCCCCATAACTCCGAATAATCTCACCCAGCGGCTTCATATAGATGTTAAACAGCATCGGGAACAGGATGGCGCCCTGCGGAACACAAGTAAGCTCCTTTCTGCTGGAGCAACTGTCCCCGAGCAACACCCTCTGGGACCTGCCCGAGAGGAAGGACCGGAACCACTGGAGCGCAGTGCCTCCGATTCCTAACCCTCTCAGGTGATCCAAGAGGATGCTATGATCTATTGTATTGAAGGCCACTAAGATGTCCAAAAGCACCAACAGGGTCACACTACCCCTGTTGATGCTTAGATGCAGGTCGTCGGTTAAGGCAACCATGGCAGTCTCAACTCCAAATCCTGTCCTAAAGCCAGTTTGAAATGGGTCTAGATAATCGGTGTCATCCAAGACCACTTGGAGTTGAAGCGCAACTGCCCTCTCGATCACTTTGCTCAAGAATGGTAACATAGAAACCGGCCTATAGTTGTTCATGTCCAGGGGGTCAAGGGAAGATTTTTTCAGGAGCAGCCTCACAGCTGCTTCTTTTAAACAAGATGGAACACACCCTTCTCTGAAGGATGCATTGATGATGTCCTTAAGGAACACCATCAAGGCAGTCCCCCCCTGGATGGCCAGCCATGAAGGGCAAGGATCGAGAGGGCAGGTCGTCTTCCTCACCCTACCAAGTAGCTTGTCCACGTCCTCGGTACTCATGGATTGAAATTCATCCAGTAAACTTACATCAACGGAGTTGCTGGACACCTCGTCAATTGTTTCTGTCAAATTACTGGCATCTAAGTCGGCTCTTATCCGAGAGATTTTATCTGCAAAGAAATTGTTAAACACGTCACAGCAGGCTGTTGTTGGGTTAAGCAACGGGTTCTGTGCAGGAATAACCTGCGTCAACTCCCTTACCACCCTAAACAGCTCTGCTGGACGGGACTCTGCAGACGCAATACGTGCAGAGGAGAAGGATCTCTGCGCTGCACGTATTGCCTCTCGATAGGACCAAAGAAAGTTCCTATAACGAGTCCTGTTGGATAAGAGTCGAGTTTTCCGCCAGTTGCGCTCTAGTCGTTGTCCAACCCGCTTCATTTTCCTAAGCTCTGTTGTATACCATGGCTTACGGTTTGGAGCGGGTTGGAAAGGACGCTTGGGAGCGATCATGTTGATAGCCTTGGTAAGGTCGGTGTTCCAGGTATTAACCAAAGCTTCGACAGGGTCACCGGCGTTACCAACCATTAAACCCTCCAAAGCTTTCTGGAATCCTCTTGGCTCCATTAGCCTTCGAGGGCGGACCATTTTAATGGGTCCATCCCCCCCCGGTGGGGCAGGAAGAGACTCTTAGTTCAGTCTTGACCAGGAAATGATCCGTCCATGACAATGTGGTGGTTTTTATAACCTCCGCCCACCGATATTCCTGCTCCGTACTAAAGACCGCATCGAGGTTATGACCCGCACAATGTGTGGGCCTGATGACCATTTGGGATAGGCCCATGTTTGTCATGGTTTCCATGAACTCCCGAGCTGCACCAGTCAGATTTGTCAAGCTGGTCTCGAGTGGAATGTTGAAGTCACCCAAAACTAAAAGTCTGGGTGACTCCAACAGCAGCTCTGAGACCAGCTGTGTCAGCTCGGTTAGGAAGTCTCCTAGACAACGGGGTGGTCTGTATACTAGCAAAATCCCCAAACTATCCCTGGTCCTCAGGCTAAGGTACATTATGTCAGGCTCATCCCTGAATTCTGGGCATTGGAGTGGAATTCATGGAGGCCCTGACATGTAGCTAGTATTCTCTCAGGATTTTGGAATGCCTGAGAAATGAGCCAGGCCTCCTGGTTGGCATGGTAACGCAAGTCCTACAAGGAACTCAAGGCCACGCTCCCCAGCTACTCTTGCTCCCCCGTGTCTGTTCTCACGCTTGATGCCTTATTATCTCTGGATAGTTTACATTTACTTCAGTAGCAGCTTTGGAACTGTTCCTTACGCAAGCTTCTCTTCTAATAAAGAGATTTATTGAAGAACCCTGAGTTTGTGTTCTGCGTACATCACAGAAAGCTGCTACTCGGCCACTGGCATCGTGCCTTGCTTCAGGCTCCTAAGCTTGCTTCGAGCCCGCTTCCCTCTTAAGGGATCGTCAAACTGGGCCCTGAGAGCCATCAGGAACTCTTGGTAATTACCCAGTTCAGGGGCTCCCATATCATACAGACCCACCAACCACTGAGCCGCCTCTCCCTCTAGTTGGTTGGACACATACTGCACTTTCTCAGCCTCAGACTGGAACTCCCCTTCCCACTGGGTCATGTAACTCACCACTTGAGTCATGAAGTAGCATGGATTTTATTGTGGAATTACCAGAGAGTAGGAAAAAGACGGTTATTTGGGTGGTGACTGATTTGTTCTCAAAGCAAGCGCATTTTGTAGCCTGTAAGAAACTCCCCACGGCCTCCCAATTAGCCAAATTGTTCATTCAGCATATTTATCGGATTCATGGCATTCCGGCCAAGATTGTGTCGGATCGGGGGGCACAATTTACCTCGCAGTTTTGGAAGGCTTTCACAAACCTTCTGGGGGTGGAGCTCGGTCTCAGCAGCTCCCATCATCCCCAATCGGATGGACAATCGGAACGAACGAATCAGACTCTGGAACAATACCTAAGATGCTATGTGAATTTCCAACAATCTGATTGGGTTGATCTTCTACCTTTTGCTGAAGTGGCCTACAATAATGCCACTCACCAGAGCACTGGGCTCTCGCCGTTCAAGGTTGTGTCTGGGCATGATTTCGGTCCCCTCCCCTTGTTGGCGGGGTCCCCCAACTCTGACCCCGTTTCGGTCTCCCAGTGGAGTCAAAAGGTCAGGGATGCATGGCCTCATGTAATCTCGGCCTTGGACTTTGCCAAAGCACGCTACAAACATTATGCTGATCAGAAACGGGATCCTTCCCCCAAATATGCAGTGGGAGATATGGTTTATTTGTCCACCAAATTCCTTAAGTGTCCCCAACCCTCTAAGAAGTTGGGAGCCAAATACATTGGGCCTTTTCGTGTTGTTAGGATGGTAAATCCTGTAGCTTTTGAACTGTCTTTGCCTAAGTTATACTGTCATGTACATCCTGTGTTTCATTCCAGCCTGCTCAAGCCCGTGAACCCTCCGGACAAACACCATCCGGTTCCAGAACCTGCTCCTCAGCCGATCCTGGTGGATCAGGAACAACATTTTGAAATTTCTGAGATTCTGGACTCTAGACTTCACCGGGGAGGGTTACAGTATTTGGTAAAGTGGAAACACCTGCCTTTGGGCCATGCGGAATGGGTTGCTTCTGAGCATGTCAATGCCAAACGCTTATTGCGAAAGTTTCATGCCCGCTTTCCCGATAAGCCGGGCTGAGAAAGGGGGAGGGTTGGTCTTCAGGGGGGCAGTATGTCAGGCTCATCCCTGAATTCTGGGCATTGGAGTGGAATTCATGGAGGCCCTGACATGTAGCTAGTATTCTCTCAGGATTTTGGAATGCCTGAGAAATGAGCCAGGCCTCCTGGTTGGCATGGTAACGCAAGTCCTACCAGGAACTCAAGGCCACGCTCCCCAGCTACTCTTGCTCCCCCGTGTCTGTTCTCACGCTTGATGCCTTATTATCTCTGGATAGTTTACATTTACTTCAGTAGCAGCTTTGGAACTGTTCCTTACGCAAGCTTCTCTTCTAATAAAGAGATTTATTGAAGAACCCTGAGTTTGTGTTCTGCGTACATCACACATACACTCAAAGTGGACTGTATTTTGGACAGGTATCCTGGTCAAAGTCAGAATGTTCTTATAAATCAGAGCCACTCCGCCCCCCCCGCCCTCTTCCCCTCACCTGCTCACTGACAGAATACCCAGCTGGGAGGGCCTGTGCCCAGGTGACAGCGCTATCCTCTCCCAGCCAGGTTTCTGTGAAGCAAGCCAGGTCGGCATCCTCATCCAAGAGTAGATCGTAAATAATATGAGTTTTATTCTTAACCGACCTGGCATTGCAGAGGAGCAAAGTAAGGTTCTGTGGAATGGTTGCTGTTGCCCCTGGTCACCTCCTCTTTCATCCTGACCCACCCTCCTGCCTCTGTCACAGTATGAGTTTTTCTGGTTGCTCAGGGGCTGGGTAGGAATTTTTGCATCCCTCTTTCCGGGGTATTTTTTGCCTACCCCATACTGCTACTGCTGAAAATTAGGCATCCAGGCTCCGTGTTGCATCCAGGAGAACACCCAAGCTGTGAACCTGAGATTTCAGGGGGAATATAACCCCATCCAGCACAGGCTGGGTCCCCATTCCCTGGTCTGCCTTTCAACTGACCAGGAGCACCTCTATCTTGTCTGGATTAAGTTTCGATTTGTTTGCCCTCATCCAGTCCATTACTAACAACAGACATTGGTTCAGTACTAAGACAGCTTCCTTGGAATCAGATGGGTCAGAAGAAGGGCAAGAGCCTTCTCCTCCTACTTCAAAAGCCTGCAGGAAGTAGAGGAAGGGTAGCATGGACATGACTGGTAGCCATGGGTAGACTTTCCTCAATGTCCAACACAGAAATCATAGTGGGAGCAATAAGGTTAGAAATCTTCACGTGCCAGATTATTAGTGCTCCGGAGTTCAATGGGAGATGGACAACCTCAACCTCTTCTAGAGAATCCTGGCTATTTATATTCTGTCCAAGAGCCCTATGAGGGAGAAGAGGATCCTCTGGACACAGGAAATGACCCTGCAGGGAAGGAGCTGGGCCAGAGGTAGCCCAGTGACTAAGGAAACAAGCCAGCTCATCCTGTTTTTCTACAAACAGGAAAAAAGAGGATATACCTTTGTCACACCTGCACTCTTTGAGGTTGGAGGTGAGGGGCTCAATTTATGGATTTTCTTCACCCAAAATAAAAATAAAAATATTCTCACATGCAAAAATCCAGAATATCAGGCAGTTAAACACTTGGAACTTTTCTCCCTAACACCATTATTATTATTATTATTATTATTTAAAAACCAAATAGTTTTATATAAGCTCAGGTCACAATATGGCACAGAAAGCGTGCCTGGGGTGGGGTGGGAGGGATGGAGCTGCTGCCCATTTCTACACTGGCACCCTTACAGTGCAGAGACAAAGACCAAGCATAGGAAATCTACCCTTTAGGGTCGATGGAGAGAAGGCGAAAAGGATCCTTACCCAGAGAGGCCACGTTTCCCTCAACCTCCATCCTGATTTCCTTATAGAGAGCCCTCTGGACCAGATCCGGAGATCCCACTCCTTCCCTGGTGAAATACACAGCCACCTTCCCCAAGGAGACCAGATGCTGAAAGAAGGGAAAAAAACAACATTCCCCAGTCAGAAATAATCTCTCCTTAGAGATGTTCCTTTTCACAGAGAGAGAACCTCTCTGTATCCCTTCCCCCCTCTCCATTCTAAGCATGGCTAAAATATCTGAAAAAGCAAAGAAGCAGCAGAGCCAAAATACAAATTTCCTTCCCGACTTAGAGTGAGAAATAACTCTAAATTCACCAGTGGCTGTTTCTTGCAAGTCTTGCTCTAAATGTCAACACTCAAAAGTTCCAGGAATCTCAGGTAAATTTTGAGCAAACTGCCTGTTTACATAATTATTTCCCCAACAGTTGTCCCATTCACTTATTAATGGATACATTTATACTTTTTAGGGTACTCACAAAATTTGACCAAGCTGAAATTGGTTCCTTATTTCCAGTTCTTTATTTGCTTGAAAGTCAAAACACAGCTAACTCTCATCCAGATGAAGACACACCATATGAATGTCCCTACCCCCCTCCAAAAAACCCCAAACATATTTTTAACACCCCAGGTTGCACATGGGAACTGGGAATAGGGAACCAGCTTTACTGAAAAACATTTGCAGAGAAGAGAGAGAATCCCCTCCTGCCCCTCAGTCCTCCCAAGGGCTAAAGGAACAGAGCTGTGCTTCCTAGAGAGGCCTGTGAGGCTTCTGCCCCTTATTCCACCATTTTCCCAATCAGACAGAGGTTCTGCCTAAATCTCCACTGCCACCACATGTGAAGACTTCCATAAATTTCACTGCTACCACCAAGGGTGAAGGCTTTCCCTTATCCCCACCTCCTCCTCTCCCACTGCTGTGGCCACCAATGGTGGGGACCTACTAGATGCCCACAAGGTTCCTGTGTAGAATATGATGCAACTTCCACCCTCACTCGACACCAACTCTCAGTTCTCTGCTGCCATCACAGATACCATGTCTGAACCCAGTCATATATACACACACATATACATAGACATACACAGTATAGTTGTCCCATCATATTTGCTGGGGTTCGGTTCCAGGAGCCCCCATGGATATCAAAATCCGTGAATACTCAAGTCCCATTATATGCAATGGCACAGCAAAATGGTGTCCCTTATATAAGATGGCGAAATCAAGGTTTGCTTTTTGGATTACTACATTTTAAAGAATATTTTCACGCCATGAATACTTAAATCCATGGATACCAAATCCGTGGATATGGAGGGACAACTGTATATAGCATTTCTGGAGACCTATAATGCAGAACAACAATACTTTATTAGGAGAAGTTGAACATAACAAAACAAATTAATAATTCAGTACTAATAAATCAAATATGTCCCCCCCCCCTTTTAGCTAGCTCAGACTCTTAAACCCCACTCCTTCATTCCTAAACCTGACTGACTCAACCATCTTCACTCATGCTATACTGTACTATACTTCATTCCACCACCTCCAGACAACAGCCAATCACCAGCCTTATGCAAATCCCTTCAACTGTTCCACCAATCAGCTCTCACTCTCAACCTTCCATTCACTCACCCCTACTGCCAGCGCCTTACCTGGTTGCCTCTATTGTGACACAGGACAGACGTCATCAAAGGACTTCAATCTCTACTATCAAAACCCTACAACATTTCCCACCAAAAGTCCAGGAGATCCCAATGCAGGAGAAAGCAATGGCATATGGGGTGGCTGAAAGGTGGAGTGGTTTTTTTTGGGAGGGGAGTTGGGTGAATAAAGTACCCCCCTTCCCCCTATTTTGCTGCAGGGGGAGCCCTGATGCATGGAAATGGGGGGGGGGACCTCAATTTGATAGCAGAGCCCCCCCATCTCCCCCCTCCCAAGCACAACATGAGGCCAGGGGGCTGATTAAAACATTTTGAAACATTTAAGTAGTGAAAAACAGCATTAAACTTTAAAGACAATTTAAAGCCAGATACACTTTTCCATTTTGGGGAAAAATAAAAATCAGACTGGCACCCTCCCTTCCAAGGCTACTACTAGAGAAACAGGTTTCAGAGAAGGGGGGGGGAGGCTGCTTGCAAAGTCCATTTATTTCAGTGGGTTTTCATTGATTGATTTCTGTGGGCCTCTCTTTCTTTCTTTAGCACCCTGCCCCCTCCTTACCTGGGATCCTCCTTGGGGGGCAAATCAATGACTTTGCAGAAAGACCAGAAACGCCTTCTCCTCTTCAGTCCTCCAAAGAGCACCGAGCTCCGCTTCCTAGAGAGGCAGGAAAAATGTTAATGAGGGCGAGGAGCCGAGTGCTGCAATTTCTGCTCTTTTCCACAGGGGGGCGAGAGAGGAGCTGAATTTTCTTGGCAGGAAAAGGAAGGAATTTCGGGGAGGAGGGAGTGTTTGTGGGGACCCCAAATGGGCTTCCTTTGTGGGGAGAGAGGAGGGGTAGCCCCCCCCCTTTGGTGTCCTGGCTTGGGAGGGGCTGGAGGTCTCCTGGAGGGAGGAAGCCTTGGGGGGGTCATGGGGTGGAAGCCAGGAAGCCCCCCTTCTTTCTCCCTCCCCAAATAAAAGTCCAGCTGCTCTGAGGCCTCCTCTCCCCTCTGGGGGGTCTCCCTGGGGCTGAGAGGTGGAGGGGTTTAGGGGGCTCCAGGGGGAGAAGAAGCACAGCCTTGCTTGGGGGGGGTCTTTGGCTCTGGGCCTGGCTTTTGGGGGGAGGGGAGGCTTGCCTGGGTCATGTGGAGGCCTGGGGAACTGTTATGGGATGCCAGAATTCCCAAGTGGCCATGAATGGCAAGGGATGCAGAAGAGGCGAGGCAGGGAATGGGGGGAAATGTGCAAGGTGGGAAGGAAGGAAGGAAAGAGACCCCCCCCCCCCTCTATATTCCTGGGAAGGGGAGCTCTGGAGTTTTCTTAGGGGAAGAAGGAGGGAAAAGTCTGCGGGGGAGGGGGAGAGAAAGTGGCCAGACTCCAAGCCTTGGGGGGGGGGGGAGTTGGGTGTGAGATGCCTATGGGTTGGATGGGGATGGGATGTTATCTAAGGGCATAGGAATCCGCCACCCCACCCCCCCCACCCCGTATGGTTTTGCTTCAGAATGCCAAAGTAGTTTACAGTCAGTTAACTCAAAGGAGGGGAAAAGAGAGGTGGGTGCCCAATCCTCCCCCTGCAGAATTCACTCACCCTGACAGTAGGGCAGAGGCAGAGCCTGCCTTCTACACATTTTTTTGGGGGGGGAGGGAGGGGGGGTTGAAACTGACCTCCCTCCCCTTTTGCCTCCCAGGAAGGTGGTCTCTCTCCCTCCCCAGTTATATCTCTGGAGGCACGCATACAGCCAGGCAGGGCTGTGGTTTAAAGGAAGGCAGAGAAGCCTCCAGTTTAAAAGCCTTTATCAAACTAAAAAAATACAAAATAGAAGGCATTTCAACAGACTTTAAAGCAGTCTTGGAGGCGGGGGAGGGAGGCCTTTTGCCTGGAGTCCTGGGAAGGGGGAAGGATGGATCTGTTGGGAAAGTCCTGGAGAGAGGGAAAACCAAAGGGAGGCTGCAAAGAGCCCAAGAAGGCCAAGCCAGGAATCATAGAATCTTAGAGTTGGAAGAGACCTCAAGGGCCATCCAGTCCAACCCCCTGCCATGCAGGAATTAATGATCAAAGCATTCCTGACAGATGGCCATCCAGCCTCTGCTTAAAAACCTCCAAAGAAGGAGACTCCACCACACTCCAGAACAGCTCTTACTGTCAGGAAGTTCTTCCTAATGCTCAGGTGGTATTTATTTTCCTGTAGTGTCAACCTATTGCTCCGTGTCCTAGTCTCTGGAGCAGCAAAAAACAAGCTTGCTCCATCCTCAGTATGGCATCCCTTAAAATATTTAAACATGGCTATCATGTCACTGGGAGTGGGGGGGGGACCCAAAATACCTCTTTTGGTCAAAAACCCACAGGGCAAGCAACTCCTCACTAGGAAATCGAGGCAGAGATTCTGGCAGGCACATTTAAAGGATTAAAGGAAGGAATTAAAGGTTAAAGGAAGCAAGAGGGAGGGAATGAGAGGTTGAGAGAGATTCCAGAGAAGGAGAATGCTGAAGCTACAGGTTGAGTCTCCCTTATCCAAAATGCTTGGGACCAGAGGTATTTTGGATTTTGCAATATTTCAAATGTTGGAATACCTGCATATACATAATGAGAGGTCTTGGAGATAGGACCCCAGTCTAAACCTGAAATTTATTTATGTTTCATATACACCTTATACACATAGCCTGAAGGTAATTTTATATACAATATTTTTAATATTGCATGAAACAAAGTTTGTGTACACTGAACCATCCGAAAGCAAAGGTGTCACTATCTCAGCCACCCATGTGGCTTCCTAGAGGAAGGAGCAGAAAGACCCAAGAGGTAAAAGAGGCAACTTTGGAGGGGGGGTTGGGGGGGTCACCCCCAAATGTGCTTTGTGGAGGAGAGATATGGAGGAGGAAGGGAGAGGGAGATCTAACCTGTGCATTCCTGGGAGCAGAACTCCTCCTCTCTATTGCTGAAGAAAATAGAGAGCATTCCTTAAAGCCAAAAGCCCCCCCCCCATGAGCCACTTCTGAAACCTGCAACTCCTCCCCTTTCTCCCTCTTTCCCCCCAAACTGCATCTATTCCACAGCATTGCACAAGGGGAGCCTTTGTAATGGGGGAGGGGCATTGTGGCTTTTGTGGATTGTGAGGGCTGCTTTGGGTTTCCTGAAGCAGAAAAGACTTATTTGCCTTTAACTTGACTTATTTAAGTTTGGAGTGGGGGAAGAGGTGGAGGTTTCTCTAAATCTCATCTAGAAGCAAAGGATGGAGGAAAGACATCAGTGAATAAATGAATGCCTCTCCTGAGAGCTTGGGCCCCCTTAGAGGTACACATTCCATGGGAGGATAATTGCTCTACATCTCCCACCTCTCCTTCCCCCTCAGAGGTAATAAATACCAGAGGCCTATAAATGCCACATGGTGACCCACCATTATATGAGGGAAGATGGGCACGTATACAAGATAGATCAATGTCAATGGACCCCTCCCCTGAATAGCAAGGATTGGCTCAAACAAATGCCTGGTTTCAGACGTCATAGCTACCTATAAAAGGTAGGGTTGTTTTATAGTTCTTTGTCCCTAATCTGGCACCCCAAGCGCGCTTGGCATAGTTTTGTATTCTTGTAGTAAAAGTTTCCTGATTCAAGAAACTCTCCTGTCTTTGTCTGTCTGTTCAAAGCCGAGGTTGTTCATCTTAATGGGAGAGTGAGGTGACAGCTTCATGGTGCCCTCTCTGAGGCTTGATTCAGACTGGGGACAGAGAAAGTGTAAACTCTCCACCTCTGTCCCCTTGGCGACTGGAGAGGGGCTGTAGGTCTGCACTTCAAAAGGGCAGCGATGGTGGGTGTCCTCTTTGCGATGAGTCACAAAGCCGGCTGAGTATCTATTGATACCTGACTCCCCCTAGGAGGATACTGTTGAACCGGCTGCCACAAAGAAAACAGATCTCGCCCTGATCAGGACCTTATTTTGGGGGAAAGTTGAAAGTTTGGTGCCTTAGAGGGACACTTCCTCTGGTAACAGTGAACCCCAAATTGGTGAGTACCTTGATTCGATAGACGTGTCGAGATATGGGTAACAGGAATGAGTCACTGCCGAAGGCTGGGCCGGGAGATAGAGCTCCCCAGACTCTGTTATAGTATGTTCTGCAGAACTGGAAGAAAATGGGAAAAGGAAGAAGTAAGAAAAAAGTGAAACAGTATTGTGTAGGCATTTGGCCAAAATACAGGGCCTTGGGTTTAGAGGAATGGGGTGAAAATGGCACTTTCAACATGTGGATTTTGTAACAGCATGTGGATTTGGTGGCACTTTCAACATGTGGATTTTGTACAGACAGATCAGTTGATCAGACTCAACTTTGAAAATTTGATGAAAAAGATTATATGAGTGTGTTTAAAAATTTAAAAATGCTGCACATGGATTCCCAGAATCCATGCCTTGCGCACAAGGGAAGGGAGCTGGTGTTCAGTCAGATGTTTGTACTTTTACAGAGACTGTGAACCCCTCTGAAACCCTGGTGGCTGAGAAAAAAGCCTACTAAAATTCCCTCAGTCCCATCCTAGCCTTTGCCATCACCTGCACAGTCTGAGCCCCCACCATTATATCCAGGATTAGCTGCTCCTGTGGGAAAAGGCCCTCTAATTTCAGATGTAACTCTTTTGTCTAATGCACAAGGCCAGGCTCAGACTTTTTCAATCATTAAACAAGTCCCATGGGGACCTACTGAAGTGGCCAAATTAAGGGAACTATCTGGCAAATATTCATTGCAGCCGCAGGAGGTGATCTCCCAAATTCAGGCTTTAATTACAATCCACAAGCCAAGCTGGGAGGACCTCCGAGCCCTAGCTGAATTGGTATTCACAGAAGTGGAAATTGGTCAAATTGTTCAACAAGCTAGAGGAGCTGCAGAGCGACATCGCCTGACTAATGTGGCATTAGGAACTCCTGAATAACAGTTCCCTTGGAGTATGAACCCCAATTGGGAGCCAAATGATACCAATGCTCAAAATAATCGAACTTCAGGTACCATGAGAATCGAACACTTCAGACAATTGTTTATGGAAGGATTGAGGGGTTCACTGGTGCGCATTAATAATTGGTCTAGAGTGGAGGATATAAAGATGAAAAGGAATCTCCTACTCAATTTCTTCAGAAACTCGGGGATGCAGTTAAGAATAATACCACCAAAGATCCAGATGGACCTAATGCTGTGCTTGTTTTAAAACACTTGTTCATTACCCACAGTGCTCCTAATATTAAAAGAAAACTTGCTAATTTACCTGGTGGAGCTGGTTTGCTTATAGCAGCTCTTTTAGAAACAGCTCAAAAGACTTTTCAAAATAGGCAACTTGAGAAAGAAAAAGGACGCAAAGCTATGATTTTGGTAGCTCAGGGGCTCAGTGGGAATGAAAAAGAAACAATGGCAGGGGAAGACCAGGACCTCAGGAGAGGAGGAGGGGGGTGGCCCTGGTCAGCTAGCAAGAAATCTATGTGCTCTTTGTCAAGAGATTGGGCATTGGAGGGATTCATGCCCTTACAGAGCATCTGAATTCCAGAGGAGGGCAGGGGCCCCTCCCATTTATTCAGACACTGCAGAGAGTCTGCTCCTAGAGTGATGGTTGAGGAGTCCTGCTGAAGGGGTCACCCCCCCCCCACCTGAACCCTAGTGAAAAATGAAGGTGGAATGCAAACTTGGAGGACAGAAAATACATGCTTCTTTGTTACACTTGCTGGAGACTCCTGTTCATTTCCTGGGCTGTGATCTGACGGGTATGACTCACTCTCTTATAGCCTGCAGGGAAGATGACTATGATGGTGACTTTTTGGATTTTTGGAGGGGACAAATGCCTAATGCCTATCTGTGTTCCCCTGTTTTGTCTGCTGTGAGTTCATGCGTTTGAGATGTGGAACAGCCTGGCTTAGAAGTGACTGCAACTCTCATTCAGATTGCCTTAAGGCCATGAGCGCCTGCGGTAAACCTCTGTCAGTATCCAATTCAAAGGTCTTTGTTGGCTGGACTAAGGACTGTGATTTCTAGACTTCTAAAAAAGGGGGCATGATTGTATACTGCATTAGTTCTTGGCGAAAGCATTTGGGGAGGTTCCTTTGGTTCATGACCTCCATGTGGTAAATGCAGCTATACTAAATCTCCCACAACTTGAAGGATGCATTCTTCTGTATCCCCGATGCATCCAGCCAGCCAGCCCATTTTTGCTTTTACATATCAAGAGTCACCTGAATCCCCTGGCTTGCCTGAGAATTAGCTGTAATCCATTGTGAGGGACATCAAAGGGACTGGCCATTCACTGAAAACAGCAGGAGATCACTTTGCAGATCAAGTCAGTGCTTATCTAACCTTGCCCATCCCTCTCAAGGATAGGTTGCCAACTTACACCACCACTGAGGCACAGAGAGCAAGGGAACTGCAATACCAACAAATTAAGATGAATGGTTTGTACATCCTGAAACCCAGCATGTGTGGATCCCAGCAGTGACACATAAGGTTCTTATTTCTCAGATGCATGATCAATGTGATTTAGGTGAAGAATCTTTCCTGATTTTATGGAACCAATACTTTGATGGAACCCCAAGTCACCCAGCACTTGCTAACATCCTGCGAACTTGTGACATCTGTCAGAGAATGACTGCAGCCCTCAGGAACAGAAAGAAGGACATAAGAAAGAATCACTGGATTCCCACAAGCTGTAGGATACAGATACCTAGTGTGTTAACTATTTCTAGGACTACCCCAGAGGGACAATGAAAATTTCTCCCTTTGAGAGAGTATGTTGTTCTTTTTGGGCAAATGATGGGCTTACCCGGGTCTCAGAGGGGGGAGGAATTGTTTGGATGATTGGCAATATTTTGTTTTGTTTTGTGAAAAAGATATGTTTGCTTGCTGTGCTTGGTTGCTCTCGCTTGTCTGTCTTTCTTTTCATTTTGCAGCTCTTCAGAAACAACTCTTCAGCTTGGATGGCCCAGTCCATTCCACCAAGCCAGGAGACTGTGATGTAATTACAGTTTGGGATACCAAGCACTCCAGCCCAAGTGGACGCAACCAACTCAAGTCCTTTTGACAGCAGATACTGCCATCAAGACCAAGGGACATCGTTCATAGATTCATCACTTCCGGGTTAAAAAGGTAACTCCTCCTCGAGACTGGACTGTTCAACCTCTTTCTGATGATCCAAGTGAGTCCTTAAAGTTTCTCTTCAAGAAAGGATAAAGCCTGTTACTGCTCCGGAGGCCAGACAGGTGAAGGCTGAGACTTTTTCTTTTGTGGATCTGCTTGCAACACTATAGACTACTTGTATCTTACACAGAACATTGACATTTTGATATATAATCTTCCAAATTAGCTGCCAGGTCACTATAACTTAGATACCATGGCCTGTGTTATTCTCTCTGACTTGTATGGTAGATTCCTTTTTATGAGTTTATTGATTATAGGTATTCCTACATGGGCACGACCCATTCCACCTGTGCCTTCTGAACAGGTAAATTACACAGACAGTGCCTTCATTCAGCTAGCAGAAATGGTCTCCCAGGTCATCAATCTTACAGATTGTTGGGGATGTGGGGGCCCTGGCACATTGGACCAATGCGACCTGGATCCACAACAGAACTGGACTTTGGGAAAACCCTGGACAACCTTGGTATGTTTCTCATCCACAGCCTGGAGAATATTGCCTTAACCGTATGCATGCTGGAATAGTTTCAGTGGGAGATAGCAGCTGTACTTGGACTTTAAGTTACCAGCACACATGCTTATTACCAAGATGCCTGTCCTTAAATTGTTCTATCTTTTTGAGGAACAATACACACATGCAAATAACATACCCAAATGGCACCAAGGCATGGGTGCCTTGGACTGACTACTGGACATGGATGAAAATAGGATCTATATACACTGACCTGACCAAAGGCTACTGGCCTTATATCAGGGACAATCAGACTGGGATCTATGTTCCACAGAAATGGGCTTGGGGCTGGAGGCACCTGAATGGGACTTTTGTTACAGGTTTTCAAAGATTCTGGTCTCCAGTACCAAAAGGACAGCAGTCCGTTCCTGATTCTATTGCTAACTGCACCTGGATGACTACCAACGGGGTTTATGAGTGTCTGTTTAAATCAGGAAAGGGGGGGGGGTCCTAGTGTCCTTTTGGGAGGACCTAATGTAGTTCTTCAGAACACTCCCTCCACCTTTCTGGAGAGGTTTGAAGAAGGAAAAAGAATAGTATGGGAGGGGCCATGGAAAGAGGGGCGGAGGGCTCTAAAAGGACATTACTGGATCTGTGGAACTTGGGCTTACTGATGGTTGCCTGCCAATTGGAAAGGTATTTGCTATATAGGATACATCAGACCATACTTTTTCTTACTACTGAAACAACAAGGACCACAGTTAGGTGTTCTAATATATGATGATCTCCACATGAGAAGATCCCTTGGTGCATCCATTGTGGGGTGGTTCCACACAAAACTGGGGAAAGGATGAATGGTCCCCAGAACAAATTATTAGTTACTATGGCCCAGCATCTTGGAACCCTAAGGAAATTGTATATGGAGCCAGAGAACCTATATACAATTTAAATCGTATTATCAGGCTTCAAGCCATAGTAGAGACTGTCACTAATAAAACTGCTCAAGCTTTGGATCTCTTGGCAGATCAAGCCATTCAAATGAGAGAGGCTGTCTACCAACACCGCCTTGTATTAGACTACTTATTGGTAGCAGACGGGGGTGTATGTGGGAAATTAAATGCCTCTAATTGTTGTCTTAATATTAGCGACAATGGAAAGGTGGTAAAGTCTTTGACTAGGGAAATCAGAAAAATAACCCATGTTCCAGTCCAGATGTGGCGAGGGATTAATTTGGACTGGTTATCTTGGCTACCAGGTGGGCCAGAAGTTAAACAGATCTTTTTCTTTGTAGTGATTGCCTTAGGTGGTATTGTTTTACTCCAATGTATATTGCCATGTTTGTCAATGATTATTCGTCAGGTGGTTGCCCCAGTGGTTCTTGCTCATGGGGCTTCACAGCGAGGTATCATGGAAAAGGCCAAATAATGAACAAGAGTCAATGATGTTATTTAACTATAGAAACAATTTAGAGGGAGATTGTATTCAGAGCAGTCATCTTGAGGGGGGAAACTGAGAGCTTGGGCCCCCTTAGAGGTACACATTCCATGGGAGGATAATTGCTCTACATCTCCCACCCCTCCTTCCCCCTCAGAGGTAATAAATACCAGAGGCCTATAAATGCCACATGGTGACCCACCATTATATGAGGGAAGATGGGCACGTATACAAGATAGATCAATGTCAATGGACCCCTCCCCTGAATAGCAGGGATTGGCTCAAACAAATGCCTGGTTTCAGACGTCATAGCTACCTATAAAAGGTAGGGTTGTTTTATAGTTCTTTGTCCCTAATCTGGCACCCCAAGCGCGCTTGGCATAGTTTTGTATTCTTGTAGTAAAAGTTTCCTGATTCAAGAAACTCTCCTGTCTTTGTCTGTCTGTTCAAAGCCGAGGTTGTTCATCTTAATGGGAGAGTGAGGTGACACTCCCTCTGCTTTCAGCTGCACTTCCAAATAGAGAGGGGGGAGAGAAGAGGCTCCATCTCCAGCTATTTTCTCATGAGTTTCCTTCTGATCTGCATTTGGAGGTAAAAGAAGAGAAAATATTTTCAGGCGATGAATTCTCACTTCTACAGCAGGACTGACCCATGAGAGTTGGAGGTCTTTCCTGCTGGTGTTCACCACCCCCTTACTCATGCTAGCTTCACCCCTAAAAACACCCCACAATAGGAGGTTGTTATTAATTGTTTTTGTGAATTTTTTAGGATTTTTCCTCTCTCCTTCCCTCCCTCCCTCCATACCACCCTGGGGTTTCAGACTCCTTCTCTGCTAGGCAAACTGTCAGTCACCAGATGTGGAAAAGAACATACAGTATATTGAAGTGTGAGCAGGCCAACAGAGGGAACCCCTGGTCTGGGGATCCCTGTGCCCCATTCCAGTTTGGAATCTCCTCTTCCTACTACAAAGAGCTTCCAATGACTCTGTCCCCCAGTAGGAATGTAGGTCACAATGGCACACAATGTGTGTGTGTGTGTGTGTGTGTGTGTTCTGCATGGGCCCCCACATGGGAACAAATGCTCATTGGGTTTAATAGCCCTCTTGGATGCCCAACCCAGCATATCTGATTTTAGCAGAGTCATGAACAAGCCTGGAGCAACATGACACATCTGGGGATTGGGAGGGGGGGGAGAACAAGAAAGAAGGATGGATTGTGTGGTCTCCAGTAGTTAAATGGGGTGTCATATTTGATCCTTGTAAAATCCCTGATCCCCCCTCCCACCAACCCAAATGTCCTCTCTGTCTGCTCATTAAGGAGATCACCCAACAGAATGGGAGTTTCCATGCCAGTGGGGTACGTTCTAGTCCAGACGTTCAGTGGGGCTGAAACCAATTTTGGGGCAAGGGTCAAACTGGCTGCACAGGCAAACTGCCCACCTGTTCTCTCTTCTGGTTCTTCACATATCACTGAGTATCCATCATCCCCTGGGAGGTTCCTGGTGGAGATTCCAGCCAGAGTCTTCACTGGGAAGGAAGCACTTGGCAGACACAGATCCCAGCTGGGCTTGGGCCAAGAGGTCACCCTGACACAGACAAAACCTGTCTATATTCAACAAATCTGCACACACACTCCACCGAAAGGAGAGCAGGAAGGCAGCTAGAGGCTACTATACCAGACTTTCCATCTGAGGAGAAGCCCAGGAGAAGGTGCTGGTGAGTCTTTATTGGGATGGGATGGAGCTGTGATCTTCCTTTTCTCCCCTGGCTGTGGGTGAAAGCAAATCCCTCCATCCCCATCTGGGTTTGGGCAGGTTGGAAACTCCCTCAGGCTGTGATAGAGGTCATCCCTCTGTGAAGGGATGGTGAATGAGTGAATGGATAAAAACCAGTTGTTCTTTCTGAGCAGCATCTCTCAGGGATGGGAGCTTTTGAGAGACTGGAGAAGGCATAAAGGGGGCTGGCTGAGCTCTCTGGTGCCTGGAGGAGGACCATCCCTACGACATGCCCTTACATTTCTGCTGCCTTCCCATAAGAGTGTTGTGGGGCTGCATTGCCTGCCCACACTTTGGCCTTTCTCTTGTGAAAGGAGGTTTCATGGCTGGGTTCTCCCCCATGCTAAAAGATTTGAAAAAAACACTGTTCCTGTCAAGGTAAGGTGCACTAAACCTCTGAGCATATATAGAGTATTTAGGCAGCAAAAGGAATTCCAGCCATCAGAATAAGGAAACAAAAGTCTTTTGCATAAAGAACTGTTGTTTTATTCAAGCAGAAGCTAAATACAACTTGCTACATAGAGATTTAAAAATAAGACTGAACATAGATTCAATAAGTAGAGAATTATATATATTTAATTCTCTTAAGCTCAATTAGAGCAACACAAACAAATCCCTTCCCAACTTGTTAAAATCCACAGACTGTCTGGCAGCAGTCATTAAAATGTCAAGTCATAACTCTGAACATTCAAGGTGATTTGGGATGGATTTTTAACACTGATTTGCTCCTCCCAAACAGGCTCTTTTGCAGCATAAATTTATTAACTGGATATTTTATTATCCCCAACACCCCTGTATTTATATTGAAAGAGCTTTATTAATATATTGAATCAAATCAGATTGTAAACACAAATATTTCAATTTAACAGGCCCTAGTGTTTTGGTAAACATGTCAGCCAAATGTTTTTTAATGGATTATTATTATTATTATTATTATTAATATCCCGCCCCTCTACAAAATGTAATCGGGGTGGCTTACAACATTTAAAAATATACATTTAAGACCCCCCATCACACACCCTTACTTGATTGTATTGATTTACCTATATTTTGGTATTTAAAAGCCATATGTTTTGTTTTTGATTTAACCCTTTTAGCTGTAGTCATTTGTACGTAGGCTTGAGAATCTTTAAAGATTTAACAGGTCTTTGAATTGGTTTTCTTAGATCAATAAACGATTGATCTAAATTTTGAAATTAAACCAGACTTTAAAGCAGCGAATTTTAAAAAAACATAATTGTACCAGTTTTGAACATTTTTAAAGGCTTTAGATTTGTTTTTCAACAAGTAACAGACTCTAAACCTTCAAAAATCATCAACAATTATCATTAACGTAAATAGCACTTAAGGCGTCCCAGGATTCCTTGGTGATCTGTAAATCACGAACATAAGTCAGTTGACTAGCTTCCAGCCACAAAACAATGGAAGCACGTGCTCTTTCGTCTGTTCTTTTCTCAGCACCATTTGGAACATTAGCAGTTGGGAGGATTGGGGCCCAAATCCCCTCTTCTCAAAAACATCTGGCTCCAGTCCATATAGTTGCTCTCATTAAGCCTTTCCAAAGGCATTGAACCAAGACTTTGAGCAGCTGCCATCCTTGCAATTTTCAGCTATCAAGCCCCTCTTTCCAGCCTTGCTTCTCAATACCAGATCAACACTCTTAGCTAAGAACTGCCAGACAGCTCTCCTCAGCTCACAGGCACCTACAGGTCTCAGATCTCAGCAAACTGGCACAGACTGTTGCCACTGGTCAGACTGGTATATACTGGCGCAGTAGGTGTAGACTGCGCCCATAACCTGTCATGGTAGGCACACTAAATCTCTGAGTATAGAGTTTTCATTCCAGCCAGCAGAATAAACAAACAACACAGTCTTTTGCATAAAGAATGTTGTTTTATTCAAGCATAAGCTAAATACAACTTGCTATATAGATTTAAAATAAGACTAAACATAGATTCAATAAGTACAGCGTTATATACATTTAATTCTCTTATGCTTAATTAAAAAAACACAAACAACCCTCCTCCCAACTTATTAAAGTCTACAGACTACATGGCTACAGTCATTAAAATGTCAAGTCATAAATCTGAACATTCAAGATGATTTGAGATAAACCTTTAGCACTGAGTTTGCTCCTCGCAAACAGACTCTTTTACAACATAAAGGTATTAACTAAATATTTTATTATTACCAACAGTTCCCCATGGGGTGAAAGCCAAGAGGCTAGGCTACTCTTCCCCCTCCTGGTCTCTAGAGAGAGTGGCAGACCCCTACTCAACATCCCTCCTCCTACCCCGTCTTTCTCCCCCAAAACTGCACCTCAAATCCTGTTTGGGCAAAAGAGGGAAAGAAAAGTTGGCTTCCATGGCAGAAAATCACCCCCCTCTCTGTCCAGGCAGGGGAGGCTGGGCGTTCTCCAAGGTGCTGAAGGTGAGGGAGAGGGTTTAGGACCTTGCAGGGTTTCTTGAAAGGGAGGCCAGACACTCAACAGCAGAACGGATTCTCTGACCCACTGATCCCACAGCAAGGATCCCTCATGGTGAGGATGGGATGGAGGAGATTCTTTTTTGGAAAGCAGGAGAGTTGGTTGTGTTGACTTTCCTGGGTGGGACACAAGGAATAACCAGGAATAAGCTGTGATTTTTCATCCAGTGTCAAGTGCATTTCCCCATAAGAGATCCTTTAAAAAATACAGAACACTCCAGCAAATTTGAAAGAAGCAGGAACAGTGAATACATCACTTGGCAATTATTATGTGCAAAGGAAAACTCACTGCACCCCTCTCCCATCCCCAGTACAAAGAGTTCCAGGATCTTCTGTCTGAACATGATATAAGGGAACTCTGTTCTGTTGGGATAAGTAGTTTGCAATCCAATAAGTTGAGATGCTTGACTGCTGAAGGGTTAACTGATAGAAGCAAACAGAATGCTTGAAGTAATTTCCTACTGAAATGTAACTGGTTTTCCAGAGGAAGAGGTGTGTTCAAGTCCTTCTCTTTGTCTGGAAAAACTACCATGAGGTTGACCAGTTGCCATGATGCCTTTTTAGAGAGAGGACCTGCTTTGCAGGGTTCCTGCATATTTTATTTGTAACATGTAGTTTTTTGTTATTTTTACTACCAGCCAGCCAGCCAGCCAGCCAGCCTGAAGAAGACTCTGCAGGGCTGTGAGGGAGCCTTCCTTCCTTCCCCTTACACCAGGGTAAAGGCAGCTGAGACAGCTGAGCAGGGAGTTGGGGTGTGGCCAGGAGTGGCTGGCCTTAAAAGTCACTCCACCACCCCACCGCAGGAACACCTACCAGGGGCCGGGAATGATCTGGGAGCGGGAATTGAGGTTGTGTGGGGGAAGGGAAGGTATGGCGGCAACAGAGTGAAAAATTGTTACAAAAGTGGCTAGCCTTAAAAGTCACTCCACCACCCCCACCCCAGAACATCTACCAGCCAGCCAGCCAGCCAGCCAGCCTGAAGAAGACTCTGCAGGGCTGTGAGGGAGCCTTCCTTCCTTCCCCTTACACCGGGATAAAGGCAGCTGAGACAGCTGAGCAGGGAGTTGGGGTGTGGTCAGGAGTGGCTAGCCTTAAAAGTCACTCCACCACCCCCACCCCAGAACACCTACCAGCCAGCCAGCCAGCCAGCCAGCCTGAAGAAGACTCTGCAGGGCTGTGAGGGAGCCTTCCTTCCTTCCCCTTACACCGGGGTAAAGGCAGCTGAGACAGCTGAGCAGGGAGTTGGGGTGTGGCCAGGAGTGGCTAGCCTTAAAAGTCACTCCACCACCCCCACCCCAGAACATCTACCAGCCAGCCAGCCAGCCAGCCAGCCAGCCTGAAGAAGACTCTGCAGGGCTGTGAGGGAGCCTTCCTTCCTTCCCCTTACACCGGGGTAAAGGCAGCTGAGACAGCTGAGCAGGGAGTTGGGGTGTGGCCAGGAGTGGCTAGCCTTAAAAGTCACTCCACCACCCCCACCCCAGAACATCTACCAGCCAGCCAGCCAGCCAGCCAGCCTGAAGAAGACTCTGCAGGGCTGTGAGGGAGCCTTCCTTCCTTCCCCTTACACCGGGGTAAAGGCAGCTGAGACAGCTGAGCAGGGAGTTGGGGTGTGGTCAGGAGTGGCTAGCCTTAAAAGTCACTCCACCACCCCCACCCCAGAACACCTACCAGCCAGCCAGCCAGCCAGCCAGCCTGAAGAAGACTCTGCAGGGCTGTGAGGGAGCCTTCCTTCCTTCCCCTTACACCGGGGTAAAGGCAGCTGAGACAGCTGAGCAGGGAGTTGGGGTGTGGTCAGGAGTGGCTAGCCTTAAAAGTCACTCCACCACCCCCACCCCAGAACACCTACCAGCCAGCCAGCCAGCCAGCCAGCCTGAAGAAGACTCTGCAGGGCTGTGAGGGAGCCTTCCTTCCTTCCCCTTACACCGGGGTAAAGGCAGCTGAGACAGCTGAGCAGGGAGTTGGGGTGTGGTCAGGAGTGGCTAGCCTTAAAAGTCACTCCACCACCCCCACCCCAGAACACCTACCAGCCAGCCAGCCAGCCAGCCAGCCTGAAGAAGACTCTGCAGGGCTGTGAGGGAGCCTTCCTTCCTTCCTCTTACACCGGGGTAAAGGCAGCTGAGACAGCTGAGCAGGGAGTTGGGGTGTGGTCAGGAGTGGCTAGCCTTAAAAGTCACTCCACCACCCCCACCCCAGAACACCTACCAGCCAGCCAGCCAGCCAGCCAGCCTGAAGAAGACTCTGCAGGGCTGTGAGGGAGCCTTCCTTCCTTCCCCTTACACCGGGGTAAAGGCAGCTGAGACAGCTGAGCAGGGAGTTGGGGTGTGGCCAGGAGTGGCTAGCCTTAAAAGTCACTCCACCACCACCACCCCAGAACACCTACCAGCCAGCCAGCCAGCCAGCCTGAAGAAGACTCTGCAGGGCTGTGAGGGAGCCTTCCTTCCTTCCTCTTACACCGGGGTAAAGGCAGCTGAGACAGCTGAGCAGGGAGTTGGGGTGTGGCCAGGAGTGGCTAGCCTTAAAAGTCACTCCACCACCACCACCCCAGAACATCTACCAGCCAGCCAGCCAGCCAGCCAGCCTGAAGAAGACTCTGCAGGGCTGTGAGGGAGCCTTCCTTCCTTCCCCTTACACCAGGGTAAAGGCAGCTGAGACAGCTGAGCAGGGAGTTGGGGTGTGGCCAGGAGTGGCTGGCCTTAAAAGTCACTCCACCACCCCACCGCAGGAACACCTACCAGGGGCCGGGAATGATCTGGGAGCGGGAATTGAGGTTGTGTGGGGGAAGGGAAGGTATGGCGGCAACAGAGTGAAAAATTGTTACAAAAGAAGGCGGGATCGATGTTTAATATCTATCCCGCCTTCAGTTCACTCTGTTTCCCAGAATAAATTGGAGAGCGCACCAACCATTCCACAGACCCTTACTCTGCTCCTTTGCAATGCCAGGTCGGTTAAAAACAAGACGCATATTATCCATGACCTCTTATTGGATGAGGCTGCCGACCTGGCATGCTTTACGGAGACCTGGCTGGGAGAGGCCAGTGCTGCGACTTGGGCGCAGGCACTCCCGGCCGGGTACTCAGTTAGTGAGCAGGTAAGGAAAAGTGGGCGGGGGGGCGGAGTGGCTCTGGTTCATAAAAACAATCTAACCTTGACCAGGAAGCCTATCCGGAACACAGTCCACATCGAGTGTATGTACCTAAGCCTGAGGTCCAGGGATAGCTTAGGGATTCTGTTAGTATACCGGCCACCCCGTTGTCTAACAGACTCCCTAACCGAGCTAACACAGTTGGTCTCAGAGTTGCTGCTGGAGTCGCCCAGACTTTTAGTTCTTGGCGACTTCAACATCCCACTTGAGACCAGCTTGCTAAATTTAACTGGTGCAGCTCGGGAGTTCATGGAATCCATGACAAACATGGGCCTATCCCAATTGGTTGTCGGGCCTACTCACTGTGCAGGTCATACCCTCGATGCGGCCTTTAGTACGGAACAGGAATATCCGTGGGCGGAGGTTATTAAAACCTCTGCATTGTCATGGACGGATCATTTCCTGGTCAAGATGGAGCTAAGAGCCACTGTCTCCCCCACCGGGGGTGGTGGACCCATTAGAATGGTCCGCCCTCGAAGGCTAATGGAACCAATTGGATTCCAGAAAGCCTTGGAGGGTTTAATGGTTGGTAACGCCGGTGATTCTGTTGAAGCTTTGGTTAATATTTGGAACACCGACCTCACCAAGGCTATTGACACAATCGCTCCCAAACGTCCTTTCCAGCCTGCTTCTAACCGTAAGCCCTGGTATTCAGAGGAGCTTAGGAAGATGAAGCAGGCTGGACAACGACTAGAGCGCACCTGGCGGAAGACTCGACTCTTGTCCGACAAGACTCGTCATAGGAATTTCCTTGATTCTTATCGAGAGGCAATACGTGCAGCGCAGAAGTCTTTCTCCTCTGCACGTATTGCGTCTGCAGAGTCCCGTCCAGCAGAACTGTTTAGGGTGGTGGGGGAGCTGACACAGATTCCACCTGCGCAGAACCCCTTACTTAACCCGACAACGGCCTGCTGTGATGCGTTTAATATCCACTTTGCAGATAAAATCTCTCGGATAAGAGCCGACTTAGATGCCAGTGTTATGACAGAATCTATAGATGAGGTGTCCAGCAACTCCGTTGATGAAATTTTATTGGATCAGCTTCAATCTGTGAGTACCGATGACGTGGACAAACTCCTTGGTAGAGTGAGAAAGACGACCTGTCCCCTCGATCCCTGTCCATCTTGGCTGGCCACCCAAGGGGGAGACGCATCGAGAGTACTCCTTAGGGATATTATCAATGCGTCCTTCAGGGAGGGGTCCGTTCCACCCTGTCTGAAGGAAGCGGCGGTTAAGCCGCTCCTGAAAAAGCCTTCCCTGGACCCCTTGGACAGGAACAACTATAGACCAGTCTCCTTGCTGCCTTTTCTAAGCAAGGTGATTGAGAGGGCGGTCGCTTCCCAACTCCAAGCTGTCTTGGATGAAACCGATTATCTAGATCCATTTCAAACTGGCTTTAGGACGGGATATGGAGTGGAGACTGCCATGGTTGCTCTGGCTGATGACCTCCGCTTGGGGATCGACAGGGGTAGTGTGACCCTGTTGGTGCTCTTGGACCTCTCAGCGGCCTTTGACACAATAGATCATTCCATCCTCTTGGATCGCCTGAGGGGGTTAGGAATTGGAGGCACTGCTTTGCAGTGGTTCCGTTCCTTCCTCTCGGGCAGATCCCAGAGGGTGAGGCTCGGGGACAGCTGCTCTACCAGAATAGAGCTTAACTGTGGCGTTCCTCAGGGTGCCATCCTGTCCCCGATGCTATTTAACATCTATATGAAGCCGCTGGGAGAGATCATTCGGAGGCATGGAGTGTGTTGTCATCAGTATGCTGATGACACCCAGATATACTTCTCCATGTCTCGGTCATCAGCTTCGACTTCAGATGGCATCTCTCCTCTCAATGATTGTCTTAAAGCAGTAATGGACTGGATGAGGAAAAACAAATTGAGACTGAATCCAGACAAAACGGAGGTACTAACAGTTACAGGCCCGAAACCAGGTCTGGGAATACAACTTCCAGTCCTGGATGGAACTACACTCTCCTCCAAAGACTGTGTTCGCAGTCTGGGGGTGCTCCTGGACCCGACGCTCCAGATGTCTAATCAGGTAAATGCGACGGTCAGGAGTGCCTGTTATCAACTTCGGCTGATACGCCAGCTGCGCCCTTGCCTGGAAATTAGGGACCTCGAAACTGTGGTACATGCACTGGTAACCTCCCGTCTGGATTTCTGTAATGCGCTCTACATGGGGCTACCCTTGTGCTTAACTCGGAAACTTCAACTAGTTCAGAACATGGCAGCCAGGTTGATTTCTGGTGTTTCCAGAAGAGAGCATATAACACCTGTGCTAAAAGCTCTCCACTGGCTGCCTATTCGTTTCCGGGCACAGTACAAGGTGTTGGTTATAACCTTTAAAGCCCTGCATGGCTTGGGTCCAACTTATCTCCGGGACCGCCTCCTTCCGTACGACCCTCCCCGCGCACTTCGGTCCTCTGGGAGGAATCTGTTACAGCCTATGAAAACAAGGCTGTCGGTGACCTCCCAGAGGGCCTTCTCCGCTGCTGCTCCCAGATTATGGAATGGCCTGCCGGACGAGATCCGTCTTATTAACACCTTAGACGGCTTTAAAAAAGCTGTCAAGACGGATCTTTTCCGGCAGGCCTTTCCTGAATAACTATCCCGGCCCAAGACTCAGCTGTCCTCCTTGAGCTGTAATCATTTTTTTTAAAACCTATTGTGTTTTAATATTTTCTAATTTATATATTTTTAATTTACTGTATGTTTTTAATCTTTTATAGTTTAATATTGTTTTAAGGGGGGGTGGGCTAGGGTACTGGAACTATGGAGTTTTTATATTGTAAGCCGCCCCGATTGCGTTGCAGAGGGGCGGGATAGAAATAAAATTTTATTATTATATTATTATTATTATTACTAGTTTAGCCTTCACCTATTGTTATGCTGCTGATAATCTATGAGAAATTCACAGAAACTGTGAGTAAAGATGTTTTTATATTTTTAAACTACTTTTAAGAGTTTCTGAGTCCTTTTTCATGCTAGAAATATAAATTGGAGAAATTCTGTGGATGGTTATCTTAAGCCTGCATGCTGGAATCAATATGTGTCTGCTGCATATGTATTTTTAAACAGAAACTCTGCTGATTAGTACTGTGCTGTCTAAGGAAGTTAAAAGCCATCAGTTTTATGGCGCCTGTTTTGTAAGGTAGTTCCAGAAAAGCAAAGGGGGAAACATTGATGAATTTTTAATACTCCCATTATGGTCATGCTCAAGTAAACTCTCTTTTCCATCACAGGTTGTGTTTTTTTTAAAAGCAGACATATTGCATTACTAAAAGGGGGCTTAAATCCATGGGGTGGAGTGGAGGGCGGGGAAGAAGAGTGTCAGAGCTTAGAAAAGATGCTTTGGTCTGCTGAACACACAGGTATGTTAGCACAGACCTGAACTCCCTGGGGAGGGGGGGTGCATGTGTTTATGTCCACACTGGGGAAAGATATTTTGCTCTGTTCACTAATCATATGGTCAGGATTCTAGATCAGATTCCACCTAATCATTAGGGAAAATGTCTTGACAGTAAGATCTGTTTGGAAGTGGAATACACTGCCTCGTATTATGGTGGACTCCTTCTTTGGAGGTTTTTAAATGGAGGCTGGGTGACCATCTGTTGGCAATGATTTGATTGTGTATTCTGCATGGCAGGGGGTTGGACTGGATGACCCTTGTGGTCTCTTCCAGCTCTATGATTCTATGCTTTAGTAAAGTATTCTTAACTTAGCAGCATCTCCTGGCCTTACCAACCCCACCCAACAATACTTCCTTACCACATAGCTGCTGCTGCAACCAGTGGAGATCTGTTTTCCTGTTGATTGGGGCTCATAAGACAGATGTTTCCATCCTCCTCCCACCAACAATCTTCAGTGCAATAGTCAGAAGCACGATCCTTGCTTCAATTTTTCCTTGCAGTGGAGATGGCTTAGCAGAAAGGAGGTGGAAGTTATTTTGCTGCATCCTGATCAACAGGAGAACAGATCCCCATTGTTCGCAGTGGCTGCTGCCCAGTAAATCTGGACTGGGAGACTTTTACATTCCCTTTTACAATTCCTACATCTTCCTTAGGTTATTGAGTATGTAAGGATTTTGAATATGAATCAGTTATGAATGTGTAATCTAGTTACATATTTATAATTGCAACTGTGAATTCCAGCCATATCTGTCTTGGCTTTCCATATTTCATCTCTGACACTTTTCTGTGTAAAGCAAAATATCACATGTCTTGAAAGATTTTTCCTCTGCACATAAGTAGAGTTTTGCCTGTATATTGCTTTCATCTGCTTATCACCTGTAAAAAAACCAAAAACTCTTTATTTTAAAATTTTAAAATTATTTTAAAATTATTTTAAAATTTTAAAATTGTCTGTTTTAAATCAGTCAGGTCTTCTGGGACATCTCTCCATCTGACTTGTGTTTGCTTTAATTTTAAATCAATCATCTTTACTCTATCCTGGGTGTTTTCTAAGTCACTGTCAATTTGCAATTCCCTTTGTATTATCAGAGATCACCAGTTCATGTTTATTTGTAGTTAATGTTAGGTTCTGAATGGTAAGTGATTTTTCTAAACTGTCTTTCAGCAGCCTCCTTAAAATGGTGCATCTCATCTGAAATATCTGATCTTAACACGCATAATCTCTGCTCTATCTTCTGCTCTAAATTCACACTGCTGTCTATCACACGTTTGTTCAGATCTAAAGTTTGGCTGGAGATCTCAGATACTGAGGCTTGTATTCTTGCTACCCCAATCTCCAAGTTATCTGCACCCACTCTCAGTGTTTTTCTAGTGGCCATTTTATGATGTGATGTGTTTTATAGTGCATTGTAGAACACTTTCTTCTTGAGTTCTAGCACCAGATATTATGTTTATTTCCCCCTTTCCACCATGTAGTTGTTTAAATCTTAATGATAATGAGTTTAATTCTTATTCTCTGTCCAAACTGCCACTTAATTTAATCTTCAGTTCTTTTGGGCAGCACAACGTCCATCTTTCTTAGACCTCATTTTGATTTCCAAGTAATTTAATAATGGCAGATGAAGTTTAAATATTTACAAGGTAGATCATTTGTACTCACTCAAACATAATAAATCTTCAGCTTGAGATATGTATGTGTGTCCTCCTTCCTTGCTCAGCAAGCACCATCAAAGATCCCATGAATCATACCGTAAATCCTTGTTTGGAGAAGCATTCTGTCTAGCTGACCAAAATAGATTTCTTTATGACTCTTCTAAACTTTGCGTTATGGAGCGACATAATTCCCAGACATCCCTCTCTACCTGACAGCCCCCAGCTCAATACTGGGTCTGGGAAATAGCCAGGAGACCGTTCTTATGGATTCGTTCCATATCTTTATAAATGGAGAAAGTAATAAATCCTCAAAGCTGATGCAGCACATGGATGCTGCTGCTAAGGGTGGGCCATCTTGGTCAGAGTCCCCTGTGTGAGTTCTTTGATGTGAACATAAAGTTTGAGAGAATGTCTTTCCACCTAACATGCATTTATGTGGTTTCTTCCTTCTGTGAGTTCTTTGATTTGTCTGCAGATGTCCACTGTTACTGAAGCCCTTTGCACATTCCACACAATTATATGGTTTTTCCCATGTGTGATCTTTGATGTGAACATAGATGTCTACTCTGACTGAAGCCCTTTCCATATTCCATGGATTGATATGGCTTCTTACGTGTGGGTTCTTCAATGTTAACACTGAGGTAAGCAGTCACTGAAGGTCTTTCTACATTCTATACATTTATATTTTTATCCATGTGGGTTTTTTGATGTGCATGTAGATGTCCACTCTGACTGAAACTCTTTCCACATTCCATGCATTTATATGGTTTCTCCCCTGTGTGGGTTTTTTTATGTGTCTGTAGATGTGCATGCTGACTGAAGCTCTTTCCACATTCCATGCATTTATATGGTTTTTCCCCTGTGTGAGTTCTTTGATGTGAACGTAAACTGTGACTATGAAGGAAGCTTTTTCCACATTCCATGCAGTTATATGGTTTCTCCCCTGTGTGGGTTTTTTGATGTGAATGTAGATGTGCTGTCTGTCTGAAGCTCTTTCCACATTCCATGCATTTATGTGGTTTCTCCCCTGTGTGGATTCTCTGATGTAAATTGAGATCTCCACTCTGCCTGAAGCTCTTTCCGCATTCCATGCATGTATATGATTTCTCCCCTGTATGGGTTTTTTGATGTTTTCCATAGGCTCCACTATCTCTGAAGCTCTTTCCACACTCCATGCATTTATATGGTTTCTCTCCTGTGTGGGTTCTTTGATGTATATGTAAATTTTTACTATAAGAGAAGGTCTTTCCACATTCCATGCAGTTATATGGTTTCTCCCCTGTGTGGGTTTTTTGATGTGAACGTAGATGTGCACCCTGACTGAAGCTCTTTCCACATTCCACACATTTATATGGTTTTTCCCCTGTGTGAGTTCTTTGATGTAAACATAAATAGTTATTTCTAGAGAAGCTCTTTCCACATTCCATGCACTTATATGGTTTCTCCACCGTATGAGTTGTTTTATGTAAATGCAGACTTCCACTGTGACTGAAGCGCTTTCCACACTCCATGCATTCATATGGTTTCTCCCCTGTGTGAGTTTTTTTATGTGAACGTAGACCTGCATTATGAGTGAAGCTCTTTCCACATTCCATGCATTTGAATAATTTCTTTCCCGTATGAGTTATTTGATGTGAATGTAGACCATCAAGACGAGCGAAGGTCTTTCCACATTCCATGCATGTGTATGGTTTCTCCCCTGTGTGGGTTTTATGATGTGAATGTAGATTTCCACTGTAACTGAAGGTCTTCCCACATTCCATGCATTCATATGGTTTCTCTCCTGTGTGGGATCTTTGATGTGTACGTAGATTTGAACTCTGACTGAAGCTCTTTCCACATTCTATGCAGTGATATGGCTTCTCCCCTGTGTGGGTTCTTTGATGGCTAATACATGCTCCACGATCACTGAAACTCATTGCACATTCCATGCATTTATATGGCTTCTCTCCTGTGTGGGTTCTTTGATGTAAGCGTAGGTTTGCACTTTGACAGAAGGTCTTTCCACAATCCATGCATTTATATGACTTCTTTCCTGTGTGGGTTCTTTGATGAGCATGAAGACATGTAGTCTGACTGAAGCTCTCTTCACATTCCATGCTTTCATATAGTTACTCCACCTTGTGGAATCTGCAATGTACATTTAAGTGTAATTTATATCTGAATATTCTCTCACAGACAGAACAGTTTATCCTTCTTGTCTCTTTCTAGTTTTCCAGGACTGGGGGGGTCAGGCACTCACAAATCTAATCCAGAGAAGCAATGGACTACCTCTTCCCATTCTTTGATTTGTTTCCCCTATGCCTTTTCAGTCTTTTTTGATCTCCAAACATCTTTTTCTCTCCCCTTCCCCCTTCTTCTAATATTATTTGTTATTTATTATTGTTATTTATTGTTACTTATTGCTAGTTTATCTTCAATCTTCTCTTTAAACACCCCTCCTCTTTCTCTCTTCTTCTATCATCTGTCATCTTTCTTTTATCTTCACCTACCTTAGGGGGCCTCCGCTGTTAATTTTAATGACACGCTTAATCCATGTCTTCAGTCCTCTTGAAGGACCTCAGCCATTAATCCACAGTCTCTGTCCCTTTAAACAACTTCTGCCATCGCAAAGGAAGATTCATCGGCAAGACTGGTGGTAGCTTAAAAATGGAAAGCAAAGGAGACACCAACATTAGAGGAATGGAAAGACAAGCTTCTAGATATGATAGAGTTGGACGAGCTGACAAACAGATTGAGAAATAAGGGAATTAGCCAAACAAGGAAGGAATGGTCAGCATTAATAAAATTCTGGGTTGAAACAGAAGATATATATGGTAAAGTAATGATAAGCTTTTATAGGAGACTGTACTCAAGAAAATAAAAAATGATGGAATAAAGAATTTTTCAATAAGGAAGGAGGATAGCTGAAAGCAGAAGAGTAAAGGAACGGAAGGCGTAATGATGGAGTACAAGACAATAAGAATTGGGAAAAGGGGACTAAACCAGGACAGTGAATGTAATACAAAGGCTTAGAGAGAAACAATGAAGATGATTAAAAGAGGGAAATTGACTTTAAGATTGGTAAAGGAAGTTCTTTCAATAAGTCTAGAGGAAGAAAGAAAATTCAAAATTATGATATAAAATATATGCTGTTTACCTAGGAGATTGGTGTTATACAAGTAATGTATTTTATATGTGGTAAACAGAGAAAGAAACAATAAAGATGATAATTTAAAAAACTTCTGCCCTCAGTCCTTCATTCCCACTCTAGTTCCACCATAAAATGAAGCAATAATCCAGCATGACTGAGTTCGCTTATACTGGTGTGTGTGTGTGTGTGGGGGGGAATTAAGAGAAAACAAGAAAGAAAAGAGGGAAAAGAGCTATATTGTTGCATTTTTATATACTGGTGAGCTAACAGAAATAAGAGTTACATTATTTAGTCATGTAGGGAAATCATAAAGCAACACTGTATTAAGCACTTGTAAGAAGATTGAAAAGGACTGATAAAGATGTTATAAGGGAGGGGGATTTGTTGATGCCAATATAGAAGTAATATTGAATAATCTTGAGTAATATTGATTTTAACTATTATTATTTGTCCAGGGCTATTTGTTTATAATTGTTAAACAATATTATTGGTGAACACAACATAGATTGCATAGCATTTTCAGGGTCAAAATTAATTGTTGGAGACGGGAGGAATTAAAGGGAAAACGAAGTACAGTCGTCCCTTCACATTCGCGGGGGTTCCGTTCCGAGGACCCCCGCGAATGTGAAAAATCCGCGAATAACGACTCCCCTCCCCCTCCCTCCCCAGGCCTTCGCGGGGCCTTGCTAGGCCCCGCAGAGGTCTCCCCTGCCCTCCCTCCCCCCCTCCCCAGGCCTTCGCGGGGCCTTGCTAGGCCCCGCGGAGGTCTCCCCGGCCCTCCCTCCCCCCTCCCCAGGCCTTCGCGGGGCCTTCCTAGGCCCCGCGGAGGTCTCCCCAGCCCTCCCTCCCTCCCTCTCCAGGCCTTCGCGGGGCCTTGCTAGGCCCCGCGGAGGTCTCCCTGGCCCTCCCTCCCTCCCTCTCCAGGCCTTCGCGGGGCCTTTGCTAGGCCCCGCGGAGGTCTCCCCGGCCCTCCCTCCCCCCTCCCCAGGCCTTCGCGGGGCCTTGCTAGGCCCCGCGGAGGTCTCCCCGGCCCTTACCCCTCCCTCCCCAGGCCTTCGCGGGGCCTTGCTAGGCCCCGCGGAGGTCTCCCCAGCCCTTACCCCTCCCTCCCCAGGCCTTTGCGGGGCCTTGCTAGGCCCCGCGGAGGTCTCCCTGGCCCTCCCTCCCTCCCTCTCCAGGCCTTCGCAGGGCCTTGCTAGGCCCCGCGGAGGTCTCCCCGGCCCTTTCTCCCCCCTCCTCAGGCCTTCGCGGGGCCTTGCTAGGCCCTGTGGAGGTCTCCCCGGCCCTCCCTCCCTCCCCAGGCCTTCGCGGGGCCTTGCTAGGCCCCGCGGAGGTCTCCCCGGCCCTTCCTTCCTCCCTCCCCAGGCCTTCGTGGGGCCTTGCTAGGCCCCGCGGAGGTCTCCCCGGCCCTCCCTCCCTCCCTCCCCAGGCCTTCGCGGGGCCTCCGGAGGGCCTCCGGGGGTCCCTCGAAGGCCTCCCCACCCCTCCCCAAGCCTTCGTGGGGCCTCCGGAGGGCCACCGGGGGACCCGCGAAGGCCTCCCCATCCCTCCTCAGGCCTTCACGGGGCCTCCGGAGGGCCTCCAGGCATCCCGCGAAGGCCTCCCCACCCCTCCTCAAGCCTTCGCGGGGCCTCCGGAGGGCCTCCGGGGGACCCGCGAAGGCCTCCCCACCCCTCCCCAGGCCTTCATGGGGCCTACGGAGCGCCTCCGGGGGCCCCGTGGAGGCCTCCCCGCTCCCTCCAGGTCTTTTCACGGGGCCTCTGGAGGCCCCGTGTCGCGGTTTTGGGGGGGCCCGGGGGGGCCCTCCCAAAACCGCGAATAACCAAAACCGCGAATATCAAGTTCGCGAATGTGGAGGGACAACTGTAAAGTGTGTTTATAGAAGAGGAAACAGTGACATCTGGTGGGCAAGTTAGTATATTATGCTTTTTAAAATCATTATAGAACTAAAGGGAATATTCAGGAATAAAAACACTGAAGTCTGGAAATTAATAAGAGTATGATATGATACTGATTTTGATATCTAAGAGAATTGATTTAGAATAAGCAATATAAAACTGGTACAGTGGTGTATTATATTGATTAGAACAATTAAGTAGACACCTTGTTATATGTTTTTCTAATACTAATTGTTTAAGAGATTGATATTTGATGGTCAAATATTGTCAAAAACCTAAATGACTAGTGGTTGATGGTTGAATAATTTTAAATAATCAGTGATTGAATTGTTTCAAAACAATTAGAGATGCAATGGCATCAGGAACCAGAGCGAAAACTACAGGAAAGCAAGTACTGTACAAACTATAATAACGAGACGTGGATCCACAGAAATGGCAACAAAACAAATTGATGTTAATGTGCAAATCCTAGAAGAATTAAGAAATGTTAAAAGAGAATCTAAGGAAGATTTTCAGAGTTTTAAGAAAGAAGTAAAGACAGAAATAGACAATATTGGAAAAAAATAGATAATATGAAATTAGAAATGAAAGATCTGAAAGTTAAGATGGATGAAGGCAATGACAGATCAGATAAGTTGCAAAAACAAATGAATATTTTATCAGAGGAACAAGAAAAGGAGAAAACAGTGAATATCCTATAGGAATTGAGATACAGAGAACAAAAAAACAAGCTGTCAGAACCCTTTACGAAAGAAGAGATCTCAGTAGCTATCAAACAATTAAAAATGGGAAAATCATCAGGGAATGATGGCTACATAGCTGAATATTGCAAGTTGTCTGAAGAAGATTTAATAACCCCCTTACAAAATACATTTAATAAGATAGAAGAAGAGGGAATTCCAGAATCTTGGAAAACAAGAAACTTTGTATTAATACCTAAGGAAGGAAAGGATAAATTAGATGTTAAAAATTATCACCTGATATTCTTTCTTAATGTAGACTACAAAATATATGAACAATTTTGGTAAATCGACTGAAGACATTTATATCAGATATTGTACATCCAGATCAGAATGGCTTTCTTCCGGGTAGGAAGCTGGCAGATAATATAAGAACTAGGATAAATATGGTAGAATATTATGAGAGAGCAAACAGGGGAAAAAGCAGCAGTGATAATGGCGGACGCAGAAAAGGCATTTGACAATGTAAAATGGTCTTTCATGATAGAAATTTTAAAGAATTTTAAAATTGCATGGTAGAGGACATAAAACATTTTTACTCTGAAAACACTACCCCAGGCACGTTTTAAAAAAAAGGTGTCTGGAAGTAATTTCCAGTTTGCTTCTGTTTTTTAAAAAGTCTTTTTCTTGACCTCGGGAGGTGGGGTTTAGACAGCCACAAAAATACTCCTGGTGGGCCACATGTAGTCCATCCGCAGCCTGCACTGTAACCTTCCCTGCTTTACATCCTCATGTGTAAATGGAGATTTATACCTTGGAAAGTACCTTCACTGTCTCACCCCTCCAGTCCTTTGAAACCCCACATTAGGGATCATTCCCAATTCAGCTGGTGGGCATGTGGGGCCCATTCACACTACATCGCTATGATTCCACATTAATCACATTCCATAGAGGGCATTCATTAGTAAAGAAGAGAAGCAAGCATCAGGGTTCAAGGTAGTAAGGAATAGACTAACCAATGCTGTTTTGTGCAAATACAGCCAGGTGTATGGTAAAGACTGTGCAAATTTATAAAGTTGCTAAGCCCTGAGCCTTGAATGGAAAGGATAAGTCCCAGCTGTCAGTTTTCTGGATGCATAATCACAGAATTGGAGAATCATGAGGTTGGAAGAGACCACGAAGGCCATTCAGTCCACCCCCCTGCCTTGCAAGAATGCATAATCAGAGCACACCTGACAGATGGCCATCCAGCCTGTGTTTAAAAACCTCCAAAGAAGGAGAGTTCACGATGCTGCAAGGCAGTGGACTCCACTGTTAAACAGCTCTTACTGTGTGTCTTTGTGTCTTACTGCAAGTCTCATGACTCTCCAGCAAGAACTGTGCATCAGGAATATGGTCCAATAGGAGGCACTATGACACCTCCATCAGTCTCCCAGCCTTCATCCCCTCTACGCCACCCCGACGACAGAGGGGTGGGTACCATGGCTCATGCTGCTAAAACCGGATTCAGTGTCCTAGGGAGGTGGAGGGGCTTTGAAAATCTGGCTGAGGCTTGTGGTGGGAAGATGGACAATGGTGAAGGGGTGGCATGGTTGGCAGGAGATGGTGCAAAGTAGGGGGAGCAGGAGTGGGGCAAGGAGTTAAGGTAGTTAAATAGCAGCTAGAAACTTGCAAACAGTCAAATCCACAAAAGTGAAATCAGTGAATGAGGAGAGCCAACTGTATTTTTTTGGGGGGGGGGGCAGCTCATCCCTCCCATGTTCTCACCCCTGCTTCTTTCTGTTCCTTCCTCCAAGTATTCCCTGCCTCTCTAAGAAGCTGAACTTGGTCCTTTTAACCCTTGGAAAAGGTGTGTAGCTAAAGACACTTTCTCTGTTCACTCCCATGATCCATTTTAACTCTGCCTTCCTGGTACCTGAAAGAGGTTTTCTTGCTCTCTCTCAGTTTTGGTACCAGGGTGTGTGTGTCTCCTTCCTTCTGACCAGTCTCCCCCAATTCACCACCTGCACTCCACATTCCTGGAAGCAGAGGGATGGGTAAGCCAAAGGTCTCCACCCCACACAATTCCCACACTGCCTGTGCCCCAAAATCTAGGAAGCTATTTGTCTCCAAGGGGATGGGAAAGATGGAACAGGCAAATTTGATCCTCTTGGATGATGCTGTTTTTCTTATTTTCTTGACTTCACAGTCTACCAGATATTACTGGCTCCAGTTTTAGACCATTGATGCCTCTAAAGACACAGATGTTTTCAGTGACTTGATCATGTGTTTGGGAGGGATCCTCCAAACTGTCTTGGTCTCTAAAATTATCCAATTATCAAAAGTGATGGTGGGGGTCTCTTTCTCTGGACATCTTCAAAAAGAAGCTGGACAGCTACCTGCAGGGGATACTCTGGCTGGAGTTCCTACATTGAAAAGGAGGTTGGACTCAATTGCCGTGAGGCCCCTTCCAATGCTATGATTCTGTGATATTGTGACTAGATGAGAGTGATGTCACAAGCCACAAACATTCCATGGGAGCCATTTTCTAGTATCCACTAAATGAAATACTTTTTTTTTTTTGAAAATGGCCCAGAAGACCACATTTCCAAATAGCTCTGCCTACCAAATTCACTATAGTTCAATGTTAGATGGCAATGGTACAACAAGCCATAACAATTTCAGATGTACCAAGTATCTGTATTCTGTAAGAGAGCCTAGAACACCAACTTTCTAGGGAGCAGTTGTGAGGACTGCTCCTGTCAACTCCTCTGAGTGATTCCCATGCAGCCCCTCATGCCCTGGGGGTTTCAAGAGGGAAACAGTGAGGACCCTTGGCTGCCAGCCCTGAAGACGCTGTGAGAATCCACCCCCAGGCATCCACACTGGTATATTTTACAGGATATGCACAGGTACGAGGAATAGCCCTTGATCTCCTTTGAAAGAACTCACAGGATTGGTGATATTTCAGCAAGAAGTGACTTCAGAGCCCACCAACATACCCTTTATGTTTACTTACACTTTTCCAGCACCACAGTTCCTAGGACTCATCAGTCATGTGGGGCCTGAGTTTTCTGTAAGTACCCTTCCAGGATGACTGAGATTGTGGATTACATGGCTCAAAGAGCAGATTGTTACATTGGGTACTCACCGTGAAGGTACTTTCTGTAGGGTAGGTGGCAGGAACAATCCTGAACGATTGGGAAGCTAGGACCGCCCAGCCTGAAGCAGGAAGAAGACCTTTGATCCGGAAGTTAGAGCCTTTGTTCTCCTCTCTCTCTTCCACGAGGTCTTCAGTTCTCTGACTAGCAAAGCCCATGAGAAAGTACTGGATTGTATAATTCCTCCGGTTGGATGTCTTAAGAGAAGCACAAAAAGGTTAATGCACAACAAACAAATATCATAAGGCAGTCACTGGGAGGGCCGGATTGTTCCTGCCACCTACCCTACAGAAAGTACCTTCACGGTGAGTACCCAATGTAACATTCTGTAGGTGGTAGGTGGCAGGAACAATCCTGAACGATTGGGACGTACCCAAGCCCCTGCTATTCCCCAGGTGGGGTGACTGCTAGCAGGAGCGAATCGTGAATACTATTATAGTGTACAACTTCGTGGAGTACCCTTCTGCCGAAGGTAGCCTCCGCGGATTTGAATTTGTCCACCTTGTAGTGTCTGGTGAAGGTGGATGGGTTACTCCAGGTTGCCGCCCTGCAGATTTCTGCGAGGGGTGCGTTCGTTGAGAACACGGCCGAGGTGGCTGCCGCTCGTGTCGAGTGTGCTACGACCCCTGATGGGCGTGGGATCCCTGCCGAGTCGTATGCTGTGAAGATACATGCTTTGATCCAGGTCGCCAGTGTCTGTCTTGAGATCCGGGACCCCAACGATGAAGGATTGAAAGACACAAATAGGGAGTCACACCTCCTGAATGGAGCCGTACGCTTGATGTATATCTTCAATGCTCTTCTCACGTCTAGCTTGTGCCACATTTCTCCGTGGGGTGAACCGGATTGGGGCAGAAGGACGGTAGTATTATCTGCTGGGAAACGTGGAAGGCGGAAATCACTTTTGGCTTGAAGGACGGGTCTGGCCGCAGGGAGACTGAGTCTGGCTCGAATGAGCACAGGTGTTCTCTCACTGAGAGGGCCGTGAGCTCGGACACTCTCCTTGCGGAGGTTATTGTTACCAGGAAAGCCACCTTGAGTGATAGGATCCTCAGAGGGACTTTCCTCAGGGGCTCAAAAGGAGCCCTCGTGAGCTGTTTGAGTACAAGTGACAGTTTCCAGGAGGGAAACCTGTGAGCTACTGGCGGGGCGAGTAGCGTCGCCCCTCTCAGGAACCTCTTGACGTGGGGGTGAGCTGAAATCCTCCCCCCTTGAGGGCATGGTATGAAGGCCGCTAGGGCTGCCATTTGTCTCTTGAGTGTGTTTGGGCGAAGGCCACTGTCGAGTCCCTTCTGGAGGAACGCCAAAATGTGTCTTGTTGTGGCCTTAGTCGGGTCTACCTTCTCTGTAGAGCACCACTGTGAGAACACCCTCCACGTGGCCTGATATATCCTCTTGGTCGAGGAGCGTCTTGATGCGAGTAGAGTGTCGATAACCTTTTCTTCATACCCACAATCCCTTAGGGTTTTCCGCTCAGTCTCCATGCCGTCAGCTTCAGCCATTCGACGTCGGGGTGTTTTACCGGACCTTGGTGTAGTAGGTTCTGGTGTGGGGTGAGTCTCAACGGAGGTTGAATCGCCATCTCTGATAGCTCTGAGAACCATGGGCGGCGAGGCCAGTGGGGTGCCACCAGCACCACTTGTGCCCTCTCCTGGCGAATTTTCCTGCAGACCTTCCCCAGGAGTGGGAATGGGGGGAACAGGTACAGGAGTCCCTTTGGCCAAGCCGAGCGGAGAGCGTCCGTCCCTTCCGCCCCCGGCTGGGGGAATCTTGAGAAGAACCTTGGGAGTTTTGTGTTCGAGGCTGACGCAAAGAGGTCCACCGACATCTCCCCGAAGGTGTCCGTGATCTGGAGGAATGTCTCTTGGTCGAGTTCCCACTCCCCTGGCAATACTGTGTGCCTGCTCAGGAAGTCCGCTTGCGTGTTCGTCTCCCCTTGGAGGTGTTGGGCTGAGATGGAGAGGACCGTTGACTCTGCCCAAAGCATGAGGAGCTCGGCCTCCGCATGGAGAGATTTCGATCTCGACCCTCCTTGTCTCGCTATGTAAGAGCGTGTTGTTGTATTGTCCGTCAATAGGAGGACGTGTGTGTCCCGTAGGAGTGGGGAGAAGTGGCTCAGTGCCAGTCTCGCTGCCCTGAGCTCCAGCCAGTTTATGCTGTGCCTTCTTTTCCTCTGGTGACCAGATTCCCTGTGTCACCTGGTTTAGGCAGTGGGCCCCCCATCCCCTCAGGCTTGCGTCTGAGGTGACCACCACCTGGTTTGGAATTGTCATAGGGGAGCTCCTGGCTATGTTGTCTTTGCGTGTCTACCAACGAAGGGAGAGTGCCAGGGTTCTCGTGACCTCCAGGGAGACGTTCTCCCTCCTTGTTATTTGATCCTGGTGTGGCAGGAGGACCGACTGCAGGTGTCTCGAATGGAACCTGGCCCAAGGGACCACTTGGATTGCTGAGATCATTAGGCCGAATAACCGCGCTAGTGTTGCCAGTGAGGCCCTTCGTTTTCTGCTTACGAGACTTGCTTCTGTCTGTATGGTTATTTGGCGCTCCCTTGAGAGTGCGACTGAGTAGTTCGCCGTGTCGAGGTGGACACCCAAGTGTGTCAGTTGCTGGGACGGAATGAGCGAGCTCTTCCTGAAGTTTATTAGGAAGCCGTGGCTCTGTAGGCAAGCGATTGTCTCCTGTATGTCTTTTTGTGCCTTGGGCTTTGACGATGCCCTCAGCAGGATGTCGTCTAGGTAAGGGTACAGGTGTATGCCCTTGATACGGAGATGCGCAATGAGGACTACCAGCACCTTGGTGAACACCCTCGGGGCAGTGGAGAGGCCGAAGGGTAGCGCCTTGAACTGATAGTGTTCTTCGCCGAATGCGAATCTGAGGAACTGGCGGCTGTCTACGGGTATCCCGATGTGCATATAGGCTTCTGATAGGTCCAGGGAAGCAAGAAAATCCCCTTTTCTGATCGCTTCCCTTATCGAGGATAGGGTTTCCATCCGGAAACGCTTGTATGTAACGAATGAGTTTGTGAATTTTAGATCTAAGACTGACCGAAGGCTCCTGTCCTTTTTTGGAACTGTGAAGAAGTAAGAGTACACCCCTGAGAAACGTTGTGTGTTTGGAACTGGCTCTATTGCATCGATCTCCAGTAGGTGATCTATGGCTATCCTGAGGTTCCTTGCTTTTTGAGGGTTGGTGGGCACGGGAGCTGGGAGGAACCGGTTCCTTGGTCTTGTGTTGAACTCCACCCTGTAGCCTTCTGCTATGGTGTTTAGGACCCACCTGTCTGTGGTGGAGTCCAACCAGGAGCTTAGGAACCGGGATAGCCTTCCCCCCACTGGAGTCGCCCCCGAGTCAGGATTGCTGACGGGGGGGATTCCGCTGGGGCTGTGTTCCTCCCTTTCGGCTGGTGGATGGGTTTGAGAACGGCGCGTGGCGAATGACGTAGTTTGTTTTTGCCCAAGCCGGCCTATTGGGTCGATGGTCGGGCCTCCTACCGTTGCTCCTGTATTGGCGAAAGGAGTTTGAGTATTGGCTTGAACGCCGAAAGGGTTTCTTTGAGGGTTTCCTGTTCATTGAGGGCATTGCCTGTTTCTTATCCTTGGTTTCCACTAGGATGTCCTTAAGCGCATCTTCTCCAAATACCTTGGCACCTCTAAAGGGGGCTGTAGCGAGCGCGTTCTTCGACTGATTGTCTGCATCCCACTGCTTGACCCACAGTGAGCGTCTCGCCAAGTTAGCTGCTGCTGTTGCCCTGGCTGCGTATGACAGGGAGTCCTGTGAGGCATCCGCCATGAACTGCAGGGCGTATTGGATTCTGTTAAATGCCTTCTGAAGAGCTCTTGTCTCTAGGTCTGGTCTGTCCATTACCTCTTGTAGCCATATGATTGCCGCTCTGGAGATTAGTGCTGACGCTAAGGAGACCCTGATGCCCAGGGCCGACGCTTCATAGGATTTCCTCAGAGTGGCGTCCGTCCTTTTTTCGTCAAGGTCCTTCAAGGAGCCTTCTCCCTCTTTTGGCGCGAGAGAATTGGAGACCATGGAGACCACTGGCCGGTCAACGACCGGGGTCTTGAGCTTGTCCCGGATGTCCGCGGGGAAATTGTAGAATTTCTGCGCTACGGACAAACCTCTACGTCCCAGTGCCTGCTTTTCCCATTCCTCCGCCACAAGTTTCCAGAAGGCTTTGGGGAATGGGAAGAGCGGACGTTTGGGTTTAAATGAGGGCATGAGGGCCGCCACTTTTTGGCTCTTTGGGGTCTCTGGGTCCCCTGCCTCATCCTCCTGAGGAGATGGAATGGGGATCTCCAAAGCCGCTGGAGCTTTGTTCAGAAGGTATGCAAACTTCTCCCCATGGAAAATTCTGTCCGTAACCTCTGGCTCAGATGCCTCTGAGTCGGACAGCTCTCCAGACTCTCGGTCTGAGTCTCCCCCTTGGTCGTCATTCCCCCTGCCATCCTCGTTGCTGAGGTTGTCATTGGGGATTTGTAGTCTCCTAAGGAGATCCTCCCCCTCAGAAGCCTCGCCGGACTCCTCCGACGAGTGCCTCGATGGGGGGTCTTTCCTTTTCTCCCCCCGCCCCTTGTGTGGGTTTATCCTCAGCCTTCTCTTATCTGAGGTGGTGGTGTTTGGGTCCGCCTTCCCAGGGTGTTTAGGCCTGCTGGCCTTGTGCCTACTGCACTTGCTCTTGCTGGAAGAACCCGAGGGTTCTTCCTCCTCATCCTCCTGTTCTGAAAGGAGGGCCTCCGTCAACATATCCAGAGCCAACTTGATGCTCAGCTTCCTGGCTCGTGGGTTAGCCCTCCTCCCCTTGCGTTTAGGTTTTGCAGGCGGCTTTGTGACAACCTGGGTCCCCTCCCCCTCGGCGTCCTCCTCCATGGACTCCCCGCCCCGTGAGGCGTCCTCTGAGGAGTCCTCTTCCATGATTTCAACCTCACTCTCCCCATTGTCCTCCTCGCTGGAGGCGGTGGGCCTTGTGTTCCCCTCCAGGCGTCGCCTCACTGAGGCCACCGCGGCCGATGCCTCTGCCAGGGTCTCCTTATGGTAAGATTCAAAGAGGACTTGGCGCAGCTCCTCCCCTGCCAGGGCCCCTCTTACCTGGTCCGACGTCCCCTGCCCGGGTTCGCCCTCGTCTCGGTTTGCTGCGCCGTTCGGAGCGCGGAGGGGCTGGGAAGAGACCTCAAGCCCCGCGTCTCCCTTTGTCCTGTGCTGGTCCCTCGCCGCCTCCTTGGGTCGGGACTTAGGCCTCTTCACCGTGGGCACGCTCCCGGAGCGGCCGCTGGTGATGGCTTTCTCCGCCTCTTTCGCTGCCCTCCTCTGAGGGACGGTTACTTGGTCCGAGGGGGCTGAGGCGGAGGAGGAGCCGGAGGACCTTCCCAGGCAACCATCCCTGGTGCTGGGGGCCTCCATGATTGGTGGCTGTTGTGGCTGGCCGCTCGCGCCGGCATGGTCCGCCTCGCTTTGGCCCTTGCTGCCTCCCATGCCTGGGACGGGCGGCTTGCGGTAGATGGGTCCGGCGCGGTGAGGGGTGCCGCGTAGCTTGGCGAGGGCAGCCTCGCTGAGGAGCGGGCGCGCGGCACCGGGGCCGGTGGTGGGGCTGCAGCGGTGGGGGGGGATCGAGCGGGGGAGTTTTAAAGCGAGGGGGAGCAGAAAACAAAGGAGTTGTAAAGGAATACAGAGGAGCGGAGGGTTGCCGAGTAAGGAGGAGGGTGAGCGGTATAGTTGGGGGAAGGGGGGGGCGCGGAGCGGTTGAGGCGGGAAACCGCGAGCGGGGAGCGGGCCGAGCCCGCCTGGGGGCTGGCTGGGGCAGCCGGAGTCGAGGGGGGGGTTGAAGCCAAAGGGAAAGAAAAGTATTTTTTTTTTTTAAAGATATCGATTAAAGTATAAGATGAGTTAAGGAGGGGGGTTAGACGGACAAAGGGTGGGAAAAATATGGAAAGAACCGACCAGAAGGGCAGTTGGCTCCGGAGGAGATGAAATCCTGTCCTTGCTGGGCGAAGCAGGAAGAAGAACTGAAGACCTCGTGGAAGAGAGAGAGGAGAACAAAGGCTCTAACTTCCGGATCAAAGGTCTTCTTCCTGCTTCAGGCTGGGCGGTCCTAGCTTCCCAATCGTTCAGGATTGTTCCTGCCACCTACCACCTACAGAAACAGTCATCCCTTCACATTCGTGGGGGTTAGAGGTGGAAGACCCCTGTGAATGTGAAAAAAATGCAAATAAAAATAGGCCTCCCTCACCCGCCTGCAACCCCCCCTGCCCTTCCCAAAGCAGCAACGGGGCTTTAGAAGCCCATTCGCCGCTTTTTCCCACCATCACCCCCGCTCTCCCAAAAGTGGCAATGGGGCTGTAGAAGCCCCGTCGCCACTTTTCCCCGCCACCACCCCTGCCCTCCTCAAAGCGGCAACGGGGCTCTAGAATCCCTGTCTCCACATTCCACCCCACCCCCCTCCCCAAAACAACAACGGGGCTTTAGAAGCCCCATCGCCACTTTCCACCTCCACCCCTCCCCAAAGTGGCACTGAAATTACCCACCACTCCCCCTGCCCTTCTCAAAGTGGCAACGGGGCTTTAGAAGCCCCATCACCGCTTTCCCCACCACCTACCACCCTCCCCAAATCAGCAATGGGGCTTTAGAAGCCCCGTTGCCACTTTTCTCCACCACCGCCCCCTGCCCTGTCGCCACTTCCCCCCCCCCACCCTACCCAAAGCGGCAAACAGCGAATATGCGGAACCGCGAAAGTGAAAGCTGCAAATGTGGAGGGATGACTGTACTTTAAAAAAGAGGCTGGACCGCTACCTGCAGGGGATGCTCTGGCACTAGGACATGGAACAATGGACTCAAACTACAGGAAAAGAGATTCCACCCAAACATTAGGAAGAACATCCTGATGATAAGAGCTGTTTGGCAGTGGAATGCATTGCCTCAGAGTGTGGTGGAGTCTCCTTTGGAGTTTTTAAACAGAAGCTGGATGCCATCTCTTGGGAATGATTTGATTGTGTATTCTTGCAGTGCAGGGGGTTGACCTAGATGGCACTTCTGGTCTCTTCTAACTCTACAATTCTATGAATTCTTTAAATTCTGTTTCAATCTGTAACATCTCCTTTGTGGTCTGTATTATCATGTGTCCTTATAATAAGTGATGCCTAGGAAAAACATCCAGGGCTCTGAAGATTCAGCCCCATCCTTCATGAAGGAGCTCTACCAGGAAGGAATGGAGACCAGGCAAGGCAAAATTGAGGGGAGCGGACTTCGGACTTCATATTTAGATCACATCCCACCCTCATTCCTTCCCCCACAGATAATGCCTGCCTCAGGCCCCTCACATCGCTCCCACTTTTCCAAAGAGTTAGGATCTGACCTCTTCCTCCTGCCTCCTCTTTCTCCTTTCTGCAGCAGCTGCTTCTCTTCTTCCCCCTCCCCAAATGTAGAGCTTCCTCCCTCCCCCTTTCCAAGAATACAGAGGCCCAAGTGGTCTTCTCCCCCTCCACAATCCCCAACATTTAATGTCACTCAACAGGAGGAAATTTTCTGTTTCCTCCTTCTCTTTGCCCTCCCCCAATTACACTGCATTCCCTGCCATTTCTGGAAGGTGAGGGTGGGAAGAGTTTCCACTAGAGGAAGAAGCAGAAAGACCCAAGAGGTAAAGGGGGAGATTTGGGGGGAGTGGGGAGAGACAACCCCCTCCTATGTTTGTTAAGAGATGATCAACAACAATCCCAAGGTCCTATTCATATGCGTCATATATTCCCCATCCTATACCTGCACATTTAGTTTTTGTGGCTTAAATGTAGACTTTTGCATTCGTCTCTGTTGAATTTCATTTTATTAATTTCTGGGCAATTTTCTTATTTATCAAGATCCTTTTGATTTCCGTTTCTATCTTCCAATGACTTAGCTACCCTTCCCATTTTTTTATCATCTGCAAACCTGATAAGGATTCCCTTCAATCCATCATCTAAATCACTGATAAAAGTACTGATGAGTCAGCCCTAGTGCTGGATCTGTCAGGCTCATGCGCACATCGGACCCATTCTCACAAACCCATCGCTAGGAGAGGAGGGCCAGACCTTCCACTCCTACTTCAAAAGCCTCTAGCAAGTAGAGGAAGGTTACTGTGGACATGGCTGTTAGCCATGGGTAGACTTTCCTCAATGAGTGAGTCCAACAGAGAACTACTTGTGGGAATAGCGTTACACATGCTGGTACATTGGGGCTCAAAGTTCTGTGGGAGCTGGACAACCTCACCCTCTCCTCGAGAAACCTGGCTATTTTTATGCAGTCCAAGAGGGAGGGAGGGAGAAGAGGGACCCTATGGACATATGAAATGACCCTGCAGGAAAGAAAGCAACTGGGTCTGAGGTAGCTCCAGTGGCTAAGGAAAGAAGCCAGCGCATCCTGGTTTTTGCAAACAGAAGAAAAGAGGACACACCTTTATCACACCTGTACTCTTTGAGGAGCTCACATTATGGATTATTCTTCCCCCAAAATAAATAAAAATAAAAAGATTATAAAGTGCAGAAATCCAGATCAGGAAGTTAAACACCTGAAACTTGGAACTGACAACATTTATTTATTTATTTATGGCACAGTGTGGCACACAAGTCATGTTCAGGGGGGATGGTACAACTGCCCATTTCTACACTGGCACCTTTACAGTGCAGAGACAGAGGCCAACATCAGGAAATCCACCCTTCAGGACTGATTGAAAGAAGGTAACTGGATCCTTACCCAGAGAGGCCACATTTCCCTCATCCTCCATCTTGACTTCTTTGTAGAGAGCCCTCTGGACCAGATCCGGGAGATCCCACTCCTTCGCTGGTAAAATACACTGCCACCTTCTCCAAAGACACCAGATGCTGAAAGAAGGAAAAACAACACTACCCAGTCAGAAATAATCTCTCCTTAGAGAGGTTCCCCTTCATAGAGTGGGGACTTCCTCTATGTTCCTACTAAAAAATCTGGGGTGGGGGGGATCTGGAAAAGCAAACCAGCAGCAGAGCCAAATCTCAGGTAAATTTTGTGAGAACTGCCAGTTTAGACAATTACTTACCAACTGTTGTTTTGTCCACTTATCAATGGATACAGGATGCGTTTTATCATTTTTGGGACACACAAAATTTGACCAAGCTGAAATTGGTTCTTTTTTCCCAGTTCTTATTTGCATGCAAATTCAAAAGACAGCTAGCTCTCATTCAGATGAATAAAGACACAAAGTATGAATGTCCCCTACAGGCCAAAATATCTTTTAAACACCACAGGGTGCATATGGGAACTGGATACGAGGAATCCACTTCAGTCTCATAAAAAACATTTGCAGGGAAGAAGAGAGAAAATCACCCCCTGCCCTTCAGTCCTCCAAGGATTAAAGAAACAGAGCTATGTTTCCTACAGAGTCCTGTGAGGCTTCCACCTCTTATTCCCGTTTTCCCCACCTGATGTTAGGTTTTGCCTAAATCTGCACTGCCACCACATGTGAAGACTTCCACAAATTTCACTGCTACCACCAAGGGTGAAGGCTTTCCCTTATCCCCACCTCCTCCTCTTCCACTGCTGTAGCCACCAATGGTGGGGGCCTACTAGATGCCCTCAAGGTTCCTGTGTAGGATATGATGCAACTTCCACCCCCACTGGACACCAACCTCTTTCTCTGTTCTCTGCTGCCATCACAGATATGGTGTCTGAACCTAGTCCTACATATACAGTTGTCCCTCCACATTTGTGGGGCTTAGGGGCGCAAGACCACCGTGAATGTGAAAACTGTGAATAGAAATTTATGCAAAGATTGGTGGAGGGGCGCAGATCGAACACCCTGGAGGAGGAGGGAAAGAAAGAGGCTCGTGGCCCAGGCAGCCGCCATCACAACCCGGGGGCCGCCTAGGCCTCACAGGACTCTGCCACCACCACTACTGTCACTCACCCTGCCATCGCCACCATGCGATGTCCCCACCAAAGAATGAAAGATGATTAAAGTGAGGTACTCACTGAGGAAACTGCCAGCTCTCGTCCCTTGTGTGAGGGAGCTGCCAGTTTCCTCAATGAGTGTTCTGCATTAATCAACTTTTGTCCCTCACACACTAGGGACAGAAGCCAATTAAAGCAGGTGCTCACTGAGCAAACCACCAGTTCCCTCACACACAAGGGACAAAAGCTGATTAAAGTGGGGTGCTCACTGAGGAAACCTCCGGCAGTTTGCCCAGTGAGCGCCTTGCGTTAATCGGCTTTCCTCCCTCACACACAAGGGACGAAAGCTGATTAAAGTGGGGTGCTCACTGAACAAACCTCGGCTTTCGTCCCTCACACACAAGGGCAAAGAAGAAAGGGGGAGGATTAGCAAAGCCTGATCTGTGGTGCCACAGGCCATGGGTGAAGAAGGAAGGGGGCAGAAAAGCAAAGGGTCTTCGCCCCATTTCCTCTTCACTGGCTCGATCCATGGCACCACGGGGCCGTGGACAAAGAAGAAAGGGGGCGGGAAAGCAAAATGTCTTCGTCCCTGTCCCTTTCACACCCCCATGATCGCCACTGCCACCATGCACCTACCGCTGCCACCAGCGCCACCACACCTCCGGGGCCTCCGCGGCTGCCATGCCACCGCTGAGCACTTGGAGGCTTGGCTTTGTGGCTCAGCGGCTTTACAGGGAATGCGGCAGTGGTTTGCTTGTGCTTCAAGCTGTCCCCCCTCCTCAGGGAACAAACAGCAAAGCCGCACATTCCCTGTGGAGGGGAAAGCGGAAGGAGGAGCAACCCTCTGGCGGCTTTCCGCGAATAGACAGAACCGTGAAAATCAAAGCCGCGAATGTGGAGGAACAACTGTATACACACACACACACACACACACACAGAGTATATAGCATTCCTGGAGACCAAAAGCATACAATACACAAAAACAATACTTTATTAGTAGAAGTTGAACATAACAAAACAAATTAATAATTTAGACTAATAAAGCAAATCTTTCCCCCTTACACGCTTCTTTTATCTGAGACTCTTAAACCCCACGTCCTGCATTCCTCAACCTGACTCTCTCCACCCTCATCCTCACTCACTCAAGCCACACTCCATTCCACCACCTCCAGACCAACAGCCAATCACCAGCCTTATGCAAATCCCTTCAACTGTTCCACCAATCAGCTCTCACTCTCAACGTTCCATTCACTCACCCTTTCCCGCCAGCTCCTTCCCTGGTTGCCTCTATTGTGACGCAAAACAGACGTCATCAAAGGACCTCAATCTCTTAACACCAAAACCCACAACCTTTCCCACCAAAAGTCCAGGAGATCCCAATGCAGGGTGGAGGGGAAGCCGCTGGAGGCTGGAGAAAGCAGAGGCAGATGGGGTGGCTGAAAGGCGGAGGGTGTTTTTTTTAGGGGTGGTGGTGAAGAAAATTAAGTGTCCCCCCCTTCCCCTTATTTTGCTTGGGTTTTGATGCACGGAAAGTGAACACCCCCCCTCCATTTGATGGCAGAGCTGCCCCCCATCTCCCCCTTTCCCAGCCCAGTTCTCTTCCAAGCGCAACAAGAGGCCAGGGGGCTGACTCAAACATTTTGAAGAGTTTGACAAGTGAGAAACAGCATTAAACGTTAAAAACAATTTAAAGCCAGATACAAATTCCCATTTGGGGGTGGGGGGTAAGGCTAGCACCTCTCCTCCCAAGGCTACTACTAGACTAGAGAAACAGGTTTCAGAGAAGGGGGGAGGCCTCTTGCAAAGTTTATTTATTCCAGTGGGTCGTTATTGATTGATTTCTATGGGCATCCCTTTCTTTAGCACCCCACCCCCTCCTTACCTGGGATTTTCCTTTGGGGGCAAATCAGCGGCTTTGCACAAAGAAAGAAGCCCCTTCTCCTCTCCAGTCCTCCCAAGAGCAGAGAGCTCCGCTTCCTAGAGAGGCAGGAAAATGCTAATGAGGGGGAGGAGCAGAGTGACGCAATCTCCGCTCATTTCCGTAGGGGGTGTGAGAGAGAGCGGGAGTCTTGCTCAATTGTCTTGGCGGCAAAAGGGAGGCATTTGAGCTCGGAGGAAGAAGGTAAGGGGGGGGGGGAGAGTGTGAGGACCCTAAATTGGCTTCTTTTGTGGGGAGAGGAGTGGGAATAGCCCCCCATTGGGGTCCTGGGTGGGGAGCCTTGGGGGGATAATTGGGGTGGAAGCCAGGAAGACCCCTTCTTCCTCCCCACCAGTAAAAGTCTTGGGGGCTCCTCCAGCTGCTTCGAGGCCTCCTCTCCCCTCTTGGGGGTCTCCCTGGGGCTGAGAGGTGGAGGGGTTTGGGGGCTCCAGGGGGAGAAGAAGCACCGCCTTTATTGGTGAGTGGGGGGGGTCTTTGGTTCTGGACCTGACGTGGGGGGCTCTCCTGGGGTATGTGGAGAGCTGGGGGGAGTCTTGTGGGCTGCCAGTAGGCCACAATGGCTATGAATGGGAGGGAATGCAGTGGAAAAGGGGAGGAAGAGAAAAAAGGAGGCAGGGAATGGGGGATTGTGTTGGGGGGAGAGGAGGGGAGGGGAGCTCTGGAGTTTTCTTGGAGGGAGAAGAAGAGAAAAGGCTGCTGCAGGAGGGAGGAGGGAAGAGACAGACTCCAAGCCTTTTGGGGGGATTTGTGAGGGGAGGTGGATGTGAGAGGCCTGAGGCAGGCATGACTTGGGGGGGAGGAATGGGGATGGGATGTTGTGTAAAGGCAAAGCTTCCACCTACACCCCAAAATCCAGCCTTGCTTTGAGGCTCTCCTCCTTTCTCTCCTCCTGGCAGAGCTCCCTCTTTGTCGGGAGGGGCAGAGGCAGCTCAAAATGCCAAAGGGGTTTACACTCAGTTAACTGGGGGGGGGGGGAGAGGAGGGGACCCAATCCTCCCCCTGCAGAATTCATTAACCCTGGCTGTGGGGCAGAGGCAGAGCCTCCCTTCTGCACAATTGTGAGATGAAGGAAGGGAAGGGGGTTGAAACTGACCTCACCCCCCCCTTTTGCCTCCCAGGAAGGTGGTCTCTCTCCCTCCTCCCCAGTTATCTCTGGACACATACATGCAGCCAAGCTGGGCTGCGGTTTAGAGGAAGGAAGAAAGGCCTCCAGTTGAAAAGACTTTATCAAATAAAAACACACAAAACAGAAGGTGTTTCAACAGACTTTAAAGCCAGCTTGGGAGGAGAGGGAGGGAAGGAGGCCTTTTGCCTGGAGTCCTGGGAAGGGGGAAAGATGGATCTGTTGGGAAAGTCCTGGAGGGAGGAAAGAGCAAAGGGAGGCTGCAAAAGGCCCAAGAAGGCCAAAGCAGGAAGGGGGTCACAGGGAGAGAGAAGTGGGGGACCCAAAGCTCCTCTTGTGGTGAAAATCCCACTGGGCAAGCAACTCCTCACTGGCAAAGGGAGGCAGGGATTCTGGGAGGCACACAGGGTCCTTACCCCCCCCTTTATCTTCACAACAACAACCCAGTGAGGGAGGCTCAGCTGAGAGAGCAACTGGCCCCACAGGGTTGCCACTGCTTAATTTTGTGAACAGCCGAAAAGGCCTGAAAGTCCCTCTTTAGTCACCTCTTAGTCTTTGCCTGGGATCCTCTTTAAGGTGCCTGCAAGGAATACTTATTTTTATTTATTTATTTATACCCCGCTCTTCAGCCACAAGGCTATCAGAGCGGCTTACAAATTGTTTTATGCAATAGCTATTTACACATCTACACTGCATTAAACAGTTTCCAATGTGTGTTAGCTAATTGCCCCCACAAGCTGGGTAAAGGAAGGAATATGGAGGGAATGAGAGGTTGGGAGAGATACTAGAGAAGGAGAATGCTAAAGCTACAGGTTGAGTCTCCCTTACCCAAAATGCTTGGGATCAGATGTATTTCAGATTTTGGAATACTTGCATATTCATAATGAGATATCTAGAAGATGAGATCCAAGTCTAAACCTGAAATTCATTTCTTTCATGTACATGTGGATGGGAATTTTACTTGAAGATAATTTTATATACAATATTTTTAATGATCTTGTGCATGAAACAAAGTGTGTACACCAAACCATCCTAAACCAAACTTGTCACTAACTTCCTAAAGGAAGGAGCAGAAAGATCCAAGAGGTAAAAGAGGCATCTTTGGGGAGGGCTGGAGAGAGACACCCCCAAATGTGCTTTGTGGAGGTGGGAGAGATGGAGGAGGAGGGGGAGAAGAGCCCCTGGATGTCAAAGGTGGGAGAGGAAGATCTAATACATGCATTCCCTGTAGAGGAATTCCCTCCTCCCTGAAGTGTAGATACTGGAACACTTCTCTCCCCACAATATGCCACTTCTCCTGCCTGCAACTCTTCCCCTACCTCCCTTTTTTCCCCAAAAGGCCTCCTTTCGACAGTGTTGCACAAGGGAGGCCCTTGTTGTGGGTGAAGGGGCAGTGTGGCTTAGTGAGAAGAGATGGCCCACTTTAGTGGGTTGTGAGGGCTGCTGGAGGAGGAGGAGGAAGAGAGACCTCCTTTGGGTTTCCTGAAGCAGGAAAGAGACTTATTTGCCTAAGTATGTGTGTGGGATGGGATGATGGTGGGAAGAGGTGGAGATGAAACTGACCAAGCTTCTCTAAATCTCAAGATGGTGGAAAGAACTAGATGAATGAATGCCTCTCCCTCTGCCTTCAGCTGAACTTCCAAATTGAGAGTGTGCGTGGGGGAGAGAAGAGGCCTCATCTCCAGCCATTTTCTTGTGTGTTTCCTTCTAATCTCCCGTTGGAGGTGGAAAGATATCCCCGCCCCCAATATGGTCAGTTCTACAGCAGAACAACCCCTAAGAGTTGGGGGTCTTAACTGCTGGTGCCCACTACCCCTTACTCATGTCCAGCTTCTCCCCTAGAAACACCCCACAATAGGAGGCTATATGGAGGGATTGATCAGAGGACATTATTTAAGCAGACCTCACCACAGCCCTGCAGCGAGGGCCCCCATGATGAATAAAAGCCAAGCCTCAGGTGATGCTTTTGGGTTTTACCCAGCATGGCTGTTGGGACATGAAAATATGAAAATCAACACTCTTGAAGGAGTGAGATGGCATTGCTGGACTTCTCAATCAGTCCCCTCATAGCTATCTATCTATCTATCCATCTATCTCTGTATCTCCAGAATCTAAATGTGGGCACAGACTTCTGAAAAGATTACTGTATTAAATTTATCCCAGAATGCACCTTACATACCTTCATAGAGATACATATTTGTACCTCTTCGTGTGTGGAATCCTTTACCCACCCACCCCCCGGAACTGAGCTCCATTGTGGGCTGATACCTCCTGGGCATCCTGGATAGACCTTCCAACCTGTTACAAGGCAGGGAGCAAGCTTGTAGTTTCCAGAGAGTTCAACAGGCTGTACATGCAAAGGAAAAAGTATCTTTAGAAAGTGAGCTTTTGTAGGGCCTTGCAGAAGTCTGTGGAGATGCAGAAGTCTTTTGTGATGTAATACCCTGGATCTGAAATGGATGTGATTGTCATGGCTACTGCTGAATGTACACAGGACAACCAACATGGTAAAGGGGTAGAATAGTTTTAGTGTGGGTCAAAACTAAAGAAAAGCAACCTGCCAGGAGTTAAAAGGGAACAAAAAACAGCCAGCCCTGCAAAAGTCATACAATTACACACACAAACGGGAGTGAAGATGTGATACAAATATAAAACTATGCAGTAAAATTATTAAAAACAAATTATCCAGACAGAAGTACAAAAACCAATATAAAGCAAACTGACAAATGCATATAATCAAAATAATACAAAAAGTGCCTGTCCAGGCCAGAAAGAGGGGCAGAGAAGGGGGTCCTAGAGGTGGGAATGCCTGGGAAGACTGATCTGGGTTTAGCAGTGCTTGTAAATATCAGGATTTATCTCGCAATCTGGTGAATAACAGCAGTGAGTGAATGAAAAATAATTCACCCAAACTGGGTTTCAAGGCTGCCTACAATTTAAAACAAATACAATATAGCTAAAAACATGTTAAGCCTTCCAGGATAAATAAGTTTTCTGCTAATTTATTTCTCCCAAGATGAGATTCAAGGCAGCTTACAATATTGAAAAAAAGTTTGTTCTTTTAATCACAGGCCTGTGTAATTATTTGTCATTACAGAATTCAGCTCCAGGTCAACTAGCTCCAGGTCTGTCTGAGGAGGTGACTGTGCAATTTCTCCCAAAGGAGTGGGATCTCCTGGATCCAGACCAGAGGGCTCACTAGAAGGAAGGTCAGATGGAAGATGAGGGGAGTGTGGCCTCTCTGCGTAAGTAATCATTTTGCCATCTTGGTTTCTACCCTGAAAATGATGGATCCCAGTCCTTGGTATTAGTCACTCTACTGTTGGCATGACTGTGTAGAAACAGACAGCTGCGTCATGCCCCTAGACGTGTTTCTTATGCCAAACTCGCCTGGCAGATGACCTTTTTTTCTGTGTGTTCCTTGTGGGCATGAAACTTGCACAGTTAGGTCACTTGGAAGTATTATAAGTGGAGGTCCTCTTTTTCCCCCTTCTGAAGGGCCATTGTCTCAAACAGAAGCAGAAGCCCCAAATGAGAGACTTGGGTTGGGTTCTACACAGATTTAAGGCCTCCTCCTGTGTTGCTTAGAAGCTGGTCCTTTCTTGGAAGGGAAAAATTATGAATATTACTATGATTTCCACCAGTCACCTGAGCAGACAAAGCTAGCATCTTCTGCCTAATGGCAGTTATGTTTTGTGGAATGATCGCATTGTCTTGAGTATTAACTTACAGAATACAGACCCTGCTTAGCTTCCACGATCAGACAGGATCTGTTGACTTTAGGCTGGTTCAAGGAGGCCCTATCAGTGGGTTTTCTTGGAAAGATTGGTTCAGAATGGGTTCCTTTGCCTTCCTCTGAGGTTGAGATATTGTGATGTGTCCAGGGTCGCTCAGTGGGTTTTCACAGTAGAAGGGAGATTCGAACCCTGGTCTCCAGAGTCATAATCCAACACTCAAACCAATATACCACGTTAGTGTGTCTGCCTACAGATAAATTTGCCTAATAAAGTTGATTAGTCTTTTCTGTTCCTTGAATAATCATTCATATATATATATATATGTACGTACCAGGGCCTCCCACGGATGGTGAGTTCTGTGGATAATAGCAAATGTCATCCCAGGGGGCCATCCTGGGGGGGGGTAGCGAGTTTGCTCCTACCCCCCTTCCTTCGCCCTCACCGCAGCAGTGATCGCATGGGCGAAGGGAGTACAGAGGAGAGGTCTCACCCCCCCCCTTCGCCTCTGTGATCGCTGCCATGATGACAGGAGCCCTCCCCGGGGAAGGGATGGGGGAGATGAGATCCTTCCTCTCCCCTCCCTTCCACCTTGAATCTGCACTTGGCGAATCAGCAGATACGGGGGTGCTACTGTATGTTGTTGTGTGCCTTCAAGTCTTTCTGGGTTATGCCGTCCTTTTTTACTGAGTACCTTCAAGTCATTTCTGGCTTATGGTATCCCTAAGGTGAACCTATCATGGGATTTTCTTGGCAGAATTTATTCAAGGGGGGGTTGCCTTTGCCTTCCTCTGAGGGTGAGAGAGTGTGACTTGCCCAGTAGATTTCTATGGCCGAGCAGGAATTCGAATTCTAGTTTCCAGAGTCATGGTCTAATGCTCAAACCACTACACCATGCCAGCTGTCTAGGATCGCCTTAGGGTAGCCATAAGTAGGAAATGACTTGAAGGCACACAACAAACAGCAAACCTGCCCAAGGTGGAGCACAGAGGGTGGCTTATCCCTATTGGTGACTACCTGCTTTTTCTGGTGTAAACATTCAAGTTGGGAATGCATGAATTTCAAGGAAGACGAGCTGAGAAGGAATCTAATTCATGCAATCTTCCCCATCCAGTAATCCGGATACCCACTTCACTTCTTCAGTCTGCAGAGCCTTCCTCCTCCCTGTTTTCCTTCTCTCCAAACTACCTCAATGATGGGAGTAGTGTAGAGGGGGGGACTCTTACCTTGGGAAGAGTGGGCAGTGCAGCCTAGTGGGAAGAACTGTGTTGTTTGGGAAGGGCTGGGGGGCTGCTGGAGGAGGAGAAGTAGGAGGAGAGACCCACCCCCTTCTAGATTTCCTGGAAGGGAAAAAGGGAAGTGAAAGCACAGTGGCTGTGTTATTTTCCATCCAGATGAATTCAGCTCTGTGAATTAGAGACCTCCAAGTCACCCTGTTATTAACAGCCCTGCTCAGGTCATACAAACCCAACTAAATCAATCTATCTGTAATGCTGTCTTCCTTTTTCCTACTGTCTTCCAGTTTATGAGGGATTCTGCCACATACTCCACTTCAGACTTTTCTTTCACCTCTATGCAGGTTAGCAGCTGAACATCTTCTGGCACTATCTCTTGTCTCATTTCGATTTGTTTCATCATAGGGTTTCTAAGGTAAAAGGAATTCAGGAGTGGTTTACCATTGATGCCTTCTCCATAGTACTAATTCCCTTAGTGTTACCTATGGTGCCACTGTCATTATCTTGGTCTTACAAACCTGTTGTCAGGTCTTTTCAACCCAGCTCACTTCTTATAAACTCAGGGCAGCCATGGCGTCTTTGATGGAGTCAGCTGTCTTCTTTTCCTACTGCCTTCCACTTTATCAAGCATCCTACTCGTACATTCAGTATTGGATTTTCTTTCACTCTTGTGCAGGTCAACAGCTGAACGTCTTTTTGGCTTGAGTCTGGTTGCCTCATTAGACACTGCGCTACTCCTGTTCATCCTCTGCTCTTCCCCAGTAGCTGATTGAGTGCCTTCTGACCTAGGAGTCTCATTTTCCAGCACTATCTCATTTCATTTTGGATCATCTCATCACAGGGTGTTTAAGGTAAAAGCCTTCAGGAGTGGTTTGCAATTGCCTTCTTTTGTGCAGTATCAACAAGAGTTAGCTAAAGTGCCACTGCCGTTGTCTCTGAAGAATCCTCCACCAGTATCACTCCCACTTCTACTGCTACTCATTTGGAATAAACAGAGACCACCCTACCACCTTCAACTGGTTTTGGTGTGAAAGGGAAAGTAGGGTTGCCATACTGAAATCTGGAGAGGACTCCTGTACCTTTAAAGGTTGTGTAGAAGACGGAATTTCAGCACGGGTTGCTTGTCATGCCACCAGGTAACAAGCGGAAGCTGCTAAAATTCCTTCTTCTACACAACCATGAAAATCCCCTCCAGTTTTCACTCTGGCAATCCTAAAGAAGGGGCTTTATTTCCCAAAACTTCTGGGGTATGGATTTTTGCTTCTTTGGCTGAACTGGCCTCAGAACACTGGGTGTGTAGGTGACTTCAAGTTGCCTGTTGACTTATGGTAACCCCATGAATTTCATGGAGTTTTCTTAGGCAAGGAATATGCAGAGGTGGTTTTACCAGTTCCTTCCTCTGAAATATAGCCTAACAAGACCTGATATTGAACACTTGCTCTTCACTGGTGGTCTCCCATCCAAGTACACTCGTCCCTTCACATTCGCGGGGGTTCCGCGAATGTGAAAAAACCGCGAATAACGACACCCCTCCCCCGTCCCTCCCCAGGCCTTTGCGGGGCCTTGCTAGGCCCCGCGGAGGTCTCCCTGGCCCTTCCTCCCTCCCTCCCCAGGCCTTCGCGGGGCCTTACTAGGCCCCACGGAGGTCTCCCCGGCCCTCCCTCCCTCCCTCCCCAGGCCTTCGCGGGGCCTTACTAGGCCCCACGGAGGTCTCCCCGGCCCTCCCTCCCTCCCTCCCCAGGCCTTCGCGGGGCCTTCCTAGGCCCCGCGGAGGTCTCCGCGGCCCTCCCTCCCTCCCCAGGCCTTCGCGGGGCCTTCCTAGGCCCCGCGGAGGTCTCCCCAGCCCTTCCTCCTGCCCTCCCCAGGCCTTCGCGGGGCCTTCCTAGGCCCCGCGGAAGTCTCCGCAGCCCTCCCTCCCTCCCCAGGCCTTCGTGGGGCCTTCCTAGGCCCCGCGGAGGTCTCCCCGGCCCTCCCTCCCTCCCTCCCCAGGCCTTCGCGGGGTCTCCGGGGGTCCCGCGAAGGCCTCCCCTCCCCAGGCCTTCATGGGGCCTCCAGAGCGCCTCCGGGGGCCCCGTGGAGGCCTCCCCGCTCCCTCCAGGTCGTTCACGGGGCCTCTGGAGGCCCCGTGTCGTGGTTTTGGGGGGGCCCGGGGGGCCCTCCCAAAACCACGAATAACCAAAACCGCCAATGTCAAGTTCGCGAATGTGGAGGGACAACTGTACTAATCAGGGATGACCCTGCTTAGCTTCCAAGAGTAGTCAGGATCTAGTGGCTTTAGGGTGTTTTGGCCTCTGGTGATGCATGAGCATTCCTCATAACAGGACCTGCAGAACAAGTCTCAAAGTTAAATAGAATGATTGAACAAGACAAATTGGAGCGTGTCCAGCAGAGGGCGACAAAAATGGTGAAAGGTCTGGAAACCATGCCTTATGAGGAGAGACTTAGGGAGCTGGGTATGTTTAGCCTGGAAAAAAGACGGTTAAGAGGCGATATGATAGCCCTGTTTAAGTATTTGAAGGGGTGTCACGTTGAGGATGGAGCAAGCTTGTTTTCTGCTGCTCCAGAGACTGGAACACGGAGCAATGGGTGCAAGCTCCAGGAACAGAGATTCCACCTCAACATTAGGAGGAACTTTTTGACAGTAAGAGCTGTTCGGCAGTGGAACGCACTCCCTTGGAGCGTGGTGGGGTCTCCTTCCTTGGAGGTCTTTAAACAGAGGCTGAATGGCCATCTGTCGGGGATGCTTTGATCGTGATTTCCTGCATGGCAGGGGGTTGGACTGGATGGCCCTCGTGGTCTCTTCCAACTCTGCAGTTCTATGATTCTAAGAGTTAAGAAAATTTAACAAGAGTTAAGGAGAGAGAAATGGGAAAATGTGACGCATGAGCATTCCTCAGAACAGCCCTGCTCTGTGGACCAGGATAATAAAAGAAACCTGAGGGGGAAAACTCACAGACCAAGCCTCAGACAAATAGAATGATTGAACAAGAGTTAAGAATATTTAACAAGAGTCATGTTTAACAGGGATCCTGGCCTCTTCTAGGCTGCTGGCCATTTATTATATTTATTGTATTTATAGTTTTAAAAGTGATTTTAGATTAGTTGTTTTAATTTATATTTGTTTAATGTTTTTTATGGGGGAGGGTGGGAGTGGGGGTGTTTAGGGATTTTATTTGTATTGTATTTTAAATTTTGTAAGCCGCCCCGATTGTTTTAACAGAGGGGCGGGGTATAAATAAATTTTATTATTATTATTATTATTATTATTATATGGTCGTCTCACATCCAGAGGGAGGCCGAATCAAGGGCCAAAGCCAGCCAGCCTCCTTCTACTTCTCAGCCCTTCAAGAGTTCACTGAGCAGCGAGCTCAGCTTCCTAGAGAGGCAGGAAATGTCAACTGTGGGGGGAGGAAAAGAGCGATGCACCCTCTGCTCCTTTCTGGAAAGAGGGGTGGGTGTGCTTTTGAATGTTTTCCGTGCAGAGGGGTGGACATGAAGGAGGCAGACAAAACAGAGGAAAAGGGGGCTCTTACTGCAAAAAGTTCCTCCTAATGTTGAGGTGGAATCTTTGTTCCTGGAGCTTGCATCCATTGCTCCATGTTCCAATCTCTGGAGCAGCGGAAAACAAGCTTGCTCCATCCTCAACGTGACACCCCTTCAAATACTTAAACAGGGTTATCATATCGCCTCTTAACCGTCTTTTCTCCATACTAAACATACCCAGCTCCCTATGTCTCTCCTCATAAGGCATCGTTTCCAGACCTTTCACCATTTTAGTCACCCTTCTCTGGACATGCTCCAATTTGTCAATATCCTTTTTGAATTGTGGTGCCCAGAACTGGACACAGTATTCTAAGTGAGGTCTGACCAAGGCAGAATAGAGCGGCACTATAACTTCCCTTGATCTGGACACTATACTTCTATTGATGCAACCCAAAATCGCATTGGCCTTTTTAGCTGCCACATCACACTGTTGATTCATGTTCAACTTGTGGTCTACTAGGACTCCTAGATCCCTTTCGCATGTAGTCTCATTCAGCCAGGTCTCCCCCATCCTGTATCTATGCATTTCATTTTTCTGCCCTAAGTGCAGTACCTTACATTTCTCCGTATTGAATTTCATTTTGTTAGCTTTGGCCCAGTTCTCCAGTCTATCCAGGTCATTTTGAATTTTGATCCTGTCCTCCAGGGTATTAGCTACTCCTCCTAATTTGGTGTCATCTGCAAATTACTTGGTCTGTTGCCAGCTACAGATGCAGGCGAAACATTAGAAGCAAACTCTTCCAGAACTCTTCCTCGCAGCTTGGGAAAAAAAACCAAGGAAAATCCATGAGTGAATTGTCACATTGACTCTAATGGGTCTACTTTAAGCAGGATTAGGAGGGAAACAACAAGAGGAGGGGGGGAAATAATTCCCTCCTTTCTCAGAGAGAACTATTTTTCATTCCCCTGTCGCTGTTTCTTTCATTATACACTACTATGAATTACCAAATTATAAAAATAACCCACCCACCCACCATGGAAGTCCAGCTGAAGGCAGAGGTTGGTGTTTATTTATCTACCTATTGCTTTCCTCCATCCTTTGCTTCTAGAGTTGAGATTTAGTGAAGCCTCGTCAGCTTCATGCACATCTCTTCCTCTCCTCCAAACTTGTCCAGGCAAATAAGTCTCTTTTCTGCTTCAGGAAGATTAAAAGTAGTCTCTTCCTTCTCCAGCAGCCCCTCCAGCCCACAAAAGCAGTTCAGCTCCTCCCAGTAGGCCTCACTGTTCCCTCTTCTAAAAGGAGAAGGTCTCCCTTCTGCACCACTCCCACCTTGAAAAGTTCAAGGGAAAGGAACAATTGGAGGGGGGAGAAGAAAATGACGGGGGGGGGGGCTCCAGCAATTACTTTTCAGGGGGGGCTTCCTTTCCTGGGGGGGTGCATGAATTTGATCTTCCCTATGGATGCCATATTTGGGAAGCTCTTCTCCCACACTTCCCCCTCCCCATCTCTTCCCCCCTCAAGCACATTGGGGGTGTCTCTCCCCACTCCCCCATATTCTTCCCCTTTGCCTCTTGGCTGCTCCTTACCCTAGTGGTAACTCTTATCCCTTCACCTTACAGATTACACAACCATACTTAGAAAATGGGAATATGATGGCATGGAAAATCCTAATTTTAGAATTCAAGTAGATATCTTTACATTTCAGTACCTTGTCTAATTCTTTTATAGCTGCCTTTCCAATTCTTAGTCTTCTTCATATTTCTTGACTGCAGTCACTGTTCTGATTAATGACTGAGCCTAGGTATGGAATCTTTAACTATTTCAATATCTTTATTGTTTACCTTAAAGTTATGTAAATCATCTGTGGTCATTATTTTTGTTTTCTTAATGTTCATCTGTAAACCTGCCTTTGCACTTTCTTCCCTGACACTCTGTAGTAATTGTTCCAAGACTGCAATTTTCTGGTAGATCTACTTTTCTTAAATTGTTGGCATTCCTCTTTCCAATTTTCACTCCTCCTTCTTCCAGATCTAATCCTGCTTTACATATTCAGCATACAAGTTGAACAGATAGAGTGATGCAATGTAGCCTTGCCTGATCCCCTTTTCAATGGGAAACTATTCCGTTTCTCCATATTCTGTCTTGACGGTATATCAGGACAATTAAATGTTGTGGCACGTCTGTTTCTTTAAGAGCAATCCATAGGTTTTCATGATCTTCAGTGAAAGGCTTTGCTATAATCTCTAAAGCACTGGCTGTTTTTCTGTTGAAATTATTTGATGTGCTCCAGTTATCCAATATATGTTTGCAATGTGATTCTCTCGTGCTTCTTCCTTTCCTGAACCCAGCTTGGACATCTGGCATCTCTCGCTCCTTATATGACCTCATCCTCCCTAAATGATTTCTTCTTTTTTGTTGTAGAATTTTGAGCATCATTTGGACGCTTGGACATCTGGCATTTCTCCCTCCCCACATAATGGTAAACATCTTTGTCATTAGAATTTTGAGCATCACTTTGGTTGCCTCAGAGATGAATGCAGTGGTCTTGTGGTTACTGCAATTCCTAGTGTCCCCTTTCTTGGGTATTAAAATATATATTGAATGTTTCCAACCTGTGAACAGGTCTTTTGTTTTCCATATTTATTGACAGATTTTAGTTAGATCTAGAGTAGATTCTATCTCTGTAGCTTGAAGCAGCTCTATTGGTATGCCACCTACTCCTGCTGATCTTTGCTATATGCCACCTGTTCCTGCTGTTCCTTTGCTCTTACAGCAAAGAATTATTTTTCATTCAGTCCTTGCTGATTCTCTATCAGTTACTTTGAATCACCAAATTGGGATAAATGTTAATATTTATTAAGTGCTTCTATTCTGAAATCAATCACATGAGCCCTTCTCCATTTCCTCTCCCATCTTCTACATAGTCCCCAGTTGAAGGAAGTCCCCAGTTGGAGATCTCCTTCCCCCTATTTTCCAGGCAGTCCCAGACAAATCCTGCAGGAGAAGAGAAGGTTGAGAGTGGACATAATAGCCATGTTTAAATATTTGAAGGGATATACTGAGGATGGCGCAGGCTTGTTTTCTGCTTCTCCAGAGTCTAGGACATGGAGCAATGGCTTTAAACTACAGGAAAAGAGATTCTACCTAAACATTAGCAAGAACTTCCTGATGGTAAGAGCTGTTTGGAAGTGGAATACACTGCCTCGTAGTGTGGCGGAGTCTCCTTCTTTGGAGGTTTTTAAACAAAGGCTCATCTGTCGGAAATGATTTGATTGTGTATTCCTGCATGGCAAGGGGTTGGACTGGATGGCTCTTGTGGTCTATTCCAACTCTATGATTCCTATGTAGGGCCTTCTTTATCATTCAGAATTTCTTTTACATGATATTTTTTTACTTAAGTAGATCACTAGCTTTTTTTCCTCTTAGTTGGAAATGATGAAAATTCTTGTCCCAGTTTGGGTTTTTTCTTAAAAAAAATTGGCATCTTTTTCATATATTATCTCCTGTAGCCATATTATGTCGGCTTTAATTTTCTCTAAATAATGGAATACTTATCTTCTTTGGTTATTTAGTCCCTTTACATTCCATTAGGCTAATGTAACTGCCATTAAGACTCAACATTTTCTATTTCTTCCCCTTCTTCTATATTAGATATTTTTCTCTTCATTATTATTATTACGTTTATTTATATAGTGCCATAAGCTTTACATAGCGCATACAGAGGTTTCATGTAATGATGGTTCTTCTTTATCATCTTCTTTTCGTTGATTTATCCTTATCTTCCTGATCTTTTTGGGATGAATATTTCTTGTGTATGTTCCTCTGCATCCTTTTCCTCTTTCCTTTATGTCTCTTCTCTTCATAATTCTTGTCATTTGCTTTCTGAAGAAAATCTGCTTTTTCTAATGAAGTTATTCTGTGTCTTCTTTGTTGATAGATAAAAGAGATGGCTTCCAGAGGTTCCCACCTATAATACCTTCTTTTTTTCATAAGATATTAGGTAATAGGTTTATATTTTTTTCTTTTCTTAAGTATTTCCGTTGGCATATCTTTGAAGATTTGTATTTCTTTCCCATCTATTTGCAGCTTATCCACATAACTTTGTTGTATTATTTTGTCCCACGTTCTCGATCTAATATATGAAATTACAACATCTCTTGGTAGCTTCCTCTCTCTGGCTATAGAAGAGCTGGCTCTGAACATTTTATTTGTTTTCTGCTGAAGAATTTCTGATGGGATATTACTAATTCTCACCAGTACTGGTATTAATCGGTCATATACGTTCTCATTAGGTATTTCAGGAATACCTCTTAACTTATACATTTTTCTCTATACCTCAGTTCTTGAAGAAGATTCATCTTTTTTCTTTTTCCTGTTCTATTGTAAGAATTCCTGATTGTTTTTCTGTCTCTTACACAAACTACCTCAGAGGTATGTAAGCAAATGTGTAATTAGGACACAAAACAGGTACAGGTATGCACAGGTATAGGATGGAGGACACTTGGATTATCAGAAGTATGTGAGCAAAGGACCTTGGTATTACTGTGGATCATAAGTTGAACATGAGCCAACAGTGTGACACTGCAGCAAAGAAGGCAAATAATATTTTAGGCTACTTTAAGAGAACCATACAGTAGGACCCCTGTATCTAGAAAATGGCTAGAAAGGACACATTTTCTAAGAAGACTCTGGTAGCTGTGCTGAATCTGAATCAGTGGATAGGGGGGCTCCTACTGTAGCTTCCAAATCAAGGAACGAATAGCCCCATTATAGTCTTCCTTTGTCATGCCTCATCCAGAGTACTGCATTCAATTCTGGGTGCCTAGTTTTAGAAAGGATATTGACATGTTGGAGCAGGTTCAGAGAAAGGCAAGAAGGATGATGGCTTTTTTTAATTTTGTTCAGTCTCTTCAAAACATGGTTTTGTATTGTATTGTTTGTACTTTCTGTACTAAATGTGCTTTGAAATGTATTGTACTAAATATTGTATTGAATAGTATTGCATTGAAAGTACTGAATTGAATTTTACTGCATTGTGATGCATTGTATTGTATACTTTCTGATGTTGTACCCCGCCACAATTCTGAGAGAGGCAGGTAATAAATAACTATTAAGTATTGTTATTTAAAAAAGAACACAAAAGCAGCAGGAAATTCATTTCTTTATACTGGCAGGAAATATTTTTCACTCATTATAGGATGTCTCTTGGATGGTTCCTGGGGATTGACTCCCCTGATAGTATGTTCAGGATTTTAGCCTAAAGCTTGGATTTTGACAGAGAGCAGAGAGAAAGAACTTGTCCATTCATTCTCAGGAGCATGTTTGCATTTTGGATGCTCAAAAAATAACTTTGAGGTGATCTTGGGCCAGCTGCCTCTACCTTGCTGGGCTGTTGTGAAGATTAAAAAGGGAGGGGGAGTGAGGACTCTCCATCCTTCCCAGAACTCCTCCATATATTTACACAGAGTGCTTGTTTTCTCTTTTGCCAGCTGGCTTTTTTCCACCACAAAACTCATCTTTTCAAAGCCAGCTTGAGATTAATAATATCACTGTTTTAAATCTCAGATTTATTCGTCTCTTCTCCACCACCATCCCACAAGACAAATCCTGTCTTCCTCCTCAATGTCTGCTCTTGAGGCCTGGAGATACTGGGAAGGGTATCAGGGAGCAGGGATTTTCCAGGGGGCTCCTGGCCACGATCAGAGGCAGGAGGGTCCTCCTCCATCCCAGATGCAGGGGAGGAAGAGCTCTGTGTATGTGTGAAAGTGGGAGCTGTTTTCTATTAAAATTATAAGTACAAAGAATATGTGCTTGGCAGGAGGTGAAGGAAAGAGGCACCACCCCATCCATCCGTCCTTCCTTTCCTCCCTCCTTTAATTCGGGAGGGGTTAGAAGAATTCTCACCAGGCAATGAACTCTTCCAGTTGGGAGAGACTTCTTCCACTCTTTTCCTGGCCTTGTTATAGCCTTCGGTTATTGCTCTTAATGGCTGCTGAGCGCTTTCTGTGAGCCTAATGAGATCTTTTTTTTCTTCAAGCAGGTACCAGCTCAAGAAATCTTACCAACAGAAACTCGTAATGGCTTCGCCCTAAGGTTGCCATAAGCCTGAATGACTTTAAGGCACACCACAGTGACAACAAGGTAACAAGTAAGAAAAAGAATTTTAGAAGTCATACACCTGTGGAATCATGGCGAAACAGGAAGATTGTACTATGAAAAGATGTGTTTAGAAAAGGGACAACAGAGGCTAAAGAAAAATCAAAAAGTGGAAAGAAACAATCCTCAGCTGTTCAAGGAGTTCATCTTTGTGAACGTCTTACGTTATATACAAGTAATAAAAGAAGAATGGCATATCCTGTACATTCATATCCCAAAACTCATGCAGAGAAGAAACTATATCAGTGCATGGAATGTGGAAAGATCTTCACTAGGAGTGATCATCTGCATTGCCATCAAAGGACTCACACAGGGGAGAAGCCATACAAATGCATTGAATGTGGAAAGAGCTTCAGTCTAAGTGGAAGTCTGCGTTCCCATCAAAGGACCCACACAGGAGAGAAGCCCTATAAATGCATAGTGTGTGGAAAGAGCTTCAGAAAAAGTGGTAATCTAGTTTGCCATGAAAGGACCCACACAGGAGAGAAGCCATATAAATGCATAGATTGTGGAAAGAGCTTCATTCAGAGTGGAGGTCTGCGTTCCCATCGAAGGACCCACACAGGGGAGAAGCCATATAAATGCATAGACTGTGGAAAAAGCTTCAGTGATAGTAAACAACTGCGTTCCCATCAAAGTACCCACACAGGAGAGAGGCTGTACAGATGCATGGAATGTGGAAAGAGCTTCAGTTGGAGAGCAGCACTACGTTGCCATGAAAGGACCCACACGGGGGAGAAGCCATATAAATGCATGGAATGTGGAAAGAGCTTCAGTCAGAGTGGACCTCTGCATTTCCATCAAAGGACCCACACAGGGGAGAAGCCATACAAATGCGTAGAATGTGGAAAGAGCTTCAGTCTGAGTGGAAGTCTCCGTTCCCATCAAAAGACACACACAGGGGAGAAGCCATATAAATGCATAGAATGTGGAAAGAGCTTCAGTCGGAGTGAAGAACTACGTTCGCATCAAAAGATCCACACAGGTGAGAAGCCATATAAATGTTTAGAATGTGGAAAGAGGTTCAGGCGTAATGGGCATCTGCGTTCTCATCAAAGGACACACACCGGGGAGAAGCCATTTAAATGCGTAGAATGTGGAAAGAGCTTTACTCAGAGTGGAACACTGCGTTGCCATCAAAGGATTCACACACAGGAGAAACCATATAAATGCATGGAATGTGGAAAGAGCTTCAGTGAGAGTGGAACATGCACTAAACATCAAAGAACTCACACGCGTGCGGCCATATAAATGCATGGAATGTGGAAAGAGCTTCGGTTTTAGTGGACATCTGCGTTCCCATGAAAGGACCCACACAAGGGAGAAGCCATATAAATGTAAGCTGTGGAAAGCGTTTCAGTGATGGCAAAATATTGACTAAACATCAATTAACTCACTCAGAATGATGTACCAATAGTAATATATGTAATGTTTTCATGATAGAAATTCAGAAACATAATTTCTCCTCAACTTCATGTTATATTTGCTGTTTCTGGGGAAGCCAGAATGCTTTGCTGTTTGCAAATATGATTCTTCCCCATAGAGCTGTGCAGTTTTTTTCAATATGTTTGAAACAACAATATGTTTATAGGAAGGATTTCATATAGAAAAAATATATTTTAAAATGTGTTTAGAGGACTTCTGAGTCATCATGGTGAAGTAACTTGTCGTCCTTCATGCTAGCTGTGGCGGTGAGGGAGATACGCTTGTTTGTTTGCTTGCTTTCTGCTTCTCCAATCCCCCCTTTACATTTTCTTTTACATTACTGTATCATTTGTGGGAATTTGGTGTTCATACAAGAGGATTAGAGTGAAAACTCCTACCATTTAATATATATTTTAAAAAACTTAGTAACTTCCTACTTTGAAGATTTTTTTTCTATTTTTTTCCTTCTGCTTTTTGGTTTTGTTTGTTTCCTCTTGATTTTTTGCCCCATTTTGTTGGGAGACTACCGCTGCCATAATTTCTAAATAAACTTTACTCTTGGAATAACAGTAACATCTGGAATTTTTGTTGACTAAATAAAACAGATAAGATTTTAAAACTTCAGTTTAACTGATTTTGAATCTTATATAAAGCCCCTGGCCTTTTCCTGCTAGAAAAGGGAAGCTTCTAGAAGAGAAAAAAAACACACTACAAGAATACTGATTAATCAAAATTATTTGATAAAAGCTTTATAGTGCAATTAACAATAAAGTTCAAATTTTAAATGTTGGATCCTTGGATTACCTTCCACAGCATGTATGTAGCTAGTGGCTGACTAGAACAGGTTTAAACCAGTAACTACTGTAAGAAGATTCAGAGGAAAGCTAATAGCGACAACCTGTGGTCATAACTGGAATATATATTTATATATACTGCCCTAATGCATCATATCTCTTTCTCGTTTTGCTCTTTTTCATTTTTTATTATTATCTTTTTCATTGTTTTATTTTTAATTCTTGATTGAGATCCTGAAGCATATTTTTTGTTTTTCCTTTCCCCTCTTTTCACTGCATTCCCTTTTTAAAGCCCTTTTTCCATTTTTCCTTTTCTTTTTTCTTTTCCCCCTTTTTTCTGATTTTCTTTTTTTTTTAAAAAAAACTGAGCAAATAAAACATTTTTTCTTTGGACTATTTCAAAATTTTGTCATTTTGTTTTTTGTTTATTTTTGAAACTAGTATCTATACATATTTTTTTTTCAATTTTACAAACACTACCGCTAATATTTATATTATTTAGTCTGCTTATATTTTGGCCTTTTTCAAATTAAAGATAAATTTTCTAAGAAACATATTAACCTCTACAGTAGGCCCCCTGTATCTACTGATTCATTATCCATGGGACACAAAAAAGTTCCCTACCATAGAATCTGCCTAGAAAATGTGTTATCTCTAGCCATTTTTAGGTCCTCCAAGACAACTCTATCGTATTTTAAACTAGAAGTCCCATTATTTTTATGGTATTCGCTATTATCCATGGTTTTCAGTATCCACACTCCCCCCCAAAAAACCCCCAATCTTCAGCAGATATGGGGTCCTACTGTACTTTTCATTTAATCTTTTTTTCTTTTTATCTGCATTTTTACATAAATATTTTCATATATCTCAAAAAAAAATTCAGTTGTTTGGACTTTCACTGTTTCTGTTCAATAAATCAAATCTTGATTGTTTGAAATTTAGATATTAATATTTTTTAAAAATCTCTTTTCTTTTTCTCTGTTTTTTCTTTTTTAATTTTCTCCCATGTTATCAGTACACTTGCAGATCATAAAGAATGCATCATTCTTTTCTAAATGCTCAGAATGACTGTTAGAATCTTTTTAGCAGATAAGCAACAAAGGCTCTGAGAGTACATTTTCTCTGTAAGGGCTGTTTAACAGTGGAATAGATTGCCTTGGAGGATGGTGGATACCCCATCTTTGGACGTCTTCAAACAAGTTGGGTGGACATCTTTTGGGAGTACTATAGTTATGTATCCTGCATAGCGGGGTTGGACTAGATGGCCCTTGGGGTCCCTTCCAACTCGTAAGTCCCTTCATTCCTCTGGCCCCATAGAGGAGGTGGTACCTCTGGCCCCATAGATTGCAGTTCATTAAAAGAAGCTGACATGCCCCTCCACCACCTCTTTGCCTCTCTTGAGCTGCAGCCCCTTCACTGTCTGATTTATCTGCTTTTGCCAGACGAAGCCTGTTTTCCTTTCCAGAGAAGATAGTGTAGGCATTAGGCAGTTCCACCTCATCTGTTCCACTTCACTGTCTCTTCCTCTTTTAGGAGAGGCCACTCTGTTCCAGCCAGAAGCCCTTCCTCTTCCCTGGGGAGGCCCAGTGGGGATGGCGGGGGAACCTCCCTCCTGGTGCTGTGCCTCCTTTTCCAGGACAACCCCCTTCCTGCCCTTGAGGAGCCCAGTCCCCAGGAGTACTTGCTGGATATTCAACAGGGGGACCCTTCGTTGCAGGACCAGGAACAATGGGGTCGAGTGCAAATACCTGCACTAATTTTGTGCACTGGAGAGGGGGGAGCTTCTTAATTTGCCCCCCACAAAGAAGCTGTATGTTTTCCTAGGCAAGAGTCCCATCACTTCCTTTTTTTCTTTTTTTAGCTTATTGGATTTTTGGCATTAGCAAACATGTATTCATACATACGTACATGCTTATGACATGCCTACCCCCAAGATGCTGTAAGTTCTCCTCAGTAAGAGTCCCATCACTTCCCAGGAAGACAAAGAATGGGAGGGAGGGAAGGAAGGAGCAAGACCTTCCTCCTGGCTTCCCCCACTTCTCCTTTGTGTATGTTTGTCCCTGCTTAGAGCAGACCCATTGCAACCATTGAGACAGTGTAATCGCTACCTGTACTAAGGAGTCCATATGGATATAAGACATCTCCCTAATCACACCTAGAAGTTAATACGGTTGTCCCTCCACATTCACGAACTTGACATTCGCGGTTTTGATTATTTGCGGTTTTGGGAGGGCCCCCTGGGCCCCCCAAAACCGCGACACGGGGCCTCCAGAGGCCCTGTGAAAGCCCTGGGACCGAGCGGGGAGGGCCGGGGAGGCCTCCGCGGGGCCTTCGGAGACCCTCTGGAGGCCCCACGAAGGCCTTGGGAGGGAGGGGGAAGGCCTGGGGAGGGAGGGGGAAGGCCCGGGGAGGGAGGGGGGAAGGCCCGAGGAGGCCTTTGGGGGGGAGTGGGGAGGGCCAGGGAGGCCTCCGCGGGGCCTCTGGAGACTCTCCGGAGGTCCCATTGAGGGCTTGGGGGGGAGGGGGGAGGGCTGGGGAGGCATCCACGGGGGCTCGGGAGGGTCTCCGGAGGCCCTGGGAAGGCCTAGGAAGGGAGTGGGGAGGCTGGGGAAAGCGACTATGGGGCCTCCGGAGGCCCCATGGTCGCTATGGGGGGGAGGGGGAGGGCCGTCATTATTCGCGGATTTTTCACATTCGCAGGGGTCCGTGGAACATAACCCCCGCGAATGTGAAGGGACGACTGTATAGTTCATGTGTTACCCAAAATGCTCCTTGGAAAATTCCAAGTAAATATCGAGATTCTAATATGTTGGGGAATCCAACAGACCACGCATGCCAGGATGTGAGAGCCCCTCTGCCGCCACCATGCAATCACACAAACACAGAACACCCCATGCTACACACACACACTACACACACACACACACACTACAAACACACCCATGTTACACACGCACAACCCACACATGGCAGGATGCGAGAGCCCTCCACTGCCATGCTTAGAAAGGACTTGAAGTTTTCCACGTTCAACCCCAAGGCCCAAGAGGAAGAAACTGCTACAGACAGCATACAAGGGCCAGGGCCCAGCTACAGACAGCACCCAGGGTCCAAGAGGTCAGGCGGCACAGAAAGGCCCAAAGTCCCAGTCCCTAGGGAGCACAGAAAGGCCTCCAAAGCAGCAAAGGAAGTATACTAATAATAAGGTTATGTAACTAGTTTGTTGATATATATAATTGTAAACATAAATTGATATACAGTACAACAATATTTGTTGGTTTTGCAATATGATTCGTTCAATTTAGTACAATACAATCCACAAAAGACGCTAATTTCAACATGAAAAACAGCTTGCTGCAGCATAAATAATTTGACAATTATTTCTACAAACACAAATGGCTTAATACAGCATAATGGTCCTCACTGACTTAATAGAGAATAAATAAAACCCAAAACAGCTTTTTTGCAGCAAGTATTAACAACAATTATAACAAATGACCAATTCTGTTTAGCTTAATACAGCATAAGCTACCCAAACTGCTTGCTGCAGCATATATAACAATATAGACCACACCCAAAACAGTTTTTGCAGTGTATATAACTAGCTTTTTACAGCATATTCCGGCGTATAAGACGACTGGGTGCATAAGACGACCCCCCAATTTTTAAGTTAAAATATAGATTTTGCCCCCCCCCTCTAGCCACCCACCCAGCTGGAAAGCCTGCCCCCCACCAGCCAGCCAGCTCAGTGGCTGTAGATGATGGAATAGTCTGTGAAATTAAAGGACTGAGAACAGCTAAAAAAGCATGGGATACTTTGAAAAATCTCTGTGGTGTTCAGTCTTTGGAAAGTAAGGTTTCATTAATAATGAAGTTGGTTAATATGACGCTATCAAATCCCAAATTTTGAATGAGCACATTAATGATTTTAGAGTCACATTGGCAGACTTGCAAACTCCTGGAGAGGAAATCCCCAAAACTATGCGTCCTGGCAAGTTTACCAAAATACAATCCCGAAATGGAGGGCAATTAACACTTCAAAGGCAAAGCAGTCATTCTCACAGCTGGTCATACAATACAACCCCCCACTTTTGAGATTTTCAAGTGTTAAAAAGCAGTCTTATATGCAGGAATATATGGTATAACAAAATGACCAAATAACTTTTATCTGGACTCTTTATCCAGTTGTTTCGATCCTACTGGACCTTCATCAGTGTCTTTCTCACCACTGTATTTAATATTTGTAGTAGTCTTTCCTACATCAATATAAAATTAATATGAATTGTTTTAACCGGTTAAACTTTTTAGCTGTATTAAGTATTTAAACATAAGTATTTTTAACTGTGCTTACCACTGTTTTTGAACTGTTGTGAGCCCTTTCCCCACTTGTGCTGCACGGACCTTGATTTTTACAGTCTGTTCGTTTAAAGAGTTTTTTATTAGTTATAATGCTCTAAAGAAATTTAATTATATGTAATTTTTATGTAATGGAGGTTAGGTTTACCTTGACTGCACTGAGTACTTTTTCTCTCAATGATGCAGTACCATAGTGACGGCTAACCCCATTTTTATGATGATCTGTGAAGCTTCTAAGCCTTTATCTCTCGTTATATTTAAAGGGACAGTGTCCTGTTTTGCTTAGAGTACTCCCTACTTAGACACCGAATTATGGCTGTAAAATTAATACTTAGAGGAACACAGATAAATCTATTCTGTCATTAAATCCATCGGCTTGCATGGATTTTAATTTGTATATCCACAATGCTTCTCTTTTAAGTAACAATGTATTAGTCATGGTACCTTGAGTGGATTGGTCCTGAAGTGACTCTATAACAAAAAATCTTGAAGGAATCAGCCACAGATGGAGGCGAAATGTCAGAAATAAACTCTTCCAGAACACGTCCTCACAGCCTGGAAAAAACCCAAAGAAAATCTATGGATGCCGGCCGTGAAAGCCTTCGACTTCACAAAGGTCTTATTATTCCAGAGTAGCCAAACACCCAGAGGCAGACTCCCAGTATTGCACCACAATAAAAAGCAGAATCCAGCCCCTAAAACAAGCAATTGAAGACAAACTCTCCTAGGGCAATACTCCAGCCTGACCCAGGAGGGAGTTTGTACCCCATCCTAGGGTGTCTGTTTTCCAGCCATGGGGATCAGAAGTGTTGGGATACTCTGGGAAGAATTCCTGCCAAAAACATAATTTTGTTCCACATTAACAGACCCCCACACCTGACTGAGTTGGGACCCAAGTGGATTAAGTCCCCAGAATTCTTACAGCTGCAGGGATCTATTTTATTTCCTTGCACCCAGGAGCTCCAAAGCCCACCATGGCTCCAGATAATTTCATCAGGACACCCAAATGTGTTTTTGCCTTGCTATATTTGTTGCTATGGTGATTTCCTTGTAGCAAGGAGTTCTGCAGTTCAGGTTTTTTAGTCTGAGGCACACACACTGCTCAAGATAAAATGGCCAAATTCCAGACATAGGGACATAAAGTATTGGGCCTGAGGAGAATTCATAGCAATAAACCATAATTTTGTTCCATCTGAGGCTTTGTTTCACCTTGACAGAACCTTAAGCAAGCCTGAGCTGAGATCTGAGTGAATTGGCACCCCAGAATGCTTAGAGTTGCATGTGTCTATTTTATTTCATTGCACCCAAGATTAATTTGACTAATAAAAGGATGACATTTGGGGAGAATAAGAGATAAGTTGGCGATCCAGTCTAAGAAGGTACAGATGGGTCAGGATCTCAACTCTCCTTTTGACTGTCACTGGGGGACGGGGAGGCTGGAATGGCAGCTTTCCCCAGGATGTAAATACAGTTGCCCCTCCACATTCGCGAACTTAGCATTCGCGGTTTTGCATATTCGCGGTTTTGGGAGTGCCTCCATCCTCCCAAAACTGCAACAAGGGGCCTCCGGAGGCCCTGTGAAGGCCCTGGGTGGGAGGGGGGAGGGCCGGGGAGGCCTCCACAGAGCCTTCAAAGGCCCCGTGTAGGCCTTGGGAGGGAGGGGGAGGGCTGGGGATGCATCCACGGGGCCTTTGGAGACCCTCCGGAGGCCCCGTGTAGACCTTGGGAGGGAGGGGGATGGCCGGGGAGGCATCCATGGGGCCTCAGGAGGATCTCTGGAGGCCCCGTGAAGGCCTTGGAAGGGAGGAGGGAGGCGGGGGAAAGCGACTATGGGGCCTCCGGAGGCCCCATGGTCACTTTGGCGGGGGAGGGGGAGGGCAGTCATTATTTGCGGATTTTTCACGTTTGCGCGGGTCTGGGGAACCTATCCCCCACGAATGTGAAGGGACGACTGTACGTATTCTGGGGTAATTTTTCAGGCTGACATAGACATGGAGATACACAGATAGAAAATCTTTCCTGAAATTATATCTATTTACTACATATTCGACTTTCATTTTGAGCAACTGGAGAAGGTGTTAGCAATAAGGTTTTACAAATACATTTAAAGAATTGTTTTACTTCATAAAATTATTAAAGAGAAGATGCATCTCTGCACTTTATCCTGCCTTTATCTTGCTGGACACTGAAGGAAGATTACATGATAAAAAGAAATACAAATAAAAACATATCTACCATACAAAGTTCGGATTATGATTTGTAACATACAAAAAAGTTATGATTCAACCAATACTAAACTGCAAAATTCTCTGGCTTTTCTTCGCAAACGAAGATTCAGGAAGGACTCATCCTGCGCTTTCTGCAAGCGCGCTGATGACTAAAAAGGCCAATCCGAGATAAACAAGTCCGGTTGCAGAAAGCACAGCAGAAGGGCTCCTTGGGTGATGTTTTTGGGTTGTGATTCTTTCTGCGTTGTCATTTCTCTTCAAGACTTGTTCGGCGTGAGTTCTCAAATAAGGCTGCAGCATTGTGGATAGTGCGTCTCCATGCCTCCCAATGTGAGGCCAGGACGGACCATTGTTGGTGATCAATTTGGCCGAGCCTGAGATGTTGTTTCAGGGAGTCCTTGTATCGCTTTTTTGGAGCACCCCTCTTATGCTGACCTGTGGCGAGTTCACCGTAGAGTACTATTTTGGGGAGGCAATTTAAAGCCATTTAAAACTGGTTTAAAATCAGGATGAGCAAAATGTAGGTTGTGACGACATGTGGTGCCCAGGGCTGTTTTTGTGCCCCCCCAGGACTAAAACGAATGTTCCAAAATGATCTCTAGGGTCGTGGAGGGGATTTCCACCACATTTGGAGCTCCCTTGGGCCTGCCAAGTGCCAAAACATTGTTTTGACAAATTTTCAACAATAAAAAGTTTCCTCGGGAATTGCCCAAACTACCCTTTGGGGGCCCAGGAAGGTCCAAAACAGGCTTTCATGTCCCCTGGAGGGTATTTAGGGACAAAAAGAATTGATTCCCCTCCCCCTTTTGCAGGCAAAGTTGTGGTTTTCCTCCATTTCTTCCAATGGACAAACCTTTATTGGCACTACATCCTCCTCCCCACCTACATCCCCACATCTAGCTGTCAGTCAGCCCACCTCCCTCCAATCGTAGTCCCATCTCCCCATTGGGCCCCTCCCACAACCAGTTCCCTGTCATGGATTGGTTGGGGGCAGACCCATCAGCCCTTCTCTCCATCTTGGAATTTGGGAACAGGAGCTCATGTACAAGAAGAGCAAATGGAGGCATTTTATGCATGAGCTGAAACAGGGAGGCCTGGGACTTTTTCAGACAGGACTTACCGTGCAAGAAAACTCCAGAATAGTTATGACGCTGTTGCGCAGCAGGGGTCTGTTTCAGACGACGCCGTCCCTTTCTCGGCATCATCCATATCACTTCCATGTATGATTGGAGGCAGCCGCGCCATATTTTACTCATGGACAACTTCCTTGAGTAATATATGGCGCGGCTGAGTCCAATCATACACGGAAGTGACACAGACGATGCCAAGAGAGGGATGGCGTAATCCGAAACGGACCCCCTTCTGTGCGACAGCATCATAGCTATTCTGGAGTCTTCTTGTGCGTTAAATCCTGTCTGAAAAAGTCCCTGGAGTGCTGTGTCACTGCTTATACAGGACAAAGATACACAGATGCTGAGTTTGTCTGTCTATGTTGCATGGAATAATTACCTCAGGGCAGAGAAACTACAGTCCTCCCTTCAAACTCGCAACTTTCTGATTTGCGGATTTGCAAGGCTGCAGGGAGGGGGTGAGCAGTTTTCGGCTTTTGCCCCCACAGGAAAGGAAAGCTGATTAAACTCGTGTGAGCGTTGCAAGCTTGGTCGGTTTTCCTTCCCTGTTGGGGAAAAGCTGAGGCTGCAGGGAGGGGGTGGATGATTTTTGGCTTTTCCCCCCCACAGGGAAGGAAAGCTGACCAAACCCGAGCTGGCAGGCTTACCAAGCGGCTTGACCAAAGAGGAGGCAAGTAGCTGCCTCCCTAGCCAAGCCACAAGACCTGTGCAGGCAGGGTTTCGGAGCAGCTTGACTGGGGAGGGGGCAAGTCGCTTTTCAGCACCCCCCCCCCATTATTCATGGTGTTTTTTTTTCAAATTCACAGGGGTGCTCTGCCCGTAACCCCTGCGAATTTGAAAGGAGGACTGTAGAAATGCTTGAGAGCCACCCCTCAACACTGGCACTCCTCAGGGAAAGCTAAGGGCTTCTGGGTAGGCCTGGAAGTCTGAGACGGGGAGGATGTGGAATTAATAACACAGAAAGCAGGCAGCAGATTAGATCCCTGCAGACTGGAGGCAGAATAATAGTCTCTCTCTTCCTGGGATTATTAAATGCTGGGGTGCAGGGAAACAATGCCAGGTTAACGTTTGGTCTCTCAGCCTCTCTCTTTTCGACAGTTATAAAGCACAGTGATGATCAAAATTTTACTAGACTTTACCATGTATAGAGTGAGAAATGCCAGATGTCCAAGCTGCATTCAGAAAAGGACGAGTCACTAGGGCTCATTTGGCAAATATACTTTTTACTTACTTATTTATTTGATTTATATGCCACTTTTCTCCTAGAATGGGACCCAAGGTGGCTTACAACATATAAAATACAGTTAAAATACGGCAATTAATAGCAATCAAAATTATGACAATTTAATATTATATATAAAATATATAAAAGGTACAAGAATAAAAACACACCCCAATAAAACCCCTATGCCCGCAGCTACAAATTGAACTCTTGCTTGAATAAAACTGTCTTTGCCTGCCAGTGAAAGGAACACAGGGAGGCATCCAACCTAGCCTCCCATGAAAGGGTGTTCCAGAAAGTGGGAGCAGCCACCGAGAAGGCTCTCTCATGTCCTCACCAAGTGAGCCTGTGAGGGTGATGGGACCAAGAGAAAGCCTTCCCCTATTATCTTAAAATTCTAGCAGGTTTGTATTGAGGGATATGGCCTTTCAAATAGTTTGGACCCAAGCTGCATAGGGCTTTATAGGTCATGATCTGCACTTTGAATTGTCCCTGGAAACAAACTGGTAGCCAGTGAAGCTGTTTTAACAAGGGAGTTATATGCTCCCTGTAAGTGGCCCCGGTCAGCAGCCTTCTGGACACACTGAAACAGTTTCCAAAGGCAGTCCCACATAGAGTGTGTTACAGTAGTCCAAATGGGATGTAACCAAGGCATGTGTCACCATAGCCAGATCTGACGTCTCAAGGAACAGGCGCAGCTGGCGCACATGTTTTAATTGTACAAATTTGTCCACAGATTCTTATGATGCTTCCCTTTGTTTTTTTTTAACTTAGAAGTCAATTTTCCCCCTGAAATTATTCACACCTCCAACAGATTGTTCTTTCCAATCTTATTAGAACGTATTTAAAAGTCCATGTTCTTTCAAATAAGAACAGCCTCAGGGGATCTGTCAGGTTTTAAAAGTCAAAACCCAACAATTGTCCCCCAAGGCAGACCCTAAGGATGCAAGCTAACACTCCTAGTGACTGATCAGAAGCACCATTGCACCGAAAGTCCAGAAGTGCTCCCCCTTTTAACAACAGGGTTGTCTCTCCCTCTCTTGCTCACTGCCCCCTCTGTACCCTCCAAATGTGCCATGTTCTGGGTTGTTCCTGATGCTGCTACAATCTAAGGTGCTGGTTTGGGCATCCAAAGGAACATTTGGATGGAAGGGAAATGCCTGCCATTAAACAAACTAAGGGTCTGCTGTCAAGTTAGGCTGTATGAACATAACCTCAATTTCTGGACAAGTGGCATTGTGGGTGTAGAGAGTCAAGAAAGCTTTGGTACTTGCAGGTGGAGGGGCTGAGAACTTTTGGCTTCCAAACTAGATGGGGGTGCATGAGATTGATACGCCAGTGGTTCCTTGTGCTGCCCCTAGATCAGTGGTTCTCAAACTATGGACCACCAAGTGTTTTGGACTTCAGCTCCCAGAAGCCCCAGCCAGCTTAGCTAATTGACTTGGAATCTGGGAGCTGATGTCCACTGCATCTGGAGGACCAATGATTGAGAACCACTGTCTGAAATGATACAGGGGAAACAGTGGACCCCCACTTCAGAACCAGCCACCTGGCAAGCAGAGAGGAGAGAAGGTGCCCTAAGCAAGGCTTCCGCCTGGTGGCATGAACGGCCTCCCCTCCAGCCCACTTGGGTTGGCTTAAGTGATACGGTTAGCCTGGCCTGCCTTGTTTGGAAGATGCCCACAGTGGCTCATAGCAACCACAGCATTCTTTCCCCACAGACTGGCTCTTCAGTCATCCCTTCTAGAACCTTCCCTGGTGTCCACATCAAGCTAACAGGAGAGTAGCTGCCTGGTTCCTTTTCCCCTCCTTTTTCAGAATGGAGACCCTTCCCTGGGAAGGGATTCAGATTAAAGACAGGGGACTTTACTTCCAAGGAAGAACAGAGAGACAGCTTGGTGTGGTGGGTTAAGGGTAGGACTAGGACTCTGGGATTCCGGGATTCAAATCCCCACCTGGCCATGGAAACCCACTGGGTGACCCACTGGAGGATGACACTTATTTTTTAAAAAAGGAACTATATATTCAAGAGAAGTAGGTTGGAGTACTACAGGCATACCTGGGTTAACAAAACCTCTGAGGAAAAAGGTGCCTTTTTTTACAAAGTTTGTCCACTTGATGCATTTTTAGTACTGTAATGTATTAACAAACATATTTAAAGAAAATCATTTCTATTTCTATAGATAACTTCTAAGGCCTTGAACAGAATCTTTCTGGAATTTTACAGGTTTCTTACGAAGTTTCACTGCTATTCTCCACATTCTTTTCCTAAGGAAAACCCACAAAAATGTGAGCTCCATCCCCTCAGTGACCCTTCATAAGCTTGATTGCGTTTGGTAAGGGAGGGAGAGAGGAGGTGACTCAGAAGAGAAAAATGCAGCTGGTCTTGGCTGGGAGGGGGAAGAAATGAGGCTGGATCCTTAGTTGGCGTGCACCCTCCTTCTCCTCACAACCCAGACCAGTCACTTCATCTCCTCTGACTCCCCTCCTTCCCCTCACCACCAGTAAGCCTCTCTGAAGCTTCACATCTACTCGGGGGTGGAGAGGATTTGGATGAGGCACAAAGGGCTAGAGAATAGTCCCCTGTGGCATCCCAAAAGAGAAATGCAAGCACATAAGTGACACTTACATACATTTATGCCACTAGAGAGTGATAATGGAAATGTAAACCAATGTCAGATGAACTCACTGTCCATTCACACACTTAATAACATTTCAGAATTAGTTTTCCTACCCAGTTAGCATATCAATCAAAGCGACATGGCTCAGAGAGATGCGTGGACATAGCAAGAAACTCTCAGTTTGTTTAATGGCAGATATTCCCCTTCCATTCAAATGTTGCTTTGGTAAAATAGCAGTACCATGAACAACCTGGACCAACATGACATATTTGGGAGTTTTGGAAAGAGAGGGGCTTGGGTGACTAAAATACAGACTATGTGGCATATGCAAAATGAGGGCACACCAATTATATTTTGATATGTACTGAGATAAATGTTGTAGCTGGGACTGATGTTGGAACATGAGGAGTGCTCAGAGAGGGGCCTTCATCCTCCAAAGCAACTGAAACAGAATGATTTTTGGCATTGGCTGAGGATTCTCCCAAGCAACACTGGGTGCTATAGCTGCTGAGTGTTGAGGCATCGGTGGGATTGGCTGGCAGGAGGTGGGATCTGGAATGCAAACTTCCTTTAGAGGAAAAGCTCTTTACTTGAGAGTCCCAGTGTGTGTGACAGACCCTGGCCAGGGAGGGAGGAAAGTCCCCAAATGCACAAGGACTCCTCCATCCTACTTGGCTTTGCTTTGTGGATTGCAGTGTTCCTGCACACCACAAAGAAGGGAGACCATGGAACCTTCTGTGAGATCAGAAATCTGTTTGGAGTGCAATATACTTGCAAAAGGATGGCTTATTTAATTAAGCTGCTGTCATGATGACCTGCCAGTCATCATGGAACCTTCATCACAAACTAACAATTAACAACAATGGAAAATTCCACTCCTTGTTGGTATGGTGAGGGGGTGGAGAACCTCATTGACTAAACATCACATCACATGACTAGAGAGCCAATCAGAGTTGGTGATGCAAAGACTTAAAAGTTCTGATTTTCCTTTTTTCTTGGCCTTGAGCCAGCCTCATGTTCTAAGCTTCATGCCTCCTGTGTGCCTTGGGGGAGTCTCGGGCCACGTGGAGTAATCAATAAGATGCTGTGATATCAAGAGACTGGGGGGAGCCAATCTCTCTCAAGGCCTTGATAACAACAAAACGGCCTAAAATGATATTTTGGAACATCAAGGAGGAAGTTCCTATCCCAAAGGACTCTGAATCCCATCTGCAGAGACTGCTGGCAGGATATCAAGATTGCAAGGTACCTGTTTATTCTAGATTAGGGTCTGTTTAGCTAGTTGCATTAGGTTTATGATTTTATTTGAGTGCTCTGTACTGAATGTATAATTCTGTAACCCTAAGTTGAAACCTGGGGGAAAGTTCTGCCCTCCCCAGTAGTATAAGCCTTTGGAACTAAATAAAGCTTTTTTCTGTTATTTCCTAACCTCCATGAATCACGTGCCTTCTTGGTCAGCTATCAGAACTTCTCTGGGAAAGAGGAAAGAGTGTTATTGATTTCTTAACACGGCCTGTCTGGCTTCTCACTGCACCAGACGTGTAAGGGGGCAAACCCAGTGAGTGGTGGCAAATGAAGAGTAATCACTTGGATTTGGGATGGACATAGGGTCAACCCTGGAGTTTCAGGCAGCAAAAACTTTAGAGTTAGCCTTGACAGCTGACAATTAACAAGAAGGACTGATTAATAAAATTACCACAAACCTTTTAGGAGGAACACGAAGAACAGTCAAGACGTAAGAGAGCCAAGATGTACATATCTATACACCCATAAAACACCTGTAATTTCAGCACATGAAAGGAACAAAGTTGGAAACAATTGCACTGAGTCAGCTGCCTTTCATTGTTAGAAAGAGGCTGGCAGAAACATACAGCTACTTGTGCCTCTTTCTGCACCTCTCATTTACACAAATAGGATCTTTTTTACAAGTCTCCTTGCATCAATGCAGCTGGTGAGATTGTTGGGGATTCAGTCCCTTTCCTTTGCACAATCTATACCACCAGGGGGGGAATTTCAGTCCAAGTAGAGTGAAGGAGAAAGTATTCCAGGAAGAACTGATGCTTATGTCTCCCAGTTGATGGAGTATTTGGGGATTCTGTCTTTCCTCCCTCCCCAGCCAGAGCCTGTCCTACACAGTGGGAATGTCAGTTAAATCTGCATTTTCCTCTAAGGGTTGGCTCCTCCCCAGCTCCAACTACAAGCCAGCCAATACCGCTGCTTTCCCAGCACTGAGAGAAGCTGTAGTGCCCAGTGTTGCTTGGAAGAATCATTCACCCATGGTACGAATCTTTCATTTTAAGGGGCTTTGGAGGATGAGGGACTCTCTCAATGAGGATTCCTCATGTTCCAACAACAGTCTCAGCTGCAACATCAGTCTCAATCTGTATGGAAAAATATTGGGGTCCCCCAGGTTCCTGCAGAATGAATTTTGCATGGCCACAAATTTCATATCACTCCATTGCAAACTCCCTTCCCCCCCAAAAAATTGGTTAAAATCTGTCCAGTTGAACAGATTGTTCTGGAATTTTCCAGGTTTCCTGCTAGGTTGTACCAACACTCTCCCCATTTCATAAGTAACCCCATAAAAATGTCAGAACCTCCACCCCCGCAAAAGACTTTAAAGTAGCATAGGAGGAAAGGGAGGAAAACAGCAGTGATGGCAGAGAAAGATGACCTCAGAGTGTGGTGGAGTCCCCTTCTTTGGAGGTTTTCAAACAGAGGCTGGATGGATTTTCCTTGTTTTTTTTCCGGCTGTGAGGCCATGTTCTGGAAGAGTTTCTTTCTGACGTTTCACCTGCATCTGTGGCTGGCATCATCAGAGAATGGTTCTCTTTGGAGAGAAGCAGAGAGTATGTGGAAAGCTGGTGGGCTGGCAATTATAGCTATAGGAACTGGGTGGGGCTGATGGAAATTGTAGTTCAAAGTGAGTAAAGGAAAGGTGGTGGAGGAAGGAGGGATCCAGCCAGGTGCTTTGCCAGGCTAAACATTTCCCAGGGGGCTTTATAGCATCCACATGGCAGCCATGCTGCAGCAAACCCAACAGTGGGCTCTTCCAGAGGATCTCAAGGAGCCCAAGTTCTCCCCACAGAGCTCATTGGGTTGTTGTTTTTTGTTTTTGTTTTGCTCTTGTTACTGCCTCCATCTCCACTCATTACATTCTGTGCCCTTTCTCAGATTTGGACTTGGGACTCTTTTGGTTCAGGCCAAGGATTTTTAAAATGATGTGGAGGGGGTGTTGCTGAGGTGATCCTGTGGTTTGAAGGGCTGGTTTTCAAGTTCTATCTTCTCATTTATTTTCTTCTAGTTATAGTTCTTCAGTGCAAAAGGGCCATTCAATGATGCACTATACCTCTAAGGGGAAAAATTAAAGAGGTAGAGAAGGAGGAGAGAATGAGACTTTTTTAAACCTCAGAATTAAAAAGAAACTCACTGCCAGGACAGTCAGAGAACACATTTATGGGAAGGAAAGAGGAAAATGAGGAATGTATTAAGGTCCCTCAGAGGAGTAAGCCTCCCTTCCTGTCTCTCCCTTTGTGTTCAGATCCCTCCATTTCCTAATGCAATCAGGATGCCTGAGATACATGGCACATCACCATGTAACCCATGTGAGTTAGAGTATATGTGTGTGTTGAGGGATCACTGAGATTCATAGGATTTTCCATCCCCTAAGTTTGGACCTCTTTCCTGCCTGCTTACCCTCTGGTCACCTCGCCCTGGATGGTCCTTGTCACCTTCTGCTGGTGACTCCAGAGCAAGGGAGACATGGGAGGACCAGATGTGGTGCCCCTCTTAACCAGAAGGTCACCCTTCCCTTCCCCCCAATCCCCAAACATGCCCTGTTGCTCAAGGTTTTTTCAAGGGGCAGCTACAATCTAACATTATATGTCTGGGCATCCAAGGCAACCTTGGGGTTATTTCCAATCCTGTTGCAACCTGACATGCTGGGGGCATCCTGAGCAACATTCCAGTGGAGGGGAGGATCTGTCATTGAATACACTGAGAATTTGTTGCCATGGGGGTGTGTGTCCACATGACTCCCTCATTTCTGAACAATGCTGCTGGGACCACAATTTCTGCTGGGGTATAGAGTCACTCAAAAGTGTTTCCAATGGTCGGGGGGCATGAGAGCTTTTAGGAGGGGCTTCCAAAAAGCTTGGAGGTGCATGGGCTTACCAGATCAGGGGTTCCCTGTGTCAAAATGAGATGAGATGGGAGAAATGCTACCTTGTGAGCAGAGGGGACATAGAAACCCTAAGAAGGGTTTGACACTTGTAGCATGAAACCCCCCCCACTTGGCTTCCCCAGAGATGGTCTCTTGATATTGTGAAGTCGAAGTCTTTCATGGCCAGCATCCATAGGTTTTCCGTGGGTTTTCTTGCCATTGTTTCTCCTGGCTACTGAGGAGAAGCAGTTGTTCCTGTGGCGTGAAGGGGGTGGGAATGCCCATAAGGGGATGGTTTGTGATTCAAACATGGTACCTGAGAAGATGTGCTTTAAAAAAGATGATCATAGATCCTTTCAAGAACATGGGAATGAAATGCAGCCAAGAGACAAACATACCTGACACACTGAGGGAAGCAGTGCTCTTAACTGAAGAGGTTCAGGTCTTGGGACAAATTACACTGAAGTCAAAAGTTGTTGTGAATCATTAGAAAACCACAGTAGAAAGAGAAGAGATAATATAGTCAGCGAACAATTGTGGGGATGGGCAAGCTGAATGATCCCTTAGAGGAATGGAAAAGAAACTAGATGAAATCTCTCTCCTTCCACCACAGAATGAGCTGCGGGGGGGGGGGGGGATCCAAGGCCAGATAGGGCCTGATTCTGTTTATTTTCCATAGCATTCTCCTCACCAGGAGGAAGGAATCATGATTGTGTTGATGGGGGTGGGATCCAAATGACAGAATAAAAACCAGCTTGTTATTACGACCAGCATCTCCCAGTGAAGGACCTTTCCAAAGACCTTGAATATGACACAGAGGCTCCAGCACAAAAGGAATGGAGGATCCTCCCTGCCAGCTCCCTTCAGACCTGACCTCCTTCCCCTTCCCATCAGGGTGTTCTGGGACTGTTTCATTTGCAGTAGAAAGTGATGCTTAGACTTTTCACTCCTGAGATTTCCTGGTTAGGCTTCCCCGTGGCTGAAAGGGGTTCAAGATGTCCTTCTCCCCTCCTGGTGTCTGGGGGAAGTATTGCTCTTTGTGCAAGTTCTCTTTTAAGTTAGAGTCTCCATGCGGCTGTCGTCTAGCCATGATGTGTTATGTAGCCATGCTGCTATGAAGCCTTGCTATGATGCTATGCCATGATGTTCACCATGCAGCCTCTACTGCTAAAGGCTGGGTGAGTCATTCTACCCGAAATCCTCCTAGTTAGTTAGGAACCTTTCTTTTTTAAAAGTTTTAGTATGTAGATTAAGATTCATATATCTTCAGTAAACTTTTGATTTGCATTTTTAAGCTGACTCCTTTGTTTTTGTAATGAGTCTAATTCACTGGGTGATCAGATCAGACCACAGAATACACTTTTAAATGTTAATTGAGCTTGTCTGCATTCTTAAGTGGCACTCTGCATAACTTTGAAAGTGAAGTGATTTTTACTTTTTAAAAGAAGATATGTTTATTCCTTTTTAAAAGGGCTAGATCCCTGGAATTTTTTAATACATTTTTATTTTTAGACTCATACCTCCTACAAACCTCTTCTCTTCTGCTCTGATCCAGTCACCTCTTTCTATGCACAAGGTGCATCTCATAGAATCATAGAGTTGAAAGAGACCTCAAGGGCCATCCAGTCCAACCCCCTGCCATCCAGGAATACGCAAATCATTCCCAACAGATGGCCATCCAGCCTCTGTTTAAAAACCTCCAAAGAAGGAGACTCCATCACACTATGAGGCAGTGTATTCCATTTCTGAACAGCTCTTACTGTCAAAAAGTTCTTCCTAGTGTTTAGGTGGAGTCTCTTTTCCTGTAATTCCCTTTTGTGAAACGCAAGGAGGGAGTAGGGAGTTTGTTGGTGAGGAGAGGACCCAATCTTCTCTGGAGTGTGTATGTCCAAGGTGCTGAATCCTCCTCATAGAGCTAGAGGCTTCAGCACCTTGGAAAGCTCCTTGAAAAGGAGTCCAGAGTCCAAAGCAGAGTGCATTCCCTGTCCCACAGACAGTCAGGGGAATTAATTACTGAGGACACCCCCCCATTTGCTCACAACCTGTGGTGCTTTGAGTGACTGGTGCCCCTCCCTCCCAATCACCCCTCACTCCTCCTATTTACTGTAGCCTTAGGATATAGTGTTAGTGTTGTATGTGGGGAAATAATCATTGTAATGTAAAAGCAATCTTGTGTACCTCATTCACAATCTTAGATAAGTCTAGGGTTTTTCCCTGCATGCATTTTGTTCTCCCAAAATTCCCTTCTCTTACTTCACTGGGCACTTCTAGCCAACTAGAAGTGCTGGATGATTCACACATGACCTAATTTGAATTTTATTGCTTTTGTGTGACTCCTTCTTTTTTCTGAATCTGACTCTCCATGAGAATGGAGGCATCCTAAGCTTTCCTGTAACCATGCCATGATGCATCGGAACCCAGCAAAGGCTGGTGAGTCTTTCCTACCCATTCTTAGTCAGTTTAGGGACCTTTTCTTATGTTTGTTTTAGTATGTAGATTGAGACTGATATACCTTCAGTAAACTTTGTTTTGCATTTTAAACTGACTCCTTTGTTTTGTAATGAGTCTAATTTAACTGGGTGATCCCAGATCTCTGAATACACTTTCAAATGATAATAGAGCTTAAGTCTTCTTCTTAATCACACTCTGCATAAAGCGTGAAGTCAAATGTGACTGAATGATTTTACCTTTTTAAAAAGGAGATAATTCTTGTTGTTTTTAAAGGACTAGATCCTGCAATTTTATTTTTAGACTCATTACCTTCCTACAGTTAGATCCCACCTTTTCCACAAATTCCAGCACCTTTCCCCCCACCACCCACCAAGCCAACCAAAAGATCCTTTCTAGGATTGCTAAAGGGATTTAAACAATCTCAGCACCATAGCAAAGTAAGAGCACGTGGTCCATATGCTGAAGGCCAATACGGTGCTCACCTCCCCTTTTGTACAACCCAGAGAAGGCAAATCCATCAGAGGCCAACCTGGCATTAAACCCCAGGGAATCCTCCCACCTCAGCACACAAGACTCAGATGCTGCTGCAGCTCATGACAGGACCATAGATGACCAGAGTCAGTGGTTTGGATCCAAAAGGATGTTCTGTTGGATCACAGAATCATAAGAGTTGGAAGAGACCACAAGGGCCATCTAGTTCAACCTCCTGCCATGCAGGAATACCCAATCAAAGCACTCCCAACACAACATGTGAGCATCTACAATACCATGTCCAAAAATTTAAGTAACAAGTTGGAGATAGCATTGGGGAGATGAACTGATCTCCACGTGTGGAGGTCATGTCCAGTAGCAAGTTGTTCCTAGAAAGAAGTGTATAAAAACTCATGTGATTGTTTACCTTCATTCTTTCATAGCAATGACTTTTAACTTGTCTAAGAAACTCCTGATTTCTTTCATGAGTTTGTCAGGGGGCCCAGTGTTCTTCAGAATCTTGAGAAATGACTGGGATGATGGAGTAAAGTTGCTGCTCACCGAATCTCCAGATGTCACCAGGATGGGAGGGGAGGTCAACATCTCAGAAGACAGAGCCAGGATTCCAGATGGCCTTAATTTACTAGCACACGGTACATGTTCCTCTTGAGATAACATCAGTCCACTTCAAAACTATGTAATATAAACTACACATGTTATGCTTGTGTATGCAAGACATTTTTTGAACTCTTCTCACTTCAAACTCAGCATTTAACAAGCTGAGTTCTCTTTTCTAGACTGGCAAGTTGCAGGTGCACTGTTCCCAAGGGTGACCTTTAGAAAGGATGGCCAAGCAAGACATAGCAATACAATTGTGGCATGTGATTCATCTGGCTCACTCTTATGAATGCAGCACTTATATATGAAAATCATTATTTTATTTGAGAAGTAAAATACAATCAAAAGATTTTCTACCTCTGAACTTATTTTCCATAAGCCTTTTCTGTTGCTGTCAAATAATAAGAAAAATACATGCATACCTTAGTTAATAAAGCAGATGTGTCCCTAAGCAGTACTTCTTTAACAGAACATTTGGTGCCAGAGGCAGAAATCACATGGAAATAATAGGTATAAGTTTGTACCCCACAACAAGAAAGAGCACTTCAGCATGTTTCAGTAAACTTTTTATTCAAAATATACATATGTGAAATAAAACAACCCACTCAGGGAAACCTTGACCTCTTCCAAAATGCATCCAGAGATAGAATCATAGAACTGTAGAGCTGGAAGAGACCACGAGGGCCATCCAGTCCAACCCAAAGCATCCCTGACAGATGGCCATCTGTTTAAAGACCTCCAAGGAAGGAGACCCTACCACACTCCGAGGGAGTGCGTTCCACTGCCGAACAGCTCTTACTGTCAGAAAGTTCCTCCTAATGTTGAGGTGGAATCTCTGTTCCTGGAGCTTGCATCAATTGCTCCGTGTTCTAGTCTCTGGAACAGCAGAAAACAAGCTTGCTCCATCATCAATGTGACACCCCTTCAAATACTTAAGCAGGGCTATCATATTGCCCCTTAACCATCTTTTTCCAGGCTAAACATACCCAGCTCCCTTAAGTCTTTCCTCATAAGGTATGGTTTCCAGACCTTTCACCATTTTAGTCGCCCTTCTCTGGACACGCTCGTTTGTCAATATCCTTTTTGAATTGTGGTGCCCTGAACTGGGCACAGTATTCCAGGTGAGGCCTGACCAAGGCAGAATAGAGTGGCACTATTACTTCCCTTGATCTAGATACTATACTTCTATTGATGCAGCCCAAAATCGCATTGGCCTTTTTAGCTGCCGTATCACACTGTTGACTCATGTTCAACCTGTGGTCTACTAGGACTCCTAGATCCCTTTCACACGTAGTATCGTTCAGCCAGGTCTCCCCCATCCTATATCTATGCATTTCATTTTTCTGACCTAAGTGCAGTACCTTACATTTCTCCGTATCAAATTTCATTTTGTTAGCTTTGGCCCAGGTTTCTAATCTATCCAGGTCATTTTGAATTTTGATCCTGTCCTCTAGGGTATTAGCTACCTCTCCTAAAGATGACTTTTTCTTTCAAGCACAGACCTCTTTCAACATCTTTTCAATCACGATGCTTAAAAAATCCAGCTAGATAGAGAATAAAGAGGGAAATGGAAGCTACATGGGATTAAAAAAAAAACTGTAAAAAGGAGCTTCATCCTGAGAGGCTCTATTGACTGAGGCATATGTGTTAGCATCCCCTACTACCCACCCCCACGAGAATTCATAACTGTACATCTTGGACATTTTCCAGGAATGATGTGGTCACATGCTGCTTTATCTTCTTTGCACTGATTTCTTTAATTCAATATTATGGTTGACTTTGATTTTCAGAGCACTGAAAATCCTGTTCACGTCCCCCCTCCCTGTTCATGTTAAAACCAATAAAAATACCCAGGCTCTCTCCTGGGCCCAGTGTGCTTCAATATTTTGATAAATGACTAGGATCACAGAGTTATAGAATCATAGTGTTGGAAGAGACCACGCCATCCAGTCCAACACCTTCCCATGCATCATGCGATGATTTTTCATTCTCTCAACATTCTGGTCTAGACTTCAGTCATTAAAGTATCGAAAAAATCTCTGTCACCTCATTGCCATTTTGCTGTCTGACTCTCAAACTTTTCAGACTGTGACGCAGGGCATGCTATTCTTAGAATCATAAAATCATAGAATCGTAGAGTTGGAAGAGACCACAAGGGCCATCCAGTCCAAGGTCTTGCCATGCAGGAATATGTAATTAAGGCACTCCCGAAAGATAGCCATCCAGCCCCTGTTTAAAAACTCCAATGAAAAAGACTCCACCACACTATGAGGCGGTGCATTCCACTTCCGAACAGCTCTTACCATCAGGAAGTTGTTACTGATGCTTAGGTGGAATCGATTGCTTGGAGTTTTAGTCCACTGCTCTATGTCCTAGTCTCTGGGGCAGCAGAAAACAAGCTTGCTCCATTCTCAGTATGGCATCCCTTCAAATATTTAAACATGGCTATTATGTCACCTCTTAACCTTCTTTTCTCCAGGATAGACATAGCCTTAGCCACTCCTCATAGGGCATGGCTTCCAGACCTTTCACCATTTTGGTCACCCTCCTCTGGACATGCTTCAGCTTGTCAACATTCTTCTTGAATTGCAGTGCCCAGAACTGAACACAGGATTCCAGGTGAGGTCTGACCAACACAATATAGAGTGGCACTATTACTTCCCTTGATCTAGATACTATACTCCTATTGATGCAGCCTAGAACTGCATTGGCTTTTTAAGCTATCACATCACACTGTTCGCTCATGTTCAGCTTGTTGTCTACTAAGACTCCTAGATCCCTTTCACATGTCCTGTTGTCAAGCCATGTGTCATCTATACTGTATCTGCACATTTCATTTCATTTCCCCCCCCCTAAATGTTGTACCTTATATTTTCCCTGTTGAAATTCAGTATATTAGTTTAGGCCCATCTCTCCAATCTGTTAAGGTCATTTTGAATTGTGATCCTGTCCTCTGGGGTATTTGCTACCCCTCTTAATTTGCTGTCATCTGCAAATTTGTTAAGTATGCCTTCTATTCCATCATCCAAGTCATTGATAAAGGTGTTGAGTACAGAGCCCATGACAGAACACGGAACAATGGATGCAAGCTCCAGGAACAGAGATTCCACCTCAACATGAGGAGGAACTTTTTGACAGTAAGAGCTGTTCGGCAGTGGAACGCACTCCCTCGGAGCGTGGTGGGGTCTCCTTCCTTGGAGGTCTTCAAACAGAGGCTGGATGGCCATCTGTCGGGGATGCTTTGATTGTGATTTCCTGCATGGCAGGGGGTTAGACTGGATGGCCCTTGTGGTCTCTTCCAACCCTACACTTCTATGATTCTACCCCACTAGTTACTTCTTTCCAGGATGAAGATGAGCCACTGCTTGGTCGGTCAACCAATTACAATTCCACCTAACAGTTGCATTGCCTAGACTACATTTTACTAGCTTATTTGCAAGAATATCATGGGGGCCTTGTCAAAGGCCTTAATGAAATCTTTTCTAGTTGTGTTCATAAAGATACATGTTTCTTTTGGTTATCCAAATTCCCAAGTATTTTGTCCTCTTTTCTACTCTGCATCCTGATTTAAATCTCAGTTGTTCTTTGAAATATTTTTTGTTATTATTATTGTTTTTTCCTAGTTAATTTTAAAGCCGGAAGAAATCCCAAAAGTAGCTATTAGATCCATGAGTCTAGATATATTTTCTGTAGGATTCTCCAAAATCATGGCAAGATTGTCCGGAAAAGCTTTGACTTTGTCTTCTGATTCATAGTCCCTTTTATTTTCAAACCAGGAAGACTTCCCTCTTTCCTGATTTTATTATTCAGTACCTCAAGTGTTGTTATAAAAAGGAGGGGCGAAAGAGGACAACCTTGTCTAGTCCCTTTTTGAATATGTATTGGTGTTGTTTTATCTCCATTAATAACTATGCAGGCTTTTTTATTTTCATATATATGCTCCACATTATTGATGAAGAATTCTCCCATACCTAGTTCTTTCATTACATTAATAAGGAAGGGCCATCTAACGTTATCAAAGGCTTTCTCCACATCCGTGAATATCAATGCTGCTTTCTTCTCATTAGTTCTTTCATAATATTCTAGTGAGTTTAGAATTGAGCTTACGTTGTCTGATATCAATCTTCCTGGTAAAAAAACTATTTTGATCTGTGTGTATTATTTCATTTAGGATGGGTTTTATTTGATTAGCCAATAATGATGCATAAATTCAGACGGGATATCGGACAACAGTTCCTCACATCGGTTTTTTCTTTCCCCTCCTTTGGAATCAGTACTATATTGGCTAATTTCCATGATTCCAGTAGCCCATCTTCCTATATCTGATTCATAGTCCTATGTATATGATTGATGATTTCTTTTTCAAAAGTTTTCTAATATTGTACTGTAAATTCATTTGGTCCATGGGCTTTCCCAGGCTTCAATTTTATTATAACTGATATTTCTTCTTTTGCAAAGGGTAAAGATAACATGTCTTTTTGTTCTTTTGAAATTTTCGCAAATATATTGTCTTTTATATATTTCTTCATTGCTTCTTTATGTCCTTCCTCCTGTATCTGATCTTTGTAAAGTGCAATATAATACTTTAAGAAAGTATCTTTTATCTCCTCTTCATTTGTAGTCATCTTATTGTTGCTTTGGAGGCATCCCATGTAGTTTTCATTTTTATTCCATCTGTATTATTCAGCTCAAGATAAAACTGAATTTCTTTCTTCATTTTTTCTACAAATTTTTCATCTTTCAGTATAATCTCCTTCAATCTCCAAATGTATTTATTTATTTATTTTTGTATTTGTAGAGTCAATTTAGTTAGGTTATGGTCAGAAATTGCTTTTGGGGATATTTCCATATTCTTAATCTTTGTGAATAGATCTCTTGAAGCCCAAAACATGTCAATCCTAGACATTGTTTTACGTACGTCTGAAAAAAAGTAAATCCGTTTTCATTCTTATATTTTGCAGTCCACAGATCTTCTAGACTGAATTCTTCAAGGATTTCAAAGCAGGGTCTTGGTAATTTCTCCCAGTTTTTCTTCTGTTTAATAACTGATGATCTATCCCTTGTTGCATCCAGGACTCCATTAAAATCTCCTGTTATGACTATAAATCCATCCTCAATTTTTTCTAGAGCCTTCTGAAGTTTCTTATAAAATTGTTCTTTCTTCTCTAGTGCAGCATATACTGCTATTATGTTTAGTTTAAGATTTAATAATTTGACTTCTACTCCTATATAGTGGCCTTTTTCATCATTCAGAATCTCCCTTTGCTGGATATTTTTTGTTCACATATATCACCATGCCTTTTTTCTTCTTGGTAGAGGATGAGGAGAATTCTTGTTCTAATTTAAAAATTTTAAATAACCTTATGTCTTTTTCACATATCCTTGACTCTTGCAAACATATTACGTCTCATTTATTTTTTCCAAATAATGGAATACCTGTCACGTCTTGGTCAGTGTGTTTAATCCCTTAAAATTCCATGAAGTCAAACAAGGTCATTGTCATTTTTAAGCTTCTGTTTCCTCAAGCACCTCGGCTTCTTCTGTAATGCACTTTCACCCCTCATCCTCTAAATTTCCTTCTTCCAATATCTCTTCTTCTCCTACTTCTATGTCTCTCTCTTCTTTCTCTCTCTGATCTGAGATCTTTCTTCATTTGCTCTTAGATCCGCATCTCCTCCTTTGTCTCTTCTCCTTTGTTTCCTTTTGTTATATCTTTGTTCATCTTCATTTAGTTTTCTTAAACCTTCCAAATGCTCCCATCTATAGTTCACACCTATATTTGTTAGTTTCTGCTACATCCACAGCATTTCCTTCATCTACCAAGCTTCTAACTCTGTCAAAAAAAGAAATTAGATTAACTTGGCATGACTTGTTTTTGAGTAAGCCATGTTGACTTTCAGTGATCACCGCATCCCTCTATATGTGCTGTCTGTTTATTGATTTCCTCTAGAATCTTTCCTGATATTGATGTCAGACTGACTGGGTGGTAATAGGGTTTTCTTTTCCCCCCTTTTTGAAGATGGGGACAATATTTGCCCTTCTCCAGTGTGCTGGGACTTCTCCTGTTCTCTAGGAAATTTCAAAGATTATTGCCAGTGGTTGTGAGATTATCATTACAAATGAACCCACCACCTCTTCCCATCCCTCCCCCAATTTGCCGTACACAAAAATACCACTCTGTGAAGCCTCTTACAACTACACTTTTCATTCTATTCCATTAAATATTATTAAAATAATATTTATCTAGTTATTAATACAAAACTTCACTTGATCATTTGGTGGTTTAAATTCATCATTCCTTTGACACATATAACAGACAAATGGCTGCTTTCATGTAATCCCAAATAAGTCTTCTTTCTCCTTTTGCTACTTATAATTTATATTAAGTTAGTTTCTCTGATAGGGCTTATAGCCCATATTGTGTTTAGCTAATTCTTAATTTTTAAATTCTTGTTTGAATAAATTATGATTGTACCAGTTATTTCCAGATGGGTTGGAAAGTCCTAGCACAGGAGAAAAATCACAAAGGAGACTAAACAGATAATGGGAATTAAAAGACCACTGGGTGTTGTGTCTTTGCCCCTATGTCTCCTAAACGTCGGACCTTAACAAACCTCATACCTTCCTTCTCTCCCAAATTCCCCCCATCTAGCAAACAATCAGCCCCATTCACAATTATTCTAACCCCATCTTCCCATTGGTCACTCCCACACCCAGTTTACTGACTTGGTTTGGGAGTAGAGCCACCAGCCCTTCACTCTTTATAGCTGTCAGTAATTTTTCATCTTAAATAAAATTAACTTACACCCTTGGTTGGTCAGAGGAATGCTGCAGAAGTTGTCTGCCTTGATTTCAGTAAAGCTTAGTCCCATCTATGGATTCTTTGATATGGATGTAGATGTCCTAACTGGCTAAAGCTCTTTCTGTATTTTATGCATTTATGTGGTTTCTCCCCTGTGCAGGGTTTTTTTTTTATGTGAATCTTGATTTGCACTCTGACTGAAGCTCTTTCCACATTCCATGGATTTCTATGGTTCCTCCACTGTGTGGGTTTCTGATGTGAATGAAGAGATGCATTCTGACTGTAGCTCTGTTTACATTTTTTTACATTAGATGCATTTATATGGTTTCTCCATATAATTCCTTGTGAGTTTTGTGATGTGAATTTAAACTGCGACTATGAGAGAAGCTTTTTCCACATTCCATGCATTTATATGGCTTCTCCCCTGTGTGGGTTCTTTGATGTGTATGTAAACTAGTACGACAAGAGAAGCTCTTGCCACATTCCATGCATCTGTATGGTTTTTCCCCTGTGTGGGCTCTTTGATGTGAACGTAGACTTGAAATATGACTGAAGCTCTTTCCACATTCAATGCACTGATATGGCTTCTCCCCTGTGTGTGTTCTTTGATGTGAACGTAAAGGTCTACTATCAGAGAAGGTCTTTCCACATTTCATGCATTTGTATGGTTTTTCCCCTGTGTGGGTTCTCTTGTGTAAAGTCAGGCAATGACTCCGACTGAAACTTTTTCCACATTCTGTGCAATGATATGGCTTCTCCCCTGTGTGGACTCTTTGATGTGATCGTAGACCTCCACTCTGACTGAAACTCTTTCCACATTCCATGCACTGATATGGCTTCTCCCCTGTGTGGATTCTTCCATGTGAACGTAGATCTCCACTCTGACTGAAGCTTTTTCCACATTCCATGCATTCATATGGTTTTTCCCCCATGTGGGTTCTTTGATGGGAATGTAGATGCCTACTGTTATGGAAGCTCTTTCCACATTCTATACACTGATCTGGCTCCTCACCTGTGTGGGTTCTTTGATGTGAGCGGAAACTTCGACTATCAGAGAAGGTCTTTCCACATTCTATGCATTTATATGGTTTCTCCCCCGTATGGGTTCTTTGATGTGAACGTAAATTTGTACTAAGAGCGAAAGCCTTTCCACACTCTAGGCATTTATGTGGTTTTTCCCCTGTGTGAATTCTCTGATGTGAATATAAGCTGTCACTACGAGAGAAGCTCATTCTGCATTTCACGCAGGTATATGGTTTTTCCCCTGTGTGGGTTCTTTGATGCTTATGCAGATTTGCACTCTGACTGAAGTTCTTTCCACATTCCATGCACTGATATGGCTTCTCTCCTGTGTGGATTCTTTGATGTCTAGTACATGCTCCACGATCACTGAACCTCTTTCCACAGTCAATACATTCATATGGTTTCTCTCCTGTGTGGGTTCTTTCATGTGCGTGAAGATATCCACTCTGACTGAAACTCTTTCCACATTCCATGCAATCATATGGTTTTTCCCCTGTGTGGATTCTGTAATGTATGTTTAAGTGAAATTTATATTGGAATATTTTTCCACAAACAGAACAGCTTGCCTTTCTTTTCCCTTTGTAGTTTTCCTGGGGAGTCAGGAGTTCATAAATATCATCCTCCTGATGATATTTGTTCTTCCCATTCTTTGATTGGTTTCCCTTTTGTCTTTTTAGTCCTGTTTGATTTCCAATCTCCTCTTTCTCCACAACAGTGTTAGCCATTTCCCATGACACCATAGAGGGCTCCAGAAAGTTCTTCTCCTGCTCATTACCTGATTGAGAAAGAATAAGGTACCATTAGGAGGTGAACACAGAAACCCAGGATCTCATTGGGGATCAAGACCAATCACTGCTTTTATCCAACATTCTTCCCTTTCCTCTCAGCCATGGACATCTATTCTATTCTAGTTAATTTTCTGTGTTAACTGCACCAGACACAGATTTTAGTCCCTTCAAGAACTATCCGTTGAATGCAAGAGTGCTCCTTACCTGGAGAGGCCACATTCCCATCATCCTCCATCTTCACCTGTAGAGAGCCCTACAGCCCTGATCCAGGAGATCCCAGTCCTCCTTGGTAAAATACACAGCCACCTCCTCAAAGGAAACTGGGAACTAAAAGGGAGAAAAAGAGAACATCTCTCATGACAAATCATCTGTTCTGAAAGGGTTCCTCTACAAACACAAATAAGTTAGGTCCAATTCAATTATTAAAAATTGATTCTTTTCTGAAGGATTCATGACTTCACATGAGCAAAATAACAGAATCTGCAAACTTCTTATGTGGTCTCTTCCAGATTTGGCCTCTGGTGCTACTGAACTGCCTGTGAGGGAGACAAAGGAGGGGGAAAGGAGGCCATTTTGTGGACTCCAAAGGCTTCTTAGCTCCTACACACCATATATTGAACATCATCTTGAGTCTCTAGAGGTGTGAAGAGGTGATACAGAAATGCTTTAAAATAAAACAAATGGATAAATAAAGGTGGTGTCTGAGTATACTAGGAAAATGGGTTAATGCAAGTCCCTTGTGGAACAGTATGAGCAATGTGTAAACTTTCACCCTTTTGACTCACTTGGCTTTATTTAATATATTCTGACTCCTGCTTTTGAGGATTGGTAAATGGAACACAAACAAATGCCTTTCACCTTCATGTTTTTTTTTGGGGGGGGGGAAGCCACTCCTGGTTCTAAAATGGCCCAGGGGGGCTAAAATTGCCCCCCAAAAAAGCAAGAAAAAAAAGCCCTCACAGCCTCTATAGAGCGTTGGGATACAATTGGGGGGAAATTGGGGTTTCTTGTGATGGTGGTTGGGGTGTTGGGGTGTAGGCCCACCAAAGGTCTGATGGTGGCTAATGCGGCACCGTAGTCTCCCACAGTGTACCCCTGGTACATATGCATGTGTGTGTGTATACAGATTGGGAGAGAGAGAGAATGGTCTTCCTATAGCTCTCTGTCCTTCTGGAAATATCACATTCACCACCTGCACTGCATATTCTTGGAAGCAGAGATGGATAAGCCAAAGGATTCCACCCCACACACATTTCCCCCACTGCCTGTGCCCCAAAATCTAGGAGGGAGAGGAAGCTTTTTGGCTAAAAGAGAGATGAGAGAAATGGAACAAGCAAATTTGACCCCCCCTGGGATGACGTTGTTGCTGTTCTTATTTTCTTTTTAAATTATTATTTATTAATTTGTTTTAAAAAACATACACATTTTACACACAACCTACCAAACAAATATACTCAATAACATAAAAGTGATTCCCTCCACCCAGGGACTTCCCTTTACATTCATCCCTCTTTCCAAAATGCCATTGTTTCCAACTCAGGTTTGCTTCCTCTCCCCTTTATTAATATAAATTCTAAGAATTTACTCCATTTATCACCAAAAACATTCTTATTTAGCACTCCCTTTTTTTCTTTAACCATGTTTGTTAATTTCTCATTTATAGCTATATTCCATACTTCATTATACCATTCCTCTATTTGGTATTCACCTTGTGTTTTCCATTTCTTTGCTATTATTAACCTTGCTGCTGCTAGCAGATTTGTTAATAATTCCTTAACAATTTCAGATTCTTATATTTTTTCACAATATGATAATAATGCTCTTTCAGGACATGAGGGCTTATTTTCTTGACTTCACAGTCTACCAGATGCTATTGGCTGCAGTTTTGGACCATCAATGCCTCCATGGGCACTGATGGGTTCTGTGACTTGATCCTAGTATACTCAAGCCCTAGTATACTCAGACACCACCTTTATTTATCCATTTGTTTTATTTTGAAGCATTTCTGTGTCACCTTGGATCATGGGCTGCGCTTCCGTGAGGGGGAACTACTGGCAAGGGATGGGTTGCATCTCACACCAATTGGCAGAAATATTTTTGCCAACAGTCTCAAGAATTTGATCAGGAGGGCTTTAAACTGAGTCATATGGGGGAGGGAGACAGTATTCTGGAAGGCAAAAGGGCTGGAGAAAATAGTCAAACTGTCATAGAGGGAACAAGGCAAACAGCGCAAGGACCCAACAGTGGGAGGCCAAAAAACTTGCACAGACAGCCAGTAAAGGGAACACAGGGTCTTAGATGTCTCTACACTAATGCACAGAGCATGGGAAATAAGCAAGGTGAACTTGAACTCCTAGCACTACAAAACAAATATGATATAATAGACATTACTGAAACCTGGTGGGATGAGTCGCATGATTGGAATGTAGGAATAGAGGAGTATAACATTTTTATAAGAGAATCAGGCCAAACAGGAAAGGAAGAGGAATAGCATTATATATCAAGGATATTTATACCAGTGAAGAGATCCATGACATCAACACTGGAAGCCAGGTGGAGAGCATCTGGATAAAAATTAAAGGGGAGGGAAACAAAAGGGATGTTATTGTGGGACTCTACTACAGACCCCCAAATCAGATGGAGGAATTGGATGATGCCTTTCTAGAACAGATGACCACACATGCAGAAAAGAGAGATGTAGTAGTGATGGGTGACTTCAACTATCCTGATATTTGCTGGAAATCTAACTCAACCAAAACTTCAAGGTCTAGCAAATTCCTTACTTGCCTGGAAGACAATGTCATGGTCCAAAAGGTGAAAGAGGCAACAAGGGGGTCAGCTATTTTAGATCTGATCCTAACCAACAGGGATGACCTGGTTAATGGGGTGCAAGTGGTGGGATCCTTAGGTGAGAGTGATCATGTTCTCCTGGAGTTTGTTATACAATGGAAAGGAGAAGCCAGGCATAGTCAGACACGCATTCTCGACTTTAGGAGAGCTGATTTCAATAAACTCAGGGAAATACTGGGGGTGATCCCATGGTCAGGAATACTAAAAGAGAAGAGACATCAAGACGGATGGGACTTTCTCAAAAGGGAGATACTGAAGGCACAATTTCAAACAGTACCATTGAGGAAGAAAAATGGGAGGTGTATCAAGAAACCAGGATGGATGACTGAAGAAATTTCAATGGAGCTAAGTTTTAAACGGAACATGTATAGGAAATGGAAAAGGGGGGAAATCACCAAAGAAGAATTCAAACAGATAGCGAACACGTGTAGGAGTAAAGTCAGAAAAGCTAAAGCACAGAATGAGCTCAGGCTTGCTAGAGAGGTTAAGAACAATAAAAAGGGTTTTTTGGGTATGTCCGCAGCAAAAGGAGGAAGAAGGAAACGGTAGGGCTACTACGTGGAGAAGATGACAAAATGCTAACAGGGGACAGAGATAAGGTAGAATTACTCAATACCTTCTTTGCCTCAGTGTTTTCAGAAAAGGAAAAGGGTGACCAACCTGAGGATAATGGGAAAGAGGACACAATAGGGGAAATCCAGTACAGAATAAGCAAAGAGGTAGTACAGGAATACCTTCTTAATCTAAATGAATTTAAATCTCCAGGACCAGATGAACTACATCCAAGAGTATTAAAAGAGTTGGCAAATGTAATCTCAGAGCCATTGGCAACAATCTTTGAGAACTCCTGGAGAACAGGAGAAGTCCCAGCAGACTGGACTATCTTTTTTTTGATAAAGTTACCAGTTTGGTAGACGAAGGGAACGCTATGGATATTGCATACCTTGATTTCAGTAAGGCCTTTGACAAGGTTCCCCACGATATTCTTGCAAACAAGCTTGTAAAATGTGGGCTAGAGAAGTTAACTGTTCAATGGATTTGTAATTGGTTGACCAGCCGAACCCAAAGGGTGCTCAGTAGTGGCTCCTCTTCGTCTTGGAAAGATGTGACCAGTGGGGTGCCACAGGGTTCTGTCCTGGGCCCAGTGATACTCAACATCTTTATCAATGACTTGGATGATGGAATTAGGGGCATACTTATCAAATTTGCAGATGACACCAAATTAGGAGGAGTAGCTAATACCCTAGAGGACAGAATCAAAATTCAAAATGACCTGGATAGATTGGAGAGCTGGGCCAAAGCTAACAAAATGAAATTCAATACAGAGAAATGTAAGGTCCTGCACTTAGGGTAGAAAAATGAAATGCATAGATATAGGATGGGAGAGACCTGGCTGAACGAGGCTACGTGCGAAAGGGATCTAGGAGTCCTAGTAGACTACAAGTTGAACATGAGTCAACAGTGTGATGCGGCAGCTAAAAAGGCCAATGCAGTTTTGGGATGCATCAATATAAGTATAGTGTCTAGATCAAGGGAAGTAATAGTGCCACTCTATTCTGCCTTGGTCAGGCCTCACCTAGAATACTGTGTCCAGTTCTGGGCACCACAATTCAAAAAGGATATTGACAAATTGGAGTGTGTCCAGAGAAGGGCAACTAAAATGGTGAAAGGTCTGGAAACCATGCCTTATGAGGAAAGACTTAAGGGAGCTGAGTATGTTTAGCCTGGAAAAAAAATGGTTAAGGGGTGATATGATAGCCCTGTTTAAGTATTTGAAGGGATGTCACACTGAGGATGGAGCAAGTTTGTTTTCTGCTGCTCCAGAGACTGGAACACAGAGCAATGGGTGCAAGCTCCAGGAACAGAGATTCCACCTCAACATTAGGAGGAACTTTTTGACAGTAAGAGCTGTTCGGCAGTGGAACGCACTCCCTCGGAGCGTGGTGGGGTCTCCTTCCTTGGAGATCTTTAAACAGAGGCTGGATGGCCATCTGTCAGCGATGCTTTGATTGTGTATTCCTGCATGGCAGGGGCTTGGACTGGAAGGCCCTCGTGGTCTCTTCCAACTCTACAGTTCTATGATTCTATGTTTTTGGAGGGGTCCACCAAATTCACCAGGGCTGCAATTATCCAGTTACCTAAACAGAGGTGGGGTCTCTTTCTCTGGACATCTTCCTGCAGGAGATGCTCTGACTAGGGCTTTGACTCAATTGCCAATGAGGCCCCTTCTAGCTTTAAAACTCTGTGGGTCTGAACTTCCGGCGTGACGGCAAAGTGAGCGGTAGCAGGAGCTGGGAGCTCCAGCCCCTGCTATTATTCAAACCCTGATTATTGACTTCCCAACAGTGGGAAAACAACAAGGAGGTCATAAACTCCTCGGTAAAGGAGTGACATTGAGGCTCGGAGGGGGTCTGAGACCAATTTGGGTGGCTGTACTCCCAAAAGGGGTGCAAACACCGAATTGAGGTGACCAAAGAGCCGCTGACAGAGTTTGAAATGGCCCAACTCGGGCCAGAGCTTTGCCAACGCTTTTTAAAAAGATTTTTCTTTTTAAAAGCTGAAGTAAGCTGTTGTGCTTAGGTTTTTTTTGTTTTTTTCCGACGGATATTTATTTTTGGAACGTAGAGCGTTTATGCAACGAGAAGCGACGTGGAGAGGAGAGAAGGAGAGAAGGAGTGAATGAGCACAGAACAACTGACTGTGAGTGAACTGTGAGTGAACAATGTGAAACGGGAAGATAAAGAACCAATAACTAAAATAAGAATTCATTTTGAATTAAAAACTTACCCAGAAAGACTGTGAAAATACAGGAGACGAAGGAGGCAGTAAACAGGAAGGTCCATAACCTAGAGAGTTAAAGATCGAGAGAGAGAGAGCGAGGAGAGTACACAGCGGTGAGGAGGAAAAGACGGCCAGGAGTTGTGCAGAGGGACCGGAGTGGGAGAGACAAAGGACAGGAGATACTGGAAGGATACTGGGAAGGAGCCAACAGAGCCAACGGAACAGCAGTGGAGAGACCAGAAAGAGGGAAAGTGAAAGAGAGTTGAAAAAGAGACCAACACCCCACCCAGAATAAAGGCGGAAACCAAGTAGCGGTTGGAGAGAGACTGAGACGGGGAAAAACGAGGGTGAAGAGAAGAGACGAACTGGAACAGGAACGGAGCCGAGAAGAGAAGACTGGCAGTAGAGGACTGAAGAATAGCGAAAAAGGGCTACACAAAGGTTAGAAATGGCGACTGGAACTAGGAGGGCAGCGCAACCACAAGCACAACAAACGCAATTAGTACTACAAAGAAGGCCTTCCATAGAAGGTACTGCCAAAGCACCTGACATGAGTGCTATAATTTTGGAGGAGATGAGGAAAGAATTCAAAAAAATGAGGCAGGAAATCAGAGAAGAGATGAAAGAGATGAGGGCGGAATTAAAAGCAGACTTAAAAAAGGAATTAACAAACTTTGGGAAAAAAAATAAATAAACTAACTGAGGAAATAGATTTGGTAAAAAAAAAGAGGTACAGAATATTAAAGCAAAAACTCAATCTTTAGAAGAGACAGCATCAACATTAATACAAGAACAAGAACAGGGGAAAAATCAAATATTGATGAATGAAATAAGATATAGAGAAAAATGCATAATGATAAGAGGCCTCTCGGAGAAGGAAAATGAAAATCTAGAAGAAAGATTAATGTCTCCTCTAGCAAAATTCATTGATGTAACAGAGGAAAAACTAGAATTACAGGTGGATAAATTTTTCAGAATAAATTCAAATATTGCAAAGGAAAAGAAAATGCCAAGAGATATAGCGGTCTGTTTTACAAGAACTGAGTTAAGAGATCAGGTGATCCAGAAGAGCTACAATGAAAACTTACAAATAGAGGGAATAGACCTAAAAATATATAAAGATATTTCACCAATAATCCTTTAAAAAAGACAAGAGTACAAGTTCTTGACACAAGTTTTGATGGAGAACAAGATTAACTACAGGTGGGAGAGAGTAGAGGGACTGTCCTTCTATTACCAATATAAAAGAGTCAGAATAAATACAATAGAAAAAGCAAAGGAGTTCTGCAAAAGATTAAGGAGAGATGAAAAAGCTAGAAAACAGAAAGAGAAAAAAAAGGTTGTAAGGAAAACCAGCAAAAAAAAGAAATGCAAACTCACGAAGAAGAAGAACAAAACCCTAAAGAAGATTCAGATTTAGAGGAAAGGGAAAAAACAGAAGATGAGGAGGAGAGAGTGATGATAGAGAAAGAAAAAGCAGAAAAAGAAAGAGAAACAGAAGAAGAAAGTAGTGAGGAAGACGAAGAATAATAATAGGAAAAGAAAATCAGAGTTGAACAGATAAAGAAATAATATAAGAACACACTAAGAGAGGGATAAACATGGATGTAAAATTTCTTTCATGGAATACGAAAGGAATAAATTTGGCTCATAAAAGAAAACAAATATTCCATTATTTAGAAAAGATGAAACTAGATATCATATGCCTTCAAGAGACCCGGATAAGGAATGGTGATGATAAATATTTGAAGAACCCTAGATTAGGACAGTCTTTTATAACATTAAATGAAAAAAAGAAAAAAGGAGTGGTAATGTACATAAATAGAAGGTTTCAAGCAAAAATGATATTTAAAGATAAAGAAGGCTCATATATAGGGGTGGAAGTACGAATTCATGATGAAAATATGCTGGTAATAGGTGTTTATACACCAAATCAAGGACAAGACAAATTTTTCAACAAATTAAAGGAAGATATAATGAAACATACTTCCAACTGGGAAAATACGATAATGCTGGGAGACTGGAACGGAGTATTAGACCCAACAATAGACAGAAAAGCTGTAGAAAAGAAAATTCGGAGAAATCAAGGGAAACTGCCAAAAACCTTTCTAGAAATGAAAGAGGAGCTAGGATTAGTAGACGCATGGAGGGGGAAATATGGGGAGGCAATAGGATTTACCTTTTACTCCGAAGTCCACCGCTCACTTTCCAGGATTGATATGTTTTTTGTCTCAAAAAAAAAAAAATAATTCCAATTATAAAATCAATGGAAATTAAACCTAAGTGGACTTCAGATCACAACCCAATTACCCTCTCACTGCTGGGTAAAAGGAAAGAGTTCCACTGGCGCCTTAATAATAATCTATTAAGAGAAGAAAGAAACATAAAGGAAGCATCAGAAACTCTAAAATATTACTTTAAAGAAAATGTGACAGAGGAGTTAAAGATGAGTACGATATGGGAAGCTAGCAAAGCGGTTATGAGGGGGCACTTTTTGAAGAAAGCAAGTGAAAAAAAAAGACAAGAGAGAGCGGAATTCAAACAATTATGCCAAGACTTAGCAGGCGAAGAAGCTAAACAGAGTGAAAAACCAAACAATAAAAAGGTACTAAAAAATATTGAAATAATTAGGAAAAAAATACAGTCAACAACGATAGAAGAAATGGGACAAAAAATAAGAATGGCAAGGCAAAAACACTTTCAATATGCTAACAAACCTGGTAAGTGGCTTGCCTATAAATTAAAGAAACAGAAAGAAAGAAAAATAATAACGGAATTAAACTATAAGGGAAAAAGGGTGGTACAACAAGATCAAATAAAAATCTGCTTTCAAGATTTCTATAGGAAACTATATAGAGAAGAGGCAAGCAGAGAGAAAAGTGAAAAAATGATAAACAGTTACCTGGACACACAAGAAATAATCAAACTAACTGAGGATCAAAAAATTGCACTAGACAGAGATATTGCTATAATGGAAATTAAAGAGGCTATCAAAAGATTAAAACCAGAAAAAAACCGAGGACCGGATGGATTCATGGCATTATATTATAAAAAAATTAGAAGACCAAATACTCATACCCCTTCAAAAAACATTCAATTCAATAAAGAAGGATGGAGTGCCAGAATCGTGGAAAACGGCAAACATCACAATAATCCCAAAAGATGATAAAGACAGAAGAGATCCGGTGAATTACAGACCGATCTCACTACTTAATATAGACTACAAAATATTCGCAAGCATATTAGCAGAAAGACTTAAGATCATCCTAAATCAGTTAATTCATGAAGACCAAAATGGCTTTCTCCCCAATAGGTATATGAGAAATAATACAAGAACAATAATAGATATACTGGAATATTATGAGAAACATAATGAAAAAAAACTGGCATTATGCTTCTTAGACGCGGAGAAAGCCTTTGACAATGTGAATTGGTTATTTATGGGAAAAGTACTAGAGAGAATGAACATAGGTACAAACTTCAGACAGTGGATAAATAGGATATACGACGAACAAAAAGCACAAATAATTATTAACGGAGAAAAAACAGGAGCCATTAAAATTAATAAAGGAACTAGACAAGGTTGCCCCTTGTCCCCTCTCTTATTTTTGATTGTAATCGAAATATTAAATAACAATATTAGAAACAACAGGAAGTTAAAAGGAGCCAGGATCAAGGGAAATGAATTCAAGTTGAAAGCCTTCGCAGACAATTTGGCTATTATATTGGAAGATCCACTAGAGCAGATTGAAGAGTTTAAAGAAACATTGGAGAAATTTGCAACAGTATCAGGGTTCAGGATCAATAAGGAAAAAACTATTATACTTACTAAAAATATCAAAAAGGACGAAGAAGCAAAATTAAAAGAGAGTACAGGGTTCAGATTAGAGAAAAAAGCTAAGTATTTGGGGATTTGGATAACAAAAAGAAACGCGGATCTTTTTGAGAACAATTATAAAAACATGTGGAAAGATTCAATAAAAGATTTGATTAAATGGTCTAATATGAACCTATCTCTGCTAGGGAGGGTAGCAGTGATAAAAATGATGATCCTCCCGCGGTTTATATTTCTGTTTCAAAATATTCCCATAATTACTAACAGTACTTGTTTTAGGACGTGGAATAGGGATATACTTAAATTTATCTGGGAGGGAAGAAAGGCAAGAATAAAGTACAAACTGATGACAGAAAGAAAAGAAAGAGGGGGATTTGCGTTGCCAAATCTTTACAAGTATTACCAGGCATGTTCCCTCAGTTGGACAGAAGAATGGATTCGATTAGATAATTCTAAATTGTTGGCTTTAGAGGGACATGATCTTACTTATGGATGGCACGCATACTTATTTTACAACAAAAAGAAAGAAAATAGAACATTCGATCACCACTATGTCAGAAAAGTATTGCTTAAGATGTGGATGGAAATAAAGAAAACATGTTACACAAAAATACCGATGTGGGTCTCACCGCAAGAAGCACTGTTTGGTTTGTCAAAAGTCACTGACCAGGAATGGATAAAATATCGAAATACCTGTAATTATCAAACAAAGGATCAGATAAAATTAAAATCTAGGGAAGAACTACAAGGCGAAGGGTATAAGATTAGCTGGTTCTTGTATAAACAGTTGCTTGAAAGATTTAAAATGGATTTAAAACTAGAAAACTTCCAAATAGAACAAAACGAAATAGAAAAAATAACCTTTGAAGGAAAAAAGCAACGAATAGCAAAATATTACAAGGTTTTGATAGAAAGAGAACTAGAAGGGGAGTTAATAAAAGATACAATGGTAAGGTGGGCCAAAGAGATCGGGCATGTAATTGAACTAGAAAGGTGGGAAAAATCTTGGTATAATACGCAAAAATTTACTATATCCCAAGAACTGAAAGAAAATTATTACAAAATGTTTTATCAGTGGTACTTGACACCAATTAAGATTGACAAAATGTACAAGACAGGACAAAAGATCTGCTGGAAATGTGAAAAGACAGAAGGTACTTTCCAACACATGTGGTGGAAATGTTCATTTGCGAGATCATATTGGAAGAAAATACATGATAAAATAAAGGAAATTGTAGGTATAAACTTTCCTTTAGAACCAGAGACATATTTATTAAATATGGTGGACAAAGTTGGTACGGGGGGAGAAGTAAAGAAACTTTTATTGTATATGATAACTATAGCAAGGATTAAGTATGCCAAATATTGGAAAAGTAAAAGATCTCCCACGGTAGAGGAATGGTTATTAAAATTATATGATGCAATGGATATGGACAAACTAACAGCTAGACTAAAAGATATAGATACAAGAAAGATAGAAACAGAATGGGAACCGCTTAAAAAGTTCTGGGAGGGAAAGGAAAGGAGAAGATAATTAACAATAAGAGTTAAAGTGGTGAGATGACTAATTCTATAACAGAATGAAGGGGAAAAAATGTGGTTAGGATTGGGTTAAAAAAATAAATAAATGAAAGTAACAGATAATTATGGATGTTTCTCCGTTATACAAGAGAAAAGGTATGTTGTTGTTGTTTTTTGGTTTTTTAATATCCAAAAATAACAATTTAAGGGTAATCGCACGGGCGGAAAAGAGTAAGAGAACGGCGTAGCAATTAGAAAAGCCAACAAGGAAGTTGATTGTTGTTGTTTTTTTTCTCTTATTTTTATATATATTTTTTTCTTATTTTCTCTTTTTGTGCCATTCTATTTTACCTTATTATATAATATTTCATTGTTTTCTATTTTAATGTAAAAATGAAGTTACAATGGAAAGCAACAAGTTTGGTAACGATATAAATAATGTGAATGTACATGCTTGTAACCTGAATAAAAATATACTTAAAAAAAAAAAACTCTGTGGGTCTATGATTTTATGATTCTATGACTATATGAGATTGATGCCACAAACATTCCATGAGAGCTATTTTCTAGTATCCATTTTAGGCAAGACATTTGTTTTCTGGAAAATGACCCAGAAGGCCAACTTTCCAAATAGCTGTGCTCACTAAATTCACTATGAGTTCAAGATTAGAAGGGAGTGTTCTAATAAGCCACCAAAAAATTCAGATGGACCAACTATCTGTATTCTGAAAACAGCCTGGAACACCAACTTTCTAAGGGGGCTATTGTGAGGACTGCTCCTGTCAGTTCCTCTGATTGATTCCCCTACAGCCCTTCCTGCCCTTGGTGTTTCAAGAGGAAAACAGTGAGATTGGGTGCAAGCAAAGAAAGATTCAGCCCCCAGACCCATCATCAACCCTCTGCTGCCAGCCCTGAAGAAGCTGTGAGAATCTATCCCAATAATTCACACTGGTAATTTTCACAGAATATGCACAGGTGGAAGGATCTTTCAGTGAGAAAAGACTTCAGAGTCCATACTCTTTATGTTTAGAGACACTTTGCCAGATACCACAGTCCCTAAGGCTTATTAGCCATGTGGGACCTTGCCTGGAAGTACCCTTCCAGGAGGACTGAGTTTGTGGAATTTAATACTCAAAGAGCAGATACTTTAAAATATGTTTCAGCCTATAACATCTCCCTTGTGGCTTACATTATCAGGTGTCCTTGTAATAAGTGGTGCCTAGGAAAAACCTCTAAGGCTCTGAAGATTTCATCTCCATCCTTCATGAAGCAGCTCTGCCAGGAAAGGAATGGAGACCAGGCAAGGCAAAATTGGAGGGAGAGGACTTTGCATTTATATCACACTCCACTCTCATTCCTTCCCCCAAATGATGCCTGCCTCAGGTCACTCACAACTCCCCCAAGTCTGTGAAGGGTTGGGGCCAGACCTCTTCTTCCTGCCTCCTTTTTCTCCTCCCTGCAGCAACCTCTTCTCTTCTCCTCCCTACCAAATGCAGAACTCCCCTGCTCCCCTTTCCAGGAATACAGAGGCTCAGGGGTGTTATCCTCCCCCTCCGCTACAATTCCCAACATTTCCTGCCTCTCAGAGGAAGAAACTCTTTTTTCTGTTTCCTTCTTCTCCTCCTCTCCCCTTTTAAATTACATCCCTACCATCCATGTCTACTCATGTTTCCTGGCATCCCATAATATTGTCTCCACTGCTCCACATGCCCCATGAAGACTCTAAAGCTGGGCCTAGAGCCAAATGTGCCCACCCACCCACCCACTCAGCCATCAAGGATATTCTTCCCTTTGAACACCTGCCAAATATCTTGGCCCCACAGAGCTGTGATGTACAGAGAACACACACTCACATGCAATCAATAATTTGCTTTATTGGCATGGACTCATGTGTCAGGAACATTAGCTAAGCCAAAAGTGAATTACAGACAGGCAAAACTGTAGATAAAACACCCAGCGTGAGAAATGCAAAAAGGGGAGGTCACTACAGGCAAAAGGGAGGGTTACGGGGGAAGAAGATGTTTGAAGATGTCTGCACCTGGCCTCAAGGCCTTGAGCTGGCGTTCCCATGACTACCAGGCGGGCTGGCCTCACGCCAAGACATTCCAGGCCTGAGAAAGAGCCAGGCCTGAACCAACTATATGTCAGGGTCCTCCATGAATTCCACTTCAATACCCAGAATTCAGGGATGAGCCTGACAAGAGCCCCCTCCAAATGGGAATAGGGGGCCTTGCAGCTGAAAGAGGATTGATGCTGGGGGGGGGGAAAGGGGAGATTCCTTGCTTCCACTGCAGTAACACCCCCACCAAGGCTCCCTTCTACCAGAAAACCCTCCACTACCACCTAGCTATGTTACCAAAAAGGGGGGGGTCTTTCCCCTCTCCTTCCCCACACAAGAAGTGAATTTGGGGGCTTGCGTTCTCTCTCTTACCTCCATTACCTCTTCTTGCAGAAAATGCCAGGAATTATGTGTGTGTCGGGGGTGAGAAGAAGTATGGGGCAGAGAGATTCTTCCTTTGCTTATTTGTAGGGCAGAAGAAAGTGGGGAGCTGAAACTGACCTCACTCCTATTTTGCTTTCCAGGGAGATGGTATCTCACCCCCATCCTTCATAATCTCTTGGGGGGGGGGGCACACAGATCCAGGGCAGGGCTTCAGTTTAGAGGAGGAAAGCCCTCAACTTTAAATGACTTCATAAAATAAAAACAAGAGACAAGAGACAGTTCAATAGAATTTAAACCAAAATTAGGGGAGAGGGAGGGAGGTCTTTTGCCTGGAGTCCTGGGAAGCAGGAAGGGTGGATAGGTCTGGGACATTCTAGCGGGATGAAAAGTAAAGCCAAGAATGGAGCGACCAGGAAAGGAGATGGAAAGCCAAACTTCCTTCTGTGGAGGTAAATCCGCAGGGCAAACAGCCCCTCACTTGTGAATGTAGACAGAGATTCTGGGAGGCACATAATAGGTTGGCCACATATACCCCTTTCCTCTTCACAGCAACCCAGTGAGGAAGGTCCAGCTGAGGGAGCAAGGGCAATAGTTTCTATCGCTATGGCCATTTCCCTGTTCCAGAGATCGGCTAGGGCTTCAACAGGATCACTTGCCAAGGCAATAGGAAACCCCCCAAGAGCCATCAGGAATCCATCTGGATCTGTAAGTCTCCTGGGTCGGACCATCTTAATTGGCCCTCCACCCCTGCAGAGGCTCCTAGTCCCAATGAATCTAAACCCCACAAAATAGTGATATGTCCATGACAACGGAACTAGTGAAAGTTCCTCCACACGCAGAGATCACCATCATCCTGCCCAGAAGAAAAAAACAGGCCCTGAAACATGCGTGGCACCAGATACTGCCTGGGGCAGCCCCATGCTTGTCATGGCAGACATGAAGTCCTGAGCTGCCTCTGACAGAGGAGTCTCCACATGGACGTTAAAGCCCCCCAGTACAACAAGAGGAGGGGACTCCAACATGACCACTGAGACCAACTCAGCCAGCTCAAGCAGGGAGAATGTTGAGCAGCAGGGTGGGCAGTATACTAACAGAATCCCTATTCAGTCCTGGCCACCCACTTTAAAAAGCACACATTTGAACCGTAGTGTGATGTTGAACTGCGGCAAACACACATTTGCCGCAGTGTGATGCGGCAGCTAAAAAGGCCAATGCAATTTTGGGCTGCATCAATAGAAGTATAGTGTCTAGATCAAGGGAAGTAATAGTGCCACTCTATTCTGCCTTGGTCAGGCCTCACCTGGAATACTATGTCCAGTTCTGGGCACCACAATTCAAAAAGCATATTCACAAATTGAAGCACGTCCAGAGAAGGGCAACGAAAATGGTGAAAGGTCTGGAAACCATGCCTTATGAGGAGAGACTTAAGGAGCTGGGTATGTTTAGCCTGGAAAAAAGATGGTTAAGGGGCAATATGATAGCTCTGTTTAAGTATCTGAAGGGATGTCACGTTGAGGATGGAGCAGGCTTGTTTTCTGCTGCTCCAGAGACTAGAACATGGAGCAATGGATGCAAGCTCCAGGAACAGAGATTCCACCTCAACATTAGGAGGAACTATTTGACAGTAAGAGCTGTTTGGCAGTGGAACACACACCCTTGGAGCGTGGTGGGGTCTCCTTCCTTGGAGGTCTTTAAACAGAGGCTGGATGGCCATCTGTTGGGGATGCTTTGATCAAGATTACCTGCGTGGCAGGGGGTTGGACGGGATGGCCCTTGTGGTCTCTTCCAACTCTACAATTCTATGATTCTATGATCTATGAACCCAGCAGACTGTGGGACAGGGCACCTGGAAAGGATGGAATCCCTATGGACCACTGCAACCCTGTCTCCCCACCCTCTAGGCCTCTTGAACGGAAGAGGGCAACCAATATTACATTACATACATTTTATTTGGTCAACAACCAGCAAAATGTAAAAACAGATACAAAATACAATTGAAAAGAAAAGCACTAATAAACTACAAAATGACACATAGTAATAAAGAATCCATACTCCTATGCCTTTGTTAATATTTTTGTTATCTTACAGAATAAACCTATTAGTTAGAATTATATAATAACATAAAATAATAAAATAACAAGTGTCTTTCCCCTGACAATTTATTGATTAAAAAATTCAAATTTCAAATAATAATGATACCGAAACAATACATTTAATATAGGGAGATATTTTTATCTGGATTTGTCTTATTTTCATTGCAGCCACACAAAATTTAGCAACCATACACATAATTTAAGGATTTAAATCCTGGAGTAAATGATTCACATAAAAGTTTTCTGTATACCCTGGAGGTTTTTCTATTTAAGGCACAATATAAATTGACCTAATATCCTCATAAATAAAGATTAAAAAGAGTGGGGGCAAGAATGCAACACTGTTGCACTCCTCTCTATATATTTACTGTGCCAGAGAGAGTTCCAAGAGGGCCACACCTCACTCTTAAGATGGAATTTGAATATAATTTCTGGATAAGATGAAGAAGGAGTCTATCAATAGTTGTATTTTTAATTTTTCCCAAAGCACATTTATGGACATTAAGTCAAATGCTAGTTTAAAATCCAGAAAGGCTACAAAAAGGTATGATTTATTTTTGTACGTATATTTTTGTACTAAATGATGGAGTAACAATATACGATCTACTGTTGATCACCCTTCTCTAAAGCCTGCCTGTTCATCATGAATTATACCTTCTGACTCAATCCAGTCTTGTAATTTATGATTTAGGTGTTTAGCATATAATTTACTAACCACACTCAAAAGGCTAATAGGTCTATAATTACTTGGCTCATTCTTGTTACCCTTTTTGTAAATTGGGACGATAAATGTAAATAGGGATGCTAATAGAGGTGCCCACCAGCTAGTATTCTTTTTTATCATTTAGGGCAATACACAGTCAGCACCTGGAGCCTTGTTAACCTTAAGAGATTCAATCAACAGAGATACCTCCTGGACAGAAACTGGTTGCCATCTCTGTACTTGCTCCAGATCTATCTGGTGCAACCAATATGGTAAATGATATCAAAGCCATGTCCTATGAGAAGCAGTTTAAGGAGCTGGGTATGTTTAACCTGGAGGTGATATGATAGCCATATTTAAATATTTGAAAGAATGTCATATTGAAGATGGAGCAGGCTTGGCTCTTGCTGCTCCAGAGAATGCAGGAAAAGAGATTCTACCTAAACATTAGGAAGAACTTCCGATGGTAAGAGCTGTTTGACAGTAGAACATGCTTCCTCGGAGTGTGGTGGAGTCTCCTTCTTTGGATATTTTTAACAGAGACTGGATAGCCATCTGCTTATTCCTGTATGGCAGGTATTGGGCTAGATGACCCCTGTGGTCTCCTCCAACTCTATAATTCTATTTTTTGAAATAATTTTCCAGGCATGCCAAGTGATAAGCTCCATTTGAAAGCACCACAACCCCCCTCTCTGCAAAAAAACTGTCTTCTGCATAAGAAAAGTGGGCATTGTACAAAAAATTCCCAAACTAAACAAGACATGTATTTCTATGCAAGAAATTATTTCAAAGAACAGAGTCATAGAGTTAGAAGAGACCACAAGGACCATCTAGCCCAATACCTGCCATGCAGGAATAAGCAATCTCTCTCAGGAACTGCACAGAAACCATTTTTTCCCCCTGTAGGGAAATAAATAAAAAATATTATCATGTGCAGAAATCGAGATCATCAGGGAGCTAAATACTTGGAACATTTGTCCCTAACAATATTTATTTATTTATTTATTTATTTATTTATTTAAAAAACTTGATGCTAGCTCAGGTCTGGCACAGTTTGGCATACAAGTCATATCTACGGGGGATGGTACAGCTGGCACCCTTACATTGCAGAGACAATGACCAAGAATCGGAAATCAGCCCTTCAGGATCAATACAAAGAATGTAAAAAGGATCCTTACCCAGAGAGTTCCCATCATCCTCCATCCTGACTTCCTTGTAGACTTCTTCTGAAATATAGCCCTCTTTCCCTGGAAGATAAACAGCCGCCTTTTCCAAGGAGACCAGATGCTGAAAGAAGGAAAAAACAGTCCCCATTCAAAAATAATCCCTCTTTAGAGATGTTCCCTTGCACACAAGGAAGACCTCCTCTATGTTCTCACTAAAAAATCAGGGGTGGGTGGGTGGGTGTTTAGACAATTATTTCCCCAACTGTTGTCTTCCCTTTCCCCCCTTTCCTTCATGCATCTAACTTCCAAAACAGGAAGAAAAGAGGTGAGCTCTTGCTTACTTGCAAACACCTCTTTACCTGAGGAAATATGGATATTACTACTGTAATACTCAGAAACTTCTGATTTGGAACTTTTTGACAGTAAGAGCTGTTCGGCAGTGGAACACACTCTCTTGGAGCGTGGTGGGGTCTCCTTCCTTGGAGGTCTTCAAACAGAGGCTGGATGGCCATCTGTCAGGGATGCTTTGATTGTGATTTCCTGCGTGGCAGGGGGTTGGACTGGATGGCCCTCGTGGTCTCTTCCAACTCTGCAATTCTATGATTCTATGATTCTATGATGGATGCATTTATCATTTTGGGACACTCACAAAACTTGACCAATCTGAAATTTGTTCCTTATTTCCAGTTCTTTATTTGAGTAAAAATGCAGAGTTTTCTCATTCACATGAATAAAGACACAAAATATGATTGTCCCTACACCACAAAACATCTTTTAACCACCACAGGATACATACAATATGAGAACTGGGTATGAGGAACCAATTTAGCCTTGGGAAAAATGTTTGCAAGGAAGAAGGAAAAGATACACTGCCTCAGAGTGTGGTGGAGTCTCCTTCTTTGGAGGTGATTAAATAGAGGCTGGATGGCCATCTGTTGTTGGGCTGTGCTTGGATTGTGTCTTCCTGCAGAGCAGAATGGGGTTGGACTAGATGGTCCATGGAGGTCCCTTCCAACTCTTCTATGATTTTCTGAAACCATGGATTGAAATGACAGAAAGAGATATTCCACCTAAACATTAGGAAAGAAAACCACCTCCTGCTCTTCAGTCCTCCAAGTGTTAAAGGGACGGAGCCATATTTCCTAGAGAGACCTGTGAGGCTTCACCTCTTATCCCCCCACTTTCACCACCTGATGTAAGGTTCTGCTAAATCTCCACTGCCACTATATGTGAAGACTGTCAGGGAAAATAGTTTTTGAGATCAGGAGTTTGTCTCCCCCTCCCTGAATAATTTTTTAGCCAGACATGCCTGGCGCCATTTTTAGTTATCAGAAGGTAATAAATCTGTCTGTTTTTGTTATTCTGTTTTTTGGGCTTGTATGTGAGAAACGAAACTTAAGATTGGATTACTTTCGGTTCTCCCAAGGACTAAATGTTATGGCCTATATAACTGGGAGGGGTTACATTGTTTTGTTCCTGAGATAGAAAAGAGCTTCAAGCTTGTGTGTACCTCTCTTGCTTAGAGAGAACCTAGAAAACATGGTTAAATGCTTTCTGTTATTGTTTTTCCTTTTTATTTAATTGTTATTAATAAAAGCCTAAAAGAATTTTGGCATGGACTTACTTTTGCACCAAAGGAGTATTTGTTTGCTCACAAAGCACACGTTTTCGTTGCTTATCTCCTGTTCGGATGAACAGGGAGTGACTGCGCTCTGCACAGATCCGTGACAGGTTATGGGATGCCCAGGATTGCTGGCTCAAGAGTTTATGAGCCGTGAAGCTCTTATGCTGCGAATTGTTTAAGCCTGAGCTGAGAGGGGCTTTGAACAAGCGGCAAGTTGGGCAACTTGTCCCTTTGGTGTGAAGTCTTTTTCCTTTGAAGCTGTTGGAGCTTGCTTTTGTTTACGCCTGGCAAGAGCTTACAACCCCAGCAAGGAGGGGACTGGAAGGTGAGAAAGCCTGCTGTGAGGACTGCTGAGACCGAACCATTTACAACGCCCTGCTGGTAAGCAACCCCTGTGTGAGGGAAGCAGATAATCAGTTGAGAGGGGCTAAAGAGTTTATGGACAATGGCTCAGAGTATGGCAGTTTTTCCCTTCCAAAAGTTAAATGATAAGAATTATCATTTATGGGCTGTGAAGATGGAGGCTTATTTGCATCAACAATTGATACACGCTCCCATTTTAGCCCCCCCTGCCCAAGGCGCTTCTGTATTGCAACAGCAGTCTGAGGAGCGCGCAAAAGCGTCTCTCATTTTGGCAATTGAGGACAGTCAGTTGATGTATGTGCGAGGCTGTGCCACGGCCAGGGACATTTGGCAAGCACTGCGGCAGGTTTATGTCCATGCTGGGACTGGTTCACAGCTTATGTTAACAAGGAAGCTGTATAGACTAAAGCTGCAGCCAGATGGCGATGTAGCCACACACATTTCAACTATCCGGCAATATTTCCATCAGTTGCAGGAGATTAATGTCCATTTTACTGAACAAGAAAAAGTTCATATCCTCTTATCAAGCTTATCAGAAAAATACGATGCCTTAATATTCTCCTTCGAAAATATGGCAGCAGCAAATATGACCATTAATTTTATTACTGGTCGTTTGTTGGAAGAAGAGGCTAAGTGGTTGGAGAGGAAAAGTTCTGCTCAAAAGGCTGTACAGGCGAAGACCCGCAATTCTACAAATGATCCAGTAGATGGCTCTAAAGACTCCAGTAAGGGTTTGGTCCCCGCTTTTGCTGTGAAATCTAAGCTTTGCTGGAACTGTGGCAAAGATGGACATTTTGCAAAACAGTGCAAAGCAAAAAAGAGCAAAGAAAGCAAAAAAAAGCCTGCTTCATCTAGTATGACTGTTTCTGCAGTTGTTTTGCAAGCTGTGAAGGAGCAAAATAGAGATTTATCCCAGTGGTGTTTGGATAGCGGCTGTAACGCTTTTATCTCCAATAATAGAGAACTCTTTAAGGACTTTAAAGAGACTAGCCCCTCAAGTGTGAGTTTGGCTGATGGATCCAAGTCAAAATGTTTGGGTAAAGGTACATGTTTTGTACAATGTTTGAACATGGATGTAGAAAATGTTCAGTATGTTCCTGATTTAAAAATGTGTTTGCTCTCTGTTGTTAAATTGACACAGGAGGGCTATGAAGTACAATTTAAAGGGAACAAATGTTATATTTTAAAGGATGGTACTGTTATGGCTGAAGGGGTTTTTCATGACCAACTGTATTATATGTATAATAGTGTACAGGAGCCTCAAACCAGTACTATAATGGCAAACTCTCCTTTGCATGATAATTGTGTACATCTGTTGCATAGGAGATTTGGCCATGCTAGCTTTAAGGTCCTCAGGCAGATGCCTGACATGGTGGATGGGTTAAATTTGAGGGCTTGTCAGAAGTACCTGGATTGTAAAATTTGTAAAAAATCGAAATCCAAGGTCCATCCTTTTCCCAAGCATAGTGAGAGAAAGTCAAAAAGAATTCTAGAATTGGTTCATATGGACCTGTCTGGCCCCTATCCACCTTCTCTGGGAGGAGCCAAGTACATCCTCGTCTTGGTTGATGATTTCAGTCGTTTTTGTTTCCTATTCTTACTCAAGAGTAAGGATGAGACATTTCAGACTTTTAAAAATTGGGTGGCTTATGTTGAGAGACATTTTCCCCAGAAGGTGTCATCTCTCCAGTCAGATAGGGGAGGGGAATTCATGTCAAATGAGTTCCAAAATTGGCTAAAACAAAAAGGAATTTTCCACAGACTCACAACCCCTTATAGTCCTAATGAGAATGGAATTTCTGAGCGAAAAATAGGTGTTTTGCAAACAATTAAAGATAGCCTGATGTTTGATGCAAACATTGAGCAGAAGTACTGGGGAGAAGCTATGTTAACAGCTGCTTATTTAAGTAACCGTGTACCCAGTTCTGTGGTTTCAAATACACCCTTTTTCATGTTTTATGGCAAAAAGCCATCTGTGAGGCACATTAGGACCTTTGGGTCCTATGCATGGGTGAATATCCCTAAGGCAAACAGAAAAAAGGGGGAACCCAAGGCTAGGAGGCTCAGATTTGTCGGGTACGACCAATCATCAAAGGGCTGGCGGTTCGCGTTTGGGGATGGGAGAGTTTTGATTTCCAGGAATGCTGAATTTGAGGAGCAGGCCAACTGGTCTCATGTCCATGCTAATTTAGATGTGGTTTTGCCTTCATTTGTTGGTGAAAATCAACCTGAACAACAGCAGCAGCAACAGGCTGCTGAGTCAGGCACTGGTATTTCCCCAGACTTGAGAGGAGAGGGTTCCAAGCATGAATCCTTTGATGTGGAAAGTGATTCAAATGCAGATTCTGACAATGATCAGGCTCAGCCTGTTGTCCCCCGTCGCTCTAACAGAGAGACAAAGGGAGTGCCTCCTTTAAGATTCACAGCACAGAATGTAAAAGTTTGCCAGGTGACTTTTGAACCTGATAATTATACTGATGTTTTAAAGTTGCCAAAAGAAGAACAACAAAAGTGGCAAGAGGCAATGGAAAATGAAATGGAGTCCATCAAAGGCCATGATGTTTTCGGTATTGTGGCATTGCCACAGGGAGAAAAGGCTGTGGGTTGCCGTTGGGTATATAAGAGAAAGCAATTGCAGGATGGGGGTGTCAAATACAAAGCACGTTTGGTTGCAAAGGGGTATTCACAGATACAGTATCAAAATTATGATCAGGTTTTTGCACCCACTGTTAAAGTACAAAGTGTAAAGATTGCTTTATCTATTGCAAGTTTAAACCAACTTAAAGTCAATCACTTTGATGTAGAGACTGCATATTTAAATGCTCCATTGGATGAGTGCATCTATATGGAGCAAGCTCCTGGGTTTCACAGTGGGGGAACAGACCAGGTTTATTGCCTCAATAAAGCCTTGTATGGTCTCAAGCAAAGTGGCCGATGTTGGTACCTTTGTTTGGATGAACAGCTGAAGAATGTTGGTTTTCAGAACAGCATTGCTGATCCATGTTTGTATACAAGGGGTGTTAATCAGAATTATGAAATCCTCGTCGCTTTTGTGGATGATTTTTGCTTGATTACACAAACTGATGTTCAGGTGCAAAGGTTTAAACAGGAATTGGGTTCAAAATTCAAATTGAAGGACCTTGGTCAAATTAGAAACTATTTGGGAGTAGATTTCCAAAGGTTTGAAAATGGTGATTTTAAAATGAGTCAAGTTCAAAAGATTGAAAGAGTTTTGGATCTTTGTAATATGTCTCAATGTAAACCTGCTCGAACTCCTATGTGTTGTGATTTCATAAATGTCACAGATTCTAGGCCATTTGAGCATCCTGAACTTTTTCATTCTGTAATTGGAAGTTTATTGTATATTGCAAGATGGTCACGTCCAGATATACAATATGCTGTAAATGTTTTGTCTAGAAAAGTGTCAAAACCAACTCAACATGATTGGCAAGGTTTGAAACGCATATTAAGATATTTGCGTGGAACTTTGAATTATGGCGTGAAAATAAGTTCACAAGGTTCTCATGAGTTGGAAGCTTTTTGCGATGCCAGTTTCGCCAGCGAAATCCAAAATAGATATTCTGATTCAGGGATGATAATTTTTTATGCTGGCACTGCCATACACTGGGGGTCAAAAAAGCAATCCACTATTGCTTTAAGCTCGGCAGAGGCAGAATTTGCCGCGTTGTCAAGCGTGGTAAATGAGCTGATTTATCTAAAACAAATTTTTAGTGATTTGGGTATGCCAATTTCAGAAGCTGTTAAAGTTTTTGAAGACTCTCAAGCATGTATAGCGATGGCTACAGCACAAGGTGTTAAAAGTAGAACAAAACATGTGGCTGTAAAATTTCAGAATGTTAGGGAAGCTGTTCAAAATGGTTTAATTGATTTGGTGTATTGTCCCAGTGAAGAAAATATAGCAGATTTATTTACTAAAGCGTTGGGTAATATTAAACATGATCTTTTGTGTGACAGACTGGGTATGATATATCAATGTCTGGATGAAAAATTAGAGGGGTGTCAGGGAAAATAGTTTTTGAGATCAGGAGTTTGTCTCCCCCTCCCTGAATAATTTTTTAGCCAGACATGCCTGGCGCCATTTTTAGTTATCAGAAGGTAATAAATCTGTCTGTTTTTGTTATTCTGTTTTTTGGGCTTGTATGTGAGAAACGAAACTTAAGATTGGATTACTTTCGGTTCTCCCAAGGACTAAATGTTATGGCCTATATAACTGGGAGGGGTTACATTGTTTTGTTCCTGAGATAGAAAAGAGCTTCAAGCTTGTGTGTACCTCTCTTGCTTAGAGAGAACCTAGAAAACATGGTTAAATGCTTTCTGTTATTGTTTTTCCTTTTTATTTAATTGTTATTAATAAAAGCCTAAAAGAATTTTGGCATGGACTTACTTTTGCACCAAAGGAGTATTTGTTTGCTCACAAAGCACACGTTTTCGTTGCTTATCTCCTGTTCGGATGAACAGGGAGTGACTGCGCTCTGCACAGATCCGTGACAAAGACTTCCATAAATCTCACTGCTACCACCAAGGGTGAAGGCTTTCCCTTATCCCCACCTCTGCCACCTCCTCCTCTCCCACTGCTGTGGCCACCAACGGTGAGTACCTACTAGATGCTCTCAATGTTCCTGTATAGGGTATGATGCAACTTCCACCCCCACTGGACACCAACTCTCTCTGTTCCAGTGGTTCTCAACCTGTGAGTCCCCAAATGATGTTGGACTACAGTTCCCAGCCTTCGACACTGTGAGTAGCAAAGGTCTGTGGCAGATCCTGGAAAGACTAGGATGTCTCCCCAAATTCCTTAAAATGATTATCTTGCTACACGAGGGCCAGCGTGGTCAAGTCAGATATGGTGATGCTCTTTCAGAGCCCTTTCTAATAACTAATGGAGTGAAGCAAGGTAGTGTTCTTGCGCCAACTTTATTTACAATCTTCTTCAGCATGATGCTCCAAAGGGCTATGGCAGAGCTTGAAGAAAAAGACGGCATCTATATACGTTACCGTACTGATGGCAGCCTGTTTAACTTAAACCGTCTGAGGGCTCACACTAAGACTCTAAACTATCTAGTCCGTGAGCTGCTCTTCGCTGATGATGCTGCCCTTGTTGCCCACACAAAAGCAGCTCTGCAGCGCCTAACATCCTGCTTTGCAACAGCTGCAGAGCTGTTTGGGCTGGAAGTCAACCTGAAGAAAACAGAAGTTCTTTACCAGCCTGCACCACAGGACGAACACCACCATCCCCACATTGCTGTCGGCAAATCTGTGCTCAAGTCTGTTCAGCAGTTCACCTACCTGGGAAACATCATCTCCTCAGATGCCAAGATTGACAAAGAGATCGATCACAGATTAGCAAAGGCATCTAGCGCATTTGGAAGACTCTCCATGGAGACGCACTATCCACAATGCTGCAGCCTTATTTGAGAACTCACACCAAACAAGTCTTGAAGAGAAATGACAACGCAGAAAGAATCACAACCCGGAAACATCACCCAAGGAGACCTTCTGCTGTGCTTTCTGCAACCGGACTTGTTTATCTCAGATTGGCCTTTTTAGTCATTAGCGCGCTTGCAGAAAGTGCGGGATGAGTCCTTCCTGAATCTTTGTTTGCGAAGAAAAGCCAGAGACAGTTCCCAGGAGCTCTCAGGTCTCGCCTTGACAGCTAGGTGGTCCTCCCAGTCATTAATGAGGCTGTAGGATTGAACTCACATCCTCACTAATGACTGGGAGGACCACCTGGCTGTCAAGCTGAGACCTCAGAGGGCTCCTGGGAACTGTAGTCCAACAACATCTGGGGACCCACAGGTTGAGAACCACTGCTCTATTCTCTGCTGACATTACAGATACTATGTCTGAGCCCAGTCTATATACACACACGTACACAGATGTTGTGTCTGAACCAAGTCTTTAGATATGTGCACACAGACAAATACACAATATATAGCATTCATAGAATCATAGAATCATAGAATTGTAGAGTTGGAAGAGACCACGAGGGCCATCCAGTCCAACCCCCAGCCATGCAGGAAATCACGATCAAAGCATCCCCGACAGATGGCCATCCAGCCTCTGTTTAAAAACCTCCAAGAAAGGAGACGCCACCACACTCCAAGGGAACAGAGATTCCACCTCAACATTAGAAGGAACTATTTGACAGTAAGAGCTGTTTGGCAGTGGAACACACTCCCTTGGAGCGTGGTGGGGTCTCCTTCCTTGGAGGTCTTCAAACAGAGGCTGGATGGCCATCTGTCAGGGATGCTTTGATTGTGATTTCCTGCATGGCAGGGGGGTTGGACTGGATGGCCCTCGTGGTCTCTTCCAACTCTACAATTCTATGATTCTATGATTCTAAGTTCCTTCTAATGTTGAGGTGGAATCTCTGTTCCTGGAGCTTGAATCCATTGCTCCGTGTTCTAGTCTCTGGAGCAGCAGAAAACAACCTTGCTCCATCCTCAATGTGACACCCGTTCAAATACTTGAACAGGGCTATCATATCGCCCCTTAACCATCTTTTCTCCAGGCTAAACATACCCAGCTCCCTTAGTCTCTCCTCATAAGGCATGGTTTCCAGACCTTTCACCATTTTAGTTGCCCTTCTCTGGACACGCTGCAGTTTATCAACTGGAGAACAAAAGTGTACAATACACAAAAATAATACTTTATTAGCAGACGTTGAACACAACAAGACAAGATTAATAATTTAGCACAAATCTGGTTAATATTTTACCCTCACTCTCTTCTCTTAACTAACTCAGACTCTTAAATCCCATTCATTCCTAAACCTGACTCTCTCAACCCTCATCCTCATTCATGCCACACTTCATTCCACCATCTCCAGACCAACAGCCAACCAGCAGCCATATGCAAATCCCTTCAAACGTTCCACCAATCACCTCTCACTCTCAACATTCCCTTCACTATCCCCTCCCACCAGCTCCTTCCATGGTTGCCTCTATTGTGACACAGAACAGACGTCATCAAAGGACCCCTGGGTCTAATACCAAAATCAATCAATAAATAAAAAATCCCAAAAGTATTCCATGAAAACTCCATAAAATGGCGGGAGTGGGTGAGTGGGTGGGGGGAGAAAGCCATTAGAGGCTGGAGAAAGCAGTCGTATAGGGGGTGGCTGAAAGGGAGAGGGGTTTGGGGGGAGAAGTTGCGTGTAGGAAATAATGTGCCCCCCCTTCCAGCCTATTTTGCTATTCTCTAACAGTAGTAGGCTACTACTAGAGAAACAGAGAATCAGAGAAGCAGAGAAGAGTTGGAAGGGACCCCAAGAGCCATCTAGTCCAACCCCATTCTGCCATGCAAGAACCCCTATTCTGCCATGCAATTAAGGAACTAAAGACGTTCTTTCCTAATGTTTAGATGGAATCTCTCTTCCTGTCATTTCAATCCATGGTTTCAGAGAATCATAGAAGAGTTGGAAGGGACCCCCAAGGACCATCTAGTCCAACCCGATTCTGCTTTGCAGGAAGACACAATCCAAGCACAGCCCAACAATGGATGGCCATCCAGCCTCTGTTTAAACACCTCCAAAGAAGGAGACTCCACCACACTCTGAGGCAGTGTATTCCATAGAATCTCAGAGCTGGAAGGGACCCCAAGAGCCATCTAGTCCAACCCCATTCTGCCATGCAAGAAGCCACAATTAAGGAACTAAAGATGTTATTTCCTAATGTTTAGGTGGAATCTCTCTTTCTGTCATTTCAATCCATGCTTTCAGAGAATCATAGAAGTTTTTGAAGGGATCCCCAAGGGCCATCTAGTCGAACCCCATTCTGCTCTGCAAGAAGACACGATCCAAGCACAGCCCAACAACGGATGGCCATCCAGCCTCTGTTTAAACACCTCCACAGAAGGAGACTCCACCACACTCTGAGGCAGTGTATTCCATAGAATCACAGAGCTGGAAGGGACCCCAAGGACCATCTAGCCCAACCCCATACCCATAATAGTCCCCCACCCCTCCACATGCCTCATGAAGACCCCCCCAAAGCTGGGACCAAAGCCAAAGACCCCCCCCCCAAAAAACACACACAAGGCAAGCAAGGACAGTCTCTCCTTTGAACCCCCTCCCCAGTATCCTGATGCCATGGAAGGGAGAGAAGAGGGGCTTCTTTCCTTTCTTCCCCCAACCAAGGCTCCCTCCCTCCAAGCGACCCCTCCTGACACCCAAAGGGGGCCCCTTCCCCCCGCCTTCCTTCCCACCAAAAAAGCGAATTTAGGGTCCCTCCAGCTTCTTCCCCGAAAACTCCCGGAAACTTTGCAGGGGAGGCCGCCTGCAAAGGTCATTTATTTCAGTGGGTCTTTATTGATTGATTTCTATGGGCACACCTTTCTTTTTTAGCAGATCCTTACCTAGGATCCTCCTTTGGAGGTCAATCAGGGGCTTTGCAGAAAGACAGAAGCCCCTTCTCCTCTTCAGTCCTCCAAAGAGCACTAAGCTCAGCTTCCTAGAAAGGCAGGAAAAATGTTAATGAGGGTGGAAATGTTAATAAGGTTGGAAATGAAATGAGGGAAGCCATCTTTGTTCATTTCCATGGGGAGGGGGGGTTAGAGAGGATCTTTCTGAAATTTGTTGGAGGGAAAAAGAAGCTTTAGGCAAAAGGAAGAAGGTAAGGGGGGAGTGTGGGGACCTCGAATGGGCTTCTTTTGTTGGGGAGGGGGAGAGGAGGGGGCCCCTTTGGGGTCAGGGTGGGGGAGGGGAGCCTTTTGGGGGGTCTTTGGGGTGGAAGCCAGGAAGCCCCCCTTCTTTCTCCCCCCCCCAAAAGGCCCGGGGGCTCCTCTAGCTGCTTTGAGGCCCCCTCTCCCCTCTGGGGGGGTCTCCATAGGGCGGAGATGTTTAGGGAGGGGCTCAAAGGGAATCATATCCTTGCTGTGTTTGTGAAGTTGGCAGAGGAGAAAGTTTCTGCTTCCAGAGGTGGGAAAAGTTGGGGATCCTGGGAGGGTGGGGTGGATTAGGAATTTTTTTATTGGAGTAAGACCATTCTACTGAAAAATACACCTTACCGCAAAAAGGCTGCAACAATAACACAAAAATAATAATAATTGTTTTCCTCTTTTCTTACTTAATACAAAAATAAAACTATCCTAACACTGATACATGTTTCCTCTTCATCTAAACACACTCTAATCACCTTTTTTTCTTTTTCCAATGAACATTATATTTGCATATTACAATTATACCTATTTGGAAAAGACAAATAATCAATAAAAGATGAATAAAAATAATAATACAAAATAATACAATAATAATAAAAATATTTATTAAAAATATTTTTTTATGTTATTGCGGGGGTTGTCTCACTAAACCAGGGCCAAAACTTTTTCCAAGGATGATTTGGCAATTTCTCTTTGGTGAGCTCTTGAGTTTTCTTGGGGGGAGAAGAGAGGAGGAGGCAGAAGGGAGGAGGAAGGAGCCAGGCTCCAAGCCTTTGGGAATTTTTTGGAATTTTTTTTATTGAAATAAAACCATTCTACTGAAAAGTACTGTACACCGGACCTCAAAAGGCCATAACAATAATGCTATTCCCCCCACCTCTTTTCTTACTAATACAAAAATATAACTATCTATCCTAACACTAATACATCTTTCCTCTTAATCTAAACACACTATAATCACCCTCTTTTCTTTTCTAATTAATATGTTTACACCTTTATACTAGGTCCCTTCCAACTCTTCTATGATTCTCTGAAACATGGATTGAAATGACAAAAAGAGAGATTCCACCTAAACATTAGGAAAGAACGTATTTAGTTCCTTAATTGCATTGCAGAATGGGGTTGGAATAGATGGCCCTTGGGGGTCCCTTCCAGCCCTAAGATTATATGAAATATGAAATAGACGTTACACATTAGGGTTGTGGGAGGTGTGAGTAGCGTGAGGCAGGGATGACTGTGAAGGGGGTGCAGGAAGAGGAATGGGGGGGTCAGGTGTTATCTAAATGCAGATCCCACTCCCCACCTTGCTTTGAAGATCCCAGAGTTTCCATCCCCTTGCAGGTTTCATTTATAGTGGCAGTGAGGCAGAGGGGAGATATTTTTTTCTACATAATCATGGGGTGGAGGGAAGGGGGGTTGAAAATTACCTCCCTTCCATTTTGCCTTCCAGGAAGGTGTTTAAGAGATATTTCAACAAGAATGTAAGGCAACCTTGTGCGGGGGGGGGAGGGAGGGAGGTCTTTTGCTTGGAGTCCTGGAAAGGAGGGAGGGTGGATTTATCTGGGAGTAAAGAGCAAGCTGATCCTGCAAAGGGTTGAAGAAGGCAAGGCTGACAAAGGAAAGAGGAGGAGGGAACGCAAAGCTTCTTCTTTGGTGCAGACAACCCCTCCCTTGTGAATGTAGGCAGAGATTTTGGGAGGCCCACAGGAATTTCATTCCTACACACACACACACACACACACACACACAGGTTCCCCCCCTTCACCACAGCCCAGTGAAGGAGGTTCAGCTGAGGAAGCCACTAGCCTCATAAGATTACTAGAGTTTAATTCTGAGAACATCCAAAAAGGCATAAAAATCTTCCTTTTCTAACCTCAGTTTTTGCCTGGGATTCACTTTACTATGCCTGCAAGGGATGCAGATTCAAAGAGGAAAGAGGGAGTTTTTTGGGGTGGTGGTGGAGATTGATCAAGTCTCAAAGGGCTACAGGGTAATCCCTTGCACCCCACTGAAAAACTAGCTCAATTTTCTCTCCATGGGGGCAGATACACCCTCTCTGTGGGTGGGTGAGGAAGAGCACTTGAATCCAGAGGAGAAACAGATCTGCATGATTTAATCCCTACCCCCACTGCCATTCCCTTTTCCTTATGTGTCATGTCTTATTTAGAGGGAACTGTTAAATTGACCATTTGTGGCTGAAGAGCAGGGTATAAATAAAAATAAACAGGGCAGACCCACAGCACTTTTTTGAATCAGATTAAGCACCTCCACCTTCCCATTTAGTCTTTCTCCAGCACTGGCCACAGGGCAATGCCCACTCTGAAGACCACAGGAGAGCTGGGGGTGGTTGTGGGGGTCAAATCCCAGGATTCCACAGGAGGCAACCAGAGCAGTTAAAGGGGAATAAAAGAATTATAACAGTGTAGTGTGAGATTATCCTTGGAATGGCCTCCCAGGAACCCTTTTTTCAGGTGACTTGCATGAGGACCAGGGGGAGGAAGGGGGGAGGCAAGGAGAGGCAAGTGCCCTTGTGCAGTATCTCTCATGTTCCTTGATTCATGTTTGCAGGAGTGCTTTTGCATAGTTTTTAAGCTAGTGCACCAACTGCGCCTGTTCCTTGAGAAGTTGAATTTGGTCACGGTGGTACATGCCTTGGTTACACCCCTTTTGGATTTAACTTGGCTGAGCTTCCAGGGCTGTACTAGAAACCTTCCCTACTTGGATGAACCTCCCAGCACTGTTGTGCCACTGGCAGGGAGCCTTCTAGAGAACAAGGCTGCCTCCTGGACAGGATGGGACAGCCAGGGAAGGACTGGGAAGAAATAGTTTCATAGGCATTTACCTTAAAAATAAAGCAGGAACAATTAAAGATAAGGCATGAACAAAGCGGCCTGTGTGAGTGGTGCAGGTGGTATTTTTAAAACCATGACTAAACTGGGATCTTTTAATCCCAGCATGTGGACAGGCAAGATCCTAAAATCCCACAAATGTTGCTGAGAGGGAAAAGGGGTTGGCCCTTATCATGGCCCTTTGACAGAGAGGGCAGTTTTATTATTATTATCATTTATTTCTGTATCTCCATTAGCGTCCCTGATGTTTTACAAGTAAAAGAAAAAATAGCCAGCCCTGCCAAAGGCCTACAATCACACACAAACAGAGGAAGGAAGAAGTGGCTGTTAAACATAAATTATGAAAATAGAAATACAAAAACCAATGGAATATAATATAATACAGTTGTCCCTTCATATTTGCTGGGGTTTGGCTCCAGGACCCCTGTGGATACCAAAATCCATGAATACTCAAGTCCCATTATATGCAATGGAATAGCAAAATGGTGCCCTTAGATGACAAAATCAAGGTTTGCTTTTTGGATTATTATTTTTTTAAAGAATATTTTCAAGCCATGAATACCAAATTCGTGGATACGGAGGGACAACTCTGTTGTCCCTTCATATTCACTAGGGTTTGGTTCCAGGACCCCTTATGGATACCAAAAGCCGTGAATACTCAAGTCCCATTATATGCAATGGCATCCCTTATATAAGATGGCAAAATCAAGGTTTGCTTTTTGGATTATTATTTTTAGAAGAATATTTTCAAACCGTGAATGCTTAGATCCGTGGATACCAAATGCGTGGATACTGAGGGACAACTGTATTAACAAAAAAAATGACCCGAATATCCAAGATGATAAAACCATAGTAGGCTAAAATTATTTTTCTTCATTAAATGACTCCATAGCTGCTGGTGCCCCACTAGGTGCCTCTGAGGCCAGAAAGAGGGGCAGAGGTGGGAGGTCCCGGACATTTGGCCTCTCTCAGCACCCCCCACCCAGGACCCTCCTGTCCCCCGACCAAGGAAAAGCCCCTTCACTCCCCAGTATCCCAGCATTTGGAAACATTCTTTGGGCCCCCAAGGGAGTGTGGGAGCAGCTGAGGGAAGAAGGATGGGGGCAGGGAGGGGGCTTCCTCAGAGGGAAAGAAAGCCCCACATTTGCTCCTCTTCCTCCCCTTCCTGCAGCGCCACAACTCCACCCCCAAAGCAAAGCCACCCTTCCCACTCACCCCCCCAGCCAGGGTCTCCCCCTGCCCCCCCCCCGTGGAAAGCAAAGGTGGGTTAAAGAGGGGGGACTACAGCTGGAGAAGATTTGGGGGGAGGAAGAAAGAAGGGAGAGAATCGCCTCCAGCCCCCCCAGTCAGCCCTCCAAGGGTTAAAGGGACAGGGCTGGGGGTCCCAGAGAGGCCAAAAAGAGGAGAAATGGGGAGAAGGAGGGAAGGGGGGGGCAAGCCTTGAGGGAGAAGGAGGTAAAGGGGAGATATTGGAGAGGGCCCCAAAGGGGGGGGGGTGAGGAGACCCCAAATGTGCTTCTGAGGGTAAAGGAGTGGGAGAAAGAAATGCCCCCCCCACTTTTTCCCCCTAGGAGGGTCTGGGGGCATGGGAGAGACCCCCTCTTCCCTCCCCTCCCCCTTGGTCTCCCTGTTTTCTCCTCCCAGGACCCCTCCTGTGTGTGTGGGGGGGGAGAAGGGTCTCTCCATGGGGAGGCTGCAAGAGGGGGTGTAAAAGAGAGACCCCCATGGTTGGAGACTGCCCCCCCCCCCGCACACACGATTTCTTCCTGGTGTGCCTTTGTTTCTTTTCATTCGGACTCACAAGGAGGTCCAGAGAGATGCTTTGTGGGTTTCCTTTAATGGAAAAGAGCCCCAGGAGACCCCAGGTAGAAAAAGAGAGGGGCTGGGGGGAAAGAATAAAGGAATAAATAAATAACCCCCTCCCTTCCCCCCACTTATTTTCTTATTTCTGCTTGATGCTATTTCTATTCCTATTTAAAATAGACCCTGGAAATTAGTGGGGCAGTTTATCACCCTCTGTACCAACAGTCCCTTACATTTGGATGTTGAACCTCTCTTTGTCACCATAGCCAGAGAGAGAGAGTGATTCTGAAGCTACATTTCTGATGATACAAATGCACAAGAAAAAGAAATCTGATGGGAGAGTGAATACTGGTCCCTGGTTGTAAATACAGTTGTCCCTCCATATCCACAGATTTAAGTATTCATGGCTTGAAAATATTCTTTAAAAAATAATAATCCGAAAAGCAAAGTTTGATTTTGCCATCTTATATAAGGGACACCATTTTGCTATGCCAGTGCATATAATGGGACTTGAGTATTCATGGATTTTGGTATCTACGGCAGGTCCTGGAACCAAACCCCAGTGAATACGAAGGGACAACTGTAGAGGAAAGGGTTGTGGTAGGGACTCATGATCCTGACCGCTTTACCTTCACAACACCCAGGGAGGTAGGCACAACAGAGAGACCAGCTGGCCCAAGATTACTGCAAACTCGTCTTGAAATCATCCAAAAAGGCAGAAATGTCCCCACTCCAATAAATGAATTGAGCCCCTTAGATCTGCCCTGTACGACTCATTTCTGAATATCTGGAAAGGAGAGGGGAAAGGTATTTAGTTTTGTTTTTCTGCAAAATTGCCCTGGTATGACCAGCACTTTGGAATTTCAATGTCCCAAGCATTTTGGTGACTAAAATATAATCAAAGAACCATGGAAAATTATTCTTCCCTTTAACATAGGAAAATGTTCAGCATTTCCCCCTATCCTTTCTTTTTTTTTCTTTTCTTTTAAAAATCTATTCTTCAAAGTCCAGATCCAACTCTTAAACTGTAATCCTGCACCCACTTTCTTGGGAGTAAAGTCCAAATTCACTCTGTTACTTTTTGAAGGTTAGAGAACACTTTCTGTCTCTTGCCTCAAAGACAAAGACCTTGGCTCCCCCTCAAAGACCTTGGCTCCCCCTCAGAAAATGTCAGCAAAGAGTCCAAGAAGGAAAAAAACTCTATTTATGTCTTCTGTTTACTATTCTCTAAATGGAGAAGGAAGAATATGTATTAAAAACTACAACTCGGGTTCCCTTCCCTTTGCAGGGCACAGCAGGTGAGGAGCTATAGGAGAGTCCATTAAATGCATTCTTTCCCCCTCCTTGTCACCTCCACAGGCACAGAAGTAGCACCAGAGGCCTGATCCGGATCCTCTCTTCTTTGGGGCGGAGGGAAAAGAGCTGCCAGATCCCCACCTGCAACCTTGGAGGCTGCAGGAAAAAGTCAAGGAGATCAAGTAAGGAAGCGGTAAACACCACAGTTAGTCTTGGATGAAATCAGGAATTCTGCCAAAGTAATACTTTAAGAAATTAAACAGCCCACTTAGAGCTGCCTGGTCATCAATTCCTTTCTCAGTCTGAGAGCTATTGTGTTTATAGTAAGAGCCACACATTCTCTTTGTAGGGGAATTCTGATTATTGTCCCTTGTAGGTTTTCCACACAGATTTTCACCCTGGACTCCTGTCACCCACCCATTGGCTTTCAACCCCCCTCCCCTTTGGTTTCCTACATAGTGGACCAGCATGTATGTTTTTTGTGGGTTTGGGGTTTTGTGTCCATGACTGAGATTCTCACAGTTCCTCTCAATGAATGACTTTGGTGGCAGTTAAACAAAAACAAAATGTATTGAACAAGAGGCTACTTTATAACATCAAGTATAAATGCCAGCTCACTATTTCTATTAATGTTACAATTATATTGATCTCTTAAGGACTTTTGCATGTTGTATAATTATAGGACTTTGGTATCACTTAAAGAACCATGGCTCCATGTCTGATTGATTGAAAAGGAAGCAAAAATTTAACTTAAAAAAAAAATCAGGGAAAAAAAATCTTCCAGTCTCTTATGTTTCAGGCTAGTGTGTATTTAAAGCTTTTTATTTTATTTCTTTGTGGAAGAACAATCTAGACTGTGAGCCCCTCACCTGCAGCCTCAAATAGTCCAGGGGCAAGACAGGCGTGTTATATTTCCTCCTCTTTCTAGAAACCAGGATGGGTTTGCCCATTTCCTTGGCCACTAGGCTACCTCGGGCCTGGCCCATTTCCTTCTGGTTGATGGTTTTGTATATCTGGAGGGTCCCTCTTCTCCCTCCCAGAGGTTATTGATAAAAATGTGAATACCCTGAAATGTTTTAAGTTGCACATATCTGATATTTGTAGCCTCCCACTGAACTCTTGGGCCCCAACACACTGGGATCTGTGGAGCACTGAGCCAATTATCCATTGAGGACAAAGCTACGAATGGCTACTGGTCCTGATCCCTTCGTTGGGAACAAGAGCAGGAAGAGAGGTCTCTTCCCCTCCTCTTCTTGAAATGGGCCTATGGAAATGGGCCTGATGTGACCCAAAGCCTGGCGGATTCAGCCTGAGACTAGATGACACTCTCTCCCATTCCTCAGAGGATGGGCAGATGGTGTTTACCGTTCCGGTGTATAAGATGACTGGGCATATAAGACGACCTCCCAATTTTAAGTCAAAATACAGAATTTAGTGTATACTCACAGTATAAGATGACCCCCCATCACCCACCCTCTCCGAATCCACGATTGGACTCCTCACCACGGCTTCGGGGACCAGAATCGCGGGGAATGGCTGCCTGGCTGGGGAGAGGCTCAGCCACCTCCCAGGATTCCCCAACCCGCGAGGAGCCTCAGCCCCTCCCGCCCAGCAAGGCTCCGCCACCACGCAGCCTCACTGGGTGGGAGGGGATCTTCTCTGTGACAGGAGCCAAGACAAAAGCTGGCTGGCTTGGCCTGCACATTGCCATTCAGTCTGCTCCAGCCACCAGCTTGCAGGAAGAAGGAGAAAAGTCTTCCCTCCTCCACCAGTGCCTCTTGAGGGAAGGTTTAATGGATGGTGTGTTGTTGTTGTTATGCATTGTTATCATGGTTTTAAATCTTGAGTTAAGTCTTGGTGGTCCAGAGCAACAAAAGATATTTAAAGAAGGTCCCTGGTAAAGAAAAGGTTAAGAGACACAGGTGTATACTATGGCCACCCTGATCCTCTGTATGTTTCCCCTGAAGTAAGGGCCACTGAATAACCAGGAAAATAAGGGAAACAGTCCCCTTAGAAGCAGCTGTGCTAGTCTGTTGCAGCCCAAAGAACCCTCCAAAGAGTGTTGTTGAACATTAAAGACTAGCCATTTTTATGTGGCTTAAGCTTTTCATCGCACTTTCATGCATCTAATGAAGTGGATCTGAGTCCATGAAAACTTAGGCCAAATAAAATGTGCCTTTAGAATGCCATGAGATTCATGCCTGTCATGAAAATGGAAACATGTGATATGTGTTTATTCAGAAGTGCCACTGTATTGAGCAGGAGTTAAGTCCCTAAGAAGAGGTGCAGCTTGACTGACCTGGAAGTAAATCCTAGTACTTATTTATTAAAATTATTTATTCAAATATTTATTTCTTACCCTTAGGCAATGATCTCAGGAAGGCATACAATAAAATCAGTTTAGAGCAGTTTAAAACAATCAGAATACAGTTGTCCCTTCATAGAATCATAGAATTGTAGAATTGGAAGAGACCACAAGGGCCATCCAGTCCAACTCCCTGCCGCGCAGGAAGTCATGATCACAGCATCCCTGACAGATGGCCATCCAGCCTCTGTTATGGGGACATAACCCGATGCATCTTGGAACACCCCCCATATCACACTCTCCACCAGTCACAGAATGACTGTGGGAAGGCTGCCATGGCTGAACAGTGAGTTCAGGGGGTGGACTGATTGTTGCAGAGAGGGGGAAAGAATACCAATCTCTGGAACAAGCAAAAACAAAAAGACATATGGACTTATGCCTCCACATGTCATTAACAGGATGTCAGCCACTGTGTCATACCACCTGTGCAGCAAGAGCAATTTGATATTTTCACTACTCATGCAATGAAGAATCCAGGAACTCACTGCATAAGCAGGAGTCCTGTCTCCTGACCAGAGATTCTCATGTGCACAACAGCAAGTGGCAATGATTTCATGCTGGGTGCTGGATGCAAAGCATAGCACCACTGGCTTTCCCACACTCAATCCTGATTTCTAGACCTTAAGATGTTTTCAGACCTAGTTATGGGGCAGAGACAGCTTTGGTCACCTTGGTGGAGGACCCATAACAGGGAACCAGACAGGAGGAGTGAGTTTCTGTTGATTCTGCTGGACCTCTCAGCAGCTTTCAATGCCATCAACCATGGTATCCTTCTGAGTTTCCTCTTTAGGATGGTACTTGGAGGTACTATTCTACAGTGGCTCTATTCTTCCCTGGAGGGGTGCTCTTAGAGGGTGTTGCTGGGAGATTCCTGCCCAACTCCTTGTCCATTGGCCTATGGAGTCCCTCATGGTTCAGTCTTGTCTCCTACGGTATTTAACATCTACAGCTGTCCCTTCTCATTCGCTGGGGTTTGGTTCCAGGACCCCCCATGAATACCCAAATCCGTGAATACTCAAGTCCCATTATATGCAATGGCATAGCAAAATTGTGTCCCTTATATAAGATGGCAAAATCAAGGTTTGCTTTTTGGATTATTATTTTTTTAAGAATATTTTCAAACCATGAATACTTAAATCCTTGAATGCCAAATCCGTGAATGGGGAGGGACAACTGTATATGAAACTGCTGGAAGGTTGTCCAGAGTTTTGGGGTCAGGTGTCACCAGTATGCTGATGATACCCAGATCTTTTGCTCCTTTCCACCTAATTCCAAGAAAGCTGTTCCTGTGCTAAACTGGTGCCTGGCAGCTGTAATGGACTGGATGGGGGCAAATTGAAGCTTGATCCAGACAAGCCAGTTGAAAGACAGATCTGAAAATAGAGATTCAGCCTGTGTTAGATGGGGTTACACTCCCCCTGAAAACACAAGTTTACAGTTTGGAGGCACTCCTGGATTCAGCTCTGAACCTGGAGGCCCAGCTTTCAGCAGTGACTAGGAGCCCTTTTGTAAACTAGTATGCCAGCACTCCCATTCTTATTAAGTCAGATTTGGCCACAATAACAAATGTTTTGATTACATCCCGGTTGAATTACTGTAACATTGCCTATGCAGCGCTGCCTTTGGAAATTGTTTAGAAACTTCAGTGGGTCTGAAATGCAACAGCCAGGCTGTTAACTGGGGCTGGTTACTTTCTTTTTTATTTTATTTAGTTATTTATACCCCGCTCTTCAGCCACAAGGCTATCAGAGCGGCTTACAAATTGTTTTAAGCAATAGCTATTTACACATCTACACTGCATTTAAGCAGGTTACAGGGAACATATAACCTCCTCTTTTGAAACAGCTTCACTGGCTACCAGTTCATTTCCAGACAGAATTCAAAGTGCTGGTTATGACCTTTAAAGCTCTATACCAGTGGTTCTTAACCTGTGGTCTAGGGACACCCAGGGGTCCTCAATGTCCTCACAGGGGATCCATGAAGGCTTGAAGGCTGCTTGGCCCACCTCCTGCCTGCAGTGGAGTGGACATATAACAGCAGCCAGTTATTCCATGATTTGGATTAATGTGGAAAAGCCATATTATGCAATAATTTTCCTATATATAAAGAGAATGCTTCATGGGTGTAGCCACGTTGTGTCACGATTATTCTTAAATATAAAAACAATGCTTCATGTGTTTAGGAAATGGTAAATGTATCTTTTAGCTGGATAATGTGGATATACCTCCTACCTTATGTAATGTTTGAGATTTTTATGTATTTGATTTGTATCCAGTATTTTTCCTAAAAAGCATGGGACTCAAGGTGGCTATGACATTTTCATGACTTCAAATCAGGGATGGAGAAATATCCCAAAATGAGGGGACCCTCTTGTACCTGTGAGAGCTGAATCTCTCCCACTCACCCACCCACCCTCAAATTTGTATTCCCCCACTAAAAAAAATGGAGTGAAAAAGTTTCTGTACCCTCTAGGGCAGATGTGAGCAAATTGCAGCAGCACCTGAACCCCACTTCTGTGGGGCTAAACCCCCCAATCCCCTTGATTTATTGTGTTTTCAGTATGCTTTGGGGCAATTTTTGTCCCAAAACCATGCAGAAAGCCCTGAAAATACACAAAAATATCCCCACTCCACTCCCCAAATACCTATTTTCCTCTGCAGACCCTTTCAATTGTGACATTACTTCCTGTCACCATTTTGAGAGGGACTGCAGACCACAGGCAGGTCTGGGGGAGGATGGTTCCTGGCCCCCACATACTATAGTTGCCCACTTCTGATCTAAGGATGTAGGGCGGCAGCTTCAGAATATTTTGAGCCTCCCTGACCTATTTTAGACTAGAATGATGTCTAGTGTTTTAGACAGAACTGACTGGAAATCACTAGAATTCTTCCCCTCAGAAATCAGCATCATCTTTAGGGGATTAGGAGAGTTGGAGTCAAAAAAGAAGAAATTTTCCCATTTGCATTTGTTCTTATAGACTGCTTGGGTTGTCTTCTCCAACCTGCTGCCCACCCAATGTTGAGGAATGCAGCTCCCAGAGTTCCTGGCCATTAGAAATGTTTGCTGAGGCCCGAGGAGAGTTGAAGCTCAAGACATCTGGAGGGCAGCAAACTGGGGAAGGCCTTAATTATAAGCCCATCTAGACGGTGAAAAAACTCCTCATGGAATTCATGGAGAATTCCATCTGTCTTAATTAGATCCAACATTGAATCGCAGTATTCGGAAGGAGCGGGGCCAAAAACTGCAAAAACTACACCAGAAGATTTCAGGTCTTTTCCATGGTTTTTTTCAAAAACTGCAGAGGAAATGTGCATTCCTGCTCATTAGGACAACCAAATCGTAGTGCTGCACATTCCCAAAGTGGATAGCTGATGTGTGCGTGTGGCTTGCTAACAAGGCAGTGCCAGGAGCCACCATGTTGGTTTTTCGCCATTGTGATCATGCACAGAGGCAACAAAATGGCATTTCTTTTTCCCCCTCTTTAAGCAGAAGATCACTTTTCCACACCTTTAGGGGTTTTTTTGTTTTTGTTTTTGTTTTTTGTTTTTTTTTTATACTGTTTTGGCAGTGGCAACCTGGGGAGAATAAAACTGCAAGTAATTCACCGCCGTCTTGATTTGCTGGTATGCCTGTTCGAACAGCAAACAGGGATAGTTTTACACACCAGCGATCTTGGGAAAAAGTTGTGGAGACAAATGACAGCTGCTTGCTGTTTATTGGCATTACTGCACACCAATCCACATTTTATTCCCTCATATAGACGGACCCCATGTTAGAGCATAATTAAGGTGGAGCAGCACATAATGAAACTTGTGTTGAGTGTGACAACTTTTTTGCCCAGGGCTAGGGAACCTATCACCCGCCAGATGACTCCAGTTCCCCTCTGGAACAACCAATCTGGTCATTGATGAAGGATGATGGGAGCAGTGGTTTATTCTCATCTGAAGCAGCCCAAGCTTCCAAGCCTTGGTTTAACCTAAGAGTGGGCAACTGCAGTGAGTCCAGGGGCTACTTTTCTGCTCCTGAGACCCTTTGAGGGCCACGTGGACTGCCAGAAATGACCCCAAAAGGGGGAGGAAACAAGTTGGCAGAAGTCCACTTCCGGTTTTTGGGGAAAAAAGGGTATTTTGGGATGTTAAAAGAGTACAGGGTGCCCTGTTGCCTATTTAAAAGATGAATTTCCACTTCTGGAAGCTTCCATATGAGCCACTTCACAAAGTTATGACCACAAAAGGTCACTCTGGGGAGTCTGGGGGGGCTGACAGCCATAAAAACACCCTTGGTAAGCCACACTTTGTCTGTCCCTGATTTAGCCTATCCAGCATGAGCTTGGGCTGGTGGCTCCCATGTTAGTGGGGCCGTGAATCCACTCCAGGTTTCCGTTTGGACTTTAAAGGAACAATCCAAGCTACTCAACCTATTTCTGGGATGCGGTTGAGCATCTCTGAAGTTCAGACTAAGCACCAGAGCAGATTCACTGCCACAATGACCGTGAAGCCAGCTGCCATTGCTTAGGAGCAGTCTCTAGAAGGAGTTAAAATTGTACTTAAAAGGAGTTAAAACTGTACTTTTATCTCCCGGAAGGATGGAACGATAGAAGCGGTCCCTCTTTTTCTTTTCTTCCGGATTTGGAGGCAAAGGTTTTGAGCCATAGTTTAAGGTTCCCACGTCTTTGCCACCAGTGCTGATCATGGTGCTGGTGTTCCTCATCGGAGGAGCAGGTGGCTTGTCTTCTGCTTCTAGCCCATTATTGGACATCTTCAACAGCAGCAGCTACAACCGGTGCCTCGGTTCCAGGACCCCCGTGGATACCAAAATCCGTGAATACTCAAGTCCCATTATATGCAATGGCATACCAAATTGGTGTCCCTTATAAGATGGCAAAATCAAGGTTTGCTTTTTAGATTATTATTTTTAAAGAATATTTTCAAGCTGTAGATACCAAATCTGTGGATACAGAGAGACAACTGTATTTATTATTTATTAGTTAGTTATTTTAGTTATTTATACCCCGCTCTTCAGCCACAAGGCTATCAGAGCGGCTTACAAATTGTTTTAAGCAATAGCTATTTACACATCTAACTGCATTAAACAGCTTCCAATGTGTGTTAGCTAATTGCCCCCACAAGTTGGGTACTCATTTTACCGACCTACGAAAGGATGGAAGGCTGAGTGAACCTTGGTGCCCGCTGGAATCGAACTTGCAACTTGCAATGTGGTGACTTGCAGTACTGGCATTTAACCACTGCGCCACCAGGGCTCCTCTTTCTGTCTTTCTGGCAGTCCACAGTATCTGCAGAACTCTTCTCCAGCGCCACATTTCAGATAAGCTGATTCTCTTCCTATCAGCTTTCTTCACTGTCCAGCTTTCATAACCATACATTAGAAATGGGTACACAATTGTAGTGCTGTTATTTCACCTTAACTGCCATGGTTCTGTCCTATGAAATCCTGGGTTTTGCAATTTAGGGAAGAGCATTTAGAATTCGTTCATCCATCCATCCATCCATTCATTTTCAGCCCAAGCGCTCCAGTGCCCCACCAAACTACACCCTCTTCCTGGTTTCCATTGGACAGAACCCTGGCAGTTAAAATGGAATAATACTTGTATAATTGTGTAGTACGAATGGGCTCCTGCACTGTAGAAAGAGCTGTGAGATTTGTTCTAAGGATTCTTTTTGAGAAGTTTCCAATATCTACACTGATATAAATTAAAATGCCGTTGCAGAATAGTGATTTCAGTGTTGGATTAGGACTTCAGGAGACCAGTGTTCAAATCCCCACTCAGCCATGGAAGCCCACTGGGTGGCTTTGGGTAAGCCACACTCTCTTAATTTAAGAGGAAGGCAATGGCAAACCTTCTCTGAATACATTTTCCCAAGAAAACCCAGCATAGGTTAACCATAATTTGGAGTGAGCTTGAAAGCCACACAACAAATGGTTAAATGCAAAAAGTATTTTCAAGCCTCATGGAGAAGGGGGGAGGTGGCTAGCAAGCTTCCCCCCCTCCCAGTCAGCCACCTCTGTCATTCCAAGTCCGAGATGGGGCTGCCAATATCATGGCCACAACGCTGGTGATCCCTGCTTGCTCAAGGACAGCAACATTCGTCACATAGTCAGTCCAGTGTATATTTAGGATGGTGCGTATACAGCGCTGATGAAAGCTTTTGAGGAGTCGTAGGTGGTGGCGATAGGTGACCCATGTTTCAGATCCATAAAGGAGGATAGACAGTACAATGGCTCTATACACAATGATTTTTGTGCTTCGCCTCAGGTGTTTATTACTCCAGAGTTTTTTGTGAAGTCTTCCAAATGCACTATATGCCTTTGCTAATCTGTGATCGATCTCTTTGTCAATCTTGGCATCTGAGGAGATGATGCTTCCCAGGTAGGTGAACTGCTGAACGGACTTGAGCACAGATTTGCCGACGGCAATGTGGGGATGGTGGTGTTCGTCTTGTGATGCAGGCTGGTAAAGAACTTCTGTTTTCTTCAGGTTGACTTCTAGCCCAAACAGCTCTGCAGCTGTTGCGAAGCAGATGTTAGGTGCTGCAGAGCTGATTCTGTGTGGGCAACAAGGGCAGCATCATCGGCGAAGAGCAGCTCACGGACTAGATAGTTTAGAGTCTTAGTGTGAGCCCTCAGACGGCTTAAGTTAAACAAGCTACCATCAGTACGGTAACGTATACAGATGCCATTGTCTTCTTCAAGCTCTGCCATAGCCCTTAGGAGCATCATGCTGAAGAAGATTGTAAATAAAGTTGGTGCAAGAACACAACCTTGCTTCACTCCATTAGTTATTAGAAAGGGCTCTGAAAGAGCATCATCTCGGAGATCTGATGGCAGTTCCCCTTTTCCCCAGCAATTCACAAGGAGTTCGTGGAATTTATCATGGAGTACATGACCTCCGTGTTTCCAAACTTCAGGTGGGATTCCTTCAATCCCAGCTGCCTTGCCATTTTTCATCTGCTGTATGGCCTTAAGGGTCTCTTCCAAAGTGGGAGCTATGTCCAATTTATTTTTCATTGGTTTTTGTATCATATGTTGGATAGCTGAGGCTTGGACTACTCGGTTGGCACTAAAGAGACAGTGAAAGTGTTCAGCCCATCGATTCAGGATGGAGGCTTTATCAGTAATTAATGTTTGACCATCTTTACTGTATAAGGAGCTTTGGACCTGATAAGTAGGTCCAAACACTGCCTTAAGAGCTTCATAAAATCCTCTAAGATCACCCAGATCTGCACAGTGTTGTGTTCTGCTATATTGATCCACCACTTGTTCTGCATATCTCGGAGTTTTTGTTGAAATTTACTACATGTGAGACAGAAAGCTGTTTTTCTTACATGGGAAGTTGGCTGGGCGAGGTATGCCTGGTGAACAGTTCTCTTCTTTGCCAACAGCTCCTGGATCTCTTGGTTGTTTTCATCAAAGCAGTCTTGATTTTTCTTGTGGGAGAACCCGAGGGATTTTTCCGCAGACTGGAGGATACTGTTTTTGATATGTTGCCAAAGCACTGTAGGAGAAGGATCTGCAGGATGGTCTTCAAGTTTTGTTTGTAGGTTTGCCTGGAAGTTGTCTCTCATGGTAGCTTGTTGAAGATTGTTGACTTGGAGTCTCTTCTTTACCCCTCTTAGGTTTGAACGTAAGATGAAGGTTTAGTTTACATCTTACGAGGCGATGATCTGTCTGGCATTCTGCACTCGGCATCACTCGAGTATGACGGACATCGCGAATGTTTCTCTGGCGGACTAGAACATAGTCAATGAGGTGCCAATGTTTGGATCAGGGATGCATCCAGGTTGTCTTCAAGCTATCATTCTGCTGAAAGATAGTGTTTGTAATAGTCAGCTGTTGTTCTGCACAGAACTCTACCAAGGGGCGTCCGTTATCATTGCTATTTCCAACACCATGCTTGCCTAAGACATCTTTCTAGGCTTCGGAGTTCTTTCCTACTCTGGCATTGAAGTCACCATTTTATCTTCTACAGGGACTTTTTGTATGAGGTGGCGTAGGTCTGTGTAGAATTTGATGTTCTCTACAGGGTCAGCTTGCATAGTTGGGGCATATATACTAAAGAGAACAACATGTGGGAGGCGTAAGGAAAGAATGCGATCAGAGTGTCCTGTTGGCAAGGTTTCGAGTTTGGAGGCAATGGAGTTTTTAATCATAAAGCCTTCTCCTGAAAGATGTTTTTCGGTTTTGGGTTTGCCAGACCAGTAAAGTGTGTAGCCGGCGCCGTGTTCTTTAAGGCTGCCTTCCTCATGGAGATGAACTTCACTAAGAGCAGCAATGTCAATATTAAGTCATGATAGTTCATGGGCTATTAGAGCAGAACAACACTCAGGCCGTCCACTATCTGCAGAGTCTCACATGGTTCTGATGTTCCAGCATGCAAGCGTGAATTTATTTACTTACACCTTTGGAGGCCGGTGTTTGCCTTTGTTTCTTTGCCTTGGTTTGTCCACATCAGAAGATTCCCATTGGCCACAGCTAGCCAACCAGGTAGTTGGGGGATGAGGTTTCATTAGGCCACCTTTTCTAGGCCCCTCTCCATATGGAGCAAGCAGTGCTTTCCTTAAAAAAGGCTGCTTGGTCGTTCAGGATGCTGCTGAACAAGACTGTCATCTGGGTCAGCCTCAAGCGACCAATGTCCTGAACCGCCTGCATGCAGGGTTGGGTCTGCGGCTTTCAGTGCATCTTTACACCTGCCGCTTCGTCCCTCACCTATCGCTATAGGGCTTTTTTGGAATTGGATTTGTCCTTTGAGCCTGTGCAATGGATTTTTCTGGTGGAGCGCAGCGTGCATGGAACTGGCCTCACCCTTTAAACCAAAGGTTCATCTGCTGTGGCCTTGCAAGCATGGACGGTAGCAGCGAGGTCCTTGGGTCATAGGTTTGATTAGAGTTTCCTTCTCTTAGATGGTTGACCTTACAGGGTTGGACGAGCACCGTCTGCCCGGGTTTGGGATCAGAGTTTTTCTTCTCCTAGGATGGTTGCCATAAGGCTAGAGAGCCCATCCTACCCCTTGACGCTCTTTGTCAGACCCTTCGGTTTTGACCTGTCTAGCATGGGAGACCCTACCAGTGGCTATTATGCCATCGCCAGCATAGCTCAAAACATCATTAGGGTATGCAAGCCTCTCTCCCACAACAAGGGGGCGTCAATGGAGAGGTATTTACATATATATTAATTAACCAATTCCCCTTTGTTCCATACTTATTTCCTTTTTACCTATGTTATCATACCTTCCCGTACATGAAACTCAGTTCCTTGATTTTTAAAAAAATTCCTTACCACTTCCTTACATCTAGACTGGCTAGAATATAGTGTGTGCACTTTAATCCCCCTTACCTAGTTTTATTAATAATACTGCATTACTAATTGTTTAATCCTTAACATTTATCCTCAGGTTTTTTCCATAATTTTCTTTTATGAAATCCAGTGTTTTGCCCCAGTCTCAATAAAAATTCTTTAGGGAGTTTTCTTTTATTAATCTTGTAAGTTTATCATTCTCAGTCATTTCTAGGACTCCATTCATCCAATGGGGGTATCTCTTTTCCTTTCCAATACTTTGGGTATAACATCCTAGCAGCTGTAATTGTATTAAGATTTTCTGTTGCCTTTCCGGAATTGTGTCGTCCATTATATTTAAGAGGAATACTTCAGGTTTCTTTTGTATGTTCACATCTGTCATTTCTTTTATTAGTTTTTGTATTTTTGACCAATATTTTTGAACTTCTGTGCATGGCCACCATATATGGAAATAAGTGTCTCTTGATTTTTGGCATTTCCAACATCTATTATCTTGGTTTTTAAACATTTTCAAAAGTCTATCTGGAGTAAGATGCCACCTGCAAAAGGTTTTATAATAGTTTTGTTTCAGTGCCGATGCTCTTGTCATTTTTATACCCTTTTACCATGATCTTTCCCATTGGTCTAAACTTATGGGGTGGCCTATATCCTTTGCCCACTTAGTCATATTATCTATCCTTCACTAAGTCTTTTTCTGTTTCCAGTTTTAGTAGATACTCATATACGTTTGATATTAAATGTTGTTCACTTGATGTTCAGATTATTTCAGATTCTGTTTTTTGGTCTTCTATGCCATATATCTTCTTGTCTCTTTTACATTGTTCACATATCTGGTTTATATTTTAACCAGATTTTTAATAGGGGTTGTCTGATTACATGAAAATCAAATTGTTTATTGTTTTTATAGTTTTCTCACCACAGAAAAGCATAACCTATATCCAATTCTGGTCTCTTTAATTCTAGTATCTTATTATTTTCCAAACTAATTCATGACATCAGCCATGTGATACAACTCACGTAATAATATAACGTGAAATTTGGCAGCCCCATGCCTCCCCTTTCTACGACATCTTGCATTAATGTCATTTTTATCTTTGTTTTTTTTTCCCCTGCCCAAATAAATTTGGACAGGTCTTTTTGCTATTCTATGGGGTGTTGTTTATTTTTATCGGTACAGACTGGAACAGGTATAACATTTTTGGCAATATTGACATTTTTATTGCAGCTATCCTCCCCAGTAGGGACAAGGATAGTTTTGTACTCTTCTGGAGTTCTTCCTTAATTTCTACCCATGTTTCCTTATAATTGTTTTCCAATAATTCTGCGGTTTTGTTCAATATTATTATTCCTAAATACTTTGTTTTGGTTACCACTTTCAATTTTGAAACTTCTTGTAAGTCACTCATTTCTTCCTTTGTTAATTTTCGACTATGATGTTTGTCTTCTCTTCATTTATTATCAAGCCAGCATGTTTTCCAAATTGTTCTATTGTTTTATTAAAATGTTTTATGGTATTCAGTGGATCTTCTAAGGCAATTGTTAGATCATCTGCAAAGGCTCTTATTTTGTATGTATTTTTTTTTAATATTTTCAGTAATTTTATTTCCTGGTTTTGTCTTATCTGCTTGCTCAAAATTTCCAAAACCATGATAAAGAGCAGAGATGATAGCAGACAGCCTTATCTGGTTCCTTTATTCCTATCCAATTTGTATAATCCCCATTAACATTCACTTGGGCTTTCTGTTCCTTATAAATTTCTTTTATCCATTTTATGAAGTTTGCACCAAATTTTAATTCCTCCAGAATAATTTTCAGAAAATCCCAATTTATGTTATCAAACACTTTTTCCGTGTCGAGAAAAATAAGAGCAAATTTCTTTTCATTGTGTTTTTTGTAATATTCTAACAAATTTATTACTATTCTTATATTATCGCTGATTGATCTTCTGGGGAGAAAGCCTGTCTGATCTTCATCTATCCAATCTTGCAGTATTTGTTTCAGTCTTTAAGTCAATATAGATGCATAGATCTTATAATCTGTGTTTAAAAGTGCAATTGGACAGTAAATTTTTTGGTTCTGTTAAATCTCTTTCCTTCTTTGGGAATTAATACCACATTAGCCTTTCCCCATGATTCCGGTCTTTCCTTGTTTAGGATGTCATTCATTACTAATTGGAGTGGATTTACCAGTTCTTCTGTGAGTTTCTTACAGGCTGTCTGGGCCTGGAGTTTATTTTTGCTATTCATTATGGCCTTCAATATTTCTTCTATTTTAATTGGCCAATTTAATAACTCGGTTTGTCCTTCTGTTATTTTTGGTAATTGTTGTTTCTATATATATTGTTTCATCTTTTTTTTCTGTAATTAATTTTGTTCCTTTAATAAGTTTTGAATATTATAATTGGAAAACTTTCTTAATTTTCTCTTGATTTGTTGTTGTTCCTTTTCCTTCTTTTATTTCCAATATCAGTTTCTTCTATTTTTGTTTCCTTAATTTGTATGCCAGCCGTTTACTAATTTTATTGGCATTTTCAAAGTAGTTTTGCTTGACATATCTCATTTTGACTTCTAGTTCTTCTACATAATCTATTGATAATTGTTCCGCAGCATTTTTATTTCATTATTTAAAATTTTGACTTGCTTTAGATCTTCTTTGATTTTTAATTCTTTTGCTCTAATTTCCTCCATTATCTTCTGTTTTTTTTTTCTTTTTTCTTTCCTTTCTCTTCAATATCTTGTTGTATCAGGCAACCACGTATTATTGCTTTACTTGTATCCCATATGATATGTAGGGGCATTTCATTTTGTGTGTTTTCTCTGAAAAAGTTTTTAAATGTTTATTTTGCTTTTCCTTAAAAAAAATCGTTCCTCAACAGATTATCATTTATATGCCATTTAAAAAAATATTGTGTTATGGTCAGCAAATATTTTTGGCTGTATCTCTTTTTCTTATTTGTATGTGTATTTATATTCTTGGTGGTAAGTATTAGGTCTATTCTGGAGAGGGATTTATGTCTCCCTGAGAAAAAGGTATAATCTTTTTCTCCCTTATGTTTTGATTTCCAACTATCTTCTAACATTAATATGTCCTCCATCTCGAAAAATAATCTAGGTAATTTACCTTGTTTTTTCTTCAGTTTTCTTATCCATTTCCAGATCTATCATCCCGTTGAACTCGCCCATCAAGATTATGTTCTGATATGACGTATTCAATATCGCCTTCAAAATTTTCTTGTAAAATTTATCTTTACCTTGTTGCGGTCCATAAACTCCTCCTATTAAAGCTATTATCGTCAGTGTTTTAATTTCTATTCCAATGTAATTCCCATGATGATCTTTAAAGATTTCTTTTGATGTTAAATTTTTATTAACGTACATGACTACTCCCTTTTTCTTTCCACTGATATGTATTCTATTCCTAATTTTTTATTTTTAGTAAGTGTATATCTTTCTCTCTTATTTGAATTTCCTGTAAACAAATTATATCTAGGTTTTTTGGTGTCAGATGATGAAAAATTAATTTCCTTTTTTGGAATATTGATTCCTCTCACATTCCACATTAATAGATTCAGTGCCATTCTTATAGTTTTTGTTCCACCTCCAGATCTTCACTTCCTTGGTCCATATCTAAGTCCGGGTCTTCTTGGTCTCCTGTTGCCTCTTCTGTTTCATAACAGTTATCCCTTCTATTTTTGCCCATTTATATTGGACTTTCGCCCTTTGTAATAGTCTTGTGAGAAATAAATAGTCCGTGTGCCTTCTTAGTATTTGTGCTGGGATATCTTTGTAGATTTTTACTTCTTCATTTTCTATATATAGCGTTGAGTTGTAGCTTTTGTGTAGTTCCATATTTCTTATTTTAATGAAATATACTATTATATCTCTTGGTAATTTCTTTTTAGCTGCTACTTTAGAGTTAATCCTGTAGACTATCTGTCAACAATTCCATTTTCTCTATAGGGAACTCTAAGAACTTTGCCATCACCTCTGTTACCTTCTGATATAAGTCTTCACCTTCTTGTTCTAATACTCCTCTAATTTTAACACGTTGCTCTCTTATTTTCAGATCTGCTAGAGCTATTTGGTCTCTGTCTTCCTCTTGAGCTGTTTTTAACTCTTGTTTTTTCCCCCCAAATCCTTAGTTTTTTGTAAAATGATTACATCATTTTTATTTCTTCTACATCTTGAGATATTCTCCACTGCCGCTTTTAGCTCTTGAATTTCTTTAGTTATCCCTTTTTTCATATCCCATTGTCCTCATTTTCCAACGATACTCCAACCCTCCTTATCTGTTCATTAATTTTATTTAAAGCATTTCTGTAGTGTCTCTCAACACCACTAGAGCCTCAAGGTGATGCACAATCAAGCTGTGTAGCAGCTGAGAAACCATCAGAGTCCACAAAATGGCCTCATTTCCTTTCCTTTGTCTCCCTCACAAGCAGGTCAGTAGCACCAGAGGACAAATCCTGAGCCTCTCTTTGGGTGGAGTGAAAACTTCTGCACGGACCCCTATCTCACTGCAAGATGTCAAGGAAACCGAGTAAGAAGGCTGGAGACTATTCTTTTTCTCCAGAGAAATCATGAATGCTCCACAAAATGATTTTTAATAATTGAAATATAAAGCACACAGACAGTACTCCAGATTGCTTCTGTTTCTCTGGGAACATTTTCAGAAGAGATTATTTTTTTATTAGAGAAGTGTTGTCATTTTCTCCCTTTCAGTTCCTGGTCTCCTTTGAAGAGGTGGCTGTATATTTCACTGAGGAGGAGTGGGATCTCCTGGATCGGGGCCATAGGGCTCTCTACAAGGAAGTCAGGATGGAGGATGATGGGAAAATGGCTTCTCCAGGTAAGGAGCAATTTTGCCCTCAATGGGTAGTTCACAGAAGGGACAGAAATCTGCACCTAGTGCATTTAAGAGGGAAGTAGACCAGAAGGAAATCAATGTCCCTGGCTAAGAAGAAAGGGGTGAATGCTGGGGAGTGAGGTCCTGGGTTTGTGTTCGAGTCCTAACGGGATCTTCTTTGTTCTCAAGCAGGTAATGAGCAGGAGAAGGAGACTGTTGTGCAGCCTTGTGCAGTGTTATGGGAAGCTAACAAGACTGTTGTGGAGAAAGACAAGTTTGGAAATAAAAGGTAACTGAAAAGGGGAAAGGGAATCCAATCAACGAATGGGAAGAAGAACTCCTCTGATTCTCAGGGGGATGGTACTTGTGAACTTCTTACCCCCCACAAAAATTACAAAGGAAAAAAAAGGGTAAACTGTTCTGTCGGTGGGAAGCTGTTCCAATATAAATCTCACTTAAATTTACATTGCAGAATCCACACAGAGGAAAAACCATATGAATGCAAAGAATGTGGAAAGAGGTTCAAACAGAGTGGACATCTTCATTCACATCAAAGAACCCACACAGGAGAGAAACCATATAAATGCTTGGAATGTGGAAAGAGTTTCTCTCATAGTCAAACTTTGCATTATCATCAAAGAACCCACACAGGGGAGAAACCATATGAATGCATGGAATGTGGGAAGAGCTTCAGTCAGAGTTCAAAGCTATGTTTACATCAAAGATCCCACACAGGGGAGAAATGGTATAAATGCATGGAATGTGGAAAGAGCTTCAGTCAGAGCATAAGCCTCACTATACATCAAAGAACCCACACAGGGGAGAAGCCATATCAGTGCACAGTATGTGGTAAGAGCTTCAGTCAGAGTTCAAATCTACGTTCACATCAAAGAACTCACACGGGGGAGAAGCCGTATGAGTGCTTGGAATGTGGAAAGAGCTTTTCTCATAGTCAACATAGACATTTACATCAAAGAATCCACACAGGGGAGAAACCGTTTAAATGTATAGAATGTGGGAAGAGCTTCAGTAAGAACTGTAGCCTCACTATACATCAAAGAACCCACAAAGGGGAGAAACCATACAAATGTTTGCAATGTGGAAAGAGCTTCAGTCAGAGTGGACATCTACATTCCCATCAAAGATCCCATACAGATGAAAAGCCATATGAATGCATGGAATGTGGAAAGAGCTTTAGAGATAGTGCAGCCTATGGAAAACATCAAAAAACCCACACAGGGGAAAGACCATATCATTGCATGGAATGTGGAAAGAACTTCAGTCAGAGTGGAACTCTACGTTTACATCAAAGAACCCACACAGGGGAGAAGCCATATAAATGCATGGAATGTGGAAAGAGTTTCAGTCGATGTTACCATCTACGTTTACATCAAAGAACCCACACGGGGGAGAAACCATACAAATGCATGGAGTGTGGAAAGAGATATCGTCAGAGTCAACATCTACAGATACATCAAAGAATTCACACAGGTGTAAAACCATATAAATGCATGGAATGTGGAAAGAGTTTCAAAGACAGTGGAGCATATAGAATACATCAAAGAACCCACACAGGTGTGAAACCTTATAAGTGCAGTGAATGTGGAAAGAGCTTCAGTCAGAGTGGAAGTCTATGCGTACATCAAAGAACACACACAGGGGTGAAACCATATAAATGTATGCAGTGTGGAAACAGCTTCAGTAGCACAGGAGATCTACGTTCACATGAAAGAACTCATACAGGGGAGAAGCCATATGAATGTATAGAATGTGGAAAGCGCTTCAGTAAGAGTGGAGATCTACATTCACATGAAAGAACCCACACAGGGGAAAAGCCATATCAGTGCATGGTATGCGGAAAGAGTTTCAGTCAGAGTGCTAGTCTACGTTCACATGAAAGAACTCACACAGGGGAGAAACTTTATAAATGCATAGAATGTGGAAAGAGCTTCAGTAAGAGTGCACAACTTCGTTCACATCAAAGATCCCACATAGGGGAGAAACCGTATAAATGCATGTAATGTGGAAAGAGCTTCAGTGAGCGCAGAATATTCATTAAACATCAAGTAACTCACTCAGGGTGATGTATTGATGCTACTATAAAGATTCTGTTAAACTTTGAAATGGCATACCAGTTATAGAAATGTGCTTTAATCAGAGAATTTTGTGAGAAGCAGAATCTCTATTCAGCTTCATTACACTTTTGTTGCTTTAGGGAAAAACAGATTCTATACTTGCTGGGAATGTCACCCTGCAGAGCACTGTACATGCATAACTCCGTTAACAAAGCCTCTCACAGTGAAGCTCCTTTTTATACCCTTTTTTTTTTTGGATTTGTCCTTCGAGCCTGTGCAATGGATTTTTCTGGTGGAGCGCAGCGTGCACAGAACTGGCCTCACCCTTTAAACCAGAGATTCATCTGCCGTGGCCTTGCAAGCATGGACGTGGCAGCGAGGTCCTCGGGCCGTAGGTTGGATTAGAGTTTCCTTCTCTTAGATGGTTGACCTTACAGGGTTGGACGAGCACCATCTGCCCGGGTTTGGGATTAGAGTTTTCCTTCTCCTAGGACGGTTGCCACAAGGCTAGAGAGCCCATCCTGCCCTTTGACACTCTTTGTCAGACCCTTCGGTTTTGACCTGTCTGGCATGGGAGACCCTACCGGTGGCTATTATGCCACCGCCAGCATAGCTCAAAACATCATTAGGGTACGCAAGCCTCTCTCCCACGACAAGGGGGCGTCTAGCCTGCATTTCCCTGTCTAGCTGGATTTTTTTAAAGCTTAGGGACACATCTACTTTGTTAACTGAGGAATGCTTGTATTTTTCTTATGAATTCCACAGCAATACAAAGGCTTATGAAAAAAAATGAATTCAGAAGTAGAAAATCTCTTTAATGTATTTTACTTCTCAAATAAAGTAAAGATTTTCATATAAAAGTATTGCACTTACAAGACTGAGTCAGATGAATCACATGCCACAATTGTATTTCTATATCTGGCCTGACCATCATTTCTACAGGTCTGCTCTGGAAGAAGGGATCTGGAAGTTATTTGTCTAGAAGAGAGAACGTGGGCTGTTCAATGCTGAGTTTGAAGTGGAAAGAGTTCAAAAATGTCTTGCATACACAGGGATAAAATATGAGGTTTATATCACATAGTCTTGAAGTGGACTGATGATATATCACGAGGAACGTGTAGTGTGTGCTAGTAATTATGGTCATCTGTAATCCTGGCTCTGTCTTCCCCTCCCATATTGGTGACATTTAGAGATTCGGTCAGCATCCCCTCTACTCCATCATCCCAGTCATTTTTCAAGTTTCTGGGACATTTTCAGTCAGATGGTTTTACTCAGGAAATAAAAATCTATAGTAACGGAGCTCCCTTGTTGCCTTTATATCTGGCGCCACCAGTGGTATAAAGAAGTTTGGAAAATGGCAATAAATGATAAGTTAACATGTAGAATTAAAGTAAGAAGTTGGAAAGAAAGTGATTTTGATAAAATTTGGAAAGTATTTGTTAAAAAAGTATTACAGACAAAAGATGGGAGGTTACCTCCACGAGAAGAAATGAGATTCTGGAAAGATTAGGTAAGGGATAATGGCTCCGGTGAAGGGGAGCACTGAGATGGGGGTGTAGGGGAAGTCATATTCATGAAAAGAATAATAGTAAAGAATTTATGTTAACTTTTGAAATTAGTTAATAGAAAAATTGTGATGTTTATGGTAATTTTAAGTGTTATACTAAATAAGTATTGATTGGATATTATCTGGCCTGGCCAGATATTAAAATGTATGGTTATAAAATTAATAAAAATATATTTTTTTAAAAAGAGAGAGCATGAGGTCACCCACACATGCTTCAAAATGCTGCTCCTCACTAGGAGACCACGAAAACCTGATCCGTCAGAAAGTGGGCTGAGCAGCAGGGGACCATGGGATTAACATCAGGCTGAAGCCATTAAGCAAGACTTTAATGGACACTGGACCTACAAAAACCTCACTTTCTTAATTACATTTTAAATACAGTGGGTCTTTGGTATCCGCTGGGGTTTGGTTCCAGGACCCTCTATGGATATTAAAATCTATGGATGCTCAAGTCTCATTATATAAAATAACACAGTAAGTGGTGTCCCTTATATAAAATGGCAAACAGTACAGTTTGCTTTTGGGGAATTAAAAAAAAATATTTTCAATCTGTGCATGGTTGAATCCATTGATAAAGAGTCCGTGGATACAGAGGGCTGACTGTACTTAATTTACAATTGAAGAGAAATCTTCCAACAGTGGTGAGATCAAAGCCTCTTTCTGTAAACAAGAAGTGAGAAAGTAAAGACTATTTACAAGAAAAAAATATATATGTATATATATCTGACGCCACCTGGTAAAAAGCTACTTTTTCAGCCAGGCAGTGCTTCCAACAGAAGGGTGTCTGAGGTGCTGCAAATCAGAGCACTGGGCAAGGATATGATGAAGCCAGGCAGCTAGAAAGACCCTGTGACCCCTGTCAGATCCTTTCGCAACTGCTTGTCTCAGTGAACTCCACTGCCAGCTGGTCTGTTTCTAGGCACAAGCATTTCCGGGCTAATTTCAAAGTACTATTTATGACCTATAAGTCCCACCACAGCTCAGGTCCAGGCTATGTGAAGGACCAGATCTTCCTATATGAGCCTGCCTGGACTGCAGGGTCTTTGGGAGAGGCCCTTCTCTTGGTCCCCCCTCACCATCCCAGGAATGCTAGGTGTGAAGATGGGACATGGCCTTTGCAGTGCCTGCTTCAGCTTTTTGAGTGCCCCCCCCCCAAGGGAGGCTGGAATGAATCCCTCCTTACCTCCCTTTTCTGTTCCAACAGGCTTGTGCTGTTTCGCTGGTTTTAATCTTTTAGTGAACTTGTTTTAAATGCTTTTAATTCTATAGATTGTAAAGTTGAAGGCTTCACAAAATTCTATGGATTATTCTATGCATTTGTGTAATCACTTATGTGTTTTTACTTATGTCTTTGTAAGTTCTTTTACCTGTGTTTAATTTTTGTAAGTTACCTTTAGTCTTTTAGGAAATAACAGAATAAATCATCACCATAATTTCATTTCTCTCTTTCTAAAAGGCTAATATACTTATTTGATGAGGTGAATGCTGTTGATGTGCTCTACCTTGATTTCAGTAACTCTTTCAACACAGTCCCTCGGGTTACTTCGGTCAGCATCCCCTCTACTCTACTGCCCAGCGCAGCTGTGTTCTCAATATCATGGCCTCAATGCTGGTGATCCCTGCTTGCTCAAGGACAACAACATTCGTCACATAGTCAATCCAGTATATATTTAGGATTGTGCATATACAGCGCTGATGAAAGCGTTCGAGGAATCGTAGGTGGTGGCGATAGGTGACCCATGTTTCAGACCCATAAAGGAGAATAGGCAGTACAATGGCTCTATACACACTGATTTTTGTGCTTTGTCTCAGGTGTTTATTACTCCAGACTCTTTTGTGAAGTCTTCCAAATGCGCTATATGCCTTTGCTAATCTGTGATCGATCTCTTTGTCAATCTTGGCATCTGAGGAGATGATGCTTCCCAGGTAGGTGAACTGCTGAACGGACTTAAGCACAGATTTGCCAACGGCAATGTGGGGATGATAGTGTTCGTCCTGTGGATGCAGATACCTCTAAAATTCCACTATGTACTTCAAACCCAGTGCTTCAGATGAAGGTGTTAAGAAGAATATCATCAGAGATCCTTACCAGGGAGATGGGAAAGAGCCAAGAGGAAGTGCACCCAAAGCCAAAAAAACTTCAAACATCAAAGTGAGCAATACTTTCAACAAGAAAGGGATTCTCGTAGAACAAATTGCACTAGAGTCCGAAGGTGATAGCATTCAGCATGGAAATAATAGCAGAAAAATATAACATTTGTGGTTAAGAGTACAATTGTGGTGAAAAGGTCACAAAATGGGAATTGGCAAGCTGAATGCTTCTCTCCAGACACTGAAAATATATACCACATGAAATCTCCCTCCTCCCACCAGAGGAGGAGTTGCTGAGGGAAATCCAAGGCCAGGTAGGGCTTGCCCTCTTTCATCCTCATGGCCTACTCGCCAGAAGGAGGGATCCATGATTGCTTTGGTGGTGTCGGGGAAGAGGTGCAGGATTCTGGGGAGAGGGGGATATATTTGAGTAATTCCTAATACTAAAACAAATCAGAGAAATGAGGGTCACGAGGGAGGGCCACAGCCCCACAGGCTCTGGGTGGTCTCCCTTCCAGCCCTAGCGATTAACCCTACTTCTGGAGAGAAGGTCTCTGAGGCAGCCCAGTCCAAAGAGCACCCAATTCTGCATTTCCACCTGCGGAGGACAAATTTGTTGCCATCTCTGGCCTTGCTGCAGAAACTTCACCAACATAGACTTTCCTTGGGTTTTTTTCCAGGCTGTGAGGCCGTGTTCTGGAATAGTTTCTTTCTGATGTTTCACCTGCATCTGTGGCTGGCATCTTCAGAGAATGGTTGGGTAGGAGTGTATGTGGATTTTATATGCTGTGAACCCCTGTTATATGTAAATTTGTGTAATCATAGAATTGCAGAGTTGGAAGAGACCACGAGGGCCATCCAGTCCAACCCCCTGCCATGCAGGAAATCACGATCAAAGCATCCCCGACAGATGGCCATCCAGCCTCTGTTTAAAGACCTCCAAGGAAGGAGACCCCACCACGCTCCGAGGGAGTGCGTTCCACTACCGAACAGCTCTTACTGTCAAAAAGTTCCTCCTAATGTTGAAGTGGAATCTCTGTTCCTGGAGCTTGCCTCCATTGCTCCGTGTTCCAATCTCTGGAGCAGCAGAAAACAAGCTTGCTCCATCCTCAACGTGACACCCCTTCAAATACTTAAACAGGGATGGTTAATGGATGGTTAGTTTCTGGGTATAGAAATGCAAGGCTCGTTAGTGTCTGTTTGGTTAATGGTTGGTTGATGGGCCACTATTTAATGGAACTCCACCTGTCCCTGGGTGGAATTCCCTTGTAATTGTTGAGTTTTTATTCTATTGTTTTTCAAAACTGGGAGCCAGGTTTTGTTTACTTTTAAGGTTTCTTCTTTCCTGTTGAAGTTGTCCAGGTATTTGTGGATTTCAATAGCTTATCTGTGCATTCTGACATAGTTGTTGGCCTGGTCCAGAATTTCTGTGTTTTTAAATAGCATTTTGTGTCCAGGTTGGTTTATCACATGTTCTGCTACTGCTGATTTTTCTGGCTGCCCCAGTCTGCAGTGTCTCTCATGTTCCTTGATTCATGTTTGCACACTGCGTTTAGTGGTCCCTATGTAAACTTGTCCACAGCTGCATGGTATGCGGTAAACCCCTACAGCTATGAGAGGGTCCATCCATTCTCTGAAGATGCCAGGCACAGATGCAGGCGAAACGTCAGAAGGAAACTATTCCAGAACACGGCCTCACAGCCTGGAAAAAAACCAAGGAAAATCTATGGATGCCAGCCGTGAAAGCCTTCGACTTCACCAACAGCTTCTCCTCAGAGGAGAGAATGGTTTCTTGAGCCCCTCCCTGCCTTCCTGCTCTACTTCCTGCATAGGGGATGCAGATTGAATGAATATAGATGGAGTCTCTCCTCATCAAGGGTAGACTGGGCTCCAAACCAGAGCTCCATGCAGCTGTGTTTGTGTGTTTTTCCCATTCCAGCAATGTGTCTGGGTGGGATCTCCATGATGTGTGAAGAACTAGAAGTGTGGGGTGGCCAGCAGTCTGAACATAAAGGGGGATTGACTCTTTCTCCAAAACTGATGCAGCACCTGGGACAGAGCTTTTAAAGAAGGGGTGGGCAACATGTAACCAAATGGCCCCATGCCTCTAGGCCTGTTTTTGTGGCTCCTGGGAGTAAAAAAAAAAAAGTTCAGAATTCCTCCAAACACTTTCTCAGTGTTGTAGGAGACATTTTCCCCTGCAGGAAGTGACTTGTGATTAAAAAGGTTTCTTTTGGGTCCATACAAATGGCTGCATCCAAGATGGCGAATGTCCCATTATATGCTAGAGGGTGTTTGGGGGCATTTTGTGCAAAATAAATTGATTTTTTTTTTTTTATGAGGGCACAGGAAGGGAAGCAGCCCTCCTGGGGCCCTATTGCATCCCACCAGCTTCTGACAGCTGCTCTGGCAGGAAGGGAGGATCATATCCTGAGGTCCTGAGTCAAGACCCTTCCCTTCCCTGTAAGGGTTTTCTGGGACTGCACCACCTGCAGAATATGAGAATATTTCTCCTGTGAAAAGAGGTTTTCTTGCTTCGACCTCCCACAGACTAAGGAGGTCAAAGAGCCACCATGCTCCAAGGGGTACAAGACAAGAAGCCAAGGACTGGGAGACCCCTTCTCAGCAAATCTCCCCTCTGATCCATTCAGCTCTTTCTTCTTACAGACTGTATTTCAGTCCCTTTGGGGGTAATGGGGAAAGAGTTTGTAGGTTTGGAGAGGACCCCTCCTCTCAGGTTCATCTCTGTTCAGGAAGAGGAGGCTGGGGGTTCTCCAAGGTGCTCAATTCCACCCGAGAAGGTGAATGAGAGGGTTCAGAGAGATCCTTAAAAGGGATCCAGGGATTCCAAAGCAGGGGGGGGTCCCCTGTCCCACTAACCTCAGAGCAAAGACCTCTCACAGTGGGGATGGGATGGAAGAGGTTCCTTGGGAAGGCAGGACTGCTGTCTAGGTTTACAATCTATTTCCAGGAAAGTGCTCTGAGTTTGCAACCAATTTCCTGTGCCTCTACCCTTAAGAAAGCCATCTCTTTAAATAAATAAATAAATAAACATTTTGAAGAAGTGGGAATAGTGAATTCATAACTGGGCCAGTGTTCCGTGAAAAGGCAAACTCATTAGACTTCTTTCCCACCCTAGTTCAATGATACACAGCTCATTTTGTCTGGATTGCACTGGTTTTATTGTATACTGTCCTGATATTGTGATATAGGCTGGGACGACAATATTCCAATAAAGATGATAGATAAAAATAAATGGTGAGAAAAATACGGAGTGGGATAACAATATGCCAGTAAAGATAATCCATGAAAAAACCCCATTCATTCAGTAATCTATTCTATTGGCAGAGGTCAAAGGAATCAGGCCAAGGTTTCCCGTTCTCCCTCCACATCCATTAATATTTATAAAATGCAAATCTGGCTTTGCCACCACCATTTCAGACCTCTCTTCCTATTACTAACATCTTAGACATCATTCCCTCACTATCTGTCCTCTAGATCAAGGAGTTTTTTCCTTCCCTGTTCCAACAAGAGACAAGAGAAAGCAAAGCCAAGTTGGATGAAAATGGAACGCCTATAATTTCTGCCCATGAAAGGAGTAATATTGGAAATAATTACAATTGTCCAGATGGTTTTAATTGTTAGAAAGAGGGAGGGTCCATTAAGAAAATTAACCTGTGTCCTTTATGAGGAAGACAAAGAACAGCTAAAATTAAACTGAGCCAAGACAGACAAAAACACCCAATACCTGTAATCCCTGCACATGAAAAGAATCATCTTGGAAGTAATGAAACTTGGCCAGACAGTTTTTATGGTTAGAAAGAGGAGGGCAGAAATATGTAACCCTTTCTGCCTCTCATTTCTGGAAATAGTACCTTACCTGTATTTTAACTGTATCTTGCAAATCCAAAGACTTCTATCTGGGATGCAAACACTTCTTACACATCTGATAGCCCAGTTTGTTCTGGGAGCAGATAAGCTTTATTCTGGCTTTGAGGGAATGAGACCAAGCAGGAACATGAAAGAGAGTGTGGAAGGATGGAGAACTTTAAGCAAGTGTCTACATAGCAAAAGATATCTTTTTACAAGAAAGGCCCCTCCCTTCAGCTGTTGCTTAGAAAGTTACAAAGTTACAAATACTCTAATTCATTCCAGCCAAGATCACCAAAATACAGTAGCATCCCGTATCTGCAGGAGACTGGTTCCGGGGCTCCCCCTGCAGATATTGACACCTGCAGATAACAGTGAATGCCAGACTTCCCCCTGCCACCTCCTCTGCTAGGCCAGAACCCCCCCTTGGGAAAGAGAGAAGGGGGTGAGCTCTCCTCCTCCCCTCCCTCCCCCATCCACACCCCTTTGTCCAACACCCAACACCTCTACTGCACCATGTATGGTAGGCAGGAGCATCTGTCCAAAGCATCTGCTCCCCTGAAGCCCTCCTCCTTTTTTATATTTATTTATTTATACCCCGCTCTTCAGCCACAAGGCTATCAGAGCGGCTTACAAATTGTTTTTTAAGCAATAGCAATTTACACATCTACACTGCATTAATCAGTTTCCAATGTGTGTTAGCTAATTGCACCCACAAGCTGGGTACTCATTTTACCGACCTACGAAAGGATGGAAGGCTGAGTGGACCTTGGAGCCCTCTGGAATCGAACTTGCAACATGGCGGCTTGCAGTACTGGCGTTTAACCACTGCGCCACCAGGGCTCCTTATATACAATATAATATTACACTCCTGCCTGAACCTGAAGACTCAGCGCCTTCCGGATGGGCCCAGTCCACCCACTCCTGGTGTTTGGGGCAGGGGGACAGTGGTTTACCCCTCCTGCCCAGTAGGCCAGCACCCTCCTGAGCCCGCGCCCCTTCCCGGACCACCTCTGACTGCACCCTCTGTGCCTCCCACCTGGACCCTCCCCTTTGGAATACTTCATGGGTCCCAACTCAACCCAACCACCCCATCCTCCTCCAGACCCCCCTGTAGGGCCATCCCTTTCATCACAAGGACCCGGTGTCTTGCTCTCAAGGTACATCGGTAGACGTCCCCATGGATCCCTATGCTCATCCTGTGACCGGCATGCATGCCATCTGGAGCCCTCTCTGGTAGGTGGGAGCGTCTGAAGCTCTCCTCTTCCTCCTTCCCCCATCCATCTCCCTGCCATCCCCAACTGTGGATAACTGAATCAGTGAATGGTGAATCAGCAGATATGGGGGTCCTACTGTAACATAAGCCCTGATGCAACTAAACTAGACATTTCCCTAATCATGCTACAGATGGGATTCTGAGTCTCTGGATGTTTATGGCGGCTGGGCACTTGGGCTCTTCAGCCCGGACTCTACCAAGCACCCCCTTAACTGGGTCTTGAGTGCTCCAGGCTGTTGTCTCTCTTTGCTCTCTCTCAGAGTCATGGCCACAAGGCATTATTTATACATGTATATTTATGCCCTCTTTACAGAAGCATCTTGAATTTTCCTCCTACTGATCATCTTCATTGGTCAGCTGTCTCCTGATGCTGACCCCCATCAAATGTAAAACTTTAAACTCCCACCTCATTAACCCTTTGTTTACCCCCTTGGCTGTGCTGAAGCCTGGGTCCTGCACTGAGATCTCCTTCCTGAAAGGATTATTGAGAATCCCCCATGCCAGGAAGAGGTCAGAGTCTTATTGCATCCTTCACATCCAGAGCCCTCCCATCATGCAATGAGACCAGGATAGAGTGTGTTTGTGTGTGGGGGCACTGAATACATACCCTTCCTTTCCTGGCTGCTTGACCCAGATCATCCTACCCCGCATGTCCCTCCGGGTGGGCACTCTGCTGGTCACTCCAATGCTGGGGGAGGGCTACTTTACTTGCCCCTGATCGACACCCCCTGGGCTTTTCTCCAACTCTGCCCTGACCCAGAGAGGGAGATCTATGTTTCTCTTCAAGCAGAAAGCTAACTGGGGCTGGATCTCCATTCCCTCCTGGGTGATCTCTCCAATCCTCACCCAGACAACTTTTTGAGGGGGGAGGGGCAATGGGGCCACAAGGATCAGAAGTGCCCCCCCTTTTCAGTACTGAGGGCCACCCACTTTTCCCTCTCTCTGTCCTTCCCTCCCTCCCTCCTTTTTCTCTCAAGACCCCCAAATATGACCTGGATGACCAATATCAGCTTTTGGTGGTCAGTCAAAAGCCAAAGGGGGGTATTTTACCCACCCCCTGATTTGCACCCCATGGGAGAGCTTTTCACTTCCTCTGCCCTGACCTGGGAAAGGAGGCGTGTCTGGGAAGATGACTTGGGATGGAGTGAAATGTGCCCTGTGGCTCCAGGGTTGTTTATTGTGCTGCTATAATCTACCATGATATGTTTGGACACCCAAAGCAGCATTTGGAGGAGAGAGGAGGGGAGGGCCTGCCATTAAACACACTATGGATTTGTTACCATGTGAGGGGAGCATGCCCATAACACCTCCTCCCATTTCTGGACAATGCCATTGTGAGCTACACTTGTACTGCCAGGGCAGATTCCCTGGAAGGCGTTTGCAATGGCTGAGGGTCTTAAAAACATTCAGGTGGTGCTTCCCAATTATATGGTGGTGCATTTGGTTCACAGGCCAGTAGATTAGTACAGGTAGCCCCAGCCCCACCCCATATTGACAGAACTCATATCCAGAGTTTCCGTTACCCACGGCTGAAAATATAGGAACACATACCATAGAGTTGTGCTAGAAAATGCCTGGAGAGCTGTCCTCTTTCAAAATTGCTAGGCCCTCTAACACATCTCTGTAGTATGTTTGTACTGGAAATCCTTTTATTTCAATAGGGTTTGCTATTATCAGTGGCTCCACTTATAAATGGTAAGTCCAAGAACACAGACACAGTGGGGGGGATGACCTGTGTCTTGGCATTAGATGGCAGGTGGAGAAATGCTTGCAACTGAGACTTTGAGGAACCCACCTTACAAGCAGAGACGAGAGACAGGAACATCTCCACCCCACTTGGCTTCTCTATGGAGGATCCCTTTGTACATCATGGTCATGGGGGAAAGGGCAGATCCTGTGAGGTGAGGCTGTCTGGGATTGTGATGCAAAATACCCATAAAGTGGCAGTTTATTTGTCAAATATGGCACTTCAGAAGCAGGAGGGATTAAAGAAAACATCACTGCAGATCCTTGTCAGGAAGAGGGGAAACAGGCAACCTGAAAGGCAGCCAAGAGGCAGATGCATCTCACCCACTGAGGTGAGCAATGCTGTGAACATGAAAGGAATCCCCTTGGAAGGTACAGTATTACCCGGGAGTGAGAGGTGTGAATAATAAGAAAAGCTACAGCAGAAAGATAAGGAATTTGTTGTGGTTAGATTATAAGTGTGGTGGAGAAATAAAAAACGGGAGGTTGGCAAGCTGAGCTCTTAGACACCCAAAAGAAACCACAGTAAATCTCTCTCCTTCACCCGAACAGGAGCTGCAAGGGAAATCCAAGGCCAGCCTGGGCCTCATCCTCTTTCATCCTCACAGCCCCCTCCTCACCAAAATGAAGGAACACTATTGGACTTTGTCTGTATGAGAGGATACAAGCCCTGTTTAAGTATTTGAAGGGATGTCACATTGAGGATGGAGCAAGCTTGTTTTCTGCTGCTCCAGAGACTAGAACACAAGAGCAATGGATGCAAGCTCCAGGAACAGAGATTCCAGCTCAACATTAGGAGGAACTTTTTGACAGTAAGAGCTGTTTGGCAGTGGAACACGCTCCCTCGGAGCGTGGTGGGGTCTCCTTCCTTGGAGGTCTTTAAACAGAGGTCGGATGGCCATCTGTCAGGGATTATTTGATTGTGTATTCCTGCATGGCAGGGGGTTGGACTAGATGGCCCTCGTGGTCTCTTCCAACTCTACAATTCTATGATAAGCCGGTTGTTCTTTTCACCACAATTTCCCAGGGATGGGAGTTTTGGGGAGATGTTGAAGATGGCACAGAAGGATTGGTTGATTTCTCTTTAGTCCCTGTAGAAGGAGGATAATCCCTCTGAGTTACTTTAGTAATTTCAAGACATTTCCCTTCCTCTTCCCATAAAGGTCTTCTGGGACTATACCAGCTGCAAAACAGCAAGAAATTCAACAGGTAAAGCCTCCCCATCTCTTCATCTTCATAGCAGGGAAATGTGTTGAGTTGTCTAAAACACAGGGGAATCTTAATTTGAGGACTGAAAGCTTGCATGTTGCCAACCAATCTGGAATCTACTCTTAATTCCAGAAATGAATATTGTATGTTTTTCCTTTCAAAGAAGAACTGTGACAAGAGGCTGCATGGGATTCAATGGTTTCCTTGTAGGGACTTCTATAGTGTTCCTTGGTGGCAGGAGCAAGGGCATTTTGCATCACAACTCTAGAAACCCTCACCCCACAGGGAACTCTACTGCATGGGAGATGCAATGACCAGAGCCCCCCCCCCCCCATGGGAAAGGCAAGTGGGGCAGAAAAGATTTATTTTCCTGGGAGAACCAAGGCACACTATTGAGGGCTACAATGTCTCCTTTTTGCTTGCTGGGTGGTTCTCTCTGCATTTGGGGTTCATCCTTCCCTTTCATATCATTAAAGGCAGGGTTCAGGCTTCCCTGGGCTGGGAACTGCATTCACCCCATCTCAAAACTCAAGAAGCATTCACAAAATCACTGGCAAAGAAACCACCAACAGCCATTGGATGGCAGGCTTTGGGCATGTGCCCCATTCCCTTGGATGCCAGGTGTGGGCTGGAAAGCACATGGGCACAGCCCTGATCTCTTCCTCTGTGAAAAGGAAATTTCACCCATGTTGGTGTAGACTGTACAAAGGTAAGGTTAAACACACACACACACGGCCATGTTGTGCAGCAGGGGAGCTTCCATTGAGTGGTTCTCACCAAATTCACCACTCCTGCTCTCTAGTATGAGTGTGATGCAAGAAACCACAAAAACATCCAGAAGATCACTTGGAAGGAGAAGGTGGGCCCTGTGGGATCTTTGTGGCTTGTTACCTGACTCCCACCTAGTCTTGTGTGGCTGGTGGATTTGGGGGTTGTGTAGCTGCTCAGAAGTGGATGTTCTGGGCCATTTTATTACGTTCCATATTGTTTCTGTGAATAAATGGTTAATAAAAGCATCATTTTGACACATTTGAATTATACAAGATTGTTCTCAAGTGTGCCCAACCCATCCAATATCTTTGGCCTTAGTATCCCTGAAAAATGGCCTACTTGGCCCAGTGGCTCCATTTGGCTTCCACGCTGTTACCTCTCAGGTCACTGTTGTTACACTCTAGTCCAGAAATATTTAAGGAACCTCAGCTTTATTAAGGACAACCTAACAAACAGCTCCACAGAGACCTAAGAGGGTGGCAACAGTCTGAGAGAAACCTGGCACAGCCACCCTCATTTCAGACTTTCCCCCCCATTTCCCCAGAGCTCTCTTCAAGTTTTCTTCAAGGGGCAGGAACATTGACACAATGAATAAAAAGCAATGGTTTTAGATTAGAAGAAAAACAAGGCAAATTCACGTAATTTTCACTCTCTTTTTCTTGCCACAGCTCCCCTTCCTCCCTCTCTCCCGTCATGAGGGTTGCAGCAGCTGATTAACTCCACTCCCATCTGTAAATGCCCACCCCCTCTCCCCACATTTGTTCTTGCCAGCAATACACCCCTCACCCCACCGCTGGACAGGCCAGGTGATTTTGCATATCTGCACAGCATCACGAGGTTAAATTTCTGAGGCTAAATTTCATGACATGCATCCCGCCACACCAGACAGGCTAGGCTTGTTTTTCACCTCAAGACTTTTTCTCTCAATGGTTTCAATCCTGCCACCATCTGCCAGGCTCCTCACCCAGACTTCCCTTTGGGGTGACCTGTGGGGCTCTCACCTCAGAGCTGCTTGGAAGACCTCATGGGATGATTTTTCACTCTCTCAACATTCTGTTCTAGACTTCAGGCATTCAAATGCAGCATCTGCAACATCTCTGTCGCCTCACGGCCATTTTGCTGTCTGACCCTCAAACTTTTCAAACTGTGACTCACTGTGTATGTTATCCTTCTGTTATTAAAAATATTGGTTAGAAAGTGGTGAGATGCAAGTATTTCTTTAGTCTTCCCAGTGATAACAGTAAGGGAAATACTCATTTTTATTTAGTTATTTTAAAGTATTTATGTTTCACCTCCCAGCCCACAAGGGCTTCCGTGACAATGAACAAATAAAAACCAATTAAAACAATACAAAGATCAAAATCTTAAAAAAAAAAATTAAAATACTCCTTAAAACTCCTAAAAGCAGCCTAAAAACAGTCCTAGAATCCAGTTAGTTAAACAGCAATTTTGGACATTGAATACCACATGGAACAGTATTGTTTTGGATGCCTGCTAGAAGCTTAAATTTGGGGAAAATCTGAAGTAATTGGCCTTTCAAAATTTACTTAAACCAGGAAGGAGAGTGCTGAATCCAGCCATGGCACTTAGAAAAGAAAAGAGAAAAAACCCTGAGTACCAAAATAATACATAAAATAAAGGAGAGGGATGTCATTGCTGTGTCCTGACCATTCTGTCTGTCTATTTACCTCAGAATTTAAACATGCTCACAGGGACTTTAGTAAAGATGTCTAATCCTGAAACATTACCTCAGAATATACTTCATACCCTTCTATGTAGATATAGATTTACTCCCCTGAAAGAGAGGAGGGGGCCAAAAATCTTCCCTGGCTCTCAGCCCCCTCCTCCAAACCCTCTGAAACTCCACTTTGTGGATTATTCCCAGTCCAACTGTGGGCATCCCGGACACTCCCCCATCAACATGATTTGGTTGCATTACACTCTGGAACTGAAATGGATTCCACTGGCTTTGTTACTGACTGATGTACACAAGAGTTTCAGTCCTGGGAAGGGCCAAAATAGTTTTACTGTGGCACAAATCTGAAGGAAACAAACTGGGAAGGGCTAAATGGGTCCACTAAGGGCAGAAAGGACTGAGCCTGGCCTCTGAGAATAGGAGCAGCTAAAAGGTTTGGGGAGTGGAAGAAGGGAAAGCTGCCCCCCCCCATATTCCTGGGAGGAGAAGGAAATCCCTTGAGCTTCCTTGACTAGAAGAGGAGGGGGGCTGGTGCCTACAGGAGGCAGGACAGACAGACAATGGGGAACATGGAGGCTGGATGTGGAGGGCAGCAAGGGAAATCCATCATGCCATCCCTTCTCTGTCTGCAAAGTATAAGCCACATACCCATGGCACATAAAACTAGGTGGAAGTGATTCAAAAGCTAGCCAAAAGTGCACAGGAAACACTTTTTAACCATCTCCTTTAGGTAAAATGTATTTCAAAAAACAGCCTGGAAAACTGAGTTTCCATATAGTGGCTCTCACCAAATTCATCAATCTTGCTCTATGACATGAGAGTGGTGCATGAAGCTACAATCTTTCATAAGATGACTTGGAAGCAGAAAAATCACTTCCTGCAGAAAAATAACAAAAACAAGAACACTGGACCAAGACAGCCCCCCTGCCGGCCCACCCCCTGGTTGGAGGATCAAAGCAGAGCCTAAACTGGGTTGCTGAGCACAAGTACAAAGGGCAAGAAAAGCATGATACAGGAGGAAAACTTCAAAAACCATGATCTTTTCTATCCCATGTGTAAGTCCTGAGGACAGTACAATGTCAGCATTTAACTTGGGAGTCGGTGGACATTGTGTGTCAACATGGGGTCAGAAAGAGGGCAGAAATTCCTGAAAGCCCCACGTAGACTGCACCCCCTTGTATTATATGAACATACAATCCACCTTCATGGTCACAAGCAATTGAACCTGGGGAGTACCTCTCTAATAAACATACCAATTCTCCATAATTGATACCAAGTTTCAAAGCCAAGAAAAGAGATGCTTCAAGACTTATTGAATGAACATATAAGTGCAAGACATTTCAAAATCACATGCTTTGAAGCAAAAAAAAAAAAAAAAAAAAGCATTGAAAGGAATAACAGGTTGAGTCTCCCTTATCCAGAATTCCACAATATTCCAAAATCCAAAGTTGTCCATAGCTGAGATACTGACACCTTTGCTTTCTGATGGTTCATTGTACACAAACTTTGTTTCATGCATAACTTTATAATTAATGTTAATATTTTTTTACATAATACATAATGCAGTATATAATCCATAGTTTGTAATATACATTGTTTTTGGTTCCTTCCCTCCCTCCCACAAATGGCTAAACAGAGGATTAACTCACCATTAACAACCATTACATTTCTCCTTTTTCTATTCATGGCATCTATAAGTGTCTCCTGGAGCCCTCTTATCTAATTTCTCAGCTTTTCTACCTCCTATTAGTCTCTGCTTTTACTTTGGCTTCTTCAGCTCTTTCCCCCCATTTATCTGCTTCATGAGATCTTTGATTATATTCTTGATACTTTGAGAGGCAATATATAGTCAAATTTATGGTCTAACATTTCTAATAAAACATTTGTGGGAGAACTCACTGCACTGCCATTCGTAGAATCATAGAATCATAGAATTGCAGAGTTGGAAGAGACCACGAGGGCCATCCAGTCCAACCCCCTGCCATGCAGGAAATCATGATCATCTCCATTTTGTCCATCAATCTCTCTCACAGAAGCTGCCAGCATTCTTCTCCCATCAGCTTATCTTTTCAAAGGAATCTCACAACCGAAGATCTTAATTCCAAACATCCAAATTACATGCCTTGCACTTTTATTACTTTCAAGTTTGAAATGAAGTAGTAATAAATCTATTTTTATATCTCTTGGGGAGGAGAGATTCAAAGGTGTCTATCCTCTTTCCATGCGTATAAAATTACCTTCAGGCTATGTGTATAAGATGCATATGAAACATATATGAATCTCATGTTTAGACTTGGGTCCCAGCTCTAAAATGTCTATTTATCTATATGCAAGTATTCCAAAATTCAAAATATTCCAAAATCCAAAACTCTTCTGGTCCCAAGCAACCTGTGCAATAGTTCTACAACACAGAATGTAGATATACTGTACTGTCTCTTCAAATAAAAAGTCTTTCATACTTTCACTTCCTCTCCAGTGTGGGCATTCTGATGCCCCATAAGGGCTGAATCTTGATCAAAACATTTTCCACACTGCTTGCATCTTTATAATTTTTCTCCTGTGTGAACTTTCTGATGTTTCAAGAAGAATGACTTCTCAGCAGAACACAAGAGTGGTGCTAGCATTTCTATGGTTTATCTGTGTGCATTCTCCGATGAATCACAAGGCCTGACTTGCAAGCAAAACATTTCTCACACTGCTGGCATTTGTATGGTTTCTCTCCTGTACGGACTCTCTGATGAGTCAGAAGGCATGACTTGTGAGCAAAACATTTCCCACACTGTTGGCATTTGTATGGTTTCTCTCCTGTGTGGACTCTCTGATGTCTCAAAATGGCTGACTTCCCAGCAAAACATTTCCCACACTGCTGGCATGTGTATGGTTTCTCTCCTGTGTGGACTCTCTGATGAATCAAAACGTATGATTTCTGAGGAAAACATTTCCCACACTCCTGGCATTTGTATGGTTTCTCTCCTGTGTGGACTCTCTGATGAATCAGAAGGTATGATTTGTGAGCAAAACATTTCCCACACTGCTCGCATTTGTATGGTTTCTGTCCTGTGTGCACTCTCTGATGAGTCACAAGATCTGACTTGCAAGAAAAGCATTTCCCACACTGCTGGCATTTGTATGGTTTCTCTCCTGTGTGGACTCTCTGGTGAGTCACAAGGGCTGAGCTATGAGCAAAACATTTTCCACACTGCTGGCATTTGTATGGTTTCTCTCCTGTGTGGACTCTTAGGTGACTCTGAAGGTGTGACCTGTCAGCAAAACATTTCCCACACTGTTGGCACTTGTATGGTTTCTCTCCTGTGTGGACTCTCTGATGAGTCAGAAGGTATGCCTTTTGAGCAAAACATTTTCCACACTGCTGACATTTGTATGGTTTCTCTGCTGTGTGGACTCTCAGATGACTCTGAAGGTGTGACCTGTCAGCAAAACATTTCCCACACTGCAGGCATTTGTATGGTTTCTCTCCTGTGTGGACTCTCTGATGTCTCAAAAGGACTGACTTCTCAGCAAAACATTTCCCACACTGTTGGCACTTGTATGGTTTCTCTCCTGTGTGGACCCTCTGATGAGTCAGAAGGTATGACTTTTGAGCAAAACCTTTCCCACACTGCTGGCATTTGAATGGTTTCTCTCCTGTGTGGTTTGTCTGATGTGTCAAAAGGGCTGACTTGTGAGCAAAACATTTCCCACACTGCTGGCATTTGTATGGTTTCTCTCCTGTGTGGACTCTCTGATGTCTCAAAAGGACTGACTTGCGAGCGAAACATTTCCCACACTGCTGACATTTGTATGGTTTTTCTCCTGTGTGGACTCGCTGATGAATCAGAAGGTATGACTTGTGAGCAAAACATTTCCCACACTGCTCGCATCCATACGGTTTGTTTCTCGTTTGGGCTCTTGTGTAGCTAACAAGATGTGATTTGTAAGGAAAACATTGCCCCCACACAGTGCTTTTGTACACATCTTTGGGCATAGCATGTCCCTCTTTCATGTGAGTTTGCAGGTGTCTGGCAAGAGCCAGTTTCTCCCTAAAACACTTCTTGCACTTGATGCATACTTTTGTTCTCCACCAGTTGTCTCCTATAAAGAAGGGCAAGGACAGACAAGACTGAATCTCAGCATTTAGTGGAAGGACCTTTGGGAGCATGCTCAAGAAGGAAAAGTAATGTCTAAGAAAGATGAAGAACTGTGTCCCCCTTTTTCCCCTTTATGAATATTAGTCACAATTACTAAATGGAACTCCTTGATAGGACTGAAAAGAAGGTCCTGAACCAGTTCGCTCATCAGTTAACTCAGACCAATAATTAAAATGTTCATGGCTGCTCTAAATACATGAGGCAACTGTGTGTGTGTCTGTGACAGAGAGAGAGTGTAAAACAGGTTGGCAGGGGAAACAGGAAAGGAGAATGAGAACTGAAGGTGAAATGCTGAATGAGGACATGGGGGTGGATGGGAAAGTTGGAGTGTGGAGGAAGAAGTAGAGAGTGGCTAGGTGTGTGGGAGCAAGGAGGTTTGGGGAGGGAAGCAAAGCAAAGCTGGAAGCATGAGCCAGTTCAACTACAGGAGAAGCCTGGAACTGAATAAGTGTGTTAAAATTGAAAAAGGGGTGGGATGGGTGTTCAGACAGATGATGTGGTGGTTAATTGAGGGAGGGAAGGGAACTGAGGCTGATGACACTGGAGAAGCTGTGCCATTGCACTTGTGGTGGGATGGGGGGAAGAACACACATCTCTCCTTGTTGAAGTCAGTTTTGTTTGCGTGTGTGCATTTGCCCATCCCTGTCAGGAGTTTGCATGTCCACAAACATGTACTCATTTGGGCAAAAAAAAAAAAAAGAAGAAGAAGAAGAACCAGTTGCTAATTATTTTGAATGACACTACCGGACCTGAGGACCAAGGGCTGCCTGGGAGGCCCTTGCTTTCTGACACTTTTGTGGACCTTCCCATAGATACCTTCCTGTCACACAGCGATAGACTATCAGTGACAGAAGCTGAAGCAGGAAGGAGAAGCTTTAATGGAAGCCACTCTGGGGCCAGTCTCATCTGGGGTGAAAGGAAGGAAAATAAATATCTAAATAGGAAAGGCAGAGCAAGGGAGATGGATGGAGGAAGTGACCAGAGAGAATCATGGCTGAGCTGGGATTGGGACCCTGATTTCAGTGAGAGTAAGGCTCCAGAGAGCCTCTCAGATGGGGATGGAGAACTGTTGGGGATTAGGGGGCAACCACTGTTCCACCTTGTCATGATGGCCTGCTCTGCCATCATGGGAGTTCACCCCAACAACCTACATTTTACTACATTGGAAACTTCCACTCCTTATTTGGAAATGGAAAGGGGGTGGGAAAACCTCATTGAATAAACATGACGTCACATCACTTGATTAGGATAACTTTCTTTGACTGGCAAAAGGCAGAGCCAAGGAGAGATCAACACAAAGGACTTTTAAAAGTTCTGATCTTCCCTTTGTTCTGAGTCACACTGGTGGAGCACATGGCCTAGCGAGATTGAGCTAGCTGAGATGGACTCTGATCCGCATGGCCTAGATCTGGGCCAGATGGCCTACACAGCCATAGAATAACTACAAAATGCTAAACTGTGATAACAAGGGAGTTGGGGGGAGCCAACTTTACCCAAGGCCTCAAAAGGATCCAAGAACTCTGAAATTCCATCTACAGAGACTGTAAGTTACCTCTGCATGTAATAGTTAGGGAATGTGTAGTTAGATTCCGTTAGATTTATGTTTTTATTTGTAAGTGCTCTGAATCAAGGTATATTGATAAACCTTAAGCTGAACCTGGGAATGTTTTGCCTTCTCAAGTAACATAGACTCCTAGAATTGAAATAAAGCTTTCTGTTATTTTCTAACCTGCCTCAAACTGCCTGTTTCTGATCAGCTATCAAGAACCTTCTTTAGATTAGAGAAAAGGGTAATATTATTCTCATAACTGGTCTGGCTTCCCATTGCACCTGACAAGGAAAGAAAACCCTCACTTAACTCAACGGGTGGTGGCAAACAAAGAGGAATCCCTTGGGTTTGGGATTGAAAAAAGGGCCAACCCTGGACTTCAGGCAGCAGAAATTCTAGGGTCAGCTATCACATACCTGGGGGGAAAAAATTTGCTCCTTAATATCCCCCAACATCCCTTTGGGGAAGTAGGGTTGGTTTTGCCACTGTTGGAACATCTCTTAGACATTTTAGATCAGGAGAGGCCTTTTTCCCAAAAGGAGTTTGAAGGCCTGTCCAGGGCCTAAAAGGGCCAAAAGGAGCCCTAAAAACATGGGAAATTGCTTTCAGGATTTGTTGAGGGGCATTTGGAGGCCAAAAAACCCTATTAACTGCCATGGTCCCTACCTATGAAATCCTAGGATAGGCAATTTAGGGATGGGTATTTGGCATCCTCAAACGAAGAGCTCTAGTGCCTCACTAAACTACAAATTCCCAGATTCCACAGGATGTTGCTATGACAATTAAAATGGAATCATAGCACTATGACGGTGTAGTATGAAAGGACCACAGGAAGGGCAATGGATTCAAGTTTCTTACCCAGGGAGGACACATTCTCAAGGTTTTCCCTCATGACCTCCTCATACAAGGATCTTTGCCTCCAATCCAGTAATTTCCATTCCTCCTCTGAGAAATACACGGCCACATCTGCAAAAGTCACCTGCAATAGAAAATAGCAGTCATTCAGATCGTGATTTATCAAAAGCAGAGGAAAACACATGGGGCTTTCCAAATATTATTTAATCGCTTCAGAATACAGATAAAATAGGACATGTTGGGAGAAACTGCAATCTCTTTTCCTTAACTCCCTGTATCTTGAATAAGACTGCATGAAGAAAAAGACATGGTTACAACCTGGGTTTCTGATGACCTACATTATTCATGTGATGGGAGATTTTATTAGCTTGTGGCAACTCTTCCATGTAGGTCTTCCAGATCCTCATTACTAACTGGCATAAGTCTTAGGCATCCTCACCCAAGCAGCAACTTTTTTTGGATTCCCAGTCTGTGTGGTCAAGAACTTTTAGCACATAAGGCAGAGAACACCACAAGAGCCTCTTCCCATCCTTGACAGTAAAAACAGGATAACCACAAATTAAATAATTAGTATATGCTATCTTTCATGAGGCTTAAAATCAACTGTGAGTCAGGTGTCTCCCTCTACCCAAACGATGGACCAACCCTGCCTAAAAGCCATGGGGTTTAGTGCTAACCCAGGTATAGAGCAAGTCCTGTTGACAAGCCTGAGGGACACTCTGGGGGCCATCATTGGCAGGAAGCCCAGTCTCACCACTACTCCTGGCCCTGATTGGCTGAGAGGAGAAGCAAGGACAAGATGGCAGCAAGCACTGATCAACTGTGCTACTGCAGGACACAGGATGACCTCTGACCACCCATTGCATCCCAGATTGACAACCCAAGGACTCAGTTCTCAGGAGGCTGAACTGAAGAACACTCTAGAGGGGAAAATCCTTCACCCTTGGTACCAACTGTTTGGGACCCTCTGTTGCAGACACTCCCAATGATTTGATCACAAGAAAGGAGGGGTGAATGCTCACCTGTCCCAAGGGCATCTTTCCTGCAGTGTCTTCCATGGAGGAGGAATCCAGCAGACACTCTCCTCCTATGTTTGAAGACCAGGTAGGTCAATCTTTGGACCTATGGACACCTGCAGAAAGTACAAATGAGGTGTTTTACATGTACAGACATTTAGGTAGTTTTCCATGGACCACCTAAAAGACAATTCAATGGCTCTTGAGAGCAAATCAAGCCTGAACTGTCCCTAGAAGATAAAGTAACTCGATTGAGGTTATAGTACTTTGGATATATTGCAACATGGCATGACTACATAGAAAAAATGATGGTCAGTAAAACGGAAGGCAGCAGGAAAAAAGAAAGAACATAGTACAGGCGGCAAAAATGTTCAGCTTGCAAGACCTGATTGAGGCTGTTCATAACAGGGTCTCCTAGGGTTGCCCTCAGTTGAAGCTAACCTGAGAGAGCAGAACAAAAGGCTCTTCTGTTGGGTTCTTTCCTTCATCAGAAAAACAAAAATAAACCCCGCTCTAGCTGGCGTTACCCACAAGATTTAGCCTTAAAGCAGAGGTTGGAATCCTACAGCCCTCCAAGTGTTGGTGGACTACAAATCCCAGCACCACTAACTTATTTGGTCTACTGTCCAAGCGGCTGATAGCAGCTATAGTCTGTCAATATCTGGAGGGCCACAGGATGTTCATTCTAGCCCAAACAAAATACAATGGATGCACTGAAGGAAACAGAGGCAAAGTCCTCCTCCCTCCAGGATTTGGAGGCTGCCTGGGGCACAGAGTATGAAAAAAGATTTAGCACCAGAGCTGGTCTTCTTTTATTTCAAAAGACCCATATGCATTCACACACACACACACACTCCCAGAGAGCCATTACTATCTCTCAGCCTCCCCTGGAAGGGAGCTGTGTGCTATGTGGCCATTTATTTATCTAATGTTCTGTACTTTTGCCTAAGATTCATTTTTAGTTAAAATAATTTTTATTTAGATATTTAAACACACAAACACATGAATGAAGAAAGCAAGAACAAAATAAAGCAACATAAAGTTAAAAAAATACAAATAATGAAAACACACAATAACACTTTATCCCCCTAAAGCCCATTAATCCTTCCCCAATAGAGAATATTCCTTAGCTGTTTTTAGTTAGGAATATTAACTTCACATCTCTTGTATATTATCATATTTTAACTTATCTAATCATATTACAGTTGTCTCTTCATATTCGCTGGGGTTTGATTCCAGGACCCCCCCCTCCCATGGATACCAAAATCTGTAAATACTCAAGTTCTGTTATACGCAATGGCATAACAAAATGGTGTCCCTTATATAAGATGGCAAAATCAAGGTTTGCTTTTTAGATTATTATTTTTTAAAGAATATTTCCAAGCCATGAATACTTACATCCGTGGATATGGAGGGACAACTGTAATAATCCACATTTCTTTCATTATCAAGTAGTCTCTTAGCTATAAAGTAAAAAAAAGTAATATATATATAAACAGATAGATTGGTAAATAAGTAAATAGACAAACAAATAAGCAAGCAAATCTCTATACTTAACCATCAAACCCTATTATACGCGTATCTCCTCTGCTTAACATAACCTATAAACAGTTTCTAAACTTTCAAATAAGCCTCTGATGAATTTCTTCTCATTAAATTTGTTAATTTATCCAATTCCATTATTTTTTCTATCCAGTTCATTTGTGCTGGAATTTCCTTGGATTTCCATTTTCTTGTCCAAACCCCAGGATTCAGTTTCAAGGGCCTGCCAGCGATATGAGGAGAGAGTCAGAGAAAGGAGACAGAGAGATTGTTGCCTCCTCCCCAATTTGTCCTCTAAGAAATAAATAGATAGCACCTTCAGCTTAGGCAGAAGAAAAAGGTAAGGGGCCAAGAAGGAGGGAAATGGGAGGGAAGTCAGTTTCAAACCCCTCCACAATCAGGTAGAAGAAAGTGTCTCTCCCCCTCCTATCTTCCCATCCCCACCATGCCTGAGCTCTACAGGTGGGAGGGAAACTAGAGGGATCCTCTAAGAAAGGCAGTATTTTGAGGGGAGGGGGATTTTACATTTAGATAACACCTCACCCCATTCTTCCACCACCACCTCATCCCTTCCTCAGGCCTCACACACTTCCCCTACAACCGCCCCCCTCCAAGGTTCGGAGTCTGGTTCCTTCTTCCTCCCTACCAAGGCTCTTCCCTTCACCCCAACTAAAAAGTTCCCCACTGCCTCTGCTTTTCCAGGAATGTGGAGGCTGTGTGTGTGTGTGTATCCTTTCCCTTCACACACATCCTCTCCTGTTATATTACATTTCCTGCTATTCCTGGCCACTCTGGCATCCCAAAATAGTCTTCCACCCCTCCACAAGTCTCAGAAGCCCCCCTCCCACATCCAGAGACAAATATCTCCAGCACCCAGCAAGGATAGTCTTTCTTTTGAACCCCTCTCAAATAGCTCAGCCCCATGGAGACCCCCAAAAGGGAAAAGGAGGCCCCACAGCTGGAGAAGCCTCAGCAGTTTGGGGGGGGAGAGAAGGGGGGCTTCCTTTCTTTGCCCCAAGTAACCCCCAACCCAGGCTCTCTCCCTATAGGAAGCACTCCAGTCCCCAACAGTTAAATTCCCAATACTGTTTGCATTCCCATTTTGTTCTTTCCTCCCTCCAGAACGTTTCCAAACATATCCATTGTTTTCTCACTCCAGGTCACCCTGCAAAAGACCTCTCCTCCCCCTCCAAGATTGCTTTATATTTTATCACAATGCCCCTGTTTTTTATTTTTATGTCATAAAGTCTTTTAACTTGAAGGCTCTTCTCTGAACTGCAGCCCAGTCCAGGATCTGTGTGTGTCCCCAGAGATTATGAGGGAGAGGGGAGGCAACATGGGAGTGAGGTCAGTTTCAACCCCACTCCCTTCTTCTGCCCTACAAATATGCAAAGGAAGAATCCCCCCTCTGCCTCAGGTTTCAGGAGGGAGCTCTGCCCTGGGAAGGGAGACCAGGGGGATCCCCAAAGTGAGACAATGGGGGGGGGCTTTACATTTAGATAACCCTCACCCCCATCCCTTTCCCTGGGTCATGCCTGCCTCAGGCTTCTCACACCTCCCTCAAGGGTTGGAGTGTGATGCCTTAGAATCATAGAATCGTAGAGTTGGAAGAGATCTCAAGGGCCATCCAGTCCAACCCCTTGCCACGTAGGAAATCATGATCAAAGCATCCCTGACAGATGGCCATTCAACCTCTATTTAAAAATCTCCAAAGAAAGAGACTCCACCACACTCCCAGGCAGTGTTATTCCACTTCTGAACAGCTCTTACTGTCAGGAAGTTCTTCCTAATGTTTGGGTGGAATCTCTTTTCCTGTAGTTTGAACCCATTGCTCCGTGCCCTAGTCTATGGAGCTGCAGAAAACAAGCTTCCCCATCCTCAGTTTGACATCCCTTCAAATATTTAAACATGGCTATCATATCCCCTCTCAACCTTTTCTTCTCCAGACTAAACATGCCCAGTTCTTCCTGCCACCTATTTCTCTTCATTGCACCAGCCTCTTGCCTTCTACCCTCCCACCCCAAATAACCCTTTCCTGGAATATAGAGGCTGGGTCCTCCCCCTTCCACACTTTCAGAATTCCCCACGTTTCCAGCCTCTCAAGAGGCCGAAACTCTTTTCTCTGCCTCCTTCTCCCCTTTTTATGGCGACTGCAAAGCCATTTCATATAATCTTAGGGCGGGAAGGGACCCCCAAGGGCCATCTAGTTCAACCCCATTCTGCCATGCAATTGGGAACTAAAGATGTTCTTTCCTAATGTTTAGGTGGAATCTCTCCTACTGTCATTTCAATCCATGCTTTCAGAGAATCATAGAAGAGTTGGAAGGGATCCCCAAGGGCCATCTAGTCCACCCCCATTCTGCCATGCAAGAAGCCACAATTAAGGAACTAAAGACGTTCTTTCCTAATGTTTAGGTGGAATCTCTCTTCCTGTCATTTCAATCCATGCTTTCAGAGAATCATAGAAGTTTTGGAAGGGCCATCTAGTCCAACCCCATTCTGCTCTGCAGGAAGACACGATCCAAGCACAGCCCAACAACGGATGGCCATCCAGCCTCTGTTTAAATACCTCCAAAGAAGGAGACTCCACTACACTCTGAGGCAGTGTATTCCATACAATCACAGAGCTGGAAGGGACCCCCAAGGGCCATCCAATCCAACCCCATTCTGCCATGCAAGAAGCCACAATTAAGGAACCAAAGAGGTTCTTTCCTAATGTTTAGGTGGAATCTCTCTTCCTGTCATTTCAATCCATGGTTTCAGAGAATCATAGAAGAGTTGGAAGGGACCCCAAGGGCCATCTAGTCCAACCCCACTCCCATAATAGTCCCCCACCCCTCCACATGCCTCATGAAGACCCCCAAAGCCGTGACCTGAGCCAAAGACCCACACACACACACAAGGCAAGGAAGGACAGTCTCCCCTTTGAACCCCTCCCCAGTATCCTGATGCCATGGAGGGGAGAGAAGATGGGCTTCCTTCCTTTCTTCCCCCAACCAAGGCTCCCTCCCTCCAAGAGACCCCCTCCAACCCCCCCCCACAGTCCTGACACCCAAAAGGGGGCCCTTCCCACCAAAAAAGCGAATTTAGGGTCCCTCCAGCTTCTTCCCCGAAAACTCCTTCCTTTTCCCGGCCAGAAAATTTAGGACCTTCGCCCCACCCCCTGGAAATGAAATCAGAGGGTGCGTCACTCTTCTCCTCCCCCTCATTAGCATTTCCGGCCCTTCTAGGAAGCTGAGCTCTCTGCTCCTTGGAGGACTGATAGCCAAAAGAGGACAGCAGGTCCTTTGCTTCCTGGAGAAATGTTAATATAAAATGTTTGGTGGGGGGAAGATTAAGAGGGAGGGACCTTCCGCTCATTTCCGGAAGGGGTCCTTCTGAGTTTTCATTCCCTGGGGGAGGAAAGGAGATGCCTGGAAGAGGCGGAGGAGGAGGGGGAACCAGGCGGAGGCCTCCCCAAAATGTCTTCCAGGGGTAGGGAAAAAGGGGAAAGAGATCCCCCCTTTTAGAGTCATGGTTGGGGGGGGGTCTTCTATTGGGTGGGGGTCCTTCTCTCCCCCCTCCAAAGAGGCCTTTTGGGTCAGGGCTGGGGAGGGGCTGGGGGGAGTAATTGGGGTGGAAGCTCCCCCTTTTTTCTCCCCCCTCCATAAAAGGCCTGGGGGCTTCTCTAGCTGCTTTGAGGCCTCCTCTCCCCTCTTGGGGGTCTCCATGGGGCTAAGGTAGTGGGGAGGGGTTCAAAGGGGAGAAGGTCCTTGCTGGCCGTGTGTGGGGGGGTATTTGGCTCTGGACCCAGGTTGGGGCTCTTCATGAGGCATGTGGAGAGCTGGGGGACTATTATGGTTTGCCAGAAGAAACCATGAAAGGAAGGGAATGCAGTTTAAAAGGGGGGAGGAGGCAGACAAAAGTGTCAAAAGGGGTCAATAAATACAGTATCCGTATCCGCGGGGGATTAGTTCTTGGGGGGGCTCCCACGGATGGTGAATTCCGCGGATAGTAGTGAACGCTATTCCAGGGGGGGCATTGCTTCTCCACCCCTTCATCCCTGCGATCACCACCACAAGGACAGGAGCCCTCCCAGGGGAAGGGAGTGAGATCCCTCCTTTTCCCTTCCTCCCCGCCATCATCACCCAGGTGAATCAACCCATACTGGGGTGCTACTGTAAATTTCTCTGTACTGCAGAGACCAGCCCAGAATACCTTCCCTGACCTTGACTTTGGCGTTCTCGGGCTCTGGCCTCAGCATCCCTGCAGAGCTTGTTGGACATGTTTTCTCTACTTCAGCCTTTGGTTCCAGATATCACTTATTCAGTCTGAAGGTCATTGTGACTTCAAGGGAGAAGATGGCCATTGTGACCTCAGGCTGGTGTTGCTTCCCTAAAGGGAGAGGATGGCCATTGTGACCTCAGGGCAATGTGGCATTTTGTTCTTTCTTAACTGCAGGTCTGTATCCTTGTGCTTCCAGGTAACTGGAGAGAGCATCATGGGTTCTCCTTGTCTTCCACACTTAACCCCACAGCAACCCTTTGAGGTAGGATCAGACTGAGAGAGAAAAGGGGACTGTGACTGGCTCAAGGTCAATCAGCAGCTTGTTGTAGACTTGAACCTTTGTCCAGTTAGGAGTTGAACCTGGATCTCCCAGATTTCAGGACTCTTAACTACTACACCACAATACACAAGACAAGAGCACACATAATGCCATGAATCTGTCACCCTTGGCAAAGGGTATCTCCTTGCTTCTGATTCCACAGCCTCTACTTGCAACCTCCTTTTTATCCTCACAACAGCTCAGTGAGGTAGGCCAGGTTGAGACTGACTGCCTCAAAGACACTCAGTGAGTTTCATGGCCAGGTGGGAGTTAAAATTTTAGCCATCATATGGAAACTGGCTCTGAGCTTGGGGGAGAATTAAAGGTTTTACCCCACCGACCCATAACTGTCTACAAAGATGTTAAAAATCATACAGGAGAAGAAAAGTGATGATAGAGTCACAGCACTATTTTTCAGAAGCCCCTGTATTGTTGCATCTGGAAAAACATTTAGGTGCCATGGTCACCCAGCGGGTTTCCATGGCACAGTGGGAATCTAAACCCTAGTCTCCAGAGTCCATAGGCTAAAGTTAAAACCACTAAAGCCAGGTGTAGTGGTTTGAACACTAGACTACAACTCTGGAGACCAGGGTTCAAATCCCCACTGTGCCATGGAAACCCACTGGGTGACCTTTGACAAGTCACATTCTCTCAGCCTCGGAGGAAGGCAAAGGCAACCCCCCCCAACAAAACTTGCCAGGAAAACCCTGTGATAGTTCCCCCTCGGGGTCGCCATAAGTTAGAAATGACTTGAAGCCACACAACCAACACACACACATACCTAAAACTTGCCGATTGTAGTCCAAAGGAAAGTGTTTTACCTTTGTTGGAGGTAGAAACCTCTTCTCTTGTATGATTAACATCTTTGTTAAAAAAAAAAACAACTATGATTTTAAACATTTGCTATGGTTCCATCCTATGGGAGTTGTAGTTTAGGGAACAGCATACAGAATTTTCAGCCAGGGAGCTCCAGTGCCTCCCCAAATACAACCCCCAGAATTCCTTGGGGTAGAACCATGACCCTTAAAGTGGAATTCTAGCGCTCTATTTCCATCATGTGAAAGGGCCCCTTAGCTTGCCCTCCTTGCATTCTCCATGATCTCTTTCCCTCCTCCAGCAACTTTGGGGAAGTGGGGGCTTGCCTATGGAGAAAGGGCTGCAGGGCAAACACCTCCCCCCAAACCACCCCTGCTGTGTTGCCCCTTTGCCTCTCCATCCTGCCTCCTCCAGGCACAAGCCCACAGCTCTTTGCTTACTTTCTCCCTCCTCCTCACCCCACCCAGAAACTCAAGGGGCCCCCTTTTCCCTCTCCTGGAAATATCAGGGGAAACATTTACTTCTCTCCCCCCACAAATGCTTTAGTCTCTCCTGCCACAGTAGGAAGCTGAGCTCAGCCCTTTTCACCTGTAGAGGCTTGCCAGTTGGCTTTTATCTACTGCATCTTTGTGCCACAATAAACCTTTTTGCCCTTTCACAGAATTCTCTTGTGTCCATCCAAAGGCAGCATTGCCAATTAAATCAGTTTCCAGGATATAACTCTAGAAAATCTAGTAAATCTAGAAAAGTCAAAGCCTGGTGAGGTGATCACTTCTGTGAAGTTCTGTAAATGCTCACATTCCAAGTAGATTCCCCCCCCATCCCTAGGCTGCTTCATGTCCAGCCTGATTAAGAACTCTGTGGAAACTGCAGGCTTGCTCCCTCTCTTGTGAACATTTTGGGGTGCCTGTCCCAGATGCCCAGCAGGTGGAGTTGGTACTCTCTCAAAGTGGGACCTTCCAAGAGAGTTCAATTGGGATATGGGGGGGCTGAGAGATGGGGAAAGGTTTCTATCTCCTCCACTTTTGATTCCCCCCCCCGTTTTATTTATTAATTTTATGATCATTAATATCATACGACCTATGTTATATCATATGACCTATTACAAATATATTTCTGTAACAAAAGCATTCCTTCCCCCTCAATCTGCACCAATGGCTATAAAGGATATTTTAGTATCCTTTTGTGAGAGAAACTATTACCGGTAACAAGATATTCCACAGTATACAGTCGTCCCTTCACATTCGCGGGGGTTACGTTCCACGGACCCCCGCGAATGTGAAAAATCCGCGAATAATGACTACCCTCCCCCTCCCCCACCATAGCGACCATGGGGCCCCACTCCCTTCCTAGGCCTTCCCGGGGCCTCCGGAGACCCTCCCAAGGCCCCATGGATGCCTCCCCAGCCCTCCCCAATCCTGCCCAAGCCCTCAACGGGGCCTCCGGAGAGTCTACGGAGGCCCCATGGAGGCCTCCCCGGCCCTCCCCACTCCCCCCCAAGGCCTTCGCATGGCCCCGCTGACACCTCCCCAGCCCTCCCCCTCCCCCTCCGGGCCTTCGCGGGGCCTAGCAAGGCCCCGCGGAGGCCTCTCCTGGCCCTCCCCCTCCCTCCCCGGGCCTTCGGGGGCCTAGCAAGGCCCCGCGGAGGCCTCTCCCGGCCCTCCCCACCCCCTCCCCGGGCCTTCATGGGGCCCCCGGAGCGTCTCCAGAGGCCCCGTGGAGGCCTCCCCGCTCCCTCCCAGGCCTTCAAGGGGCCTCCGGAGCGTCTCTGGAGGCCGGCCCCGTGAAGGTCTCCCCGGCCCTCCCTGCTCCCTCCTAGGCCTTCATGGGGCCTCTGGAGCATCTCCAGAGGCCCCATGGAGGCCTCCCTGGCCCTCCCCACCCCCTCCCCGGGCCTTCATGGGGCCTCCGGAGCGTCTCCGGAGGCCCCGTGAAGGCCTCCCCGGCCCTCACCACTCCCTCCCAGGCCTTCATGGGGCCTCCGGAACGTCTCCGGAGGCCCCATGGAGGCCTCCCCGGCCCTCCCCAGACCTTCATGGGGCCTCCGGAGTGTCTCCGAAGGCCCTGCGGAGGCCTCCCCAGCCCTCTCCCCTCCCTTCCAAGGCCTTCGCGGGGCCTCCGGAGTGTCTCCGAAGGCCCCGTGGAGGCCTCCCCGGCCCTCCCCGCTCCCTCCCAGGGCTTTCATGGGGCCCCTGGAGGCCCCATGTTGCGGTTTTGGGGGGGCCCAGGGGGGCCCTTCCAAAACCGCGAATAATCAAAACCGCGAATGTCAAGTTCGCGAATGTGGAGGGGCGACTGTAGATAATGGATACTAAAATATTTAATTTTAATTTAATTTTTTAAAATTAAATTTAAAATACCCCCCCCCCACTCTTTGAGAGAGACCTACCTATATCTATAAAGTGAGCCACAGAGTTGGAAGGGGCCCTATGGGCCTACAGGCCCCAGCTTAGCCATGGAAACCCACTGGGTGACCTTGGGCAAGTCATACTGTCTCAGCCCCAGAGGGAGACAAAAGCAAACCTCATCTGAACAAATCTTGCCAAAGCACTTCCAAAGTGGTTTTACAATTTGTTAGCTAATTGCCCCCAACAAGCTGGGTACTCATTTTATCAACCTACAGAAGGATGGAAGGCTAAGTCAACCTTGGAGCCCTCTGGTATTGAACTCATAACCTTGTGGTTTGCAGTACTGGCATTTAACCACTGCGCCACCAGGGCTCCTTAGGGTCACCATAAGTTGGAAGCAACTTCAAGGCACACAACAACAAACATGGAAAAGGTACCAGAATGTCACAACTGTGGAGTTCAGTGGGTATGGCTATTTGGAAAGTAGGCATTTCAAACTGTTTTACAGACTACAGATGTTTTGCCTGAAAAGCATAAGAGGAGGCGATTTCTGTGGCTTGTTGTATCACTCTCTTGTCTTCTTACCTCACTAGTGAATTTGGTGAGGGTGGTTCTAGGGAAAGTGGGCTTACTGAGCCTCTTTGCAGAGTACAGATGATGTGGCCAGAATGGGTAACAGAAGGGTAATCATCAGGAATTTTTGTGCCTTCCTCCATTGCTCCCATCTAGTGTTGTGTGGCTGGTGAATTTGGTGGGCATGTGGCCCACCTGGAAACAGAAGTTCTTAGCCATTTGATTGTGTTTAAAATAGTTTTGGGGCCATTACAGGGTTAATAAAGATAATATAGTTTCAGTTCTAAAATATTTTTTCTCAAAGGTGTCCAACACACTGCAATGCTTCTACCATTCATCTCTGTCAAAAATGGCCAGTTCTGGCTGGTTGAGTTCTGTTCCGGCTTTTGTTCAGTTCCCCTTCAGGCTATTCTTGCTTTTGCTGTAGGAGGGAGGCAACCAACAACAAGAGCACCAACACTGATGATTAGAAAAGAGAATCACAAGGAGAAGGGAGAGGGAGAAAGGAGACGCAGAAGTAAGAGGGATAAGGCTATCATCCTCATCCGCCTCTTCCATGGCTGCTGCTGACTAACTCCAATCCCATCTGTACCTGACACCCTCTCTTCCCTCATTTGTTCTTGCTGGACCACACACACACTCACACATCCCTTTGCACAAGGCGGGCTGCACAAAGTGCGAGACACATTAAAATTACAAGTTTTGAAGTAGAAAAAGACATAAAATGAGATCATAATAGAGATTCACAAGACAATTTAGATATATGAAGGTTGCCTCTCCAAAGAAAACACTTTCTATATGGTTGACATTTTTATGGTTTCTTTCCAGTGTGATTCTTCTGATGCCACAGAAGGTGTGGATGCCGAGAAAAACACTCCCCACACTCCTGACATCTGAATGGTTTGTCTCCTGTGTGGACCCTCTGATGTCTCAAAAGGACTGCCTTGCGAGCAAAACATTTCCCACAGTGCTGGCAGTTGTATGGTTTCTCTCCTGTGTGGACTCTCTGATGCCTCAAAAGGTTTGAATTGAAAGCAAAACATTTCCCACACTGTAGGCATTTGTACGTTTTCTCTCCTGTATGAACTGTCTGATGAGTCACAAGGTGTGACTTGTGAGCAAAACATTTCCCACACTGTTGGCAGTTGTATGGTTTCTCTCCTGTGTGGACTCTCTGATGCCTCAAAAGGTTTGCATGGCAAGCAAAATCTTTTCCACATTGCTGGCATCTGTATGGTTTTTCTCCTGTGTGGACACTCTGATGTCTCAAAAGGACTGACTTGCAAGCAAAACCTCTTCCACATTGCTGGCAGCTGTATGGTTTTTCTCCTGTGTGGACTCTGTGATGCCTCAAAAGATCTGAATTGAAAGCAAAACCTTTTCCACACTCCGGGCATTGGTACAATTTCTTTCTTGTTTGGGCTCTTGTGTAGCTCTCAAGATGTGAATTATAAGCAAAACCTTTCCCAAGCTCTTGCCACCTGTATTCTTTGCCTGCTATGTGGACTCTCTGGCAGTTCACAAGGTGCAACTCAGAGCATATGTTCATCTTCCTCCAGTGATCTCCTGTAAAGAAGGAGAAGCATAGACAAAATTGAATCCCAGTATTCAGAAACGAAGAACTTCTGGAAACAACCGAACTAAGTAAGTTAAAGATCCCAAAAGAAAAGCAACATCAAGAAATAGGAGCTACTGTGTCCTCTTCCCCACCACTTTATGGATATTATTCACAACAGCTAAAATTATACCACTTGACATGTCTGAACAGAAGGGCCTGGAGACAAACAGCTGCCTGGGAAGCCATTGCTTTCTGGCTCTGCTTTGGTCCTTCATAGAGATACCTCCTATCCAGAGAGCATCAAACTAACCTTGATAGAAGCTTAAATGGGAAAGGCTGAGCAAAGGAGTTTGAATTTCAAGTCATCTGAGAATTTCATGGATGAGCCAGGAATGGGACCCTAATTTCAGTAAGGGTAGAGGCTACAAAGAGCCTCTCAGACAGGGCTGGGCAACTTCAGGATGAGGGGGCTACATATTTGAAATATGTTGTTTCCCTCTACATACCCCCCAAAGTCCCCTAGGGGATATGGGTACAGTTTTGCCATTTTTTAGGCATAGGGGAAGCCTCCCCGCCACCACGAAGATGGAGTTCCCTGCAGAGCCTAAAATAGTTCAAGGGGAGTCAAAGAATGTGGCAAAATTGCTCCCCCTGCACTCCCTAGAGGGTGTTCAGGGGCATTTTAGGGGAAATCTCCAACAAATTGGAGCTTCATGTGGCCCCAGGAGACACTTTCCACACCCTCTGCTCTCACACAAGAAAACAACACACACCCCAAATATATCCTGTACACCCTCCCCCAGTATGTTCCCCATTTTACTCCTTCATCAGCACCTTGTTTCCAGGCAAAGACATACTCTGGGAAAGAGGCTTCTGCTTGGAAACAAGGTACACAGAGAGCGCCTGCCTTTTTTAAAAGGGAAATTGGTTGATAGTAGCAACAGTAGTGATATGGCTGTACGTGTGGGGTGTAGCTTCTGGCCCAGTAGTGCTGGAGGATGTCCCCGTTGCCACCAACCATCTGCACTTCAATCCTTGTTACAAACATTACAGTGGTTGAGTGAATGGCAGGAACACCAGTTGTATCTTTGAGGTGGCTTACCTGGTGAATAGCTGAAAATGGTTTCAGGGCAACCTTCCTCCCAGGCCTGGGAAAATGGCACCATAGCACACAGGTCTTCCTCCTGCTCTGTGTGAGGGATGAGCTCAGGCTCTGAAACTGGAAGTAAAGTTGGGGAAAGATGGGAACAATGAAAATCATGAGTGATCCACAAAGGTACATGGGGCTTTTTTCCCATTGTTGAGAGAACATGAAATGTAACTCCCATGAGATACATGAAGCTGAAGCTCATCACTTGGCATGCAGTTTCACAGTTAACATCATAGAATCTTAGAGTTGGAAGGGACCTCAAGGGCCATCCAGTCAAACCCTCTGCCATGCAAGAATCCATAATCAAATCATTCCCGACAGATGGCCATCCAGCCTCTGTTTAAAAACCTCCAAAGAAGGAGACTCCACCACACTACAAGGCAATGTATTCCACTTCTGAACAACTCTTACTGTCAGGAAGTTCTTCCAGGGTGCCAGTCACACGACAGAAATTGTCGCGGTGCCTACCGGGACAAAGTGATCACGAATCCGTCCCTCGCTGTTTATACGATTTTTGTCACTGATAAGGATATTCCGTTTGGTGCCGTGACTGATATTTACACGTACAAGGTTCCGTTTTTAATTTTAGATTCCGAGATGGTTTATCCCGTGATTTTATTGTTTACACGTACTGGATGTCCCGTTTTTTTTTTTTTTTTTGTCTGTCAATCAAAGATGCGATTACTCGTTTTTTCAAAATTTGGCCTACGTGTTTCCGTTCCCTTTTCCCGCCACGGATGCAGCGATTGGCCAAACTTAAAACAAAGAATGACGTCACATGCGCTTTTCATGCACCTCATCATTCCTGAATGGCAACATGGAGGTGGCAACTTCGGCAGCTCTGTCTACCGCTGCCCGTTTGCGCTTATCTCTTTTAGCTCTTAAGAGGCGTGTAATCCTCATGCATAGAAGAAAGATGGTCCTTATTTTCCTTCTTCTTCTCCATTCCCAAGCTATGGAAGTAACACTTTCAAGGCCACAGGTTATGTACTTTGCTGCCATCGATTCCACAGAGGTTTTGAGATTTGTTCGCCCAGACCGGAGGAAGCGTCGTTGGTGGGTGTACCCGACAACGGACGAGTGGTGGGAGAAATTTGTGATGAACATCTGGTCGGATGAACGTTGGATACTGTACTTCAGGATGCCAAGGTTCCTATTTATGCGCCTTGCCGAGCTACTACGTCATGAGATAGCAAAGTCGGACACTAACATGAGAAAAGCCATTACTGTGGAGAAGCGATTCGCTGTTGCTGTTTTCCTTCTCGCCCACCGATGCTCGTATGGAGCAGTTTCCCAGTTGTTTGGTATTGGGAGATCTACTGTGTGCAAGATTTTTGTGGAGGTCGTGCTTGCAATGGAGAAGTTACTTCTTAAGCGAACAGTGTTCCTTGGAGACCACCGAAAGGTAACTTTTTTTAATGAGTAATCGTTTAATCGGTTTTACTTTAATACTTTAAAAGTAATTATTAGGGAGTACCCATGTATAATACTGTAATGTAAGTTCTTGAAGGTTCAGCCATAGTGATTATGCACTTTACATGTATACTATGGAAACACATAAAGGAAATTTTTTTTCGTAAACAGTATTGTTTATTCGAAAAATCCTTATTCCGAATTTTCACCATCTTAATTTCTTTTATTTGTTCATTCCTTAGGTTATGGATTCCTTTGCAGCAATGGGATATCCTCAAGTTGTTGCTTGCCTGGATGGGTGCCATGTTAATATAATCCCCCCAATACGCCAAGGGGACGAATTTATTAACAGAAAGAATAGGTACAGCGTTCTTCTTCAAGGGACTTGTGACCACCGTGGGGTATTTATTGACGCGGAGATCGGTTGGAGCGGGAAGAATCACGATGCCCGAATGTTAAGGAACTCTGGGTTTTTTGAGACTATGGAAGCTGGGATCTTTGTACCTGGGAACCCAACTCTGACAATTATGGGGGAGCGGGTTGTACCACTTACTCTTGTAGATGGGGCATATCCAATAAGAAATTGGCTGTTGACACCGTATAGGGGGACTACAAATCCCAAGCAGAGACTGTACAATAAGTACCACAACAAGATAAGATCAACGGTTGAGAGAAGTTTTGGCTGTTTGAAGGCGAGATGGAGAGCATTGAAATACTGTATTGAGGTTGCAGAGGAGAATGTATGTTCTGTAATATGTGCATGCGTTATTCTACACAATATATGTGAAACCAAGGGCAGTATACTTGACGATCCTAACCGGCGTGTGCAGAGGTTTGTCCTTGACACGCTTGGAGCCCCAATGGTAAATAATGATGCTAGGGAGAAGGAGCGGGGGGAGGCGGTACGTGACGCTTTAAAAGAATATTTTTGGCGGGAACATCACAGTGTGGACGGGGAGTAAGTGTATGCATGATTCTCAATTTGCTACATGTAATTGATAACTTCTGGTTATGACCAATAAAGATAAATAATCATTTTTTGTTCCTGCTGTTTCTTCGCATGGCAGCATGTTCTTAATACCCTTTTTAAAAGCTAAAAAGGCATTGCCGTTGCAGGTTTCTGTTATGGAATATAAACAGCATGCAAGACAATAGGAGTGGAAATTGTCTCTGAAAACTAGGCCAAACTTGATACAAATGAATTGTTAGGCAAGCAACCACAACTGATACATTGTTGCGGATTCGGCGGTTTAAGGAATTGGCGGGTTTTTGGAAGGGATTACTCTTTCTGGTAAAGGATCCAGACACTGCCTTATAGCCTCAAAGAGTATCCTCCGCAAATAAACCAATCGATTAGCACAAACTACTTAAATTTTGAATTGTTTTGAAAGCTCAAAACTCTATAGGCTTATGGCAGAAATGTAACGGTCAACGCGGTAAGTTATAAACTCGAGTTTTCGCACCCCGCCACATGGCGGTACGATGGCCGAAGGGGGGAGAGGACGTATCCGGCCGGAAGGGCGCATCGCCTACTGGGGCACCAGGGAGACCAACTTGATGTTGGAGTCCCTGGCCCAGCAGGTCGGTGCGCCGGCCCGGCTGATGCGGTCCTCAAACCGGAGGAACCGCAACTTCTTTTTAGAGGCAGCGCGGTTCCTCCGGTCGAGGGGCTACTTGCGTACTGGCCTCCAATGCCGCTCAAAATTTAAGACCCTTAAGGGCAAGTTCTATGCGGCATTGGAGGCCAGTGACGGTAGCCCACCCCCCCGTAGGCGCCCGCCGTTTTATGCCGTCCTGCACGACATGTGGGTCCGTGCAGGGCGGCCAAGCTGGCGAGACAGGCTCCCCAGAGGTAAGCACATCCCAGACATAAATTGCAATAATGGGTATGTGTGTGTATGGGTGTTATTTCTTGTTATGCTAAAGTAATAACTTCCCCTTCTATATGTTTATACAGCGGTTCGGATCCAGAGACGGGCCGCTGGGGAGCCTGTATCTGAGTCATCCTCAGGAGAGGAGCAGGCAGGCCCGGCACCTGTTGCACCCCCCCAAGGTAACGTTTGCAGAAATAAAAAACTGCCCTACTAATAATGTAATGTGAATAATGTGTAGGACCGTCCATATCTGTGTGATTTTAAGTACTGCTGCATTATCTTTAAAGGTCCCCAAGATGCGCAGGAGGCAGCTGCTCAGCTGGCAGGCCTCAATATTATTGCACGGATTGAGGAACTAGGTAAATAGTTCTTATTTAGTGATAATTGAAACTAATTAGTATTCACATACTTCTGTTGCAGCACACTAATACAGTACCTTTCTTTAACATTGCAGGGCGCACACTAAGGGAGGAGATAAGGGACCTTGGAAGGAGGGTGCAAGCGATCGAGGAAAGGCTTGCACTGTAAATAATGTAAATATTGTAAATTGTAGTATTTTAAATATTGTAGATATTATCATTGTACATAGCCCTATTCCACTGTAAAGTATTTAAATACCCGTATCCTTGTACATTTGCCCTTCCCTTGCTGAACAGTCCTGCAAAATGTAAATAATGTATATATATGTGTGTGTGTGTGTGTGTGTGTAAATATTTTTAAAAAGTTTCTTGAAAAACATAAACTGTTTATTGTTTGCACAACATAACACCTGTTTTTTTGTATCTATTACCATAAACTACACAGCAACACAGAGTTAGAACAATCAAGGGAAATAATTAATGTAAAAATACTTTCATTTTTGAGGTAGATAACTGCTGTTAAATTTAAAGCTAATTATTACAACCGTGCATTCCCTCCCACTCAAAAATTCCAGACATATCTTACTGTTTAATAGTGCCCCTACAGTGACAAGGGAATTTTTTTCTTAATCACCCTTGTTGGTCTGAGCGCATTTAAAGTACTAGGAATTTTTTTGTTTGTGGGTGTTTCACCCTTTTCGACAACATAATTTTCCTTTTCAGCATCAGAAACATTGTTAGTGGTGTTATTTCTCCTTTCAACGACACGTTTCTTCACACTACCAATTGATCTAATATGAGATACCAATTCACCAAAAAGGTCATTCTGTCGTTGAATTTCTTTTAACATCCTCTCTGATTCATCAACAGAATGCTCATAAAATTTTTGTAGGTAACCATGCAAAGACTGTGTTTGCTCTTTGGAAACTTTTTCTATCCGGGTAGCAAACAAATCTGCCACAGATCTTGTATTCGCCATCATCTGTTCAACATCTGAAGAACGTTTTTTTCTCCGAAATCGGAACATTGGTACTTACCGTGAAGGTTCCTTTTCAGCAGCCATGGGGAGGGAGTCCTTGAATGGGTATTGGCTCCGCCTTCCAGCCAATCGCAGGCAGGATATCTGTAAATTGAGAAAATAACACCATCCCCCCTGGAGGTGGAGCCAACCCCTACCTCCCCAGAGATGAGTTAAAACAGCTCCAGCACCAAAAACCTAACCAAACAAAAAACACTAATATCACCTATTACCTCGAAGCTCCTCCTTTTTTTTTTTTTTTTTTTTTTTTTTTTTTTTTTTTGGGAGGGTAAGGACTCCCTCCCCATGGCTGCTGAAAAGGAACCTTCACGGTAAGTACCAATGTTCCGTTTTCCAGCAGCCTGGGGAGGGATTCCTTGAATGGGACCTGAAAAAGCGGTCCAACTAAGGGTGGGCTAAACTACTCTCTCTCTCTTTTTTTTTTTTTTTTTTTTTAAATTTTATTTCTGAACAACTTGCTGCAACACTCGTCGACCAAAAGCCGCATCAGCCGACGCATATGCATCAATCCTGTAGTGCCGTGTGAAAGTAGAAGCGGATTTCCAGGTCGCCGCTCTACAAATCTCCAGAATAGATTGTGAAGATCCCAGCACTGCCGACGTAGCAGCACTACGAGTGGAATGAGCTAGAATTCCTGAAGGGACCTCCAATCCCTCGGCCTGATAAGCTCGGGCGATGCACTGCTTCAACCACCTGGCTATCGTAGAAGCCGAAACCTTCTTCCCCTTTGTCGATCCCGAATAGGCTACGAACAAAGCCTCCGTCTTGCGAAACTCCTCTGTTCTCTGTAAGTAAATTTTTAGAGCCCGACGTACATCCAACATGTGCCACAACCTCTCTAGTTCCGCCTGAGGCCGAGGACAAAAGGAAGGTAGCACTATCTCCTGGGTCCTATGAAATAGGGAATTGACCTTGGGGACAAAGGAAGGATCAAGTCTCAACACAACTGACTCCTTCTGGAAAATGCAAAGGTCCTCACGCATTGAGAGAGCACTCAATTCAGATACCCTTCTAGCTGAGGTGATAGCTACGAGAAAAATCACCTTCCATGTAAGTAAGGTTAAATCCACTGACTTGAGGGGCTCAAAAGGCATTTGCATTAGAGCCTTCAACACCACATTCAACTTCCAAGACGGAAACCTATGCACCACTGGTGGGCGCAAGGCTCCTACCCCCTTCAAAAAACTCTTAATGTGTGGATGAGACGCCAAAGGCTTACCCCTGTTGGTATTCAAAATGGAACCTAAAGCTGCCACGTGACGTTTTAATGTGTTAGCCGCCAGACCCTTCTTCAAACCTGTTTGCAGAAAAGCTAAAATGGATCCTACCGAGGCCTTCAACGGGTTGATGCCTCTCGTACGACCCCACCTACAGAACGCCCTCCATGTAACTTCGTACAACCTAATCGTGGATGGGCGTCGAGCCGACAACATAGTCGTGACCACCTCTGGATCATAACCCTTCTTCAACAGTCTCTTCCGCTCAACCTCCAGGCGTGTAACCGAAACCAACCTGGATCTGGATGAAGAATTCCCTGCTGTGACAACAGGTCCGGCCACGGAGGAAGAGGCCACGGTTCCTGAGTCTGCAACAGCACTAGGTCCGGAAACCATGGCCTCCTCGGCCAACGAGGTGCTACCAGAATCACCTCGGCTCTCTCTTGCTTTATTTTCCTCAACACCCTGCCCAGTAAGGCTGTTGGAGGAAAGGCGTAGCACAACTCCCTTGGCCAAGGAATTGTCAGGGCATCGAATGCTAATGCTCCCTGAGTCCAGAATCTGGACACATAACGCTCTAGTTTGCGGTTCTCCCTCGCCGCAAAGAGATCCACCCACGGCTCCCCGAACCGAAACACAATCATCTGAAACACTAAACTGTTGAGGCTCCACTCGCTGTGGTCCAATGTGTTTCGACTCAGCCAATCTGCCTGTACATTGAGCTTGCCCTGTAGGTACTCTGCTCTGACTGACAGTAGATGGTTCTCTGCCCATTGGAATAACTTCTCTGACTCCTCCATGAGGACCCGGGACCTGGTCCCCCCCTGCTTGTTCACATGAGCTTTCGTAGAAATGTTGTCTGTACGAATTAGAACATGTCTGCCCACCAAGCTTTTGGTGAAACTGTCTAGCGCCAACCGCACTGCTCTCAACTCTAACAGATTGATGCTCTGCTCCTGCTCCTGTCTGGACCATAAGCCCTGAGCTGATTGTTCTCCACAATGCGCTCCCCAGCCCGAAAGAGACGCATCCGTGGTCACCACTACCCGTCTTGGTTCCATGAAGGGGATTCCCGACCTCATCTGATCCCCCAACCACCACCTCAGGGACTCCTTCACCTCTGCTGGTACTTTCAAAAACCTGCAAGCTCTCCTGGCTATCGATTGCTGAAAGGGTAGTAGAAACCACTGAAGTTTCCTGAGATGGAATCTGGCCCATGGAACCGAGTCCAAGCAGGCTATCATCTGGCCCAGCAGTCTTGCCAGGGACATAAGGGGGGACTTGGGTTGCTGTACTACCTGAAGAACCAACTCCTGGAGTCTCAATCTCCTGTCTTCCGGAAGAAAGACCCTGCACTCCCTTGTATCCACAACATTCCCCAGATGTTGTAGCCTCTGAACTGGGACCAACTGGCTCTTCTGTCTGTTCACCAGAAACCCGTGTGTTTCCAGACACGCGATCGTGGTCTTTACGTCCTGCTCGGTCTGAGCCTGAGAGGGCGCCCTGATCAGCAGGTCGTCTAGGTACGGGTATATGTGGACCCCCTGGGTTCTCAGGTGGGACACAAGAGCCACCAAAATCTTGGTAAATACCCTTGGTGACGACGAAAGGCCAAAGGGGAGCGCCCTGTACTGGTAGTGTGCTTCCTTGAAGGCGAACCTCAGAAAACGTCTGTGGGCCGGATGAATCATGATGTGGAGATAAGCCTCCCGTAGATCCAGAGAGGCCAAAAAGTCGCCCTCTTGGATCCCCTCCAGGATGGATTTGAAGGTTTCCATCCGAAACTTGCGTCTCGCCACCCAGCGATTGACGCTTCGCAAGTTTAGTATGGCCCTCCACTCCTTGTTTTTCTTGGGAACCAGAAACAAAGGCGAGTAGGTTCCCCGGAAGCACTGGCCCTCTGGGACTGTCTCTATGGCCTGGATCTCCACCAGGTGTGCGATGGCCTCCTCCATCCGTCTTTGTTTTTCTTGACAGGCTGAAGTGCATGACTGTACAAACCTTGGGGGAGGTCTGCTCAGGAAGTCTATGGTGTAACCTAGCCGAACTGTCCTTTGAACCCAGGCATCGGAGGAGGTAAGCTCCCAGATCCCTGCAAATCCGGCCAGCCTTCCCCCGATCCTTTCCCCCGGATAGTCAGGAAGACTGTCCGTTTTTTCCCCCCTGTTTGGGTGTCTGTGGATTAGATGGCCTGGGCTGTTGGTTGAACCTGGGCTTTGTAAAAGGCTTGGCCACATTCCAGCCCCCCTTGGCCTGTCTGAAATCCCTTGGGCCACCGAATCTAAAATTCCTGTAGCCCTGAGAGTTAGACCGAAAGGGTCTGCGATCCTCCCTCTTCGGGAGAGATGGGAGCGCCTTCTTTTTGTCCTTAGTTTCCACCAGGACTTCGTCTAGGGTCTCCCCAAAAAGCTTGCCTCCTTTAAAAACACATCCCGCCAAGTTTGCCTTGGCCTTGTTGTCAGCGTTCCAGTTCCTCAACCAAAGCTGGCGCCTGGCGGCCACATTGGCCCCCACTGCCCTGGCAGAAAAACGCATTGCGTCCAGACTGGCGTCAGCAACGTAAGCGGAAGCCCTGGCTATCTTGTTCATCCCCTGGCGATATTTAGCCTCGTCATCAGGAACATTCATGATCATGTCTCTTGCCCATCTGATGGTGGCCCTGGAAAAGATGGAAGCTGCCGCTGCCGCCCTTATCGCCAGAGTCACCGCCTCATGGGTTCGCCGCAAAAAGGTTTCAATGCGTTTGTCGTCCGGGGCTTTTAGATGCTCGTCTCCATCTCTGGGAAAGAGCGAACCCGAAACCAGCCCCACAACAGGCGCATCAATGGCCGGCAGTTTTAAAAGCTCCATAATGTCAGTAGGTAATGTGTATAATTGCCTAACCAAAGAGGACTGGGATCTGGATGCCCCTGGCTGTGCCCATTCGCCCAGTAAGGCTTCTTTTAAAATGTCTGGGAAAGGGAGTACATTCCCGGCCCCCTTTGAACCAGGTCTCAGCTCAGGCACCCCTTTGCCGCTGTCTGTGGTGGGGGTCCCCACTGGTTCCAGTTCAAGTGCCCTGAGAACCTTCCTGAGCAGGACCGTGAAAAAAGCAGACTCAAAGAGCCTTGGAGAGGTCTGCTCGTCACCAGACTCCAATTCCCCTTCAGAGGAAAGTTCCCCTTCCTCCTTGTCCTCCAGGTCTCGCTCCTCCCCCCTGCGCCCGTCCTCCCCCTCGGGGACCAGGTGCTTTTCCTTCCTGGCCCGTTTCCGCGGTGGGGGGGTGCTATCCTCGTCCCGCGCTGGGACGCTCGTGCTGGTATGGGAGGGCCCAGGTTGGGGTTCGTGCCTGCGCTTAGTAAGGGCAGGAACGTTGCCGCTTGTGCGCTGTGGGAGGGGGGAGGGGGTTGCCAAAGGAGTTCCCCCCCGCGCCCGCCCGATTGGTGCCCCCGGGAGCGCGCCAGATCCCAAGCCCTCCGCCAACACCTGCCGCGCAACCAGCGAGAGCCACGCGGCAAGCGAAGGCGGGAGGGCCTTACCCTCGAGGAGGAGAGGTGGAAGGTCCTCCTGGGGAGCGTCCTGCTCGTCCTCCTGCTCGCTCTGGCTGGCGCGGTCTCCTGCGCGTCTGGGCGAGGTGGCGGTGTCTGCCGCAGCGCGGTCCGCCTACTGGGAGGAGGCCCCATCGCGCTCCGAATCCTCCTGACTGTCCTGGCTCAACGTGCGCCCCAAAAAGGGGGCACGGAGCGGGGGCTGCTGGCTCCTCAGGCCAGCATCGCCCATGTCCTCCTCCTCAGAGGAGAGCTCTCCTTTGAGCACATGGCTCGGTATGGGAGCGGCCATGATGGCTCCTTTGTTTCCCTTTGTTTTGCTGGAGCAAAGGAAAATCCCGCCTGCTTCGCTGAGAGGCAGAACAGAACTGGGGAGGTAGGGGTTGGCTCCACCTCCAGGGGGGATGGTGTTATTTTCTCAATTTACAGATATCCTGCCTGCGATTGGCTGGAAGGCGGAGCCAATACCCATTCAAGGAATCCCTCCCCAGGCTGCTGGAAAAAATGCCAGTCTCTCAGCGGGGGATAAAGTGGCAGTCGGGTTACTCAAGGCCGCGGCTGTTGGAAAACAAAAAAAATTAAGTCATTGTTTTTTTGGGGGCCACAGCAGTGGAAGGTGTACGTAATTCCCAGCCCAATACTGCTTGGACGCGTACCGTTTCTTGCAGGTGTTGTTGACCACACAGTGTCAATTTCCTCCACAACAACAGTAGTGTTTTCTTGGGTTTCATTTACCACCCCGTTTTCCTCTCCCTCCTCAGTTAGGGCTAGAGCCACAGTTGCATCTTCAGAGTTCTGGGTGGGAGATATTTCTGGTTTAAAAGTAGAACACAGAAAAAAAATGCGTTATTCCTATTGATGCAGTTATGCTGTGTAGATAACATGTAGCTGTCGGTATTCCATAGTGTAAGAGGGGGACAGATAGATTACACCCTTCTTTATGTAAAATTCTGGAGGCGCCATTGCAAACGTGCAAAGGTGCATGCATCCCTTTTTAGTTCCAGGGCACAGAAACAAAAGAGTGCCATTTGGCTTTTACAGCCCTAATTAGCATAACACAAAGTTGAAACCACAACACAGCACATCCGAAACTCAATGTTGTAAACATGGAATAGTAAGGGTACGCTTGATAACATAAAAATATGTACAGGTACTGTTAATCAAACTAGCAAGAAACATTAAACAAGTATTTTTTAGAAGATGTTTAATCGAACAATTAAGCAGCCGTGTTTGCACATTTATTTACAAATCTCACCAATCAGTTTTACATTGAAAAACCAGCACTGAAATACTCGGGCTACATATTAGAAGCCCAAAAAGGGGATAGCTGCATCAGGTTTGCATTGCCCAGTTGGAAAAAATAAATAAATTGCACAGACATGAAATTCACGTAATAGATTAATCGATTTTTCACATGCATTGTACATAGAGAAAAAAAAACTCACCCAGGGGTTGCGAAAACAGTTCCTCAGAGAAACCCTGTAGCATCTCTTGGGAGGATGGAGGGAATCCCTCTTCTTCAGAGATGATGGGGGCGTGATGGGGAACTGCTGACCCTCGCGGAACCCGCACAATGTCGGTGGTGCTTCCTAGCCGCTTCGGGTGGTAGTTGGCATCCCCGCCAAGAATAGCATGCAGTTCTTTATAAAAGGGCATTGTAGCCGCGCTGTTTCCACTTTTTGAATTGTGGTCAGTTACCTGGCGGTAATTTTTACGCATCAGTTTCGTCTTCGTGCGGCACTCTTCTGCGGTACGGTCATGCCCTTTCTTTTTCATTTCCTCAGCAATCTTTTCGAACAAATCTATATTTCTGTGTGATCCCCTCAGCTGCTCCTGCACCTTTTCTTCGCCCCATATAGCCAAAAGATCAACTGTTTCATTGTAGGACCACGAGATCCCACGACCACCTTTTCTGGGACGAGGTGCGCTTTCGCCGTCCATTGCCGCAACTGCTAACAGGTAAACGTGCAGCAGCAAAATGGAGAAGCATCAACTTGAAATTTTAGGGATGGCCAAAAAGGGGGCAGGTACACCACCTACTAAGTGGTCAGAGCCCGCCCACGGGTAGGGCAATTTCCGGGCATCTCCTGTACCAGAGATAAATTGTCACTGGCTGTTTACATATTCGATTTTCCGCTTCCCCCCGAGTTTTTTTTAAAATTCGGCACAACCCGCGGGATTGAAAGTCCCGCAGGTTGAGCGACAAAAGGTGGCCCCCCTTCCGAAAATTACGTGTCCGACACGATGTACGTGTAAACTGCCGGGGATCGACACGAATTCTTCCCAGGACATTTTCATCGTGTAAACGGCACCCTAATGTTTAGGTGGAATCTCTTTTCCTGGAGTTTGAATCCATTGCTCCGTGTCCTAGTCCCTGGAGCAGCAGAAAACAAGTTTGCCCCATCCTCAGTATGACATCCCTTCAAATACTTAAACATGGCTATCGTGTCACCTCTCAACCTTCTCTTCTCCAGACTAAACATGCCCAGCTGCCTAAGCCACTCCTCACAGGACATGGCTTCCAGACTTCCCACCATCCTGGTCGCCCTCCTCTGGGCACGTCCCAGCTTCTCAATATCCTTCCTGAATTGTGGTGCCCAGAACTGGACACAGTATTCCAGGTGAGGTCTGACCAAAGCAGAATACAGTGGCACTATTACTTCCCTTGATATAAACACTATACTGTACTCCTATTAATGCAACCTAGAATCACATTGGCTTTTTTAGCTGCTACATCACGCTGCTGACTCATGTTCAGATTGTGGTCTACTAAGATGCCTAGATCCCTTTTGCATGTACTGCCATCAAGCCAGGTATCACCTATCCTATATTGTTGCATTTCATTTTTACTGCCCAAGTATAGTATCCTACATTTTTCCCTGTTGAAATTCATTTTGTTAGTATTGGTCCAGCTTTCTAATCTGCTGAGGTCATTTTGGATTCTGATCCTGTCCTCTGGGATATTAGCTACCCCTCCTTATTTAGTGTCATCTGCAAACCTGATAAGCATACCCTGTATTTCCTCATCCAAGTCATTGATAAAGATGTTAAATAGCACTGGGCCCAAGACAGAACCCTGTGGCACCCCACTAGTCACTTCTCTCCAGGATGAAGGGGAGCCATTGTTGACTACCCTTTGGGTTTGGTCAGTCAACCAGTTACAAATCCACCTAACAGTTGCATTGTGTAGACCACAGGTTACTAACTTTTTTGCAAGAATATCAAGGGGGACCTTGTCAAAAGCCTTACTAAAATCAAGATACACTACGTCCACTGTACTCCCTTCATCTATCAAGTTTGTAACTCTATCAAAAAAAAAAAAGAGAGAGATTAGATTAGTCTGGCATGACTTGTTTTTGAGAAATCCATGTTGACTTTTTGTGATCACGGCATTGCTTTCCAAGTGATTACAGACTGTCTGTTTAATGATCTGCTCTAGAATCTTTCCCAGTATTGATGTCAGGCTGACTAGGCAGTAATTATGTGGGTCTTCTTTCCCCCCCTTTTTAAAGATGGGGACATTTGCCCTCTTCCAGTCTGCTGGGACTCTCCTGTTCTCCAGGAATTCTCAAAGATTATTGACAATGGTTCTGAGATTACTTCTGCCAGTTCTTTTAATACCCTTGGATGAAGTTCATCTAGCCTTGGGGACTTGGACTCATTTATACTGGCCAGGTATTCCTGAACTACCTCTTTACCAATTTTGTGCTACATTTCCCCTACTGCATCATCTGCTCCATTTTCCCCAGGATGAGAACTGTTCCCCTTTTGGGAGGAGACTGAAGCAAAGGAAGTGTTAGGTAGTTCTGCCTTTTCTCTGTCCTGTGATAGCTTGTTGCCATCTTTCTTCTCCACACAGCAGCCCTACCATTTCCTTGTTCTTCCTTTTGCTATGGACATAACCAAAAAAGCCCTTTTTATTGTTTTTAACCTCTCTAGCAAGCCTGAGCTCCATCTGTGCTTTAGCTTTTCTGATTTCCCCCCTAAATGAGCTGGCTATTTGTTTAAATTCTTCCTTGGTGATTTCTCCCTTTTTCCATTTCTTGTACATGTCCTTTTTAAGTTTTAGCTCAGTTGAGAGGTATTTCGACATCCATCCTGGTTTCGTTATTAAAAAAATATCTCTAGGAAAACTTTGTAAATACATCTATTCAAATGGTCATCATTTGGAAGGCCATCAGACAGAGAGCAACATTCATCATTTGGGAGTGAAATAAAACTTTGAGCCCCTGCTGGATGAGAAAGTGAAATAAAAAAAGCTAACTCCTGCCTGGACAAGCAGTAAGGGCCTGTTCACACTACACAGTTACAAAGCTATGATTCCACTTTAACTGCCATGGCAACATCCAATGGAATCCTGGGACTGGAAGTTTAGAGACTGGTATTTAGACTCCTCACCAAGAGAGTTCTAGTTCCTCACTAAACTACAAATCCCATGATCCTACAGAACATTGCAATGGCAGCTAAAGTGGGATCATGGTTTGTGTAACGTGAAAGGTGGCTCACTCTGCCTTGGAAAGGCAATGGATTCAAGTTTCTTACCCAGAGCAGACACATTCTCATAGATTTCCTTCATAACCTCCTTGTACAAAGATCTTTGGTTCTGATCCAGAAGCTCCCATTCCTCCTCCGTGAAATACACAGCCACATCCTCAAAGGTCAGCTGCAACAGAAAATAGCCCTCATCCAGAAAGCGACTATCAGATGTGGAAGAAAACCAAAGTGCATGCCTAGCAGGATTGGATTGCTTTGGAATATAGACAGGGAGGGACTGGTCTGAATACTCCTGTGTTCTTTTCATCAACTCCCTGCATCTTGAAGATTATAGTATGAGGGGTATAATCTGGATCCCTGATGAACTAGCCTTCTCAAATAAGGGAGGTTTTATTTAGCACATAGCAGCTTTTCCATACAGCCCCTCCAAATCATTACTACAGTTGTTCCTACACATTCACAGGGGTTAGGGGTGCAAGACCCCCGTGAGTGTGAGAAAACTCTGAATAAAAATACACCTCCCCACCACCCACCCGCCACAGCCACCACCCTTCCAAAGTGGCAACAGGGCTTTTAAAGCCTCGTAGCCGCTTCTCAACCACCATCCCCCCTCCCAAAGGTGCAATGGGGCACAAGAAGCCCCATCACCACTTTGCGAAGGGCCAGGGAGTGGCGGGCAGGCGGCAGGGAGGCTTTTCAGCCACCTCCCTGCCCTGCCAAACTAGTGATGGGCCTCAAAAAGCCCCATCGCCACTTTGGGAAGGGCAGGGGGGGTTGCATGCAGGCAGTGGGAAGGCTTTTCAGCTACCACTCCGCCCTCCCAAAGCAGTGACAGGGCTCGCCAGAGGGTGGCGAACAGGCAGCAGGGAGGCTTTTCAGCCATCTCCTGCCCCATCACCGCTTTGGGAAGGGCAGGGGGGAAGCAGGGGGTGGCGGGGAGGCGTTTCAGCCACCCCACACCCTCTCAAAGCGGAGGGCCGAGGGGTGGATGGCGGACGCTGGGGAGGCTTTTCTGCCACCCTCCCTGGCCTGCGCAAAGTGTCGATGGGGCTCAAAAAGCCCCATCGCTGCTTTGGGAAGGGTGGGGGGAGTTGCAAGCGTGCAGCGGTGAGGCTTTTCAGTCACCCCCGCCCTCCCAAAGCGGCGATGGAACTCAAAAAGCTCCATTGCCACTTTGGGAATGGCTGAGGGGTGGCCGGCAGGCAGCAGGAGGGCTTTTCAGCCATCTCCCATCCTCGCAAATAAGTGAATGGTTTCAAAAAGCTCCATCACTGCTTTGGGAAGGACTGGGGGTGGCAGGCAGGTGGTGGGGAGGTTTTTCAGCCACCCCATGCACTCTGGAAGTGGCAATGAGGCTTGAAAAGCCCCATCACTGCTTTAGGAAGGGCCACGGGGTGGCAGGCGGGTGGCAGGGAGGCTTTTCAGCCACCCCTGCTCTCCCAAAGCAGCGATGGGACTGCGGGGAGGCTTTTCAGCCACCCCCCGCCCTCCCAAATTGGTGAAAAAGCCCCATCGCCACTTTGGGAAGGACGGGGTGGCAGGCAGGCGGTGGGGAGGCTTTCATCCACCACCACCTGCCTCCCAAAGTGGCGATGGGGCTTGAAAAGCCCCATCACAGCTTTAGGAAGGGCGGGCGGGGTGGCTGGCGGGGAGCCTTTTCACCCACTGCCCACCATCCCGAAGCTGTGAAAAGGCTCAAAAAGCCCCATCTCCACTTTGGGAAGGGCTGGGGGGTGGCCGGCGAGGAGGCTTTTCAGCCACCACCCTCCCAAAGGGTCTCAAAAAGCTCCATCGTCACTTTGGGAATAGGTAGAGGGCGGCCGGCGGGGTGCAGAGAGACTTTTCAGCCACACCCCCGCCATCCTAAAACGGTGATGGGGCTCAAAAAGTCCCATTGCTGATTTAGGAAGGACGGGTGGTGGCCGGCGGCGAGGCTTTTCAGCCCTCCCCAGCCTCCCAAAGCTGTGATGGGTCCGAGACGCCTGATCGCTGCTTTGGGAAAGGCGGAGAGTGGCGTGCGTGCGGCAGGGAGCATTTTCAAACACCCCCTGCCCTCCTAAAGCGGCGATGGGGCTCGAAAAGCCCCATCACTGCTTTAGGAAGGTCAGGTGGGGTGGCCGGCTGGGAGGCTTTTCAGCCACTGCTGACCATCCCAAAGCCATGACAAGGCTCGAAAAGCCCCCATCTCCAGTTTGGGAAGGGCCAGGGGATGGCCAGCAGGAAGGCTGTTCAGCCACTACCCACCACCCTCCCAAAGCGGTGAAGGGACTCAAAAAGCCCCATTGCTGCTTTGGGAATAGCCAGGGGGGTGGCTGGCGGGCTGGGCTGCAGGGAGGCTTTTCAGCCCCCACCCCCCGACATCCTAAAGCGGTGATGGGGCTCGAAAAGCCCAATTGAAGCTTTGGGAAGGATGGGGTTGGTGGCCGGTGGGGAGGCGTTTCAGCCACCACCACCCCTCCCAAAGTGGCAATGGGGCTCAAGAAGCCCCATCACCACTTTGAGAAGGGCGGGGGGTGACGGGTGGCTCTGGCGAGGCTTTTCAGCCCCCCCTCCCAAAGCAGAGATGGGTCTTGAGAAGCCCAACCACTGCTTTGGGAAGGGCGTGAGGTGCCGTGTGTGCCTGCCACCCCTGGTCCTTCCCAAAACAGTGATGGGGATTTTTGAGACACATTGCTTGTTTGGAAGGGCGGGAGATGGCTGAAAAGCCCCCCTGCCACCCGCCGGCCACCCCTCAGCCATTCCCAAAGCGGCAATGGGGCTTTTTGAGTTCCATCACCGCTTTGGGAGGGTGGGGGTGGCTGAAAAGCCTCCTCGCCGCCTGCCGAGCACACCCGGCCCTTCCCAAGGTGGCAATGGGGCTTTTCAAGCCTCATTGCCACTTTCGGAGTGCAGGTGGTGGCTGAAAAACCTCCCCACCGCCCGCCTGCCACCCCCGTCCTTCCCAAAGCAGCGATGGGTCTTGAGAAGCCCAATCACTGCTTTGGGAAAGGCGTGGGATGGTGTGTGTGCGGCAGGGAGACTTTTCAGCCCCCCCCCCGCCCTCCCAAAGTGCCCATCACTGCTTTAGGAAGGGCAGGTGGGGTAGCTGGGGGGGAGGCTTTTCAGCCACTGCCGACCATCCCAAAGCCATGACAAGGCTCGAAAAGCCCCATCGCCACTTTGGAAAGGGCTGGGGGATGGCCAGCGGGGAGGCTTTTCAGCCACCACCATCCACCCTCCCAAAGTGGCGAAAGGGCTCAAAAAGCCCCATTGCCGCTTTGGGAAGGACAGGGGGTGGCAGATGGGAGGCAGGGAGGCTTTTCAGACACCACCACCCTGCTCTCCTAAAGCAGCGATGGGACTCAAAAAGCCCTATCACCGCTTTGGGAATGGCCAGGGGGTGGCTGGCGAGTCGTGGGGAGGCTTTTCAGCCACCCTCCCTGCCCTACTAAAGCAGCTATGGGGATTGAAAAACCCCATCGTTGCTTTGGGAAAGATGGTGTTGGTGGTCAGCGGGAGTCTTTTCAGCCATCGCCGCTTTGAGAATGATTGGGGGTTGTGGGCAGCGGCAGCGAGGCTTTTCAGACACCTCCCCGCCTCCCAAAGCAGCGATGGGGCTTGAAAAGCCCCATTGTTGCTTTGGGAAGGGTGGGGGGGTGGCTGGCGGGGAGGCTTTTCCGCCACCACCACCCTGCCATCTCAAAGAGGTGATAGGGCTCAAAAAGGTGGGCTGCAGGGAGGCTTTTCAGCCATTACCTCCCGCCTTCCTAAGGCAGCGATGTGGCTCGAGAAGCCCCATCGCCACTTTCGGAAGGGCGGTGGGAGGGCAGGCGGCAGTGGGAAGGCTTTTCAGCCACCCTCTGCCCTCTCAAAGCAGCAATGGGGCTTGAGCAGCCCCTTCACTGCTTTGGGAAGGGCAAGTGGTGTGGCCGACGGGAAGGCTTTTCAGCCACCGCCCACTGTCCAAAGCTGCAACAAGGCTTAAAAAGCCCCAATGCCGCTTTGGGAAGGGCAGGGGAGTGCCTGAAAAGCGCCTTTGCCCGAACTCTCTGCTCTCCCAGGGCTTGACTCTCCACCCCAAATGGAGCCAAGCCCCAGGAGAGCAGGGATTTGGGCGTGCAATTTTCTTGCGGAGTGCTCCATTTAAATCGGCTCCCCTCGCTTGTGTGTGAGGGAGAGAAGCTGATTTAAACAGAGCACTTGCTGAGCAAACCACGAAAGTGAAAGCCATGACTGTGGAGGGGCAACTGTAATTGGCATGTGTCTAGGGCCACATTTCCCAATCTAGTGTCCTGCAGAAGTTTTGGATTTCCATTAGCTGTACATCCAGTTACTTTGGCAAATTTGTTGACTTATTTTAGCACATAATGCAGGGAACACCACAAGGACCTCTTCCCATCCCTAGTAGTAGAAATATAAGAACAACAAATTAAACAATTAGCAATTGCTGCCTTTCATGATGGCTCAAGACCACGTGCCTGAGTCATCTGCCTCCCTCCACCAAGTTTTAAGCAGGGGTAGTGGCCTAAAAATCATAGATGTGATGTTAACACAGGTATAGTGGAAATCCTGCTGGGAGGCCTGAAGGGTCCTGAAGGGTCAGCCTTGGGCAGAGAGCCCAGTCCCACCACCCCTGGCCCTGACAGGCTGGGGAAAAGGCAAGATGGCAGGAAGCCCTGTTCAACTGAGCCACACAGGAGGTTGAAGGATGACATCTAACCATCAGTTGCATCCCAGATTGACAAACCAAAATTTCCATTTGGTGGGAATGGGTGTTAAAAAACACTGAGGGAGGGGGGAATCCTTTCACACTTGGTTTCAAATGTTTGGGTCTCCACTGCAGAACCTTCCTAATGGCTCCGTTGTAAAGGAGGGGATGAACATTCACCTGTTCCAAGGGCATCTTTCCTGCAGTTTCTTCCACAGAAGAGGAATTCAACAGAGACTCTCCTCTCTCTTTCCCTCTAAGTTTGAAGACCAAGTGGGCCCGTCTTTGACTTCTGAGCACCTGAAGGAAGTGCAAATGGAGATGTTTTACATGTGCACAAACTTATACAGTACAGTCTTCCAGGGACTACCAACAAGCCAAATAAACTATTCAGAGAGCAAATCAAACCTGAGTTCTCACTAGAAGTCAAAATGACAAAACTGAGACTATTGAAGTTTGGACACATTGTGAGAAGACATGACTCATTAGAAAAGATGATAATTGTATAAAGTTGAAGGCTGAAGGAAAAGAGGGAGACCACAACACAGGTGGATTGACTTCATTAAGGAAGCCAAGGTGGTGAGCCTGCAAGACATGAAGAGGCCTGTTAATAACAGGGTCCCTTTGAGGCCTCTCATTCATAGGGTCCTGTAGGTTGAAGGCAACATGATGGCACAAAACAATCCAAAATGGCTCTTCTGTTGGGCGCCTCCCTTCTCCATCAGAAAAAGCAGAAAAAAATCTCTAGCTGGGATTATCTACAAGATTTAGCCCCAAGGCAGGGGTGGAGATCCTGTGGCCCTCCAAATGTTGGTGACTGCAACTCAAACACAAAAACGCAGGTGAGTCTCAAACAAACAAGCACCAACTAGAAACCAATGGCTAGGGGATCAAACAATCAACAATATTAACTTATTGAATTTATATCCCATCTTTCTCCCCAAAATGGGATACTACGGTATAGGATAATGGAAATGTATTGAAATTATTCAAAACATTACTCATTAACAAAATAACAAGGCAGCTGCATAACAGCTAAATAACATACCATATAGCAAGGTCAGCTAAATAATCAATAGTTTAAAGCTCAAGGTGGCAGACCATAATAACCATGAAGACAATACATACATTACAGACCTTTTCTGCTTTCAGAAAAGTCAACCATCTCCTGTTCTCAAATCATGTATCATTGGCAAGATATAATTAAAAACTGTACAGACTACAATGAAAGATTATAGTAAAGCCGTAGTAAAACAACTACTCCTGGAAACATAAAGCCATTTCAATCATTCTTCCTCAGCAATTATGTAAGAGTAACATTATCTATAATTATCCAAAATAGTTAATAGTACTTAGATGAGAATATTTTCCCTAATTGTCCAAAAGTCATGGATGGAATATTCCAGACTTCAAGGATGCTGATATAGAAAATCATCTTAGTACATACAAAATATAACACATACAATACAATAGGATATAAACATGTCTTACACCTACCCCATAAAATGATATTTTAAATAAATATTATTATTTTAGTATTATTTTAGTATTTTTGTATTATTTTGTATTATTATATTTAATTAATCTTTTATTGATTTTTTTCATTACCAAATGGGTATAATTGTAATGTGTAAATATAATGTGATAATAGTGTGTTTAGATTAAGAGGAAAAATACATTAATGTTAGGATAGATTTATTTTTGTATTAGTAAGAAAAGAGGAAAACAATTAGTATTATTTTAGCGTTGTTGTTATGGCCTTTTGCAGTCGGGTGTATTTTTAGTAGAATGGTCTTATTCCAATAAAAATTCCAAATTCCCTCATAGATGAAAAAGGAGTCTTTGCATTTGTAAAGTCACATATTCAGGTGTAGAGGATGCAATTTTTTATACAATTTAACCAGAATTGATGATTCAAGGTGGCTTGATAATCAAGTTGCTGAGCTTCTCAGGGTACTAATCAAAGGCACAAGTCAGATACAGTCACCTCACCAGTCACAACAAGTACAATCAATGTAGGAACATTTCTTATGAAAATTAACCAGCAAAGATACTAAGTCCACCCAAAGAGACTGAAGACAGGGCAGACATAAGGTATGATAAACTAAGCAATCATTTCAGGCCACGGGTGTAATAAATTGTAATATCTCTCCAAAGGACCACTCATTTGGAAGAACCTGTTCTGCAAGGAGATCAGATCAAAAGGCAGAGGTTAGACCCACTGGATACCTCAACATTGAAAGGTCTGGTTGAATAGGAAAAGCTGCCCTGGTTTTTTGTTTTTTGGTAGTCTGGGATCAGCTGGAGGATGAGGAAGAGAGACCCTCTGCCTCAAACAAAAAAAAAAGTCACATTTTTCTAAGCAAGGGAAGGGAGTCGGGTGGGGAGGGAGGTGAAATTGTTCAGGGTCCGGTTTGCCTTCCTCTCCTTCTATTGAGACCCCCCTTCAAATTGCCTTTCCTGCCTAACTTTGCCCCTTGGCACCCCATAATAGTAGCCCCCCCCATATCCCTCCACCTGCCCCAGGGAAGCCCCCCAAAGAGGGGCCAGAGCAAAATCCCCCAAGGCCCCGCCAGGAAGGCTGTGGTCCTTCCCCTCTATTCCCTCCCAAATATTCCTCCCCCATAAAGACCCCCCAAGTGGGGAGAGCAGCAGGAGAAGAGTTTTTTGGGGGGGGAGAAGAGAAGGGGAGCTTCCTTACTTCCACCCCAGTAACCCCCCCCAGACGAACAAAGGCCCCTCCCTGCAGGAGACCCTCCAGCCCCCCCCCCAGTGTGGCACACAAAGGGGGGCTCTCCCCACCCAAAAAGCGAATTGGGGGTCCCTCACCTCCCTTCCCCGCCAAGGAGACGCAGAAGGGTCCTCCTCTCCCCCGCCTATGCAAATGAGCAGCGGTTGCGTCACTCTGCTCCTCCCCCTCATTAACATTTTCTCTGCGCATCTAGGAAGCGGAGCTCTGCTGCTCCTTGGAGGACTGAAGAGGGGAGGCTTCTTTCTCTCTCTCTCCCTTTTGTTTCTTCCTCCAAACCTCTCCTTTGCCCCAAAGAAAGAAAGAAGGAAAGAGGCTCCCAGGTAAAGAGGGAGACTAAAGAAAGAGACTCCCAGGGAAGGGAAAGAAGGAAAGAAATTAATCCCCACTGAAATTCCTACCCCCCTTCCCTGAAACCCTTTTCTTTTTAGCCCGGGATTGGGCGGGGGGGGGGCTAGTCTGAGTTTTATTTTTCCAAAATGGGAAGGTCTACCTGGGCATAAAACTGGTTTTTTAAACCTCCAACACTGTTTTTTACTTGATAATTGCTCGATTGTTTTTTTATATACATAAAAAGCCTGGTAAATCTATTTTCCCATACTGTGCTCCTTTGCCTCTTGTTGTGCTTGGAAGAGAATTGGCCTGTTTGGGGGGGGGGAGAGATGGGAGGGGAGCTTTGCAAGCAGATGGGGGTGTGTGTGTGTTCAATGTCCATGTACTAGAAACCCCCCAAGCAAAATGGGGGGGGAATAGGGGGCACTTTATTTTCTTCATTTGCCTCTCTACCCCCCCTCTGCCCCATTCTTCTCCAGCCTCCTCCAGGCTCCAAATTCCTCTTTTATTTTTTGTCTGGCCTTGTGATGTTGTAACTGTTATTTAAGTCATTATTCAGAGTTGGGTGTGACTGGAATATGCTGTGAAATCATTCCCTGGGTGCCCCCAACAGAGGGGATCTCAATTGCCCCCTTCCCATTTATCATCAGTTTGAGCACTCTGCATATGCTCAGAGGACTGCTTTCCCTCAGAAGAGTCCAGCCCAGGCCTGTCAGCAGGGACCTCAGGGCTGCTCCCAGGAGAATAGGGCTGACCTTTTTTTTTTAAATATTGCAAGTCTTTGTTAGTAATATTTTTACGTGAAAGACGTGATCATTGGGAGGGTAACAAGGTGTTAGTGTTAGAAATCAAAACTAGATCTTAAAACAGGAAGACAATTCTTTGTAAAGGTCTTAAATATGTCAATTGTCAAGTAACATTCTAAATATGTTTAATTCTCTTCTATGTGTGCTTGCTGAGAAAACTATTTTACCACAGGAGGCTTTCAGCTGGGACTTCACAGCTGCTCTAGAGGAGAACAAAACTGATCTGTTTTTCAATATTACAGACACTCTTCGGGAGGACCCAAAAAGACCCCAACACTATCAGGAGAATTGTGAGATTCATCTCAAGGATTTGTCCTTTGGAGTTCACATTTATGGTAAAATATATATTGTATACTTAAGTGTATTGTGGCTTAATTGCTTAGTTTGTAAGCCGCTCTGATAGCCTTGTGGCTGAAGAGCGGGATATAAATAAATAAATAAATAATAATAATAATACATTTAATTGAAACACACAAAGAAAATAATGGTTATGAATTACTTGTTGTGTCTGTATGTAGGGGAAGTGCTAATGCTGCCATGAATGGGAGGCCCTCTGCCTCATCTGATCATAACCCACTATTCAATAGTTGTTAGGCAGGGCTCAGTGTCATGGACTGGGTGGAAAATGCTGGGGTTCTTTTGTATTAGCTACTGAGGTCATTTGATGATGTCTGTAGAGTGTAATAGAGGTAACCAGGTAAGGAGCTGGTGGAAGCAGGTGAAAGAATGGAATGTTGAGAGTGAGTGGTGATTGGTGGAATGTTTGAAGGGATTTGCATAAGGCTGGTGATTGGCTGTTGGCCTGGAGATGGAAGAGTGGAGTGTGTCTTGAGTGAATGAGCATGAGGATTGACAAGAGTCAGTCAGGCTTAGGAATTTAAGGAGTGGAGTAAGAGTCTGAGTTAGCTAAGAAAAGAGTGTGAGTGGGGGTGAAATATTAGTCTTAAATGTATTAAATTATTAATCTGTTTTGTTCAGTTTCTACTAACAAAGTATTGTTTTTGTGCATGATATGCTTTTGGCTTCCAGGATCACAATAGATAGATAGATATAGATATAAATATAGGTATAAGATTGGGTTCAGATTAATCTGTGAAGGTGAAGAAATACAAAACATGTACCTGCTGTGCCCTGGACTATACAGGTTTTCCTTTCCTACTATTTGTAACCATTCTGACTATGTTTGTCATTGAATGTTCATTTGTTTGTGAGACATTATTGTTTCTATGTTGACTCATGAATTGATCCAAATAAAATCTTGGAGGGGAAGAAAGAGTGCAGGTGTGACAAAGCTTAGAACACATAGAACACACATAGAATCATAGAGTTGGATGAGACCACAAGAGCCATCTAGTCCGACCCCCTGGCTTGCAGGTTTATACAATTAAAGCACCCCCTGGCAGAAGGCCATCCAGCATCTGTTTTAAAACCTCCAAAGAAAGAGACTCCACCATAATATAATAGAATGTACATAAAAATGTACATTCTATTATAAATATGCAGAACGATTGAATCAAATAGAAACTGATACAGGACTGATATAAACCAATATTAAAATCACTGCACTAGCTGCCAATTAGTTTCTGGGTAAAGTACAAAGTGTTGCCTATTACCTTTAAATCCCTACATGGTTCATCCCCATCTCTTCCTCCCCTCCAGACTTGCCTAGTCTGGCAAATGTCCCTTTTCTGCTTCCAGAAACACAAAGCGGACCCCTCTCCTCCTCCAACCCCCAGCTCACAAAATTAGCAGCTCTAACCCAATAGGCCCCACTGCCCCCTCCCCCATAACAAGGGTCTCCCTTCTGCACCACTCCCATCCTGAAAAGGGGAAGAGAAGGAGGAATCTATTTGATTGTTGTATTGGCCATCAGGTGGTATCCATGTATACAGTCGCCTCTTAGGTTGCTTGAATTTTCATGGTAATACTCAGAGATAGTTTCTTATTTTCACTAGGTTCAACATTCTCCTTTGGCATATCAACATCTCCCTCTTTCTCTTTCTCTCTCTCTTATTTGTTCTCATTCCTCTCTGAATCTCTACCTTTCTTCCTTTAAACTACATGCCTTGCAGGCATCTTAAGAGAATCCAAGGCAAAGTCTATGATTAAAGAAAGATTTCTGTACCTTTTTGGATATTCACTTGTGGAAATTCTGCAGGGCCATTTTGTTGCTCAGTTGAACCTCCCTCACTGGGTTGTTGTAATGATGAAAGAGTGCGACTGAGAACCCAGATCTTCCTTTCCTCCCAGGATCCCTGTCTACATTTACAAGGGAGGCGTTGTTTGACCTGTAGGTTTATCTCCACAGAAGGAGCTTTGTGTTCCCACCTCCTCTCTACTGGTGGCTTCATTCCTGGCTTTGCCTTTTTGGGCTCTTTCCATTCTCAGTTTGCTCTTTCTTCCCTCCAGAACATTCCAGACCTACCAATCCTCTGCTTCCCCAAAACAATTCCCTTCATCCCTCTTCCCATAATGTTTTTTTATTCTCTTGAAATCTCACCTGTTTCTTGTTTTTATTTTATAAAGTCTTTATAAACTTGAGGGCTGTCCTTCTTTAAACTACAGCCCAGCCCTGGATCTGTGGGTGTCCCCAGAGATTATGAGGAAGCGGGGAGAGCTACCATCTTCTTGGAAAGCAACAGGGGAGTGAGGTCAGTTTCAACTTCTCTCCCTCTTCTTCTGCCCTACAAATACACAAAGAAGGAATCTGCCCCACCCTTCATGAGGGAGCTCTGCCAGGGGAAGAAGGGCAGACCAAGCAATAATTTTGGGTGAATGGGTGGGGAGACTTTGCATTTAGATAACACCTCACTCCCATTCTTCCTTCGCACTGTCATGCTGCCTCCCACCATCCTGGACACCCTCCTCTGGACTCGTTCCACCTTGTCAACATCCTTCTCAAATTGTGTTACCCAGAACTGGACACAGTATTCCAGGTGAGGTCTGACCAAAGCAGAATAGAGTGGCACTATTACTTCCCTCCGTCTAGACACTATACTCCTGTTGATGCAGCCTAGAATCGCATTGGCTTTTCTGGCTACCATATACAGTATTTCCTTTTATATATGTTGTAAAGGCCATTGGCTACATACAATAAAGTTTAAGGACTGACTGATTCTTCCCCCCCTTTTTTTCAGGGTTTTTTTTTTTCATTTTTAATTAAAAAACTGTTTGGGGAAATAATAAAACATCTTTTCTTTTGAGTATTTCATTTTTCTTTTTCCATTTGTTTTTTGTTTATGTTTGAAACTAATATCTACGCATTTTTTTCTATTTTACAAAACACTGCCTCTAATATTTATTATTTACATGGCTTATATTTTCTCCTTTATCAAATGATATATAATTTTCCTTATTTTTGCTTTTTTAATGTTTTTTTCTCTTTTTGTTTTGTTTTTGTGTGGGAATTTTGGACTTTTGGACCCCTGCAATGAGAAAAATATTAACCTGTACTCTACTTTTCATTTACTGGTATTCTTTTTTCTTTTTATCTGTGTTTTTACATTTTATTTTCATATATTTCTACTTTTGTATTTCCTCTCCCCCCCAATTTTTGGGACTTTCACTGTTTCAATTCAGTAAATCAAATCTTGATTGTTGATTGATGAGGGCCAATATACTGAGGCTGGTTCTTTGGTCTGGGAATCGGGTAAACATCCTGTCCTGGTTAGGGTTGCACTCCCCCAGAAGGTGCAAGGACATTGCTTGGGAGTTCTCCTGGATCCATCTTTGACACCAAAGGCCCAAGTGGAGTCTGTGACGTCTTCAGATGGTATGCCAATTATGGCCTTTCCTGGATTGAGACAACCCAGCCACAGTAGTTCATGCACTGGTGACCGCCTGTTTGAGCTACTATAATGCCTTCTACTTGGGACTGCCCTTGAATGTGACTGAAAAGCTACAGCCAGTGCAAATGCAGTAGCTGGATTTCCAACTGGAAAAATGTACAGACATCATGTAAGGCCAATCTTTTAAAAAATATCACATGCCGCCAATATGCTTCTGGTGTGGATTTCAGGTGCTGGTGATGACATTTAATGCCTTCAATGACTTGGGGCTTGAGGGAGCGCCTCTCGCTATCTGTGTCCACCCAAGGTTTGAGGTCTGTTGGGAGGGGCTCTCAATATCCAAGCAGTGAGGATTTGGAAGAGGGCCTTCTCAGTTGTGGCCCCCCAACAGTGCAATGCCCCCCTTGGAGGTCCAATTGGCACCAATAGGGTTTCTTTCAGGCACCAAGTAAAGACATTGTTATTTATCAAAGTATTTCGGCTTCACTGATTTTAAGGGCTTTAAAACAGTTTTAATCTTCTAAACCTCTTTTAATTTTTAATTACTTAATACGTTCTTAATCTATGTCAATTATTTTTGTTGTTTTAAATTGCTTTAACCTGTTAGTAGTGATTTTACTTGTACGCCACCATGAGATCTTTTAATATAGGGTGGAATAGAAATATTTTAATGCATAAAAATAATTAAATTTCATAAATGATTTTTTTTTTAAAGAAAATGCTTCTCAGTACAAACACACTGCTATAATTGGGATATAATTATAGTCAGACTATTGGTCAGTCACCTGGTGTCTCTGTCTACCTGTATTCAGAAGAAAAACATGTGCGTAGTTACTTCAGGAAAAGTTCTCTATTTGTCTATGTATTTCTGTATGTGTTTTAAGTCTTTAAAATTATCTTGGAATATACCTTATTCCCTCAAATAATCTGACACCTCAATAGGGTGTGGAGGGGAAGCCCTCATATCTCAGCCTCCCCTGGAGAGAAATTCCTTTTAAAGATGGAGGGATTTTACTTCCAAGGAATCCCAGAGAAGCTCAGTGTGGAATTTCCTCCTGCCCTGAGCATGAGGTCCAAGGAGAAGGAACTGGGATCATTTTCTTCTGTACAAAAAAAATTATTTTTGGATCCTATTAATCTGGGTCCCTCTTAGTCCACAGTCCTGTTTTCCATCACTGGGAGAGCAAATGTTTCCAGGCAGACCAATAGTTTCCTCAGTTGAAACGAGGGGTAGACTGCACTTCAAAATGGAGGCTGTTTTTCTCCAAATACAACTGAAAATGGAATAAACTGTTAGGTCAAGTTTATTTCAAGTCAGGGGCAAAGCAGTTCCTATCTAATAGATTTGTTTTAAACATCTTACAGCCAGCATCACTTCACAGCCAAAGGCTTCTCTAAAGAGAAAGGTCTTTGCCTGCCAGCAGAAAGAAAATAGTTGAAGGAGAAAGAGCATTTAAAACATAAGAAAATTATTATTGCATTAATATTAGAACCCATTTTACACTGATAATAATAAAATATTCATATGTTGTAAATGCTCTTTTCCCCATCTGCTTTCTTTCTGCTGTCAAGCAAAGATATTTCTATTTAGTGAAGCCTTTGGCTGTGAAGTGGTGGCAGAAGAAGGTCTTTTAATGGGGTGTTTTTGTCTTCTTGACTGTATTTTAAACGTGTTTCAAACTGTTTTACGTTAGTGTTTTATTTAATGGAATAGCTTCGTTGATTAGTTTAATTTTTATTATTATTAGTCGGGTATTTTGTTTTTTTTAGCTGTGCTGTGTTTTAATCTGTACTGTAGCCTGCCTTGGGACCAATAGGAGGAGGAGAAGGAAGAATGGCAGGATAAACATTAAATAAATGTTTAACTGTGTAAGTATATACCATTTTTCTAAGGCCAAGTGCCACTCACTTCTCTTATGTGTCATCTTTTCCCTTGTGCCATTTCTGACAAGACCAGAACATTTATAATCACAATGTCGGTTTGAGTCAGAGAGTTGGCAATGGTTCGATCCTGGCGCTCTTGGCCTCCCCAGCGGGAGTCCTCTGTGAAGAGTCTGACCCACAAAGAGCTTTTCGGTGTCCTTGGGGGGGGGGGGGGTGAAACTTTGGCCAGGAATTTCCTCCAGATCCTCACCCTATAAATCAGGGGCTCAGCAGCAAGTATATGTTTGACACCCAAGACATTTCTTTCTGAAGAGCCCTTAATCCTGCCTCCATTTGCCAGATTCTGGGTCCCACCTTTGCTTTGGGCCTCACCTCAGAGCTTCTTTGAAGCCCTTGCAGAATCATTTTTCACTCCCTCAGCATTTAACTTTAGTGCTTCAATTGTTTGCAACAGCTCTGTAATGTCATTGTTGTTTTGCTGTCTGTCCTTCAAACATTTCAAATGTGTGACTCAGTCAGCAGGATCATTACCCTTAAGTTACAAATCAAATTATTGGAAAGTGCTGAGCTGGAAATTTTCCTTGGTCTTTCCCCAACAACAGCATGGGAAATATGGGGCAAACCTGAGACAATTGGTAGTCTAATGTTTATTTGAACTACAAAGGAGAGTGTTGAAACCAGTCACCTCAACCACTTTTTGAAAATGAAAAGGAAAGAAAATACTACACTGAATGCTGAAATAAACACCCAGAAGGTATCAGATGCTACTCTTGAGCCTGTGACTGATACACACATACACACATACACACACACACCTATCTATAGACATTTTTACCTCAGAATTTAAACATGCACAGTGACTTCAGGAATGATGACTTGCATCCATCTATCTAAATCTAGAAAATTGTCTAGATTTGTGTCTAGATTGTTCACATCCATCTATCTAAATCTAGAAAATTGTCTAATTTGCGTCTAGATTGTTCATATATACAGTAGATGTAGATTGGAACCTCTTCAGGAGAGATGACTGTATCTATCTAAACCTGAACAAAAAGCTAAAAATGTGCATTGCATTCATATATGTGTAAATATAGATTTCCTGGACAGGCTACCATAATGAGGCTGGAAATCTTTTCTCTATATCTCCACCAAGGACCATTTGGGAAATCTGAGATAATTTCAAAATAATAGGTAAGAAGGAGAGTGCAGAAGCCAGTTTTGTTTTGTTTTGGTTTTTGTTTGTTTGTTTTTTAAGAAAACACTAATGGGTATGAAAATAACAGTTTGGAGGAGCAGGATGTCATTGCTGAATCTGTCAGCCAACATATATATAGATTTCAGAATAAAAGCATGGGCAGAGAAGCTTTGAAAGAGATGACTAAGGCTCCTGCCACACTGCAGAAATAATACAGTTTGACAATGCTTTTAACTGCCATGGATCGATGCTGTGGAAATCTGGGGTTTGTAGTTTTGTGAGATATTTTGCCTTCCCTGTCAGAGAGCTCTGGTGCCACAACAAACTACAAATCCCAGGATTCCAAAGGATGGAGCCATGATAGTTAAAGTGATGTTAAACTGCTTTATTTCTGCAGTGTGACGGCAGCCTCAAACTATTTAACCCTGAAATAACTACTTCAGAATATGTGTTACACCCACATGTATAAATAAATATATAAAGATACACACACAAGAGTCTTTATTCTGAATATGTGTTCACACCCATGATACACGTATGAGCCTTTACTGTTTTCTGAGTGTGTTTATACCCACACCTCCCTCTCTCCCACTCCCATACACACACACACACACACACACACAGAGGAGCCTTTATTCTTAACATGTGTTCACACACACAAAACATATATATACAGTTGTCCTTTCATAATTGTTAGGGTTTGGTTCCAGGACCCCCCATGGATACCAAAATCTGAATACTCAAGTCCCATTATAAGCAGTGGCATAGCAAAATGGTGTCCCTTATATAAGATGGCAAAATCAAGGTTTGCTTTTTGGATTATTATTTTTTAAGAATATTTTCAAGTCATGAATACTTAAATCCATGGATACCAAATCCGTGGATACGGCGGGACAAGTTGTGTGTGTGTATATACGTATATGTATATATATATAGTACACAAACATGAGCCTTTATTCTGAATAAGTATGTTTTATACCCATCTCTCTCTCTCCCACCTTCCCCCCACACAGGAGCCTTTATTCTGAATATGTCTTTACACCCTCAGATAGATAGATAGATAGATATACACACACACGAACCTTTATTCTGAATATGTTTACATCCATGATACACACGAGTCTTTATTCTGAATGTTTTATACCCACCTCTCTCTCTACACAAACACTTTATTCTGAATATATCTTTATGCCCACCTACCCATCCACCCACATATACATAAAGATACACACACAAGCCTTTATTCTGAATATGTTTGCACATATTCAGGGTAATGTTGCACACATGAGCCTTTATTCTGAATGTCTTCACACCCACACCTAGAAACACACACGAGCCTTTATTCTAAATATGTTTGCACCCGTGATGCACACGAGCCTTTATTCTGAATGTCTTTACACCCACACCTATATATGTGTCTGTGTGTGTGTGTATATATATATATATATATATATAGACAAACATGAGCCTTTATTCTGAATAATTTGCACCCATGATGCACGCGACCCTTTATTCTGAATGTCTTTACATCCACACGTATACAGTTGCCCCTCCACATTCGTGAACTCAGCATTCGTGGTTTTGGATATTCGCAGTTTTGGAGGCCCCCCCACCCTCCCCAAACCGCGACACGGGGCCTCCGGAGGGAGGGCGAAGGGCCGGGGAGGCCCCATGGTCGCTTTGGTGGGGGAGGGGGAGGGCAATCATTCATGGATTTTTCACATGTGCGGGGGTCTGTGGAACCTAACCCCCGCGAATGTGAAGGGACGACTGTGTGTATATATATATATATAGAGAGAGAGAGACACGAGCCTTTATTCTGAATACATTTGCACCCATGATGCACATGAGCCTTTATTCTGAATGTCTTTACACCCACACCTATATACACACACACACAGGAGCCTTTATTCTGATACGTTTGCACCCATGAGCCTTTATTCTGAATGTCTTTACACCCACGCCTATATACAGACACACACACACACACAAGCCTTTATTCTGAATGTCTTTAAACCCACACCTATATATGTGTGCACATTATATCTCTCTCTCTCTCTCTCTCTCTCTCTCTCTCTCTCTCTCTGGCTTTTCTTCGCAAACGAAGATTCAGGAAGGACTCATCCCATGCTTTCTGCAAGCGCGCTGATGACTAAAAAGGCCAATCTGAGATAAACAAGTCCGATTGCAGAAAGCACAGCAGAAGGTCTCCTTGAGTGATGTTTCCAGGTTGTGATCCTTTCTGCATTGTTGTTTCAAGACTTGTTCAGTGTGAGTTCTCAAATAAGGCTGCAGTATTGTGGATAGTGCATCTATCCACAATATTGGTGTGGCCAGGGCGGACCATTGTTGGTGATCAATTTGGCGGAGCCTGAGATGTAAATAAACACCTGAGGCAAAGCACAAAAATCAGTGTGTATAGAGCCATTGTACTGTCTATTCTCCTTTATGGGTCTGAAACATGGGTCACTTATCGCCACCACTTACGACTCCTCGAGCTCTTTCATCAGCGCTGTTTACACACAATCCTAAATATACACTGGATTGACTATGTGACGAATGTTGTTGTCCTTGAGCAAACAGGCATCACCAGTATTGAAGCCATGATATTGAGAACACAGCTGCGCTGGGCAGGGCACGTTTCTACGATGGAGGACCATCGCCCCCCCAAAATAGTACTCTACGGTGAACTCGCCATGGGTCAGCGTAAGAGGGGCGCTCGCTCCAAAAAAGCAAATATAAAGACTCCCTGAAATATGTGTGTGTGCATGTATATATATATATATATATGTATATATATATGGACACACACGAGCCTTTATTCTGAATATGTTTTATACCCACCTCTCTTTCTCTCCCCACACAGGAGCCTTTATTCTGAATATGTGTTTACACACACACACACACACACATATATATATATACACACATAACAGATATACATACACTTATAAATATAAAGATACACAAGCCCCTTTCTACAGTGTGGTCAGCCTCCCTGAAAGGTAGTTGGCTGCCCAGTGGGCGTTTATATACAGCCTTTCTCCCAGTGAGTGTGTGGGTATTTCTCTGTACATTCCCTATACATATCTGCCAGGGAGGTCGATTCAGGGGCCAAAGCCAGCCCGCCTCCTCCCGCCCTTCAGTCCTCCAAGAGTTCCCATGAGCAGCGAGTTGGGCTTCCTAGAGAGCCAGGAAGTGCTAACTGGAGGGAGGAAAAGAGCGACGCACCGTCTGCTCCTTCCGGGAAGGAGGAGGTGGGTGTGCTTGTGAATGTCTTCCGTGCGGAGGAGCAGACTTGAAGAAGGCGAAGAAAACAGAGGTAAGGGGGCCACATTTTGGGTGAGAGGGGCACCCCAAGAGTGCTTGTTGGAGGGAGAGAGGGGGGAAAGGTGTGTGAGCACCCGAAGTAGTGGGCTTGTATCCCCTTTGAAGCCCATCTCAAAACAACCCCCTAAAGGTGCTGCTGGGTTCTTCCTTCCCCCCCATTTTCTCCTCTTCCCCCCCCCCTGAAGGGATGAATTTGGGGTGTCGGGGGGCGCCCTCATTCTCTTCCTCCTGGGGAGCCTCTTCGCCCCTCTTCCCTCCGCAGCCGGTTTCAGCCTCTTCTCGCCCTATTCTGCCCCCCTCCAGCCCTCCCTCCCTCCCTCAGCTGCAAAGGAAGCCAGCCACCCTCCTGAGGGAAATGATGGATGATGGTGAGTCAAAGGGGGGCGGAGGGGAATGCGAGGGAGGGAAGGAGGGGCTGCTCCTCAAGGTGAGGGGAGTCGCTGGAGACCCAGGAGAAGGAGGGGAACTCCTCAAGGCAACACGGGGAGCCCCCATAGACTGTCTAGGACAGTGGATCTTAACGTGTGGTCCTGGGACCCCAGGAGTCCACGATGTTCTCACAGAAGGGCCCTCGAAGGTTTGAAGGCTGCTTGGCCCACCTCCTCTCTGCAGGGGAGTGGTCACGTGACAGGAGCCAAGGCAAAGGCTGGCTGGCTTGGCCTGCACATTGCCATTTAATCTACCCCAGCCACAAACTTGCAGGAAGAAGGGGAATAAAAGTCTCCCCACCCCCTTTTTCTGACAGAAGCTTTAACGGTTGGTGTAATTTTGGTATTGTTATTATTGTTGTTAGGTATTATTCTTACTACTATTGTATTCCTCCTCCCCCCCCCCGCCCCGCCTGCCCTCCATCAGCTGCAAAGAAAGCAAGCCACCCTCTTGAGGGGTGATGGTGAGTCAAAGGGGAGCCGGAGGGGAATGTGGAGGGAGGGGGCTGCTCCTAAAGATGAGGGGAATTGCTGAAGAACTTGGAGGAGGGCAGGAGCCCTTCCAGGCAACATGGGGAGCTTCCACAGACTGTCTAGGACACTGGTTCTTGAACTTTTTTTTTTTTAAACCAGGGACCCCCTTATAATATCTTTTGTTGCTGTAGGACCCCAAGACTTAAGATTGAGCCACCCCGATTGCGTTTTGTAGAGGGGTGGGATATAAATAATTTATTATTATTATTATTATTATTATTAAATTTAAAACCTAATACTGGTAATAATAATACAATTAAACCACCTATTAAACCTTCTCTCAGAGGCACTGGAGGGGGAGAGAAGACTTTTCTCCTGCTTCTTCCTGAAATATTGTGGCAGGGGCAGTTTGAATGGCCATGTGCAGGCCAAGCCAGCCAGCCCTTGCCTTGGTTCCTGTCACATGGCCGCTCCACTGCAGGGAGATGGGGCAAGCAACATTCAAGCCTCCACAGACCCCCAGTGAGGACATCACAGACCCCTAGGGGGGGTCCCCAGACCCCAGGTTAAGAACCACTGGCCTAGGATATTTCTACTGTTGTCCCCTCCACTTTCCTTCCTTCTTTCCTTCTCTGAACTCTGGAACATTTGTGGTATAGAGAGCACCTCGCAGGGCTTCTCTTTCACCCCTCCAGCCTCCAAGGACTGAGAGAACAGAGCTCCTAGGTCCCTCTCTAAGCAGCTTCATTTCACATGCCTGGAAGGGGAAATGGGTCATGGGGGATGGTGAATGTTTTCTGATGCTCCCTGGACCAGGAATGTGAGAAACCTAATGGGTGGGACATACAGGAAAGAAAGCAGTCGAGGGGTAACATTTGGGGGAGGAAATTCTGATTTATCTCCCTCATACTGCCAATTCTTCAGATCCTCTTTTACCCTTCCTCTAACACGGGTTTCCCTTCTGCACCACTCCCATCCAGAAAAGGGGGCAGCTTAGGGGAACAGAGGGAGGGAGGGGAACAGTTGGATACTGGAGAAGAGGATGACTGGAGAAGGAGACTCTCCAGCAATTGTAGGTTTTCTGTGGGGTTTTTTTTTCTAGGCTGTGAGGCCATGTTCTGGAAGAGTTTAGTCCTGACCTAGAATGATAGAATTGTAGAGTTGGAAGAGACCACAAGGGCCATCCAGTCCAACCTCCTGCCATGCAGAAAATCACAAAGCATCCATGATAGATGGCCATCCAGCCTCTGTTTAAAGATCTCCAAGGAAAGAGACCCTACCACGCTCTAAGGGAGCATTTTGCCTGCATCTGTGGCTGGCATCTTCAGATAATGATTGGGTAGGAGTGTGTGTGGGGGTTATATACCGTGAGCTCCTGTTAGGGAGGATATGTAAATTTGTGTATTTGAATATGTAGTTCCTGAGGGAGATATTCAATGAGGATTAGTGTCTGTTTGGCTGATGGCCCATTATCCGTTGGAAATCCCCCTGTCTCTGGGTGGAGTTCGTTTGCACATGTTGAGTTTTGGGTTTGGTGTTTTTCAAGATTGGTAGCCAAACTTTGTTTACTTTTAGGGTTTCCTCTTTCCTGTTGAAGTTGTCCAGGTGTTTGTGGATTTCAATAGCTTCTCTGTGCATTCTAACATGATAGTTGTTGGCCTGGTCCAGAATTTCGGTGTTTTTAAATAACATTTTGTATCCAGGTTGGTTTATAACAATTGCTTTTGGGGGGGGGGCATTCTTTCCTGGGAGAATGCATGAATTTGATCTTCCCTTCAGATATCACACTTAGGAGACCCTTCCCCCACATCTCCTCCTCCCTATCTCTTCCCACCTCCTCAAAGCACATTTAGAGGTGTCTCTCCCCACTCCCCCATATTCTTTGGGAAGGATGGGCGGGTGGAAGAACAGTGGCAGTGAGGCTCCCAGAGCCCCATTGTCGCTTTCGGAAGGGTGTGGATGTGGAAGGAAAGCGGAGGTGAGGCTCCCAGAGACCCCTCGTCGCTTTGGGAATGGGGGGTGGAAGAAAAGCGGAGGCGAGGTTCCCAGAGCCCCGTTGTTGCTTTGGGAAGGGTGGGGGTGACAGAAAAGCAGCAATGAGGCTCCCAGAGCCCCATCATTGCTTTGGGAAGGTCAGAGGCTGGGAGAAAAGTGGCGACGAGACTCCCAGAGCCCCGTTGTCGCTTTGGGAAGGGTAGGGGTGGAAGAAAAGCAGCGGCGAGGCTTCCAGAGCCCCGTCGTCGCTTTGGGAAAGTTGGGAACTGGGAGAAAAGTGGCGATGAGACTCTCAGAGCCCCATCTTTGCTTTGGGAAGGATGGAGGGGTGGAAGAAAAGCAGCGACGAGACTCCCAGAGCCCCGTCCCGCTTTGGGAAGGGTGATGGTAAGCAAAATGCCCCGTCTGCTGCGGTTCCCACCCACCCCCCTCATGGTGGTCATTTCTGTTTTATCATGTACCAACACTAAAGTCCTCTCGTGAGCTTCACCCATACTCCCTTCAGTTTGGCCAGTGGTGAGGTATGGTGGGAGTTGTAGTTTACTAAACACTAATGGGCTAAGACTACAAAAGCTACTTTTATATAACTGTGTATAGTACAGAGTGTATAGGAACACAGCAATTGATCACGTGTAGCTGTTACCTGAAATTAAACAATCCTCTGGCTTTTCTTCGCAAACGAAGCTTCAGGAAGGACTCATCCCGCGCCTTCTGCAAGCGCGCTGATGACTAAAAAGGCCAATCCGAGATAAACAAGTCCGGTTGCAAAAAGTGCAGCAGAAGGTCTCCTTGGGTGATGTTTTTGGGTTGTGATTCTTTCTGCGTTGTCGTTTCTCTTCAAGACTTGTTCGGCGTGAGTTCTCAAATAAGGCTGCAGCATTGTGGATAGTGCGTCTCCATGCCTCCCGATGTGAGGCCAGGGCGGACCACCGTTGGTGATCAATCTGGCCAAGCCTGAGATGTTGTTTCAGGGAGTCCTTGTATCGCTTTTTTGGAGCGCCCCTCCCACGCTGACCCGTGGCGAGTTCACCGTAGAGTAGTATTTTTGGGAGGCGATGGTCCTCCATCCTAGAAACGTGCCCTGCCCAGCGCAGCTGTGTTCTCAATATCATGGCCTCAATGCTGGTGATCCCTGCTTGTTCAAGGACAGCAACATTCGTCACATAGTCAGTCCAGTGTATATTTAGGATTGTGCGTAGACAGCGCTGATGAAAGCGCTCGAGGAGTCGTAGGTGGTGGCGATAGGTAACCCATGTTTCAGATCCATAAAGGAGGATAGAACATTTGACAAGGTCCCCCGTGATATTCTTACAAAAAAGTTAGTAACCTGTGGGTCAGACAATGCAACTGTTAGGTGGATTTGTAATTGGTTAACTGATCGAACCCAAAGGTTAGTGATCAATGGCTCCTCTTCATCCTGGAGAGAAGTGACCAGTTGGGTGCCACAGGGTTCTGTCCTGGGCCCAGTGCTGTTTGTGCTGTTCAATGTCTTTATCAATGACTTGGATGAGGGAATAGAGGTCATGCTTATCAAGTTTGCAGATGACACCAAATTAGGAGGGGTAGCTAATACTCCAGAGGACAGGATCAGAATCCAAAATGACCTGAATAGATTAGAAAGCTGGGCCAAAACTAACAAAATGAATTTCAACACAGAGAAATGTGGGATACTACACTTGGGCAGTAGACATGAAATGCACAGATAGGTGACACCTGGCTTGATGGCAGTACATGGAAAGGGATCTAGGAATCTTAGTGGACCACAAGTTGAACATGATTCAGCAGAGTGATGTAGCAGCTAAAAAAGCCAATGTGATTCTAGGCGGCATCAATAGCAGTATAGTGTCAAGGGAAGTCATAGTGCCACTCTATTCTGCTTTAGTCAGGCCTCACCTGGAATACTGAGTCCAGTTCTGGGCACCACAATTCAGGAAGGCTGTTGAGAAGCTGGAACATGTCAGAGGAGGGTGACCAGGATGGTGGGAGGTCTGGAAACCATGCCCTATGTGGAGCAACTTAGGGAGCTGGGCATGTTTAGTCTGGAGAAAAGCTTAAGAGGTGACTTAAGGTGCTTTAGTTATGTATTCCTGCCTGGAAGGGAGTTGGATGAGATGGCCATTGGGGATCCCTTCCCATGCTTAAGATTCTGTGATTCTGATTCTAAATGCCACTCAACTCACTCTTAGTTATATTGGATGGCATCCTTTGGGGAAATCGTATCAAATCAATTTTGTGTGGTCCGACTTTTACTCAGACGCCTTCTGAAGGCAAAGAGGAGCCCAGGCAGTTTCGTTCCCTCCCCCAGCACCAAACTGCCTCAGCCAAACCAGCATCTTCTCTCCTACAAGAGCCCCAAAGGGTCTGGGTGACTGGGAGGGAAGGGGGTCTCTTTTCTGCTCCAGGCCCCCCCAAAAAAGCATCCCCAAAGGATGCTATCCGATATAACTAAGAGTGAGTTGAGTGGCATTTAGAATCAGAATCACAGAATCTTAAGCGTGGGAAGGGACCCCCAAAACCAAATTGCCTGAGTCCTTTTGTGCCCCCAGCACCAAACAGCCTGAGCCAAAGCAACCTCTTCTCTGCTCCAGGAACCCCAAAGGCGGTGGGACGGGTTGTTTCTTATTTTCTTTCTCATCTTCCTCTCCTCACCCATCAAAAGCAGGGGAGCTCTTCCCAGTAAGCCACACTGCCCTCTCCCCACTTAGCAAGAGTCTCCACCTGCTTCCCCCCCCACTTGTATGGCCATTGGGGGGGGAGGCAGGGAGAGAGGGAGGGGCTTTTCCTGTGGAAGAAGGAAGGGTCTGGGAAGTAAGGGGGTCTTCTTTTCCCTGAGGTCTCTCCCCAGTTATGACGGGGCCTCTTCCTCCTCTTCCTCCCCCATCCCTTCCCCACCAGGCACAATTGAGGATGTCTCTGTTCCCCAAATGTTCCCCATTACCCCCTTCTCCCTTGCCCACTCTGCCCACTAGGCTGCTCTTCCTCCTGGCCAAGGGAAGTAAACAGGAAGGTCTCCCCCTCCACCCTCCTTTTGGAAACATGAAAAGAAGTTACTTTTTCTTCTCTAAAGTCTGAAACATTTCCTGCCTTTCTAAGAGGAGGAGGAGGAGGGAGAAGGTGCCAGTGGGTGGAGCAAGCAGGAGAGAAGGAGGTAAGGGGGGGGACATTTGGGGGGCAGAAAACACACTCAGTTTTGCCTGAGAGAAGTGGCGAGGAGGATGAGGATTAGTAGAATGGTCTTACTCCAATAAAAAATTCCCTAAAATTCCCAGTGCCCCAACTTGATTCCTGCTGCCACCTTTAGAGAAAAGACCCCATATTTCCCTCCCCACTCATCCAGAGCCTTTGTCTGCCTCCTCTCCACCTTTCCTTTCCTCCCTCCCCCAGGGCCAGTTTAAAGCACCTGCAGCTTTTGGGGGGAAATCATAAAAAAGCCTTTCAGGCTCCCCCCCCCCCCAATTTCTTAAATCAGCCTTGAGCTGGGGGTCTCTCTCTCTCTCTCTCTCTCTCTCTCTCTCTCTCTCTCTCTCTCTCTCCTCTCCCTAGGGTTGAGGGCTGGCCTTTCAAGTTGGAAGGAGAGACTTCCCTGTGGGAAGGCTGGGTATGTGGCTGCTTGTCTTGTTGCATCATGACCTGGGAGCATTCTGTGCATGGCTGTGTTTTGTAGATCAGGAGGAGGCAGGGGAGGGAAATAAACCATTGCATTCTGCAGGTCTAAAGGATTCCCATAAGTTTTTTTTTTAAAAAGCTTCCCACACCCAGAATTTCTGAGGTTGCCCTGGTGTTGAGTTTCTTAATTGCACAGGGTTTTTGTTCTGTTGTCTTTGTGTGTTGCATCATTTTGCCTTTGCTGTGGGGTGAATTTACTTTCATGCAAACCCCCCACTCCTGGGGGGAGGAGAAAATGACGAGTGGGTCAGTTGGCTAAAAAAAAAAGGCCATCAAGAGGTGTTGGGCTTTTTAAAGAACTAAAAGGGTTTGACACTGGTCTAGACACTAATTTTTACCTAATTAAAACATTTGGATCCAGCATGTCGGGAATGCTTGGATTGTGTATTCCTGCAGGGCAGAAGGGGGTTGGACTAAATGGCCTTTGGGGATATCTTCCAACTATAATTTTATGTTGTGTCTTCCTGCAGGGCAGAAGGGGGTTGGACTAGATGGCCCTTGGGTCTCTTCCAACTCTATGATTCTATGATTCTGTCATGCGTATTCCTGCAGTACAGAAGAGGGTTTGACTAGACGGCCCTTGGGGTCTCTTCCAGATTTAGGTTTCTATGATTCCCGCCCCCATTGCCAACCACGGATAATTGAATTAGTGGTTGGCAGTTTCAGTTTCATAGAAACTGATAACTGAATTGGTGGTTGGAAGAGACCCCCAAGGGCCATCTAGTCCAACCCCAATTCTGCCCTGCAGGAATAACCAATCAAAGCCCATCCAACAGATGGCTACCCAGCTTCTATTTAAAGGCCTCCAAAGAAGGAGACTCCACCACTGTCCTCACAATGCTGTTGTTTAAGATTTTGATTATTGTTATCATGGAGTTGGAAGAGATCCCAAAGGCCATCTAGTCCAACCCACTTCAACTCTGCAGGAAGACACAATAAGCAACCCTGACAGATGGCCATCCAGCCTCTCTTTGAGACAACTTTAAGTCCCACAGCTGCATCCTATAGAACCCTGGGATTCGTAGTGTTGCAGGGTCTTTCGGTGTTCTTTGCCAAAAAGGAGAGCTGGCGCCTCACCAAATCCCAGGACCCTGTAACACAGAGCCATGGCTGTTAAAAGCAATATATCACACTGCAATGATTCTATAATGTTGAACTACTGCAAGGAGCAACCTGGAAAAATAGAATTCTAGAGTTGGAAGGGACCTACAAGGGCCATCTAGTTCAACCCCCTTCTGCCCTGCAGGAATAAACAATGCAAGTACAGCCAGACAGATGACCATCCAGCCTCTGTTTAAAGATCTCCAAAGAAGGAAAAAACAACACCACTGTCCAGCAGCTCTTAGATTACTGCAAAGCCATTTCATATAATCTTAGGGCTGGAAGGGATCCCCAAGGGCCATCTAGTCCAACCCCATTCTGCCATGCAAGGACCCCATTCTGCCATGTAATTAAGGAACTAAAGACATTCTTTCCTAATGTTTAGGTGGAATCTCTCTTCCTGTCATTTCAATCCATGGTTTCAGAGAATCATAGAAGAGTTGGAAGGGACCTCCAAGGGCCATCTAGTCCAACCCCATTCTGCTCTGCAGGAAGACACAATCCAAGCACAGCCCAACAACGGATGGCCATCCAGCCTCTGTTTAAACACCTCCATGAAGGAGACTCCACCACACTCTGAGGCAGTGTATTCCATAGGATCACATAGCTGGAAGGGACCCCACGGGCCATCTAGTTCAACCCCATTCTGCCATGCAGGAATACTACTAATCAAAGTCCTCCATCCAGCCTCTGTTTTAAAACCTCCAGAGATGGAAACCACTGCACTCTCAGGCAGCAGCATATTACACTGCCGAACAGCTCGAATTAGAAGGGACCCCCAGAGGCCATCCAGTCCAACCGAATTCTGCTCTGCAGGGATCCACAATCTAGGCTTCTTTTGTAAAACACCACCAAAGATGGAGAAATAGTTCATGGCTACTGGAAAGGAGGGAATAAAAAGCAAAACACAGGCATTGGGGGGGGGGTGTCAGTTGCTAAGTGACCGTGATGTCAAACAACACCCCCTCTCCCTGGGTAGTAGTATTGTTGTTGTTCCGAATCCATGCTACCCACATAGAATCATAGAATTGCAGAGTTGGAAGAGACCACGAGGGCCATCCAGTCCAACTCCCTGCCACGCAGGAAATCTTGATCAAAGCATCCCCGACAGATGGCAATCCAGCCTCTGTTTAAAGACCTGCAAGGAAGGAGACCCCACCACGCTTCAAGGGAGTGTGTTCCACTGCTGAACAGCTCTTACTGTCAAAAAGTTCCTCCTCATGTTGAGGTGGAATCTCTGTTCCTGGAGCTTGCATCCATTGCTCCGTGTTCCAGTCTCTGTAGCAGCAGAAAACAAGCCTGCTCCATCCTCAGCATGACACCCTTTCAAATACTTAAACTTGGCTATCATATTGCCTCTTAACCATGGCACGTCCAGGCAGGCTCTGCAGACAGAACCGGCCATGCAGGCATGCAAACCGCCCCCCCCCCAATCAGCAGATATGGGGGAACTATGTTAGGTTGCATTGAACATATGGGCCCCCCAAAATAAAGCGTTGCAGGGGGACCCCAAATACCTCAATCTGGCCCTGCCCCCAACAGTGGCCTTCCACAATGGGCGGAAGGGGGAGGGAGACCCTTGCTCTGGGAGGAGGGGCAGTGTGGCCTAGTGGGAAAAGCTCTCCTGCTTTTAGGGCTGCAGGGAGGGGAGGGGGGAGGAGGAGGAAGATACACCACCTTGTGGTTCCTAGAACAGAGAAGAAGCTGGCTTGGCTTGGCTTGGCTTGGCTTGGCTTGGGTGATTTGGTGGGGAGGGGAATGAAACAGCCCAGCCCCCCCTTTACCTTCAGGAGCTCAAAACTGGAGAAAGAAAGAGGCTGGAGGGAGGCAAAGGGACACAGCCCTGAGAAGAAGGAAGTGGTGGTGGGAAGCAGCCTCCTTGGAGGGAAAAAGACCAGGGGCTACTGCCGAGAGGAGGGCAAAGAGGCCTCCAGGAGCAGCTCAAAGGCTCCAGTCCAGGAGGTGGAGGTTAAGAGGAGACCTGTGTGTGCCTTCAAGTCACCTGTGGACCTTTGGTGACCCCATGAATTTCACAGGGCTTTCTTGAGCAAGGAATCCTCAGAGGTGCCTTTGTAAACTCCTTTCTCTGAAATGCGGCCTACAACACTTGGGATTCATTGGTGATCTCCCATCCAAGTACTTACCGAGAGTGACTCTGCTTAGCTTCCCAGGTCAGGTGGGAGCTGGTGAGTTAGCGTATTTAGGGAGAACATAGAGGAAGGAGGGAGGGAGAAAGGGGTGGGGGCCCCAGTCAGGTCAGTTGTCAGTCTTTGCCTGGCGGGGTGTGGGTGTCCAGATGAAGGGGGGAGGCAGTGGAAAGGGAGGCTGCAAAAGGAAGAGGGCTTCTGTCCCATCCCCCCCTCATTAAAAAAAGGAGAGCACTGAAGGAAAAGTTCAGACTTCAGAGGGGAGAAGAAAAAGCAGCTTCCTTTCAGGAGTCCAGAAGGGGAGGGGGACCTTCCTCTTTAGTGCGGGGGGGGGAGGGTCCCAGTGCGTGAACCATTTTAAGAGAAGGGGAAGGGGCACCCTAAATTGTGAGGGAGAGGTGGGAGGGGGAGAAGGGAACAGAGAGAGAGACCCTTCCTGTGGGTGGGGTGGGAGCAATGCTGCCTGGTGGGAAGAGCTGTCCTGCTTTGGGTAGGTTGCAGGCTGCGAGAGGAAGAGGAGGAGGAGGAGGAGGAAGAGGAAGAGGAAGAAGAGACACTGCCCAGGCTCCCCTTTGCCTTCAGAAGCTCAAAGCCAGGGAAGCAAAAGGAGGGAAGAAAGTATGGATGCCAAGGTACCTCTTTCCTTCACCTTTTGCTTGGCACTTGGGACATTTAATGGGAAACAGCTCCCAGGTACTCACGCACACACACACAGAGCTCTTCCTCCCCTGCAGCTGGGATGGAGGGGGATACCCCTGCCTCTGACCTTGGCAAGAGAGCCCTGGTGACCAGTAGCCTTTGGCAGCCTCCTCCCTGATGCCCTTCTCAGCATCTCCAGGCCTGCAGACATGGAGAAGAAAGACAGGATTTGTCTTGGAGGAGATTGAGAAGAGAGGAATAAATCTGAGATTGAAAACATCTCTCTGCAGCCACAGTGATATTGTGAAACTCAAGCTGGCTTTCAGAAGAGGAGTTTTATGGCAGAAAAAAGCCAGTTGGCAAAATGGAAAACAAGCTGTCCCTTTAAATGTAGGGAGGAGTTCTGGGAGGGAGAGTCCTAATTCTCCCTCCCTTTTTAATCTTCACAATGGGTAGAAAGGCAGCTGGCACCAGCTCAGTGTGTGTGTGGGCTGGTAGGTGGATGGGTGGGTGGGTGGGTGTATGGTTTGGGTATGAGTCTTCTTAGGAAATCAAACCCCTCCCTCCTCTCACTCCCTCAGCCCATTACCAACCACATGCAAATTCCCTGTCCACCTCATAATCCACTTCTGCCTCTCAATCTGCATCTACAGCCCCAGCCTCACAAGGGCCCATCCCTCCTCTCTCTCCTTCAACAAATTACCCCTCTCTGACTTTTCTTAGCAAAGGTAGATTCAGGAAGGGCTCATCCCGCACTTTCTGCAAGTGCGCTGATGACTAAAAAGGCCAATCTGAGATAAACAAGTCCGGTTGCAAAAAGTACAGCAGAAGGTCTCATTCGGTGATGTTTCCAGGTTGTGATTCTTTCTGTGTTGTCGTTTCTCTTCAAGACTTGTTCAGCATGAGTTCTCAAATAAGGCTGCAGCATTGTGGATAGTGCGTCTCCATGCCTCCCGATGTGAGGCCAGGGTGGACCAATGTTGGTGATCAATTTGGCCAAGCCTGAGATGTTGTTTCAGGGGGTCCTTGTATCGTTTTTTTGGAGCGCCCCTCTTACACTGACCCGTAGCGAGTTCACCATAGAGTACTATTTTGGGGAGGCGATGGTCCTCCATCCTAAAAACGTGCCCTGCCCAGCGCAGCTGTGTTCTCAATATCATGGTGTCAATGCTGGTGATCCCTGCTTGTTCAAGGACAGCAACATTTGTTGCATAGTCAGTCCAGTGTATATTTAGGATTGTGCGTATACAGCGCTGATGAAAGCGTTCAAGGAGTCGTAGGTCGTGGTGATAGGTGACCCATGTTTCAGATCCATAAAGGAGAATAGACAGTACAATGGCTCTATACACATTGATTTTTGTGCTTCACCTCAGGTGTTTGTTACTCCAGACTCTCTTGTAAAGTCTTCCAAATGCTCTATATGCCTTTGCTAATCTGTGATCAATCTCTTTGTCAGTCTTGGCATCTGAGGAGATGATGCTTCCCAGGTAGGTGAATTGCTGCACGGACTTAAGCACAGATTTGCCTACAGTAATGTGTGGATGGTGGTGTTCATCCTCTGGTGCAGGCTGGTAGAGAACTTTCGTTTTCTTCAGGTTGACTTCCAGCCCAAACAGCTCTGCAGCTTTTGCAAAGCAGGATGTTGGGTGCTACAGAGCTGCTTCTGTGTGGGCAACAAGGGCAGCATCATCAGCGAAGAGCAGCTCACGAACTAAATAGTTTAGAGTCTTAGTGCGAGCCCTCAGATAGCTTAAGTTAAAGAAGCTACCATCAGTACGGTAATGTATATAGATGCCGTCTTCTTCAAGCTCTGCCATAGTCCTTTGGAGCATCATGCTGAAGAAGATTGTAAATAAAGTTGGAGCAAGATCACAACCTTGCTTCATCCCATTAGTTATTAGAAAGGGCTCTGAAAGAGCATCACCATATCTGACTTGACTGTGCTGGCCCTCGTGTAGCAAGATAATCATTTTAAGGAATTTGGGGGGACATCCTAGTCTTTCCGGGATCTGCCACAGACCTTTTCTACTCACAGTGTCGAAGGCTTTGGTGAGGTCGACAAATGTTACATAGAGACCCTTGTTCTGCTCTCTTTATTTCTCTTGCAGTTATCTAAGGGCAAATACCATATCTGTAGTACTCCTATTGGCTCTGAAGCCACATTGGCTTTCAGGAAGAAGTTCTGCAACAGCAGGAACTAATCTGTTCAGGAGTATCCTTGCAAGGATTTTTCCAGCAATAGAGAGCAGTGTTATGCCTCGATAGTTTGAGCAGTCGGATTTTGCTCCTTTTTTCTTGTACAGAGTGATGATGAATGCATCTCAGAGATCTGATGGTAGTTCCCCTTTTTCCCAGCAATTCACAAGGAGTTTGTGGAATTTACCATGGAGTGCATGACCTCCGTGTTTCCAAACATCAGGTGGGATTCCTTCGATCCCAGCTGCCTTGCCGTTTTTCATCTGCTGTATGGCCTTAAGGGTCTCTTCCAAAGTGGGAGTTATGTCCAATTCATTTTTCATCGGTTTTTGTATCATATGTTGGATAGCTGAGCCTTGGATTACTCAGTTGGCACTAAAGAGACATTGAAAGTGTTCACCCCATTGATTCAGGATGGAGGCATTATCAGTAATTAATGTTTGCCCATCTGTACTGTATAAGGAGCTTTGGACCTGATAAGTAGGTCCAAACTGCTTTAAGAGCTTCATAAAATCTTCTAAGATCATCCAAATCTGCACAACGTTGTGTCTTTTCTGCTATATTGATCCACCGCTTGTTCTGCATGTCTCGGAGTTTTTGTTGAAGTTTACTACATATGAGACAGAAAGCTGCTTTTCTTACATGGGAAGTTGGCTGGACGAGGTATGCCTGGTGAACAGTTCTCTTCTTTGCCAACAGCTCCTGGATCTCTTGGTTGTTTTCATCAAAGCAGTCTTGATTTTTCTTGTGGGAGAACCCGAGGGATTCCTCCGCAGACTGGAGGATACTGTTTTTGATATGTTGCCAAAGCACTGTAGGAGAAGGATCTGTAGGATGGTCTTCAAGTTTTGTTTGCAGGGTTGCCTGGAAGTTGTCTCTCCTGGTAGCTTGTTGAAGATTGTTGACTTGGAGTCTCCTCTTTAAGATGCCACCCCTCTTAGGTATGAACTTAAGATGAAGATTTAGTTTACATCTGACGAGGCGATGATCTGTTTGGCATTCTGCACTGGGCATCACTCGAGTATGACGGACATCGCGAATGTTTCTCTGGCGGACTAGAACATAGTCAATGAGGTGCCAATGTTTGGATCGGGGATGCATCCAGGTTGTCTTCAAGCTATCTTTCTGCTGAAAGATAGTGTTTGTAATAGTCAGCTGTTGATCTGCACAGAACTCTAGGAAGAGGCGTCTGTTATCATTGCAATTTCCAACACCATGCTTGCCTAAGACACCTTTCCAGGCTTCGGAGTTCTTTCCTACTCTGGCATTGAAGTTACCAAGGATAATAATTTTATCTTCTACAGGGACTTTTTGTATGAGTTGGCGTAGGTCTGTGTAGAATTTGTCTTTCTCTACAGGGTCGGCTTGCATAGTTGGGGCATATATACTAAAGAGAACAACGTGTGGGCGGCGTAAGGAAATAATGCAATCAGAGTGTCCTGTTGGCAAGGTTTTGAGTTTGGCGGCAATGGAGTTTTAAATCATAAAGCCTACTCCTGAAAGATGTTTTTCGGTTTTGGGTTTGCCAGACCAGTAAAGTGTGTAGCCGGCGCCGTGTTCTTTAAGGCTGCCTTCCTCATGGAGATGAACTTCACTAAGAGCAGCAATGTCAATATTAAGTCGTGATAGTTCATGGGCTATTAGAGCAGAATGACGCTCAGGCTGTCTGCAGAGTCTCGCATGGTTCTGATGTTCCAGCATCTAAGCGTCAGTTTATTTATACCTTTGGAGGCCGGTGTGTACCTTTGTTTCTTTGCCTTGGTTTGATCACATCAGAAGATGCCCGTTGGCCGCGGCTAGCCAACCAGGTAGTTGGGGATGAGCTTTCATTAGGCCACCTTTTCTAGGCCCCTCTCCATATGGAGCAAGCAGTGCTCTCCTTAAAAAAGGCTGCTTTGTCGTTCAAGATGCTGCCGAACAAGACTGTCATCCACCGGGTCAGCCTCAAGCGGCCAAAGTCCTGAACCACCTGCCTGCAGGGTTGGGTCTGCGGCATTCCAGTGCATCTGCCATTTCATCCCTCGCCTATCGCTACAGGGCTTTTTTGGAATTGTCCTTCGAGCCTGTGCAATGGATTTTTCTGGTGGAGCGCAGCGTGCACAGAACTGGCCTCACCCTTTAAACCAAAGGTTCATCTGCTGTGGCCTTGCATGCATGAACAGTAGCAGCGAGGTCCTTGGGTCATACATTTGATTAGAGTTTCCTTCTCTTAGATGGATGATCTTACAGTGTTGGACGAGCACCATCTGCCCGGGTTTGGGATTAGAGTTTTCCTTCTCCTAGGATGATTGCCATAGGGCTAGAGAGCCCATCCTGCCCTTTGATGCTCTTTGTCAGACCCTTTGGTTTTGACCTGTCTGGCATGGGAGACCCTACCGGTGGCTATTACGCCACTTCCAGCATAGCTCAAAACATCATTAGGGTACACAAGCCTCTCTCCCATGACAAGGGGGCATCAATGGATAGGGCCATCTTATATAGGAGACACCATTTTGCTATGCCATTGCATATAGTGGGACTTGAATATTCATGGATTTGGATATTCACGGGAGGTCCTGGAACCAAACCCCAGCAAATGTGAAGGGACAACTGTGTATGTATATTTGTGTGTGTGTGTGTGTGTGTGTGTGCGTGCGTGTGTATAGTCGTCCCTTCATATTCTTGGGGGTTAGGGCCACAAGACCCCCGCGAATGTGAAAAAACTACAAATAACAATTGCCACCATCCCGGGCCTTCACTTCCCCCGCAAAAGGAGCAAAAGCCCAGGAGAGGGGTGATTTTTAGAGGCTTTGCCTCACACAGACACCCGCAATCTCCTGGGTCTTTGCTCCCTTTTGGGGGGAAGCAAAGACCCAGGAGAAGGGTGGTGGGTGAGGAAAAACCGCTAAAATCGCCCCTCTCCTGGGCTTTCGCTTCCCCTGCAAAGGGAGCGAAAGCCTAGGAGAGGGGTGATTTTAGAGGCTTTGCTTCACACACACCCCACACTTCCCTGGGCCTTTCCTCCCTTTGGAAAGGGAAGAGAAGGCCCAGGAGAATGGCAACGGGTGAGGAAAAGCCTTTAAAATCGCCCCTCTCCTGGCCTTGGCTTCCCCTCAAAGGGGGGGGCAACTTCCACCCTCACTGGACACCAGCTGTGTTCTCTGCTGCCATCACAGATACTGTGTATGAACCCAGTCGTGTGTGTGTGTGTGTGTGTGTGCGCACGCGCGTGCGTGCACACACACACACACACACACACACATACATAGTATATAGCATTCCTGGAGACCAAAAGCGTATAATACACAAAAACAATAGTACTTTATTAGTAGAAGTTGAACATAACGACACAAATGAATAATTTAGTATTAATAAAGCAAATATTTTCCCTCACACTCTTCTCTTAGGTTAAACCCCACTCCTTCATTCCTAAACCTGACTGAATCAACCCTCACTCAAGCCATTTTCCATTCTACCATCTCCAGACCAACAACCTTATGCAAATCCTTCCAACCTTATGCAAATCCGTCCAAACCTTCCACCAATCCCCTCTCACCCTCAACATTCCATTCCCTCACCCCTCCCACCATCTCCTTCCCTGATTGCCTCTATTGTGACACAGGATAGACATCATCAAAGGACCTCAGGGTCTAATGTCAGTCACAACATTTCTCACCTAAAGTCCAGGAGATCCCAATGCGGGGTGGAGGGGGAGGAAAGGAAACCATTGGAGGCTGGAGAAAGCAGTGGCTGAAAGGGGGAGGGTTTGTTGGGAGGGGAGTTGGGTGAATAAAGTGCCCCCTTTCCCTCTGTTTTGCTGGGGGGGGGTCCTGATGCATGGAAATTGGGGAAAAACTCCATTTGGTGGCAGAGCCCGCCCCCCCATCCCTCCTCCCAGCCCAGTTCTCTTCCAAGCACAACAAGAGGCCAGGGGCTGATTCAAACATTTTGAAGAATTTAACAAGTGAAAAACAGACTTAAATGTTAAAAACAATTTAAAGCCAGATACAAATTTCCATTTGGGGGGAAATAAAAATCAGACTGGCACCCCTCCTCCCAAGGCTACTACTAGAGAAACAGGTCTCAGAGAAGTTGGGGGGAGGCCACTTGCAAACTTCATTTATTTCAGTGGGTCTTTATTTTTTTCTATGGGCATCTCTTTCTTTCGCATCCCGCCCCCTCCTTACCTCCTTACCTTACCCCTCCTTTGGGGGCAAATCAGTGGCTTTCCAGAAAGACAAAGCCCCAGGGAAGCCCCCCTGAGAGATGCCCACCCAGCCTCTCTTTCAAAGCCCCCAAAGGAGGAAGAGACGCTTCATTTGTTTCTCCCCTCTCCCCTCTCCCCCTGCCCCTCTCCTCCAAAAAGCTCCTTCTGGCCCTTAGTCCTCCAAACAGCACCTAGAGAGGCAGGAAAAATGCTAATGAGGGGGAAGAGAAGAGTGATGCAACTTCTGCTCATTTCCATAGGTGGAGGGGGGAGAGGAGGGATCTATCTGAATTTTCTTTGAAAGGAAGCCATTTTGGGCAGGAGGGAGAAGGTGGGGGGAGAATATGGGGACCCCAAATTGGCTCCTTTTGGGGGGAGAGAGGAGGGGAGGGCCCCCTTCTTTCTCTCTACCCCCCAATAAAAGGCCTGGAGGCTTCTCCAGCTGCCTTGAGGCCTCATCTCTCCTCTGGGGGTTCTCCATGGGGTTGAGGGGTTTAGGGGGCTCCAGGGACAGAAGAAGTACCGCCTTGCCTTGCAGGGTGAGTGGAGGGGGGGTCTTTGGCTCTGGATCCAGCTTTTTGAGGGGGGGCTTTCCTGGGTGTTGTGGAGGGCTGGGGGGACTATTATGGGATGCCAGTAGGCCAAAGTGCCCATGAATGGGAGAGGATGCAAAGTAAAAAGGGAGGGATAGAAAAAGGAGGGGAGACAGGGAGTGGGGGTATTATGGGATGGAGGAGAGGAGCTCTGGAGTTTTCTTGGGGAGGGGAGAATGTCAGGAGTTAGAGACTGAACTCCATTGTAAAATGGCCAAACAACTGCAGAGTCATGCTGAGTCATGATGGCTGAAATCATGAACTGCCAAGTCATGCCTAGTCATGCCACAGCTGCTGAAAAGGGTTACTGGAGGGCATAGCTTTTGGAATGCAAGATCTGATGCAATTCTCCCCTGTGGTTGAGTAAGCCAATGCCCTGTAGATGTGTATGTAAGGCTGCTGCAAGAGGGAGGAGTGGGAGGAAGGAGCCAGACTCCAAGCCTGCAGAGGAATTATGGGAGGGAGGTCAGTGTGAGAGACCTGAGGCAGGCATGACTGTGGGGGAATGGGGATGGGATGTTATGTAAAAGTAAAGCTCCCAGCCCCCCAAAAAAACTCCAGAGGAGGGGGACCCAAAGCTCCTATTCTGGTGAAAAACTCATAGGGCAAGCAACTCGTCATTGGAGAATGTAGGCAGAGATTCTGGGAGGCGAAGGGGATGCTCTCTCTCTCTCTCTCTCTCTCTCTCACACACACACACACACACACACACCTTATCACAACAACAAGGGGGAGGGGGCAGTGTGGCTTAGTAAGAAGAGCTGGCCCACTAGTGTGGGTTATGATGTCTGCTGGAGGAGGAGGAGAGACCCCCCTTGGTTTCCCAAAGCAGAAAAAAACACTTATTTGCTTCAATAATTTCGATGGGGGAAAGAGACGGAGGTTTCTCTAAATCTCAAGTCTAGAAGCAGAGAATGGAGGAAAGAAATAGATGAATAAATGAAAACCTCCCCCTGTGGCTTTAGCTGCACTTCCAAGTGGGAGCGGGGAAAGAAGGGGCTTCATGTCCAACCATTTTCTTGTGTGTTTCCTTCTAATCTGTAGTTGGAGGTGAAGAAGAGAAAATGCTTCCAGGTGGTGAATTCTCACTTCTGCAGCAGAACTGACCCCTGAGACTTGGGGAGTCTTCCCTGCTGGTGCCCACCACCTCCTTACTCATGCCCAGCCTCACCCCTAGAGACACCATGCCACCATGTCCTGCCCTCCCTGCACCTGCTCCACCCTCCCCACACCCCGTGCCATCACTTGCTGCCCTCCCCACACTCGAACCACCCTCCCTGCACCCCATGCTTCCCTGTGCCGCTCTACCTGAACATGCACCGCCCTCCCCGCACTCGCACTGCCCTCTCTGCACCCCGTGCCGCCATGTGCCACCCTCCCCACACTCGCACCGCCCTCCCTGCACCCCGTGCCACCCTGTGCCGCCCTCCTTGCGCTCACACCTCCCTCCCTGCACTCACGTCTCCCTCCCTGCGCCCTGTACTGTCGTGTGTTGCCCTCCCTGCATCCGCACCACCCTCCCCACACTTGTGCCGCCCTGTGCCAGCCTCCCAGCACTCGCACCACACCTGCACCACCCTCCCCATACATGCTGCACACACACACACCATTTTATTGCCATTTTCACTTTATTTCTAAATTGTATATCTTCTAACATATTTTCATTAAGTGTCCAATTGTACTTGGTTTTGACCATTTTTGCAGTTAATAGCAAAGGGCTGTGATCTGAGAGTGGCTTTGGTAGCATTGATATATCCTTTATATCTGCTCTTAGCTGTGTTGAGATTAAAAACAAGTCGATCCTTGACATTGTTTGATGCTTGTCCAAAAAGAAGGTAAAACCCTTTCCTCCATTATACTTCAGCATCCACTAATGCGAGGTTTTCCATCATTTCAAAGAACGTGCTTGGAAGTTTCCCTTGGTTCTTCTGTTTGCATGCTGATCTGTCCACTTCAGGGTTTATCACCCCCTTGAAATCACCCATCATAAGGATCCTGCCTTTGTCCCATGTCTCATTCTCTTTTTATAACTTCTTAAAGAATTTTCCTATTTTTTCCAGATGAGCGTAGATTCCTATTGAGTATATTTTGTGGTTGGAAGAGCGATTTCTAGGGCCAAATGGTGTCCTTCCTTATCATTTAATATTTCTTTTACTGGAATATATTTTTGAATGTATAGAACCACTCCTTTTTTTCCTTTTTATTAGAAGCTGCCACAAATGTTTGTCCCATCTTAGGGTTTCTTAAGTAATTAATATTTTGACTTTTTATCCTAGTTTCCTGCACACATAATGTTTGCCTTGCTCTTTTCCAGGTGATGAAATACATTTTTCCTTTTATTTTTTGAAGATTTTATTTGGATCAATTCATGAGTCAACATAGAAACAATAATGTCTCACAAACAAATGAACATTCAATGGCAAACATAGTCAGGATGGTTACAAATAGTAGGAAAAGAAAACCTGTATAGTACCGGGCACAGCAGGTCCCTGCTTTGTGTTTCTGTATTTTCACAGATTAGTCTAAGTAAGAGCAGTCAACAATATTGTGGAAGTTGCAGAGGGAACAGTAGAGTTGTGCAGCACGTCCTTCCAGAAGAGGAGCTGGGATCTTGGGGGTCTTGGGCATACTATGTATAATGTGATGTAAGATTGAACATATGCTGGGGTATATGGTTTGTTTTATAGGTATAATATACAATCAATGCATGTATAGTTAATGTATAGTTTCTCTCTGGCTTTTCTTCACAAACGAAGATTTAGGAAGGACTCATCCCGCGCTTTCTGCAAGCGCGCTGATGACTAAAAAGGCCAATCCGAGATAAACAAGTCCGGTTGTAGTTTATATAATTGATATATAATTAACATATATCAACATGGGTGCATGTGTGTGTGTGTGTGAGAGAGAGAGAGAGAGAGCATATTGCATATGTCTTGCAACTCTATATATGCTGCCTATCATGTATAATGTGAGATGATGCATGACAGGAGGTATACTACAATATAGTACAGTTGTCCCTCCACATTCGCGAACTTGACATTCGCGGTTTTGGGAGGGCCCCCCCGGGCCCCCCCAAAACTGCGACACGGGGCCTCCAGAGGCCCCGTGAAAAGACCTGGAGGGAGCGGGGAGGCCCGGGGAGGCCTCCACGGGGGCCCCGGAGGTGCTCCGTAGGCCCCATGAAGGCCTGGGGAGGGGTGGGGAGGCCTTCGCGGGTCCCCCGGAGGCCCTCCGGAGGCCCCGCGAAGGCTTGGGGAGGGGTGGGGAGGCCTTCGCGGGATGCCCGGAGGCCCTCCGGAGGCCCCGCGAAGGCCTGAGGAGGGGTGGGGAGGCCTTCGCGGGTCCCCCGGAGGCCCTCCGGAGGCCCCGCGAAGGCTTGGGGAGGGGTGGGGAGGCCTTCGAGGGACCCCCGGAGGCCCTCCGGAGGCCCCGCGAAGGTCTGGGGAGGGAGGGAGGGAGGGCCGGGGAGACCTCCACGGGGCCTAGCAAGGCCCCGCGAAGGCCTGGAGAGGGAGGGAGGGAGGGCCGGGGAGACCTCCACGGGGCCTAGGAAGGCCCCGCGAAGGCCTGGAGAGGGAGGGAGGGAGGGAGGGCCGGGGAGACCTCCGCGGGGCCTAGCAAGGCCCCGCGAAGGCCTGGGGAGGGGGGGAGGGAGGGCCGGGGAGGCCTCCGCGGGGCCTAGCAAGGCCCCGCGAAGGCCTGGATAGGGAGGGTGGAAGGGCCGGGGAGACCTCCGCGGGGCCTAGCAAGGCCCCGCGAAGGCCTGGGGAGGGAGGGTGGAAGGGCCGGGGAGACCTCCACGGGGCCTAGCAAGGCCCCGCGAAGGCCTGGGGAGGGGGGAGGGAGGGCCGGGGAGACCTCCACGGGGCCTAGCAAGGCCCCGCGAAGGCCTGGAGAGGGAGGGAGGGAGGGCTGGGGAGACCTCCGTGGGGCCTAGCAAGGCCCCGCGAAGGCCTGGGGAGGGAGGGGGGAGGGGAGTCGTTATTTGCGGATTTTTCACATTCGCGGGGGTCCGTGGAACGGAACCCCCGCGAATGTGAAGGGACGACTGTATATGGTGTGTTCTATAGGTACATTTAGGTTCATATTCTATGTTCCCTCCCCTGGGCCCCCAACAATGGACCACCTCCGGAACTCTTCTGCTCTGACACTCGGGGCATTTCCTCTTCCTTGTTCCCTGATAGCTTTAGATAACTCACTTGCCATTCCTTTCCCCTGATCCCTCCTACCTTTTCATGTCTGCTTCCTTCTCTTTCACACAATTCTTCGTGTATTCACTTTACACAGATTTGACCTCACAGCTTTTTAACACTCCTTCTGGATAGCCTCAAATTCTCTCACTTAGTGTGAAGGAACTAGGATCCACTCTAAAACGTGCACGCATTGTAAGATACTTGAAACAACTTAATGCAGACATCATCTTCCTTCAGGAAACTCATTGGAAAGGCACAGATCCTGTCCTCCCAACATCTGTTTATGACCAACAATTCGCGATAGGCAATTCCAAAAAATCCAGAGGAGTATCCATCTTATTCTGTAATTCCTGCCCCTTCCAACCAAATACCGCAATCCAGGACACACAAGGCCGTTTTCTCATGCTCACCGGCACTACAACCTGTCAGCCCGTCACCTTGGGCACGTACTACTCTCCTAATCAAAATCAATATGAATTTATGTCTTCTTTCCGGCACATTCTAGATCGGTGATGGCAAACCTATGATACATCTGTCAGCACTGACATGCATAGCCACTTGTTCTGACACGCAGCCTTAGGCCTCCTCCCCACCCGCAACCTCACCACCCTCCGTAAGGTGGCAATCCAGGCTTCAAAGCCTCACTTTAGGGAGGGTGGAGGAAAGTGGCGGGCGTGGCTACAAAGCCCCGATTGCAACTTTAGGGAGGCAGGGTCCAAGCCTCCCCCTCCCGGCCACCACCACCACTGAGGCCTGCCGTGCTTCCCTGGAGTCACCTCAGAAAGGCCAGGTAAGGTGGTCGGTGGGCAGGACTCTCCTGGGGAAGGCGGTGGGTGAGTGGGAGGGTGGCCACCCGGACTTCCCGAGGGGGCTTCACAGCTTCAAAGCCACAGAGCCCCCTCTGGAATGCTGGGTGGCCACCCTCCTGCTCACTCGCCGCCTCCCCCAGCCTCTGCGAGGTGGCTCTGTGGCTTCAAAGCTACGCCCCCTCAAGAAGGCTAGGGAGAGGCCAGGCGGCCACACTCCTGCTCACCCGCCATCTTCCCTGGCCTTTCCGACGAGGCTCCAAGGCTTTGGAACCACCTCAGGAAGGCCAGGGAGAAGCCGGGCAGCCACCCCACCCCCCACTCACCCGCCATCTTCCCCAGCATTTCCGAGGCGGCTCTGAGCCTTCAGAGCCATCTCGGGAAGGCCGGGGAGAGGCTGGGTGGCCTCCCTCCTTCTCGCCCGCCATCTTCCCCGGCCTTTCCGAAGTGGCTCAAAGGCTTCAGAGCCACCTCGGGAAGGCCGGGGAGAGGCCGGACGGCCACCTTTCTGCTCTCCCGCCACCTTCCCCGGCCTTTCCAAGGCGGCTCCGGGGAAGCACGGCAGGCTTCAGGGGTGGTGGTGGTTAGATGGGGGGAGGCTCCATCCCCGCCTCCCTGAAGTTGTAATAGGAGCTTCGTAGCTCCGCCTGCCACGTTCCTCCACCCTCCTGCTCGCCCGCCATCCTCCCTGGCCTTTCCGAAGCAGCTCCACTCTTCGGTCTCTACCTGGCCTCTCCACGGCCTTCAAGGCCTCAGAGCCGCCTCGGAAAGGCTGGGGAAAACAACGGGCAGGTGTGCCTCTTGTTTGAGCCCAGGGCACTGCACACACCTTCTCCAATGGAGCCCTCCTTAATAGCTCCACACCTGGGAACTGCCAAAAGAGGGAGGGGGAGGATGTGTGTGTGTGTGTGCACATGGTGTTATGGGGAAGGGGAGTAAGTGCTGTGAAGGGAAGAAGCTGAGGGTCTGGGAGCCGAGGAGCTGCCTGCGTAATCGCTCCTAGGCTAGCTGGCAACACATGTTCTGCTCCATGGCTAACTCAGGCTGCCTCCTCATCTCCAACTCCTCCTTGCTCCCACACTCACTACTGTGCCCCCCACCCTTCCTCTATCTCTAGCAAGTAAGTCCACCTCTTTTATATCTTTCCCAGCTGCACTTGTGGGTGAGGTATCCCTCCCAAAAAATAAACCCATGGGTCAGGGGGAGGTGGGGAATAGTAGCGACGGGGCCTCCGGAGGCCCCATCGCCACTTTCAGGAGGCCGGTGGCGTGGTGGAGGGAAAGTAGCCACAGGGCCTCCGGAGGCCCCGTTGCCACTTTCGGGAGGCCGGGGAGGTGGGGGGAAAAGTAGTGACGGGGCATCCGAAGGCCCAGTCGCCACTTTCGGGAGGCCAGGAGGGGTTGTTATTAATCGCTGATTTTTCACATTCGCAGGGATCTTCGGAACTTAACCGCCATGAATGTGAAGGGACAACTGTACATTTTGATTACTCAGTTGTCACATGAGTTGTGACAACTCAATAATTATTAATAAACAATTAATAATATTGTTGATTAAACAATAAATATTGCAAAATAATGTTTTATCCTCAAAGTGACACACCACCCGAGTTATGCTCAGTTTTTTGGCGACGTTTGACACACCAAGCTCAAAAGGTTGCCCATCACTGCCCTAGATAGTGTTGCTACAGGCAATATCATAATAGGAGGGCCAATGAGGTCCTGCACCAACAACGTGACAGATCTCATCCTCCACACACATGACATACCCCGACTACAGAACTCTCTAATATAATTGCAAAGGCAGGCCTTCTTTCGTTAATCTATATAATTTACCACTTACAATTTCTGTTTCCCTCTCAATATCTTTTTTGAGTTGTCTTCCTAATTCTTTAGAATCTGCTTTTGCCTCTCTTTTAAATTCTCACAATTCTTTGAGGATTTGAGATTGTATATCTTAACGATTTAGGGACCATTTCAAGTGAGCCTTTGTGGCTGATGATTGCTGGGCTTACAATTGGGAATGGGCTTTTGTCAATCTGGTTGCAGTTACCATGTTTCTTGCACTTTCTCACAATTTCCTACCAAATTTTGATTTAATTGTTCATTGTCCTTGTTGGTCCAACTTTAAGAGGAAGAATCTTAATGCAGTTGTTCTTTGATTTTTTTTCTGTGGCAAAGTCAGTGTAAATGAACAATTATATTTTCTTAATATCATGTGTAAAGAACATGTGTTCTTCTCTTTCTGTAATAATTATTACAAGATGCCTTTTTACAAGTTAATTAAACTTCTCAGTATATTCTACCCTTTAACCTTCCAGATACATATTAATCCCACATAAGTAATCTGTATAGTTCAGTTGCAACACAGTAATGAATTGTATATGGTACCCTATATACAGCTTTGTGTTTTGTGGTATTTTGTACCTTAATATTCCAATTTAATTTCTATTCCTCCATCTTCTGTTTTGTTCAGTTATCTTCAACTGGTCCCTTATCTATATTACAATACACTGAATTTCCCCCTCCCCTCCCCATAGTGGTCCTTGAGCAATCTTATAACCAGCACCGTTGAAGCTCAGATTTTAAAAGTTCCAACAGCCTATACCAATGAATTTATAACAGTAAAGAAAGAAAAATAAGGTGATATTTATCAGAAAAGCCCAGTAACAATTGGTTTTAGTCACTTCATAGCCCTGGCATTAGTTTACCTAAGCTCAGAGTTCTGTTAAAACAAACATTCAGTGTTTAGAAATCATGTCTTCCTTAGATCTTTATAAAGTTTAACCCTACAAGTTGTTATTTTTGGCTCCCACCCCCTTACATTAAGACTTCCTCTATTGTTGTGCAGTGTTGATAACAAGCTGTTTAAATAGTTAACATGCTTCCTTCCTTTGTCCATTTAATCTGTTGTTCGGCCATTTTATAATGGGAGATTAGTCTCTAACACCTGACAATCCTGTAGCCCTCAGGATGTTGAACTGTACCTCCCATCAGACCTTGGACATCATAACAAATAAGTGAGGGATGCTGGAAGTTGTAGTCCACCAACACCTGGAAGGTTGCAGTATCCCCATCCCTGATTTTGGGCAAAATCTTGTAAGTAATTCCAGTTAGAGAGGGTTTTGTTTTTGTTTTTCTGGTGAAGAAGGAAGGAACCCAACAGAAGAGCCTTTTCTTGCTCTTCTGTGCTGTTAGCTTGGCTTCAACAGAGGGCATCCCTTGGAGACCCTGTTATGAACAGGCACAACAAGTTCTTGCAAGTTGAAAATTTTGGCTTCCTTCAATCAATCCACCAATGGTGTGTTCTTTCTCTTTTCCTGCTGCCTTCCACTTAACTGGCCATCATCATATTTTCCAGTGAGTCATGTAACCTCACAATGTGTCTCAATAGCCTCCATTGAGTTATTTTGTTTTCTAGGGAAAGTTCAGGCTCAGTTCGCTCTCAGAGCCATTAAGTTATCTTTTGGGTGAACCATGGAAGACAATATCAATTTCTGCAGATATAAAATATCTCTATTTGTACTTTCTGCAGGTGTGCATTGATCGAAAATTGGCCTGCCTGGTCTCCAGACTTAGGGAGAGAGGAGAGTCTCTGCTGAATTCCTTCTCCATGGAAGACACTGCAGGAAAGCTGCCCTTGGAACAGGTGAACATTCACCCCCTCCTTCGTGATGGAGGCATTCAGAGGGGTCTTTAACAGAGGGTCCCAAACCGTTGACACCAAGGGCAGAAGGATTTCCATCCCTAGAATGTTCTTCAGCTCAGCCTCCCAAGAACTGAATCCTTGGCTTGTCAGTCTGGGATGCAATGGGTGGTCAGAGGTCGTCCTGTATCCTGCAGTGGATCAGTGTTTGCTGCCACCTTGTTCTTGCTTCCTCTCCAAGCCAATCAGTACCAGGGTAGTGGGACAGTGCTTCCTGCGAATGGTGGCCCTTCACAGTGTCCCTCAGACCTGTCAGCAGGACTTGCCCTGTATCTGGGTTAGCATCAAACCCATGGCTTTCAGGCAAGATTGGTCTGTCATTTTGGTAGAGGGAGGCATCTGACTCAGGCAGCTGGTTTTAAGCCATTATGAAAGGAAGGAATTGCTAATGATTTAATTTTTGGTTCTCTTATTTTTGCTGTCAAGGATGGGAAGAGGTTCTTGTGGCGTTCTCTGCCTTATATGCTAAACGTTTTTGCCTGCACAGGCTGGAAATAAAAAATAAATTAAAAAATTAAAAATTGGGTGAAGTTGCACAAAATTTATACCAGTTAATAATGCAAATTGGGAAGACTTTGTGAAAGAGCTGCCACCTGCTAAATACCATCTCCCATTGCATGCAAAATGTAGTTCTTTAGAAATCCAGGTCATAACCTTGTCTTATTCTTCATGCGCTATTTAAGACATTGGGAGTTAAGGAAAAGAGATTTCAGTTTCTCCCAACGTGTCCCACTCTATCTGTATTTTGAAGTAATCAAATAACAATTGGGATGCAGTATGTCTTTTCCTCTGCTTTTGATAAGTCACTCTCTGGATCCAGGCTGTTTTCTGTTGCAGGTGACTTTTGAGGACGTAGCTGTGTATTTCTCAGAGGAGGAATGGGAATTGTTGGATCAGAAGCAAAGAGCTTTGTACGAGGAGGTCATGAAGGAAAACTTTGAGAATGTGTCCTCCCTGGGTAAGCAACATGAATCCATTGCCCTTCCTGTGGAGATTGAGGGTCCTTTCATACTACAGTGTAGTAACACTATGATTCCACTTTAACTGTCATAGCAACATCCTGTGGAATCTGGGGCTTTGTACTTCAATGAGGCACTAGAGCTCTCCGGTTGAGGATGCCAAATACCCTTCCTTAAACTGCTTATCCTAGGATTTCCTAAGTAGGACTCATGTGTTAATGTTTTTTGCCTCCAAATGACCCTCAACAAATCCGAGAGCTATTTTCCCAAGTTTTGGGGACTTTAAAGCCCTCGACAGACCTCCAATGTCCTCATGGGAATCAAGTCCTCTCCTGGCCCAAAAATGGCTAACAGAGGTTCCAACAGTAGAAAAACCAGCCCTGCTTCCCCTAAGAGATGGTGGGGGATATTGAGGGGGAAAATGGTTTTTTTAGGTGTAACAAAGGTGGATGCTTTGTAAGATCCCTGGAGGTCCTGGGTGGGATCCCTAATCCCCAACAGTTGTCCATCTCTTTCTCCCTCTGGAGCCTAACCTCACTGAAATTGAAGTCCCAATCCCAGCTCAGCCATGAAGCTCTCTACTCACTTCCTCTGTCCAGTCCCCTTGCTCTGCCTTTCCTTTTTATTTATGTATATATTTCTTATCCTGCTTCTCTCCCCAAATGGGACTCAAAGTGACTTCCATTAAAGCTTCTTCTTCCTGCTTCAGTTTTCATCACTGATATCCTATTACTGTGTGACAGGAAGGTGTCTCTGGGAAGGTCCACCAAAGAGCCAGGAAGCAGTGGCCTCCCAGTGCTTGGTCCTCAGGGCCAGTGGGGTCATACAAAATAATTAACAATCGGTTCTAATTTTTTTGCTGAAATGAGTACATGTTTGTATGTGCACAAACTCCTGATGAGGATGAGCAAATGCACACACGCAAACACTTCTGACTGGGACAAGGAGAGATGTGTGTTCTTCCCCACACCTTCACTTTCCTTTAACCTCCCTTGCTCCCATACCGCTCTCCACATGCCCTTTTGCCCATCTGCACCAACTCAGCATTTCATCTTCAGCATCTCAGTCTCCTTTCCTCTTTCTCCTGCTATCCACTTTTACTCCCTTTCTCTCTCTCTCTCTCTCTCTTTCTCTCTCTCTCTTTCTCTCTCTCTCTCACACACACACACGGAGGGTTTCTCATGTATTGAGAGCAGCCTTGAACATAACAAAGTTTAGTGACAGGTTTCTGTTAACTGGTGTGACCAGCTCAGATCCTTTTTTCAGACCTATCAAAGGGTTGCATTTAGCAATTGTAACAGTAGCTCCTCTTTCTCTGGCGTTTCTTTCCCTTCTTGAGCTTGCTCCCAGACTTCTTTCCTCTCTGAACGCTGAGATTCAGTCTTGTCTGTCCTTGTCCTTCTTTATAGGAGATAACTGGTGCACAACAAATGTATGCAGGATGTGTTTTATGCAGAAACTGGGTCTTGCCAGACACCTGCAACCTCAGATGAAAGAGGAACATGGTACCACCAAAGATCTGTACAAATGCACCATTTGTGGGCAATGTTTTCCTTACAAATCACATCTTGTGAGCTACACAGGATCCCAAACAAGAAAGAAACAATACAGATGCCAGCAGTGTGGAAAACATTTTGCTCAAAAGTCATACCTTGAGAGTCACGTGAGAGTTCACACAGGAGAGAAACCATACAAATGCCAGCAGTGTGGGAAATGTTTTGCTCACAAATCAAACCTTGTGAATCATCAGAGATTCCACTCAGGAGAGAAACCATACAAATGCCAGCAGTGTGGGAAATATTTTGCTCGCAAGTCAAATCTTGTGAATCATCAGAGAGTCCACACAGGAGAGAAACCATACAAATGTCAGCAGTGTGGGAAATGTTTTGCTCACAAATCAACCCTTGTGAATCATCAGAGAGTCCACTCAGGAGAGAAACCATACAAGTGCCAACAGTGTGGGAAATGTTTTGTTAACAAGTCACACCTTCAGAGTCACATAAGAGTCCACACAGGAGAAAAACCATACAAATGCCAGCAGTGTGGGAAATGTTTTGCAGAAAAGTCAGACCTTTTGAGACATCAGAGAGTCCAAACAGGAGAGAACCTATTCAAATGCCAGCAGTGTGGGAAATGTTTTGCTCGCAGATCATACCTTCTGACTCACCAGAGTGTCCACACAGGGGAGAAACCATACAGATGCCAGCAATGTGGGAAATGTTTTGCTTTCAAGTCAGTCCTTTTGAGACATCAGAGAGTCCACACAGGAGAGAAACCATACAAATGCCAGCAGTGTGAGAAATGTTTTGTTCAGAAGTCAGACCTTAAGAGTCACCTGAGAGTCCACACAGGAGAGAAACCATACAAATGCCAGCAGTGTGGGAAATGTTTTGTTCAGAAGCCAGCCCTTGTGACTCACCTGAGAGTCCACACAGGAGAGAAACCATACAAATGCCAGAAGTGTGGGAAATGTTTTGCTCGCAAGTCATACCTTGAGAAGCACCTGAAAGTCCACACAGGAGAGAAACCATACAAATGCCAGCAGTGTGGGAAATGTTTTCCTCACAAGTCATACCTTGAGACGCACCTGAGAGTCCACACTGGAGAGAATAATAGAATCATAGAGTGATTCAGTAATAGAAGAAAAATGGGGTGTGAAGAAATGAAAAATTAGATTAATGATGTATTCCATATCTCTAAAAGGGATCATTAAATTTAAATGGGGTGTTAATTCCTTGTTTAGCCATTTGAGGGAGGGAGGGAGGGAGGGAGGGAGGGGAGGGAGAAAAATATGTGTATTGTGAACTATGGATTATATATTATGCACTATATGTAATAATTATTAAAGTTAAAATATTTTTAAAATAAAAACATTCAATTAATATTAAAAAATATGCATGAAACAAAGTTTGTGTACATTGAACCATGATAGAATCATAGAGATGGAAGAGTCCACAAGAGCCATCCAGTCCAACCCCCTGCCATGCAGAAACACACAATCAAATCACTCCCAGTAGATGACCATCCAGCCTCTGCTTAAAAACCTCCACAGAAGGAGACTCCATCACACTCTGAGACAATGTATTCCACTTCCGAACAGCTCTTACTGTCAGGAAGTTCGTCCTAATGTTTAGGTGGAATCTCTTTCCCGTATTTTGAACCCATTCCTCCGTGTCCTAGTCTCTGGAGCAGCAAAAAATAAGCTTGCTCCATCCTCAGTATGACACCCCTGGCAAAGCTGCAGGTGTGGCATGGTACCTTCAACATGGCCCTGGGCCAGGATGCCTGGAGAGGTCTGGAAGTTGTAGTCCAAAAAGCTAATATTCCCATGCTCTTGACAATATACCTCAAGCAGCAGGCCCCTACATTCACCTCTCCTGTTAGACTGATCGCTGTGAATGGATGTGGTTCCTTTCCATGCCAGCACTTACTCTCACCCAGGATGAAGTGAGATTGAATGTGAAGTAACTATGCCATGTACAACTCCACAGCAGTTGAAGAAGGAATCCCTTGTATGAATCTCGCCATTAATCATAATACTGGAGAGTGTCTATTATGTGGAACTGGAAGCCTTGCCAGTCAAGCATACCTGGCCATAAAGTGATCAGAAAAAAAGGGCTCTTCTTTATACATTCTTCTGTAGAGTCTGGAGGACTCCCAACCAAGGGGTTTTCCCATGGGGCCAGCTAGTCTTACTTGGCTCCCTCTGCTTTGGCTGCCTTCTTTAGTTGCTGTGAGCACCGAAGCGGCTCCTTCCTAGGCAGGGCAGCATTCTGGATGCTGTGGGCCACAGTCCCTGATGCAATGGGCCACCGCCTATGATTTACACCAGATAAACCTGTTAGTCTTGAAAGAGCCACCAGTCTCATTGTTTCTCTCACAGTTCACCAAAGAAGCATTATACAACCGTCACATCATTATGTGAGCATAAAGTTTCACTCTGTCTCCTTGACACAGCATCTGAGCCCAGGTGTTCTTTCTTTAGCCAAAAGATTTTAGGTGAGTGCTCTACCAGAAGAATGGCCAGCCTCTGCAAGATGTTCCACTAAAGGGACATTGGAGATGTGTTTGTGTTGTTGTGTGCCTTCAATTAATTTCTGACTTCCCTAAGGGGAACCCATCACAGGGTTTTCTTGGCAAAATTTATGCAGGGGTGTGGTGGCCATTGCCTTCCTCTGAGGCCAAGAAAGTGTGACTTGCCCAAGGTCACTCAGTGGGTTTCCATGGCCATGATGGGATTTGAACCCCGGCCTCCAGAGATACAAGGCAGAAGTGGGGGGCAATGACCCCTTGATAGTGGGACACCATTCCCCCTCCCTTGGCTTATCTAATGGCCCAAGTATTCCCTGTTTGAGGGGGGGAAGTGCTGGGAATCTTTTATTTCTAAGTATGTCAAACAAAAAGATCAAGAAGCAAGAGAAAAACTCCATCACTGGACCTGACCTATATTCTGAATGGCTGGAAATGCAAAGTAAACAAATCAGAAGTTTAAAAGATTTTCCTTAATTGCAGTGCCTTTACCTGCCCAGCTGCTGGCTCTGTACCTGGGGAGCCTAAAGGCTGCTCCTGGAGGTACATAGGTGGTCTTCACAGACAGACAAGCAGACAGACAGGCAGTAGCAGCAGCTCTCAAAGAAGAGAGGCCACGGCAAGCAGCAGGATCATGAGAACAGCTATGGACCTCTCTTCTCTGGAATAGAGATGGTGGTGGTGCTTCATCCCCTCAGGGTTACATTTGTTACATACCTGGTAGCCCAGTTTGGTCTGAGAGCAAAGAAGCTGTCTTGTGGCCTTATGAAGAACAAGAATTACAGCCTCAATCTCACATTGCAGCCAGGATCTCCGTGTATTGGGGGGGCACTAAGATAAAGTCTTTTCCACCCTCCCAGAATGCACCCCTTTCCTGGCTGCTTGGCTCCAATCACACAAATGCCAAGGAGGGAGATTTAGTTTATATACACACTGATTGGACGATCATTCAGAGGGCTTTTCTCCAACTCTGCTCTGACCAGGTGAGAAATGTCTGCCTGTTTGGGGATTGGGATGGGGCTGGGATCTCCATTCCCTCCTGGGTGATGTTCCTCATCAGCAGTCAGAGAGGACTTCTTGTGTGGGGGGAGAGGGGGCCTCCAAGGATCAGAAGTTATGCCCCTCTTAACCACTGGGAATCACCTATATGTCCCTCCCTCCCCCCCAAGACCCAAAATGTGCCCATTTGTTCCAGGTTTTTCCATGGCACTGCTGTAAAGTAACATACATTTGGGATCTAAAGCACCGTTTACAGAGGAGGGAGTGTCTACCATTAAAAACCCCACTGTTTGTTGCCATATGGGGGTGCATGCATGCACATAACACTCCCTCCCATTCCTGGGCAATGCCACTGTGAGCTTTGTTCCTCCTGTGGGGACAGTCATTAGAAGGCCTTTGCAATGGTGGGGTGGTGGTGGATGAGGAGGCTCAACTTGGGTTCCCAGACTTCATGAGGGTATGTGCGATTCACTGTGCCATGGATCCCCATCTTGGCATTAGATCATATAGGAGAAATAATGGGACCAAGATGAAGAGCCAGCCACCTTTCGAGCAGAGAAGTAACACAGGCATCCTTAGCAGGGCTTGTTCCCATTGATATGAAGGACATCGTCTCCACCTCTCTTGAATTCCCCATCAGTTTCTTGTCATTGTATCTCCTGGTCACTGGAGGGCAGTGGAGGTTCCTGTGGGGTGAAGATGTCTGAGATTGTGATGCAAAATAGCCACAGAGTGCTGGTGTGTGCCTGACAAAGGGTGCTTGAAAAGTAGGGGTGATTAAAGAAAACATCACCACAGATTATTTTGGTCAGGAACAGGGAAACACAGTGAAATGGAGACGAGACCCTTCTGGCACACTGAGGTGAGCAAGGCTCGGAACAGGAAAAAGATCCACTTGGAAAAAATTATACTGGAGCAAAAAGGTGATAATTAGAAAAGCCACAACAGAAAGATAAGAGAGATTGTGGTTAGAATACAATTGTGGTGGTGACATAAGAAAAGGGAGATTGAAAAACTGAACACTTCCTTCCAGATGCTGAGAAGAAACCACTCTAAATCTACCCCTTCCTCCAGAGAAGGGTCTGCAGTGGGAAATCCTAGGCCACTATGGGCCTGATCCTATTTCATCCCCATGGGAAGAATTGTGATGGGGTGGGGGGATGGTGGAGAAAGGGGACTTGGAATTTAATAGAGGCATAGAATGGTGGAGTTGGAAGGGGCTCTAAGAGCCACCAGGTCCAACCCCCTGCCTTCCGCCCTCTCCTGCTCAGTGCAGGATCTCCAACTAGAGCACCCCCAGAAGGCAGCTTCCCAGCTTCTTTCTGAAGACATCCAGAGGAGCAGACCCCACCACCTCTCTAGGAAATCAGTTCCATTTCCAAATCACTCTCATAATTAAGAAGTTTCTCCTAATGTTCAAGCAAAATCTACCCTCCTGCAACTTAAAACCAGGAGACCTCTTTCTATCCTCAGAGGCAACCTCTTCCTCTCTGTGGCAGCCCTGGAACTATTTAAAAATTGCAATCATGTCACCCCTCAGTCTTCACTGGAAGCTGTTTGCAATGGAAGGAGGGGCTTCCAAATTGGATGGGGGGCACATGTGACTTCCAGACCAGGGATTCCCTCTGTTGGCATGAGATGAATTTCTTTTTTGTTGGGGTGACTGACTCCCACATGCAGAGCCGACCACGTTGCAAGCAGAGTCTTGAGATGGTGACCCTTAGCAGGGCTCTTTCCTGGTAGCATGAACAGCATCTCACTTGGCTTCCCCACATAGGTTGTGTTGGCATGGTATATCCTGATCATGGGTGGGGGAGTCTTCGGGATAAGGATGCCTGGGATTATGAAGCAACATTCCCATAAAGTGATGGTTCATGCTTCAAGGGCAGTGCTTCAGGAGCAGATATGAATAAGGAGACTTCTCCACCCATCTGACTTCCCCCAACAAACTGAGTAAGAGGGTTTATTCCCTTGGGCACTTCCTGAAGGGACCCTGTCCCACAGAGCTCAGAGCAAGGGGGTGGGATGAAGGAAGCCCTTTTGGAAGACAGGAGAACTATTGAGCTTTACAATGCACTCCCAGGAAACTGTTCTAATTATGCGACCAATTACATGTGAATTTCCCCTTAACAGAGCCTTCTTGTTGTTTAAAAAAATCAAAATATATTGAAGAAGTGGGAACAGTGGATGCATAACTGGGCTAGGATTCCATGAAAAGGAAAAATCGGTAAACTTTTTTCCCAGCCCAGTTCAATGTCTGCATGTGATGGAAGGGCACTCTGCTCATGCTCAGGTACACTCTCTTTTCCAGACAAGCTTTTAAAGAAAGGATTCCGTTTTTCTTGTAGAGAGGTGTTTTGCAGCCATGGAATAGGGTCGGGAAGGTGAGAGGAAATACTCTAAGGATTTCATATAAATGGAAAGAGGCTGAGAGAAAATCAGGTGGAACTCACTGCGTAGTATGTGTCTGTGTTTGTGTCAGAGTTTGTGTCCTAGGTGAAAGGACAAACCCCTCACTACATCAAAGACTCAGCTCACTTCATAGAAAAAAAATCAACAATATTGAACTGAAACCTGGAGACAGACTGATCAGTTTTGATGTTATCTCCTTGTTCACCAAAGTCCCCATAATGGACAGCATGGCACTCATACAACAAATATTTCCTGAGGACATCGCAGCCTTGTTCAAACACTGCCTCACCACAAGCTACTTCCAGTGGGATAACAAATTCTATGAACAGATAGATGGGGTAGCCATGGGCAGCCCCCTGAACCCAGTGATAGCAAACTTTTACATGGAACATTTTGAAAAGCAAGCCCTAATAAAAATCGTATTAAAAAAAAAAGAAAAAAGAAAAGCAAGCCCTAGGAACAGCACCAAAAAAGCCCACAACATGGTTCCAATGTGTGGATGACACTTTCACCATTTGGAACCACGGAGAAGATTTGGTCTCATTCCTGAACCACCTGAACAGCATCCACCCTAATATCCAATTCATGATGGAAAAAGAGAAGGAAGGAACACTGCCATTCTTGGATCCGCAAACCAAACGGACGGTTAGTCCACAGGGTATACAGAAAACCCACACACACACGGGCAGATACCTACACAAGAACTCCAATCATCACCCAGGACAAAAAAGAAGCACAATAAAAAACATTGGTAGACCGTGCAAAAAGGATCTGCAAACCCCAATACCCCGGAGGAGGAACTGAGGCACCTAAACTGGGCCCTACAGGCTAATGGTTACTCCAGATCAGACATCACAAGAGCAGCCAGACCCAGAAAAAAACACAGGAATGAAGAAGAAAAACAGCCACCCAAAGGGAAGGTATTTTTACCATACATAAAGGAGTCACAGAGAGTATAGGGAAACTGATGAGGAAACACAACCTGCAAACAATCTATAGACCAACCAGAAAAATTCAAGAAATGCTACGCTCAGCAGACAAAAGAGACCCTTTCACAGCTGCTGGAGTTTACCGCATACCATGCAGCTGTGGACAAGTTTACAAAGGGACCACTAAACGCAGTGTGCAAACACGAATCAAGGAACATGAGAGACACTGCAGACTGGGCCAGCCAGAAAAATCAGCAGTAGCAGAACATGTTATAAACCAACCTGGACACAAAATGCTATTTGAAAACACAGAAATTCTGGACCAGGCCAACAACTATCATGTCAGAATGCACAGAGAAGCTATTGAAATCCACAAACACCTGGACACCTTCAACAGGGAAGAAGAAACCTTAAATAAACAAAATCTGGCTCCCAGTTTTGAAATACAATAGAATTAAAACTCAACACTTACAAAAAAATTCCACCCAGGGACAAGAGGATTCCCATCAACCAACCATCAGCCAAACAGACACTAACAAGTCTTGCATTACTATACCCAGAAAGTAACCATTCAATTACACAATTATACTCCCCTACAGGGGTTCACAGCATATAAACTCCACACACACTCCTACCCAACCATTCTCTGAAGATGCTAGCCACAGATGCAGGCGAAATGTCAGAAAGAAACTATTCCAGAACATGGCCTCACAGCCCAGAAAAAACCCAAGGAAAACTATCTGCATGACTCACACTGGTTGGCCCCTTTGTTCCTGCCTTCCTTTAAGCTAAATGCCTAGGAAATTCATTCCTCCTGTCGGTCCCCAGCTGCCCCATTGTGGCCAGGAGGCGACCTTGCTTTCTGGAAGGGTCCCTGCCAGTGGAGCATCAGCCCTGGGAGGCTCCTCCAAGTGGGAAAGGCTTCCAGTCTGGTCCTGGAAGTGGTCTCCAGGCTGTCTGCCATCAGGGGCCCTGCCTGGCTGAAGTCTAGAGATGAGGGTTGCCAGATATCAGAGCCTGGCCCTGAGTCTCCAGTTTTCAAGGGTCATCTCCAGGCGGGAAACAAGGGTGCCTTTTGGGGGACTCCTCTGCAGACAAGATAAAATGGCACTGTGTAAATCTCCTACAATTTGCAAGGTCTGTTTGCTTCAATTTGCAAAGGCTCTTCAAGGCTCTATCCCATTACTTAGTTAGCTTCCTCCTTCCCCACAGTTGTTGGGGTGCCAGGCATTACCCTCCACTCTGCTCTGCATCCACTTTCTGACTAGGAGCAAGTAGGCCAAATTAAATGTTCCCTATCCTGCTTCCCTGAGTAAGTGAGAAAGAATCATCCTCTCATTTCACTTTGATTTGGGAACAGCTCCTTTAGCTAAGATGCCTGTCTTAATTTCCAAGCAGGAAAATATTGTGTGTGTTTGAATGGTTGCTGCTTAATGCCTCATGTTCAATGACATCAACAGGGTCCCCTTAGTCTCATGTTTTGGCCCACAGACCTCAGGGCCTGGGATAATCCTGAACTGGCAACCCTACGAGAGAGGCTGGGGGACACTGGCAGTCGGAGACCATGTTAACTGCCATGGCTCCATCCTACAGAATCATGGGAATTGTAGTTTGATTAATGGAGTGTTTAGAATTGCCTGCCAGGTAGAAAGTTCTAGTGTGGTAGTTCATGGGAGTGTGCTAGGAAATTCTAAGTACCCCATGAAACTACAAAGCTCAAGATTCTGTGGGACAGAGGCCAAATCCACATTACAGAAATAATCCAGTCTGAAACTGGATTATTTGCCATGACTTCTCCCTAAAGAATCCTGGGATTTAAAGTTTGCTGAGGCACTAATATTCTTTGGCAGAGAAGGCTAAAGACCTTGCAAAATTACAGATCTCAGCGATTTCCCAGAAAAAGGAGAGTTCAGGCACAGACTGTGAGGGTGTTAGAGAATCCTAGAGTTGGATGGGTCCTCCAAGGGCCATCAAGTCCAACCTCCTGCTAGGGCAGGAATACATCATTATGGTAAACTGAATAAGAACCTCAAATATGTAAGCAAGTCTTGGACACCTCCAGAACTAATGGGAATTTAGTAAATTCAACAACGTTACCCCACTGTGCTTTACTGGATGTACCTTACAAAACAGGCGCTATAAAACTGATAGCTTGAACTTCCTTAGAAAGTATAGAAATAATCAGCAGAGTTTCTCTATTTTAAAATACATATGTAGCAGACACGTATTTCTAGCATAAAAGAGACTCAAAACACTTAAAAGTAATTTAAAAGTATAAAACCATCTTTACTCATAGTCTCTGTGCATTTCTCATTGAATATCAGCAGCATAACAACAGGTGAAGGCTAAAACGAGTAAAAATCCAACTAAAAACTACATGTTACAAACAAAAATATGCAGGAGCCCTGCAAAACAGGTCCTGCCTCTAGGAAAAAATCATGGCGACTGGCAAAACACATGGTAGCTTTCCAGACAAAGAGAAGGACTTAAACACACCTTTTCCTCTGGAAAGCCCTATCACATTTCAGCAGGAAGTTACATCAAGCATTCTGTTTCCTTCTATCAGTTAACCCTTTAGCAGTCAAAACATCTCAACTTACTGGATTGCAAACTACATATACATCCTTCTGTCACACAGGTATCTATGTGATTAGTCAACAGAGTAGGAAGGGAACCCCAAGGGTCATCTAGTCCACCCTGCCAGTGCAAAAAATCCAAACCTGAAAGATAGTAATCTGGCCTATTTAAATACCAACAAAGGAGAGACACACACCCTGATCCAAGGAAGTCTATGACCTTCAGGTTATCTAGATCATTAGATAACCTTCCTCCCATATCCCAAAGAGATAAACTTGCATCAGATCTCAGAGAACCAGACAGGGGACTCTCGTCCACACTCTCACACCCGAAATGGAACCCCCTTACCTTTATCCAATGCTCTTCCAGACACAAGCCCCCTACTGCTCTCTGTCCTTTTCCAGGAAGCAGAAGCACCCCCATCCTCACTTGTGGAAGAGAAAAGGAGGGGCTTTAACAGTTGACCCTCCCCCACAATCTATTCATTTTTATCACTAATGAACAACCTTTTATCAATTTCTAGGTGAGGTTAGGGAGAGATGCTTTACATCCTGATGGACTCCCTGATACAGGTAATGATTACATCGTCTCAACGGTTGCAATGGGTCTACTCTAATCAGGGAGAAACATGCACAAAGCAGGAATAGGGGGAAGTGGGGAGGCAGGAAGCCACATCCTTCCTTCTTTCCCTCTTTTCTCCCTCCTATTCTTTGTTTGTGGGAAGTGATGGGATTCTTGCCTAGGAAACATTACTTCTTTTTGGGACATCTGGGAAACTCCAAGGAATCTCCTTTCTTCCTCCTCCCGCCCACAAAATTAGCACAGGTATCCTGTAAGGGTGTATGAGTATAAAAAAAATATTAAAGATTCCATGGAGCAAAGCCTCTGGGAATATCTTCTTAAGAAAGTTTACAGAGCAGAGCTATGCAGAGACACAAAGCAGAGCAGACTCAATTAGCATTGGTAAGTATTCTAAATCATTCAGTCATTAAGGCCACTCAAACAAAATAAAGGGAAGGAAAAACCTTTACTTTAAAATATCAAAGCATTTACTACAAGTTCCAGTCTACATATTCAAAAGGCAAAAGTAGCATATTTAACTAACTAAAGGACTTCAGGGTAAAACTCACCCAATCCAGGGAGATTCAAGGTTAGAATCATAGAATCATAGAATTCAAGAGTTGGAAGAGACCACGATCCGGTCCAACCCCCTGCCATGCAGGAAATCACGATCAAAGCATCCCCGAGAGATGGCCATCCAGTCTCTGTTTAAAGACCTCCAAGGAAGGAGACCCCACCATGCTCCGAGGGAGTGAGTTCCACTGCCGAACAGCTCTTACTGTCAAAAAGTTCCTCCTAATGTTGAGATGGAATCTCTGTTCCTGGAGCTTGCATCCATTGCTCCGTGTTCTAGTCTCTGGAGCAGCAGAAAACAAGCCTGCTCCATCCTCAGCGTGACATCCCTTCAAATACTTAAACAGGGCTATCATATCGCCTCTTAACCGTCTTTCTTCCAGGCTAAACATACCAGCTTCCTAAGTCTCTCCTCATAAGGCATGGTTTCCAGACCTTTCACCATTTTAGTCGCCCTCCTCTGGACACGCTCCAATTTGTCAATCTCTTTTTTGAATTGTGGTGCCCAGAACTGGACACAGTATTCTAGGTGAGGTCTGGCCAAGGCAGAATAGAGCGGCACTATTACTTCCCTTGATCTAGACACTATACTTCTATTGATGCAGCCCAAAATCGCATTGGCCTTTTTAGCTGCCGCATCACACTGTTGACTCATGTTCAACTTGTGGTCTACTAGGACTCCTAGATCCCTTTCGCATGTAGTCTCATTCAGCCAGGTCTCCCCCATCCTATATCTATGCATTTCATTTTTTCGCCCTAAGTGCAGTACCTTACATTTCTCTGTATTGAATTTCATTTTGTTAGCTTTGGCCCAGCTCTCAAGTTTATCCAGGTCATCTTGAATTTTGATCCTGTCCTCCAGGGTATTAGCTACTCCTCCTAATTTGGTGTCATCTGCAAATTTGGTAAGTATGCCCCTAATTCCCTCATCCAAGTCATTGAATAAAGATGTTGAATAGCACTGGGCCCAGGACAGAACCCTGTGGCACCCCACTGGTCACATCTTTCCAAGATGAAGAGGAGCCATTTCTGAGCACCCTTTGGGTTTGGCCGGTCAACCAATTACAAATCCATTGGACAGTTAACTTGTCTAGCCCACATTTTACAAGCTTGTTTGCAAGAATGTCATGGGGAACCTTGTCAAAGGCCTTACTGAAATCAAGGTATGCGATGTCCACAGCGTTCCCTTCATCTACCAAGCTGGTAATTTTATCAAAAAAAGAGAAGAGATCAGTCTGGCATGACTTGTTTCTCTGAAACCCATATTGACTTATTGTGATTATGGCATTGCCTTCTAAATGTTCACAGACTCTCTGTTTAATGATCTGCTCTAGAATCTTCCCTGGTATTGATGTCAGACTAACTGGATGATAATTGTTCGGATCCTCTTTTTCCCCCTTTTTGAAGATGGGGACAACGTTTGCCCTCCTCCAGTCTGCTGGGACTTCTCCTTTTCTCCAGGAGTTCTCAAAGATTATTGCCAATGGCTCTGAGATTATATTTGCCAGCTCTTTTAATACCCTTGGATGTAGTTCATCTGGTCCTGGAGATTTAAATTCATTTAGATTAAGAAGGTATTCCTGTACTACCTCTTTGCTTATTCTGTGTGGATTTCCCCTGTTGTGTCTTCTGTTCCTTTATCTTCAGGTTGGTCCCCCTTTTCCTTTTCTGAAAACACTGAGGCAAAGAAGGTGTTGAATAATTCTGCCTTTTCTCTGTCCCCTGTTAGCATTTTGCCATCTTCTCTGCGTAGTGGCCCTACCATTTCCTTCTTCCTCCTTTTGCTGCGGACATACCCAAAAAAACCCTTTTTGTTGTTCTTAACCTCTCTAGCAAGCCTGAGCTCATTCTGTGCTTTAGCTTTTCTGACTTTACTCCTACATGTGTTCGCTATCTGTTTGAATTCTTCTTTGGTGATTTCCCCCTTTTTCCATTTCCTATACATGTTCCATTTAAAACTTAGCTCTGTTGATATTTCTGTAGTCATCCATCCTGGTTTCTTGAGACACCTCCCATTTTTCTTCCTCAATGGTACTGTTTGAAATTGTGCCTCCAGTATCTCCCTTTTGAGAAAGTCCCATCCGTCTTGAGGTCTCTTCTCTTTTAGTATTCCTGACCATGGGATCACCCCCACTATTTCCCTGAGTTTATTGAAATCAGCTCTCCTAAAGTCAAGAATGCGTGTCTGACTATGCCTTGCTTCTCCTTTCCATTGTATAACAAACTCCAGGAGAACATGATCACTCTCACCTAAGGATCCCACCACTTGCATCCCATTAACCAGGTCATCCCTGTTGGTTAGGATCAGATATAAAATAGCTGACCCCCTTGTTGCCTCTTCCACCTTTTGGACCATGAAATTGTCTTCCAGGCAAGTCAGGAATTTGCTAGACCTTGAAGTTTTGGTTGAGTTAGATTGCCAGCAAATATCAGGATAGTTGAAGTCACCCATCACTACTACAGCTCTCCTTTCTGCGTGTGTGTTCATCTGTTCTAGAAAGGCAGCATCCAATTCCTCCATCTGACTTGGGGGTCTGTAGTAGAGTCTCACGATAACATCCCTGTTGTTTCCCTCCCCTTTAATTTTTATCCAGATGCTCTCCACCTGGCTTCCAGTATTGATGTCATGGATCACTTCACTGGTGTAAATATCCTTGACATATAATACTGTTCCTCCTCCTTTCCTGTTTGGCCTGTTTCTCTTAAAAAGGTTATACCCCTCTATTCCTACATTCCAATCATGAGACTCGTCCCACCAGGTTTCAGTAATGCCTATTATATCATATTTGTTTTGTAGTGCTAGGAATTCAAGTTCATCTTGCTTATTTCCCATGCTCTGTGCATTAGTGTAGAGACATCTAAGACCCTGTGTTCCCTTTACTTGCTGCCTGTGCAAGTTTTTTTGCCTCCCACTGTTGGGTCCTTGTGCTGTTTGCCTTGTTCCCTCTATGACAGCTTGACTATTTTCTCCAGCTCTTTTGCCTTCCAGAATACTATCTCCCTCCCCCATATGATTCAGTTTAAAGCCCTCCTGATCAAATTCTTGAGACTGTTGGCAAAAATGTTTCTGCCAACTGGTGTGGGATGCACCCCATCTCTTGCCAGAGGTCCCCCCTCATGGAAGCGCAGCCCATGATCCAAGAGTCCAATTTGTTCTCGGCGACACCATCTACGGAGCTAGTTGTTTACATCGTCTATTTTCCTCTCCCTTCCTGGACCATGCCCTTCAACTGGCAGAAGAGACGAGATGACAACCTGTGCATCCATTTCTTTCAGCTTCCTCCCCAGAGCCTCATAATCCCTTCTGATCTTGGGAAAGCTGTGCCTTGCAGTATCATTGGTTCCCACATGGACCAAAAGGAAGGGGTAATGATCCGTAGGCTTGACGAGTCTTGTCAGCCTCTCCGTCACATCACGGATCTTTGCCCCAGGGAGACAACACACCTCCCAAGACATCTTGTCAGGCCCACAAACCACTGCTTCTGTACCTCGCAGCAAGGAGTCTCCCATCACCACCACACACCTCCCCTGAGGCTTCGCAGCTGCTGTTCCTTGCAGTGGTCCTCTCAAGGTCCCCTGCTTTGCCCCTAAAGTCTGTCTGTGCTGTTCTTCCTCATTGTCCTTGATAAGAGAGAGGGCTTCGAATCGATTCTGTAGCTGCAAGCTGCTCGAAGTATCCCTGGATTTTCTTGTTCTGTGTGTGACATTCTTCCAGCTGTCTACCTCCTGTGTCTGTGGAGTGACTCTCTCCTCTCCAGCCAGTTCCTCTGTGCAGTCCCCGTCCAAGAGTGTTTGTTCTGTTCTGTCCAGGAAAACCTCTTGCTCCCGAATCTGTTGAAGTGTAGCTACCCGTGTCTCCAGCTGCTGGACTTTCTACTCCAAGAGGGCTACCAACTTGCACTTGGTGCATGTGAAGTTCCCCACGTCTGTAGCCAAGAAAACAAATATCGCACAAGTATTGCAGGTGACTGCCGCAGTCGCCTCAGTGTCCATGGTGAGAGCTTTTAGGTAATAAGAACTCTTAGTTAATGCTGAAAATTCTATGCTGTACTTTTAAGTATGCTGTATTTTTTATTTTTTTTGCTTGGCTTGGCCACTCAAATTCAAACTCACAGAAGCTCCACCCTCTGCAACAAGCAGCCTCTCCCAAGAGTTTAAAAAAATTCAAACTCACAGAAGCTCCACCCTCTGCAACAAGCAGCCTCTCCCAAGAGTTTAGGATAGGATAGGAGAAACAAATCAGGATTCCCTGGTATTACTTGCAGTAGTATCCATATTTCTTTATTCTTCAGAAAAAGGTGAATGTGCGTAAGGAAAAGCTTATCTCTCTTCTTCATGCATGGTGGTGAGGTTCGTGGAAGGAAGGGAAAGAAGGGAAAGGAAAACCTCGTGTTTGAGGCTTCTCTCCCCATGAGAATGAACAAAGAATCATAAAGTACTTAAATCATGAGGTCATGTGATGAATGACTCAACGATCACCCCATAGCTATAAATGATTAAGATGGTTTGAGGAGAAGTGGGCAGGAATTAAGCATGCAAGGAGTTCCCTAAACTTACTAAGTGTTGGGGTGCATGAAGAATGGTACCTTTCCCACAATCCCCTTCTCATTCTTCTGGCACCACGTGAATAATTTTTATTTCTTGTAGTTTCTGGAAACTGTCTTTAGAAAGAGGTTTAGTTAAAAGCTATCATTTCTTCTGAGTTGTAGTATTGAAGTTGAACAAGTTGATTCTGACACATCTCTCTCACTTTGTAGAAAGCAATGTCTATATTCTTCTTCAGAGGCTTTTCACTCTGAGAAATCTTGATACAACTTTGATTATCTTGCACCAGAATGGTTGGCTTGGGTTCTGTTATGCCAAAATCCAGAAGTAAATTCTGCAGCCATTTGATTTCATCACAAGCTGTTTTCGCTGAAATGCGCCCTGCACCTGTGGAACTATCAGCTACTGTACTTTGTTTCTTACTTGTCCAACTTACCTCTTCTCCACAAAAAAAGATGATGTTTCCACTAGTTGACTTCCTGTCCAGCAAATTTGAGCCCCAGTCAGCATCTGCATAGGCAATCAGTCTTGGCTGGTCACAGGCTGTCAACATCAGTTTGAAGTCTGCAGTTCCTTTCAGGTATCTGGTGACTCTCTTCACTGCAAGAAGATCTTTGAGAACAGGAGAGTTAACCATTCTGCATAAAATGCCAACAGCATTAGCAATATCTGGTGAAGTTAGCTATGTACAGACGTTTTCCAACTGCAGTTCTGTACCTTGCACAATCTCTTAAGGGTTTAAATGTTTCATTGTTCTTTAGAAATCCTACTTCCATTGGAGCTGGTGCATCTCTAGCATCTTTTAAGCCAACAGTCAAGCAGATCTATTATATTTTGCTTTTGATTAAGGCATCATTGTTGACTTGCATCATTGTTGACTTGCATCATTGTTTCTTTCAATTAGTACTCCAAGTTAGTGTGAGATGTCTCCCAAGTTTTTTATATCTATCTCTTTCTTGAGATTCTGGAATATCTGTTCACTATCTGCTTTTTCATGACTGCACAGGATCAAATCATCAGCATAACTTGCAATATAATTCCATTTGTTATTTCTGAATTTTTGTAAACACATTTGACAATAGTGCCTGGAGTAAATCCTTCTTTGATAAGAAGCTGATTTAATTTTTTGTTCCATTGTTTTGCTGTCTGCTTTAATCCATAAATGCTTTTCTCAAGTTGCATACTAGATGCTCCTTCCCAGGAATTTGGAATCCTGGAGGCTGTTCCATGTACAGCTCTTCATCTAGGTCTCCATAGAGAAATGCTGTCTTTATGTCTCAATGTTGTACATGCATTTTCTTAGAAGCTGCAACTGCCAGTAAGGTTCGAATGGTTGTGTGTGGAACTACTGGGGAGAAAGTTTCATTAAAATCTTCTCCATATTGCTAATTATAACCTTTAGCTACAAGTCTGGCTTTGTATCTTTCAATTTCCTCTTCTATATTTTGCTTAGTTGTAAAGATCCATCTTCATTCAATTGCCTTCTTGTCTTTTGGCAATTCTGTCAAAGTCCATGTCTTATTTTTATACAGAGATTGCATCTCCTCAGTAGCTGCTTGCACCCATTTCTCAGAATCAGACTTTGGCAGTCCTTTGATCTTTTGCCAGTTAGAGGATTGCAGAAGGCTTTCCCCTGTGGCTAGGTAGGAGAATCTCAAAGGAGGCATTCCCCTGTTACCCCTCCCAGAAGGTCTCACCTGGACTTGAGTACCTGGCTCTACCTTTTGCACGCCATCTGGTTCTCTGTCTGCTGTGAATTCCTGGGCTGAAGGTGGCCCTTCTGGATGTAAAGCATTTGCAGGAGGATGGAAGAGCTCCACATGCTTTTGCTGCTGGTGGGAATCTTCTTCCACTGTAAACACATCTGAATAGAAATCTTTGCTTTGATTAGTCCTAGACTGAGGTCTTTCATCAACATAAACAGCATTTGTTATTTTCATTGTGCATCCATCTGGGTTCAAGATTTTGTAAGCACCTTTAGCACAACCAATAAAAATTCCAACTTTGCTTCTACAGTCCAGTTTGTCCCTTTTCTGTTTGGGAATGTAGGTAAATGCCTTAAATCAACAAATTCTGAGATGATTAAGTCTTGGTTTAACACCATGCCACAATTAAAATGGGGTAGTATCTCTAGACCTTGTGGGAAGTCTATTGCAAAAGTACGTGGCAGTGAGGATATCCTCGCCCCAGTAGGCTTTAGATATGTTAGCTTCTAAAAGCATTGCAATAGCCATCACTTTCAGAGTTCTGTTCATTCTCTCTGAAATTCCATTTTGTTGAAGAGTATAAATGTCAGTAGTTTAATGTCTAATGCCATGTTCCTTTAAGAACTCATTGAATTGAGTATTAACATATTCTGTCCCATTATCAGTTCTTAGATTTTTAGGCTTGTAACCAAATTTGTTAGTGACATAATTAAAGTACTCTTGGAACTTTTCAAAGGCTTGGCTTTTCTCCCTCAGGAGATAAGTATGTGTATACTTGGAGAAATCATCAATAATGGCCATAAAGTAAAACTGTCCTCGCATTGACTTCTGACCAAAGGGCCCACATACATCCAAGTGAAGTAATTTGAGAGGTTTTGTGGATTACCTCTCAGTGAGGGGCTTATGTGAATGCACAGTAGCTTTAACTGTTATGCATTCCACACACTTTTCATCCACACAACAGTTCTTGAAATGAAAATCTGTAGCAAGCTCCTGACTAGCCAATTTCTTAATACATTCAATGTTTCGATGAGCAAATCTCATATGCCACAAAATTTATGCAGTCGTTGTGCTTGCACTAAGTGGCAACATTTGCATATTAATTTGGTGGATTACTGATCTCCATGTGGTAGAGATCATCTTCTTTTAGAGCACCTTTAAAAACTCCCACGAAGCCCATGAGTTCTTTTTGAAAATTACTCTGTTGCCCTTAGCTGTACAGTTCTCCCTCCGTATCCATAGATTTGGTATTCACGGATTTAAGTATTCATGGATTTAAAATATTCTTTAAAAAATAATAATCCAAAAAGCAAACCTTGATTTTGCCATCTTATACAGGAGACACCATTTTGCTATACCATTGCATATAATGAGACTTGACTATTCACAGATTTGGGTATCCACGGGGGTCCTGGAACCAAACCCCAGCAAATATGAACGGAGAACTGTACTAATTTTTACACTGTACAGAGATGTTTTTAACTCAGGAACAAAATATGTCAACATTTTTTAATATTTCTGTCTTATCAGGTCTAGTCTTGGCTGCCAAATGCACAGTTCCTTGTCCTCTTGCTCTGGCTGATTCACCATTTGCTAAATACACAGGGAAATCCACATCCTCATCAAGATTTTGAAAATATTCCTTTTTATTGAAATAGTGGCAAGTGGCTCCACTGCCTACTATTATGGGATGTTTATATTGATTTCCAGAAATCTGCATTATTTTCTCAAAAGTCAGGCCAATATTAAACTTTTGTTTAGAGTTAGAATTTCCTTTGTTTGAGTAGGGACTCTGATTTCTCTCAGCATCTGGCCTTTGAGTAGATCTCTCAGCAGATCCTCTCCCCTGGTTGTGATAATGACTGCCTTGTCTTTGAAATGTTAAATTCTCCTCTATTTGGCTTGTGAGACAGAGCTTGTTATTTAAAATGTGGCTTCTTTTCAGCCAGGTTAGCCTTTTCCTAAGACCCAGAATTTCTTGATTCAAAGTTATGATTTTGCATCAAATCCTATCTATTATGAAATTCTCGTACCTGAATTGTTGCTTCTGGCAGTGTTAAATCATTCTTTAATTTCAAGACATTTATTATGGGATTATACAATTTTGCTAAATATGCCAAGAAGCTTCCTAATTGCATATCTTTTGGAATTTCTTCTCTAGGACATTCTAAATCAGCCAAAGTAGCTCTGAAATCATTAATATGCTCATTCAAATATTTGGGACTTGATAATTTCATATCAGCCAACTTCATTATTAGAGCAACCTTATTCCCCAAAGAAGGGTTATCACAGAGATTTTTCAAAGTCTCCCAGGCTTCTTTAGCTGTTCTCAGTCCTTTAATTTCACAGACTATTCCAGTTATTTTGTCTTCTAGGGAATGTTCAGGCTTGATTTACTCTCAAAGGCATTGAATTGTCTTTTGCTTGGTTCACATTATCTGTAACTTTCCATTCCCTGCTTTTCAGGACAAAAGGTAAGGTAGAGGGTGGACCCTCATTTCCTAAACATCACATCACATCACCTGACTGGAGGACCAATCAGATTTGGCTATGCAGAACCAATCAGATTTGGCTAATGGAGTTTTGAGTTTCTGGATTCCTTTGTCTTCAAGACATGGTATTGAGAAGCTCTGAAGAGCAGACACATGGCTTAAGAACATCAGAGAGCCACAAGTGATATCATAGAATCATAGAATTGCAGAGTTGGAAGAGACCATGAGGGCCATCCAGTCCAACCCCCCTGCCACGCAGGAAATCTTGATCAAAGCATCCCCGTCAGATGGCCATCCAGCCTCTGTTTAAAGACCTCCAAGGAAGGAGACCCCACCACGCTCCGAGGGAGTGTGTTCCACTGCCGAACAGCTCTTACTGTCAAAAAGTTCCTCCTCATGTTGAGGTGGAATCTCTGTTCCTGGAGCTTGCACCCATTGCTCCGTGTTCCAGTCTCTGGAACAGCAGAAAACAAGCTTGCTCCATCCTCAGCGTGACATCCCTTCAAATACTTATCAACAGGGCTATCATATCGCCTCTTAACCGTCTTTTTTCCAGGCTAAACATACCCAGCTCCCTAAGTCTCTCCTCATAAGGCATCGTTTCCAGACCTTTCACCATTTTAGTTGCCCTTCTCTGGACACGCTCCAATTTGTCGAGGGCGCAGATTTCTCAAATGACTCTGAATTCCATCATCAGAGACTGATACATGGACTTCATAAATGTAAGTTAGTATCTTCTTAGCTTAGGAGAATGTGGGTAGTTAGGAATGTGTTAGTTTTTATGATATATTTTTTAATTCTCTGACTGAATGCTATTCTATGTAACTTTGAAGTTGGGAACCTGGAGGGAAGGATTTCTCTCCATGCTAACAGTTTAATTGCTTAAACTAAAAAATAAAGCTTTCTACAAGCCTGCGTCCACGTGCCTGGAATGGTCATAGCTATCTTAAGCCCTCTGGGATAGAGAAGTGGAGTTGGAAATCCTTAACAGAGTGAGTTGTTCACTGGTTAGCCAGAGAACTGTCCCAGTTTCCCACTGAACTGGGTTTTAAGTGAGAAGCAGTGGGTGGTGGCGGCTAACAAAGGGAGACACAGTTCCCAAGGGATTTCTAGGCTACAGGAACCCCTGAGAGTGTGTCTCAGATTGTAGAAACACATGAGCCTTCCTTCTTCTTCTCTGTGCATTCACACCATCACAGAGAGGGGAAGGAAGGCTCTGCATAGCCAAATCTGATTGGTTCTCCAGACAGGTGATGTGATGTCATGTTTAGGAAATGAGGGTCCACCCTCTACCTTATGTTTTGTCCTGGAAAGCAGGAAATGCAAAGTTACAGATAATATGAACTGTGGTTCTTGCAGGTGCCATATGGCTCCATGATGGAGTTGGGGAAGGCACTCCATAATGACACCCCCCTCTGAAATCTCAGACGGTCTGGAACGCTGAAAGTAGAATCAAACTGGCTGGGATTTCCACCTGTTAGCTAAAGTACAGAGAGGTTAAACATGTATGAAAATCAAACATGCCCCTTCCTACGCCCCCCCACCAGTCCCTTGCATGAGAGACAGTCAGCAATCGTGTTGGAGGTGCCTGCAACTGATAGAATATGAATGTCAAAGTCCTGCAGGGATAAGCTCCACCAGAGTAACTTCTTGTTAGCTCCTTGGACAGTATTGAGCCACCAAAAAGCAGCATGATCAGTCTGAAGAGTGAAGCGTCGTCTCCAGACGTAAGGCTTGTCCAGTGCATAGACAATGGCGTAATACCCCTTCTCCAGGATTGGACCAATTAGACTCCCAGGCATTCAATGTCTGGCTGAGGAACAGGACAGAAGAGCAAGACACCATCCAGATCTTCCTGTATCAACACTGCTCCAACTCCTCTGTCAGAAGCATCTGTAGCCATGATGAATGGTTTGTTGAAGTTCAGCACCATCAGTACTTGATCATACATGAGAGCTTGCTTGAGGATGTTGAAAGCTTCCTGACATTCCGCTGTCCACTTCACCAGATTTGTTTTCTTGAATCCTGTCAAATCATCAGTGGGAGCCACCACTTGGCTGTACCTAGGGATGAACTCTTGGTAATATCCCACCAGACCAAGTAAGGACTGGACTTGCTTCCTGGTGCACGGGGTAGGCCAGGTCTGGATAGCTTCCACTTTCGCTTGCAATGGAGTGATGGTCCCCTGACCCACCTCATGGCCAAGGTAAGTCACTCTGTCCAGTGCAAACTGGGACTTCTTTGCCTTGACAGTCAGACAGGCATCCTGGATCCATCAAAAGACTGTCTCCAGGTGGTGTAGGTGATCATCCCAAGAGTCGGAGAACATAGCGATGTCATCTAGGTAAGCAACCGCAAAGTCACCACAACCTCACAGCAGAGAGTCCACAAGTCTCTGGAATGTTGCGGGTGCATTGCAAAGGCCAAAAGAAAGAACATTGAATTCGAACAGGCCCATATGGGTTATGAATGCTGTTTAGCTGTTCCGTGCCGAGAGCCTTCGGCTAAGGCCACCTGCCAACAGCCTATGGTCAAATTCAAACTGGATAGATACATGGAATGTTCTCATTTCTCTAAGAGTTCCTCTGCACATAGCATGGTGTAGTGTTCTGGGGTCACCTCCTTATCAATTGCCTGCTGCCAGCAGGTGACACATGTTGGGGCTGCTCTGCAGATGGCTTGCTGTCATCATCAGCCACCACAAATGGAGGATTAGTGGTGAGACCTGGAGTAGGTGAGCACAGTGAAGCAAAGTTGGCTGTCAACTGGGTGAACTGTTCCCATTGCTTCTGGTCAAGTTCGGAAGGGGCTGTAAGATCCTCCAGCCACCACTTTCCACACGATCATCACAGGCATCATCTGGCCATTCCTCTACATCCACTTCTGGGATCGGAAGAGCCATGAGATACCTGGGTCTCTTGTAGAATGTGTTCAGGTAGGTCACATGGTACATCGTCAGCCTGGTTCCAACTTCTGGAAACAGGATAAGGTAGTTCACAGTCCCAAGATGTGCTAAGACTATGGCAGTACCTTCCCATGCCGTCTCCATCTCGGTGGACCGGATTGCCTTGAGGACCAACATTGGATCTCCTAGTATGAAATAATGGTCTCTAGCACTCTGGTCAGCATACTGCTGCTGTTGAGCCAGCTGGAGGTTCTCCTTTGCCACCACCCAAGTTTCCCTGGGTGTCTCCTGCAACATGGTCAACCACGTTCGTTGCCTCAGAAGACAAATTTTCCTCCCACTGGCATTGCACTAGCTGTAATGGCCCTGCAACCTCATGGCCATACACCAACTAAGAGAGGGGGTGGCAAGCATGTGGCTGTGCTTTTCTTTGGACCATGAGGAGACATGGGGAGAAATGTGAGTTTTAAAGAAGCAATTCAGTTTGTTAAGACACAGAGAGGGGAGTGGCAAGGGGGGGCTTTGCTTGCATGCTCACAGCATGGAGCTGTGCTTTTCTTTTGGCCTTAAACCTTCAGAGGCTGCTGGGCGGGGGTCGGTTCCTTGCAGGGACCTTCCCTGTGTGTGTATGTGTGCAGGAAGTTTTCCTCCTTAAATGATCAGAGGCTGTGTTGGGGGGAGCAGGGGAGGATAGGAATTTTCCCGAATACATAAAACCCTGAAAGTCAAAGCTACAAATGTAAAGGGTCAACTGTACAACAACAAATGCCTTAGCTGCAGCCAGAGGAAATTCCCCTCCTGCCTTAGCTCACTTCAAAAGAAAAAAAACAGAGCCGGAGCAATAGGGAAGATCTGTCCCTGTGTCCCCCTACAGAGAGGGGGAAAAACAACCTGTTTTCAACTCAGAGAAGACAAAGGCCATAAAGATCAAAAACCAGTCCCGCCTGCATCCAACAGGCAGGGAACAAATGGCTTTTCCCTGGCCCTTTCAGCACTTGGCACAAGCACAGGAAACTCAAGGAGAAAAAAAAATCTCAGCCTTGCAGAGCACAGGAAATCTTTCCCCAAGAAAATTCCTTCACAGAAAAGGCACAAAGGAAGGCAGATGAGCTGAACAGCTGCCATCCCAGATCAAGTTTCAGGGAGCAGGATACACATCCCCCCCCAACAGTCAGAGACAATCACACACTTGAACCAGGGAAAGCTACAAACCTCCCAACACCAAAGGCATCAGAAAAATCTGTTTTATCTACTTTTCCCTGCCAACGTTTTTTCAGAAACCACTGCCATACATGTGACGTGGGCCTCCTTCCCCTCTGTGAAGGTGTGAATGCACAGAGAAAGAGGGTGGCTTTCGTCACAGTGTGGTCCATGGAAATACATGTCAGGGGATGATAGGACACTCAGTCCCCAGAAGAAGTCAAAAAACTAGCTCAGCAGACTTAGTAGCAACCTGTTCCCAAGAATATTCACACACATAGTGTTTGATGTCCAAATAAGCAGGAGGTACTTTTATCTTCAAAGTCAAGTAGTTGCAATATGTACATTTTTTTTACAATATACAATTGTAAAAGGACAAACTGCTTCACCAGGCCTCAGCACTCACAGGAAGAAGAGTGAGCTCTGTTCTGAGCCCTCCCATATACACAGTCACAGGGCATTGGCTTACTCAATGACATGATCTTACACACCAATAAGAACCCTCATTCTGTAGCTAAGGAAGACTAGGCAGTTCACAGAGTCAGCCATTTTGACTAGGCATGACTCTGCAGTTGTTTGACCATTTTTTAATGGAGTTCAGTCTCTCCCTCCTGACAATCCCCTCCAAAATGGTCAAATTACTACGCAGTACATATGTTATCATCACAACATAACATTATCAACATACATTGTTAGACATCAATCGTCTGTTGGTTGACCTTCCCTTTTGACACCTTTCACTTTACACACTAGTGACAAGGCCGAGCCAATTTGCCAACTCCTCATGGCTTCCTGCTGGAAGGCCTTTTGTGACAACTTCTTGTATTAACTGCTTCACATTTTGGTAGCGTACCGCAATGTACTTGGTCCTACATTTCAGGTTTTCTGCTTCTGCCATTGCTATACAGGCTTGTAAGTCCTCATGCACCTCAACAGGCATTTGGCACGGCTTTCCAAGGTCTGCAAGCCCTTACCCACTGTACTCTACTTGCCATCTCAGACAAGGCTGCAAATTCAGCTTCAGTGGTACTAATGGCCACACAGTTCTGCTTTCTTGATCTCCACACTATGGGGCTCTCTGCATACCTGACCACCAACCCAGTCACTGACTTCCTCTCTGAAGCCTCTGCAGCAAAAGAGCTGTCCACACAGCACTCCAGGGTCACCTGACTTCCTACCACCATTGAGCATATGTCCCTGGTCCCCTTGAGAAATCTAACTACTCTCTTCAGGGCTTCCCAATCTGCCCCCCTTGGCTTGGAGACTCTTCTGCTGAGCACACCAACTGCAAAACTGATGTCAGGCTTTGTGTTATTTGCAATAAACAACAGACTGACTACCATGGAGTGGTACAGGTCTGGCCTTTCAAACTCCTGTTCTGCCTCTAAGTTCACAAAATCAGTGTTCATTGGTGTCCTGAGCACTTTAGCTTCACTAAGCCCACAGTTGGCTACCAAACTGTCAATTTTCTTTTTCTGGCTTAGGAAAAATTCTCCATTACCAGTTCTTTCTACCTCTATGCCTAAATAACATCTCAGGCTGCCTAAGTCCTTCAACTTGAACCAGCTTTATAACTCCACCTGCACTTTCTTGACATCACTGGCACTCTTTACCACCACACAAAGGTCATCCACTTAGATAACTAGCATGATAGCATTGTCACCTGCCCCCTTGGTATACACACAGGCTTGAGCGATGCTCCTTGTGTAACCTAGTGACACCAACACTTGGTGTATGCACTTGTTCCAGCAATGTGTGCTTTGCTCTAAGCCATAGAGTGCTTTGCACAACAAGTACACCTTGCTCTCACCTGCACTGTCATACCCTGGGGCCTGTTCAGTGAACACTGTCTCCTCAAGATCAGCATTCAGGTATGCTGTTTCAAAGTCAAAGTGTTGCACAACCATTTGCCTCTTGGCTGCTACAGCTAACACTAACCTAAGACTTTCTGACTTGGCTGTGGGTGAAAAGTTTTGGCAAAATGGGTGTAGCGCTCCTGCGAAAAGCCTTTTGCAACCAAGCGTGCCTTATACTTTTGTGTCCCATCAGGCATGTCCTTCAGCTTGTAGACCCACCTGCAACCAACAACCTTTTGGTCTTTGGGCCTCTGTACTACCTGGAACACTTTCCTTTCCACCAATGACTCAAACTCAGAGTCCATGGCTGAGTTCCACTTCTCCTGCTGTTCCTGGGTTTTAGGAGATCCTGAAAACTTGCAGGCTCCTCTGCCGTAACATTGCATAGCCTGGCTTCCTGAACAACAAATCTGTCAGGAGCCTTTCTGACCCTTGTTGACCTTCTGGGGATGAGCACCCTAGTTCTGCGTGACTCATACTCACTTGCACTGCTCCTGCTTTCTCTTCCTGTGCCAGGTTCACTGCTTGTTTGTGGTGGTGTGTGTGTTGGAGTGGCATGTGAAGTGTCAGGCTTTTCTTCCTGTGCCTCCCCTTCATCATCAGGCATTACCACCCCTCCATTTGTGGGACTTTGGGGAGTTGTTGGCACATCCCTCCCCAAGGGAACAAACACCTCCTGATTGCAATGCCATCTGCTCCACCCTGAGTGCATTTCAAAGTTTGCACTCCTGGAGAACGTAACCTTTCCAGGATGGAGAGAAAACACATACTTATTACCCTGATAGCCTAGGAAACGCTGCCTCCTGGTTATAGGCTGCCCAGGCTCCCTTAGGCTTGGGTGAATCAGTACATTTGTATATTGTCCAAATGCATATTGTCCAGGTGCTTGAGGTTTGGTGCTCTAGCATAGAATAGACAATATGGGGTCTGGTTGACACTAGACGTCCACAGTCTATTTAAATGGTAAGCAGCAGTCTTCACTGCCTCCCCCACAGACCAGCTGGGGCTTGTGCATCTTCCATCATGCACTCCATCATGCACTTCAACATCCCAATTTTCCTTTCTGCAAATCCATCCTCCCCTGGAGACGCTGGTTTTGTGGTCTTGTGTCTAATGCCCCTCCTATGCATCCAGGTCTGTAGACTGTTGGATAAGAATTCCCCTCCCCTATCAGTCACTAGACTGGAACCTTATGAAAAGGAAATTCATGTTCCACCATGTTCACCCACTCACGGAACCTTTCTGCAGCCTGACTTTTCTCCTTCAGTAAGTATACGTAGGTGTACCTAGTGTATCTGTCCACAATTACAAATAAATAACGGTTACCCCTTTCAGTGGGCCTATAGGGGCCTGCCAAATCAGCATGGACAACCTCAAAGGGTCTTGTGGTGACACACTGGGTCTTTTTGGCAATAGGGAAAGGCTTCACCTTTACTTTCCTGCACACAGCACATTCTAAGAATCTTGGGCAGTGTTTCACGCTTAGACCAGGGCAAACTTTTGCTAGCTGCTTTAACCCTTTGTAACTAGCATGACTGTGGTAGTAATTAACACACTTATCATGTAGGGGCACATTGTCTGCAGGGTTCAGATTTACTACCTTCTTTTTAGGCAACATGTAATACAACCCATTTTTCCTTATCCATTTTGCACCAGGAGCCCTAGTGGTGCAGTGGTTAAATGCTAGTACTGCAAGTCACCACGTTGCAAGTTCAATTCCAGAGGGCTCCAAGGTTCACTCAGCCTTCCATCCTCTTGTAGGTTGGTAAAATGAGTACCCAGCTTGTGGGGGCAATTAGCTAACACACACTGGAAACTGCTTAATGCTGTGTAGATGTGTACATTGCTATTGCTTAAAACAGTTTGTAAGCCACTCTGATAGCCTTGTAGCTGAAGAGCGGGATATAAATAACTAATAAAAAAAGACATTATTCATGTTATGCTTTTCTTTTATTGTACACTGTTCCCCCTCAAATATCACATTATAACCATCAGTAGTCATTTGGGACACACTCAATATACAATTCTCCAGTTTGGTAACACATAACACATTTTCAAAATCTTTACTAAAAGATGGCACATACGTAGTGCCCATTTTCTGCACTTTGCTGGGAGCACCATCTGCAAGTGTAATATTGGTTATAGAAGCATTTTTAACATTGCTTAACAGGTGTACATCATTTATCATATTGTGGGTTGCCCCACTGTCAAGAAACCAAATTCTTTCCTCGGTACCATCAGGATGCTTTGCTACGGAGGCATGGCTTGCAGCTTGCGAGGATGCACCGCTCCTTTACCCTGTAGCTCTGCCACCCCTCCTATCTGGTGCAGGCATCTTACAGTCCTTCTGAAAATGTCCAGGCTTTTTGCATCTGAAACAGTGTTTCACATAGCTGCAGGCTCCCTCCTCCACAGATGCCTCTGTTTCAGTGCTCTCCTGATTGTGTCTGGTAATTTGTGGCTGTTTATTCCCCTCGGTCCAGGAATCAATATGCTTGCATTGGATCTCCTCCAGAATGCGCCCAGGTACCAGGTCTACAGACAAATCACATTCCATGGTAGTTTGCAGAATGTACATAAGGAAATCCCATTCCTTTGGTAAACTGCCCAATAAAATAAAACACTTATGGGCTTCTGGAATGTCCACTCCTCTATTAGCCACCTCCTGGAACAGCTGCCTCATTTCTTCCAAATGGGCTTTGACACAGCCTCCATGGCAAAGCTTTGTGTTAAAATGTCTCTTAGTCCATATCGTCTTTGAGAGGCAGGATGAATTCTGATGGGCTGTTTTCAAAGCTGTCCAAAGCTGGAAGGCTGTCCTTGCTTGAGCCGCGTGTACTAACTGGGAGGGGCTGAGAGATAAGAGGATTGCAGCTCTAGCCTTCTGGTCTGCTAGTCTGAATGCTGCTAACCCTCTGGGATCACACTTTCATTCTCCAAAATGAGCCACAAATTGTCCTTAATTAATAAAGCCTCTGTGTATAAACTCCATAAATAATTTCCATCAGCCAATTTCTCAAAACGAACGTGGCTAGTATCTGCCATTGTGCTGTCTGAATAAAAAAAATTATCCAGCTATGAAACACAGACAGACAGCAGCTGGCAGCTCTTCAAGGCTGCTTGAAGATAGCTCTAACACAGAGCCTGGCTGAAACTCAACTGTTTCTCAGTCAACTAGCCAAAAATACTCAAAACAAAAGAGATTCTGGGAACTTTTCATGGTGCACCTTATCTAATCTGAGATCAATCAGCTGGGGCCATAACCACTCTCAGGGGGATGATAGGACACTCAATCCCCAGCAGAAGCCAAAAAACTATCTCAGCAGATTTAGAAGTAACCCGTTCCCAAGAATACTCACACAGAGTGTTTGACATCCAAATAAGCAGGAGGCACTTTTATCTACAAAGTCAAGCAGTTGCAATATGTACAAATATTTACAATTTGAAGGACAAGCTGCTTCGCCAGGCATCAGCATTCACAAGAAGAGAATTAGCTCTGTTCTGAGCTCTCTTATATACACAGTTACAGGGCATTGGCTGACTCAATCACATGATTTTACACACCAATAATAACCCTCCTTCTGTAGCTGTGGCATGACTAGGCAGTTCATACAGTCCAAGAAAATCTAAGAAATGCTATGCTCAGGGAAAGTCAAAAGAGACCCTCTCACAGCTGCAGGAGTTTACCGCATACCATGCAGCTATGGACAAGTTTATGTAGGGACCACTAAACGCAGTGTGCAAACACGAATCAAGGAACACGAGAGACACTGCAGACTGGGCCAGCCAGAAAAATCAGCAGTAGCAGAACATGTTTTAAACCATCCTGGACACAAAATGTTATTTAAAAACACAGAAATTCTGGACCAGGCCAACAACTATCATGTCAGAATATACAGAGAAGGTATTGAAATCCACAAACACATGGACAACTTCAACAGGAAAAAAGAAACCCTAAAAGTAAACAAAATCTGGCTGCCAGTCCTGAAAAACACTAAAATCGGAATTCAGCACTTGCAAACACTGTCCCCCAGGGACAGGGGGGATTTCTAGCAGGATAATAGGCTCTGCAATCCTAGGATCCCAGCAATAAATTCACACTATGGATAAATAAAGACCTGTCTGTGGACAAATAGAGGCCTGTCTGACATTCAAATCAGTTCTGAAGGTTAAATAAACTTCCGTGATTGATATATGGTGCGGCCACTTCACATACGTGCTACGGATGGTCACGGAAGAGGGACGGTGGTGTCCGAAAACAATCCCCTGCCGCGCAGCAGCCTCATTACTGCTCTGGAGGCTGCTTGCCCAGTAATGGCCATCTGAAAAAGTCCTATGTCTCACAGCTGTGAGTTTTATCTTTCCTGGGAACCAGTCTGTGTTTTGGAGTAATAAGCTGCTGAGAAAGTGAGTTTCTTGTGTTTGATATTATCTTATTTGTATGTACTTTCTGGATACTGTGAGAATCACACAGAGATGCTGTTTTTTCCACTCTGTAGTTAGAAGCTGCTTTGCTCTCTAAACTGGAAGGTTGTACATTGCCTTATGCTGGGAGCATGTAGTTTTGTAGAGAATCTAGTTGTTTAAATAAACAATAAACAGTAAATAGTTTATTTTATTTGTCTCTACGCTTTATTTACTTGGATTATGCTTGGAAGCGACTGGAAACATTTCCCCACTGTTCTGCTACTGTTTTCTTCTGAGCATGTACCCTGACACCATTAACCTACCGTTATCCAAACAGACACTAATCCTCCTTGCGTATCTCCACCCACAAACTAGCCATTCAAATACACAAATTTACAGATCCACCCCAACAGGGATTCACAGTATATAAACCTCACACACTCCTACCCAACCATTCTCTGAAGATACCAGCCACGGATGCGGGCAAAATGTCAGAAATAAAATCTTCCAGAACACGACCTCACAGCCCAGAAAAAAAAAAAAAAGGAAAATCTGAGGGGGTTGTATTGCCCAGCAAGGACAAATGGGGGGAGATTTGGGTGGCAGGTACAGAGGGAAGGGGAGTTAGTCATCAGCTGCAATAGAAGAGGAGGAGGAGGATGGTCTCAGCCTCTTCATTCCTTTTCCTCCTTTTTGGAGATTCTCTGTCTCTGCTCAGCTCTCAGGACTGAGGAGAGAGAAAGAGGTGGAGCTGACACAAGATCAACAGTGTGAAAAGTTCTTGAATTTGCCTTGTTTTTCTGCTAATTTACAACCATTGCTTTTCTTCGTTGTGATGATGTTCCTGCCCCTTGAAGAAAACTTTTCCCTCAACTCTATCTAACTCTGCAAAAATGGAGGGAAAAGAATGAACTGAGGGTGGCTGTTCATCCTCAGGTTTCTCTCAAACTGTGGCCACCCTCTTAGGCCTCTGCTGAGCTGTTTAGAAGGTTGTCCTCAATAACACAGAGTTTCCTTAAATATTTCTGGACTGGAGTGTAACAACAGCAGTCTGAGGGGAGATTGGGTGAAAGCCAAAAATGGAACACAAAGGGTATAATGGGCCATTTTTGAAAGAAACTGAAGGCACAACCCACAAAAAGCAACACAGCTCTTTCCACTAAGCCACACTGCCCCTGGCCTTCATAACAAGAGACTTCTGGGGAGTCCAACACTTTCCAGAGCTGGGGGAGGGAGAAAGGTGCTGGGCACACTGGATTGAAGGAAACCAATGGCTGCTCCAGAAGTGCTGTGAAGTCCCCTGCGGGCAGGCTTGTGTATCTGAGGGGATTCAGGCAGGTTTTGAAGCCACAAAGACTGACAGGGGTTGGAGCTGAAGCAGGCAGGATGGATGGGACAGGGGCAGGGCGGGGTGGAAAGGAGACTGAATGGCCAGTCAGCTGGGAGAACTATCTATGGCTATAGGGAGCCAAAAAGAAGAGATTGATAGAATGTTCTTCTGTTTAGGAAACCCATTCTTGTGGTTTTGTCTCTATTAAGCCACAATTGGAGCCAGGTCATGCATTCCAAAATAAAGAAGCCACACAACAACACAACCACAGGTCAACAACCAATAGGGTCACCCCGAAGCCCCAAAACCCACTCCAGAGAGGGATGAAGTGGGGGAACAAGGGCAGGGTGAGGGGCAAGAATCCTTGGGGTTGGAGTTTTGGGGCCAATCTGGGTAAAGGGTTCTATCACAGGGAGAAACCTTGTGCCAAACCAATGCCCTTTTCTGCCCGCCTGGTTATCACCTCTGCCAATTCCAGGAGTGGCCTCGGCTCTCTATTGGGACCAAGGAACATGTGGCAAAGGAAGGAGAAAGCCTGCCAGTTTCACAGAGCATTTCTTCAGGTGGGAGTTGGGTGCAAAGGGGACATGATTTTCCTCACCGTCAGGCCTCAGTGGAAAGGGAATAAGAGGCTAAAACTACACATAGAATAAAGGAGTGGGATATCATTGCTGTGTCCTGACCACTCCATCTGTCCATTTATTTCAGAATTTAAACATGTTCATAGGACTTCAGGAAAGATGACTAATCCTGAAAAATTACCTCAGAATATACTTTATTTTTTAATTATTATTTTTATTGAAAGAATAAAATATAACAGATATACATTTCATCCATAATCATTTTGTAAAATTTAACTAGTACATAGATATCTCCTTGTATTTGCAAATATAATATAAATGAGAAATTGACTTCCAAAAATATTATCCAAAATAGGCTAAGAATAATACCTTAAAAAGTAAGACTTCTGTTATAACTTGTTCTTCATGAATGTTCACTCCACTTAATACAAGCATAGTCTAAATTTAATTTTGAAGCTATCTCTATGTAACAAGATTCCCTGAAGATCCTGAATACACTCTGTTTTCCAAAAATTTATCACAGGTAGCCAATTGGTCATAATTTGGTTTTGAGATCTCTTATATAAACTAGAAGTTAAAATATCTAATTCAATGTCTGTTAGTTTGAGTAGCCAGTCATTTATAGTGGGTGTTTCTTTTAATTTCCATTTTTGGGCAATTACCAACCTAGCTGTGATGATCACGTAAAGTAAGATTTTCCAATAATGTTTTTCATCATTTTCCCCCAACACATCAATCATATTAAGAAGATAATATGAGGTTTTATCAGGTTTTATCAGAAACTGAATCTGAAGTATCTTCTTAATCAATCCATGAAGTTTCTCCCAGAATTCCCTAATCCTGATGCTGCTCCACCATATATGAAACAAGGAGCCGGGATTATTCTGGCATTTCCAATACTTGTTGCTTACCGAGCTGTTTATTTTACTAAGTCTTGTCACAGTATAGTACCTCTCTCTCTCTGGCTTTTCTTCGCAAATGAAGATTCAGGAAGGACACATCCTGCACTTTCTGCCAGTATGGTGATAACTAAAAAGGCCAATCCAAGGTAAACAAGTCCGGTTGCAGAAAGCACAGCAGAAGGTCTCCTTGGGTGATGTTTCCGGGTTGTGATTCTTTCTGTGTTGTCGTTTCTCTTCAAAACTTGTTCGGCGTGAGTTCTCAAATAAGGCTGCAGCATTGTGGATAGTACGTCTCCATGCCTCCTGATGTGAGGCCAGGGCAGACCATTGTTGGTGATCAATTTGGCCAAGCCTGAGATGTTGTTTCACGGAGTCCTTGTATCACTTTTTTGGAGCGCCCCTCTTACACTGACCCATGGTGAGTTCACCATAGAGTGCTATTTTTGAGATGCGATGTCCTCCATCCTAGAATGTGCCCTGCCCAGCGCAGCTGTGTTCTCAATATCATAGCCTCAGTGCTGGTGATCCCTGCTTGCTCAAGGACAGCAACATTCGTCACATAGTCAGTCCAGTGTATATTTAGGATTGTGCGTATACAGCGCTGATGAAAGCGTTCGAGGAGTCGTAAGTGGTGGCGATAAGTGACCATCTGTGGGCTAATTTCAAATAGTTTTCTTTTAAGTTCTGACTAGCCATGAATTTGTTTGTTTTTCTTCAGGAATTTTCCCATGCTTCAATATTTAAAAGATGACCAATATCTTTTGCCCATCTGATCATGGAATCTTTGCTGATTCTAGGTTTCTGGATAATAACAACTGATAGAATTTTACTATTTTCTTCTGTTCAGTCCAGAATAGTTTGTGTAACTCATTCTCTTTCCTTGAAGCCTTCATTTTTAAAATCTTCTTTGAAGCTTTCATTTATTTGCAAATAGGTAAACCAATTAATTTTATAGGTTTCTTCAAATTGTTCCCTTGGTTTCAAAACAAGAGTTCCTTGATTTCCCTTTTTCAATATACTTTACACCCTCCTAGGTAGATATAGATTTGTTCTCCTGAAGGAGGGGAGGTAGACAACAACCTTCCCTGGCTCTCAGCCTCCCCTCCAAACCCTCTGAAACTCCACTTTGTGGATTATTCCCAATCCAAGTGGTGGGCATCCCAGACAGCCCACCACCCCCCAACATGATTTTTCTGGATTTTGTTGTATTATACCCTGGAACTGAAATGGATTTCATTGGCCCTGTTACTGCTAGATGCACACAAGAGACTCTTTCCTGTGAAGGGGCAAAATAGTTTTATTGTGGCACAAATCTGAAGGAAACAAACTGGGAAGGGTTAAAAGGGTCCACTAAGAGCAGAAAGGGCTGCGCTTGGTAGGAGGGCTAAAGGGTTTTGGGAGTGACAGAAGAGAACCCCCCTCCCCATATTCCTGGGAGGGAGAAGGGTTCCCTAGAGCTAAGATAAGAGGAGATTTGAGATAAGAGGAGAGGGGCTGGTGCCTGCAGGAGGCAGGACTGACAGACAGACAGTGGGGCAACATGGAGGCTGGATGTGGAGGGGAGCAAGCAAAATGTCATGGCATCCCTCCTCTGTCTGCAAAGCATAAGCCACACACCCTAGCAGTGGCATCACTAGGGTTTGTGTCACCTGGTACAATAACTCCTGATGTCAAACCTCCCCCCCCTTGACCTTTGTTGTGAACCAAATGAACAGAACAAGAAGTACATTTAGAAAAATGATATGACTTAACTAATGTGCAAAATTATGAATGCAGCTGTGTCTGGTGACACAACATCGCAATAGCATTATAGCAATAGTATTCATATTTCTATACCACTTATCAGTGCAAAGCACTCCCTAAGTGGTTTACAATGTATGTTAGCTAATTGCCCCCAACAACCTGGGTACTCATTTTACTGACCTACAGCAAAGGACGAAAGGCTGAGTCAACCTTGGAGACCTCTGGGATCAAACTCACAACCTTGTGGCTGCAGTACTGGCATTTAACCACTGCTCCACCAGGCTCCATGTTAACAAGGCAAAGGAGGATTGGAACTTGGAAGGCTAGGTTTCAACATTACTTTGTTAATGTTAAATGTTAGAAATTGGGCTGTTAATTTGTTGTCATCAGTACCAATAATTAAACCTGTTTAATTACTGAAGAGAACTAGCAAGTTTGAAATTACTCCGGAAACGTGTTTACTGTCTTTTGCTGGCCATAATTAATGAACAAGACCTCTGACAAAGCAGTTCCTTTTTACCCAGTCTCGCCTTTTCTTCCTTATCCTCTGTTTACCTGGATTTTTTTTTAGCAGCATTAGCAAGAAGCAGGGCTGGAGAAACACAGATTTTTTGGTATTGGATTGTACTGGTGTGTCTTCAGTACTGAATTTCATAGAATCGTAGAATTGTAGAGTTGGAAGAGAGCACAAGGGCCATCCAGTCCAACCCCCTGCCACACAGAAAATCACAATCAAAGCATCCCTGACAGATGGCCATCCAGCCTCTGTTTAAAGACCTCCAAGGAAGGAAACCCCACCATGCTCCAAGGGCATGTGTTCCACTGCCGAACAGCTCTTACTGTCAAAAAGTTCCTCCTAATGTTGAGGTGGAATCTCTGTTCCTGGAGCTTGCATCCACTGTTCCATGTTCTAATCTCTGGAGCAACAGAAAACAAGCCTGCTCCATCCTCAGTGTGACACCCCTTCAAATACTTTTTTCATCATTTCAACAGGGCTATCATATCACCCCTTAACCGTCTTTTTTCCAGGCTAAACATACCCAGCTCCCTAAGTCTTTCCTCATAAGGCATGCTTTCCAGACCTTTCACCATTTTAGTCACCTTCTTCTGGACACGCTCCAATTTGTCCATATCCTTTTTGAATTGTGGTGCCCAGAACTGGACACAGCATTCTAGGTGAGACCTGACCATAGCAGAATAGAGTGGCACTATGACTTCCCTTGATCTAGACACTATACTTCTATTGATGCAGCCCAAAATTGCATTGGCCTTTTTAGCTGCCGCATCACACTGTTGACTCATGTTCAACTTGTGGTCTACTAGGACTCCTAGATCCCTTTTGCACGTAGTCTCGTTCAGCCAGGTCTCCCCCATCCTGTATCTATGCATTTCGTTTTTCTGCCCTATGTGCAGTTCCTTACATTTCTCTGTATTGAGTTTCATTTTGTTAGCTTTGACCCAGCTCTCCAGGTCATTTTGAATTTTGATCCTGTCCTATAGGGTATTACCTACTCCTCTTAATTTGGTGTGGTCTCTAGAAAGTTTACCTGATGCGTTCACAGATATGTGCATAGTGTTAGTTTAGAAAAGAAAACGTTTCCTGAAACATGCTGAACTTCTTTTTTGAGATGTAGGAACCTATCCCTGTTCTTTTCATGTTATTTCTGCCTCTGGTACCAAATTTTCTGTTAGAGAAGTCATGCCCAGGAACACATCTGTCTCATTAACTGACATATACATGTATGGTACTTCTCTGTTATACTGTTTCCTTAATGTATCACACTTGCTGTACATTGATAATTATTTATTATGAGATTATTGTATTACGTAAGTATTTTATCCAAGATGTATTATACTACATCTGAAGGCACCAGATCCCTTCTGATCTAGTCAGGCCAGGTTAGTACTGTACTTGGATGAGGGACTGCCAAGGAAGACCACGTTCTGTAGGCTATATTTGGAGAAAGGCAATGGCCAGGGCCAGTTTAAGGAATTCACCCCCCCCGCAACAATTTATTTTGGGGGACCTATATGTTTATCTCAGGCCAGTGTAACCTAACCTATTTACAGTACAGGATATTCAGATTATTACTAATCATGTTTTTGCAGGAGGGTTATGACTAGGGCCCCCATAATAATGGGGCCACCTGTGACTGCAGGTGCTACAGGGCCCTTAAACCAGCCCTCTGAGAATTCCTTGTCCAAGAAAATCTTGTGAAATTCATGGGGTCAACATAAATTGATAGGGAACCTGAAGACATGTACATACACACACACACTATACTACAGGCAGAGAAGATGCCAGCCACAGATGCAGGTGAAACGTCAGAAGTAAACTCTTCCACAACACGGTCTCACAGCCTGGGAAAAAAAACATGAAGAACCTACAGATGTTGGATGTGAAAGCCTTTGACTTCACAAGTTAGACAATTTATTGTCTTACATGAACTATGGGTTTCTCTGTGTCTATGCCTACATCTATGAATATGTATTTCCCACAAGTCCAGGTCTGATTACATGGGGAAGAACACAAGAGTGGAATCCAAGATGCTCTTTCCGTTTGTGACCAGGCAAATGTTCTGGAAAGCCTGCAAGCACGGGGTCATGGAACCCAGAGCTCCCTACTTGGCTTGCTATTCCCACACATACCTTTCTGCCATGGTGTTACATCAGGCGATACAGAGGAATTAGGACAGCGACATAGAAGCTACTTTATTCTGAGGTTGCATTTCTGACACAGAGACATCAGGATAGTGAGTGGAGGCTTCTTTTCTTATTCAGGGGTTACAGTTTTTATAGATTAGGAGTCATGTACACCTAGTTAATCATTTGCTAACCATTTGTCTGTGATACAATCAACAAAGAGCATCAAAGTACAGCAAGCAGCTAACACTAGGCTGTGAAGAGTAATTTAACATCATGAGCGTTCCTCAAGCTTCCTTTTGTGCTTATTTATTGTGTAGACATTTTTATTACTTAATTGAAAGGTGGAAGAAGGGAAGTGTAAAGATTCCTTTCTTTGATCTAGGATTTTCCCAGGACCCAGGAACTATTAGGCTATGCACACCACGGAACATTTTGTTCATATGAATTGCATTTAAACCTGGAAGCTCCAAGTAGCTAACAATAATTCCCTAACAATAACAGGAAAGATCAGTGTCTACAGCAGGGATGTTTCAGAGGCCAGTATTCTGTCCTGCAAATCCCCAGGGGTTACACTGGCTACTGCCTGCCAAAAATCAAAATTTGAAAGAAGAAAAAAAAAGACACATGTATGTTTTTGATGTTAGGCAGTTCAGGAGGTGGTGCTATAACCTATTGAAAAGGTGAAATGCCACTTCTGGAGGCTTCCAGTAGTGGCAATTCATCTTTCTTTCTTTATTGTTAGAAAAGGGCAGCCCAAACAGTCTGGAGGGGTTGTTGTTGTTATGTATATTCAAATAGGTTCATCATAAGCTGGAGTCAATCACAGGGCTTTCTTGGCATGATTTGTTCAGAGTGGGTTTGCCATTGTCTTCTTAGGAGGCTGAGAGAATATCACTTGCCCAAAGACATCCAAGGCTGAGCAGAAATTCAAACCCTGGTCTCCCCAAAATTGAAGATTTTAAAAATAGCTTTAATGCTGCTAGGGTTAAACTTTGCCAACAGCTAATCTACAGAATGTTCTCTATTAGTATTTCTGTAAGGTGCTGTAGGCTGTATTTCAGAGGGAGGAACTGGCAAAACCACCTCTGAGTGTTTTTTGCCTAAGAAAACTCTATGAAATTTATGGTCAACAGATGACTTGAAGGCACACACATCTACCCACAACACAAGCCTATTAGATTTCTGACAGCCCACCTGGCTGCTTTATTATTCCATCTCTGCAAACCTCATTCAGTCACTGGCAACCAAAAGAGCCCACAAAAACCAGTGCAAAAGACATAAACAAAAAAAACAAATACAGCCAGGCTTCAATTCTGGACAATCCTGCCAGATTGTCAATCCTTCAATTCTGGACAATCCATTAAAAAATATCTGAAAATTATCCCCCCCCTCTCTCACACACATATAAAAAAGTAGCTTTGCAGGCCCCACTCCTTCCCCTAAAAGTCTCCTTCACATGCCAGCCCCTGACTTCACCCTGAAGAGCTCCTTTTCTCCTTCGGTGCATTAATTTTTCACATGGCATTCAGATGCAGAGTGTGGTGGAGTCTCCTTCTTCGGAGTTTTTAAACAGAGGCTGGATGGCTACCTGTCGGGAATGATTTGATTGTGTATGTCTGCATGGCAGGGGGTTGGACTGGATGGCCCTTGTGGTCTCTTCCAACTCTATGATTCTATGATGCTCCTGTGTGGACTCTCAGGTGGCTCTGTAGGTTTGACTTTTGAGTAAAACATTTCCTACACTGCTGGCATTTGTATGGTTTCTCTCCTGTGTGGACTCTCAGGTGACACCTAAGGTGTGACATTTGAGCAAAACATTTCCCACACTCCTGGCATCTGTATGGTTTCTCTCCTGTATGGATTCTTAGGTGACGCCTAAGGTATGACTTGTCGGCAAAACTTTTTTTACACTGCTGGCATTTGTATGGTTTCTCTCCTGTGTGGACTCTCAGGTGACACCTAAGGGATGACTTGTGAGCAAAACATTGTTTACACTGCTGGCATTTGTATGGTTTCTCTCCTGTGCGGACTCTCTGATGAGTCACAAGTTCTGACTTGCAAGCAAAACATTTCCCACACTGCTCGCATTTGTATGGTTTCTCTCCTGTGTGCACTCTCAGGTGACACCTAAGGGATGACTTGTCCGCAAAACATTTCCCACACTGCTGGCATTTGTATGGTTTCTCTCCTGTATGGACTCTCTGATGAGTCACAAGGTTTGACTTCCGAGCAAAACATTTCCCACACTGCTGGCATCTGTCTGGTTTCTCTCCTGTATGGACTCTCTGATGTCTCCAAAGGGCTGAGTTTTGAGCAAAACATTTCCCGCACTGTTGGCATCTGTATGGTTTCTCTCCTGTGTGGACTGTGTGATGAGTCACAAGGTTTGACTTGCGAGCAAAACATTTCCCACACTGCTGGCATTTGTATGGTTGCTCTCCTGTGTGGACTCTTAGATGACTCTTAAGGTCTGACTTGTGAGCAAAACATTTCCCACATTGCTGGCATTTGTATGGTTTCTCTCCTGTGTGGACTCTCAGGTGACTCTCAAGGTATGTCTTCTGAGCATAACATTTACCACACTGCTGGCATCTATATGGTTTCTCTCCTGTGTGGAGTCTCTCATGAGTCACAAGGTTTGACTTCCGAGCAAAACATTTCCCACATTGCTGGCATCTATATGGTTTCTCTCCTCTGTGGACTGTCTGATGAATCAAAAGGTATGACTTGTGAGCAAAACATTTCCCACATTGTTGGCATCTGTACGGTTTCTCTCCTGTGTGGACTCTCTCATGAGTCAGAAGGTTTGACTTGCGAGCAAAACATCTCCCACACTGCTGGCATCTATATGGTTTCTCTCCTGTGTGGAGTCTCTCATGAGTCAGAAGGGCTGACTTTTGAGTAAAACATTTCCCACACTGCTGGCATTTGTATGGTTTCTCTCCTGTGTGGACTCTCAGGTGACTCTCAAGGTTTGACTTGCGAGCAAAAAATTTCCCACATTGCTGGCATGTATATGGTTTTTCTCCTCTGTGGATTGTCTGATGAGTCAGAAGGTATGACTTGAAAGAAAAACACTTCCCACACTGCTGGCATCTGTATAGTTTGTTTCTTGTTTGAGATCTTGTGTATCTCACAAGACGTGATTTGTAAGCAAAGCATTCCCCGCACACAGTGCATTTGTACAGATCTTTGGTGGTACCATGTTCCTCTTTCATGTCGGTTTGCAGGTGTCTGGCAAGAGCCAGTTTCTGCCTAAAACACTTCCTACACTTCATGCATACTTTTGTTCTCCTCCAGTTGTATCCTATAAAGAAGGACAAGGACTGATAAGTTTGAATCTTAGCTTTCAGAGAGGAAGGATCTCTGGGAGCAACCATGGAACTAAGCAAGCTCAAAGGAAAAAAAAAAGAAACATAAGACAAAGAGGAGCTACTGAGTCCCCTTTCTCCCTGACATGGATATTAGTCACAATTGCTAAATGGAACCCCTTGGAAGGTCTGAAAACTGGTCCACACCAGTTCACTCAAACCAGTTGTTAAAATTGTTCAGATTCACAGATGCCTCTTAATATGAAAGGCACTGTTTGTATGTGTGTGTGTAAGTGAGAGAAACAAAGAGTAAAACAGGGTGTCGGCGGAAAGGAGATGAGAATGAGATGCTGAAGGTGACATTCTGAATTAGTACAGATGGGCACAAGGGCAGGTGGAAAAATTGGAGAGTGGAGGAAGAAGTGGAGAGTGATCAGGTATGTGGGAGCAAGGAGGGTGGTGGGGGAAAGCCAAGCCAAGCTGGAGGCATGAGCCAGTTCAACTGCAGAAGCTTGGAACTGAATAAGTGTGTTAAATCTGAAAAGGGGGTGGGATGGGTGTTCAGACAACTGATGTGGTGGTTAATTGAGTGAGGGAAGGGAGCTGAGGCTGATCACACTGGACAAGCTGTGCCATTGCACATGAGGTGGGGAGGGGGAAGAACTCACAACTCTCCTTGTCGAAGACAATAGTTTTGTTTGCGTGCATGCATTTGCTCATTCTTGTCAGTAGTTTGCATGTACAGAAACACGTACTCATTTGGGCAAAAAATAGAACCAGTTGCTAATTATTTTAAATGACACTACTGGACCTGAGGACCAAGGGCTGCCTGGGAGGCCATTGCTTTCTGGCCCTATTGTGGACCTTCCCAGAGGCACCTTCCTATCACACAGCAATAGACTATCAGTGACAGAAGCTGAAGCAGGAAGGAGAAGCTTTAAGGGAAGCTACTTTGAGTCATATATATATACAAATAAATAGGAAAGGCAAAGCAAGGACAGAGAAGTGACCAGAGAGCTTCATGGCTAAGCTGGGATTGGGATCCTGGTTTTGGAGGGTCCAGAGAGTTTTTCAGATAGGGATGGGCAACCGTTGGGGATTAGGGGCCCCACACAAGACCCATAGGGATCTCATAGGGCATCCACCATTGTTCTACCTGGGGGAAAAAAGTTTTTTTTTCCTTCTTCTTAATACCCACAGCATCCCTTAGGGGAAGAGGGTTGATTTTGCCACTTTTGGGTCCTTTCTTAAACACTTTTAGGACCAGGAGAGGCCATTTTTCAAGAGGAAGTTGGAAGCCTGTCTAGGGCCTAAAAGAGGGCCCAACATTTGGAAAATTGCCCTTTGATTTTTCGAAGGGCATTTGGAGGGAAAAAACATTAACTGCCATGGTTCCTCCCTATGAAATCCTAGGATAGGCAGCTTAGGGAGAGGTATTTGGCATCCCCAACTGGAGAGCTCTAGCACCTCACCAAACTAAAAATCCCCAGATTACACAGGATGTTGCCATGACAGTTAAAGTGGCATCATAGTGTTATGACAGTGTAGTATGAAAGGACCCCCAGTCTCCATAAGAAGGGAAATGGATTCAAGTTTCTTACCCAGGAAGGACACGTTCCCATAGTTTTCCATCATGACTTCCTCGTACAAAGATCTTTGCTGCCAATCCAACAATTTCCATTCCTCCTCTGAGAAATACACAGCCACATCCGCAAAAGTCACCTGCAACAGAAAATAGCCCTCATCCAGAGAGTGATTTATCAAAAGTAGAGAAAAGCACACGGTGCATCCCAAATATGATTTGATCACTTCAGAATACAGATAGAATACGACATGATTTAATCTTCTCCCATTCTTTTCCTTATCTCCCTTCATCTTGAATAATACTGCATAAGGAAAAAGACAAGGTTATGACCTAGGTTTCTGATGAACTACATTTCTCATGTGATCGGAGATTTTATTTAGCAGGTGGCACCTCTTCCACACAGATCTTCCAAATCTGCATTACTAACTGGCATATATCTACTCTAGAGCAACCCCACTTATCCAGGAGATCTTTTGGATTTCCAGTCTGTGTGGTCAAGAATTTTTAGCATATAAGGCACAGAACACAACAAGAGCCTTTTCCCATCCTTGCCAGTAAAAATAGGAAAAACACGGGTTAAGTTATTAGCATATGCTGCCTTTTATGATGGCTTAAAACCAGCTGCTTGAGGCAGGTGCTTCCCTCCACCAAAGTAGTGGACCAACCCTGCTCAAAAGCCATAGTTTGATGCTAACCAAGGTACAGAGCAAGTCCTGCTGACAGGCCTGAGGGATATTCTGAGGCGCCACCATTGGCAGGAAGCACAGTCCCACCACCTCTGGCCCTATTGGCTGGGAGGGGAAGCAAGGACAAGATGGAAGCAAACACCAATTATCTGCAACACTGCAAGACACAGGACAACCTCTGACCACCCATCGCATCCCAGACTGACAAAGCAAGAATTCAGTTCTTGGAAGAATAAACTGAAGAACACTCTAGGAAGGGAAATACTTCTTCCTTTGGTAACAAATGTTTGGAACCCTCTATCGCAGACCCCTCCCGAAGGCCCCATCACTAAGAAGGAGGGATGGGTGAACATTCACCTGTTCCAAGGGCATTTTCCTGCAGTGTCTTCTATGGAGGATGAATTCAATGGAGACTCTCTTCTCTCCCCCTACATTTGGAGATGAGGCAGGGCAATCTGGGACCAATGCACACCTGCAGAAAGTACAAATGGAGATGTTTTACATGAGCAGATATTTAGACAGTCGTGCATGGACCACCAAAATGACAAGTCAAGGGCTATGAGAGTAAATCAAACCTGAACTTCCCCTAGAAGACAAAATAACTCAATTGATGTTTTTGTACTTTGGACACATGGCGAGATGGCATGACTCCTTGGAAAAGATGGTGAAGGTCAGCTAAGTGGAAGGCAGCACGAAAAGAGAAAGAGCAGACTACGGGTGGACTGACTCAAGGAAGCCAAAAGGTTCAGCTTGCAAGACCTGGTTGAGCCTGTTCATAACAGGCTTTTCTAGGGCTGCTCTCAGTTGAAGCCAACCTGACAGCACAGAACAATAAAAGGCTCTTTGGCTGGCTTCCTTCCTTCTTAATCAGAGAAACAAAACCAAAAAACCCTCTAGCTGGGTTTACCCACAAGATTTAGCCCGAAGGCAGGAGTGAGAATTAGGCAGCCCTACAAATGCTTGTGGACTACAACTTCCTGTACCCTTCACTTATTTGTTATGCTTTTCAAGGTGTAATGAGAGCTGTAGTCTATCAACATCTGGAGAGCCACAGGATGTCCAACCCAGTCCAAAGAAATTATGAAGGAAACAGAAGCAGAGTCCTCCTCCTTCCACACACACCCTCTGAAGAGCCATTACTATATCTCAGCCTCCCCTGGAAGGCAGCTGGGTGCCAGGTGGCCATTTATATATCCTGTCAAAGTCAGTTTGCCTGGGATTCATTTTTAAGGGCCTACCAGGGATGCTGGTTTAAGATTTGCAATGGAGAGAGAAAAATCAGACACAGAGATTGTTGCCTTCAGCCCCTCTTTGTCCTCCAAGAATTAAATAGACAGCAAGCTCAGCTTCCTAGAGAGAGAAAGAGAGAGAGAGAGAGAGAGAGAGAGAGAGGAAATGTTAATTGTGGGGAAGGACACAAACTGTGTGCTTTGTCCCCATTTTCAGAAGGCAGAGGTTGGGGAGATAGAAGAAAAGTGTAAGGGGGCAAGAACGAGGGGCAATTTTTGCCTGGAAGGCAAAATGGGAGGAAGATCAACCCCCCTTCCCTCCACCTAACAATTCTACATAAGGAAGGTTCTCACCACTGTCCCATCCCTGCCAAGTGTGAGCTCTGTAAGGAGAAGGAAAACTAGAGGGATTCTCTAAGCAAGGTCATATTTGGAGGTAAGGGGGATTTTGCATTTAGCTAAAACCTACCCCATTCTCCTCCTCCAATCCCTGCCTCAGGCCTCACATACCCCCAAACACCACTCACACACCACTGCAAAAAAGTCCCTATTTTTGCCCTCAAATGCCCCCAATCACACCCCAGTTGTTCTCTATGGACTGCAGGAAGCATTTCTGTCATGTTTTAAAGGCCCCTTGGAACAGTTTAGGCCCATGAAAGGCCTTTACAATGATAGGTGACTAGAAGTCATTTTCAGTTTACTTCTGTTTTTTTAAAAGTGTTTTTCTTGACTTGTGGGGGGCGGGAGTCCAGAGAGCCACAAAAATACTCCTGGTGGGCCACATGTAGCCAACAGCCTGCACTGTGCCCATTCCTGCTTTACACCCTCATGTGTAAATGGAGATTTATACCTTTGAAGGTACCTTCACCCTTCCAGTCGTTTGAAACCCCACATTGGGGATCATTCCCAATTCATCTGGTGGGCATCTGGGGCCCATTCACACTATGCCAGTAAGCACTATGATTCCATGGTAACCACATGCTGCAGAGGACATTCATTAGTAAAGAAGAGAAGCAAACATCAGGCAGGGTTCAAGGCAGTAAGGGATAGACTAACCAATGCTGTTTTTGTGCAAATACAGCCAAGTGTATGATACAGACTGTCTAAATTTATAAAGTCGCTAAGCCCTGAGCCTTCAATGGAAAGGATAAGTCCCACCTGCCAGTTTTTTTGGATGCATAATCGCAGAATCAGAGAATCATGGAGTTGGAGGAGACCAAAGGCCATTCAGTCCAACCCCCCTGCCTTCCAGGAATACACAATCTGAGCACCCCGACACATGGCCATCCAGCCTCTGTTTAAAGACCTCCAAGGAAGGAGACCCCACCATGCTCCGAGGGAGTGTGTTCCACTGCCGAACAGCTCTTACTGTCAAAAAGTTCCTCCTCATGTTGAGGTGGAATCTCTGTTCCTGGAGCTTGCACCCATTGCTCCGTGTTCTAGTCTCTGGAGCAGCAGAAAACAAGCTGCTCCATCCTCAACGTGACACCCATTCAAATACTTGAACAGGGCTATCATATCGCCCCTTAACTGTCTTTTTTCCAGGCTAAACATACCCAGCTCCCTAAGTCTCTCCTCATAAGGCATGGTTTCCAGACCTTTCATCATTTTAGTTGCCCTTCTCTGGACATGCTCCAATTTGTTAATATCCTTTTTGAATTGTGGTGCCCAGAACTGGACACAATATTCTAGGTGAGGTCTGACCAAGGCAGAATAGAGCGGCACTGTTACTTCTCTTGATCTAGACACTTCTCTTGATCTAGACACCTAGATCCCTTTTGCACGTAGTCTTGTTCAGCCAGGTCTCTCCCATCCTATATCTATGCATTTCATTTTTCCACCCTACGTGCAGTTCCTTACATTTCTCCGTATTGAATTTCATTTTGTTAGCTTTGGCCCAGCTCTTCAGTCTATCCAGGTCATTTTGAATTTTGATCCTGTCCTCTAGGGTATTAGCTACTCCTCCTAATTTGGTGTCATCTGCAAATTTGATAAGTATGCCCTTAATTCCCTCATCCAAGTCATTGATAAATATGTTGAATAGCACTGGGCCCAGGACAGAACCCTGTGGCACCCCACTGGTCACATCTTTCCAAGACGAAGAGGAGCCACTGCTGAGCACCCTTTGGGTTCGGCCGGTCAACCAATTACATATCCATTGAACTGTTAACTTGTCTAGCCCACATTTTACAAGCTTGTTTGCAAGAATGTCATGGGGAACCTTGTCAAAGGCCTTACTGAAATCAAGGTATGTGATATCCACAGCGTTCCCTTTATCTACCAAGCTGGTAATTTTATCAAAAAAAAAAAAGATATCAGATTAGTCTGGCATGACTTGTTTCTCTGAAACCCATGTTGACTTTTTGTGATTATGGCATTGACTTCTAAATGTTCACAGACTCTTTCTTTAATGATCTGCTCTAGGATCTTCCCTGGTATTGATGTCAGACTAACTGGACGATAATTGTTGGGATCTTCTTTTTTTCCCTTTTTGAAGATGGGAACAACATTTGCCCTCCTCCAGTCTACTGGGACTTCTCCTGTTCTCCAGGAGTTCTCAAAGATTATTGCCAATGGCTCTGAGATTACATTTGCCAGCTCTTTTAATACTCTTGGATGTAGGTCATCTAGTCCTGGAAATTTAAATTAATTTAGATTAAGAAGGTATTTGTGTTCTAACTCTTTGCTTATTCTGTGCTGGATTTCCCCTCTTGTGTCCTCTGTTCCATTATCCTCAGGTTGGTTCCCCTTTTCCTTTTCTGAAAACACTGAGGCAAAGAAAGTGTTGAGTAATTCTGCCTTTTCTCTGTCCCCTGTTAGCATTTTGCCATCTTCTCTGCATAGTGGCCCTACCATTTCCTTCTTCCTCCTTTTTGCTGTGGACATACCCCAAAAACCCTTTTTATTGTTCTTAACCTCTCTAGCAAGTCTGAGCTCATTATGCACTTTAGCTTTTCTGACTTTACTCCTACACGTGTTCGCTATCTATTTGAATTCTTCTTTGGTGATTTCCCCCTTTTTCCATTTCCTATACATGTTCCGTTTAAAACATCCATCCTGGTTTCTTGAGATGCCTCCCATTTTTCTTCCTCATTGGTACTGTTTGAAATTGTGCCTTCAGTATCTCCCTTTTGAGAAAGTCCCATCTGTCTTGAGGTTTCTTCTCTTTTAGTATTCCTGACCGTGGGATCACCCCCAGTATTTCCCTGAGTTTATTGAAATCAGCTTTCCTAAAGTTGAGAATGCGTGTCTGACTTTGCCTGGCTTCTCCTTTCCATTGTATAACAAATTCCAGGAGAACATGATCACTCTCACCTAAGGATCCCACCACTTGCACCCCATTAACCAGGTCATCCCTGTTGGTTAGGATCAGATCTAAAATAGCTGACCCCCTTGTTGCCTTTCCACCTTTTAGACCATGAAATTGTCTTCCAGGCAAGTAAGGAATTTGCTAGACCTTGAAGTTTTGGTTGAGTTAGATTGCCAGCAAATATCAGGATAGTTGAAGTCACCCATCACTACTACATCTCTCCTTTCTGCATGTGTGTTCATCTGTTCTAGAAAGGTATCATCCAATTCCTCTGTCTGACTTAGGGGTCTGTAGTAGAGTCCCACAATAACATCCCTGTTGTTATCATTTACAACATAACATCTTTCACATATATTGTTAGACATCAATCGTCTGTCAGATGTCCTTCTCTTTTGACACCTTTCACTTTACACACTAGTGACAAGGCTCAGCCTCTTTGCTATTGCCACATGGCTTCCTGCTGGAAGGGTTTTTTTTAGCAGGTCTGCAACATTGTCTTCTGATGGACAATACCTCAGACACAGGACACCTTTCTGTATTAACTGCCTCACATTTTGGTAACGTACTCCAATGTACTTTGTCCTACATTTCAGGTTTTCTGCTTCTGCCATTGCTATGCAGGCCTGTGAGTCCGTGTGTACCTCGACAGGCATTTGGCACGGTTTCCCAAGGTCTGAAAGCATCTGCCTTACCCATTGTACCTCACCTGCCATCTCAGACAAGACTGCAAATTCAGCTTCAGTGGTACTAATGGCCACACAGTTCTGCTTCCTTGATCTCCACACTATGGGGCTCTCTGCATACCTGACCACCAACCCAGTCACTGGCTTCCTGTCTAAAGTCTCTGCAGCAAATGAACTGTTCATATAGCACTTCAGGCCCACCTGATTTTCTGTCAGCTTCAAGCACATGTCCCTGGTCCCCTTGAGTGGTACAGGTCTGGCTTCTCAAACTCCTCTTCTGTCTCTAAGTTTACAAAATCAGTGGTCATTGGTGTCCTGACCACTTTTGCCTCACTTAACCCACACTTGGCCACCAAACTGTCAATCATCTTCTTCTGACTGAGGAAAATTTTTCCATGGCCGGTTCTTTCTACCTCTACGCCTAAATAACACTTCAAGTTGCCTAAGTCCTTTAACTTGAACCGGCTTTCTAATTCCACCTGCACTTTCTTAACATCACTGGCACTCTTTGCTGCAACACAGAGGTTGTCCACATAGATAACTAGCACGACAGCACTATCACCTGCCCCCTTGGTGTACACGCAGGCATGTGCAACGCTCCTGGTGTACCCTAATGACACCAACACTTGGTGTATGTCCTTGTTCCAGCATCTGGTGCTTTGCTTTAAGCCACAGAGTGCTTTGTGCAATAAGTACACCTTACTCTCACCTGCACTGTCATACCTTGGGGCCTGTTCCATGAACACTGTCTCAAGATCAGCATTCAGGTATGGTGTCTCAAAGTCAAAGCGTTGCACAACCATCTTCCTCTTGGCTGTACAGCTAACACTAACCTAAGACTTTCTGGCTTTGCTGTGGGCAAAAATGTTTTCTCAAAATTGGCTCCTGTGAAAAGCCTTTCGCAACTAAGCTTGCCTTATACTTTTCTGTCCTATCAGGCATGTCCTTCAGCTTGTATACCCACCTGAAACCAACAACCTTCTGGTCTTTGGGCCCATCTACTACCTGGAACACTTTACTCTCCACCCATGACTTGAATTCAGAGTCCATGGCTGAATTCAACCTCTCCAGCACTTCTTGGGAAAGTTTTAGGAGATCCTGAAAACTTGCAGGCTCCTCTGCCATGACACTGTACAGGCTGGCCTCCTGAACAACAAATCTGTCAGGATCCTTTCTGACCCTCAATGACCTTCTGGGGATGAGCACCCTAGTTCTGCCTGACTCATACTCACTTGCACTGCTGCCTTCTCTCCTTGTGTCAGGTTCCCTCTTCAAAAACATGTTAGGCTCAATGTTTGTTTGTGTGTGCTGAATCATAGAGTTGGAAGAGACCTCAAGGGCCAGCCAGTCCAACACCTTGTCATGCAGGAATACAGAATCAAATCACTCCCAGTAGATGACCATTCAGCCTCTGTTTAAAAACCTCCAAAGAAGGAGACTCCACCGTACTACATGGCAGTGCATTTCACTTCCAAACAGCTCTTACTGTCAGGACGTTCTTCCTAATGTTTAGGTGGAATCTCTTTTCCTGTAGTTTTATTTTTTATTATTTATTTATTTATTCCCTGCTCTTCAGCCACAAGGCTATCAGAGCGGCTTACAAATTGTTTTAAGCAATAGCAATTTACCCATCTACACTGCAAGAAGCAGCTTCCAATGTGTGTTAGCTAATTTTGAGTCCATTGCTCTGTGTCCTACTCTTCAGAAGACTTTTTAAACATTTTACTATTAAAGGTTAAAGTTCCCCACCCTTCTCTTTAAAGGACAATTAGACATTTCCAAAATAGAGCTGTCAAAGTCAACAGTGTACAAAATGCTGCCTTGTAGCTATCATTAAAAAGTGCTTAAAAGCATACAATTGTAAAACCAAATCAACACAGAGGATGTAAATAATATGGCTTCTGCTTTATACTACCAGGGTAAGCCATAGGAATTTCTGACACTTTGATTTGGAGACATTTCGTTGAAGACATTTGAGTATCTGGGTTCTTTTATACACCACCATTGTTGTATTACTGAAGTCTAACTACTATAAACCATAATAATTACAACAGTTACAATGTGACGAACATAAAAGGCTATGGTGAAATAATAAACAAAATAGTAATCAAGGCATAATAGATTACAAATAGTATATAAGAAGAAATATTAAACATTAAACTGCAGCTTGGTCAAGTATCCACTCTAGTCTAACAAACTTTAACACTTTAAATGTCCAGCTAGAAAAAAATCACATCTACCACTTCTGTAGACAGTTCCAGAATTTTTTTATGGTTCTAGCAAAAAGTTTTAAAACATACAAGAATACAAAACAAAATAAAATAAATGCAAAAAAGTACATTAAAAAAATCTAAGCAAAATCTTTTAAAATGTTGAAAAATCAACAAAAAAATAAGAAAACTGAACAGAAGAATACCTTTTCTGTAAAGATATAGGCATCTTTCAGTGTTTAAGGAAAACTGAAGAAGACCAAAAGAAAATAAGAATAGTTTAAAATATGTAAATAGAGAGAAAGTAGCCTGTTTATCCATAGAGAGCGGAGGGGGGAAGGGGAGACCACAAGCCTACAGCCACAATAGCTTAAAGCATCAAAAACCTAAGCAGAGAAATCACCAACACCCCAAAGCAGCCACCCCATCCTTGGTTTCAAGCACAGATTTAAATGACTGTTGGATTCTGGTAACATGTTCACAACATGCTGCATATCTTGACTCGGTGTTACATCACTCTTATTAAAAACTACACCCATATTGCTTAATTACTATCTCTGGCTTTTCTTCGCAAACGAAGATTCAGGAAGGACTCATCCTGCGCTTTCTGCAAGCGTACTGATGACTAAAAAGGCCAATCCGAGATAAACATGTCCGGTTGCAGAAAGCACAGCAGAAGGTCTCCTTGGGTGATGTTTCCAGGTTGTGATTCTTTCTGCGTTGTCGTTTCTCTTCAAGACTTGTTTGGCGTGAGTTCTCAAATAAGGCTGCAGCATTGTGGATAGTGCATCTCCATGCCTCCCGATGTGAAGCCAGGGCGGACCATTCCTTATAAGACCTCTTTGATATTTTTTAACTGTGAAGAGTCTAACCTTCACTATCAAAACTCAAAACACATAAATCCTTATTCTCACAGATTCTTCTCAATATCTAGCCATGTTGTTGTAAATCTGTGGTCCAACTTTTAATTAAAGGAAAGACCTTAGATTCTTAGGCTTTAAAAGCAGGATAAAACAAAATGCAAAAACTTATCAGAAACACACACAGAATCACAGAATCACAGAATTGTAGAGTTGGAAGAGACCACGAGGGCCATCCAGTCCAACCCCCTGCCACGCAGGAAATCTTGATCAAAGCATCCCCGACAGATGGCAATCCAGCCTCTGTTTAAAGACCTCCAGGGAGACCCCACCACGCTCCGACACGTCTTACCACGCTACAAGCTTCAGTGCTGCTGCGCAACAGGGAATACACCTCGGATGACGCCGCCCCCCCGGCAAAATCGTCCGTGCCACTTCCGTGCAAGACTGGAGGCAGCTGTGCCACACTTCGCCAGATTTTATTCAAGGAAGTTGTCTGTGAATAAAATATGGCACAGCCGCCTCCAATCCCACACGAAAGCAACACGGACGACCCCGCCAGAGGGACGGCATAATCCGAAATGGAGTCCCTGCTGTGCGGCAGCGCTGAAGCTCTCACAAAAGCTTGTAGTGTGGTAAGACGTGTCTGAAAATGTCCTATGATCGCTATACCTTCAGTAAACTTTTGATACGTATTTTTAAGCAAACGACTTTATTGTCCTTGATTTGTCTGATTGACTTTAATGCTGGGTGATTTAGAACACATACAAATGTAAATTGAGCTTGGTCAGTCTTCCCTCCATTAACTCTGCTTACTTTAAAAGAAACTTTTCTGCTTCCATCCAGAATGCGGTCCAGAAAAAAAATAAGAAAAGAAAAAGAAACTTTTCTTAAGACGATATTCCTAAAGGACTTGCTCCCTGGAATCTTTAATACATTTAATACATACACAATAAAACTAAGAATGATTTGCCTGAGCTTTAAAAAATAAAATGTAAAATTAATTCAGCATAAACATTATTTCCACTTTGTAGTGGAATTATAGCGTTGTCGTATAAAAGAATCACAAAACAAATAGATCGGTAGATAGAAGTCTTTTAACACAAAACAGTATAAAAGTCATTCCTTGACTGCTGTGTTTCTTCTGTATTATTTCACAGACTCAGAGAGATCATTAAGAGATAAACTCATAGTTTTGTATTATATTTTTAATTGTGGGGAAATTTTACACAGCAGGTGTGTCTTATCTTCAGGGTTCCTTCCTCAGCCCATCTGCAAGGAGTGAACTTCTTTCCCTTCAGTGCCTGTCTTCCAATTTTGGTTCCCATATTTCATCTTTTTTTTAAAAAAAAAATAATTTATTTAAATTTCCATCACCACCATTACCACATGTTTATACGTTTTCATACAATAGAAATTAATTTACAACTCAAAATTAATTTACCTTATATAAACTTCAGTGTCCAAAACCAAAACCACGTAAACATTGCTTCCATTTCAAAACCCTTTACCCCTTTTTTCCCTACCCCCACCCTGACTTCCTTTGCCTTACTTGTCCAAAAGCTTTTTTATTTTAACTTGCCTTCTCGTATCTTGGCTTCCTATCCCCTATTCCCTGTTTCTACCCTTCTTACCTTCAAAAATTGCTTCTTTTATATTCTTGATTTTGTCCGTACGTGTGGTACTTTCTTATGTATATCCAAAACCTAAAGATCCAGCCTTCTACCCTTAACTACCTCGACTTAAATGCAAAAAAGAACTGGGATCATTGCATCATATGTGGTGGGGTTGTATAATTATTAAAAGATATTGGGTGAAGGTACACAAACTAATACAGAGGATGCTTGGGATTAACTTCTCAATGGATCCAAAGTTATACCTGCTGAATATGACGACAGTATTGGAAAAACAGATAGAGAGGAAATATTGGAGAGTATTGTTATATTTAATTACATCAGCTAGACTTAAAATAGCGGTCAATTGGAAAAGAAAAGAAGCTCCGGAAATGGAGGAATGGTTAAACAAATTGGCAGAAATGAAAAATAATGATAAACTGACGAGAATAATTAGAAAGGGCAATATAGAAGATATAAATAAGGATTGGGAGGCAGTAACAAAATATTTGAACAGGCGAGGAAGCAAATAATGGAAATAAGGAGGAATGGTTTATGTGCATATTTCATCTTTAAAGGCAGACTCTGGTCTCATGACTAGAGAGGGTCATCATGCATTTGTGTAGGCAGACCTACACAACCTGTGCCCCCCCCCCAGATGTTCTGGCCTCCAACTCCCAGCATTCCTGATCATTGGACCAGCTGGCTCAGCTTCTGGGAGCTGGAGGCCAGAATACCTGGAGGGCCCCAGGTTGTGCAGGCCTTATTTATGGTTTCATGAACCAAAGTCTTTTTTCACTAGAAATGGCGTCTCATTCATAGGTTCACCATAAGTCCAAGCTGACTTGATGGCAGTTAACAACAACAAATGCCTGTCCAGAGCACTGCAAGGATGTGAATGAGGAGAAGGAAGTCATGGTTGCTTCACAAGACAAAGAAAATACTATCTCAAATCCTCTTTTAAAAAGGTATACCTTCATGTGCTCCAAGATCCCTAGACAGCAAAGAGGTTTAGTAGTAGTAGTAGTAGTAGTATATTTTTTAAAAATGAAATTAACAAATTTATGTTCCTACTCAAACCACCCTGGACATTTACAGAACACAACACACATGTCAAAAATCACTATTAAGCCCCTGCACACACACAATTAAACTGCATTCCCTGCCATTTCTAGAAGGTGTGTGTGTAGGGGGGAGAGTTTCCACTAAAGGAAAGAGACAAGAGGTATAAGGGGGTGATTTTGAGAAAGCAGGGAGAGACACCCCCCCATGTGTTTGTGGAAGTGGGAAGGGATGGGGAGGAAAAGGTGGGGGAAGAGCCCCCCAGGTGTCATAGCTAGAAGATCTCCCCCTCCTTGAAAAGTAATGGCTGGAGACCCTCCCCGTCCAGCCATCTTCTTCTTCAGCCAACAATTGTTCCCTTCCCTCCCTCTCTTCCCCCGAACTGCCCCCTTTTGAGGATGGGGTGGTGCAGAAAGGAGAGCTGTGTTATGGGGAAGGGGGCAGTGGGGCTTAGTGGGAGGAGATGAACTGTTTTTCTGTGCTGGGGAGCTGCTAGAGGATGAGGAAGGGAGACCTCCCTTTGGGTTTTCTGGAGCAGGGAAAGGAGACTTATTTTCCTTTGGAGAGGAAGAGATGGGGATGTAGCTGACAAGGCTTCACTAAATCTCAACTCCAGAAGCAAGATGAACCTGCCCACATTTCCTCATATGCTTTGTTCTCCATACCTCTTATCATCCTCATAGTCCTTCTCTGAGCCTGCTCCAACTTGTCTATGTCATTCTTAAAATGAGGCACCTAGAACTGAACACAGTATTCCAGATGGAGGTCTGATCAGCTCAGAATTTAGTGAGACTTTTACTTTCCTCAGTTTAGAAACGATTCTTCTATTAATGCATTAATGAATTTGCCTTCTTTGCTTTAGCATCATACTGCTGGCTCATGTTCAGCTGAATAATCAATTTAATGAATTAATCAACAATAATTCACATGGGCTACATATTCTCCATCCTATACCTGTGCATTTGGCTTTTGTGGCTTAAATGTAGAATTTTGCATTTGTCTCTGTTGAATTTCATTTTATTAATTTCTGCTCAATTTTCTAGTTTATCAAGGTCCTTTTGATTTCTGTTTCTATCGTCCAAAGGCTTAGAATCACAGAATCACAGAGTTGGAAGAGACCACAAGGACCATCAATTCCAACACCCTGCCATGCAGGAAATCAAAGCATGGTTTTTATTTGTTCAATGCCTCGGGAGCCCTTTTGGGCTGGGGGCGATACAGAAAATTAAAAAGTTCTAAAACCAGTCCAAAAATTAGCTTAGAATCCAGTTTGGAAACAGTTAAAACAGCAACGTCAAACGCTAAATGCTATGTGCAACATGCCATGCCATGGGGCTGCCCTACCAGAAGCGTCAAAGAGATGGGGCCAGCTGAACATCCTTGGGGACGGAGTTCCACAGTGGAGATGAGGGTAGAATCATAGAGTTGGAAGAGACCACAATGACCATCCAGCCCAACCCCCTGCCATGCAGGTATACATAATCAAATCATTCCCGACAGATGGCCATCCAGCCTGTTTAAAAACCTCCAAAGAAGGAGATTACTGTACGTCACACTCTCAGGCAGTGTATTCCACTTCCAAACAGGTCCTATTGTCTACCCTTCTCATTTTTTTTTTAACATCTGCAAACCTGATAAGGATTTCCTCCAACCCATCATCTAAATCACTGATAAAAGTATTGATGAGTCAGCCCTAGGACAGAACCCTTGAGACATGATTCCAATTTGAAGCAGAGCCACTGATGACAACTTTTTGAGCATGGTTTTCCAAAGAATTATAGATCCATCTGATGGTACTTGAGCTCTGTAATCTACACTCATGGTGGTTGTGCTATGCCTCCTTCTGCTCAATATCAAGGCTCTGCAATTGATTTTATATCTGCCACTGTGCCCACTCATTGCCTCCTTGTGTATTAGAAGATGCATAGTGGCTGATTTCTGCAATCCCACTGAAGACGTCACTGACAAATACTGAAGTGTGAAGTCGAAGGCTTTCACGGCTGGCATCCATAGACTTTCCTTGGGTTTTTTTCTGGGCTGTGAGGCCGTGTTCCAGAACTATTCCAGAACACGGCCTCACAGCCCAGAAAAAAACCCCAAGGAAAATACTGAAGTGCTACCCAAGAACACACAACTGCACATGAAATGGTTATACTTGTGGAACTCCACTTAAGCAACAGTAGACTCAATATATCCAAACGCATAATTGCCAAAAAACGTACCATTTCATGTACAAAGGAACTAAGAAGGGATTCTGGCCACTGCCTTCTGCGTAAGAAATGCAGGTGTTGCACAAAATACTCTAATGCATTTTTAAACACAGTAACTACCCCCCCAAGATTTTGGAGAGGAAATCACTCTCAAGAATTGAGTAGAAATCTTTGCTTTCTCCCATAGCAGGAACAGGCAGCATTTCTCCTTACACACAAGAATATAGAATAAAAAGAGAGATACACTGAGAATGTTGGTTTTCTGAGTGCAAACTGCTCTCTCCAACTTTTGAAGCAAAGTCTTGATTATGTTTCTGCAAAGCAGTCTTGTGAACTGGATTCCAGAGCAGATATCCTGCTCTGCATTTTGGGAATAATTATTTTTCAGGTCAGGATAGATAATTTCTCCAGGCTTGCCAAGTGATGTGTTTCATTTGAAAGCATCACAACCCAAAACAAAAAACTGTCTTCTGCATAAGAAAAGTGGACACTGTACAAAACCCCTGAAAACTAAACAAGATATGTATTTCTATGCAGGATAACTGCCCAGAGATTTTGCAAAGTGCCCTTTTCTCTCAGGAACTGTGCAGAAACCTTTGTTTTCCCCGACATCAGGGAGAATACTATGGATTGCATCTATCCCTGCATGCAGGAGCAAAAATGACAAGAGAGATAGTCTGAGAACTCTGGCTTCCTGGTGTGAACTGTTCTTTCTATTTATCCTGCCCAAAAAACACACACCCATGCAGACAAATGTTCCAGGCAAACACAGTTAAATCCTAGAGGCCGAAAGAATTGCATCGTTCCCTTATTCATAGGGCATTCCTGAATATTTGGATGTATTCCTTGTGTGTTTGTTTATTTTACACAACACATCTGCATGGCAGGGGGTTGGACTGGATCACCTTTGTGGTCTCTTCCAACTCTATGATTCTATGACCTCTCCCAAAATTGGGATGCAAGGCAGTTTACAGCATTTTAAAATATTTATATTTTATAATTATAATTTATTATGTTTTATTAATTTCATATACATTCTTCTGCATAAGAAATGTGAGTATTGTATATCCCTCCCACCAAAAAATCTGAAGACATATTTTGATACAGAATAACCCTGCCAGGGATTTTACAAAGTGCCACTCTCTCTCTCAAGAATTGCACAGAAACCTTTGTTTTCCCCCACAACAAGAAGAATACTATGAACAGCATCTATCCTTGCATGCAGGAGCTAAAGAATGAAAAAAACAGATACTCCGAGAACTCTGGCTTCCTGGCTGTGAACTGTTCTCTTCGACTTCTGAAGCCAAATATTCATCAACGTCCCACAAAGTAGACATGCAAATTGGATTTAAGAGCAGACCCTGCTCTATATTTTGGGGGTCAATTATTTTTCAGGGGAGTAATTTTTCTAGGCATGTGAAAGGATGTGTCCCATTTGAAAACACCACAACCCAAAACAAGGATGGAGAAAGAGATCTCTAGCCTGCCTCCCTGAGTGCAGAAAGCAATGCTGGACCTCCCCCAATTTCAGAGGGAGAGTCCCCTCCCACCTGATCAGCCTCTCTTCGTGGAATGGAAAGGGAGCCAGCTTGTCGTGGGCTGGATCTGCCAAGCGCTTGGAACACTTGGAACTTTTCTCCCTAACACTTTTATTATTATTACTTTTAAAAAAAACCTCAAACAGCTTCATATAAGCTCAGGTCTGGTGCAGCATGGCACGTAAGGCCTGTCTGGGGTGGAGTGGGAAGGATGGTATAGCTGCCCATTTCTACACTGGCTCATTTATAGTGCAGAGACAGAGACCAAGCATAGGAAACCCACCCTTTGGGATTGATCAATGATTCGCAAAATGGATCCTTACCCAGAGAGGCCACGTTTCCCTCATCCTCCATCCTGACTTCCTTGTAGAGAGCCCTCTGGACCAGATCTGGGAGATCCCACTCCTTCCCTGATGAAATAGACAGCCACCTTCTCCAAGGAGACCAGATGCTGAAAGAAGGAAAACCAACATTCCCCAGTCAGAAATATTCTCTCCTTAGAGATGTTCCTTTTCACTGAGAGAGAACCTCTCTGTATCCCTTTTTGTTCCCACTACTCTAAGCATGGCTAAAATATCTGAAAAAGCAAAAAAGCAGCAGAGTCAAAATGCAAACTTCCTTCCTATCGTAGAGTGAGAAATTACTTTGAAGTCAGCAGTGGCTGTTTCTTGCAAGACTTTCTCTAAATGTCAACAAAAGTGCCAGGAATCTCAGGTACATTTTGAGAGAACTGTCTGTCTAGGTAATTATTTCCCCACTTATTAATGGATACATTTATACTTTTTTGGATATTCACAAAATCTGACCAAGCTGAAATTGGTTCAATGTGAAGTTGAAGGCTTTCATGGCCAGCATCCATAGTTTTTTTTTGTGGGTTTTTTTCTGGGCTGAAGATGCCAGCCACAGATGCAGGGGAAACATCAGGAATAAGTCTTCCAGAACACAACCTCACAGCCAGGAAAAAAAACCCCACAAAAAACTATGAAAGTGGTTCCTTATTTCCAGTTCTTTATTTGCCTTAAAGTTCAAAAGACAGCTAACTCTCATTTAGATGAATAAAGACACAAAGTATGAATGCCCCTACCCACCCCCAAAATATCTTTTAAACACCCCAGGTTGCACATGGGAACTGGGACTGGGGAACCAGCTTTAGTGAAAAAACGTTTGCAGAGAAGAGAGAGAATCACCTCCTGCTCCTCAGTCCTCCCAAGGGCTAAAGGGACAGAGTTGTGTTTCCTAGAGAGGCCTGTAAGGCTTCTGACCCGTATTCCACCGCTTTCCCCACCAGATATAAGGTTCTACCTAAATCCCCGCTGACACCACATGTGAAGACTTCCACAAATGTCACTGCTACAACCAAGGGAGAATGAAGGCTTTTCCTTATCCCCACCTCCTCCTCCAATCCAACTGCTGTGGCTACCAATGGTAGGGATCTACTAGATGGCCTCAAGGTTCCTGCGTAGGATAAGATGTAACGTCCACCCTCCGTGGACACCAACTCTCTCTCTGCTCTCTGCTGCCATCACAGATACCTTCTCTGAACCCACTATTCTGCCTTGGTCAGACCTCACTTAGAATACTGTGTCCAGTTCTGGGCACCACAATTCAGAAAGGATATTGACAAATTGGAGCGTGTCCAGAGGAGGGCGACTAAAATGGTGAAAGGTCTGGAAATGATGCCTTATGAGGAGAGACTTAGGGAGCTGGGTATGTTTAGCCTGGAAAAAAGACGGTTAAGAGGCGATATGATAGCCCTGTTTAAGTATCTGAAGGGATGTCACGCTGAGGATGGAGCAGGCTTGTTTTCTGCTGCTCCAGAGACTGGAACACGGAGCAATGGGTGCAAGCTCCAGGAACAGAGATTCCACCTCAACATTAGGAGGAACTTTCTGACAGTAAGAGGTGTTCGGCAGTGGAACACACTCCCTCGGAGCGTGGTGGGGTCTCCTTCCTTGGAGGTCTTTAAACAGAGGCTGGATGGCCATCTGTCGGGGATGCTTTGATTGTGATTTCCTGCGTGGCAGGGGGGTTGGACTGGATGGCCCTCGTGGTCTCTTCCAACTCTGCAATTCTATGATTCTATGATTCTATATATATACATACATATATATACCCATACACAGTATATAGCATTCCTTGAGACCAAAATAACATAATACACAAAAACAATATTTTATTAGTAGAATAAAATTTTACAAAGCAGATTAATAATTTGGCACAAATAAAGCAAATATTTCACCCTCATGCTCTTCTCTCAGCTAACTCAGACTCTTAAACCCCACTCCATTCCTAAACCTGACTCAACCCTTATCCTCACTCATGTCACACTCCATTTCACCATCTCCAGCCCAACAGCCAATCACCAGCCTTATGCAAATCCCTTCAAACCTTCCACCAATCCCCTCTCACTCTCAACGTTCCATTCATTCACCTTCTCCCTCCAGCTTCCTTCCCTGGTTGCCTCTATTGTGACACAGAACAGACGTCATCAAAGGACCTCAATCTCTAACATCAAAAACCCACAACATTTCCCACCCAAAGTCCATGAGATCCCAATGGGGGGTGGAGGGGGAGGATGGGAAGCCATTGGAGGCTGGAGAAAGCAGTGGCAGATGGGGTGGATGAAAGGGGGAGGGTTTTTTGGGAGGGGAGTTGGGTGAATAAAGTGCCCCCTTCCCCCTATTTTTCGAGGGGGGGTTCCTGATGCATGGACATTGGGGGGAAAAAACTCAATTTGATGACAGACCCCCCCCCATCTCCCCTTTCCCAGCCCAGTTCTCTTCCAAGCGCAACAAGAAGCCAGGGGGCTGTTTAAAACATTTTGAAGCATTTGAACAGTGAAAAACAGCATTAAACCTAAAAACAATTTAAAGCCAGATACAAATTTCCATCTTGGGGAGAAATAAAAATCAGACAGGCACCCCCTCCTCCCAAGGTTACTACTAGAGAAACAGGTCTCAGAGAAGGGGGGGAGGCTGCTTGCAAAGTTCATTTATTCCAGTGGGTCTTTATTGGTTGATTTCTATGGGCCTCCCTTTCTTTCTTTAGTACCCCGCCCCTCCTTACCTGGGATCCTCCTTGGGGGGCAAATCAGTGGTTTTCCAGAAAGACAGAAGCCCAAGGGAACCCCCCCTGGCAGGCAGATGCCTCTCTTCCAAAGCCTGCTTTTCTGCCCCCCCCCCCTTCCTTGGCCCCTCTTTCTTTCTTCCTTTCCTCCAAGAAGCCCTTCTGGCCCCCAGTCCTCCAAAGAGCACAGAGCTCCTCTTCCTAGAGGGGCAGGAAAAATGCTAATGAGGGGAGGGGAAGAGTGATGCAACCTTTGCTCATTTCCATAGGCTAGGGAGGGGGCAGAGAGAGAGAGAGAGACTTTCTGAATTTTCTCAGCAGAAGGAAGGAATTTTCTGCAGGAGGGAGAAGGTAAGGGGGGGGGGAGTGTGGGGACCCCAAATGGACTCCTTTTGGGGGGAGAGGAGGGTCCCCCTCTGGGACCAGGGCGGGGGAGGGGCTGGGGGTCTCCTGGAGGGAGGGGGCCTTGGGGGGGTCTTTGAGGTGGAAGCCAGGAATCCCCCCCTTCTTCCTCCCCCCCATAAAAGGCCTGGGGGGCTCCTCCAGCTGCTCTGAGGCCTCCTCTCCCCACTTGGGGGTCTCCTTGGAGCTGAGAGGTGGAGGGGTTGAGGGGGCTCCAGGGGGAGAATCATAGCCTTGCCTTGTGGGGTGAGTGGGGCAGAGTGGTGGAGGGGTTCAGGGGGCTTCAGGGGGAGAAGAAGCACCGCCTGGCTGGCTGGGGGGTCTTTGGCTCTGGATCCGGCTTTTTAAAGGGTTTTTTTCCTGGATCTTTTGGAGGGCTGGGGGGACTATTTGTCAGGGGATGATAGGACACTCAATCCCCGGCAGAAGCCAAAAGCTATCTCAGCAGACATAGTAGCAACCCGTTCCGAAGAATACTCACACACAGAGTGTTTGACATCCAAATAAAGAGAAGCTTTGCCCTCCAGTAACCCTCCTTCTGCAGGTGGGAGCCAAAGGCTTTTGGAGTGCAAGACCTGATGTAATGCACCCATGTGGTTGAGTAATACCCTGTAGGTGTGTATGTCTATAAGGCTGCTGCAGGGGGGAGGAAGGAGCCAGACTCCAAATCTTTTTTGGGGGGGATTTATGGGGGGAGGTCGGTGTGAGAGGCCTGAGGCAGGTATGACTGGGGGGGAGGAGGAATGGGGATGGGATGTTATGTAAAAGTGTTTGATGTCCAAATAAACAGAAGCTATGCCCTCCAGTAACCTTATATACACATATATAATCCTTACATACACATCTACAGGCATTGACTTACTCAACCACATGGGTGCATTACATCAGATCTTGCACCCCAGAAGCTATGCCCTCCACTAACCCTCCTTCTGCAACTGGGAGCCCAAGGCTAGCATGACTTGGCAGTTCTTTGGCTTCAGCCATCATGACTCAGCATGGCTCTGCAGTTGTTTGGCTATTTTCAATGGAGTTCAGTCTCTAACTCCAGACACTATTATGGGTCTGTCAGTAGGCCAGTGGCCATGAATGGGAGGGGATGCAAAGTAAAAGGGGAGGGATAGGAAAAGGAGGGGAGACAAGGAATGGGGGGACTGTGGGAGGAGGAGAGGAGGGGTGCTCTTGAGTTTTCTTGGGGGGAGAAAAAGGGAAACGGCTGCTGCAGGGAGGAGGAGGAAGGAGCCAGACTCCAAGCCTGGGGAGGATTTGTGGGAGAGGTTGGTGTGAGGCCTGAGACAGGCATGACTGTGGGGAAAGGTATGGGGATGGGATGTTATGTAAAAGTAAAGCTCCCAGCCCCCCAAACTCCAGCCTTGCTTTGAGGCTCCCCTCCTTTCTTTCTTCCTTGCAGAGCTGCCTCTTTGTGGGGAGGGGGGCAGAGGCAGCTCAAAATACCAAAGGAGGTCCCACTCAGTTAACTCAGAGGGGGGAGAGGAGAGGAGGGGGCCCAATCCTCCCCTCTGCAGAATTCACTCCCCCTGGCAGTGGGGCAGAGGCAGGTCCTCCCTTCTGCATCACTGTGGGGCAGAGGAAGACTGGGCTTTGAAACTGACCCCCCTCCCCTTTTGCCTCCCAGGAAGGTTGTCTGTCTCCCTCCTCCACAGTTACATCTCTGGAAACACACATTCAGCCAGGCAGGGCTGTGCTTTAGAGGAAGGAAGAAAGGCCTCCAGTTTAAAAAGACTGTCAAATAAAAACACAAAGCAGAAGGTGTTTTAACAGCATTTAAAGCAGCCTTGGAGGGAGGGAGGCCTTTTGCCTGGAGTCCTGGGAAGGGGGAAGGATGGATCTGTTGGGAAAGTCCTGGAGGGAGGAAAGAGCAAAGGAAGGCTGCAAAGGGCCCAAGAAGGCCAAAGCAGGAAGGGGGTCACCAGCAGAGAGGAGAGGGGATTTATTTATGTTTATTTTATTTTATAATTTATTTATATAGTGCCATCAGTGTTCATAGAATCATAGAGTTGGAAGAGACTCTTACTGTCAGGAAGTTCTTCCTAGTGTCTAGGTGGAATCTCTTTTCCTGTAGTTTGAACCCATTGCTCCATTTCCAAGTCTCTGGAGCAGCAGAAAACAAGCCTACTCCATCCTCAGTATGACATTCCTTTCAAATATTTAAATATGGCTATCATGTCACCTCTCAGTCTTCTCCAGACTAAACATGCCCAGCTCCCTAAGCTGCTCCTCATAGCGTGTAATGGCTTCCAGACCTCCCACCATCCTGGTCACCCTTCTCTGGACATGTTCCAGCTTCTCAATATCCTTCCTGGATTGTGGTGCCCAGAATTGGACACAGTATTCCAGGTGAGGCCTGACCAAAGCAGAATAGAGTGGCACTATTACTTCCCTTGATCTAGACACTATACTCCTATTAATGCAGTCTAGAATCGCATTGGCTTTTTTAGTTGCTGCATCATACTGCTGGCACATGTTCAGCTTGTGATCATCAGGAGAGAGGAGGGGGACTGAAAGCTCCTCATCTGGTGAAAAACTCACAGAGCAAGCAACTCCTCATTGGAGAATGTAGGCAGAGATTCTGGAAAGCGCACCAGACGCTCACACACACACACACACCAAACCTCAGATGGTGCTTTGAAATGGGTTTTACCCAGCATGGCTGTTGGAACATGAAAATGTGGGTGGAAAAAACCCTTGAAGGAGTGGGATGGCATTGCTGGACTTCTCCATCAGTCCCCTGACTTCTCTCTCTCTCTCTCATTCTCTCTCAGCAGGGAGCAAGCTTGCAGTTTCCACAGATTTCTTCAACAGGCTGACTATGAACCAGAGAGGTATGTTGAACATGCAAAGGAAAAGTATCTTTGGAAAGTGAGTGTTTGTAGGGCCTTATAGAAGTCTTTTGTGATGCAGAGGTCTTTTGTGATGTAATACCCTGGATCTGAAAGGGATGTGATTGTCATGGCTACTGCTGGATGGACACAAGACAAGCAACAGTGTGAAAGGGCAGAATAGTTTTATTGTGGGACAGAACTGAAGAAAAACAACCTGCCAAGAGTTAAAAGGCCATTAAGGCCTGATCTCTGCTTCCCAGAGAGGCAGGAGAAGCTAAAGGTTTTTTGGGGAGCAGAAGAACCCCCCCTTCTCCTGTCCTATGGTCCTAGGAGGGAAAGGGGGGTCCTTGGGGGAAATAAAAAGAATAGGACTGGTGCCTGGAGAAGGCAGGACAGAGAGAGTCCAGGGGGAAACATTGCTGAGTAGATGATGGGGACCCAGGGAGGTTTCTGTCCTGCAGCCCCTTCTCTGTCTGCAAAGCCAAAATTGTTGGAAGGAAGAGAAAGAAAACAGAGAAGGCAAAGAGTCCCAGAAGGCAAAGAAGGCAAGAATGCAGCTACAGCAAGTGAGATGATGGGGAATCTAAATCTCTTTGTGTCCTAAGTAAACTATGGTGAAGGTTCAAGGCCAGAGTGAGGGGGGACTTCAGGTCCGTCACTCTTATTCTCCACTGAACCCTACCTCACTGGGTTGCTCTTGTTATGATAAAATGCAGAAAGTGAGGACAGTCATGGATGCCCCCCATGCTCTGTGGAGACCAGATGGGAGAGAAATTGACCTAATAAAATACAATACCACTGCTGAATGATGCTTCAATGGTTTGTGTTTAATAATAATAATAATAATAATATTTATTTATACCTCGCCCCTCTGTTAAAACAATCGGGGCGGCTTACAAAAATTAAAATACAATACAGATAAAAATCCCTAAACACCCCCCACCCCCACCCTCCCCCATAAAAAAAATATTAAACAAATGTAAATTAAAAGCAACGGTCTAAAATCACCTTTAAAAACAATAAATAGCCAGCGGATTAAAAGAAGCCAGGATCCCCTGAGTCCGGGATCTAATTTGGAAAGGCCTGCCGAAAGAGATCCGTCTTTAGTGCTTTTTTAAAGCTACTTGGGCTTGTCATCTGACGGATCTCGGTCGTCATTATAATTAGATAATTATAATGTAATAATTATTTGTATCTGAGGAATGTTCAATTAATAGTGGCACTCTATGTTGTAAAACACTCCACATAGGTACATAAGCAACTCTCAAATACAAGCAACTCACAATGAATAACAAGCACATATATGTGGGAGTTTAAATTATAAATTGTGAGTTGCATATATTGCGAGTCATTAACGCTCTAATGGGAGTTCATACCAGTTCATGAATTTATGTCCCATCTTCATTTTCTTCATTACAGCTTTCATGAATTTCCATTGTACATTATCGAACGCTTTTTCTGCATCTGCAAAAATTATAGCTAGTTTTTTCTCATTATGTTTCTCATGCAAATCGATCATGTTCAATACTGATCTAATATTGGTTTTACTTGTCGGTTTGGGAGGAATCTATTTTGATCAGGATGGATGATTTCCATTAGAATTTTTTTCAGTCTATCCACAATTATATTCGCATATATTTTGTAGTCCAGGTTTAACAGATATATAGGCCTATAGTTTTCCGGTTCTAGTAGGTTCTTCCCTTCCTTAGGAATCAACACTACATTTGCACTTTTCCAAGAGTCCAGTATTCCTTTATTTTCAATGTCATTCAAGGTTCTTTGGAGTGGTATAGTAGCTCATCTTCGTCAGCATATTTATAGTATGCTGACAAAAAGCCATCTGGGCCTGGCTTTTTTAAAAATTCTTTATTGCGGATGAGATTTCTGTTAACATGAATGGAGCATTTAATTTATCCTGTTGCTCTTTTGAGATTTCTGGGATTGACAGTTTTGCTAGGTAATTTTCTATCTTTTCGCTCAATATCAGTTCAGGAATCTCTGTTTCTTTGAGTAAGTTCTTGTAATAATCCTGGAATGTTTGCTTAATATTTTGCTGGTCTGTATGTATTGTTTCTTCTTTTTTATTTGTAGGATAAGCTTCTTATCTTCTTTTTAAAGTCTGGATTCCAACCACTTTCCTATTTTATTTGCATGTTCAGAGTGTTTTAGACGTGCCTTTCTCAAATTTCTTTCTATTTCATTTGTTTTTTCATATTCAAGTTTTTTCTGTAAAATTTTTATTTCATTTTGAAGTTTCTTATTGGATGTATTGCCCTTAAAGCTGCCTCCTTCTCCTTTAGGTTAGTTAAAAAAAAAAAAATCAATTCTATCTTGTTTCAATTACTTTAGGTCACTACTTCATTGTAGGCATAAACCACATATCACCACTTTACTTGCATCCCAAATGGTCTTAATTGCTATCTCCCCAGAGGTATTTCCTATAAAATATTTTTTTATTGCCATTTTCACTTTATTTCTAAATTGTGTGTCTTCCAACATATTTTCATTAAGTCTCCAATTGTACTTTTTTTTGTCTGTTTTTACAGTTAATAGCAAAGGGTTGTGATCTGATAGTGGCTTTGGTAGAACTGATATATCATTTATGTCTGCTCTTAGCTGTGTTGAGATTAAAAACAAGTCGATCCTTGACATTCTTAGATGTCTGTCCAAAAAGAAGGTAAAACCCTTTGCTCCATTATACTTCAGATTCCATGCGTCCACTAATGCGAGGTTTTCCATCATTTCAAAGAAAGTGCTTGGAAGTTTCCCTTGGTTCTTCTGTTTGCATGCTGATCTGTCCACTTCAGGGTTTATCACCCCATTGAAATCACCCATCATAAGGATCCTGCCTTTGTACCATGTCTCAATCTCTTTGTATAACCTTAAAGAAATTTCCTCTTTTATCCAGAGGAGCATAGATTGCTATTACAGTTGTCCCTTCACATTTGCTGGGGTTTGGTTCCAGGACCTCCCTTGAATACCCAAATCCATGAATACCCAGGTCCCATTCTATGCAATGGCATAGTAAAATGGTGTCCCCTATATAAGATGACAAAATCAAGGTTTGCTTTTTGGATTATTATTTTTTTAAGAATATTTTCAAGCTGTGAATACTTAAATCCGTGAATGCCAAATTTGTGAATATGGAGGGACAACTGTATAATCAATTTTGTGGTTGGCAGAGTGATTTCTAGGGCCAAATAGTGTCCTTCCTTATCCTTTAATATTATCTTTTTGAATGTATATAACCGCTCCTTTTGTCTTTTTATTAGTAGTTGCCACAGATGTTTGTCCCAACTTAGGTTTTCTTAAGTAATTAATATCTTGACTTTTTATCCTGGTTTCCTGTAGACATATAGTGTCCGTCTTGCTCTTTTCTAAGTAATGAAATACATTTTTCCTTTTATAAGATGAATTTAATACTTTTACTTTCCATGTACAAATTCTTAAACTCATTCTATTGTTAGGTCTGTCTCCCTGGTTTATTGATCACTTATTTTATCTATTTCCCCTTCTACGGCTTCTTTGTTGCTGTCTTCATCCTCCTCCTTCTCTTCCCCTTCTTCCTCTTCTTCCTCTCTTTCTGAAGTTGTAGGACTTCGGCATTCTAGATTTTCTTCCTTCTCCTCTCTCTCTGTTTCTCACTCCTTTTTTCTTGCCTCATCCATGTGGGATTTTTCAGCTGAAACCTTCTTTATGTAATTCTTTATACTTCAGTCTTGATGACCTTTCTGTTTATCCTTCCTTGTTTCTTCTTCTTCTTTAGCATGTTCCATGTCTCTGTTTATTTTCATATAGAGGTTGTTGGCTTTCTCCAATGTATTTGTTCTATATCTCTTCTGTTTGTACATTAGAGTAACTCCTATTCTTTCCCATTTAAAGTTAATCTCATTTCTTGTTAGAAGTTAAGAATTTGTAACTCTGTCTACTTTTAAGCACTTGCAGTGGGATGTCTTTAAAAATTGTAAGCTCTTTTCCCTATATGACTTTTTTTCCTTGTAGCTCATGAAAAGTATTTTATATGCAGTGGCATAGCAAAATGGTGTCCCTTATATAAAATGGCAAAATCAAGGTTTGCTTTTGGGATTATTATTTTTTTAAAAAGACTATTTTCAAGCTGTGAATACTTAAATTGGTGAATGCCAAATCCGTGAATATGGAGGAACAACTGTATAATGCTACATTGCCTTAGAAAGGCTTCACTTCACTTCAATGGAGTTTTCCCCCTCTTTGGTTGAACTTTTCTCCCTGTTGGATTACAATACAGTTGTCCCTTCACATTCGTGGGGGTTAGGTTCCACAGACCCCCGCGAATGTGAAATTTCCGCTAATAAAGAATGTCCTCCCCCTCCCTCCCGAAGCGACCATAGGGCGCCTCCAGAGGCCCTCCGAAGCCCCCGTGCTTACCTCCCCAAGCCTCCCCACTCCCTCCGCAGGCAACCATGGGGCCTCTGGAGGCCCTCCGGAGGCCCCAAGGTCGCCTCCCCAGGCCTCCCCACTCCCTCCTGGAAGTGGCAATGGGGCCTCAGAGGCCCCGTCGCCACTTTCCTTGGCCTCCCCTCCAGCAAACTGCAAATATGCAGAACCACAAGTGTGGAGGCCGTGAATGTTGAGGGAGGACTGTACTATGGCACTTCAAAACTGAAATGTTTAGGAAATAAATTGTAGCATTGTATCAGAAAAGTATTAGAGCTACTAAGTTCTCTGCCCCCCCGCCCCCCCCCCCCCATTTTCTTCTGCAGAATTCAAGGTCCTGGTCAGCTGAGCTTTAATCTACCAACAATGCTTATTGATGCAGGGTATTTAAGAAGTCATACAGACCTATCTTCTTCCTGGTGTGAATGCTCTCATGGGGTGGGGGGAGTGGGAATGTAAACAAAGAAAAAAATAGCAGATTAAATGGACAAGGGAAGCATGTTAACTATTTAAACAACTTGTTATCAACACTGCACAATGGAGGAAGTCTTATTAATGTAAGGAGGTGGGAGCCAGAAATAACAACTTGTAGGGTTAAACTTTAAAGATCTAAGGAAGACATACTTTCTAAGCTCTGAATGTCTGTTTGGTCAGAAATACTAAAAAATAGAGGGTTTCATGAAGGATGGGCGTTTCTAAAAAGTGAGATATTGAAGGCACAACTTCCAATAGTTCCAACGAGGAGGGAAAAGGGGAGGTGTTTCAAGAAACCAGGATGGATATCGAAAGAACTCTCAACTGAGCTAAAACTTTAAAAGGACATGTACAAGAAATGGAAAGGGCAGAAATCACCAAAGAAGAATTCAAGCAAACTAGCTATACCCAGTGTAACATACACCTTCAAACTCCATCCACCACCACCAGGCTTGTCCCCCCCATCACCCCCTGTCATCAGGTTCACTCTCCCAATTTCCAGGCTTTCCCTCCACCCATCGCCCCCCCCCCATTGCCAGGCTTACCCTCCCATCATTGCCAGGCTCCTGCCCCCCTGCTGCCAGACTCACACTTCCCACATGCCCCCCCCCGTCACCAGGCTCGCGCCCCCTGTCACCAGGCTCATCCCCCCGCAATTGCCAGGCTCTTGCCCCCCCCATTGCCAGGCTCACCCTCCCACCATCTCCAGGTTTGTCCCCCCCCCCGTCACCCCCGTTGTCAGGCTCTCACCCCCCCATCTCCAATCTCCCCCTCCCCCCATCACCCACCCATTGACAGCCTCTTGCCCACCCCATCATGAGGCTCACCCCCATCACCAGGTTCGCCCTCCCCGTCACCAGGCTCTCACTCCTCCGTCACCAGGGTTGCCCCCCTTGCCAGGCTCACCCTCCCCCCATTGGCCCCCGTTGCCAGTTTTGCTCCCCATTGCCAGGATTGCCCTCCACATCACCAGACTCCCCCCATTGCAAGGCTCTCTCCCCCGTCACCAGGCTCACAAGGTTTGCCCCCCATTGCCAGGCTCCCCCCCATTGCCAGGCTCTCACCTGCTGTCACCAGGCTCCCTCGCCCCCCGTCGCCAGGCTCATCCCTCTGTCACCACGGTTGACCTCCTCGTCACCAGGCTCTAGCCCCCTCCGTCGCCAGGCTCACCATCCCCCAATAGCCAGGTTCGCCCCCCATCGTCAGGTTGCCCCCCATCGCCAGGCTCACCCTCCCCAGTTGCCAGGTTTGCCCCCCGTCACCAGATTTACCCTCCCGTAGCCAGGCTCCCCCCATTGCCAGGCTCTCACCCCCTATCCTTGTTGCCAGGCTCAACCTCTTCCCATCGCCCCACATTACCAGTTTCTCACCCCCCTTGCCAGTCTCACCCTCCCCCCATTGCCAGGCTCTAGCCCCCCCCATCACCCTCCCCTGTTGCCCCCCATTGCCAGGCTCTCGCTGCCCCCCCCGTTGCCAAGCTCACCCTCCCCCAATAGCTAGGTTCTACCCCCATTGCCAGATTCACCACTCTGTCGCCAGGGTTGCCCTCCCCATCACCAGGTTCCCCCCATTGCCAGGCTCCTGCCCCTGTGTCGCAAGGCTCACCCTCCCCCCATTGCCAGGCTCTCACCCCATGTTGCTAGGCTCACTCTCCCCCATAACCCCCCATTGCCAGGCTCTCACCCCTCCCTCACCATGCTCACCCTCCCCCCATTACCCCCATTACCACGCTCTCGCCCCCCCTGTCACCAGGCTAAACCTCCCTCTCCCCATTGTGCCCCCCATTGCCAGGCTCTCATCCCCCCATCGACAGCCTCCCCCTCCCCCCATCAGCCCCACCATCGACAGGCTCTCGCCCTCCCTCATCACTCACCCATCGCCAGGCGCCCCATCGCCAGGCGCCCCATCGCCAGGCGCCCCATCGCCAGGCTCAGCCTCCCCCCGTAGCCAGGTTCGCTCCCCGCATCACCAGGCTCCCTCCATTGCCAGGCTCTCACCTCCCCACTGCAAGGCTCACCCTCTCCCAGCACCAGGCTCACCCTCCACCCATCACCCCCCTGTTGCCCCACCATCACCAGGCTCAGCCCTTCCATCGCCAGGCTAACCCTCCCCCTTCGCCAGGGTTGCCCTCCCAATCACCAGACTCGGCCCCTCCATCACCAGGGTTGTCCTCCCCATCACCAGACTCCTGCACATTGGCAGACTCTCATCCTCCCATTGCCAGGCTCACACTCTCCCTGTCACGCCCCATCACCAGGCTCAGTCCCCCCACTCGTGCCCTCTCCGCATCCTACACACACACAGTACATCCCCCCATCCTGCTCACACTCCCTCTGCTGCCCGAACGGACTGAAACATCCACATGGTCCCGCCCCCAGTGACTTGATTGGTTGCCCGACCAAACTTTGATTGATTGGTCATTTTTCTAAGCAGCCAATCAGCACATTGGAAATTGCAACATACCTAAGGGAAATAAATAGATAGATAGCAAACTCATGTAGGAGGGAAATCAGAAAAGCCTTAAACACTCCCAAAAACTCAGATGGAACTCAGGTTTGCTAGAGAGGTTAGAAACAATAAAAAGGGCTTTTTTGGGTATGTCCGTCCGTAGCAAAAGGAAGAACAAGGAAATGATAGGGCCGCTGTGTGGAGAAGATGGTGAAAGGCTAACAGGGGACAGAGAAAAGGGAGAACTACTTAACACCTTTGTTTCAGTCTTCTTCCAAAGGGGGAACAGTGTTCAGCCTGGGGAAGGTGGAGGAGATGATGCAGTAGGGGAAATACAGCACAGAATTGGTACAGAGGTAGTTCAGGAATACCTGGCCAGTATAAATGAGTTGAAGTCTCCAGGGCCAGATGAATTTCATCCAAGGGTATTAAAAGAACTGGCACAAGTAATCTCAGAACCACTGTCAATAATCTTTGAGAATTCCTGGAGAACAGGAGAGGTCCCAGCAGACTGGAAGAGGGCAAATGTTGTCCCCATCTTTAAAAAGGGGGGGAAAGAAGACCCAAATAATTACCGCCCAGTTAGCCTGACATCAATACTAGGAAAGATTCTAGAGCAGATCTTTAAACAGATAGTCTGTAAACACTTAGAAAGGAATGTCATGATCACAAAAAGTCAACATGGATTTCTCAAAAACAAGTCATGCCAGACTAATCTCATCTCTTTTTTTGATAGTTACAAACTTGTAGATGAAGGGAACGCAGTGGATGTAGTGTATCTTGATTTCAGTAAGGCTTTTGAGAAGGTCCCCCATGATATTCTTGCAAAAAAAGTTAGTAACCTGTGGGCTAGACAATGCAACTGTTAGGTGGGTTTGTAATTGGTTGACTGACCAAACCCAAAGGGTAGTCACCAATGGCTCCATCCTGGAGAGATGTGACAAGTGGGGTGCCACAGGGCCCCCCACTTCTATCCTGGGCCCAGTGCTATTTAACATCTTTATCAATGACTTGGATGAGGGAATAGAGGGTATGCTTATGAAGTTTGCAGATGACATCAAATTAGGGGGGTAGCTAATACCCCAGAGGACAGGATCAGAATCCAAAATGACCTGAACAGATTAGGAAGCTGAGCCAATATTAACAAAATGAATTTCAACATGGAGAAATGTAGGATATTACACTTGGGCAGTGAAAATGAAATGCAAAGATATAGGATGAGTGACACATGGTTTGAGGGCAGTACATGCGAAAAGAATCTAGGAGTCTTAGTGGACCACAAGCTGAACATGAGTCAGCAGCTAAAAAAACCAATGCGATTCTAGGCTGTATTAACAGGTGTATAGTGTCTAGATGAAGGGCAGTAATAGTGCCACTGTATTCTGCTTTGGTCAGAACTCACATGCAATACTGTGTCCAGTTCTGGGAACCACAATTCAGGAAGGATATTGAGAAGCTGCAATATGTTCAGAGAAGGATGACCAGGATGGTGGGTGGTCTGGAAGCCACGCCCTATGAGAAGAGGCTTAGGGAGCTGGGCCTGTTTAGTCTGGAGAAGAGAAAGTTGAGAGGGGACATGATAGCCATGTTTAAATATTTGAAGGGATGTCATACTGAGGATGGAGCTGGCTTGTTTTCTGCTGCTCCAGAGACTAGGCCACGGAGGAATGGTTTCAAACTACAGGAAAAGAGATTCCACCTAAACATTAGGAAGAACTTCCAGACGGTAAGAGCTGTTCAGAAGTGGAATACACTGCTTCGTAGTGTAGTGTAGTCTCCTTCTTTGGAGGTTTTTAAACAGAGGCTGGATAGCCATCTGTCGGGAATGATTTGATTATGTAATTCTTGCATGGCAGGGGTTTGGACTGGATGGCCCTTGAGGTCCCTTCCAACTCTAGGATTCTATGTTTTAACGGAACTCTGAGCTTATTTAAACTAATGCCAGTGCCATGAACTGACTAAATATCATCTCATTTTCATTTCTTTACTGTTATAAATTAATTAGTATAGGCTGTTGGACCTTTTTAAATCTGAGCTTCAACAGTGATGGTTATAAGATTGCTCAAGGACACTACGGGGAGGGGACGGGGAAATTCAGTGTATTGTAATACAGGTAAGGGACCAGTTGAAGATAACTGAACAAAACAGAAGAGGGAGGAATAGAAATTAAATTGGAATAATAAGGTACAAAATAGCACAAAATATAAAGCTGTATATAGGGTGCTATATATAATTCATTACCATATACAATTCATTATTGTGTTGCAAGTGAACTATATCGATTACTTATGTGGGATTAATATGTATCCGGAAAATTAAAGGATAGAATATATGAGAAGTTTAATTATCTTGTAAAAAGGCATATTCTAATAATTATTATAGAAAGAGAAGTACACGTTTTTTACATGTGATGTTGAGAAAACATAATTGTTCATTTAGATTGACTTTGCCACAGAAAAAAATCAAAGAACAACTGCATTAAGATCCTATAGGTCCTCTTAAAGTGGGACCAACAAAGACAATGAACAATTAAATCAAAATTTGGTAGGAAATTGTGAAAAAATGCAAGAAGAAATATGGCAAGTGCCACCAGATTGATAAAAGCCCATTCCCAATCGCAAGCCCAGCAATCATCAGCCAGAAGAGGCTCACTTGAAATGGTCTCTAAATCTTTAGACATACAATCTCAAATCCTCAAAGAACTGCGAGAATTTAAGAGAAGCGAAAGCAGATTCTAAATAATTAAGAAGAGAACTCAAAAAAGATATTGAGAGGGAAACAGAAATTATAAGTGGTAAAATAGATAAATGAAAGAAGTGGAAACTGTGAAAAAAGAAGCAGAAACCCTGAATATTAAGACTAGAAAGTTAGAAACTTCAACAAAGGAACTCACAGAGACCCAACACCAGGAAGAATTACAAATTTTAACACAGGAACTACATTATAGAGACAAATGTCAGAAATTGAGAGGGAACAGAGAAAAATCTAATTAAAATTTATACAAGGATTTAATCCCGGTACTGGCAGATTACATAGGAGTCTCGGTTAGGGAGCTAGATAGTGTTGTGGACCGAATATTTCGTATAACTTCAGACACAGCTACTGAGAAGAAGCTCCCAAGAGATGTGGTGATATGCTTCACAAGAACTAGGATAAAGGAGAAAATACCCAACCATTCTCTGAAGATGCCTGCCACAAATGCAGGCAAAACGTCAGAAAGAAACTATTCCAGAACTTGGCCTCACAGCCCAGAAAAAAACCAAGGAAAATCCAAGGAGAATGGGACTTGAGTACTCACGGATTTGGGGTATTCACAGGGGGGCATGGGACCAAACCCCAGCGAATGTGAAGGGACAACTGTATTCCTTTGCGTTTTATAGTTCTTGTTGTCTGAGAGTTGTAATCCACTAGAGGGGGGAAAAGGGGTTCATCTTTGACTTGGTGCCAGTTCTGTTAATTAAGTGAATCCGCCAGCTGTGAGACTTCAGATGATAGTGTTTCCTTCCATCTGTAAAGTCAGTTCTTGGTGAAGAAGAAGAAAAAAAGGAAGCACAGAACAGACAAAGGTCTATATATATATAGTCTTGAAAATAATTCTGTTATATAAAACGTCACCAAATTCTGTGTCTTGGTGCCGTCCGCGTTTAAAAAGAGCAAAAAATGGGTTTGAATAAGATCACGAAACCAAACAAAAAGAAAAAAGAAAAGATAGAGTTCATATCTTAATTAGAATCCATGTCAGTTAAATTTTATTCCCTTTGGCATTAAATTTCCTTATCTTAGTTAAGAACGATCAGTGTTAATGTTCATCCAGTTGTCGATAAAGGTTCATGTGCCCCCAAACACTAAACTCTTTCAACAAGAAAAAAACCCTATAAACTAACCCTGCTTAAGCAGAATAATTAAAAAGCAAACTTTAAAAAAAAATGATAATTTGCTGGGCTGATAAGGCTAAGTATTAGAAGTTTGTGTTGGTTGCAGGCAGAATTGGTGTCCCAAAAGGATGACTTAACGCAGGTCTGGCTGCTCTTCTGTCTTTGCTTTTCCTCCCTTCCAGTAGAAATCTCTGTTCCTGGAGAAGAGGGGGGGAAGCGATCGACTCCATTCGAGCCCCAACTTCTGTCTTGTCCCCGGATCAAGATTGTTCAGAATCTGCTCAGGATCTTGAGTACCCCGTGATCATTGGAGGTTAGTGACATAGCAAAGTCACCTCACCTCCATTCACTCCTCTGCTGCCACTGGAAGTCTTCAATGACTTTTTTTTAAAAAAATCTCAATACCAAAAACAATGTTGATTAGATTTTAGTAATATTTTGACAGCTTTCTGTACGTTTTTATTTATGAGTGTGCAAACTGCATTTCTAAGAGTAAGGACCCCTTGCTTCATGACAGTTTCTGACACTATTGTTACTAATTAATATCAGCATATGATAATCCCTCCCTTGTATCATATATGACAAGGTTTGAGTATTTACAGTCCTCATGTTTGCTTGAATAGCATGTTTGGCAGTGCTTGGATCCAAATCCTTTCCACCTTCTCAGATGAGGTCTCCCGGTTCAGCCTGCTTTGTGTAGTTTTTGGCTCAAGAACTGCCTTTGGGGTATCCTTGAAGGTATTTGGAGGTAATTGAAACTAAGGCCAGGACTTTTCTCCAGCTCTTTATTTTTATCAGCCAAGAACTCACCAGCCAGGGTTTGTTCTGCTGCCAAGAAGTTTCTCTTCTTTCATCCTTCCACAGTCTGCCAGTGATTGATTCCACTGTCTGCCAGTGATCCACTCCTGATTGACCTGTCCCTCCTATCTTTCTTTGACCCCCAAGTTCTTCTGCTTATTCAGTCAGAAGACTTTTAATACTATTTCAGTCCATTTAACACTTTCTCAGTCCTTTTATCTTTTCTCTCTATTCACTTCCTTGTTCTTTCTCAGTCTTTCTCAATTCTTTGTTTCTTTTTCAATCTCCTTTTGCTTACTTTCTGCGTATTTTTTAATTTTAAAAAATATATTTAAGAGATTTAGACATCAAATATAGTTACATACATTCACTCATTTGTTTTCCTTAATTACCTTAATCTCCAACATTTCTTGAATCTTACAAAACATTCCATCTTCATTCTTCACTTCTCTCTCTCTTCCCTTTCCTTTACATTCTTCACATCATCATCCTCTCTTCCCTTCCATCCTTCTCAATCTTCTCATTTTCTCTTACCCTCTCACTTAATGCATTCCCTCTTAATCTCACCTTCACATACATATCTTCGGGTTGACTTCCAGCCCAAACAGCTCTGCAGCTGTTGCGAAACAGGATGTTAGGTGCTGCAGAGCTGCTTCTGTGTGGGCAACAAGGGCAGCATCATCAGCGAAGAGCAGCTCACGGACTAGATAGTTTAGAGTCTTAGCTTGAGCCCTCAGACGGCTTAAGTTAAACAAGCTACTATCAGTATGGTAACATATATAGATGCTGTCTTCTTCTTCAAGCTCTGCCATAGCCCTTTGGAGCATCATGCTGAAGAAGATTGTAAATAAAGTTGGCGCAAGAACACAACCTTGCTTCGCTCCATTAGTTATTAGTACAAAGGGCTCTGAAAGAGCATCACCATATCTGACTTGACCGTGCTGGCCCTCGTGTAGCAAGATAATCATTTTAAGGAATTTGGGGGGGACATCCTAGTCTTTCCAGGATCTGCCACAGACCTTTTCTATTCACAGTGTTGAAGGCTTTGGTGAGGTCGACAAATGTTACATAGAGACCATTACTCTGCTCCCTACATTTCTCTTGCAGTTGCCTAAGGGCAAATACCATGTCTGTAGTACTCCTATTGGCTCTGAAGCGACATTGGCTTTCAGGAAGAAGTTCTTCTGCAACAGCAGGAACTAATCTGTTCAGGAGTATCCTTGCAAGGATTTTTCCAGCAATTGAGAGCAGTGTTATGCCTCGATAGTTTGAGCAGTCGGATTTTGCTCCTTTTTTCTTGTACAGGGTGATGATGACTGCATCTCGGAGATCTGATGGCAGTTCCCCTTTTTCCCAGCAACTCACAAGGAGTTCGTGGAATTTATCGTGGAGTGCACAACCTCCATGTTTCCAAACTTCAGGTGGGATTCCATCAATCCCAGCTGCCTTGCCAAAGTTCTTTACCAGCCTGCACCACAGGACGAACACCACCATCCCCACATTGCCATCGGCAAATCTATGCTCAAGTCCGTTCAGCACTTCACCTACCTGGGAAGCATCATCTCCTCAGATGCCAAGATTGACAAAGAGATCAATCACAGATTAGCAAAGGCATATAGCACATTTGGAAGACTTCACAAAAGAGTCTGGAGTAATAAATACCTGAGGCGAAGCACAAAAATCAGTGTGTATAGAGCCATTGTACTGTCTATTCTCCTTTATGGATCTGAAACATGGGTCACCTATCACCACCACCTATGACTCCTTGAACGCTTTTATCAGTGCTGTATATGCACAATCCTAAATATACACTGGATTGACTATGTGACAAATGTTGCTGTCCTTGAGCAAGCAGGGATCACCAGCATTGACGCCATGATATTGAGAACACAGCTGCACTGGGCAGGGCATGTTTCTAGGATGGAGTACCATCGCCTCCCCAAAATAGTACTCTACGCTGGGGCTTGTGTATCTTCCATTATGCCCTCCATCATGCACTTCAGCATCCCAATTTTCCTTTCTGCAAGCCCATCCTCCCCTGGAGACGCTGGGTTTGTGGTCTTGTGCCCCTCCTACGCAACCAGGTCTGAAGACTGTTGGCCACCTTTTGCCAGCTTTGGCAAACTGCCCAATAAAATAAAACACTTATGGCCTTCTGGAATGTCCACCCCTCTACTGGCCACCTCTTGAAAAAGCTGCCTCATATCCTCCAAATGGGTTTTCATGCAGCCTCTAGTAGACAGCTTTGTGTTATAAAGTCTCTTAGTTCATATCATGTTTGAGAGGCTGGACAAATTCTGATGAACCGTTTTCAAAGCTGTCAAAAGCTGAAAGGCTGTCTTTGCTGGGGCCACGTGTATTAACTGGGAGGGGCTGAGCGATAAGAGAATTGCAGCTCTAGCCTTCTGGTCTGCTAGTCTGAATGCTGCTATTTCATCTTCTGAACCCTCTGGGATCACACTTTCTTTCTCCAAAATGTGCCACAAATTGTCCTTAATTAATAAAGCCTCCATGTATAAACTCCATGCTGAATAGTGTCCTTATCTAATCTGAGATCAAGCAGCTGGGGCCATAACCACTGTCAGGAGATGACAGGACACTCAGTCTCCAACAGAAGCTAAAAAACTATCTCAGCAGACTCAGTAGCAACCCGTTCCCAAGAATACTCACACACAGAGTGTTTGGCATCCAAATAAGCAGGAGGCACTTTTATCTTCAAAGTCAAACAGTTGTAATATATACAAATATTTACAGTTGAAGGAGAAACTGCTTCACCCGGCCTCAGCATTGACAGGAAGAGAAGAGAGGAGGAAGTGAGCTCTGTTGTGAGCTCTCCCATGTATACATCTACAGGACATTGCCCTCTAGTGGCCTGACTAGGCATGACTTGGTAGTTCATGCAGTCAGCCATTATGACTCAGCATGGTTCTGCAGTTGTTCGGCCATTTTATAATGGGAGTTCAGTCTCTAACGCCTGACAATCCTGTAGCCCTCAAGATGTTGAACAGCACCTCCCATCAGACCTTGGACATCATAACAAATAAGTGAGGGATGCTGGAAGTTGTAGTCCACCAACACCTGGAAGGTTGCAGTATCCCCACCCCTGACTTTGGGCTAAATCTTGTGGGTAATTCCAGTTAGAGAGGGTTTTGTTTTTGTTTTTCTGATGAAGAAGGAAGGAACCCAACAGAAGAGCCTTTTCTTGCTCTTCTGTGCTGTTAGCTTGGCTTCAACAGAGGGCAACCCTAAGAGACCCTGTTATGAAAAGGCACAACAAGTTCTTGCAAGTTGAAAATTTTGGCTTCCTTCAATCAATCCACCAATAGTGTGTTCTTTCTCTTTTCCTGCTACCTTCCACTTAACTGACCATCATCATATTTTCCAGTGAGTCATGTCACCTCACAATGTGTCCCAATAGCCTCCATTTAGTTATTTTGTCTTCTAGGGAAAGTTCAGGCTCAGTTTGCTCTCAGAGCCATTAAATTCTCTTTTGGGTGGACTATGGAAGACTATATCAAATTTCTGCACATATAAGACATCTCTATTTGTACTTTCTGCAGGTGTGCATTGATCGAAAATTGGCCTGCCTGGTCTCCAGACTTAGGGAGAGAGGAGAGTCTCTGCTGAATTCCTTCTCCATGGAAGACACTGCAGGAAAGCTGCCCTTGGAACAGGTGAACATTCACCCCCTCCTTCGTGATGGAGGCATTCAGAGGGGTCTTTAACAGAGGGTCCCAAACCGTTGACACAAAGGGCAGAAGGATTTCCATCCCTAGAATGTTCTTCAGCTCAGCCTCCCAAGAACTGAATCCTTGGCTTGTCAGTCTGGGATGCAATGGGTGGTCAGAGGTCGTCCTGTATCCTGCAGTGGATCAGTGCTTGCTGCCACCTTGTTCTTGCTTCCCCTCCCAGCCAGTCAGGACCAGGGTGGTGGGACGGTGCTTCCTCCGAATGGTGGGCCTTCACAGTGACCCTCAGACCTGTCAGCAGGACTTGCCCTGTATCTGGGTTAGCATCAAACTCATGGCTTTCAGGCAGCGTTGGTCTATCATTTTGGTGGAGGGAGGCATCTGACTCATGCAGGAATTGCTAAAAATCTGCTGATTGGGTGAGGTTGCCCAAGATTTATGCCAGTTAATAATGCAGATTGGGAAGACTTTGTGAAAGAGCTGCCCCCTGCTAAATACCATCTCCCATCACACGAGAAATGTAGGTCATTAGAAATCTAGGTCGTAAACTTGTCTTATTCTTAGATTTTCCTTGGTTTTTTTTCCGGGCTGTGAGGCCATGTTCTGCAATAGTTTGTTTCTGATGTTTTGCCTGCACCTGTGGCTGGCATCCTCAGAGAATGGCTGGGTAGGAGTGTATGTGGAGCTTACATGCTAAACCCCTGTAGGGTAGTCTATGTAAATATGTCAGAATGCACAGGGAAGCTATTGAAATCCACAAACACCTGGACAACTTCAGCAGGAGAGAAGAAACCTTAAAACTAAACAAAATCTGGCTCCCAGTATTGAAGAATAATAGAATAAAAACAACACTTACAAAAGAATTCCACCCAGGGACGAGGGGAGTCCCAGCAGAGAATGGCCCATCAACCAACAATTAGCCAAACCAACACTAACGAGCCTTGCATTTCTATTTCAAGAAACTAACCATTGAATTACACAAATTTACATAGACTACCCTACAGGGGTTCACAGCATATAAGATCCACATACACTCCTACCCAGCCATTTTCTGAAGATGCCAGCCACAGATGCAGGCAAAACGTCAGAAAGAAACTATTCCAGAACACGGCTTCACAGCCCGGAAACAAAACCCAAGAAAATCTATGGATGCTGGCCATGAAAACCTTTGACTTCACATTGTCTTATTCTTTATGCACTATTCTTCAAGCCATCGGGAGTTAAGGAAAAGAGATTTCAATTTCTCCCAACGTGTCCCACTCTATCTGTATTTTGAAGCAATCAAATAACAATTGGGATGCAGTATGTCTTTTCCTCTGCTTTTGATAAGTCACTCTCTGGATCCAGACTGTTTTGTGTTGCAGGTGACATTTGAGGACGTAGCTGTGTATTTCTCAGAGGAGGAATGGAAATTGTTGGATCAGAAGCAAAGAGCTTTGTACGAGGAGGTCATGAAGGAAAACTTTGAGAATGTGTCCTCCCTGGGTAAGAAACTTGAATCCATTGCCCTTCCTGTGGAGATTGAGGGTCCTTTCATACTACACTGTAGTAACACGATGATTCCACTTTAACTGTCATAGCAACATCCTGTGGAATCTGGGGCTTTGTACTTTAATGAGTCACTAGAGCTCTATAGTTAGGGATGCTAAATACCCTTCCTTAAACTGCTTATCCTAGGATTTCCTAGGTAGGACTCGTGTGTTAATGTTTTTTGCCTCCAAATGACCCTCAACAAATCCGAGAGCTATTTTCCCAAGTTTTGGGGACTTTAAAGCCCTCGACAGACCTCCAGTGTCCTCATGGGAATCAAGTCCTCTCCTGGCCCAAAAATGGCTAACAGAGGTCCCAACAGTAGAAAAACCAGCCCTGCTTCCCCTAAGAGATGGTGGGGGATATTGAGGGGGAAAATGGTTTTTTTAGGTGTAACAAAGGTGGATGCTTTGTAAGATCCCTGGAGGTCCTGGGTGGGATCCCTAATCCCCAACAGTTGTCCATCTCTTTCTCCCTCTGGAGCCTAACCCTTACTGAAATTTAAGTCCCAATCCCAACTCAGCCATGAAGCTCTCTGCTCACTTCCTCTGTCCAGCCTCCTTGCTCTGCCTTTCCCATTTATTTACCGTATATTCTGGCATATAAAACAACTGGGCGTATAAGACGACCCCTCCAAATTTTAAGTTAAAATACAGAGTTTGGGATATACTCGCCGTGTAAGACAATCCCTCCTCTTATACAGCGAGTATATCCCAAACACCCCCCTCCAGCCTCCCCCTGTAGCCACCACCCATCCACCCTTCACAAAGCCGCGATCGGGGTTAGGCTTCATGGAGCGGTGGCTGGCTGGGCAGGGTGTTGTCTTATAAGGCTCCCCATTGCGGCTTCGGGAAGGGCAGGTGCTGGCAAATCTCCCCCAGCCCGCCAGCCAGCCAGCCACCACCCGTCCTTCCAAAGCCGCGACGGGGAGCCCTATTCCGGTGTATAAGAACGCCTCCTACATTTCAAAAGATTTTGACAAGGTTAAAAAGGCATCTTATACACTGGAATATACGGTACTTATATAGATATCATCCTGCTTCTTTCCCCAAATGGGATTCAAAGTGACTTCCATTAAATCTTCTTCCTCCTTCGTCACTGATATCCTATTACTGTGTGACAGGAAGGTGTCTCTGGGAAGGTCCACCAAAGAGCCAGGAAGCAGTGGCCTCCCAGTGCTTGGTCCTCAGGTCCAGTGGGGTCATTCAAAATAATTAACAACCGGTTCTAATTTTTTGTTGAAATGAGTACATGTTTGTATGTGCACAAACTCCTGATGAGGATGAGCAAATGCACACACGCAAACACTTCTGACTGGGACAAGGAGAGATGTGTGTTCTTCCCCACACCTTCACTTTCCTTTAACCTCCCTTGCTCCCATACCGCTCTCCACATGCCCTTTTGCCCATCTGCACCAACTCAGCATTTCATCTTCAGCATCTCAGTCTCCTTTCCTCTTTCTCCTGTTATCCACTTTTACTTCCTTTCCTCTCTCTCTCTCTCTCTCTCTCTCTCTCTCTCACACACACACACACAAAAGGAGGGTGTCTCATGTATTGAGAGCAGCCTTGAACATAACAAAGTTTAGTGACAGGTTTCTGTTAACTGGTGTGAACCAGCTCAGATCCTTTTTTCAGACCTATCAAGGGGTTGCATTTAGCAATTGTAACAGTAGCTCCTCTTTCTCTGATGTTTCTTTCTCTTCTTGAGCTTGCTCCTAGACTTCTTTCCTCTCTGAATGCTGAGATTCAGTCTTGTCTGTCCTTGTCCTTCTTTATAGGAGATAACTGGTGCACAACAAATGTATGCAGGATGTGTTTTATGCAGAAACTGGGTCTTGCCAGACACCTGCAACCTCAGATGAAAGAGGAACATGGTACCACCAAAGATCTGTACAAATGCACCATTTGTGGGGAATGTTTTCCTTACAAATCACATCTTGTTTGCTACACAAGAGCCCAAATGAGGAACAAACAATTCAGATGCCAGCAGTGTGGGAAATGTTTTGCTCAGAAGTCATACCTTGAGATTCACCTGAGAGTCCACACCGGAGAGAAACCATACAAATGCCAGAAGTGTGGAAAATGTTTTGCTCAGAAGTCAGCCCTTGTAACTCATCAGAGAGTCCACACAGGAGAGAAACCATACAAATGCCAGCAATGTGGGAAATGTTTTCCTCAGAAATCATACCTTCTGATTCATCAGAGAGTCCACACAGGAGAGAAACCATACAAGTGCCAGCAGTGTGGAAAATGTTTTGCTGAAAAGTCAACCCTTGTGAATCATCAGAGAGTCCACACAGGAGAGAAGCCATACAAATGCCAGCAGTGTGGGAAATGTTTTGGTCACAAGTCAAACCTTGAGAGTCACCTGAGAGTCCACACAGGAGAGAAGCCATACAAATGCCAGCAGTGTGGGAAATGTTTTGCTGAAAAGTCAGACCTTTTGAGACATCAGAGAGTCCACACAGGAGAGAAACCATACAAATGCCAGCAGTGTGGGAAATGTTTTGCTCGCAGATCATACCTTGTGACTCACCAGAGTGTCCACACAGGAGAGAAACCATACAGATGCCAGCAGTGTGGGAAATGTTTTGCTTTCAAGTCAGTCCTTTTGAGACATCAGAGAGTCCACACAGGAGAGAAACCATACAAGTGCCTACAGTGTGGGAAATCTTTTGTTCAGAAGTCAGCCCTCATGATTCATCTGAGAGTCCACACAGGAGAGAACCCATACAAATGCCAGCAGTGTGGGAAATGTTTTGCTTTCAAGCCAGTCCTTGAGAGTCACCTGAGAATCCACACAGGTGAGAACCCATACAAATGTCAGCAGTGTGGGAAATGTTTTGATCGCAAGTCATACCTTGAGAGTCACCTGAGAGTCCACACAGGAGAGAAACCATACAAATGCCAGCAGTGTGGGAAATGTTTTGCTCGCAAGTCATACCTTGAGAGTCACCTGAGAGTCCACACAGGAGAGAAGCCATTCAAATGCCAGCAGTGTGGGAAATGTTTTGCTTGCAAGTCATATCTTGATAGTCACCTGAGAATACACACAGGAGAGAAACCATACAAATGCCAGCAGTGCGGGAAATGTTTTGCTCACAAGTCACACCTTGAGAGTCACCTGAGAGTCCACACAGGAGAAAAGTCATACAAATGCCAGCAGTGTGGGAAATGTTTTACTCAGAAGTCAGCCCTTGTGACTCATCAGACAGTCCACACAGGAGAGAAACCATACAAATGCCAGCAATGTGGGAAATGTTTTGCTCACAAGTCATACCTTGAAAGTCACCTGAGAATCCACACAGGAGAGAAATCATACAAATGCCAGCAGTGTGGGAAATGTTTTGCTCACAAGTCAGCCCTTCTGACTCATCAGACAGTCCACACAGGAGAGAAACCATACAAATGCCAGCAGTGTGGGAAATATTTTGCTCACAAGTCACAGTTTAAGTGTCACATGAGAGTCCACACTGGAGAGAATAATAGAATCATAGAATAATAGAGTTGGAAGAGACTACAAGTGCCATCCAGTCAAACCCCCTGCCATGCAGGAATACACAATCAAATCATTCCCAACAGATGTCCATCCAGCCTCTGTTCAAAAACCTCCAAAGAAGGAGACTCCACCACACTACAAGGCAGTGTATTCCAGTTCCAAACAGCTCTTACTGTAATAATTTTTAGGTGGAATCTCTTTTCCTGTAGTTTGAACCCATTGCTCCGTGACCTGGTCTCTGGAGCTACAGAAAACAAGCCTGCTCCATCCTCAGTATGACATCCCTTCAAATATTTAAACATGACTATCATGTCACCTCTCAACCTTCTTTTCTCCAGATTAAACATGTACAGGTCCCTAAGCTGCTCCTCATAGGGCATGGCTTCCAGACTTCCCACCATCCTGGGCATCCGCTAGCAATGTGGGAAATGTTTTCCTCTCAAATCAAACCTTTGTGACTCATCAGAGAGTTCACACAGGAGAGAAACCATACAAATGTCAGCAGTTCAGGAAGTGTTTTGTTTGGAAGTCAGACCTTATGACACATGAGAGTTCACACAGGAGAGAAACCATACAAATATCAGATATGTGACATCCATAATATATGTGACACCCATCAGATATGTGAGAAAAGAGAGATTAAAAGCTGCCATGCAGAGATTGCTTTAGAATAGAAAAAGAAATCAAATTGGAATAAGTCTTATTTGTTTAAGTATATAAAATAATAAATATTATTTGCTTTCCTTAGGGAAAGGAGGTTTAAGTATATTGGACAAAGCAATAAAGAATTATGGAAAGATAAACGGAAATTGTAATTGAGTAATAGAAGAAAAATAGGGTGTGAAGAAATGAAAATTTGATTAATGATGTATTCTATATCTTTGAAAAGGATCGTTAAATTTAAATGGGGTGTTAATCCTCTGTTTAGCCATTTGAGGGAGGGAGGGAAGGGAGCAAAAATATATATATATTGTGAACTATGGATTATATGTTATGTACTATATGTAATAATTATTAAAGTTAATATAATATTTTAAAAATAAAAATATTCAATTAAAATATTAAAAAATATGCATGAAACAAAGTTTGTGTGCATTGAACCATGATAAAATAATAGAGATGGCAGAGACCACAAGGGAATAATAGAATCATAGAATCATAGAGTTGGAAGAGACTACAAGCAGGGCCGGTTTAACCTGTCTGCCAAATCAGCATTGGCAGGGGGGCCCGAGGTCAAGAGGGGGCCCCGAGGTCAAGAGAGGGCCCCGTGTTGGCCTCCTTAATATGAAAATAATGGGATTTCTGGTTTAAAATACCATAGAGTTGCCTTGGAAGGCCTAGAAAAGGGCTAGGGAAGACACATTTTCTAGGAAGACTATGGTAGGTGTGCTGTTTTGTGTCCCATGGATAATGAATCCAGGGATACGGGGGTCCTACTATAATCTGAACATCCTGTACGGTGAATAGGTTAGGTTACATTGATCTGAGATAAACATATGGGGGCCCCAAAGTAAAGCATTGCAGGGGGCCCCAAAATTCCTTAAACCGGTCCTGACTACAAGGGCCATCCAGTCAAACCCCCTGCCATGCAGGAATACACAATCAAATCACTCCCGGTAGATGACCATCCAGCCTCTGTTTAAAAACCTCCACAGAAGGAGACTCCACTACACTATGAAGCAGTGTATTCCACTTCTGAACAGCTCTTACTGTCAGGAATTTCTCCTAATGTTTAGGTGGAATCTTTTTTTCCTGTAGTGTGAACCCATTGCTCCATGTCCTAGTCTCTGGAGCAGCAGAAAATAAGCTTCACCAGTCTCATTATTTCTCTCACAGTTCACCGGAGAAGCAGCAATATATTCATTATATAACTGTCACATCAATATGTGAGCATAAAGTTTCACTCTGTCTCCTTGACACAGCATCTGAGCCCAGGTGTTCTTTCCTCAGCCAAAAGATTTTAGGTGAGTACTCCACCAGAAGAATGGCCAGCCTCTGCAAGATGTTCCACTAAAGGGACATTGGAGATGTGTTTGTGTTGTTGTGTGCCTTCAATTAATTTCTGACTTACCCAAGGTGAACCTATCATAGGGTTTTCTTGGCAAAATTTGTCCAGAGGGGGGTTGCCATTGCCTTCCTCTGAAGCCAAGAGAGTGCGACTTGCCCAGTAGGTTTGCATGACCATGACGGGATTTGAACCCCGGCCTCCAGAGATACAAGGCAGAAGGGGGGGCATGACCCCTTGGTAGTGGGGCACAATTTTTTTTCCCCTGGCTAATCTAGTGGCCCAAGTATTCCCTGTTTGCGGGGGGAAGTGCTGGGAATCTTTTATTTCTAAGTATATCAAACAAAAAGATCAGGAAGCAAGAGAAAGAAGTTTAAAAGATTCTCCTTAATTGCAATGCCTTTACCTGCCCAGCTGCTAGCTCTGTACCTGGGGAGCCTAAAGTTGCTCCTAGAGGTACATAGGTGGTCTTAACAGACAGACAAGCAGACAGACAGGCAGCAGCAGCTCTCGGAGAAGAGAGGCCACAGCAAACAGCAGGATCATGAGAACAGCTATGGACCTTCTCTGGAAAAGAGATAGTGGTGGTGCTTCCTCCCCTCGGGGTTACATTTGTTACATACCTGGTAGCCTAGTTTGGTCTGGGAGCAAAGAAGCTGTCTTGTGCCCTTATGAAGAACAAGAATTAGAGCCTCAACTCCTAAGATCTGAGAGTCTAAAAAGAGGGCAAAAGGGGTATGATACGCTGACCCTTCTCTTCAAGCGAGAAGAGAAGGCTTCCAGCTTATTTGCCCAATCTGAAAACACACTCTCAAGGGTTCCTCTAGTCTAGAAATCCCTTTCTAAGGTAACACCACCACCACTTGCTGAGTTTGTTAACCCTTTCATGTCCAGCGCAGCGAGAAGCCAGACTGGGTGAGTTAAAATCAATAATGCACCTTTTCTCTATCCCAGCGAAGTTCAGATAGCTGACCGAGGAAGACACGTGAGGCAAGCTTATAGAGAAAAGTGAATAGACTTTAATTTTAGTTGCAAAGGCTTAAAGTTAACAGGGAGGAGAAGCACTCCCCCCAGGCTTTCAGCTTAGGTTTACAGAAGTTATACATTCAGTCCAGAGTACTAAAATGAAATCATAAAAGCTAACACAACTAGCTAGATGGTCCCTAAGCTAAGACTAAAAGAGTAACTTACATTCTATGATGTTATGCAATCAGTTCCTGTCCCAATTTGGATGGATGGGGCCAGGCTCACCTTAGCCGACCCTCCAGTTAGTCTCTGAAGATGGAATTCAGAGTTCTTTTTGGATAGAAACCTCCTCCTTAGGTTTCTGGTATCCTTTTAAGGCCTTTTTTGATGTTATCAGGCCCCTGAGAGAGACTGACTCCCCCACAACCTCTATTATCACAGTTAGCATCTTGTTGGCTATGCCATGTGGCTTCAACATGTGGCATAGAACAAAGGAAGGTCAGAACTTTTAAAGTCTTTGTGGTCATCTCTCTGATTGGTTCTGCGTTGCCAACTCTTGATTGGCTCTCCAGTCAGGTGATGTGATGTCATGCTTAGGACGTGAGCTTCCCACCCCCTTAGCATACCTGATGGTATGGAATCCAGGGAATGGAATTTTCCACTGTTGTGACTATAGGTTTTGAGTTGAATGCTCCATGATGGGCTGGGCAGGCTATCATGACAAGGGGAATGCCTTAAGTAGTCCATGGGTACATACAAGAACCCCTTCTTCCATTAAAGAATTTCTTGAGATTTCCCTGATCCATTTTGTATATTGTAAAGGTGTTGGGCTATGTCCAATAAGGCGGGTGGATTGGCTGAGTCCTGGGAGGCTGTCCTGGGATCCTTCTTCCAGAAGAGATCCTTGGGGTCTCACAATACCAGGAGGATAGTCATATTATCCCATTGCTTCCTTCACATCCAGAGCCCTGCAATCTCACATTGCAGCCAGGATCTCTGTGTATTGGAGGGACAATGAGATAAAGCCTTTTCCACCCTCCCAGAATGCACCCCTTTCCTGGCTGCTTGGTTCTAATCATGCAAATGCCAAGGAGAGAGATTTCGTTTACATACACACTGACTGGACGATCGTTCAGACGGTTTTTCTCCAACTCTGCTCTGACCAGGTGAGCAATGTGTGCCTGTTTGGGGATTGGGATGGGGCTGGGATCTCCATTCCCTCCTGGGTGATGTTCCTCATCAGCAGTCAGAGAGGACTTCTTGAGTGTGGGGAGACGGGGCCTCCAAGGATCAGAAGTTATGCCCCTCTTAACCACTGGGAATCACCTACATGTCCATCCCTCCCTCTCCCCAAGACCCGAAATGTGCCCAGTTGTTCCAGGGTTTCTCCATGGTACCGCTGTAATCTTACATTATACATTTAAGCATCTAAAGCAACATTTAGAGAGGAATGTCTACCATTAAACCCACTGTTTGTTGTAATATGGGGGCACATGTATGCATATAACACCCCTCCCATTTCTGGGCATGCCACTGTGAGGTATATTCCTCCTGTGGGGATAGTCATTAGAAGGCCTTTGCAATGGTGGGGTGGTGGTGGATGAGGAGGCTCAACTTGGGTTCCCAGACTTCATGAGGGTATATGCGATTCACTGTGCCATGGATCCCCATCTTGGCATTAGATCATATAGGAGAAATAATGGGACCAAGATGAAGAGCCAGCCACCTTTCGAGCAGAGAAGTAACACAGGCGTCCTTAGCAGGGTTTGTTCCTGTGGACATGAAGGACATCTTCACTTCTCTTGAATTCCCCATCAGTTTCTTGTCATTGTATCTCCCGGTCACTGGAAGGCAGTGGAGGTTCCTGTGGGGTGAAGATGTCTGAGATTGTGATGCAAAATAGCCACATAGTGCTGGTGTGTGCCTGACAAAGGGTGCTTGAAAAGTAGGGATGATTAAAGAAAACATCACCACAGATTATTTTGGTCAGGAACAGTGAAACACAGTGAAATGCAGACGAGACCCTTCTGGCACACTGAGGTGAGCAAGGTTCTGAATAGGAAAAAGATCCACTTGGAAGAAATTATACTGGAGCAAAAAGGTGATAATTAGAAAAGCCACAACAGAAAAATAAGAGAGATTGTGGTTAGAATACAATTGTGGTGGCGACATAAGAAAAGGGAGATTGAAAAACTGAACTTGTCCTTCGAGACACAGAGAAGACACCATACTAAATCTACCCCTTCCTCCAGAGAAGGGTCTGCAGTGGGTAATCCTAGGCCACTATGGGCCTGATCCTGTTTCATCCCCATGGGAAGAATTGTGATGGGGTGGGGGGATGGTGGAGAAAGGGGACTTGGAATTTAATAGAGGCATAGAATGGTGGAGTTGGAAGGGGCTCTAAGAGCCACCAGGTCCAACCCCCTGCCTTCCGCCCTCTCCTGCTCAGTGCAGGATCTCCAACTAGAGCACCCCCAGAAGGTAGCTGCCCAGCTTCTTTCTGAAGACATCCAGAGGAGGAGACCCCACCACCTCTCTAGGAAATCAGTTCCATTTCCAAATCACTCTCATAATTAAGAAGTTCCTCCTAATGTTCAAGCAAAATCTACCCTCCTGCAACTTAAAACCATGAGACCTCATTCTACCCTCAGAGGCAGCCTCTTCCTCTCTGTGGCAGCCCTGGAGCTATTTAAAGATTGCAATCATGTCACCCCTCAGTCTTCACTGGAAGCTGTTTGCAATGGAAGGAGGGGCTTCCAAACAGGATGGGGGGAACATGTCACTTCCAGACCAGAGATTCCCTCTGTTGGCATGAGATGATTTTTTTTGGGGGGGGAGGGGTGACTGACTCCCACATGCAGAGCCAACCACGTTGCAAGCAGAGTCATGAGATGGTGACCCTTAGCAGGGCTCTTTCCTGGTGGCATGAACAGCATCTCACTTGGCTTCCCCACATAGGTTGTGTTGGCATGGTATATCCTGGTCACAGAGGGAGGGGGGAGGAGAGTCTTCTTGGGGTAAGGATGCCTGGGATTATGAGGCAACTTTCCTATAAAGTGATGGTTCGTGCGTCAAGGGCAGTGCTTCAGAAGCAGATGTGAATAAGGAGACTTCCCCATCAATCTGACTTCCCCCAACAAACTGAGTAAGAGGGTTTATTCCCTTGGCCAGTTCCTTGAAGAGGAGTCCAGAGACTCAAAAGCAGAGGGGCTCTGTCCCACTGAGCTCAGAGCAAGGGGGTGGGATGAAGGAAGCCATTTTGGAAGGCAGGAGAGCTCTGTGTTTACAACCCATTCCCAGGAAACTGTTCCAATTATGCAACCAATTTACATGTGCATTTCCTCCTAACAGATCCTTCTCGTTTTTTTTTTTTAAAATCAGAGAATATATTGAAGAAGTGGAAACAGTGGATGCATAACTGGGCTAGGATCCCATGAAAAGAAAAACTCAGTAAACTTTTCTCCCAGCCCAGTTCAATGTCTGCATGTGATGGAAGGGCACTCTGCTCATACTCAGGGACACTCTCTTTTCCAGACAAGGTTTTAAAGAAAGGATTCTGTTTTTCTTGCAGAGAAATGTTTTTGCAGCCATGGAATAGGGTTGGGAAGGTGAGAGGAAATACTCTAAGGATTTCATATAAATGGAAAGAGGCGGAGAGAAAATCAGCTGGAACTCACTGGGCAGTATGTGTCTGCGTGTGTGTTAGAGCTTAGAAAAGATACCCCTGTCTGCTGAACAACCAAATGTTATCTTAGACATAAATCCCTTCACAATCATGGGAACTTGTTCACACCATTAGTATAGACCAGATCAGAACCTCGGTTAGAACTGGGGGGGGGGGGATAATATCTGGTCTAGAAGATTCAGTGAAGTAAAGGAAGAAAATAATTCATGCTGAATTAATTCCTCCCCCCATCCCTAACCCCCAAATTAAAAGACAGGGAACACAATCCCACCAATAAGACAACATTTCTCGTGATGCTGACAGAAAAGCTTTAATAGGAAAGAGGAGTACATGTAACATTTTCCATTGTGAGCAGAGGAAGGAAAAGATTTTCACATGGAAAGAAAGGTGAAGGAAAGGTCCCAAGGCAAACCAAGAGAGTAGAAGAGAGAGAAACGTTGTCCAGGTGGAGGCCTTGAAAGAGGAAGGCCTTGAAGTCTTCAGGAATCAGCCAAAGTCCAGGATTGGAAGGTGACTATCAGTCCCTCTTTCTTTCAAGGTCTTTGGATCCTCAGTCAAATCCATTCGAGTTTGTCCTGGAAGATGTGATCCCAAAGGTCTACAGCTAAGAAAAGAGGCAGGAGAACTGGAAGGTGGAGGAGTGAGTGGGGAGATGTAGGCAAGAAGAGCAGAGAGGCTGAGCCAATGAGAACCTAAGCTCAGGGAATCAGCAGCTCAGAATCTCAATCATGGATTTTTGGAATATATCATTTTCCTTTCCTGTGATGAATACTTTCTGGTTTGAGCTGTGGTTCAGTTCTGCACCAGAAAGTCTCCTAGACCACTAGATGGCTTCTCTTGGCGCAATCATTCCTTTTCCCAGCATCCTCAGCATCTGAGAAAACTGGCCATACCACAAGAGGCTCCTGTAGTCTTAACTGGGGAGCCACACAGAGGGGATGCCAGGAGTTGATTAAGAATTCCTTCAAATGGAGGTACTAAACCATTTAGAATTACAACATCTGGAATGTTAGGAACCCCAAAATGCTTAGGGATAGGGAAACAGACAGGAGCTGGAAGGCGTGCCCATGACATTTTGGAAAGAGGATGAGTCTGAAATGACAATTGCACAGAGATGAGTCATTTTCTCTTTCCTCCTAAAGTGATCCATCTCTCCCACACCGGAAGAATCTGCCATCCTAAGTCCAGCCCAATCCCACCCTACTCAGGGAAACTGCCTGTCCTTAAGGACCCAGTCAGGAGAGCAAGAGGGGCCCCCAAAGGGGAGGAGGTTCGTGGGAGGGTCCCAAGGGGCCTGGGCCAGGACATGCACCAGCACATTCCCCCACCCCCTCTGAAGTGGAAGAAATTGGGGTTGGGGGTCAGAATAAGTCTGCAAAACTGGGATTCTCCTTCAGGTGATACAATGTTGCTGAGCCTTTTAGCAAGACAGGAGTGGGGCTGAGGTGGGTAGATACTTCCCTTCTGCTTCAGGGGCTGAATGGCAAGGTGTGGAAGGGGCTGACTAGACCTGAAGGCTGAAGGCAGAAGGAGGGAGGTTTGTAGTATGTGAGGAAATAATAATTGTAATGTAAAAGCAATCTTGTGTACCTCATTGACATCCTAAGATAAGTCTAGGGTTTTTCCCTGCGTGTCTTTTGTTCTCCCAAGTCCCCTTTCTCTTATTTCACTGGGCACTTCCAGCCAACTGGAGTGCTGGGTCATTCAACACATGACCTAATTTAAATTTTATTGCTCTGTGTTAAGTTCTCTTTTAAGTTTGAGTCTCCATGAGGCTGGAGCCATCTTTCTTCATCTTAAGCCATCTTAAACCATCTTTCCTGTAACCATGCAATGACATTTACCATGCAGCCTGTAGGCTGGGTGAGTTTTCCTACCCTAAATACCATTAGTTAGTTAGGAACCTCTTTTAAAAGTTTGTTTTAGTATATAGATTGAGATTGATATACCTTCAGTAAACTTTGTTTTGCATTTTAAACTGACTCCTTTGTTTTGTAATGAGTCTAATTTAACTGGGTGATCCCAGACCTCTGAACACAATTTTCTTTTAAATGTTAATTGAGCTTAAGACAGCATTCTTAAGTTTGCACTCTGCATGAAGTTAAAAGTAAATGAATGATTTTTAACTCTCTTTTTTAAAGGAGATAATTCTTGTTGCTTTTTAAAAGGACAAGATCCTGGAATTTTTTAATACAATTTTATTTTTAGACTCATTACTCCTAAAAGGCTCCACAGAGGCCTTTCCGTCTTCTCTGTTTCTCTTTCCTCCTGCTCATGTTGTGTAAAGAGGCTTCCTGGACTATCTCTCATCCCAGGGCCTAAAAAAGGGGAGCAGTTTTATGTGGAAGTGGGGTCCCCAAAATATCTGTGTACCAACAGTGTTGGGGGGATCAATGTGGGGGACAACATATATGAAAACTTTTTAAAGATTGCATGGTTTTGTGTGTGTGTGTTGCAGTCATCCAGCCTCTAGGCTAAGGTTCTGAACTTGACCAACAGGCAGAGAGGGGCCTCCTGGCCAGAGAGCAGCAGAGTCTCAAATAGGCAGGGGCAGGGATTAAAGCTGCCGGAGCCTGAAAGGGGGATTCAAGGCTTGTCTGATACACTGAACTGAGCTGTTTTCAGGAAGGAAGAAGCAACATTGAACTTCACAATCCCTTTCCTGGAACTGGAAAGCCACAACTAAACCAGAGCCAAAGAGGGCAAATAACCAGCCATGGATGTGGGATCAGAACAGATGTGGTGAGGGCCCAATCTGTGTTCTCCAGTGTTGGAAAATACTTTTCAACCAAGCATTCTTTTTACACCCCTTCCCCCCATTTGTTATTAGAGCAATAGGGTTTTAGACAGTCAGGCAGTGGCTCTTAAACTGTGGTCTGTGGACCCCCAGGGGGCTGTTATGTCCTCACAGAGGGTCCACAAAGGCTTGAAGGCTGCTCAGCCCACCTTGTCCCCACAGTGGAATGGCCATGTGACAGGAGCCAAGGCAAGAGCAGGCTGGCTGGCTTGGCCTGCACATTGTCGTTCAATCTGTTCCAGCCACAAACTTGCAAGAAGCAGAGCAAAAGTCTTCCTTCACCCTCTACTGCTTCCAGTGACTCTGAAGGAAGATTTAACAGATGGTGCATTTATTTATTGATTTATAGTAGTAGTCATTGTCTTGGGGGTCTGCAGCAAAAAAAGATATTTAAAGGGAATCCCTGGTAAAAAAAAGGTTAAGAGCCACTGGTCTAAGGGTTTCCTGCATTGCATTTCCCGCATTGCCTTTGTCCTCCCTATTTGCTCATCATGCTCATCAATTGTTCATGTATCTAAGCAACCAAACCTTCCAGATGTATATGTGGCCACATAAAAGTTCCCTCCTTCTCTCTCTCTCTTGTGAGTGCCAACTCAGCTGCACAGCTCTTCTACTTAAAACTTTCCTCTAGTTAGCTGAGCTCAGGCAATATAGGTATAAAATATATGCATAAAATGTACATTTTAATACAACTCAGGTTTTTTTGTTATAAAACTCACATACTGTCCATTGCCTTACTTTGCTAAAAGTAGTCACAGAGGCACCCAAGAGATCCCTTGCTAGTGAACTTGGATGAAGTAGACTGACTCAATTGAACTAGTCTTCATCTTTCCTCTAAAGGGGCTAATGCCCAGCATCTATCCATAATCCAATACCCAGGAGCAGCTGTGTCTAAAATACTCTCCATCCCAAAGAAGAAAACCCGACAGACTTTCCTGGGATTGCCCCCCGCAAAGAAGCTGTGAGGCTAGTTTTCCAAAGGCAGCCCAACCCCACCTAGAAAGGGACATCCCACCACCCACGGCTCCTGACCCTTCTCTCCCATCGAACAACAGCACCCCTTACCTGGATGAAGCCTCAGTGCAGGAGCCCAGGTCCAACCCATTAATAGGTTCAAGTTCACATTTCTAAGGGTCCCCTTAAATGTTTGCAATTCTGCCAGGTTGCCCAGTTTCATGACCTTTCCTGTGAGCCCTGAGCAGCCCCAGCCCTATATGGGGTGGATGCAAAGATTGTAAAGGAACAGGGTGCATGCCCTTGTTCCTTTATTATTAACTTGCTTTCAAAAGGAAATGAATCATAAAGAGTTTCCTTTCTTGATGGAGTATTGCATGACATTGGTAGCCAGCAGGTGGAAGGCACAGAAATGATGGCTGTCAGGGATGCTTTGATCAAGACTTCCTGCGTGTCAGGGGGTTGGACTGGATGGCCCTCGTGGTCTCTACCAACTCTACAATTCTATGGTTCTATCCCCAGCAGAAGCCAAAAAACTATCTCAGCAGACTTAGTAGCAACCTGTTCCCAAGAATACTCACACACAGAGGGTTTGATGTCCAAATGAACAGGAAGCACTTTTATTTTCAAAGTCAAGCAGTTGCAATATGTACAAATATTTACAATTGAAAGACAAACTGCTTCGCCAGACATCAGCATTCATGAGAAGAGAATGAGCTCTGAACTGAGCTTCTTTTATACATATCTACAGGCATTGGCTTACTCAACCACATGGGTGCATTACATCAGATCTTGCACCCCAGAAGCTATGCCCTCCAGTAACCCTCTTCAGCAGCTGTGGCTACATGCTAGCATGACTTGGCAGTTCCTTGGCTACAGCCAGCATGACTCAGCATGACTCTGCAGTTGTTTGGCCATAGCTACAAATAGCTAGGATGTTTTGAGGAGAAGTGGGTAGGAACTTAAGAATGCAAGGAGTTCCCTAAACTTGCTAAGTGGGGGGTGTATGAAGAATGCTATATTTCTCACATATCCCCACTAGACCACCCTGCCTCTCGCCCTGCAAGGAGGTGTCCCCCTGCTGCACCTCCAGCATGTTCTCCTGCAGACTGAGCTCTCTGAGGTCAGGACGGGGATTGTCTGGCAGAGAAGGTAGCACACCAAGGGAGATCTCCTCCCATCCCCACTGGGCACCCCCAGGGAAGAGGAAGGGCTTATGGCTGGACCAGAGGACAGAAAAAAGTGGCTGCCCAACAGATAAATTGTCTTCTCTGGAAAGGAAAACAGAACTCATCCAGTGATGAGTGGAATAAATCAGACAGTGAGGGGATGAAGCTCAAGTGAGGCAAAGAGGTGGTACAGAAATATGTAAAAGCTCCAATCAAAGCATTTCAAAGAAGGTGGACAACTCAAGATTTATGGATTAGATATAAAGCTATATTAAAATGGCAAGACAGTTCGGTCTCGATTAAAAACAAGAATTAGAAAATGTGGCTGGCTAAAAGTCACTCCACCACCCCCACGCCAGGACCACCTACCAGCCAGCCAGCCAGCCAGAAGACTCAGCAGGGCTGTGAGGAAGCTTCCTTCCCTATTACACCGGGGTAAGGGCAGCTGAGGCAGCAGGGAGTTGGGGTGTGGCCAGGAGTGGCTGGCCTTAAAAGTCACTCCACCACCCCTACCCCAGGAACACCTGCCAGCCAGCCAGCCAGCCAGCCAGCCAGCCAGAAGACTCAGCAGGGCTGTGAGGAAGCTTCCTTCCCTATTACACCGGGGTAAGGGCAGCTGAGGCAGCAGGGAGATGGGGTGTGGCCAGGAGTGGCCTTAAGTCACTCCACCACCTCCACTCCAGGAAGACCAGCCAGCCAGCCAGCCAGAAGACTCTGCAGGGTGGTGAGGAAGCTTCCTTCCCCTTTACACTGGCGTAAGGGCAGCTGAGCAGGGAGTTGGGGTGTGGCCAGGAGTGGCTGGCCTTAAAAGTCACTCCACCACCCCACCCCAGGAAGACCTACCATGGGCCGGGAATGATCTAGGAGCGGGAATTGAGGTTGTGTGGGGGAAGGGAAGGTATGGCGGCAACAGAGTGAAAAATTGTTACAAAAGAAGGTGGGATCGATGTTTAATATCTCTCCTGCCTTCAGTTCACTCTGTTCCCCAGAATAAATTGGAGAGCGCACCAACCATTCCACAGACCCTTACTCTGCTCCTTTGCAATGCCAGGTCGGTTAAAAACAAGACACATATTATCAATGACCTTTTATTGGATGAGGCTGCCGACCTGGCATGCTTTATGGAGACCTGGCTGGGAGAGGCCAGTGCTGCGACTTGGGCACAGGCACTCCCGGCTGGGTACTCAGTGAACAGGTAAGGAAAAGTGGGCGGGGGGGGGGCGGAGTGGCTCTGGTTCATAAAAACAATCTGACCTTGACCAGGAAGCCTATCCGGAACACAGTCCACATCGAGTGTATGTACCGAAGCCTGAGGTCCAGGGATAGCTTAGGGATTATGTTAGTATACCGGCCACCCCGTTGTCTAACGGACTCCCTAACCGAGCTAACACAGCTGGTCTCAGAGTTGCTGCTGGAGTCGCCCAGACTTTTAGTTCTTGGCGACTTCAACATCCCACTCGAGACCAGCTTGCTAAATCTAACTAGAGCAGCTCGGGAGTTCATGGAATCCATGACAAACATGGGCCTATCCCAATTGGTTGTTGGGCCTACTCACTGTGCAGGTCATACCCTCGATGCGGCCTTTAGTACGGAACAGGAATATCCATGGGCGGAGGTTGTTAAAACCTCTGCATTGTCATGGATGGATCATTTCCTGGTCAAGATGAAGCTAAGAGCCACTGTCTGCCCCACCGGGGGTGGTGGGCCTATTAGAATGGTCCGCCTTCGCAGGCTAATGGAACCAATTGGATTCCAGAAAGCCTTGGAGGGTTTAATGGTTGGTAACACCGATAATTCTGTTGAAGCTTTGGTTAATAATAATAATAATAATAATAATTTTTTATTTTTAACCCGCCCCTCTGCTTGGCAACCGGGGCAGCGTACAGCAAGATTAAAACAACATCAAGTTAAAACAATCCTTCCCTATCCTAACCCTCCCACCCCTTAAAACTAAATTAATATAATGGAGAGTTAAAACAAAGATAAAATACAATAAATAAATAAATAAAGGCAATGATGGCAAGTTAATATTTGGAACACCGACCTCACCAAGGCTATCGATTCAATCGCTCCCAAACGTCCTTTCCAGCCTGCTCCTAACCGTAAGCCCTGGTATTCAGAGGAGCTTAGGAAGATGAAGCAGGCTGGACAACGACTAGAGCACACCTGGCGGAAGACTCAACTCTTATCCGACAAGACTTGTCATAGAAATTTCCTTGATTCTTATCGAGAGGAGATACGTGCAGCGCAGAAGTCTTTCTCCTCTGCACATATTGCATCTGCAGAGTCCCATCTAGCAGAACTGTTTAGGGTGGTGGGGGAGCTGACGCAGATTCCACCTGCACAGAACCCCTTACTCAACCTGACAACAGCCTGCTGTGATGCGTTTAACATCCACTTTGCAGATAAAATCTCTCAGATAAGAGCCGACTTAGATGCCAGTGTTATGATAGAATCTATAGATGAGGTGTCCAGCAACTCCGCTGATGAAATTTTATTCATGGGATTGAGTACCAATGATGTGGACAAGCTCCTTGGTAGAGTGAAGAAGACGACCTGTCCCCTCGATCCCTGTCCGTCTTGGCTGGCCACCCAAGGGGGTGACGCATCGAGAGTACTCCTTAGGGATACTATCAATGCGTCCTTCAGGGAGGGGTCCGTTCCACCCTGTCTGAAGAAAGCGGCAGTTAAGCCGCTCCTGAAAAAGCCTTCCCTGGACTCCTTGGACAGGAACAACTATAGGCCAGTCTCCTTGCTGCCTTTTTTAAGCAAGGTGATTGAGAGGGTGGTCGCTTCCCAACTCCAAGCTGTCTTGGATGAAACCGATTATCTAGATCCATTTCAAACTGGCTTTAGGACAGGATATGGAGTGGAGACTGCCATGGTTGCTCTGGCTGATGACCTCCGCTTGGGTATCGACAGGGGTAGTGTGACCCTGTTGGTGCTCTTGGACCTCTCAGCGGCCTTCGATACAATAGATCATTCCATCCTCTTATATCGCCTGAGGGGGTTAGGAATTGGAGGCACTGCCTTCCAGTGGTTCTGTTCCTTCCTCTCAGGCAGATCCCAGAGAGTGAGGCTCGGGGACAGTTGCTCTAGCAGAACAGAGCTTAACTGTGGCGTTCCTCAGGGTGCCATCCTTTCCCCGATGCTATTTAACATCTATATGAAGCCGCTGGGAGAGATCATTCGGAGGCATGGAGTGTGGTGTCATCAGCATACTGATGACACCCAGATATACTTCTCCATATCTCGGTCATCAGCTTCAACTTCAGATTGCGTCTCTCCTCTTAATGATTGTCTTAAAGCAGTAATGGACTGGATGAAGAAAAACAAATTGAGACTGAATCCAGACAAAATGGAGGTACTAACAGTTACGGGCCCGAAACCAGGTCTGGGAATACAACTTCCAATCCTGGATGGAACTACACTCTCCTCCAAGGACTCCGTTCGCAGTCTGGGGGTGCTCCTGGACCTGTTGCTCCAGATGTCTAATCAGGTAAATGCGACGGTCAGGAGTGCCTGTTATCAACTTCAGCTGATATGCCAGCTGCGCCCTTTCCTGGAAACCAGGGACCTCGAAACTGTGGTACACGCACTGGTAACCTCCCGTCTGGATTTCTGTAATGCGCTTTACATTGGGCTACCCTTATGCTTGACTCGGAAACTTCAACTAATTCAGAACATGGCAGCCAGGTTGATTTCTGGTGTTTCAAGGTTCACTCAGCCTTCCATCCTTTCGTAGGTCGGTAAATTGAGTACCCAGCTTGTAGGGGGGGGGGAATTAGCTAACACACATTGGAAACTGCTTAACGCAGTGTAGATGTGTAAATAACTATTGCTTAAAACAATTTGTAAGCTGCTCTGATAGCCTTGAGGCTGAAGAGCAGGGTATAAATAAATAAATACATTTCCAGAAGAGAGCATATAACACCTGTGCTAAAAGCTCTCCACTGGCTGCCTATTAGTTTCTGGGCACAGTACAAGGTGTTGGTTATGACCTTTAATGCCCTACATGGCTTGGGTCCAACTTCTCTCCGGGACCGCCTCCTTCCGTACGACCCTCCCCGCGCACTTCAGTCCTCTGGGAGGAATCTGTTCCAGCCTATGAAAACAAGGCTGCCAGTGACCTCCCAGAGGGCCTTCTCTGCTGCTGCTCCCAGATTACTGAATGGCCTGCTGGACGAGATCTGTCTTATTACCACCTTAGACAGCTTTAAAAAAGCTGTCAAGACAGATCTTTTCTGGCAGGCCTTTCCTGAATAACTATCCCGGCCCAAGACTCAGCTGTCCTTTCCCTCTGAGCTGCAACTGGATTTTTTAAATTATTGTATGTTTTAATTTTTTCTAATTGAATATATTTTTAATTATTGTACGTTTTTAATCCTTTATAATTTAATATTATTTTAAGGGGTGGGTGGGCTAGGGTATTGTAATTATGGAGTTTTTATATTGTAAGCCGCCCCAATTGCGTTGCAGAGAGGCAGGATAGAAAATATTGTTGTTGTTATTATTATTATTATTATTAAATCAAGGACATGATTTACAATGGTTCACTTACCATCATTTAGCTGCCAGATATAAATAAGACAGTTTTAATTTTAGTTTTAATAAAGAACAAATGGAACTAGATAAGATCATATGGTCCACCAATAAGGGAAAAACTATGAAAATCTATAAATTATTACTGGACAGAGATTTAGAAGCAGAGTTAATCAAAGAACCCATGATTAGGTGGGCAAGCGACATAGGAGAACCCATATCTATTGATTTATGGGGAAACGCTTGGCTCAGGTCAAATACTTTCACAGCTAGCCAGAATTTAAAAGAAAACTTGCTTAAAATCGCATATAGATGGCATCTAACTCCAATGAGAATGAGTAAGATTTATAAACTAGAAAGCAAAAGTTGTTGGAGGTGCGGCAAAGAGCTGGGGTCCCTATACCATATGTGGTGAGGGTGTATCTTGATAAAGGAATTCTGGGGGGAAATACACAAAGTAATCCAAAAAATGTTGAGTATTTCTGTTCCCTTAGACCCTAAACTGTATCTTTTGAATATGACATCTATTTTAGAGAGGCAGGAAGAAAGAGCTCACTGGAAAATATTGTGATATTGCATCACTGCTGCAAGGTTATTGATAGCAGCAAAATGGAAAAATAACGAAATTCCAGATACTGAAGAATGGCTATATAAATTATTGGAAATGAAAAATAATGATAAATTGACAAGGATAGCCAATGAAGGTGATATAGAAAAGATTAATTTGGACTGGAAACAGGTAATGGATTATTAGAATAAACAATAGAATGTTCAAATGAAATACTTATAACGTCAGGACAAGAAGATATATCTTGATAGAAGATAATATGAAAAGTTTCATGTATAAGAAAAATGGCAAGATACAGGTTTGTTTAAAAGTTAATAACTGTTTACTAATTGTAAACAAGTAAATGTTCCTTTAGCATAAACAATTAAACAAAATGAAGTTGTATTGGCTGCATATTTTAGGTAAAATTTAATGTGAAAGAAATTATTAATTATTATATCTCTTAGAAATCCTTAAGTGAGTAAATATTTGTCTTTGGAAGACAAGATAGTTAAGAAGTAATTTACATTATAATTTATATTACATTATGTCATAAACTGTATGTTTAAATGTATGTTATGTTACAAACTGCATGATGATGTATTTTGCTTTGAAAAGTAAATAAATAAAGGGAAAAAATTTGTAAAAGCTACTTATAATTAGTTGCAGTCTACAGGGTCAGAGGAACCACCTCCAAGGGGACTTAGAGCTGGAAGGGACCCCAAAGGCCATCTAGTCCTACCACCTGCCATTCAGGAATACACAACTGAAGCACTCCTGAAATATGCCCATCCAACCTGTTTGAAGATCTCCAATGATGGGGTGTCCACCACCCTCCAAGGCAAACTGTTCCACTGTCAAACAGCCCTTACATATAAATGGAACCTGCAATGTACTCCGAGTCTTTGTTTCTCATCTGTTAGAATGATTCTAAAACAGCTGGTCTGTGGACATTTAGAAAAGAAGGCTGCAGTCTTTATGATCTGCAAATGTATCTGCATATACAGACCCTGGAGGCTTAAAACTTGGCAAAATGACCCCCATGCCCCCCTAAAGGGCATGTGGGGGTACCATTTTTTATTTTTATTGGTGGGTGCATATAGTATGTATGTAGCATTCAGTACAGAAAGGGGTGTTGCAGCCCAAGACAGCTAAAGAAAATTTGATGGAACTGAACAGGACCAGAGCAATTACCGTCTTGTCAGCTTGACCTTGATGAAAAAAATATTACTTTGTTAAGACCGCGTAATAAAAGACAGTAGGCTTTTCTCAAAAGCAAGCCATGCCAAACAAATCCTAATTCCTTCTTCATGACTTTCAAGCTTTGCAGATGAGGGAAATACTGTGGGTGCAGCGCAGTATGATTTTGTTATGGCTTCGGCAACGTCCCTCATGAATTTTTTGCTGGCTGGCTCTGGTATTGTTCAACATCTTGATAAAAGGCTTGGCAAAGGAACAGAGGGGATGGTTATCAAATTTGCAGACAACATCAAAGTGGGAGAGGCAGCTAATACCTCAAAAGACAGAGCCCAGGTTAAAGAAGACCTAGAGAAAGTTTAGGCCCAGCAATGGCTACGGGGTGGGAAGACCAGACTAAACATGCAAAAGCACTGCAGGTCAAGGAACCAATTACCAACCTTCTATTTGCAAGATATTTTACAAAACCACCCCTTGAAGATGCTGCAGCTAGTCTCTCACAGGGCAGCCAATTTCAGATCAATCTGCTACTCATGATCCACTGCAGAAACTATGGCACAGCCAGATATCAGAATACTATTCTGACTCACCCTAATGAATATAGCCATAAAAGGGTTTTTTAAACGTCAACTAATATTTTGTTTAAGATATAAGGCATATTTTAAAACAGATTTTTTTTTCCCTTCTCAAATTCTTCCTGTAAACATTTTGTTGCTTTAGAACTTGTAAGGAAAGAAATTGCACAGTTCTATTGGGAGGAATCATATTGACAACTGGCATAGCATTCTGGCTTCCCCAGAAGCAGCAAATATGACATGAAGTTGAGGAGAAATTAAGCTTCTAAGGCCCCTTCTATACAAGGCAAAAAAACCCTGGAGTGACTCACAGTAATGGCAATTCGCAGCAGCTACAACTTGTCTTAATGGTGCTTTGGCCCCCATAAATGTTGCATGCCTACTAGCCAAGATGGTGGCCATGAGTTATTTACTTGCATTTGCACATATCTCAATTTACTGCCGCCAATCTTTTTTTTAAAAAAACTCCACGGTGTGATACTGATTTTGGGGTTTTTCAGAAAAGCCCCCAAACCCACCCCGTTTTATTACCTTAGCGCTGGCTTGCTTAGGCAAAAATCCAACATGGTGGGAGTAGACGCTGGCCTTCTTAGTAAGCTCCACCCCCATGCTCATCTTGCCAATCAGCTTTCAAGTTTTGTTATAGAAAATCAAAGCAAATCAAACCGCTTTTCCAAATGAGAAGGCTTTTCCTGCACAGTTTACAGTGCACTTGGCACCCCTCTTTCCAAATACAGTGAAACGATGTGGGTTCCCATTAAGACAAACTGTATTCTGCTCAAAGTCTATGAGGAACATTGTAGCCATTTAGGCAACCCCTAAATCTCTAGCCTTAAAATTATATATATATAAAATACATTACTATCGGTACAGTTGTCCGTTCATATTAGCTGGGGTTTGGTTCCAGGACCCCCTGTGGATACCAAAATACATGAATACTCAAGTCCCATTATATGCAATGGCACAACAAAATGGTGCCTCTTAAATAAGATGGAAAAATCAATATTTGCTTTTTGGATTATTATTTTTAAGAGTATTTTCAAGCTATGAATACTTAAATACATGAATACCAAATCCATGTATATGGAGGGACAACTGTACATCATCTGAGTGAGTTAATTGATGTTTAGTCAATATTCTTCCATCACTGAAACTCTGCCCACATGCCTTACATTTACATTGCTTCTCCACTGTGTGGATCTTTTGATGGGAATGCAGAATTCCACTCTGACTGAAGTTCTTTCCACATTTCATGCATTTATATGGCATCTTCCCTGTATGGGTTCTTTGATGTTTAGCACCACTGAATGTTCACCATCACTGAAACTCTTTCCACATTCCATACATTTCAATATTTCTCCCCTGTGTGTGTCCTGTATTTCTCAGGGCAGGCTGCAGAGACCCAATGAATGAGCTTCACAGTTCAAAGCGAGTAGCCAAGTCTATTCAGCTTACCAGCACTTAAGAGCAAATGCAGTCCAGTACAGGGTCATACACAAAGAAACAGCAAACCAGGGAAACAATCCAAAGAATTAATCCAGAGGCGAAGTCACAAGGTGAAGGCGTGCTCCAAAACAGCAATCAGTCAGTCATGGAGTACACGGGGCATGACCCAGCATGACATTTACCCAAACAGGTTGGTTGTCAGACATGCTCTTCCAGAGGAGGTGCTGCTTATTTATGGCCCAGCTGAATCTCACAGATGGTTTCTGATTACTTTGTGCTTCCTATATAATCTCTGTGAGTTGACAAAGCAGAGTGAAGCCACGTAAGTCTGTATCTGTCTGGAAAAGCAGCCAGTTGCCAGCAAAAGTATCAACAAACAGCTTAGAAGTTGGTAACGCAATGTCTGGGGAAATGGCCAACTTTTAATAATAGCAAAGCAGTTGAAACAAAGTCCTGATAAGAGTAATGAGAAGCAAACAGGGAGATGAAAAGGATAGTTCAGTAAACAGTCCAAAAAGTCAGAGGCTTACAGAAGTCAGCGTAGGTCCAGAAACAAGTTTGTATGTCAACAGAATCAGGCAACAGCAGAGTCAGAATCAGTCCAAGGTCTAAACAGGAATCATAGAATCATAGAATCGTAAAGTTGTAGAGTTGGAAGAGACCATGAGGGCCATCCAGTCCAACCCCCAGCCACGCAGGAAAGCACGATCAAAGCATCCCTGACAGATGGCCATCCAGCCTCTGTTTAAAGACCTCCAAGGAAGGAGACCCCACCACACTCCGAGGGAGTGCGTTCCACTGCCGAACAGCTCTTACTGTCAAAAAGTTCCTCCTAATGTTGAGGTGGAATCTCTGTTCCTGGAGCTTGCATCCACTGCTCTGTGTTCTAGTCTCTGGAGCAGCAGAAAACAAGCCTGCTCCATCCTCAGCGTGACACCCCTTCAAATACTTAAACAGGGCTATCATATCGCCTCTTAACCGTCTTTTTTCCAGGCTAAACATACCCAGCTCCCTAAGTCTCTCCTCATAAGGCATCGTTTCCAGACCTTTCACCATTTTAGTTGCCCTTCTCTGGACATGCTCCAATTTGTCAATATCCTTTTTGAATTGTGGTGCCCAGAACTGGACACAGTATTCTAGGTGAGGTCTGACCAAGGCAGAATAGAGCGGCACTATGACTTCCCTTGATCTAGACACTATACTTCTATTGATGCAGCCCAAAATCGCATTGGCCTTTTTAGCTGCCGTATCACACTGTTGACTCATGTTCAATTTGTGGTCTACTAGGACTCCTAGATCCCTTTCGCATGTAGCCTCGCTCAGCCAGGTCTCTCCCATCCTATATTGATGCATTTCATTTTTCCGCCCTAAGCGCAGTACTTTACATTTCTCCGTATTGAATTTCATTTTGTTAGCTTTGGCCCAGCTCTCCAGTCTATCCAGGTCATTCTGAATTTTGATCCTGTCCTCTAGGGTATTAGCTACTCCTCCTAATTTGGTGTCATCTGCAAATTTGATAAGTATGCCCCTAATTCCCTCATCCAAGTCATTGATAAAGATGTTGAATAGCACTGGACCGAGGACAGAACCCTGTGGCACCCCACTGGTCACATCTTTCCAAGACGAAGAAGAGCCATTGCTGAGCACCCTTTGGGTTTGGCCGGTCAACCAATTACAAATCCATTGAACAGTTAACTTGTCTAGCCCACATTTTACAAGCTTGTTTGAAAGAATGTCATGGGGAACCTTGTCAAAGGCCTTACTGAAATCAAGGTATGCGATATCCACAGTGTTCCCTTCATCTACCAAGCTGGTAACTTTATCAAAAAAAAATCAGATTAGTCTGGCATGACTTGTTTCTCTGAAACCCATGTTGACTGTTTGTGATTATGGCATTGCCTTCTAAATGTTCACAGACTCTCTGTTTAATGATCTGCTCTAGAAGCTTCCCTGGTATTGATGTCAGACTAACTGGACGATAATTGTTGGGATCCTCTTTTTTCCCCTTTTTGAAGATGGGAACAACGTTTGCCCTCCTCCAGTCTGCTGGGACTTCTCCTGTTTTCCAGGAATTCTCAAAGATTATTGCCAATGGCTCTGAGATCACATTTGCCAGCTCTTTTAATACTCTTGGATGTAGTTCATCTGGTCCTGGAGATTTAAATTCATTTAGATTAAGAAGGTATTCCTGTACAACCTCTTTGCTTATTCTGAGCTGGATTTCCCCTGTTGTGTCCTTTGTTCCATTCTTCTCAGGTTGGTAAGAATGGATCAAGGAAGCAGGAACACAGAGTCAAAGATAACCAACATGAAGCTTTTGCCAGGATGATCAGTTGATCTCTGACAAAGATTCCATAGCTCCCCCAAGGCTTATATATAGCAATCAGGGCTATCCCAGGTGCTCCTTAATAAGCCGGTGTTTCAGATAAATTCTCAGCAATCCAAAGTCAAAGGCTTTTGACATCGATCTCCTTGGGGCTTCCTTTTGGGATCTCTGTTGGCTGAAGGACGATATGGGTAAGTCCATTACGTCCTCCTCCTCCTCCTCCTTATCTGAGTTGTAAAGGCTTGATGCTGAGACTGGTGCCAACCCACTAGGACCAGGCTCTTCCTCTGCTTGGGACTCTATATTGGCAGAATTCCCTGCTGGCACAGATATAAATAAACCTGTGCCAGGATTCCTAGGGCCCTCCTCTGCCATGGTCTCCCCCTCCATCTCCATACCCTCATTGGGTTCACAGGGCATGAGAATATTCTGGTCCTCCGTGGTTTCTGGCTGTGGAATATTCTGTTGTTCAGATGAGTGAGCCTGCTGGACACTCTGTCCCTCAGAGTCTTCTAGCTGTTGGACACTCTGTCCCTCAGAGTCTTCTAGCTGATGGACACTCTGTTGCTCAGAGGCTTCTAGCTGTTTCACACTCACTTCCTCAGTGTCTGGTGGCTCTTGGCCACTCTGCTCTATGCATGTCATGCTATTAAAGCTTTCATGTTCCTCCTCACTGTCCTCTGACAGGTAGAGCATAACAGTGTGAGTTCTTTCATGGGAATGCAGATGTTGACTCTGACTAAAGCTCTTTCCACATTGCATGCATTTATATGGCTTTTCCCCTGTGTGAATTCTTTGATGTAAATGTAAAGTGTCACAACGAGAGAAGCTCTTTCCACATTCCATGCATATATATGGCTTTTCCCCTGTGTGCGTCCTTAAATGGGAACGCAGAGATCCACTCTGCCTGAAACACTTTCCACACTCCATGCATTTACATGGCTTCTCCCCTGTGTGGGTCCTTTCATGGGAATGAAGTGCTCCACTCTCACTAAAGCTCTTTCCACATTCCATGCATTTATAGGGCTTCTCCCCTTTGTGGGTCCTTTGATGAGAACGCAGGTGTCCACTCTCACTGAAGCTCTTACCACATTCCATGCATTTATGGGGCTTCTCCCCTGTGTGGGTCCTTTGATGGCAACGTAGCACTCCACTATGACTGAAGCTCTTTCCACATTCCACGCATTTGTATGGCTTCTCCCCTGTGTGGGTCCTTTCATGGCAACGCAGATCTCCACTCAGACTGAAACTCTTTCCACATTCCATGCATTTATATGGCGTCGTGCCTGTGTGAGTTCTTTGATGGGAACGAAGAGCTCCACTCTCATTGAAGCTCTTTCCACATTCCATGCATTTATATGGCTTCTCCCTGTGTGGGTCCTTTGATGGGAATGCAGATTTCCACTCTGACTGAAGCTCTTTCCACATTCCATGCATTTATGTGGCTTCTCCCCTTTGTGGCTTCTCTGATGTAAATGTAGATGCCCACTCTGACTGAAACGCTTTCCACATTCCATACATTTATATGGCTTTTCGCCTGTGTGGATCCTTTGATGGGAACGTAGATCTCCACTCCGATGGAAGCTCTTTCCACATTCCATGCATTTACGTGGCTTCTCCCCTGTGTGGGTCCTTTGATGGGAACGCAGAACTCCACTCTGATTGAAGCTCTTTCCACATTCCATGCATTTATATGGTTTCGCCCCAGTGTGAATTCTTTGGTGGGAACGCAGATTATCACTCCTAGTGAAACTCTTTCCACATTCCATACATTTATATGGTTTCTCCCCTGTGTGGGTTTGGGAATCTGAATGTACAGTATATTCCATTCTTTTTCTTTTATTATTCAAAGATGATGTCAGACGTCCACAAAGATGAACTCCTTGAACAGCAGAGGATTGCTTCTTTCCAGTCTTTGATTATTGTATTTTTTTAACCTCTGTTGTCTCTTTTCCAACCTATTCTTTTTTTACAGTAGAATCTTATGTTTTCCCCTGACTCCACAGGTGTAAAACTCCAAAAAGTCTTTCTTTTACTTATTACCTTGTTGTCATTGCTGTGTGCTTTCAAGTCATTTCGGGCGTATGGCAATCCTAGGGCGAAGCTATCACCAGATTTTCTTGGCAAGAGTTGTTGAGAGGGTACCTGCTTGAGGAAAAAGAGGAAGATCTCATCAGAAGCCGAGCACAGAAAGCTCTCATCAGACATCAAGACCAATAACCCAGAGCTGAAGCAAGGTCAGGAGAAGAGGGGAAGAAGACAGGTCTAACCATTGCCTAGTAATGCCTAGTAATAATTATTTTAACCTCTGTCCACTTAAAAAGAATCCCTAGTCAGAGATACAAAGGGACAGTTGGCCCAAGATTGTCGTTTGTAATATTTTGCACTGCAGTGTGTTAACAGTATAACCCAACTTTTCTAAAAGACGACATCTTGAAATATGGCCAGCATTGTATCATACACAGCAAAGGTTGTGAAAACCATTTCGTTTCTATATTCCCTTCTTACTAAAAACACACCTCAAGACAAGCCTCCAATGACAGCATTAGAGTAAACAATAAAACTTTGATCCCCACAGATCCTGAGTGACCACCAATATGGACAGACCACCCCATGTGATCAGTCCAGGGAGAAAAACGCTTCATTGCCTCATGTAAATCCTTTTAATCTCTCCCCGGCCAGAAATAATGGTTCCTGTTCCTCTTTAGCCCTGACAGGTGGTCCCTATCCAGTGTTTGTAAAACAAGCCACACTGGAGATACTGAAAATACAGCATGGAACAATGCTTAGAAAATGCATTTCCCTGATAGAATGCATTCTTACAAAATCTGTACCTCAAAGGTATATAAGCAGAGGTGGAACAAATGGAAAGAGAAAGACAAATGCAACAAAGACAAATGCAAAATGCTACATTTAGGCCATAGAAACAGGTATACGTATGCACAGGTTAGGATGGAGGACACTTGGCTTAACAGAAGCATGTAAGAAAAGGAATTTGGGTTTACTGTAGATCGTAACTTGAACATGAGCCAGCAGTGTAACACTGCAGCAAAGAAGGCAAATACTATTTTAGCCTGTGTTCACAGGACCATAGTTTCCAGACAGTGAAAGTAATAGTCCCACTCTATTCTTCCTTTGTCAGGCCTCATCTGGAGTACTACATTCAGTTCTGGGTGCCTCATTTAAGAAAGGATATTGACAAGTTGGAGCAAGTTCAGAGAAAGGCAACAAGGATGATGAGAGGTACGGAAAGCCAAACACATGATGAAAGGTTCAGTAAGTTGGGCATTTTCAGCCTGGTGAAAAGACTAAGGGGTGGCATGATTGCACGCTTTAAACATCTAAAGGACAGTTGCAGAGATGTGGGTACAGTTTGGTCTCTGCTGCCCTAGAGAGCAGGATGAGGTCTAAGGTTTTTAAGTTAAAGCAAGGTAGGTTTCAATTGAACATAAAAAGGCACATCTTGACAGTAACAGTGATTTGACCATGGAAACGATGAGCTAGAGAGGTGATGGGGGCTCTTTCTCTGCACACCTTCAAAAAGAGCCAAGACAGCAACCTGCTGGTGAGGCTTTAGCTGGAGTTCCTGCACTGAGCAAGCAGTTGGACTTGGTGACTTAAGGCAACCCTTCCAACTCTGATTCTATTCTGGAAAAAAAAATGCAGTTTGTAAGGCAGACTGGTCCAAGTGTCACTCAAATGGCCACTGTACTTATCTGATTCTTCCCTGTTAATGATTCTTGCAATTAGAAATCAGTCACCTTACCCTGAGCCCTGGAAGCGGCGCAATGAAATAACCGACCAGGCTTTGGCATCTGGTGCCACTGCACTGCCTACGGGGCAGAGAAAAAGGAGGGGCAGATGAGGCCACTGGTATGACTCCTGTGGCTCTTGCTGGGGAGCACCAGAAAGAGAGCAGAACCTGGATGTGGGTTGCTTGCTTTATTTACTAGAAGCTGTACTTTGTTTTCTGTCAAGATCTCTTTGCTTCATTTTACAAAGCAGTAGCAAAACCCAATTGCTAAGAGCTCCCAAAGGAACTCTCTGAACCACTGGTGGCTGGTGATCCACATCTTCATGGCACATTGAATCCTCTCTGTGTTTTATACCAAACTTTAAGGGATTTGTCTAAAGTGCTGAACCTGATCCCACAATAGGAAGAGACAGCATTAGGTAAGCTTGTGACTATTGAATTATACTTCTCCAGTCCCAGAGAGTCCTTGGGAGTTTGTTGGGTTAATGCTGGTGTGAGTGTGGCGTCTAGCCTGTGGATTGAGTGAGATGAGTGTAGGCTTGCCTGGAGGAACTCATTTGTTTAGTGAACTTATAAAAAATAAATATTTTTTTTTTAAAAAAAAACATTATTTAAAAAATTATTTACACAGAATTCCTGGCTTCATCCCAGTGAAACTGATGAGTTCCCAGCTTTCTTACTTAAACTCGTTGACATCTTCTTGTAGCAACAACAAACAAGGATGCCGGTAGGGCTACGCCAACACCCTAAAGAAGAGAGGATCTAGATTAGGCCTCTGGAGCCCCAGGAGTGGAGACCAAGGGGGGAAAGGATGCCTCTAGCCACCACCTCCTACTCCTTAGCTGCTCTTCCCTGCAAGGTGAGGAGACACAGGGAGGAAAATAGGCTGAAAATGATTTCATTATTGACATTCATGAGGGCTGGTAAATCCTGGGGAAATTTTGTGGAAACTCCTATTCATATGTCTACTTCCTCCACTTTCTAGACTGTCACAGCTGGACCTTACAGGGCAGAGAGAAGTGACTCCCCTGTTTTTTCAGGGGGGATTTCTGCATTTTTATTTTATTTATTTATGTATTTTGGATGATCACAAAGCTGCTCTGTGGTGATTATGAGCCAACTGCTCTCTCTCTCTCTTTCTCTCTCTCTCTCTCTCTCTATGTGTGTGTGTGTGTGTGTGTGTCTTGTGCCTACCTCACTGGGTTGTTGTAGAGTCAAAGGGGTCAGGATAATCTGTGCCTCCCAGAACTCCTACCCATATATTCACAAAAGTGGTTTTACAGTCACCACACACTGTCATGCAGAGAGGTTTCATAAGAAAAATTAAAACAGGTGATAAAAGCACCTTTTAAAAATTCCCTTGTAACCAGGAATAAAAATACACAAAGCAGCACCGGGAAGGAAAAGTGTGTACTTGGGGGGGGGGGGGGATTATGCAACCTTCCAAATGTTCACTCCAGCTCACATCAGCCCTTGGCCAGCAAACCTAACAGGTGCCTCTCCTCCTCCTCCCCCAGCACACAAAAATAGGATAGTTCTTCCCACCACCCCCTCCCACCTGCCTACAAGTGTCTCCCCTCTGCACCCCACTGTAGCCCCCAATAAGACTCCATAAATCTCCCCCTACAGTAAAGGAAGGTAAGGAGGTCCTGAAAAGGGAGAAACAATGTCAGTTTGAAGGGTTTAGATGGGGGGATTTGCAATCAGATGGGGTGCTCCATTTTCTCCACACCAGATACCCCCCCCCAAGAAACAAGCTCAGGGCTATTTGTCATTTTATTTTCCAAGCGTGTGGGTCTCTCTTCCCCCTCCTTTTTCATTTCAGCCCAAACCTGGACACCCCCCTCCAGGCATCCCAAATCTCACTTCCTCCTCTGGTTTCCAGGTTCCTTCTCACACCAAAGAGATCCCAAAGTTCCCTCCCCGCCTAATTTTCCTCAATTTCAGCCTCTCTAGGAAGAAGAGCTCTGTCCCTTTAACCCTTGGAGGACTGACTCCATTCTCTCCCTCCCTATAAACCTTTTCCCTTTTGAGGTTCTGAACCCAAAATCTGGGAGGGAGAGAAAGGAAAGCTGCTCTGGATATGGCCAGGAGAGGGAAACGAAGGACCTCTTCACCCAGCACATAGGTAGACTGTGGAACTCACAGCCACCAGGTGGGGCCATGAGACTGAAAGTGCATTTTTTGTATCATATTTTATTAGTTCTTTTTCTCTCCATATGCTCTTGGGATGGTCTCCAGAGAGCGGGAGCGGGGATGTGTCATCCCCTATCCTTCATGACTATCCTCACTTTACACATTTCATCTTAACAACAACTCGTGAGGTAGGGTCAGGTGAAGAACAAGAGTGATGGACCTGAGGTTCTTCTGATGCTGGCTCTGGACTTGAACCTTCTCCATGGCCGACTGGGAACATAAAAAAAGTTTAGTTTTCCGCTCAGCTCACTCCTTGCAGCTGCATTCTGGACTTTGCCTTCTGGGGCTCTTCTCACTAGGTATCCCCTCTGCACCCCCACTGTAGATCCCTGAACAAGACTACAAATTTTCTTGGCCTCTTTGACTTCTTTGTTTTCTTTTTCTTCCCTCCAACAATTTTGGCTTTGCAGAGAGAAGGGGCTGCAGGACAGAAACCTCCCTGGTGCCCCCTCATCCACTCAGCAGTGTTGCCCCCTTCCCTCTCTCTGTCCTGCCTTCACCAGGCACTATCCCCCTCATTCTCTTTCCCCAAAGGAAGCTCAAGGGAACCCCTTTCCCCTCCCAGGAACATGGGGCAGGAGGGGGGTTGCTTCTGTCCCCTCAAAACCTTTAGCCTCTCCTCCCTCTCTGGGAAGCAGAGCTCCCTTTATGCTCTTGGAGGACCTGTATAACTCCTGGCAGGTTGTTTTTCTTCAGTTTTGCCCCACAATAAAACTCTTCTGTCCCTTCACAATGTTGGGTGTCTTGTGCCCATCCAGCAGTAGCCATGACAATCACATCCATTTCAAATCCAGGGTACTACATCACAAAAGACCTCTGCATCACAAAGGACATCTGTAAGGCCCTGCAAAAGTTCACTTTTGAAAAAAGATACTTTTTCCTTTGCATGTTCAACATACCTCTCTGGTTCATATTCAGCCTGTTGAAGAACTCTGTGGAACCTGCAAGCTTGCTCCCTGCCTTGTAAGCAGGCTGGGAGGCCTGTCCAGGAGGCCCAACAGGTGGATGGGAAATAAGGCCCCAATGGAGCTCAATTCCGGGGGGGGGCAGTAAAGGCTCCCCCCCACAAAGAGGTACAAATATGTATCCCTATGAAGGCATGTAAGGTGTATTCTGGGGTAATTTTAATAACCTTTCCTGAAGTCTGTGTCCACTTTTAAATTCTGGGCATATGTGTGTGTATATATATATATATATATATGCACAGAGAGAGAGAGAAGTCAGGGGATTGATGGAGAAGTCCAGCAATGCCACCCCACTCCTTCAAGGTGTTTATTTTCATATTTTCATGTCCCAGCATCCATGCTCGGTAAAACCCATTTCAAAGCACTGTCTGAGGTTTGGCTTTCACTCATCGTAGGGGTCCTCACTGCAGAGCTGTGGTGAGGACTTCTTAAATAAAGTCCTCTGATCAATCACTCCACATTACCTCCAATTGCGGGCTGTTTCTAGGCGTGATGCTGGGCATGAGTAAAGTCGTGGTGGGCAGCAGCAGGGAAGACCCCCAAGTCTCAGGGGTCAGTTCTACTGTAAAATTCACCACCTGGAAGCAGTTTCTCTCTTTCTGCCTCTGACTGCAGATTAGAAGGAAACCCATGAGAAAGTGCCTGGAGATGAAGCCGCTTCTCTCCCCCCATCTCTCAATTTGGAAGTGGAGCTCAAGGCAGAGGGGGAGGCATTCATTTACATATGTGTGTCTCCAGAGATAAGTGGGAAGGAGGGAGAGAGACCACCTTCCTGGGAGGCAAAAGGGGAGGGAGGTCAGTTTCAAAGCCCAATCTTCCTCCGCCCTACAGTTATGCCGAAGAGAGGACCTGCCTCTGCCCCACAGCAGGGGGAGTGAATTGTGCAGGGGGAGGACTGGGTCATCTCCTCTCCCCTCTCTGAGTTAACTGAGTGGGAACTCCTTTGGCATTTTGAGCTGCCTCTGCCCCTCCCCACAAAGAGGGAGCTCTCCTAGGAGAAGAGAAAGGAGGGGAGCCACAAAGCAAGACTGGAGTGGGGGGGGGATTTTGCCTTTAGATAACACCCCATCCCCATTTCTCACCCCACCTCATGCCTGCCTCAGACCTCGCACACCGACCTTTCCCCACAAAGCCCCCCCCAAAAGGCTTGGAGTCTGGCTCCTCCCTCCCCTCCTCCCTGCAGCAGCCTTTTCCCTTCTTCCCCCCACAAGAAAAGCCCAGAGCTCCCCCTTCCTCCCCCCCATTCCCTGCCTCCCCTCCTTTTTCAATTCCTCCCCTTTTACACTGCATTCCCTCCCATTCATGGCCATGCTGGCCTTCTGGCATCACATAATAGCCACCCCCAGGAAAGACCTCCCCCCTCAGTACCAGAGCCAAAGACCCCCACCTAGCCAGCCAGGCGGTGCTTCTTCTCCCCCTGGAGCCCCCCAAACCCCTCACCCTCTCAGCCCCAGGGAGACCCCCAAGAGGGGAGAGGAGGCCTCAGAGCAGATGGAGGAGCCTCCAGGACTTTTATTGGGAAGGGGGGAGGAGGAAGGGGGGGCTTCCTGGCTTCCACCCCAAAGACCCCCCAAGGCCCCCTCCCTCTTCCCAGACCCTCCCTCACCCTGACCCCAAAGGGGGCCCCTCCCCCTCCCCCCACAAAAGGAGCCAATTTGGGGTTCCCACAGTCTCTCCCCCCCCTTACCCTCTTTCTCCTGCCCCAAATTCTTTCCTTTCTCCAAGAGGAAAATCTCTCTCTCTCTCTCTCTCTCTCTCTCGCAACCCCACCCAATGAGCCTATGGAAATGAGCAGAGATTGCGTCACGCTTCTCCTCCCCCTCATTAGCATTTTCCTGCCTCTCTAGGAGCCCGACCTCGGTGCTCTTTGGAGGACTGAAGAGGAGAAGGTGTTTCTTTCTTTGTGCAAAGCCCCTGATTTGCCCCCAGAGGAGGATCCCAGGTAAAGGGAGGGAGGCTGAAGAAAGAAAGAAAGACAAGAATAAATAAATGGAGGCCTCTCCTCCTCCTCCTCCTCCTTTGGGGGCTTTGAAAGAGAGGCTGGGTGGGCATCTGTGTGTGTGGGGGGGCTTCCTTCATGGGTTCCTGCAGGGCAGAAGGGGGGTGGGCTGGATGACCCTTGGGGGTCTCTTACAGCTCTAGGATTGTATGAATTAAATAAACTTCATTTAAGCGGCGCCCACCTCCCCATACATCTTTTTCTCTAGAAGTCTTTGGGGCAGGACCCTAGTCTGATTTTTATTTTTCCAAAATGGAAAAGTGTGTCTGGGTTTTAATTGTTTCATGCTGTTTTACACGTGTTAAATTCTTCAGCGTTTGTAAATCAACCCACTTGGCTCTTGTGCTTGGAAGAGAATGGGGCTGGGAGAGGGGAGGGGAGAAAGCTTTGCGATTCAATGGGTTGGGCAATGTGTTCAATTTCCATGCACCAGGAACACCCCAGCAGCAACAACAACAACAACAACAACAACAATAATAATAATATTTATTTATTTATTTTTACCCCGCTCCTCTGTTAAAAATAATCGGAGAGGCGTACAACACTTAAAATACAACAATACTGAGTAAAACCCCTAAGCACCACCCTCCCCCATAAAAAGATATTAAATTAATATCAAATTAAAATACACCTAAACTAAAATCACCTAAATAAACAAATAGGAAAGGAGGGCACTTTATTTTCTTTCACTCAACTCTCCCCCCCAAAAAAACCCTCCCCCTTCCAGACACCCCATGTGCCACTGCTTTCTCCAGCCTTCTCCAATCTCCAAGTGCTTTTGCTTTTTTTATAGCATTGGGATCTCCTGGACTTTAGGTGGGAAATGTGATTGATAGTAGACCCTGAGGTCCTTTGATGACGTCTGTTCTGTGTCACAATAGAGGCAACCAGGGAAGGAGCTGGAGGGAGAGTGAGTGAATGGAATGTTGCGAATGAGAGGGGATTGGTGGAAGGTTTGAAGGGATTTGCATAAGGCTGGTGATTGGCTGTTGGTCTGGAGATGGTAGAATGGAGTGTGGGGTGAGTGAGTGAGTGAGGATGAGGGTTGAGAGAGCTAAATATCTCACAGAAATACAAATCCCAGAATTCCATAGCATTGAGCCATGGCAGTTAAAGCAGCGTCAAACTGGGTTATATTTACAGTGCAATTGCAGTTAGGTTTAAAAGTCTGAGGGTGGATCCACACTACATAAATAATCCAGTTTCAGACTGGGTTATTTGCCATGCTTCCTTCCTATGGAATCCTGGGATTTGTAGTTCGGTGAGGTGCCAGCAGAGAAGGCTAAAAACCTTGCAAAACCACGGTACAAATCTTCCATAGGAAGGAACCATGACATATAATCCGGTTTCAAACTGGATTATTTGTACAGTGTGGATTAGGCCTCAGTTCACTAAGAGAAGAGTGAGCATGAAATACTTGCTTTAATTGTGTTAAATTATTAGGCTGTTTTGTTATGTGCAACTTCTGCTAATAAAGTCTTGTTTTTGTGTATTATATTCTAGGATTGCTATATAAAGATTCCCATTGTACTGTCTATTCTCCTTTACAGGTCTGAAACATGGGTCACCTATCGCCACCACTTACGACTCCTCGAACGCTTTCAAGAGGGGCACTCCAAAAAAGCGATACAAAGACTCCCTTAAACAACATCTCAGGCTCGGCCAAATTGATCACCAACAATGGTCTGCCCTGGCCTCACATCGGGAGGCATGGAGATGCACTATCCACAATGCTGCAGCCTTATTTGAGAACTCACGCTGAACAAGTCTTGAAGAGAAACGACAACGCAGAAAGAATTACAACCTGGAAACATCACCCAAGGAGACCTTCTGCTGTGCTTTCTGCAACCGGACTTGTTTATTTCGGATTGGCCTTTTTAGCCATCAGCACACTTGCAGAAAGCGCAGGATGAGTCTTTCCTGAATCTTCCTTTGCGAAGAAAAGCCAGAGAGAGAGAGAGAGAGAGAGAGAAAGATTCGGTTCAGGCACGGTGTCTGTGATGGCAGCAGAAAACAGAGAGAATTGGTGTCCAGTGAGAATAGAAGTTGTATCATATCCTGCATAGGAATCTTGAGAGCATCTAGTAGGTCGTCACCATTGGCAAAGACAGCAGTGGGAAAGGAGGCGGTCCTTATATTGGTGGCAGAGGTGAAGATAAGAGAACTCCTTCACCCTTCATGGTAGCAGTGAGATTTGTGGAAGCCTTCACATATGATGGCAGCAGGGATTTAGGCAGAACCTGACATCTGGTGGGGAAAGTGGAATGAGGGCAGGAAAATTCGCAGGCCTCTCTAGGCAGCATGGCTCTGTTCCTTTAGCTCTTGGAGGACTGAGGGGCAGGAGGCAGTTCTCCCTCTTCCTTCTTCCCTGTAAACATTTTTCACAAGGCTAAAGTTGGTTCCTTATTCCCAGCTCTCATATACAACCTGGAGCGTTTAAAAGATGTTTGGGAGGAGATGTGGGAACATTCATACATTGTGTCTTTATTCATCTGAATGAGAGTTATGTGTCTTCTGCATTTTCACTCAAATAAAAGAACTGGGAATAAGGAACCATTTCAGCTTGGTCAAGCTTTGTGAGAATCCCAAAAAAGGATAATTGTATATCCATTGATAAGTGAACACGTTGACGGTTGGGGAAATAATTGTCTAAATTGACAGTTCTCACAAAATTTACCTGAGATACCTGGCACTTTTGAATGTTGACATTTAGAGCAAGTCTTGCAAGAAACAGCCACTGGTGAATTTAAAGTAATTTCTCACTGTAAGATAGGAAATAAGTTTGTATTTTGGTTCTGCTGCTGCTTTGTTTTTTCAGATTTTTAAGCTATGATTAGAATACAGTCGTCCCTTCACATTTGCAGGGGTTAGGGGCTCAAGAAACCCCCAGGGTTTGCTCGGCCTTTGTTCCCTGGGGTCGGGGGGAGCCAAAGCCCAAGCAAGCTGTTGCTGACTGTGGCCAAAAAGCCGCTGTTTAAATGGATTCTGTTCACCACCACCCCTTCCCTGGTTTCTCACTGGCCTTTTGGCTGCTGGGGGTGGTGGCTTCCCTGGGCTTCGGATTCCCCCCAGGTCACCTGTCATGCCCCCCATGCTTGGCCCATCACCCCTGTGGCCTCCTCCATCCACGTCACCATCTGTGGAGGTAACTTGTTAGGGGGGGCATGTTAGTGGCGGTGGCGGAGGTCTGGAAGGCCGCGGAGGTGACGGGGCAAGCGCAAGGGCTATGGTGGTGGCAGCAGCAGAGGTCTGGGAGGCCCAGGGAATGAATGCCGAGGAAAGCCGTGTGTTCGGGGGGGGGGGACAGATCCTTCGAGTAGTGAGAACAAAGAGGGGTACAGGGAGGTTCTCTCTCTGTGAAAAGGAACATCTCTAAGGAAAGACTATTTCTGAATGTGAAATGTTTTTTCTTCTTTCAGCATCTGGTCTCCTTGGAGAAGGTGGCTGTGTATTTCACCAGAAGAAGGAGTGGGATCTCCCAAAGAGCTCTCTACAAGGAAGCCAGGATGGAGGATGATGGGAACATGGCCTCTCTGTGTAAGGATCCTTTTTTTTGCCTCCTTTGGATAGAGTCCAAAGGGTGGATTTCCTGTGCTTGTTCTTTGTCTCTGCATTGTAAGGAGCTTGTATATAGCTGTCTTGTGTTTTTGTTTTTTAATTAAAGTTGTTAGGGAGCAAAGTTTCAAGTATTTAACTCCCTGATGTTCTGGATTTTTGCACATGAGAATCTTTTTATTTATTTATTTATTTTTATTTGAGAGGGGGGAATAATAATGTGAGTTTTTCACCTGCAGCCTCAAAGAGTGCAGGTGTGTCAAAGGTGTATCCTTTTTTGCCTGTTTGTAAAAAACAGGACAGATTGGCTTGTTTCCTTAGCCACTGGGCTAGCTCAGCCCCAGCCCCTTTCCTGTAGGGTCATTTCATGTTTCCAGAGAGTCCCTCTTCTCCCTCATAGGGCTCTTGGATAGACTATAAATAGCCAGGATTCTCTAGAAGTGACTGAGGTTGCCTGGCTCCCACTGCACTCCTAAGCCCCGATGGACTGGCTGTTCTGACCCTGTTGCTCCCACAAGGAGGTCTGTGCTGGACTCACTCACCGAGGAAACTCTACCCATGGCTACCAGTCATGTCCACCGTATCCTCCCTTTACTTGCTGGAGGCTTTTGAAGCAGGAGGAGAAGGATCTGGCATGCTAAGTATAAGTTAATCTAGAGATGGAGGAATAAGGAAGGGGGGACTTATTGAATCGCACTGTAAATATATCCACTTCAGATGAAAAGTACAAAGTCATGTAATTATGTTTATGTCTGTGTCTATTTTAAGATGTAATGTTGTATTTTGTATAATAGTTGTAATTATTATTTTTGTGTTTTTCAATCTTGTTTTCTAATCTTGTCCAGTAGCATTTATTTGTCTATGCGATATATAAGATAAAAAAGTATTTTTGTTAATAATAATATTCAATAAAAAATTGAACTCACTCAGAGGGATGTACTAATAGTAATATATGTAATGTTTTCATGTTAGAGATTTAGAAGCATAATTTCTCCTCAACTTCATATCGTATTTGCTGCTTTTGAGGAAGCCAGAATGCTACGCCAGGTGCAAATATGATTTCTTGTAATAGAGCTATGTGGGTTTTTTCCCCCTTACAAGTTCTAAAACAACAAAATGTTTACAGGAAGAATTTCAGAGAGAGTAAATCTCTTTTAAAATATTTTTTTACATCTTAAATAAAATGTTAGCTGATTTTTTAAAAAAACTGTGTTAGGGCTTCATTCACTCCCCCCCCGCCCCCAAGAAAAGTGAATCACAATAGTATCCACATGTCTGGCTGCACCATAGTTTCTACAGTAGATTGTCCTGTGAGAGGGAAGTCTGAGCATCTTCAAGGGGTAGTTTGAAGGAGAATCTCTCTCTCTCTCTGGCTTTTCTTCGCAAACAAAGATTCAGTAAGGACATATCCCGCGCTTTCTGCAAGCGCTCTGATGACTAAAAAGGCCAATCCGAGATAATAACTTACATATAGAACTTTGATTCTAGTTCTGTAGCCTGCAGTGCTTTTGCATATCTAGTCTGGTCTCCCACCCTGTAGCCACTGCTTGGCCTAAGCTTTCTCTGTCTGTTGTGGATTCATGTTAGGTCAGCTGGAACATGGAGCTTGTGTTTTGCCCTGACAATCAAGGTCATCTTGAACCTGGACTCTGTCTTTTGAGGTATTAACTATCTCTCCCACTATGCTGTCATCTGTAAACTTGATAAGCATCCCCTCTGTTCCTTTGTCCAAGCCCTTTATCAAGATGTTGAACAATACCAGAGTCAGGCAGAAAAAATATAATGGAGGACCTTGCTTTTGAGAGAAGCCTACTGTCTCTTAGTATGTTGTCTTAACCGAGTAATATTCTTTTTATTAATGCCAAGCTGACCATGCAGGAATGGCTCAGGTCCTGTTCAGTTCCATCAAAATAGCTGGCTGTTCATGTGCCATTTCTTCAGCTGCCTTGGGCTACAACTCCCTCTCTGTACTGTATACTACATACCAGGGATGGGCAACTGTAGAAAGCTAGGGGGCTGTATTGATTCCCCCCAAGAGGTCTTGGAAAGCTACACCCCCCCCATAAAAAGTGTTGCCTCAAATGTCCTTTGGGGATGTTTTTGCCATATTTTATGCTCCCAGAATCTCTACATGCAGGTACATTTGCAGATCGTAAAGACTGCAGCATTCTTTTGTAAATGCTCACACAGACCCACTGTTTTAGAATCTTTCTAGCAGATGAGAAACAACAGCTCTGAGAGTACATTGCATGTTCTTTTTATCTGTAAGGACTGTTTGACAGTGGAATGGATTGCCTTGGAGAGTGGTGGGCGCTCCATCTTTGGGGATCTTCAAACAGAGTTTGGATGGGCATTTTTCAAAAGTGCTGTAGTTGTATATTCCTGCATGCCAGGGGGTAGGACTAGATGGCCTTTGGGGTCACTTCCAACTCCATATCCCCTTGGAGGTGGTTCCTCCCAGCCCCATAGACTGCAGTTCATTAAAAGCAGCTTCTGTGTTCCTTCACCACCTCTCTTGAGCCTAATCTCCTCACTGCCTGATTTATTCCGCTTTCACCGGTTGAGCCCTGTTTTCCTTTTCTGTGAAGACAATGTAGGTGTTGGGCAGTTCTGCTTTTTTATCCATTCCACCTCCCTGTCTCTTGCTTTTCTGGGAGAGGCTGCTCTGGTCCATCAGAAGCCCTTCCTCTTCCCTGGGGAGGCCCAGTGGCGATGGGGGGACCTCCCTCCCAGTGTGGTGCTTTCTCTGCCAGGACAAACCTCTTCCTGCCCTGGGTAGCTCAGTCCCCAGGAGGACATGCTGAAGGTGTAGCATGGACCAGAGGCAACATGGACCTTGCAGGACCAGAGGCAACATGGTCTAATGCAAATACCTGCACTAATTTTGTGGGCTAGATGAGGGGGGAGCTTCCTTGGAGCTTCCTAGTTTCCCCCATTCCCTCAAAGAAGCTGTAAGTTTTCCTAGGCAAAAGTCCCATCACTTCCTTCCCCCCCTTTTTTTAAAACTTCTATTGATTTTTTGGCATTGTTAACAAACAGTATTTTTACATACATGCATATATATGATATACTCCCCACCCAAAGAAGCTGTAAGTTCACCTCAGCAAGAGTCCCATCATTTCCCAGGAAGACAAAGAATGAGAGGGAAGGAAGAAAGAAAGGAAACCTCTCTCCCAACTCCCCCCTCCACTCTTCCTTTGTGTATGTTTATCCTTGCTTAGAGTAGACCCATTGGAACCACTGAGACAGTGTAATCACTACCTGTAGCAAGGAGTCCATTTGGATATAAGGCATCTCTCACTAACCACACCTAGAAATTAATAAAGATTGTTCGTGAATAACAAAAATGAAATAATAGGGGAGCATCACCTGTTAAAGCCCTCCTTTCCTCTTCCACGAGTGGGGATGGATTGTGATTGGGCTTCCTGGGAAAGGACAGAGAGCTGGAAGGGAGACTTGTGCCTGGAAGAGCACTGGAGAAAGAGGTAAGGGAGTGACATTTGGGGTGGGAGAACATGGAGGAGAGCCCCCTGCCTGGTTCTCTGAGATGTTGAGGTTCTCTGAGGTGTTGGTTTTAACCTTTAAAGCCCTACATGGCTTGGGTCCAACTTATCTCCGGGACCGCCTCCTTCCATACGACCCTCCCCACGCACGTCACTCCTCTGGGAGGAATCTGTTACAGCCTATGAAAACAAGGCTGTCGGTGACCTCCCAGAGGGCCTTCTCTGCTACTGCTCCCAGATTATGGAAGACGAGATCTGTCTTATTACCACCTTAGACAGCTTCAAAAAAGCTGTCCAGATGGATCTTTTCCGGCAGGCCTTTCCTGAATAGCTATCCCGGCCCAAAGATTCGCCTGTCTTTTCCCCTTGTCCTGCCATTGAATCATTCCATTTTTTTCCTCTCCTTTTAATTATTGTACGTTTTTAATCCTTTCTAATTTAATACTGTTTTAAGGGATGGGTGGGTTAGGGTACTGTTGTAATAATGGAGTTTTTATGCTGTAAGCCACCCTGATTGCATTGCAGAGGGGCGGGATAGAAATAAATTTATTATTATTATTATTATTATTATTATTAGATCTGATGCAAGCTACCTCTGGGATATGGAATGGGAGGGAGGTTATTTATCAGTCTTTATAACCTGAAGGTCATAGACTCCCTTGGGGGAGTGGGGTTGACTCCTTTCTTGGAGGTTTTTAAATGGCTCAGATGCCCACCTTTTAGGTTTGGATTTCCTATATTGGTAGGAGTGAACAAGATGACCTTTGCATTCCCTACCTTCTTCCCCCCTTTATCTTTGACCCCCAGGAGGAGGAGGGTGAATAGGCCTTTGGCAAAGGCTCAGGCCAGAAAGGGCATCCCGGGAGGGGGGACTGTGGGGAGGAGAAGGGATGGAGGGGAAAGGGTAGTGGTGCATTCCTCTCCTGGCAGGAGGTTGGACTATATGGCCATTGGAGGGCCCATCCAGCTATTGGATTCTCTAACATCCTCAGAGGCCGTGCCTGAACGCCCCTGTTACTAGGAAATTACTGTGATAAAGCTCTTACCCATTTTCAAAGCAGAATTTGTTTCTGTTGTTAATTGCCCTCAGATTTGTGAAGTTGAAGGCTTTCATGGACGGCATCCATAGGTTTTCCGTGGGTTTTTTTCCAGGCTGTGAGGCTGTGTTCTGGAAGAGTTTATTTCTGACGTTTCGCCTGCATCTGTGGCTGGCATCTTCAGAGAATGGTTGGGTAAGAGTGTGTGTGAGGGGGTTATATACAGTCAGCCCCTGTTGGAGAGAATATGTAAATTTGCGTATTTGAATAGCTAGTTTCTATGTGGAGATATACAAGGAGGATTAGTGTCTGTTTGGCTAATGGTCCATTGTCTGCTGGAAATCCCCCTGTCCCTGGGTTGAATTCATTTGCATGTGTTGAGTTTTGATTTTAGTGTTTTTCAGGACAGATAACCAGATTTTGTTTACTTTTAGGGTTTCTTCTTTCCCGTTGAAGTTGTCCAAGTGTTTGTGGATTTCAGTGGCTTCTCTGTGCATTCTGACATGATAGTTGTTGGCCTCAGATTGACTTCCATTGATGGCCACCCTCTCGATATGAGAGGCCTCCAAAATCCCTATTATGAGCCGTGGTACTCAAGTGTTGTGAACTCAAGGCAACAGCTGTGGCTTCCTTGATGGAGTCTCCCCACCTGTCACATAGTCTTCTTCTTTTCTTACTGCTGAATGCTGAAACTCATGACAAGGATGAAATAAGAGAAGGCAGATAATGTCTGAGCAACAGAAGCTATTGTGGGCTGGACTAGATCTCCCTTTGGGTTCCCTTCCAATCTGTGCTTCTGTTTTTGAGAAGAAAACAAACAGGCTACATTAAGGCATTCCACTCACTTGAATTAAAAATCTGCATAGAAGAGTTAAGTTGCTTCAACATCCCTTGAACGTCCATGAATTTCTTTGTGCTGAGAGTCTCTAATGGAGATGGTGACTAATTCCACCATTCTGTCAGAGTTGTTGTGGGTCGATTTCATAGACTCAGTTGAAGAGACCACAAGGGCCATCCAGTCCAACCCCCTGCCATGCAGGAATAGACAATCAAAGCACTCCCGACAGATAGCCATTCAGTCTCTGCATAAAAACCTCCAAAGAAGGAGGCTCCACCACACTCCCAGGCAGTGCATTCCACTGCTTAATAGCTCTTACTGTCAGGAAGTTCTTCCTGCTGTTTAAATGGGATCTCTTTTCCTGTAGTTTGCTCCATGTCCTAATCTCTGGAGTCACAGAAAGCAAGCTTGCTCCATCCTCATTATGACATCCTTTCAAATATTTAAACATGGCTATCAGAGTAGATTGGGACCCCAGAGCAGATAGAGTTGCATGTGTCTGTTTTATTTCCTTGCACCCAAGATTAATTTAACTAATAAAAGGATGACATTTAGGGCAATACAGTCTAAAAAGATATGGATGGCTCAGGATCTCAACTCTCCTTTTGACTGTCACCTGGAGTGGGGAGGGGCTGGAATGATGGCTTTCCTCAGGATGTAAATACGTATTCTGAGGTAATTTTTCAAGTTGACATAGATACGGAGATACATAGACAGAGAATCTTTCCTGAAATGATATCTATTTGCTACATGTATGACTTTTATTTTGAGCAACTGGAGAATGTGGTGAAAGGAAGAATAGTGCTCTTCAGATAACATGGACCTGCCCTGTGCAGGGCTGTAAAGATTATACCGAGCACTTTGAATTGTGCCTGGAAACAGACCAGCAGCCAGTGGAGCTGTTGCACCAAGGGAGTTGTGTGTTCCCTAAAGCCAGCCCCAGTTAGCAATCTGGCTGCAGCTCTTTGGACCAGCTGAAGTTTCCAAACATGCTTCAAAGGCACATAGAGTGCATTACAGTAATCCAGCCAGGAGGTAACTAAGGCATGGTCATCATGGACAGATTTGGCGTCTCAAAGAACTGGCACAGCTGGTCCAAAATCTTTAACTGTGCAAATGCACACCTAAGCACCACTGGGCTTCCAGGCGCAGAGCTAAACCTGTGTCTTCAGGGAGAACGTAACCCCATCCAGCACAGGCTGAATCCCTGTTCCCTGATCTGCCTTTTGACTAAGCAGGAGCACCTCCATCTTGTCTGGATTAAGCTTCAATTTGTTCATCTTCATTCAGTCCATTAGTGAGGACAGGCACTGGTTTAGAACCAAAACAGCTTTCTTTGCTTTATTCATGCGGTGGCGGCAGCACTGGGAGCTTTTTCCCTTCCCAGGCAGCACCTCCTTCCTTCCCCCTCCTGCCCTCCCTTTGGGGGCCCAAAGGACTCTCTGCCCAAAAGCTCCCTGTGGGTTAAAAATCCCTGATAACTGGAGGAGGTCGTTCCTTGGGAGGAGACAGAGAGTCCCTTGGATGGAGCTAGGGGAAGCGGGAGTGCCCAGAGAGGCCAGATGATCGGGATCTCTTCCTCTGCCCCTCTTTCTCACCTGGAGAGGCATCTGGTGGGGCACCAACAGGGTGGGTGGAGATCAATGTGCCTATCCATGATTTCAATATTTCACTAGCCCTGCACCATACACCCTCTCCCCTGGTCCTGCTCTCCACCCCAGAGTCTCTCCTCCACTGGCTCTCCACTCAAGAGGTCCTTCTCTCCTCCTGCTCTTTTTCTGCCTCTCCTTCCCCACCAAGATGCCTCCATCCTTCCGCCTTCCCTGCTCACCTTCTGGGGCATGGAGAAAGCACACTGCCATTGCCTAGCAACCACAAAGGAGGATTCACAGCCATCTCTGCCATTCTTTGGTTTGACTGGGAAATACGGATCCAGATGCACCAAGTTTCCTTCCCAGAGGGGAAGGAGCAGGGAAACACCAGACACTGCCAATGAGTAACTTACTTGGAGTAACTTACTTACTAAGTCAGCTGGCTGAAGTTAATTAACAACAACCATGGCCACGTTGTCAAATAAATAGAAAGCTTCCTATGACAGCAATCGTAAGTACAAAAGCAAATGGGAAGAAACATTTTTATGGGTCCAAAAGGCTGCTGATGGATCACAGGCAGATTATTGTAAATTGTGCCTCTGTAACATTTTTACCAAGGATTAGCAATCTCTGGGGGCAATTAGCTAACACACATTGGAAACTGCTTGATGCAGTGTAGATGTGTAAATTGCTATTGCTTAAAACAGTTTGTAAGCTGCTCTGATAGCCTTGTGGCTGAAGAGCGGGGTATAAATATTTTTTTTTAAAAGAAAGAACATCAGAGAAACACAAGTGGAGAACTCCATTACAAGGTCAGATACAACTTAATATAAGAAAGACTGCTAGGGAACATAAGGAAAAGGTGAAGACAGCAGAACTGCAAATTGTTGTAAGCATGACCTGCAGTTGTGCAATACATACAGTTGACCACCTGAGTGAACCCATGATTGCACATGGACATGGGATTACCCTGGAGCACATAAAGTTACACAGAAATAAACGTGTATGGTTAACCAAAAACATCCTTTCACTTGCACTAAAATCTGATCTCATTGATGATTTTCAGAACAAGAAATATATCATAATTATAGATGAATCTACTGCCATTTCAACACAAAAACACGTATGTATGTTAGTTCGATTTTTAAGTGAAAGGAGAAAGGAAATTGTAACTGGGTTTATAGGTTTAATTCTGGTGCAAGAGAACAGTTTTGTGAAGTTGAAGGCTTTCACGGCCGGCATCCATAGATTTTCCTTGGGTTTCTTTTAATAAATAATAAAAAACACGGCTTCACAGCCCGGAAAAAAACAACAACAAGGAAAATCTATAGAACAGTTTTGGATTGGTGTACTTCAGCATCAGGCATTTAAAGAGCTTGCCACCTTTGCTCTTACTTGCCTAATAACCCCTGCCAGCAATGCTGTAGTTGAGAGGATTTTTCTCTTGTATCCTCCATTAAAACGAAAGCAAGACACAGAATGCAGCCAAATCATAGAATCATAGAATCAGAGTTGGAAGAGACCACAAGGGCCATCCAGTCCAACCCCCTGCCATGCAGGAATACACAATCAAATCATTCCCGATAGATGGCCATCCAGCCTCTGTTTAAAAACCTCCAAAGAAGGAGACTCCACCACACTCCCAGGCAGTTGAGAATCAGGGCAGAACTATTGCTTTCAAGCAAACGTTGCAAAGATTTCACTGCATCTCCAGAAATGCTAAAAATCTTCACATTGGACAAGGTTTATATGCCATATGTTCCCCTCATTCCAGTGGGGAGGATAGTAATTACCTGGATCTGTCGCTTTTCCTGTAATATTAGTATGAAAAATATATTTATTTATTTTGGCTTTTTTTCTAGTATTGCTTGGCTTAATATTCAAATTTCAATCTCACAACCCTGGCTTTGAGTTCCTATTCCCTCCTGGGTGATTTTCCTCTCAAGCAGCCAGAGAGGACTTTGGGGCTGTGGGGAGGATCAGGGGCTGTACAAGTGTGTGAAGTGCCCCCCTCTTAACCATAGGGATTGCCCCCCTCCCTGCCCCTCCCCTCATGCTGGTTTGGGCATCCAAAGAAACATTTGGAGGGGAGTGTTTGCCAGTAAACAAAGCAAGTGTCTTCTGCCATGTTAGGATGCATGCACATAACCTCCATTTCTGGACCATGATGTTGTGGGTGTACAGAGTCAAGAAGGATTGGTACTGGTGTGTGTGGGTGAACTGAGAACCTTTGGCTTCCAAACTGGATGGGGGTGCACATAATGAAGGCCAGAGGTTCCTTATGTTGCTACTAGATCAAGCCCCAGCCAGCTTATCTAATGGTCATGGATTCTGGGAGCTGACATCCACCACATCTGGAGGACCAAAGACTGAGAACCACTGCCTTGGGTGATACAGGGGAAATAATGGACTCCCAATTGCAGGACCAGTCACCTGGCAAGCAGAGAAGAGAAACAGGTGCCCTAAGCAGGGCTTCCTCCTGGTGGCATGAACGGCCTCCCCCCCAGCCCACTTGGGTTGGCTTAAGTGATACGGTTAACCTGGCCTGCCTTGTTTGGAAGTTGCCAACAGTGGCTCATAGCAACCACAGCATTCTTTCCTCACAGACTGGCTCTTTAGTCATCCCTTCTAGAACTTTCCCTGGTGTCCATATCAAGCTAACAGGAGAGAAGACATCTGTTCCCTCTTTCCCTCCTTTTTGAGAATGGAGAGCCTCCCCTGGGAGGAGGTTCAGATTGAAGACAGGGGGCCTTTACTTCCAAGAAAGGACAGAGAGACAGTGCGGTCTAGTGGGTTAAGTGTAGGACTAGGACTCTGGGAGTCTGAGATTTAAATCTCCACCTGGCCATGGAAACCGACTGGATGATCCACTTGAGGAAGCCACACTCTCTCCACCTCAGAGGAAGGCAATGGCAATCCCCCCTTAACAAAGCTCTCCAAGAAAACCCCAGTGAAATGGGGTGTGTGGGGAAAAGGGGAGGTTGGTCATTTATCTCTTTACAAGGTTTTTGCCTGGGATAATCTTTAAGGTGCAACAAATGGACCCAAAAAGGGAGGAAAGAAGAAAGAGAAGTGGAGAGAGAGGGAGCTTAAAAAGAACAGAGGTCAGCTTCCTAGAGAGGCAGAAAGTTATTCTTAAAATCTACTTAAAAACTTAAAATGCAGTGTAGATGTGTAAATTACTATTGCTTAAAACATTTTGTAAGCCACTCTGATAGCCTTGTGGATGAAGAGCGGGGTATAAATAAATAAATAAATAAATAAAGTAGCAGGGAGGAAGAGCCCCTCCTTGCATTTCCAAGAGGGGAAAGAGGGGTACTTTCATGGATGAAAAGTGGGCAGAGCCAAAGGCAAAGAGGTAAATGTGCAACGGGGGAGGGGAGGAGACACCCCAAAGGGGGAATGGAGGAAGGGTGGCCATATTCAAGGCTGGACTTCTGCAACACCCTGTACATTGGGTTACCTCTGTACCAAGTTCAGAACCTTCAATTAGTTCAAAACATGGCAGCCAGATGGGTTATTGGTAAACCTAGGAGTGATCACATTCTCTCTCTGGCTTTTCTTCGCAAACGAAAATTCAGGAAGGACTCATCCCGCGCTTTCTGCAAGCGCGCTGATGACTAAAAAGGCCAATCCGAGATAGACATGTCCGGTTGCAGAAAGCACAGCAGAAGGTTTCCTCAGGTGATGTTACCGGGTTGTGATTCTTTTTGCGTTGCCGTTTCTCTTCAAGACTCGTTTGTCGTGAGTTCTCAAATAAGGCTGTAGCATTGTGGATAGTGCGTCTCCATGCCTCCCGATGTGAGGCCAGGGCGGACCACTGTTGGTGATCAATTTGGCCAAGCCTGAGATGTTGTTGAGGGGCGCTCCAAAAAAGCGATACAAAGATCACATTACACCAATATTAAAATCACTCCACTGATTACCAATTAGTTTCTGGGCAAGGTGCAAAGTATTGGTTATTACCTTTAAAGCCCTACATGGTTTGGGTCCAGGTTACTTACGGGATCGCCTCCTCTTGTATAATCCACCCCGTACACTCAGGTCCTCTGGGGGACATTTACTCCTGGCAGTGGTCACCCAGAGGACTTTTTCTTCAGATGCTGGAATGGCCTTTGGGAAGATATTAGACAGTTGAATACACTGTCTGAATTTAAAACAGCATTAAAGACTAGTCTCTTCCAACAGGCCTAACCATATGATCTTTAAACTGTGAACTCTAAACTGTTTTAATATGTCCTGGTTTTATTTTTTTAAGTGATATGGTGTGTTTTAATGGGTTTATGTATTTTTAGCCAATCTGCATTTTAACAGATATTAGTTGTTTTGTGTAAATCTGTTGTTCCCCGCCTGATCCATGGACTAAATTATAAAGTGGATTATGGTTGTTTCATATAGAAATCCTCAGGTCTGATGGTGTATTGGCCTTTAATTCAGGTTGCAAGGTGGCATATGTTCTGCCCTTGCTTCTTTGTACACAGGTGTTTTATATTAAACATTGCTAGTATTTAAGTTACAGGATGGCTGGTTTACAGCAAGGTTTGGAGAAATCCACAAAGTGAAAGCAAATAAATTTGTATTTCACCTTTACAGTATGTAAGCATATTTTATTTTGATTATAAGGTCTCATTATCATGGACTCTGGCAGATTTACAAGGCTTTATATGTCATTTATCACGTAATCAGCTAAGAAAGCTTTATTTGGTGAAATGGAAAGAATACTTCCTGGGTTCTTCCATATTGCTGCTGATTATTGATGTCCTGTTTCCCCTCTTCTGCTGGGATTACTTGTGGATTCATTTCTACATAGTACCTGAAACTGGGGTGTTACTTCTGCAAATCTTTCTACTGGGGTTTCATCTTTATAATTGAATATATACCAGCCAAAGTGTCCATGAACAAGATTTCTACAATATATGAAGTCTGTAATCATTGTTGACATTTTCATTGTCCGATTTGATTTAAGAGTTGATTATATGTACATTTGTTTCTAAGATTATTATTGTGTTTTCGATTTATATTTACACGGACATAATAGCTTGCTGCTTTCACTAAGAATTGATTGCTAGCCATTAAATTGTTAGTCACCTGTGCTTTGTTGGATATTACAGTTAGTTAGAGGCTAGTTGTGGTTCTTTCATAATACACCCTGGCTTCTACATACTGTACCAGGCAAATTTTCAGTTTAAAAAATGGAAAGAATGTGGTCTCTCTCGTATCCAAGACCTTATTACTAATGGAAGGCCTAAATCCATAGATGAACTGGCAGTCTCTCTGCAACCAACCCACCCTACCTGGTTTCAACAACGCCAGCTCACCACCTTTATGACGCACCTAACCTCAGTGGGCAAAGGGCCATGGGCACTCACCTTTTATGAAGCTCTCTGTGTGAGTGATAAACCACAGAGGAAAGGAAGAGCTGCAGCTAAACATAAACATCTACTTGAACTCTCACATGGTAAAGGGCACTATGCTAAATCCCTCTGACAAATATAACCACCAGAGCCCTGGTGGCGCTGTGGTTAGATGCCAGTACTGCAGCCACAACATTATGAGTTTGATTCCGAGGGCTCCAGGGTTCACTCAGCCTTCCATCCCTTCGTAGGTTGGTAAAATGAGTACCAGCTTGTGGGAGCAGTTAACTAACACACATTGGAAACCGCTTAGAGAATGCCAAGTACGCTATAAAATAAAGCGGTGTAGATGTGTAAGTCCTATTGCTTAACAATTTGTAAGCTGCTCTGAGAGCCTTTGTGGCTGAAGAGCGGGGTATAGATACGTCAATAAATAAATGAAAATATACTTAAAATTAATATATCGGATACTGATTGGGCTCATATTTGGACCTCAGTCCCTTACAGATCCCGTTTGGCAAATGTTAGGGTGTCCTGCAAGTTGTATACTGATGGTATCTCACACCAATTCAATTATCCAGAATGATCAGAACAGTACCACCATGCTGCTGGGGGGGGTTGTAATGTGCAAGGCTCATCTCTCCACATGTGGATTGAATGCCCAAAGGTTATGGATTTTTGGTATGCAGTGCTAAACCAAATCTCGTGTACTGTATAATCCACCAAAATATTCATTTCTGTCATGCTCTCTTGCTGTACCTATACATTAATAACAATGTGCATCTGAAGCACTGTGAATCGATTGCTTTCCTTATAATAGCTGCTTGGTAGGAGATAGCTAAAAACTGGAAATCTGGAGCCCTCACACTTGATAACTGGTGGCGCAGGGTTTGGTCTACATGGCTACTGGAATAACTGTCATATACCATGAGATTCTGCAATGGAAAAAAGAGACTTCCCACGTTTTAAGAAGACTGGTTTGTTTTTATTAATTATGTGAACAGACACACAGACTTAGTCCAGGCTCCAGCAAATCATAGGATATTTTGGAAGAATGTCTTGAGCTGGAATCATCTTCTTCCTCTGAACGCCTCAATGACACCAGGAGAGGTCTCCTAGTCTTACCTGATACTGCAAGAAAGCAAATATCACCTATTGCGTCTTGTGTTCCTGTTTGATATTTCCTTTATAATAGTTTGTATTTTTCAGTACCACATTCTATTGTATAACCTAATAAAAATAAAAATTTGGGGTATAGAATTCAGGGTATAAAAACACTAAAGGAGATCTTATTCGAGTTTGGTTAATATACTGGTTTCAGAATAAACAAAAGTAATGATAACTAAAAACCTTACAAAAATAGAAGAATGTGAACTCCAAGAAGTAATAAATTTCAAAACAGTTAAAAAAGCAAAGTACTTGGGTATTATTATTTCAAAGAAAGAAAAAAAAACAGAATTATTTGATAATAATCCCAAAAGGTCCAGTTTGAAATTAAACTGGAGTTAAACGGACAAAACTGAAACCTTGCTGTTGGATCGGATTGCTTCTATAAAAATGAACATTCTTCAAAAAAGTCTCTACCTTGTTCTAACAATTCCAATAATTACAAATGACAGGCCCTTCAAGGAGTGGCAAAAAGATATAGCTAAATATATTTGGGAAGCCAAGAAGCCCCACATAAAATGGAAACCAATAATTGAAGCAAAAGGAAGAGGAGGTTTAGCTGTGCTGCATTTGAAGTTATATTTCTATGCAAGCTGTCTGACATGGATTATGGACTGGATCAATCTTGACAATAAAAGAACTATTTATTTGGAAGGAACCAACTTGAGTCTTGGTTTCCACCCATACACGTTGCAATAAAAACTTTAAAGAATTCAACTACCACTTTGTGAGGAAATCTCTGCTCAGAATTTGGTTAATATACACACCTATATTTTACCCAAAAATGCCCCACAAGGCATTTATCCTTGAAAGAAAATTAATGGGTAATGTATGATGAATTATGATGGTAAAAAAGTTCAAATTAAATCCCTAGACCAGCCTTTCTAAACTTTTTACCCATGTGGAACCCTTGAAACACAGGGAACCCCTGCCTAAAAATTATTACATCTATAGCCCCCAATATATATTCAATCTCAATATCTCTGGGGTCCCCTACCAACCTATTGTGGAACCCTAGGCTTCCTCTGAACCCTGGCTGAGAAATGCTGCCCTAGATGAATTACAAGGCCAAGGCCTAAAGTGCAATTGGTTTTTTGCATAAATGGATCATGGAACAGTTTCAAATGGACATAAAGATACACGGAATTTAGAATGGGGAAAAAAATCAGAATTTGACACAATTAGGCTCTCAGGTAAAAAAAATATCCTGGCAAAACTATATAGTTACTGAAAGGGGACACCAAGAAATAAGTTGTAAAAGACAATGTGACCAACTACTCAAAAATATAAGTTACTCTATAGGTTCTGACTAATGAGAAAGGTCCTGGACAAAAACAATGGGACTAATTAGCACAGCTAATTACTGATTAATGCAACTAATTAGTCTCAAAGAAAATTCCTAGAAAATGTTCTTCCATTCCACTGACAGAGCAGCAAAAATGTGGGGCAACCAAAATAATCAGTGCTGGAAATGCAAGGAGGCAAAAGGGACTTTCTTCCACTTATGGTGTGGCCTTGCAACAAAACAAAACAAAATTATGGAAACAAATACATATGATTACTGAGAATCTGGAAATTAATATGCAAATGAACCCTACAATGAACCTGTTTAATATCATTGGGGACAAGCTTAAAACCCAAATAATTTTTTTATTCATACGGTTACAGCTACTAGGTTACTTTTGGGACAAAAATGGAATCAAGAGATACTCCCCACAAATAGATGACTGGCTATTGAAATTGTTGGACTTGCTGGAAATGGACAAACTTTTCTATCTTGTGAAAGATAAAATCATTGTTAATGTTGGAAGGAAGTTCATAGAATCATAGTTGGAAGAGACCACAAGTGCTATCCAGTCCAACCCCCTGCCATGCAGGAATACACAATCAAATCATTTCCGACAGATGGCCATCCAGCCTCCATTTAAAAACCTCCAAAGGAGGAGACTCCACCACACTATGAGGCAATGTATCCCACTGCCAAACAGCTCTTACTTTCAGGTGAGGTCTTACCAAAGCCGAATAGAATGGCACTATGACTTCCCTTGAGCTAGACATTATACTCCTATTAATGCAGCCTAGAATCACATTGGCTTTTTTAGCTGCCACATCACACTGCTGACTCATGTTTAGCTTGTGGTCCACTAAGACTCCTAGATCCCTTTCGCATGTACTGCCATCAAGCCAGGTGTCACCCATCCTATATCTGTGCATTTCATTTTTATTGCCCAAGTGTAGTATCCTACATTGCTCCCTGTTGAAATTCATTTTGTTAGTTTTGGCCCAGCTTTCTAATCTGTTCAGGTCATTTTGGATTCTGATCCTGTCCTCTGGGGTATTAGCTACCTCTCCTAATTTGGTGTCATCTGCAAACTTGATAAGCATGCCCTCTATTCCCTCATCCAAGTCATTGATAAAGATTTTGAATAGCACTGGGCTCAGGACAGAACCCTGTGGCACCCCACTGGTCATTTCTCTCCAGGATGAAGAGGAGCCATTGGTGAGCACCCTTTGGGTTTGGTCAGTCAACCAATTATAAATCCACCTAACAGTTGCATTGTCTAACCCACAGATTACTAACTTTTTTGCAAGAATATAATGGGAGACCTTGTCAAAAGCCTTACTGAAATCAAGATACACTACTTATTTTATTAAATAAATAAATTAAAAAAAAAACTTCCACAGCATTCCCTTCATCTATCAAGTTGGTAACTCTATCAAAAAAAGAGATAAGATTAGTCTGGCATGACTTGTTATTGAGAAATCCATGCTGACTTTTTGTGATCATGGCATTCCTTTCTAAGTGGTTACTGACTGTCTGTTTAATGATCCGCTCTAGAATCTTTCCTAGTATTGATGTCAGGCTCACTGGGCAGTAATTATTTGGGTCTTCTTCCCCTCCACTTTTATTTTTAAAGACGGGGACAACATTTGCCCTCTTCCAGTCTGCTGGGATCTCTCCTGTTCTCCAGGAATTCTCAAAGATTATTGACAGTGGTTCTAAAATTACTTTTGCCAGCAAAAGTTTAAAAATATCTGGAAAAGAAGTGGGATTCAAAAGTTATGATAATTAATTGAGAGAAAGAAACAATATGGAATGACAATATGTAATGAACTGAGGGAATGTTAATCTCTGATAAGCATAACTATGGTACAGATATGGTTAGATGTAACACTATTTTCAATCTGTGGGTATATTACATAACTATGGTCAAAATGGAAATACATTCAGTAGATTTTCAGCAACAAATAGTGTATATTGTTTTTAGCTACATGGCAGTGAAATCTAAATCAACTTTCTGCTTTGCATAGAGGTTGTCTGTGGGACCCAAAAAGAGCCTGTCACCACAACAGCCTAAACTGCAGTGTCACAATGTGTTATTGAGTGCCTTCAAGTTATTTCCAACATTGGCAAGATTTGTTCAGAGGGGTTTTGCCTTGCCTTCCTCTGAGGCTGAGAGAGCGAGACTTGCCCAAGGGCACCCAGTGGGTTTCCATGGCTGAACAGGGATTTGAACCCTAGCCTCCAGAGTCCTAGTCTAACACTCAAATGGCAATTGTCTCCCCACAATCATTCACCATCATCCCTTGACTTTTGGGAGTCTTTCTCCATTCTGTGTATCCCTTGGGTCACCCTCTCCTCTAATTCAGCATCAGCAAGAAGGATTCACCCAACTCTTTTGGTGAAACTCTGGCTGACCTAAAATCTCTCTGTGTTGGGGAAAGAGCTCTTTGCTTCTACAGGGGGCTCTTGGTAGCTGCTAAAGTTTGGTTCCAGAATCAATGTTTGGGGTTTCTGCAAGTGTGAAGCCAGTATTCCCTCACTTGTGTTCCTTATCCTCATCCCCTCAACCTCTTGGTTCATGCACAGTCACCTGCTCTGTGCTGTATATTTGAGTATTGAAATGTGTGCCTGAGTCATCACACCTCAGGCAAACACTATTCATTCTATCCGTGTTCTTTGAAAATAGGCCTTATGTTGCCTTTCTTTAACCTTTCCCACAAACTCCTTTCATTTGAATTAGCCAGTGTTAATATTTTTATTTAATTTCCTAGGTTTCTTAGTCTGTTTTTCCAAGAAAGATTCAACTGGAGTAAAATACCACGAAAAAAAAAAAAAGAGCATGTGTGTGATTGTCAACCCTCTGCTTTAACAAAATTGGGGTTGTACGAGGCTTGCTTGAAAAGGACCGCCTTGACAGTTCCTTTACAAAGAAAGGGGCCATCTCTTAGGGACATCAGGACTGCCTCTGTGGGCCCTCAAGTCCTCCCTGGGCATCCAGGCAAAGGGAATTCTTGCCCAGAGTCTGACAGTATGTGGTGGTTGGTGGCTTCCAGACTTTGAAGGGATCCTCTAAAATGCTGGACTGTGGCCTCAAAGTTGTCTCCGTGCCTTGGGCAGCTCCTATAAAGGTAAAACTCAAACCTGGAACACATTCGCCACTGTTCTGACTTGAGAGCCACCAGCCAGCACCACATCCCTAGCTTGCCTTTTTTAAAAAAAGTAAATCTGTACGTAGATGATGTAGCTCCAAAGACTTTAGCTGGGATGCAACTATTTACTACATATCTCTTCCAACTCTATGATTCTATGATATCTAGTAGCTCAGTTTGCCCCAGGAATCACAGAATCATAGAACTGGAAGAGACCAGAAGGACCATCCAATCCAACCCCCTTGCCATGCAGGAATACACAATCAAATCATTCCAACAGATGGCCATCCAGCCTCTGTTTAAAAACTTCCCAAGAAGGAGACTCCACCAAACTCTGAGACAGTGTATTCCACTTCCGAACAGCTCTTACTGTCAGGAACTTCTTCCTAATGTTCAGGTGGAATTTCTTTTCCTGTAGTTTGAACCCATTGCTCTATGTCCTAGTCCCTGGAGTACAATAGCTCCATTTTCATAGAATCATAGAATTGTAGAGTTGGAAGAGACCACAAGGGCCATCCAGTCCAACCCCCTGCCACGCAGGAATCATGATCAAAGCATCCCTGACAGATGGCCATCCAGCCTCTGTTTAAAGACCTCCAAGGAAGGAGACCCCACCACACTCCGAGGGAGTGCGTTCCACTGCCAAACAGCTCTTACTGTCAGAAAGTTCCTCCTAATATTGAGGTGGAATCTCTGTTCCTGGAGCTTGCATCCATTGCTCTGTGTTCTAGTCTTTGGAGCAGCAGAAAACAAGCTTGCTCCATCCTCAATGTGACACCCCTTCAAATACTTAAATAGGGCTATCATATCGCCCCTTAACTATCTTTTTTACAGGCTAAACATACCCAGCTCCCTAAGTCTTTCCTCATAAGGCATGGTTTCCAGACCTTTCTCCATTTTAGTTGCCTTCCTCTGCACACATTCCAATTTGTCAATATCCTTTTTGAATTGGGGTGCCCAGAACTGGACAAAGTATTCTAGGTGAGGCCTGACCAAGGCAGAATAGAGTGGCACTATGACTTCCCTTGATCTAGACACTATACTTCTATTGATGCAGCCCAAAATTGCATTGGCCTTTTTAGCTGCTGCAGCACACTGTAGTCTTATATTCAATTCATGTTCATCATGTTCATCAGGAGGATGGTGAAGGAGGGCTGGGCAAAGACAATGTTAGGCTTTATGAAAATGTGCTGGACTTGGAACAGAAAGACCAAAGTTCAAATCCCTGCTTGGTCATGAAATTTACCAGGTGACCTTGGGCCATCACTACCTGTCAGAAGATTTGCTTTATAGGATTGTTTTATTATTATTATTATTTATTAATTAGGTATTTATACCCCGCTCTTCAGCTACAAAGGCTATCAGAACCTTGATTAATAAGATTTTCACACTAGACTGTTATAGTGTTGCTATTCTTCTTTAACTGCTCTGGCTTCCTCCTGTGGAATTCTGGGGTTTGTAGTTTAGTGAGGCCTAAGAGCTCTCTGGCTGGGGGTTGTAAATGCCCCTCTCTAAACTGCAAATCCCAGGATTCCACAGGAGGCAGCCAGAGCAGTTAAAGTGGAATAGTAACACTATAACAGTGTAGTGTGAAAATCTCCTAAGTCTCCAGCCTGGCAGAGAGTGAGGGAGGGAGGGACTCCTTCAACCCCCCCCCCGTGTTTTGCAATTGGTGGCCAAAGTAGTATCTCTGCACATGGAGGGGAGCCAGAGGTCAGCCCCAGCAGCGGCAGATTTGGAAGGGTTGTGGAGAAAAGGGGCGGGCCTGGTGGGGCAAAGACCGGGACCTGGATTTTTTTTATTGGAATAAGACCATTCTACTGAAAAATACACCCAACCGCAAAAGGCCGTAACAATAACGCAAAAAAAAAAAAGTTTTCCTCTTTTCTTACAAATACAAAAATAAAACTATCTATCCTAACACTAATACAATTTTCCTCTTAATCTAAACACACTATAATCACTCTTTTTTCTTTTCCAATGAACATTATATTTACACATTACAATTATACATATTTGGAAAAGAAAAAAATAATAAAAGATTACTACTCCAGCCCAGATGGAGGGGGATTCCTCCCTCCCTCCCTCTCTTTTGCCAATGCCATGCCCCCACCCACGGAGGCCTGGCTGCAGAGCCTCTCTGCCTTTGCGCTGACTGTGGGAGCTGGCTGGCTAGGAGGGGGTCTCCTGTGTGCTGGGACCCCCAATATCATACCTGCACCTGAGCCCTAGGGAGCAGCGCCCTCCCCCTCCAGCTTTCAGCTCAGGTGGTCCCGGGAAGGACATGGGTGGGGCTTGGGTAAGGCGTGGGTGCCTCTGAGCGCGGGCAGAGTGCCGCTTTTTCCTCAGTGCTGATGGACCCAGATTTTCCTCCTCCCTATCGGGATTAAGAAGGTTGGTGGGGTGCCGCGGGGAGAAGGACGCAGCCTCCAAGAGCCAAGTAGGCCTCTCTGGGTTGAAAGGAGGCAGCATTTCACTCATGGACAACTGGCACCCGCGGACCCTTGGGAACGCAATAGTCTCTTAGAGGAGGTCTTGACCTTGACTTGAAGGCATTTTATGGCTTTTATAGTTGGGTGAAAGCCTCCTCCCCGTTAGTTGATTATAGAATCATAGAGCTGGAAGAGACCACGAGGACAATCTAGTCCATCCAACCTCCTGCCATAGAGGAATACCCAAAATAACCAACAGTAAGTCTCTCAGTAAGGTAAGCCTTGTGCATGGATTACCTTTCCCTATTGTCCATCCTCCTCCTCCTCCTCGCTTTACTAGTTTATTAACATGTGCTGGAAACCAATAAAATAAATGATACATGGGAGCCTCCCTCGCCCACCTCAGCTCTTTACCTCTCTGCTTCAGGGAGACCTAGGACAGTAGGTAATTGTTGTTGCATGCCTTCAAAGTGGTTTCTGCCTTGTGGTAACCCTATCACGGGGTTTTCTTGGCAAAATTTCATAGAATCATAGAACTGTAGAGTTGGAAGAGACCACAAGGGCCATCCAGTCCAACCCCCTGCCACGCAGGAATCACGATCAAAGCATCCCTGACAGATGGCCATCCAGCCTCTGTTTAAAGACCTCCAAGGAAGGAGACCCCACCACGCTCCAAGGGAGTGTGTTCCACTGCCCAACAGCTCTTAACTGTTAGAAAGTTCAGAGGAGGCCTTGCCTTGCCTTGAAGCTGAGAGAGTGTGACTTCTCCCAAATCATCCAGTGGGCTTCCATGGCTGAGCACAATTTGAACCCTGATCTAGAATCCTAGTCCAACACTCAAACCACTAGACTCCTCTGGCCCCCACAGTACATGTCACTTGCCTGGTATCTCCCCTGCCTCATGCTCAAAGCGCTTCATTAACCTGTACAAGAATCCTGTGAGGTAGGCTGCTGATTGCCTTCCAAATACAGGTAGGAAACTGAGCTACGGTTTCCTCAGAAAGGGTGGCTGGCCAGCTCAGCACAGACGCAACCTTTGAAGAAGGGCTGTCCCTCCACTTCCTGCACCTTTGATGCACCACCAAATCTCCACAGGAAGGACAACGGGGCTGAGTTGATACACAACCAATCTTGGCCACAGTTGGTCAGGGCCGGTTAAAGGCACCCGCCGCCCCATCATAATAAAGCCTTGCCGGGGCCCTCAAAATTCCTTAAACTGGCCCTGTGTCTGCCATCTGATTCCCTGATTTACAAACTGCACCTCCTTGCCTTGACCTTCTACCCCTTTCTCTTGCTCCTTGTACCCTCCCTCTGCACTTCTCCCCTTTCCCTCCCCTTTCCTCTCTCTTGCCTCACCTAGTGCCTCCAGGTTGCCTCCCTCCCTTCATCCACAGCAGCACCTCTCCCACTCTCTTGCTCCACCTCACACCTTCATCCTGCTCCACCTTCGGTTCTTGCATCTCCTACCCTCTGTTCCCTGCTTCTGCTGCTCCTTGCATCCTCCCACTGCACCCTACACCCATTCTTGCCTCCTTTCCCCCACCTCACACTTTAGCTACGCCTCTCTCCCTCCCCTCTGCCACTGTGACAGTTTGGAGGACACCCAAGGAAATCCCAGCACCTACCTTTTTATAAAAAAAAAATCAGGAAAGTTCCATTTTGGACTACAACTCCCAGAATCTCCCATTAGCACACCAGTGGTCACACTGGATTGGCAGATTTCTCAGAGCTATAGGCCCAAGAGGGTCTTTGCACCAGCTGTGGTTGCCAAAGAGTAACAGAACCCCACCTTCCCACTTTTCCCATTCTGTATTGCCTTTTTAAAAGTTGTGATTTCTAGGGTAGAAACATGGACTTGGCCATTCCTTACACCCCTCTCCATGTCACTTGTTTGGAACCTCCCAAGGCTAAGAACCATCAAGGCATCTCTTCATTGTAAAGTTGCCTAGGCTACAATCCAAAGTACAGATCTGGGGAGGGGGGAACCCCATGGAACATGGTGGGTCTTCTCTCTCATGCACAGCATTCTTCATAGCGTTCTGCTATTAACCCCATCAAAGATTATTTTTTTGGTTATGTCCATAGCAGCAAGAAGGGGAGGGAAGCAAATGTGATTTTAGGCTGCATCAATAGTATAGTGTCTAGATCAAGGGATGTAATAGTGCCACTCTATTCTGCTTTGGTCAGACATCACCCGGAATACTGTGTCCAGTTCTAGGCACCTCAATTCAAGAAGGACATTGAGAAGCTGGAATGTGTCCAGAGGAGGGCAACCAAAATGGCGGGAGGTCTGGAAGCCATGCCCTATGAGGAGCAGCTTAGGGAGCTGGGTATGTTTAGCGTGGAGGTGAAGAGGTGACATGATAGTCATGCTTAAATATTTGAAGGGATGTCATCCTGAGGATGGAATAAGCTTGTTTTCTGCTGCTCCAGAGACTAGGACACAGAGCAATGGACTCAAATTACAGGAAAAGAGATTCCACCTAAACGTTAGGAAGAACTTCCTGACAGTAAGAGCTGTTCAGCCGTGGAATACGCTGCTGCCTGGGAGCGTGGTGGAGTCTCCTTCTTTAGAGGTTTTTAAACAGAGGCTGGATGGCCATCTGTCGGGAATGACTGCAGGGCAGGGGGTTGGACTAGATGGCCCCTGTAATCTCTTCCAACTCTATGATTCTATGAAAGGTGAGGATGATGACTGGAATCTACATAGGTTTACTCAGAAGTAAGCAGCTCAGGGATTGCCACCTGGCCAATGATTGGCACTTCACTCCAGCCATGGATTCCAAAGGGGAGGCCCTGGACCTGAGGCTGAGCAGGGAGACCCATGAGAACTCTCCCCTATGGCTTTATGAAGGGGCTGGGCTGCCTCCTCCAAGGCTCAGCTGCCTCCTGGAAGAATAGGTCTCTTCCCAGGCAGGGTCCTGGTGGTTCCAGGTGGTCTTTTAGAGTTTCAACTATTGATCGAGAGGGTTTATGGTCCTTTCATTTCACTCTAAAAGTTATCCCTTAAAAAAGTAATGTTCCCATGTCCTGCTTTTACTAGCTATGCCAATTCATTCATTCCCCATGAATTATTGCTTTAAATTGTAAAAACAAACCTTACTCTAGAAATTTAACTCACTGGCTGTCTTTGGGCCAATCAGTCTCTCAGCCTGACTTACCTCACAGGGTTGTTGTGAGGATAAGGGAGGGTGCAAATGTTGGGAGTGGAATGAGGAAGCAGAAACCCTGAGTCAGAAGTTCATGGCCTTGTGTGTCCTTGTGGTGTAGTGATCAAGGTGCTAGGACTGGGGAGTTGGCAGATGCAGGTTCAAGTCAAGACGTGGAGAACTTCACATGCACCAAGTGCAAGCTGGTAGCCCTCTTGGAGGAGAAAGTACAGCAGCTGGAGACACGGGTAGCTACACTTCAACAGATTCGTGAGCAAGAGGTTTTCCTGGACAGAACAGAACGAACAGTCTTGGATGGGGACCACACAGAGGAAGTGGCTGTGGAGGAGAGGGTCACTTCACGGACACAGGAAGTAGACAGCTGGAGGAATGTCACACACAGAACAAGAAAATCCAGGGATTCTTCCAGCAGCTTGCAGCTACAGAATCGATTCAAAGCCCTTTCCCTTATCAAGGACAACGAGGAAGAACAGCATGGACAGACTTCAGGGGTAGAGCAGGGGACCTTGAGAGGACCACCGCAAGGAACAGCAGCTGTGAAGCCTCAGCGGAGGCGTGTGGTGGTGGTGGGGGACTCCTTGCTGAGGGGTACAGAAGCAGTGGTATGTGGGCCTGACAAGATGACTCGGGAGGTGTGTTGTCTCCCTAGGGCAAAGATCTGTGATGTGACCGAGAGGCTGACAAGACTCATCAAGCATACGGATCATTACCCCTTCCTTTTGGTCCATGTGGGAACCAATGATACTGCAAGGCACAGCTTTCCCAAGATCAAAAGAGATTATGAGGCCCTGGGGAGGAAGATGAAAGAAATGGACGCACAGGTGGTCATCTCATCTCTTCTGCCAGTTGAAGGGCATGGTCCAAGAAGGGAGAGGAAAATAGCCGACGTAAACAACTGGCTCCGTAGATGGTGTCGCCGAGAACAAATTGGATTCTTGGATCATGGACTGCGCTTCCATGCGGGGGGACTTCTGGCAAGAGATGGGGTGCATCTTACAACAGTTGGAAGAAACATTTTTGCCAACAGTCTCAAGAATTTGATCAGGAGGGCTTTAAACTGAGTCAAATGGGGGAGGGAGACAGTATTCTGGAAGGCAAAAAGGCTGGAGAAAATAGTCAAACTGTCATAGAGGGAACAAGGCAAACAGCGCAAGGACCCAACAGTGGGAGGCAAAAAAACTTGCACAGGGAGCAAGTAAAGGGAACACATGGTCTCAGATGTCTCTACACTAATGCACAGAGCATGGGAAATAAGCAAGATGAACTTGAACTCCTTGCACTACAAAACAAATATGATATAATAGGCATTACTGAAACCTGGTGGGACGAGTCTCATGATTGGAATGTAGGAATAGAGGGGTATAACCTTTATAGGAGAAACAGGCCAAACAGGAAAGGAGGAGGAATAGCATTATATGTCAGGGATATTTACACCAGTGAAGTGATCCATGACATCAATACTGGAAGCCAGGTGGAGAGCATCTGGATAAAAATTAAAGGGGAGGGAAACAACAGGGATGTTATTGTGGGACTCTACTACAGACCCCCAAACCAGACGGAGGAATTGGATGTTGCCTTTCTAGAACAGATGAACATACATGCAGAAAGGAGAGATGTAGTAGTGATGGGTGACTTCAACTATCCTGATATTTGCTGGCAATCTAACTCAGCCAAAACTACAAGGTCTAGCAAATTCCTTACATGCCTGGAAGACAATTTCATGGTCCAAAAGGTGGAAGAGGCAACAAGGGGTCAGATATTTTAGATCTGATCTTAACCAACAGAGACAACCTGGTTAATGGGGTGCAAGTGGTGCGATCCTTAGGTGAGAGTGATCATGTTCTCCTGGAGTTTGTTATACAATGGAAAGGAGAAGCCAGGCATAGTCAGACACGCATTCTTGACTTTAGGAGAGCTGATTTCAATAAACTCAGGGAAATACTGGGGGTGATCCCATGGTCAGGAATACTAAAAGAGAAGAGACCTCAAGACGGATGGGACTTTCTCAAAAGGGAGATACTGAAGGCACAATTTCAAACAGTACCATTGAGGAAGAAAAATGGGAGGTGTCTCAAGAAACCAGGATGGATGACTAAAGAACTTTCAATGGAGCTAAGTTTTAAACGGAACATGTATAGGAAATGGAAAAGGGGGGAAATCACCAAAGAAGAATTCAAACAGATAGCCAACACGTGTAGGAGTAAAGTCAGAAAAGCTAAAGCGCAGAATGAGCTCAGGCTTGCTAGGGAGGTTAAGAACAATAAAAAGGGTTTTTTGGGGTATGTCTGCAGCAAAAGGAGGAAGGAAATGATAGGGCCGCTACGTGGAGAAGATGGCAAAATGCTAACAGGGGACAGAGAAAAGGCAGAATTACTCAACACCTTCTTTGCCTCAGTGTTTTCAGAAAAGGAAAAGGAGGACCAACCTGAGGATAATGGAACAGAGGACACAATAGGGGAAATCCAGCTCAAAATAAGTAAAGAGGTAGTACAGGGATACCTTCTTAATCTAAATGAATTTAAATCTCCAGGACCAGATGAACTACATCCAAGAGTATTAAAAGAGCTGGCAAATATAATCTCTGAGCCATTGGCAATAATATTTGAGAACTCCTGGAGAACAGGAGAAGTCCCAGCAGACTGGAGGAGGGCAAATGTTGTTCCCATCTTCAAAAAGGGGGAAAAAGAGGATCCCAACAATTATTGTCAATACCAGGGAAGATTCTAGAGCAGATCATTAAACAGAGAGTCTGTGAACATTTAGAAGGCAATGCCATAATCACAAAAAGTCGACATGGGTTTCAGAGAAACAAGTCATGCCAGACTACTCTGATCTCTTTTTTTGATAAAGTTACCAGCTTGGTAGATGAAGGGAATGGTGTGGACATTGCATACCTTGATTTCAGTAAGGCCTTTGACAAGGTTCCCCATGACATTCTTGCAAACAAGCTTGTAAAATGTGGGCTAGACAAGTTAACTGTTCAATGGATTTGTAATTGGTTGACTGGCCGAACCCAAAGGTGCTCAGCAGTGGCTCCTCTTCGTCTTGGAAAGATGTGACCAGTGGGGTGCCACAGGGTTCTGTCCTGGGCCCTGTGCTATTCAACATCTTTATCAATGACTTAGATGAGGGAATTAGGGGCATACTTATCAAATTTGCAGATGACACCAAATTGGGAGGAGTAGCTAATACCCTAGAGGACAGGATCAAAATTCAGAATGACCTGGATAGACTGGAGAGCTGGGCCAAAGCTAACAAAATGAAATTCAATACGGAGAAATGTAAAGTACTGCATTTAGGGCGGAAAAATGAAATGCATCAATATAGGACGGGAGAGACCTGGCTGAATGAGACTATGTGCGAAAGGGATCTAGGAGTCCTAGTAGACCACAAGTTGAACATGAGCCAACAGTGTGATGCGGCAGCTAAAAAGGCCAATGCAATTTTGGGCTGTATCAATAGAAGTATAGTGTCTAGATCAAGGGAAGTAATAGTGCCACTCTATTCTGCCTTGGTCAGACCTCACTTAGAATACTGTGTCCAGTTCTGGGCACCACAATTCAGAAAGGATATTGACAAATTGGAGCGTGTCCAGAGAAGGGCCACTAAAATGGTGAAAGGTCTGGAAACCATGACTTATGAGGAGAGACTCAGGGAGCTGGGTATGTTTAGCCTGGAAAAAAGATGGTTAAGAGGCGATATGAGAGCCCTGTTTAAGTATTTGAAGGGATGTCACGCTGAGGATGGAGCAGGCTTGTTTTCTGCTGCTCCAGAGACTGGAACACGGAGCAATGGGTGCAAGCTCCAGGAACAGAGATTCCACCTCAACATGAGGAGGAACTTTTTGACAGTAAGAGCTGTTTGGCAGTGGAACACACTCCCTCGGAGCGTGGTGGGGTCTCCTTCCTTGGAGGTCTTTAAACAGAGGCTGGATGGCCATTTGTCGGGGATGCTTTGATCATGATTTCCTGCGTGGCAGGGGGGTTGGACTGGATGGCCCTCGTGGTCTCTTCCAACTCTGCAATTCTATGATTCTATGGCAGAAGTTTGGACTAGATGACCCTTGTAGTCCCTTCCAGCTTTAAGATTCTAAGTCCACAAAGAGCCTAGGGGTGACCTTGGGCCAGTCAGTCTCCCCACTCACCCCTCTCTCTTTCTCAGCCTGACCCTACCTCACAAGGTTGCTGTGAGCTTAAATAAAAGTAGCTTGCAGTCTCAGACCTCCATCTGGTGGCAGTGCGTTCCTTAGTTTAACCATGTGCTGGTTGAAAAGGTCCTTTCCCCTCAACCTAATTAAATGTAAATTTTGTTTTTCATTTTTTAAATTCTTCACTTTTTTTCCAAAGTCTGCTTAACTTATTAAAGTGGGCCCTGTATATCCTCTGGGGTTTGGTTCTAGGACCCCTCTGTGGGTACCAAAATCCATGGATGCTAAAGTCCCATTATATATAACAGTGTAGTAAAATGCTATCATAGAATCATAGAATTGGAAGAGACCACAAAGGCCATCCAGTCCAACCCCCTGCCATGTAGGAATAAACAATCAAAGCATTCCCGACAGATGACCATCCAGCCTCTTCCTCCATCCCTTATCCTTTTCCTCATTCCTGGCCTCTCTAGGAAGTAGAGCTCTGTCCCTTTAACCCTGGGAGGACTGAGGAGCCATTTTTTTCTTCTTCCTCCCCTACAAAGCTTTCTCATCATAGCAGGCACCTTAAAGGTATGTGTGTGTTTCCTCCTTGCTATGGATTCCACCCCCTTCTAGGAGGGAGGAAGCTCCTGAAGGGAAATGGGAGAGGGGAAAGGAATGAATCCTTCACCCAGCAATCATTAAACTATGGAACTCACTAACACCAGACAGAGCTTTATTATGCTTTATTAACCCCTTAAAACCCCCCAAACCATCTGGAACACAATAAAATGGCCTCTGATTATCAATTTACAAGAAGGTTGGTTGCACAGGATTAGAAGAGAGGGATTTAAAAAGCCAGAAAAATCTCCAGTGGAACCACCATCTCATACCCATTCTGGGCAAAATATCTGTTATTCACCAATCATGAAAGATTAGGTGGGAGGAAGTCAACCAGTCACACAGACTACTTTCTTTACCTGTCTGGGGTGAGGGGATCTGTATTCTGATAATATAGTCTGTTTTCTATTACAGATGGATAGATTCAGTAAAGGAGGCCACAAGTCTGAGTTTGCTAGACTTTAGCAAGGTTGCGGATAACAGGGTTGCTTGGAAGTCTCTTATTCAGAGGGTTGCCATAAGTTGAAGCCCACTTGAGTGCAATTTTAATAGCATTCTGGGAACAGCTGTAGGACAGATGGACAGATGTGGTGGTAGATTTGACCTCCTCTCCCACCAACAACACTCTCTTCTTTCTCCTCTGTCCAAAAGGTGTGCAGCAATATTAGCAGTTGGTTCTACTTTTCCATCCAACTTTTGGAGATGACAGGGTGGCCTAAAGCATTAGGAGGTTCTCTTCTTTTTCAGATCTTCCTCTCTCCCCCTTCATTCTTCCCCGTCCCATTTTCCCATTCCTGAAGCCCTTCTGTCTTCTCAGGACAACCTCTATGGCTCTTGCTTTCTCCAACCTCCCTCTCCCACTTCATCTTCTCCAGGGTCATCCTTTTAATAATAATAATAATAATAATATTTCTATCCCACCCCTCTGCAACGCAATCGGAGCAGCTTACAGCATAAAAATTCCACAATTACATTAGTACCCTAACCCACCCACCTCTTAAAACAATATTAAATTAAAAAGGTTAAAAACATACAATAATTAAAAAGAGAAAAAAATGGAATAATTCAATGGAAGCTTAAGGGAAAAGACAGCTGAATCTTCGGGCCAGAATAGCTATTTGGGAAAGGCCTGCTGGAAAAGATCTGTCTTGACAGCTTTCCTAAAACAGTCTAAGGTGGTAATAAGACGGATCTCGTCCGGCAGGCCATTCCATAATCTGGGAGCGGTAGCAGAGAAGGCCCTCTGGGAGGTCATCCTTTTCCCTTGAGTGGGGCTCCTCCCACCTGTGTTCAGCCATCAAAATGGGAGGAAGGTGTTGGGGGTCCTAGAACATTTTCAGTCATCCAACCTCCTCCATCTTGTGTTTGCCAGTGAACCAGGAGGCAAATAGTGCACAGGAAGGAAAGAAATCAAAGTCCAACAAATTTTTAAAAATTAAAACAGTTCCCTGTAATTGATGAAATGAACAAGAACAGAATCTTTTATTCCCCTAATATTAGACATGATGATTTCAAGAAAGTTCTCTTCAAAGTCAATGTGCAATAAAATCTACCCTTTAAGAGCTTGATTAGTTAATTTTGTATTCCTCCATTTCTTCTGTTTCATTTTGATGATGAATTGGTCACTTAAAGTGCTCTACCTTTCCAAGGATATGAAAGTGAACACCCAAAAAGGCTGACAAGCCCTCCAAAATGAATCCATAAGTCTCTTAGTGACAGCCAGGCTGAGGTGAGGGAGGAATATTTGGGAAAGTGCCCCAAAACTCCCCAAGGCCATTTCCCAAGTCCTTCCCACAGCCAAGCATAAGGGAGACATGCATGTGGTTTCTTCCCTGTGTGAGTTCTTTGATGTGAACATAAATTGTCACTACAAGAGAAGCTATTTCCGCATTGCATGCATGTATGTGGTTTCTCCCCTGTTTGAGTTCTCTGATGTGACTGTAACCTGTCACAATGAGAGAAGCTCTTTCCGCATTTATACGGCTTCTCCCCTGTGTGGGTATTTTCATGGGAATGCAGTGCTCCACTCTGACTGAAGCTCTGTCCACATTTCATGCATTTATATGGCTTCTCTCCTGTGTGGGTCCTTTGATGGGAACACAGATCTCCACTCAGACTGAAACACTTTCCACATTACATGCGTTTATATAGCTTCTTCCCTGTGTGCACTCTTTGATGTCTAGTACATGCACTATTATTACGGAAGCTCTTTCCACATTACATGCGTTTATATAGCTTCTTCCCTGTGTGCACTCTTTGATGTCTAATACATGCACTATTATTACTGAAACTCTTTCCACATTCCATGCATTTATATGTCTTCTCCTCTGTGTGCATTCTTTGATGTCTAGTACATGCACTATTATTACGGAAGCTCTTTCCACATTCCATGCATTTATATGACTTTTCCTCTGTGTGCATTCTTTGATGTCTAGTACATGCGCTATCACTACTGAAGCTCTTTCCACATTCCATGCATTTATATGTCTTCTCCTTTCTGTGCATTATTTGATGTTTAGTACATGCACTATTATTACGGAAGCTCTTTCCACATTCCATGCATTTATATGTCTTCTCTGTGTGCATTCTTTGATGTTTAGTACATGCGCTATTACTACTGAAGCTCTTTCCACATTCCATGCATTTATATGTCTTCTCCCCTGTGTGCACTCTTTGATGTCTAGTACATGCGCTATTATCACTGAAGCTCTTTCCACATTCCAGGCACTTATATGGCTTCTCCCCTGTGTGGGTCCTTTGATGGCAACGCAGATCTCCACTAAGACTGAATCTCTTACCACATTCCATGCATTTATATGGCTTCTCCCCTGTGTGGGTCCTTTGATGTGAATGCAGATGTGCACTCTGACTGAAGGCCTTTCCACATTCTACACATCTATATAGTTTCTCCCCTGTGTGTGTCCTTTGATGGCGATGCAGATTATGACTTTTAGTGAAGCTCTTTCCACATTCCATGCATTTATATGGCTTCTCCCCTGTGTGGGTCCTTTGATGGGAACGCAGATCTCCACTCCGACTGAAGCTCTTTCCACATTCCATGCAATTATACGGCTTCTCACCGGTGTGGGTCCTTTGATGGGAACGCAGAACTCCACTCTGATTGAAACTATTTCCACATTCCATGCATTTATATGGTTTCGCCCCAGTGTGAATTCTTTGATGGGAATGCAGATTATCACTCCTAGTGAAGCTCTTTCCACATTCCATGCATTTATATGGTTTCTCCTCTATGTGGGTTTTGGGATCTGAATGTACAGGATATTCCATTCTTTTTCTTTTATTATTCAAAGATGATGTCAGACGTTCACAAAGATGACCTCTTTGAACAGCAGAGGATTGCTTCTTTCCAGTCTTTGATTATTATATTTTTTAACCTCTGTTGTCTCTTTTCCAAACCCCTCTTTTTTCCAGTAAAATCTTATGTTTTCCCCTGATTCCACAGGTGTACAGCTCCTAAATGTCTTTCTTCTATATTACCTTGTTGTTGTCATTGCTATGTACTTTCAAGTCATTTTAAGCCTATGGCAATCCTAGGGTGAAGCTATCATCACGTTTTCTTGGCAAGATTTGTTGAGAGGGTACCTGCTTGAGGAAAAAGAGGAAGATCTCATTAGCAGCTGAGCACATAAAGCTCTCATCAGACATCCAGACCAATAACCCAGAGCTGAAGCAAGGTCAGGAGAAGAGGGGATTCTTGTTTGTGATATTTTGCACTGCAGTGTGTTAACAGTCTTATCCAACCTTTCTAAAAGAAGACATCTTGAACTATGGCCAGCACTGTATCATACGTAGCAAAGGTTGCAAAAACCATTTCCTTTCTAACTAACAACACACCTCAAGACAAGCCTCCAATGACAGCATTACAGTAAACAATAAAACTTTGATCCCCACAGATCCTGAGTGACCACCAATATGGACAGACCACCCCATGTGATCAGTCCAGGGAGAAAAACGCTTCATTGCCTCATGTAAATCCTTTTAATCTCTCCCCGGCCAGAAATAATGGTTCCTGTTCCTCTTTAGCCCTGACAGGTGGTCCCTATCCAGTGTTTGTAAAACAAGCCACATGGGAGATACTGAAAATACAGCATTGAACAATGCTTAGAAAATGCATTTCCCTGATAAAATGCATTCTTACAAAATCTGTACCTCAAAGGTATGTAAGCAGAGGTGGAACAAATGGAAAGAGAAAGACAAATGCAACAAAGACAAATGCAAAATGCTACATTTAGGCCATAGAAACAGGTATAGGTATGCACAGGTTAGGATGGAGGACACTTGGCTTAACAGAAGCATGTAAGAAAAGGACCTTGAGATTACTGTGGATCGTAACTTGAACATGAGCCAGCAGTGTAACACTGCAGCAAAGAAGGCAAATACTATTTTAGCCTGTGTTCACAGGACCATAGTTTCCAGACAATGAAAGTAATAGTCCCACTCTATTCTTCCTTTGTCAGGCCTCATCTGGAGTACTACATTCAGTTCTGGGTGCCTCATTTAAGAAAGGATATAGACAAGTTGGAGCAGGGTCACAGAAAGGCAACAAGGATGATGAGAAGTATGGAGAGCCAAACACATGAGGAAAGGTTCAATAAGTTGGGCATTTTCAGTCTGGTGAAGAGAAGACTAAGGAGTGGCATAATTGCACTCCTTAAACATCTAAAGGGCAGTTGCAGAGATGTGGGTACAGTTTGGTCTCTGCTGCCCTAGAGAGCAGGATGAGGTCTAAGGTTTTTAAGTTAAAGCAAGGTAGGTTTCAATTGAACATGAAAAGGCACATCTTGACAGTAACAGTGATTTGACCATGGAAACGATGAGCTAGAGAGGTGATGGGGGCTCTTTCTCTGCACACCTTCAAAAAGAGCCAAGACAGCAACCTGCTGGTGAGGCTTTAGCTGGAGTTCCTGCACTGAGCAAGCAGTTGGACTTGGTGACCTAAGGCAACCCTTCCAACTCTGATTCTATTATGGAAAAAATAAAGAATGCTGTTTGTAGGGCAGCCTGATCCAAGTGTCACTCAAATGGCCACTGTACTTATCTGATTCTTCCCTGTTAATAATTCTTGCTCAACTGGCTGCCGGGCAGGGGAGGCTCGATGCCTGGCCACCTCAGTTTCATGTGTTTCCTGACCACTAGCTTATGAACTTCAGGGTTCAAAATACAATTAGAAACCCTGAGCCCTGGAAGTGGCACAATGAAATACCCTATCAGGATTTGGTGCCACTGCACTGCCTATGGGGCAGAGAAAAAGGAGGGGCAGATGAGGTCACTGGTATGACTCCTGTGGCTCTTGCTGGGGAGCACCAGAAAGAGAGCAGAAACTGGATGTGGGTTGCTGGGCTCTATTTACTAGAAGCTACACTTTGTTTTCTGTCAAGATCTCTTTGCTTCATTTTACAAAACCCAGTTGCTAAGAGCTCCCAAAGAAACTCTGAACCATTGGTGACTGCTGATCCACATCTCCATGGGGCACTGAATCCTCTCTTTGTTTTATTCCAAACTTTAAGGGATTTGTCTAAAGTGCTGAATCTGATCCCCCAATAGGAAGAGACGGCATTACGTGAGCTTGTAGCCATCCTTGGGAGAGTTTGTTGGGCTAATGCTGGTGTGAGTGTGGGGCCTAGCCTGTGGACTGAATGAGATGAGTGTAGGCTTGCTGGGAGAACTCATAAGCATTTGTTTGGAGAGATTATAAACAATAAATAAAATATTTTTAAAACATCCCCCCCCGAATTCATTCCAATGAAACTGATCATAGAATCATAGAATCATAGAATTGCAGAGTTGGAAGAGACCACGAGGGCCATCCAGTCCAACCCCCTGCCATGCAGGAAATCACGATCAAAGCATCCCCGACAGATGGCCATCCAGCCTCTGTTTAAAGACCTCCAAGGAAGGAGACCCCACCACACTCCGAGGGAGTGCGTGACTGCCGAACAGCTCTTACTGTCAAAAAGTTCCTCCTAATGTTGAGGTGGAATCTCTGTTCCTGGAGCTTGCACCCATTGCTCCGTGTTCTAGTCTCTGGAGCAGCAGAAAACAAGCCTGCTCCATCCTCAGCGTGACATCCCTTCAAATACTTAAACAGGGTTATCATATCACCTCTTAACCGTCTTTTTTCCAGGCTAAACATACCCATCTCCCTAAGTCTCTCCTCATAAGGCATCATTTCCAGACCTTTCACCATTTTAGTTGCCCTTCTCTGGACACGCTCCAATTTGTCAATATCCTTTTTGAATTGTGGTGCCCAGAACTGGACACAGTATTCTAGGTGAGGTCTGACCAAGGCAGAATAGAGCGGCACTATTACTTCCCTTGATCTAGACACTATACTTCTATTGATACAGCCCAAAATCGCATTGATGAGTTCCCCAGCTTTCTTACTTGGTCTCCTTGACATCTCCTTGCAGCAGCAACCATCAGGGAGGCCGGCAGGGCTATGCCAACACCAGGAAGAAGAAAAGAGGATCTGAATGAGGCCTTTGGAGCCCCGACAGCACCTTTGGGGGGAAGAGAAAGGGGAGGGGAAGACTTTGGCCCATTTTCATTTTCTTTACCATACAAAAGCCTAAGCACTGTTTTCCCCCTCAAAATAAAGTAGACACATTGGACTTTTAGGTCTACTTGCTTCCATTTCTGGAGGGATTGTTCAGTGGGACTTAACGTGCAGGAACCCCCTAAGGGTTGGATCTAAACTTAGGCATTCCCAATGAAAACAATGGTAGAAGAGTCAATCATGGCTCACTTGTCCTATTCATTTCTATGGGTCTATTCTAAGCGTGACAAAAAAATTCAAGCTGGTAAGAAGAAGAAAAATAGGATGAACTTTTCTATCTTAATGGTGCAGACAGTGACAAAATTGTCCCACTGATTCAATATAATAAAAACAAAAACGGGGGGGGGGAGTTAATTTTTTTAAAAAAGAAACCCTGCCAACCAGGAATAAAAATACACAAAGCAGCACCAGAAAGGAAAAATGTGCCTGTGTGTGGTGGTTATAAAAGGGGATTATGCAGCCTTCCAAATGTTGCCGGATTCCATCAGGCCTTTGGCCAACATAGCTAATGAAGAAGGATGCTGGGAGGTACAGTCCAGCAACTTCAGAAGGACCAAAATTATCCCCCCTCCCACCCAAATTATCCCCTTCAAGCGCACTGTTCGCCTGAGAATAGATCTGAGACATCTTTTTCCAGCTCCAGGAAATTCAACAGGCATCTCTCCTCCTCCTTCAAGCTCACAAAAATGTAGGACAGCTCTTCCCACTAGGCCACACTGCCCCCTCCCATCTGCCTACAAGTGTCCCCACTCTGCACCCCCACTGTGCCTTCCCAAATAAGACTCCTCAAATCTCTCCCCGCCCAGGAAAGGAAGGCAAGGAGCTCCTGGGAGGGGAGATTGAGATGGGGGGGCTCCATTTCCTGTCCATGAACCAGACCCACCTGCTCCCCCCCACAAGCTCAGGGCTATTTGTCATTTCCTCTTCCACTGATGTCTTTCTCACCCCGCCCCCAAAAAGCCCACATATGGGTGTCTCTCCCCATCCCTCCCTTTTCCTTTTAGCCCAAAGCTAGACACACACGCCCTCCAGGCACCCCAAATCTCACCTCCTTCTCCTACTCCTCTTAACTCCCAGCTTCTTCCTCTTGCCAAAGACATTCCAAAGCCCCTTCCCTCCCCCCTAATTCTCTCCATTTCTGGCCATTCTAGAAAGCGGAGTTCTGTCCCTTTAACACTTGGAGGACTGACTCCATTTTCCCTCCATCCTTGCAACCCTTTCCCCTGCTCCATTCATTCCTGGCAGCTTAAAGAGGATCCTCTCTCCCTTTTGAGGTGCAATCCTTGCTTCTGATCCCACTGCCTCATCCCATAATTTTGGAAGAAAGGAGAAGAAAGCTGCCTTGGATGCAGCCAGGAGAGGGAAAGGAAGGACTTCAGAATGCATGGGGGAACATCTCTGACTATTCTCATTTTCTGCAATTTATCTTAACAACAATCCTTGGAGATGGGTCTGGCAGAGAACAAGAGTGAGGGACCCAGTGTCCCCCTGTTGCTGGTTTTGGACTTTGAGCTTCCCCATGGCTCACTGGGGATATAAAGAAGTTTAGGCTCCCCCTCAGGCTGCTCTTTGCAGTTGCATTCTGGACTTTGTCTTCTGGAGCTCTTCGCATTTTCCTTTTATCTCCCTCCAACAATTTTGGGGAAGGGAGGGGGCTTTGCAGGCAGAGAAAGGGCTGCATGAAACCACCCCCCTAGAGCCCCCTCATCCATTCAGCAGTGTTGCCCCATGCATCTCTCTGTCATGCCTTTTCCAGGCACCAGCTCCCCTCCTTCTCTTTTCCCCAAGGAAGCTCAAGGGACCCCCTTTCCCCTTCCAGGAACATGGGGCAGGAGAAAACCTTTAGCCTCTCCTGCCTCTCTGGGAAGCAAAGTTCAGCCCTTTTTGCCCTTGGAGGACCCTTTTAACTCTGCCCCTTTACAATGTTGGTTGTCTTGTGGACATCCAGCTGTAGCCATGACAATCACATCCCTTTCAAATCCAGGGTATTACATCACAAAAGACTTCTGCATCACAAAAGACTCCTGCAAGGCCCTGCAAAAGCTCACTTTCTAAAGACATTTTTCCTTTGCATGTTCAACATACCTCTCTGGTTCATATTCAGCCTGTTGAAGAACTCTGTGGAAACTGCAAGCTTCCCCCTGCCTTGTCAGCAGGTTGGAAGGCCTGTCCAGGAGGCCCAGCAGGTGGATGGGAAATAAGCTCAATTCCAGGGAGGGGAGGGAGTAAAGGATCATCCCCACACACAAAGAGGTACAAATATGTATCCCTATGAAGGCATGTAAGGTGTATTCTGGGGTAATTTTAATAATCTTTCCTGAAGTCTGTGTCCACATTTAAATTCTGTGTGTGTGTGTGGAAAGAGAGAGAGCGAGAGAGCGAGAGAGCAGTTAGGGGACAGATCAAGAAGTCCAGCAATGCCATCCCAATCCTTCAAGGGTTTTTATTTTCATATTTTCATGTCCCAGCATCCATACTGGGTAAAACTCATTTCAAAGCACCATCTCAGGTTTGGCTTTTGGGGGCCCCCACTGCTGTGGTGAGGACTACTTAAATTGTCAGGGAAAATGGGTATTGTAGTCAAAAAATATATCCATAGGCCCTGAGATGATTTTTTCCTAGGCAAAAGAGATGGTCTCCTGTTTGGAAATTGCTAGGCTTCACAGGCCTTTCATTGTTTTGATTTGCTGTGTCTTTGCTCTCAAGGTTAAACAAATGAGATAATCTCTCTGCCTGCCAGATGTCCTGTTATCTCCTCTGTTCTCACAGAAGAGACTGGATGTTTTGAAAAGAAAAGTTCTACGGTGAGGGAGGGGGAATTCTGTGTGTTTAAGCTGTGTGCTTAAACTGTCTGTCTGCTACAGAGAGACAGAGAGGGAAGATGATTTTTTTCTTAAGCTCTGTAAATTTGGCTTTTTCATAGTTATGATGTAGTCTGTTTTATAGTTAGCTGTTGTAGCTGTTCAATAAAGCATCAAAAGGACATTTTGGTCATCAGTCTCCATGTTTTTACACCAAGTATGCAACACTTGCCCCAAACCTCATGTTTCTGCTGTTACTCTGCTAACTGCTCCTTCTGCCCAGGAGGGCCCTATATACCGTGACAGGTTGATGCGCCCAGAAGACAATTTAATGGGCCGAGAGGGCAGTTTACAGCCGCAGATTGTTGAGCCCAGGCTGAAGGGTTCTGAGAAGCAGCAAGATGGGCTTTGTTGCTACTTTGGTGTGGATCCTGAACTGTGGATTTAATTTTGGAGATGTTTGGAATTTTTGTCTGCGCCTGGCAAAATCTGGAAGAGGTGATGAGCCAGTGGAGGGGATCATCAATCCTGGAACCTGAGCCACCTGCTGAAGGCTGCTGAGAGGAACCGTCTGGAGGGTCCCGGCTGGTAAGCTACCCCTGTTGAGGGATTTACCGAGCTGAGAGGGGCTTTGATAGTTCAAGTTGAAACCATGGCAGCCATCCAGGGAGGAGGAAGTTTGCCCTTTGAAAAGTTAAATGACAAAAATTACCGTATGTGGGCTGTGAAGCCTATTTGTACCAGCAGCTGATTTATGCCCCCATTTTAGCTACCACTGGCCAGAATGCTACAGCTGATGAGCTGTAGGCTGAGGAGGGAGCTAAGGCATCAATCATTTTGGGGATTGAAGACAGCCAGCTGGTCTATGTGAGGGGCTGTGTTTCAGCCTGGGAGGCATGGGCAGCATTGAGGCAAGTTTATGTCCATGCCGGAGCTGGGACACAGATCATGCTGACGCTTAAGCTCTACAGGCTGAAGTTGCAATCTGGTGGGGATATTGCAGCCCATGTTGCTTTGCTGCGAGAACATTTTGACCGTCCCCAGGAGGTGAATGTGAATTTCACAAAACGGGACAAATGTTTTCTCCTCCTTTCATCACTTGATGAACAATTTGATTCCCTAGTAAACAGCCTGAAAGGCCTGCCAGCAGCAAAACTGACCATGAATTTTATTACTGGTCATTTGCTCGAAGAGCAAAGAAACAGCTTGAACGCAAAGCAGGATTTACAACTTTCTAAGGCTTTGCAGCCAAGGCCCCGAAATTCCAAACAGTATAGTGGCTGGTTCCAAGGATTACAGTGAGGGCAAAGCACCTGCTTTTGCTGCCAAAGGAAAATGCTGTTGGAACTGTGGTGAAAAGGGACACTTTGCAAAAGACTGTAAAGCCAAGAAGAAGGCTGGTAAGACTAGCCAGCAGAAAAAATCTGGTTCTAGCATGATTGTTTCTGCAGTAGTTTTGCAAACTGTAAAAGAGCAGAAAAAGGAATTAACCCAATGGGTGTTGCATAGCGGATGCAGCCAGCATATCTCCAACTCCGGAGACAATTTTAAAAACATTAAAATGAATAATCCTTGCAATGTGAATTTAGCTGATGGGTCAAAGTCAAAATGTTTGGGTGAGGGTACCTGTTTTGTATCCTGTTTAAATCAATATTTAAAACATGTTCAGTATGTTCCAGATTTAAAGTTGTGTTTGCTTTCTGTTGCCAGGTTGACACAGGAGGGCTGTGAGATACAATTTAAAGGGAACAAATGTTTTGTCTTGAAAAATGGTGCTATTTTGGCTGAGGGTGTGTTTCACAATCAACTGTATTACATGTATAGTTGTGTACAGGAAACCCAAACTAGTTCTGTGATGACAAATGCTCCTATGCATGACAATTGTGTGCATCTGATGCATTGAAGATTTGGTCATGCAAGTTTTAAAGTTCTTAAGCAGATGCCTGACATGGTGGATGGTCTGAATGTGAAGGGATGTGATAGATACCTGGATTGTAGGATTTGTAAACAATCAAAATCGAAGGTTTTTCCATTCCCTACGTTCAGTGACAGAAGGTCCAAAAGGATTCTTGAGTTGGTCCACATGGACCTAGCTGACCCCTGTCCAGAAACATTAGGAGGGGCCAGGTATGTCCTGGTAATTGTAGACGACTTCAGTTGTTTCTCATTCATTTTCTTACTCTAGAGTAAGGATGAAGCTTTTGAAACTATCAAGAATTGCCTTGCTTACATTGAGAGATGCTTTTCTCAGAGGCTGTCTTCTCTGCAGTTGGACAGGGGAAGGGAATTCATATCAAATGAGTTCCAGAGGTGGCTAAAGCAGAAGGGAATTTCCACAGGCTGACGGCCCCTTTTTCTCCCAGTCAGAACAGGCTAGCAGAGAGAAAGACTGGTGTTTTACAAACAATCAAAGACAGCCTGATGATTAATGCAAGCATTGAAAAGAAGTACTGGGGAGAAACCATGTTGATGGCTAATTATTTGAGAAACCGTGTGCCAAGTTCTGTGGTGTCAAATACCCTATTTTTCATGTTCTATGGCAAGAAGCCATCTGTGAAGCACATTAGGGTCTTTGGATCCTATGCATGGGTGAACATTCCCAAGGCAATCAGGAGAAAAGGGGAACCCAAAGCCAGAAGGCTGAGATTTCTGGGTTATAAGCAGGCAAGCAAGGCATGGCATTTTACACTCCCGAACAGCAAAGTTCTGATTTCCAGAAGTGCTGAGGTTTTTTTTGTTTTTTTTTTATTTATACTTTTTATTGCTAAGTTTTTAACACATTCATCATACATCCATAACATATTCATATTTTCCTTCTATATTCAGTCCATTTCCATACTATATACTTCTTTTATCCTTCCACCACCTTTATATGTCAAGACCTCCACGACCGTCAAATCCCAGTTTAATATTGTCTTCTTTTACTCTCTCCTTGCTGTTAACCATCCTTCTCTTATTTCCCACATCCATATTCATATCTTATTACTTATATTATTTATGATAAATCAACAATAATAGTAAATTAACAATATTAGAATTATTTATAACCACAGAAATACGGTTTCTATACCATCTTAACATTTTTCATTGCTCATTTTCGCGACCCGTCAACAACTTATAGTAGTCTTCTCCTATAAATCTTCACTTCTATTTTTCTCTCATCGTTTCGTTTCTTATTTTACTCATTTCACTCTTAACTTTTCTAGACTTACTTTGAAATCATGTCTTCCCTCTTGTTAAATTGTAACAATGGACTTTTTAGTTACCCTTTTGATTATCCATCTTTTCCTTTTTCTCTTTTTCCTGTAAATATCTCCACAAGGGATCCCAAGTTTCAACAAAATAAGAATCTAATTTATTTTCTAACAAGTAGGTCAATTTATCCATTTTTGCTACCTCTAACAATTTCTCTAGCCATTCCGCTTCTGATGGGGTCTCCACTCTCCTCCAGTATCTGGCATATACCAATCTAGCTGTTGTGCACATGTGCCAGAGTAGTCTTTTTATTTTCCTGTTTTCATTTGCTAAGCTATTGTTTTCGTAAATTCCTAACAAAAATATTTCTGGTAACATGTCTATCTTCTTTTTTAGAATTTGTTGCATTTTTATTTTTATCATGCTCCAAAATCTTTTTGCTTTTTTGCAACCCCACCACTGATGGAAAAAAGTTCCTTTTTCTTCCTGACACTTCCAACACTTATCAGAAGCTCCACCAACCATCCTAGCTATTCTTACAGGGGAAATATACCACCTAAACATTACTTTTAACAGATTTTCTTGCAGGCCGTATGATCTTGTGATTTTAACTCCTCTAGCCCATAATGCTTCCCACCCTTCAAAATCAATATTTCTGCCAATATCTACGGACCATTTCACCATATATTCTTTAGTTGTCTCGTCTTCCAGATTCATCCCCAACAGTAGTTGATATATTCTAGATAGTAGGTGCGCATTGCCTTTCTCCAGGATTTTTTCAAAGTTTGATTTGGTCAGATCGATACCACCCTCTGTCATATCTTTCCTATATCTTTCTTTTATTTGAAGGTATGGAAACCAGTATATTTGTTTACCCTCTTGCTTTAATTGTAAATTACTTTTTAAGCTATAATCTTCCTTAGTACCTTCAATCAGGTCTTTATAAGTCAGCCAATCTGTTTCCATTCTTAAACTTTTAATTGATAAAGCTTCTCCAGGTGACACACAACTTGGAAGCTTAGGAAATAAGTATCTTTTATATTTCATCCATGTTTTATACAATGATTTTCTAATAGAGTGGTTGTTAAATTCTCTTTGGGCTTTAATTTTATTATACCAAAGAAATGAGTGCCACCCAAAATGCAATTCGTGACCCTCCAATAGCAGAAGTCTTGTATTATCCAAAGTAATCCATGGTTTCATCCACATTAGACAGCTTGCCTCATAAAAAATCCTCAAATCCGGAACTCCCATTCCCCCTCTACTCCTTGTGTCTGTCAAGATTTTAAATTTTATTCTCGGTTTTTTCCCCTGCCATAAAAATCTGCTTAATTCTTTGTTACAATCCTTAAACCAATTTGGTGGTATCAAAACTGGTAACATCTGGTACAGAAAAAGAATCTTAGGCAGAATACTCATCTTGATTAGAGATATCCTTCCCATTAAGGATATGTCCAATTTCTTCCACATTTCCATCTTATCTTTAATCTGTTGCCATGTCGGTGTATAGTTATTTTGAAAGAGTTGTCTATTATTGTCGGAAATCAATATGCCTAAATATTTCACCTTTTTTGCCACTTTCACCCCCCACATCTCCTCTAACTTCACAATCTCCTCTTGTTTTAAATTTTTACTCAGAAAGTTTGTTTTTTCCTTATTAATTTTGAATCCTGCCTGTTCCCCAAATTCTTTTATCATCTCCATCAGTTTACCTCCTTGTTGTAATGGATTCTCTAAGTATATTACAATATCATCCGCGAAGGCTTTATAAACATATTTTTCTTTCCCGATCTTCACACCTTTTATTGATTCGCTAGACCGAATGTCTCTTAAAAGTACTTCCAGTATTAACACGAATAACAGCGGGGAAAGCGGGCAGCCCTGTCTTGTACCTTTCTGTATGGGGAAACTGTTAGATCTCTCCTCATTTACTGTTAAATATGCTTTTTGTTCTTGATAGATAGCTTTAATCCACGTAATGAAATTCTCTCCGAATCCCATAGTTTCTAATAAGGTAATGAGAAAACCCCAACTGACATTATCGAATGCTTTCTCCGCATCCAAGAATAACAAAATTCCACCTTTTTCAGTATGGAAATCCAAATATTCAATAATATCCAATGTTGTTCTAACATTCTCTCTCATCTGTCTACCTGGGAGGAAACCTGACTGGTCTTCTCCTATATATTGGGGTAGGATCTTCCTCAGCCTTTGCGCCAATATAGAGGTAAAGATTTTGTAATCCTCGTTGAGGAGCGAGATTGGTCGAAATTCCTTTGCTGCCAAATATTCTTTCTCACTTTTTGGGATCAGGATTATATTTGATTCTTTCCAACTTTCTGGTAGTTGATTTGAATCCTTAATTGTGTTCATAGTTTCTTGTAGTGGCCTCAACAGCTGTTCTTTAAAACATTTATAATATTTTGCTGTTAATCCATCCATCCCTGGGGCTTTATTAATTTTTAGTTTTTCAATTGCTTCTCTGACTTCCTCTATCGTGATTGAGCCATTCAATATTTCTCTATGTTCTTCATTTATATATGGTAAATTTTTGGATGTTATGTATTGTTTTATCTTATTCTTGTCTTCTTCTTTCTTTATCTCATACAGTTTTTGATAATAGTTGTGCAAAGTTCTTTGTATTTCCATCCTTTTCACAATATATCTTGATCCCTCAGTTAAACCATTGATCATACGTTTTTTCTTTTCTTTGCGCACCTTGTACGCAAGCCATCTCCCTGGCTTATTAGCACCCTCAAAATAATTTCTTTTAACAAATTTCAACTTAGCATCTATTTCTTCTGCCGTCATTAATGCCAGTTGGTTTTGCAAAAGTTTGATTTCTTTCACATATCCTTCATTATCTGGATCTTGTTTAAGTTTTTGTTCCTGCTCTTTTATTTTATCGGTAATATCTTCCATCTTTTTCTTTTTTTCCTTCTTCCATTCACTTGTTTTTTTTTATTAGAATGCCTCTCATATAAGCCTTTGAAGTATCCCATACCGTTTGCACACTTGTTCCTTTATTTAAGTTATCTACAAAGAATCCTTCAATTTCTTTTTTGCAGTAAGAAACCACCTTTTCTTGATTTAATACATACTCGTTCAATTTCCAATATCTTACCCCTCCTTTTCTTTCCAGTTGGATCTTAATTGGATTATGGTCGCTAAAGGGTTTGGGCAATATTTCCGAAGATTTAACCATGTATAGTAGAGAATTCGGTAACCACACCATATCTAACCTTGACCACGAGCGGTGACGCTCTGAAAAAAAAGTATAATCTCTTTCCCCTGGGTGTTGGACTCTCCACACATCCTTCAGTTGATATTCCTCAATCAACTGAATACCCTCTTTAGATAGATTATTCGAACTTTTCTTCTTAATCACCTGCTTTGAATATTTTCTATCTATGTTCTTATCCACTACTTCATTGAAGTCACCTAGTAGACATATCTTTTCATAGGAGTGTTTAGCAAGCTCTTTTTTCAAATCTTCGTAGAATTTCTTACTGCTATTACATGGAACATAAGCTCCAATCAGAAGAATGAGTTGATCATTCAAACTAATCTCTATTCCTAGAAATCTACCTTCTTTATCCCCAAAGATCATCCTAGGGGACAGGTTAGGTTTAATTATGAATATAACCCCCCTCTTTTTTTCCTTGGCTGATGCACAAAATGTTTCTCCCAATTTAGATAGTTTTAATACCTTTTCATCCTTTTCTCTTATATGTGATTCTTGCAGACAACAAATATCTGGGTTAATTTTCTTTAACCAATGTTCGATCTTTTTTCTTTTTACCGGAGAATTCATGCCATTTACATTCCAGGAAATTACAGTATACATCATTTTTCTTTATTACTTAAATTTGCCAAATCGTCTATATCCAAATCCAATAGGCTCATATCTGGGTTGGGTCTCTTCTCTTTCTGTTCCCTTGACTTCCTTTTCTCTTTCCCTTCTTTCATCAATTGTCCTAACACATCCAAATCCTTTCCTGACAGGTCCTCTCTTTGGTCTTTGTCCTTATCTAATTTGGGAGTAGACTGGCTTTCCATTCTCAACCTTTGCCCATATTTCAACATAAATTCCCTTGCCTTTTCAATTGAGTTTAATCTAAATCTTTCTTGTTGGAAACTGAAAATTACGCCCTCTAGACGATCCCATCTAAACGGGATTCGGTTTGCTTTTAATTTTGATACAAGAAAATCATATTCTTTTCTTTTCTTCAAAATTCTTATTGGGATTTCCCTCATAATTAATAATTGTTTCCCTTCTACCATAACCGGTGATTTGTTATGTTCTTCCAAAATTCTTTCCTTAACTGTTTTCTTAGTAAATTGCACCACCACATCCCTAGGAAATCTATTCCTTTTCGCCAGGGCCGATTGAACTCTATACACCACGTCTATCTCATTTTCCATAATTTCTCTTTCAGCTTCCATAAAGTCAGCCAGAATAGAAATCATCTTTTCTTTGATGTTCTCATCTTTTTCCTCTTCCAAACCCCTAATTCTTAACCAAGAATCCATTTGTTTCTGTTCAATTAGAGCTACCCTGTCTAGTTGTTTATCCATATCCTCATAAGATTTTTTTTTCAGATCCAATATTTCTTTTTTATTGACCTCAATATCTTTTTTATTGCTTTCCACATCTATCTTGACCTGTTCTAACGAGTCTTTCATCTCTCCTACCTGTGATTTTAACTCAGTTATATCCTGTTTAATTTCCCTCATAAACATTCTCATTTCCTCCATAAATTTCTTATGGTAGTCAGGGGGTTCCTCCCACGAATCTCTCCTTTGTTGAATTAATGGTTCCATACCTCGCACCTTGCCTATCCTTAATTTTGACATTCTCTCTCTCTTTTTTTCCCTTCCCCCCCCTCACTTAATCAATATCTCCTCTATCAGTTCCCCACTTGGTATCTTTCTAAATTAATTCAATATCTCACAATTAATACCAAAATTAACCAGTTGATTCTAATGTTACCCAATCACCTACCAAATTTAATTCCTCAATTATTCCAGTATTTATCCCCTAGTCTCCACACAATTTATCAAAGCATCCAGTCTGTTGATCACTCAGGCCACCTACTAAATTATATATCTTGATAGTTAGGCACACTTAATACACTCCCACTGGTATTATATAAACAAAGTTCCTATAAGTGCTTTCTAACATTAATAACCTTAGAAGTGCTGAGTTTGAGGAGCATGCTAACTGGGACCATGTGCACTCTAACCTAGAAGTAATTTTGCCTTCATTTGTGGATGAGGCACAGAATGGCCAGCAGCAACAAGCAGCCGGGTCAGGTGCTAGTAGTTCCCCAAAACCTGCATGGAGAAGCCCCAAAACAGGAGCCTTCTGACACGATAGTGAGTCAAATGAAGACTCTGACAGTGATGAACCTCAGCCTGACATTCCCCGGCATTCTAGCAGAGCAATAAAGGGGGTGCCATCTCAGAGGTTTACTGTGCAAAATGTAACAGTGTGCCAGGTAACATTTGAACCTGACACTTTCACTGACGTCCTAAAGTTGCCTCAAGATGAGCAACAAAGGTGGAAGCAAGCAATGGAGAGTGAAATGAAATCCATTGCAGACCATGATGTGTATGATGTTGTCCCACTGTCAGAGGGGCAGAAGGCTGTTGGGTACCGTTGGGTGTACAAAAGGAAACAAATGCATGATGGTAATGTCAAATACAAAGCACGTTTGGTGGCAAAGGGCTATTCACAAATAAAGTATCTGAAATATGATCAAGTATTTGCACCCACTGCCAGGGCCCAAAGTATCAAGATTGCTTTGTTTGTTGCAAGTCTGCACAGGTTCAAAATTAATCACTTTGATGTGGAAACTGCCTATCTAAATGCCCCACTGGATGAGTGCATTTATGTAGAGCTGGCTCCTGGGTTTCATAGTGGTGGGCCAAACCATGTGTACAAACTTAAAAGGGCTTTGTATGGTTTAAAACAAAACGGGAGATGTTGGTACCTCTGTTTGGATGAACAGCTGAAGAGTGTTGGTTTTTAAAACAACATTGCTGATCCATGTTTGTACACAAAAGGTTCCAACCAGAGTTATGAAATCCTGATAGCTTTTGTGGACGATTTGTGTCTGATCACACAAACTGACATTCAGGTGAAGCAGTTCAAAGAGGATTTGGGTTCAAAACTCAGACTCAAAGATCTTGGTGAAATACAACATTATCTAGGGGAAGATTTTGATCAGAGGACATTCTTTTGTCTCAGTATATGGGGCCCTCCTGGGCAGGAGCAGTTAGTGTTGGATCTCTGTAATATGTCTCAATGCAAACCTGCAAAGACACCTATGTGTACAGATTTTGTCAATGTTACTGATGATAGGCTGCTTGAATATTCTGACCTTTTTCATTCTGTAATTGCAAGTCTGTTGTACATTGCAAAATGGCCTCGCCCTGATATAGAATATGCTGTCAATATTCTGTCTAGAAAGATGTCAAAGCCAACTCAACATGATTGGCAAGACCTAAAAAGGGTGCTCAGATATTTGCGTGGCACCCTGGACCATGGTGTGATAATCAGTTCACAAGGGTGCCATGAGTTAAGTGTTTTGTGGATGCAGATTTCGCCAGTGAAATCCACAATAGAAAGTCCAATACAGGAATGGTAATTTTTTATGCTGACACTGCCATTTATTGGGGATCCAGAAAGCAATCATCTATTGCTTTGACTTCTGCAGAGGCAGAATTTGCAGCTCTGTCTTCCTTAGTTTCTCAGCTGACATATTTAAAGCAAATATTTGATGATCTGGGTATTCAATCCCTCCATATCACCTCCTATTGTGGGGTGTTTCTAGGGGTGAGGGTGGCATGACTAAGGGGATGGTGGGCACCAGCAGGGAAGACCCCCAAATCTCAGTGGTCAGTCCTGTTGTAGAACTGAGAATTCACCACCTGAAAGTATTTTCTCTCCATCTCCAGATCAGAAAGAAACTCACAAGAAAATGGCTGGAAATGAAGCCTCTTCTTTCTCCCCCCACCTCTAAATTTGGAAGTGCAGCTGAAGGCAGAGGGAGAGGCATTCATTTATTTGTCTATTTCATTGACTCTTAACCTTTTGTTTACCTGGGGACCCATTTAAATATCTTTTGTTGCCAGGGACCCCCAAGACTTAACTTAAGATTTAAAACAACAATAACTGATGATTATGATAATACAATTGCACCATCTATTAAACCTTTCCTCAGAGGCACTGGAGGAGAAAGGGAGACTTTTCTCCTACTTCTTCAAGTTTGTGGCAGGACTAGATTGAAGAGAAATGCCCAGGCCAAACCAGCCAGCCAGCCTTTGCCTTGGCTTCTGTCACACGCTCCACTGTGGAGAGTATCGGGGTTATGAAATTTGACCCTCCAGTGCATGTGCAGAGTTCAAGCACAAGCTCTGTGATGCAAGGCACTTAGTGTCTTCCAGCTGTAGCAAGAATTCAGCAGAGTAACAGCTTCTTGGTGAAAATTTTATATAAGGGATGCCATTTTACTATGCTATTGTATATAATGGGACTTGAGCATCCATGGGTTTTGGTATCCATGAGGGGGTCCTGAAACCAAACCCCAGCAGGTACAACAGCATATAGGAACAATACAGTAAGTGATCAAGGGAAGTAATAGTGCCACTCTATTCTGCCTTGGCCAGGCATCACCTAGAAAACTGTCCAGTTCTGGGCACCACAATTCAAAAAGGATATTGACAGATGGGAGTGTGTCCAGAGGAGGGTGACTAAAATGATGAAAGGTCTGGAAACCATGCCATATGAGGAAAGACTTAGGGAGCTGGGTATGTTTAGCCTGGAAAAAAGACGGTTAAGGGGAGCAATATGATAGCCCTATTTAAGTATTTGAAGGGGTGTCATAATGAGGATGGAGCAAGCTTGTTTTCTGTTGCTCCAGAGACTAGAACATGGAACAATGGATGCAAGCTCCAGGAACAGAGATTCCACCTCAATATTAGGAGTAACTTTCTGACAGTAAGAGCTGTTCAGCAGTGGAATACACTCCCTCGAAGCGTGGTGGTCTTTAAACAGAGTCTGGATGGCCATCTGTCAGGGATGCTTTGATTGTGATTTCCTGCATGGCAGGGGGTTGGACTGGATGGCCCTTCTGGTCTCTTCCAACTCTACAATTCTATCAGTAATCTGCCTCTAGCAACCAACAGCTCCAACTAACTCCACAGACTGAATAACCCACAACTGCATTGCAAAAGGTGCATCAGATCTAGCCAGAAGCTTATCTCATCCAGGGGTTCCTAATTAGCTGCTGTCTGGAGTTCTGGCCTTGGCCTAATTGGCTTGGATGTTTCAAGGCTGCCTCAGGCTTTGTCTCTCTGAGAGCCTTCAAGCCTTCGCAGACCCCCTATGAGGACATCTTGGCTCCCTGGGTTTCCACAGACCACAGGTTAAGAACCACTGATCTAGTCCTTTCCTCCATTTTTTGCTTGTGGACTTGAGATTTAGAGAAACCAAGTCAGTTTCATCTCCACCTCTCCCCGCTCCCCGCACACTTACTTAGGCACATAAGTCTCTTTTCTGTTTCAGGAAACCCAAAAGGGGGGTCTCTCCTCCTCTTCCTCTAGCCCTCACAACCCACTAAAGTGGACCAGTTCTTATCACTAAGCCACACTGCCCATTCATCCATTACAAGGGCCTTCCTTGTGCAACACTTTGGAAAGAAGGCCTTTTGGGGAAAAGAGGGAGGGAGGGGAGGAGCTACAGGCAGGAGGAGAGGCATATGGGGGGAGGGAAGTGTTCCAGTATTTACCTTTGGGGAGGTGGGGTTCCTCTCCAGGAAATTAGCTAACACACATTGGAAACTGTTTAATGCAGTGTAGATGTGTAAATAGCTATTGCTTAAAACCAATCTGTAAGCCGCTCTGATAGCCTTGTGGCTGAAGAGTGGGGTATAAATAAATAAATAATAAAAAATTTAAAAATGCATGGATTAGAACTCCCTCTCCCACCTATGACACCCACAGGCTCTTTGTTTTTTGATGGTTCAATGTACACAACATTTGTTTCATGCACAAGATTATTAAAAATACTGTATATAAAATTACCTTCAGGGTATGTGTATAAGGTATATAGGAAACATAAATTAATTTCAGGTTTAGGTTTGGCTCCCATTACCAAGATACAATTGGCCTTCTGTATCCATGGATTTGGCATCCATAGATTCCACCATCCATGGCTTGAAAATATTTCCCAAAAAATAAATTCCAAGAAACAACCCTTGATTTTGCCATTTTATAGAAGGGATGCTATTTTACTATGCTATTGTATATAATGGGACTTGAGCATCCATGGGTTTTGGTATCCATGAGGGGCTCCTGAAATTAAACCCCAGCAGGTACCAAGGGCCCACTGTATCTCAATTATGCATATACAAGTATCCTAAATACTCCAAAATCCTAAATACTCCAAAATGAGAAATACCTCTTGTCCCAAACATTCCAGATAAGGAAGACTCAACCTGTAGCTTCAGCATTCTCCTTCTGTGGCATCTCTCCCAATCTCTCATTCCCTCCCTCTCCCTTCCTTTAATCTGCATTCCTTGCAGGCACCTTAAAGAGGATCCCAGGCAAAGACTGAGAGGTGACTAAAGAAGGACTTTCAGGCCATTTCGCTTGTTCACAAAATTAAGTGGTGGGAGCCCTGTGGGGCCAGTTGCTCCCTCAGCTGAACCTCCCTCACTGGGTTGTTTTTGTGAAGATAAAGGGGGGTCAGGATCCTGTGGGCCTCTCAGAATTCCTGCCTCCATTTGCCAGTGAAGAGTTGCTTGGCCTGTGGGTTTTTCACCCCAAGAGGAGCTTTGCCCACCCCTCTCCCAGTGACCCCTTCCTGGCTTGGCCTCCCTGAGTCTTTCCAGCCTCCCTTGGCTCTTTCCTCCCTCCAGGACTTTCCCAACAGATCCATCCTTCCCCCTTCCCAGGACTCCAGGCAAAAGGCTCCCTCCCTCTCCCTCCAAGGTTGCTTTAAAGGCTGTTGAAGTGCCTTCTATTTTGTGTTTTTATTTGATAAAGTCTTAAACTGGAGGCCTCTGCTCCTCTAAAACTGCAGCCCAGCCTGGCCATATGTGTGGCTCCAGAGATAACTGGGGAGGAGGGAAAGAGAGCACCTTCCTGTGAGGCAAAAGGGGGGGAGGCCAGTTTCAAAGCTCCCCTCCCTCTCTCCCCCCCCCCAATGATGCAGAAGGGGGGACCTGCCTCTGCCCCACTGCCAAGTTGAGTTAATTCTCCTCTCCTCTCCTCTCCCCCCTCTTGAGTTTAACTGAGTGGGAACTCCTTTGGCATTTTGAGCTGCCTCTGCCCCCCCCCCACAAAGAGGGAGCTCTGAAGGAGGAGAGAAAGGAGGGGAGCCTTTGCCTTTAGATGATACCCCATCCCCATTCCTCTCCCCACGTCATCCCTGCCTCAGGTCTCTCCCCATAAATCTCCTTTAAAAGGACTGCAGTCTGGCTCCTCCCCCCTCCAGCAGTCTTTTCCCTTCTTCTCCCCACAAGAAAACACCAGAGCTCCTCTCCTCTCCACCCCAACTGCCACCTCCCCTTTTACATCGTATTCCCTCCCACTCATGGCCATTCTGGCATCCCATAATAGTCCCCCCAGGAAAGCCCCCCCCCCATAGCAGAGCCAAATCCCCCACCCACTCACCCAGCAGGCGGTGCTTCTTCTCCCTCTGGAGCCCCCTAAATCCCTCAGCCCCAGGGAGACCCCCCAGAGGGGAGAGGAGGCCTCAAAGCAGCTGGAGGAGCCCCCAGGCCTTTTATTGGAAAAGGGGGGAGAAAGAAGGGGGGCTTCCCGGCTTCCACCCCAAGGCCCCCCCAAGGCCCCCTCCCTCTCCCAAAAAAGGCTCCCTCCCTCCCCCAGCCCCTCCCCCGCCCTGACCCCCAAGGGGCCCCTTCCCCTCTCCCCCCTCAAAAGGAGCCAATTTGGGGTCCCCACACTCCCCCCCCCTTTACCTTCTCTCTCCTGCAGAAAATTCCTTCCTTTTCCTGCTGAGAAAATTCAGACACTCTCTCTCTCTCTCTGGCCCCCCCGCCTATGGAAATGAGCAGAGATTGCGTCACTCTTCTCCTCCCCCTCATTAGCATTTTTTCTGCCTCTGTAGGAAGCCGAGCTCGGTGCTCTTTGGAGGACTGAGGGCTAGAAGGCGCTTCTTTCCTTGGCAAAGCCAGTCTGATTTTTTTATTTCCACCCACTCAATGGAAATTTGAATCTGGCTTTAAATTGTTTTTAACGTTTCATGCTGTTTTTGCACTTGTTAAATTCTTCAAAGTGTTTTAATCAGCCCCCTGGCCTCTTGTTGGGCTTGGAAGAGAACTGGGCTGGGAGGGGGACAGCTCTGCCATCAAATGGAGGTGTCTTTCCCCCCCCTAATTTCCATGCATCAGGACCCCCCCCCCCAAGCGTGAGCTGTGCAGCCTTCAAGCCTTTGCGACTTCCTGTGAGGATGTTGCGGCCCCACTGGAGTCCCCAGAGGATTAAGAACCATTGGACTAAGCAACAAATGATTTTATAGGGTCTCCCTGCATGGCAGAATGGGGTTGGACTGGATGGCCTTTGGGGTCCCTTCCAACTCTAGGGGTCTAAGATTCTTAATCAGGCTGGATATGAAGCTGAGGGTTAAGAGTTGCAATGATAGTCATGTTTAAATATTTGAAGGGATATTTTATCAAAGAGGGAGCAAACTTGTTTTCTGCTGCTCCAGAGACTGGGACATGGAGCAATGGGTTCAAAGTCCGGGAAAAGACTCCACCTAAACATGAGGAAGACCTTTCTGACCATAAGAGCTGTTTGGAAGTGGAATACAGTACTGCTTGGGAGTGTGGTGGAGTCTCCTTCTTTGGAGGATTTTCAATAGAGGCTGGGTGCCCTCTGTCCAGCCTGCAGGGCAGGGGGTTGGACTAGATGGCCCTTGGAGGGCCCTTCCAACTCTATGGTTCTATGAGGTATAAGCAAAATAGGGGGAAGGCGGGCACTTTATTCACCCAACTCACCTCCCCCAAAACACTCCCCCCTTCATCCACCCCATCTGCCACTGCTTTCTCCCGCCTCCAATGGCTTCGCTTCCTTCCCCTCCACCCCCCCATTGGGATCTCATGAACTTGTCTTGGGTTGGATCTGCCAAGCGCTTGTGCACATCAGGCGCATTCTCACAAACCCATTGCTAGGAGAGGAAGGGCAAGAGCCTTCTCCTCCTATTTCAAAAGCCTGCAGGAAGTAGAGGAAGGATAGCATGGACATGACTGGTAGCCATGGGTAGACTCCTCAGTGAGTGAGTCCAACACAGAAATCATAGTGGGAGCAACAAGGGTAGAACTCCACACATGCCGGTACATTGGGGCTCAGGAGTCCAATAGGAGATGGACAACCTCAACCTCTTCTAGAGAATCCTGGCTATTTATATTCTGTCCAAGAGCCCTATGAGGGATAAGAAAAACCCTCTGGACACAGGAAATGACCCTGCAGGAAAGGAGCTGGGCCAGAGGTAGCCCAGTGACTAAGGAAACAAGCCAACTCATCCTGGTTTTCTACAAACAGGAAAAAAGAGGATATACCTTTGTCACACCTGCACTCTTTGAGGTTGGAGGTGAGGGGCTCAATTTATGGATTTTCTTCACCCAAAATAAATAAAAATAAAGAGAGTCTCATATGCAGAAATCAAGAATATCAGGGATTTAAACACTTGGAACTTTTCTCCTTAACACTATTATTATTATTATTATTATTATTATTATTATTATTAAACCAAACAGTTTCATATAAGCTCAGGTCTGGCACAACATGGCACAGAAGGCATGCCAGGGGTGGGGTGGGAGGGATGGAACAGCTGCCCATTTCTACACTGGCACCCTTACAGTGAAGAGACAAAGACCAAGGTGGGGGAAAGGGGCGAACCTAGCGGTTTGCCGCGGCCACCCCCACTTCCCCCACCTTGGTCCCCTTCAGAAGAGCCAAGACGGAGGGAAGGGGGCTGCTGAGGCAAACTGGGCATTTTCGCCCCTTTCCTCCACCTTCGAGTCAAGTTTGACTGGAAGGTTGAAGAGAGGGGCGAATGTTGCCCTGCCAGCGGATCCTGTTCACTTTCCCAACTCACGAGGAGATCCTTGTGAGTTGGGAAACAAAGAGGATCAGCTGGCAAGGCTCCCCCAGCTAGTCAGCCAGCCAGCCAGCCAAATTGGACGGGTGGTCTTATATGGCGAATATATGCCTAAGCCTAGATTTTTGGCTGGAAATTGGGGGTGTGGTCTTATACGCCCAGTCGTCTTATACGCCGGAATATACAGTAAGAAAATTTGTAGGTTAACTACAGTCGTCCCTTCATATTCGCGGGGGTTTGGTTCCCCAGACCCCCGCGAATGTGAAAAATCCGCGAATAATGATTGCCCTCCCCTCCCCCGCCAAAGCGACCATGGGGCCTCCGGAGGCCCCATAGTCGCTTTCTCTGAACTCCCCAGTCTCTTTCTAGGCCTTCACGGGGCCTCAGGAGACCCTCCCGAGGCCCCGTGGAGGCCTCCCCGGCCATCCGCCTCCCTCCCAGGGCCTTCATGCGGTCTCCGGAGGGTCTCCGAAGGCCCCGTGGAGGCCTCCCCACTCCCTCCCAGGACCTTCACGGGGCCTCCGGAGGGTCTCCGAAGGCCCCGTGGAGGCCTCCCCGACTCTCCCCCTCCCTCCCAGGACCTTCACGGGGCCTCCGGAGGCCCCACATCGCGGTTTTGGGAGGGCGGGGGGGGGGGCCTCCCAAAACTGCAAATATCCAAAACCGCGAATGCTGAGTTCGCGAATGTGGAGGGGCAACTGTATACTCTTTGAATGTACAGAGGTCTTTTGTTAAAGGTTATGAAGAAAAAGTGTTACCAGATGGGAGAGATAGCAACTGTAAGAAGCAAAGGTAAAGAAGATATGTGATAAGGAATAGTGTAATACAGCAACGAAGTGTAAAACAACTGATTTAAGAAGACACAGGTATTGCATGGAAGAATCTTGGTTACTTTGAATATGTATATATTTTTAATATGTATGTATAAAATAACTAATAACTAATAAATAAATATGTAAAACACTCCCATTTGTACTTTCTGCAGGTGTGCATAGGTCCCAGACTGGCCTGCCAAATGTAGGACAAGATAAGAGAGTCTCTGCTGAATTCCTCCTCCATGGAAGAGACTCCAGGAAAGATGTCCTTGGAACAGGTGAATGTTCACTCCCTCCTTCTTTGTGATGGAGCCATAGGAAGTGGTTTGCAACAGAGGATCCCAGACAGTTGTTAGCAAGGCCAGAAGCATTTCCCTCCCTAGAGTGTTCTTCAGTTTAACCTCCGAAGAACCGAATCCTTGGTTTGTCAATCTGGGATGCAATGGCTGGTCAGAGGTCATCCTGTGTCCTGCAGTGACTCACTTGATCAGTGCTTGCTCCCATCTTGTCCTTGCTTCCCCTCCCAGCCAGTCAGGACCAAGGTGTTGGGACTGGGTTTCCTGCCAATAGTCGCCTTAGTGTCCCTCAGGCTTGTCAACAGGACTGACTATATAGCTGAGTTAGCATTAAACCCGTGGCTTTTAGGCAGGTTTGGGCCACCATTTTGGTGGAAGGAGGCACCTGACTCAGCCAGCTGGTTTTAAGCAATCATGAAAGGCAGCATATGCTAATGACTTAATTTGTGGTTCTCCTATTTTTACTGTCAAGGAGCGGAAGAGACTTGTGGTGTTCTCTGCCTTATGTGCTAAAAGTTCTTGACCATACAGGCTAGAAATCCAAAACATCTCCTGGTTGGGTGAGGTTGCCCCAGATCAGTGATGGCAAACCTATGACACGTGTGTCAGCACTGACACGTGTAGCCATTTTTGATGACATGCAGCCGCTGAGGCGGCCGCATGCCGAGAAGGATGTTTCATCCTCGGCTCCTGCACGGCCAAGTGCAGTAGCCGAGGATGAAACATTTGCTGCTCCTGAGGATGAAACATTTGCAGCTAGAGTCTTGAAGTTAGAGTCTAACTCTAAGGACATTTTCAGATACAAAAAAAGTCATCCTGAGGGATCAGGAGAGGTATGCGGCTGTTCCGCAGCAGGGGGCCAATTTCTGATGATGACATCCCTCTTGCGTTACCCTCCGTGTTCCTTCCGTGTCGCATGGAAGGAAAAGACACCACTTTTTACTCATGGAAGTTCTTTGTGAATAAAAAGTGGCGCCTTTTCCTTCCATGCGACATGGAAGGAACTGGCCCCTTGCCATGGAACAGCCGCGTACCTCTCCCGATCCCTCAGGACGACTTTTTTGTGTCTGAAAATGTCCTAAGCCTCTAGTTGCAAATGTTTCATCCTCCCCTATTAGACACTCTGTGCCAGAGGTCTGTAGGCAAAAAAACAGAAGTCTGGAACAGAGCGTTTAGTTATGGCACTTCCAGTTAAGCTGAGATCTTTGCCCTCACTTCTGCCAGCAGAGTAGGGAGCAGCGGAACACAGTGGGGGACACCGCTTGAAGAATCAAGAGGAGTGCCACTACAAACAGGAAATTTGGAGTGCCTGGAACCGACTACCAGACACTTTTAGCACCCTGAAAAATATAGCAATAGCTTTACTCACAATTTTACCCTCTACATACTTTTGTGAGGCCTTATTCTCAGCCTTAAATAATATCAAAACCAACAACAACAACAAAAAACAGATTGACAGATGAAGTTAGTAGTACTTGCTTGGGCCTGAAGTGTACAAAATACCAACCTTCAATTGAAGATTTAGCCAATGAAATTCAGCAACAAAAAAGTCACTAATAGGCAGGTTAGTTAAAGAATTCCCCCTCCCCCTCACTTATCTTAGTTCACGGCACCCCACACAAGCTAAATAATATCAAGAGCAACCAAAGAAACCGATTGAAGAAGTCACTAAGTAGGTAAGTTAAATAATTACTTTTTGGTTTATTAAATACAATTATATATAACAATTATAAATTTATGTTATTTAAACTATAAATATCGCAAAATAATATTTTTTCTTCAAAGTGACACACCACCTGAGTTATGCTTAGTTTTTTGGTGAAGTTTTACACACCAAACTCAAAAGGTTGCCCATCACTGCCCTACATTTATGCGAGTTAGTAATGCAGATTGGGAAGACCCGTGAGGAGAAGCTGTCAAACCCAGGTCGTAACCTTTTCTTTTTCCTCACGCACTAGTCTTCAAGCGCAGGGAGTTAAAGAAAAGACATTTCAATTTCTCCTACCATGTCCCACTCTATCTGTATTTTGAAGGTATCAAATAATATTTGGGATGCAACATATCTTTTCCTCTGCTTTTGATAAGTCACTCTCTGGATGAGGACTATTTTCTGTTGCAGGTGATTTTTGCAGATGTGGCTGTTTATTTCTCAGAGGAGGAATGGAAATTGTTGGATTGGAAGCAAAGATCTTTGTACGAGGAAGTCATGAAGGAAAACTTTGAGAATGTGTCCTCCCTGGGTAAGAAACTTGAATTCATTGCCCTTCCTATGGGGACTGTGGCCCTTTCATGGTACACTGTCATAACAATATGATTCCACTTTAACTGTCATAGCAACATCCTGTGGAATCTGGGGATTTGTAGTTTAGTGAGGCTCTAGAGCTCTCTGGTTGAGGATGCCAAATACCTGTCCCTAAACTGCCTATCCTAGGAAGGGCCGCTTTAAGGAATTTTGGGGCCCCCTGCAATGCTTTACTTTGGAGCCCCCATATGTTTATCTCAGATCAATGTAACCTAACCTATTCACCATACAAGATGTCCATATTATAGTAGGACCCCTGTATCCATGGTTTCATTATCCATGGGACACAAAACAGCACACCTACCATAGAGTCTTCCTAGAAAATGTGTCTTCCCTAGCCCTTTTCTAGGCCCTCCAAGGCAACTCTATGGTATTTTAAACCAGAAGTCCCATTATTTTCAATGGCATTCACTATTATTCATGGGTTTCAGAATCCATGCCCCCCTCCCCGAACCAATCCCCAGTGGATAAGAGGGGCCTACTATATTACATAATTTGCCACCAATAATTTAGTTTAATAACTATATTATAGGCACTAACATAATATTTTTTGTTTATTAGCAATTAATGTAATGGTGTAGATTTCCTCAAAGAAAATAAAGAGTAGACTACAAGCTAAACATGAGTTAGCAGTGTGATGCAGCAGCAAAAAATGCCAATGCGATTCTAGGCTGCATTAATAGTAGTGTCTAGATCAAGGGAAGTAATAGTACCACTCCATTTTGCTTTGGTCAGACCTCACCTGGAATACCGTTTCCAATTCTGGGCACAACAATTCAAGAAAGATACTGAGAAGGATGATGCGAGGACTGGAAGCCATTACGTCCTATGAGGAATGGCTTAGGGAGCTGGGTATGCTTATCCTGGAGAAGAGAAGGTTGAGAGGGGACATGATAGCCATGTTTAGGTATTTGAAGGGATGTCATACTGAGGATGGAGCAAGCTTGTTTTCTGCTGCTCCAGAGGACATGGAGCAATCAACTCAGACTACAGGAAAAGAGAATCCACCTAAACATTAGGAAGAACTTCCTGACAGTAAGAGCTGTTCGGAAGTGGAATACACTGCCTTGGAGTGTGGTGGAGTCTCCTTCTTTGGGTTTTTTTAAACATATGTTGGATGGCCATCTGTCAGGAATGCTTGGATTGTGTGTTCCTGCAGGGCAGAAGCCAATTGGATGGGGTGGCTGTTGGGGTCCCATCCAGCCCTATGATTCTATGATTCTAGGCTGCATTTAGAGCCTGGGAAAGTTACTCTTGGATTACACCTTCCAGAATACTCCTGCCAGCACCCTTCTCAAGGTCTGGTTGCATTGTTCCTTTTCCAGCATTCTCTAGCCCAGTGGTTCTTAACGTGGGGTCTGCAATGTCCTCACAGGGGATCCACAGAGGCTTGAAGGCTGCTTGGCCCACCTCCTCCCTGTAGTGGAGAAGCCACATGAAAGGAACTAAGGCAAAGGCTGGCTGGCTTGGCCTGCACATTGCCATTCAATCCACTCCAGCCACAAACTTGCAGGAAGAAGCAAGAGTGTCTCTGAGGGAAAGTTTAATGGATGGTGTAATTGTATTGTTGTTGTTGTTAGCTATTATTATTAGGGTTTTAAATCTTGAGTTAAGTCTTGGGGCAACAAAAGATATTTAAAGGGGGTCCCTGGTAAAGAAAAGGTTAAGAACCACTGCTCTAGGCCAATGCCTCTCACATAACACTAATGCGATACTGGTGTTTTAGTGACAACAATAAAACCATTGTTCCCAGTAATATTCCTCCAAATTTTAATTTATATACTTTATATTCTTCTGTTAAAAGAGCTAGAGTGTTGTAGAAGTTTCAGCATTGCCCTATGACTGTGGAGAACAGGGTTTGAATCTTTACTCAGCCATGAATACCCACTGGCTGACCTTGGGCAAGTCACACTCTCTCAGCCTCAAAGGAAGTCAAAGGCAGACCCCCTTTGAACAAACCTTCCCTAGAAAACCCCATGGTAGGTTGGCCTTAGTCAGAAATGATCTTGAAGGCACATGGGCAAACACTCACAAATTTCTTTTGCAGGCTGAACTCAGTTGGCAGCAAGGGGAGGAAGCTGAAGAAGACCAAGGGGGAAAGGGAGGGGAGAAGAACCAAGACATGTTAAAAGCAGCTGGAAAGGTGGGCTGGAGTGGATCTATGTGCAAGGAAGGAAAGGAAAGGAAAGGAAAGGAAAGGAAAGGAAAGGAAAGGAAAGGAAGAAGCCCTTTCTGAGGGAGACAACCCTCAAATTCCCTGTCTCTCTCTCACACACACACTCACCCTCTCCGACGTGCCTCTCCCTCCAGCTTCTGCCATGGAGGGCTTCTGTTTCTTTCTCTTTCTCTTTCTCTTTAGTTTTGGAGAGGCTGTTTTGTTTTTTGTTTTTTAAAAGCCAGCAGGAAGTTTTTGGAGAAGGGTAAGAGGGGGCTCCTCCCGGCTGTCTCCTGGCTGTCTCCTTAATCAGATTAAGGAGGCCAACACGGGGCCCTCTCTTGATCTCGGGGGCCCCTCTTGACCTCGGGGCCCCCTGCCAATGCTGATTTGGCAGACAGGTTAAACCGGCCCTGATACTAGGATTTCATAGGTAGGGACCATGGCTGTTTATGTTTTTTTGCCTCGAAATGTCCCTCAACAAATCCAAGAGCAATTTTTGCAAATTTTTGGGCCTTACGTAAGAGAAGGAGAAACCATACATATGCCAAATCCAATTTTTTGTCCATATAAGTACATGTTTATGTACATGCAAACTCCTGGTGAGGATGAACATATGCACACATGCAAGCAAAACTCTTGACTGGGACAAGGAGAGATGTGTGTTCTTCCGCCCCCATCCCACCCCAAGTGCAACGGCATAGCTTGTCCATTGTTATCAACCTCTGCCCCTTCCTTTCCTCAATTAACCACCAGATCATTTGAACACCCATCCCACCCCTTTTTCAGTTTTAATATACTTGTTCAGTTCCAGCCTTCTCCTGCAGATGAACTGGCTTATGCCTCCAGCTTTGCTTTGCTTTCCTCCACCACCCTCCTTGCTCCCACACACCTGTCCGCTTTCCACTTCCTCCTCCACACTCCAACATTCCCACCTACCCTCGTGTCATTCAGCATTTCACAGTCAGCATCTAATTCTCATCTCTTCTTTCCCCAGCCATCCTGTTTTACACTGTCTATCACACGCACTCACAAGGAGGGTGCCTCATGTATTGAGAACAACCCTGAACCTGACAAATTTTAATGACTGGTTTGGGTTAGCTGGTGCAAACTGGCTCAGGTCCCTGTTTTCAGACCTATCAAGAGATTCCATTTAGCAATTTTTACTAATATCCATGAATGAAGGGGGAAAGGGGGACACTATAGCTCCTCTTTCTCTGGCGTTTCTTTTCCTTCTTGAGCTTGTTAGATCCATGGTTGCTCCCAGAGGTCCTTCTTCTTTGATAGCTGGTTCAGTCTTCCCTGTACTTGTCTTTCCTTATAGGAGGTAACAGGCAGAGAACTAAAGTATGCATGAAGTGCAGGAAGTGTTTTAGGCAGAAACTGTGTCTTGCCAGACACCTGAAGAACATGGTACCACCAAAGTTCTGTACAAATGCACAGTGTGTGATGAATGTTTTGCTTACAGATCACATCTTGTGAGCTACACAAGAGCCCAAACAGGAAACAAACCATAAAGAAGCCAGCAGTGTGGGAAATGTTTTGCTTATAAGTCATACCTTGAGTGTCATCTGAGAGTCCACACAGGAGAGGAACCATACACGTGCCAGCAGTGTGGGAAATGTTTCCCCCACATTTCAACCCTTGTGACTCATCCGAGAGTACACACAGGAGAGAAACCATATACATGCCAGCAGTGTGGGAAACGTTTTGCTTCTAGGTCACACCTTAAGTTTCACCTGAGAGTCCACACAGGAGAGAAACCATACAAATGTTAGCAGTGTGGGAAATGTTTTGATCACAAGTCAGACTTTAAGAGTCACCTGAGGGTCCACACAGGAAAGAAACCATAGAAATGCCAGCAGCATGGGAAATGTTTTGCTCACAAGTCAAATCTTGTGACTCCATACAGGAGAGAAACCATACAAATGTCAGCAGTGTGGGAAATGTTTTGCCCTGAAGTCAGTCCTTTTGAGACACCAGATGGTCCACACAGGAAAGAAACCATACAAATGCCAGGAGTGTGGGAAATGTGTTGCTTGCACATCACAACTTAAGAGTCACCTGAGAGTCTACACAGGAGAGCAAGTATAAAGATGGGAGCAGTCTGGAAAATGTTTTGGTCAGGATTCAACCCTTTTGAGGCATCAGAATGCCCACATTGGACAGAAAATGAAAGTATGAAATGCATTTTGTTTCAAGAGACAGTACATCAACATTCTTTCTTGTGAGACATCGCTGCTCTTAGTGAAGTTCGTCTCCATGAGGAAGGCAGCCTTAAAGAACACGGCGCTGGCTACACACTTTACTGGTCTGCCAAGCCCAAACTGAAAAGCATCTTTCAGGAACAGGTTTTATGATTAAAAACTCCATTGCCTCCAAACTCGAAACCTTCCCAACAGGACACTCTGGCAAGCAGGGATCACCAGCATTGAGGTCGTGATATTGAGAACACAGCTGCACTGGGCAGGACATGTTTCTAAACAGAGGACCACCGCCTCCCAAAAATAGTACTCTACAGTGAACTCGCCACAGGTCAGCACAAGAAGGGTGCTCCAAAAAAATGATACAAGGACTCCCTGAAACATCATCTCAGGCTCGGCAAAATTGATCACCAACAATGGTCTGCCCTGGCCTCACATCGGGAGGCATGGAGACGCACTATCCACAATGTTGCAGCCTTATTTGAGAACTCACGCCAAGCAAGTCTTGAAGAGAAACAACAATGCAGAAAGAATCACAACCCAGAAACATCACCCAAGGAGACTTTCTGCTGTGCTTTCTACTACCAGACTTGTTTATCTCGGATTGGCCTTTTTAGCCATCAGTGCACTTGCAGAAAGCACGGGATGAGTCGTTCCTGAATCTTCATTTGCGAAGAAAAGCCAGAGAGAGATTATACAAGTTGAGTATCCCTTATTTGAAATCATAGAATCATAGAATTGTAGAATTGGAAGAAACCACAAGGGCTATCCAGTCCAACTCCCTGCCATGCAGGAAATCACGATCAAAGCATCCCCGACAGATTAAGATAAAGACTTTCTGGGAAGCTAGTAAAGCGGTAATGAGAGGTTATTTTCTAAAGAAGGCTTGTGAAAAGAAAAGGGAAGAGGAAAAAGAGATGAAACAATTATTACAGGAATTATCAAAGAAAGAAGCCAAGTTAATAGAGGATCCAAATAATAAAGGCTGAAAATTGGAAATAGATATATTAAAGAAGAAAATCCAATCAAAATCAATAACAGAAGTTGAACAGAAGATGAGATTACTAAAACAAAGACATTTTGAAATGGCCAATAAAACAGGAAGATGGTTGGCCATAAGATTAAAAAGATACAGAGAGAACAAGTTGATTAGTGAGCTGAACTATAAAGAGAGAACCGTTACGGAACACAATTTAATAAAGAAAGTTTTCATGATTTCTATTCTAAATTATATAAAGAGGTCCCTGTTGCTACAGGAAATATTGAGGAAATAAATAAATATTTGGAAAACAAAAAATAAGGAAACTAACAGAAGCGCAGAAAGAAATATTAAATAAGGACTTCACGATGATGGAAGTAGTAGAAGCGATTAAGAAAATGAAATCAGATAGAGCTCCAGGTCCGGATGGTTTCTCTGCAGTGTACTATAAAAAATTAGGGGAAGCCCTACATGTACCGTTTGGGCTGTATCAATAGAAGTATAGTGTCTAGATCAAGGGAAGTAATAGTGCCACTCTATTCTGCCTTGGTCAGACCTCACTTAGAATACTGTGTCCAGTTCTGGGCACCACAATTCAGAAAGGATATTGACAAATTGGAGCGTGTCCAGAGAAGGGCAACTAAAATGGTGAAAGGTCTGGAAACGATGCCTTATGAGGAGAGACTTAGGGAGCTGGGTATGTTTAGCCTGGAAAAAAGACGGTTATGAGGCGATATGATAGCCCTGTTTAAGTATTTGAAGGGATGTCACGCTGAGGATGGAGCAGGCTTGTTTTCTGCTGCTCCAGAGACTGGAACACGGAGCAATGGGTGCAAGCTCCAGGAACAGAGATTCCACCTCAACATGAGGAGGAACTTTTTGACAGTAAGATCTGTTCGGCAGTGGAACACACTCCCTTGGAGCGTGGTGGGGTCTCCTTCCTTGGAGGTCTTTAAACAGAGGCTGGATGGCCATCTGTCGGGGATGCTTTGATCAAGATTTCCTGCGTGGCAGGGGGGTTGGACTGGATGGCCCTCGTGGTCTCTTCCAACTCTGCAATTCTATGATTCTATAAAACGAGAGGGATTACCAGATTCCTGGAACGAGGCTTATATTACAGTCTTACCAAAGGAAGGAAAAGATAGGCGGGATATAAAAAATTACCGTCCTATCTCACTATTAAATCTTGATTATAAAATCTTTGCTGTAATCCTGGCACAAAGATTTAAAAGTATTTTAGTGCAAATTATCCACGAAGATCAGAATGGTTTTTTACCAAATAGATATATTCAAAACAATATAAGGACGATAATAGATATTATAGAATACTATGAAAGACACAACAAGAAACAACTGGCAATTATCTTCCTAGACGCTGAGAAAGCGTTTGACAATGTTAGGTGGACATTCCTAAAAGCAGTGTTAGATAAAATGAATGTAGGAAACAACTTTAAAACTTGGATAGATGAAATATACAAAGATCAAACAGCTCGAGTGTTGATTAACAATGAAAAAACAGATCAAATAAGAATAATGAAAGGAACGAGACAAGGCTGCCCTTTATCGCCATTGCTGTTTATAACAGTAATAGAAGTGATTAACAACAATGTAAGAATGAATGAAAAGATTAGAGGAACAAGACTCAAAGGGCATGAGTTTAAAATAAAATTGTACGCCGACGACATTGTCATAATACTAGAAGAACCAGAGGACCAACTGGAAGAATTATTAACAATATTAGAAGATTTTTCACAGGTGTCTGGTTTTAAAATAAACAGGGATAAAACGGCTGTTTTAACAAAAAATATGAACAAACAGGAGGAAGACAAACTAAGCAAAGAAACCGGTTTTAGAATTGAGAAAAAAATGAAATATTTAGGAATCTGGGTAACTCAGAGAAATGCGGACCTATATAAGAACAATTACGAAAAAACATGGAAGGGTATAAAAGAAGATCTAGGCAAATGGTCCAAGCTCCAACTCTCTTGGTTAGGAAGAATAGCTTCAATAAAAATGACCGTGCTACCCAAATTTATGTTTCTTTTTCAGAATCTACCAATCATAACAAATAATAAATGTTTTGCAGAATGGAATAAAGAAATACTCAGATTTATATGGGAAGGGAAAAGGGCACGGGTGAAAGCAAAACTATTAACAGAAAGGAAAGAAAGAGGAGGATGTGCACTCCCGAATTTATATCTGTATTATCAGGCATGTGCTTTAGCATGGTTGGAAAATTGGGTACAGCTAAAAAATAAAAAAGTGCTTGCTTTAGAAGGCCATGACCTGATCTTTGGATGGCACGGTTACTTGTGGTATAATAAGATAAAAGAGAATAGAGCCTTTGAGAATCACTATGTTAGAAAGGCACTATATAAAGTGTGGGCCAATTTGAAAACTAGATTTTATTATAAATTAGCGTTATGGGTCTCAACACAAGAAGCTTTTTTTGGGAGGTCGAAGATTGAACGGCAAGAATGGCTAAGATATCAGGAACTATTAAAGAAGGAAACCTAAGGTAATATGAAAATTAAATCAAGAGAGATGTTAGAAAGTGGGGGATTTAAAATAAACTGGTTCCTCTATAAGCAAATCCAGGAAAGATATAGCATGGATTTAAGACTGAGAAACTTCCAACCAGAACCAAATGAAATAGATAAGGTGTTATTGGATAATGGGAAACATCATATAGCAGGATACTATAAGATACTTTTGGACAGAGACTTAGAAAAGGAACAGGTAAAAGAGCAAATGATAAAATGGGCCCGTGATATAGGTCATGTCATTGAAATAGACAGGTGGGAAAAATCGTGGGAGGAAACGCAGAAATTTACTCTGTCGCAAAGCATGAAGGAAAACTACTTAAAGATGTTTTTCCAGTGGTATTTAACACCAGTGAAGTTGGATAGGATGTATAAAACAGGCGAAAGAAGGTGCTGGAAATGTGGCAAGGCAGAGGGCACCTTAATACATATTTGGTGGAATTGTTCAAGGGCGAAATCTTTTTGGAAGATGATACATATTAAGATAAAGGAAATTCTAGGCAGTTACTATCCAATGGAACCAGAAATGTATCTCCTAAACATGGTAGATAAAATTAAAGGACAAAATGCTGTGGCCCAAAAGAAAATTATATTGTATATGATAACAAGCGCTAGGATCATATATGCTAGCCTCTGGAAAGAGAAAAGTGTACCAACAATAGAAGGATGGATAAATAAACTATATGATAGCATAGATATGGATAGACTAACAGCATCCTTGAGGGGCAGACTGCTAGGAAAAATAGAAAAATAATGGGAACCGATAAATAAACTTTTTGGAAGGTAAATCAGATCATGGGATAGAAAAGAACAGGTGGGAAACTCTGATAAGGTCAGGAATGGGTAGGAGAAAAGGAGAAGGAGAAAAGATATGGGTATTAGGTTTCAGAAGTAAGATTCTAGTGACAACCAGATGAAACAAGTTGATTGTAGCATGCAGGCAGGAGGAAAAATATAAGAACGGGAATTACACACAAACAAAGGAGGAAGGGTCACATGGAGGAATATTCTTAAAAATTTCTTTAAAGTTCATTTGAAAGAAGTAAAGAATATATAGATAATAGTAGTTTCTCTATGTGTAAATTTATCTTTTCTTTTTTTGGATTATGTAAAATTTTGTTACAATGATTGGGATTTGTTTATAAAATCGATGGAAAGTATGTGGATGTAACTAATAAAAAATAAAATAAACAAAGCATCCCTGACAGATGGCCATCCAGCCTCTGTTTAAAGACCTCCAAGGAAGGAGACCCCACCATGCTCCGAGGGAGAGCTGGGGAGATTAAGGAAAGGATTGAGAGTGGCGGGGAGGAGACGCTGGAGAGAGAGAGAGGGAGAACAGGACAAGAGGGACAGGACGAGGACACAGCAAGAGAGGAAGGAGTGAATGAGGCTGCTCTAGGAAAAGAAGGCAAGGGATATATTGGGGAAGGGGGTGGGTGGAATAAGGAGGGGTGGAAGTGGCTCTTGGCAGGGACTGGTGGTTGGGAGAGAGACAGATACGCCTGGGGGATATCAGCAGGGACAAGCATCCAGGGGAATGGAAAGGCAGGCAGTATGGGAAGAACCCATTACCCTGGTCAGTTTGGGCAGCTGTGAAGAAAACCAGATGGGAGAGGTCTCCAATGCCATAAATGTGATTGTGGGGGGACTTGGGGGGGTATGGGGCTCCACAGGAGGCGGCAGAGACCAGCACCAATGGATACTGGGGAGGAGCACCACACAGTGGAAGAAAGAAGAGTGGTAGGGCTGGTTTAACCTGTTTGCCAAATCAGCATTGGCAGGGGGGGCGAGGTCAAGAGAGGGCCCCATGTTGGCCTCCTTAATCTGACGAAGGAGACAGCCAAGAGACAGCCAGTAGGAGCCCCCTCCTACCCTCCTCCTCCAAAAACCTCCTGCTGGCTTTTTTAAAAAAACAAACAAAACAGCGTCTCCGAAACTAAAGAGAAAGAGAAAGAAACAGCAGCCCTCTGTGGCAGAAGCTGGAGGGAGAGGCACGTCGGAGAGGGTGCGTGTTTGTGAGAGAGAGAAAGACAGGGAATTTGAAGGTTGTCTCCCTCAGAAAGGGCTTCTTTCTTTCTTTCTTTCTTTCTTTCTTTCTTTCTTTCCATTCCTTTCCTTCCTTGCACATAGATCCCCTCCAGCCCATCTTTCCAGCTGCTTTTAACATGTCTTGGTTCCTCTCCCCTCCCTTTTCCCCTTGGTCTTCTTCAGCTTCCTCCCCTTGCTGCCAACGGAGTTCAGCCTGCAAAAGAAATGTGTGTGTGTTTGCCTATGTGCCTTCAAGTCATTTCTGAGTAAGACCAACCTACCATGGGGTTTTCTAGGCAAGGTTTGTTATAAGGGGGTGTGCCTTTGCCTTCCTTTGAGGCTGAGAGAGTGTGACTCGCCCAAGGTCACCCAGTGGGCATTCATGGCTGAGTAAGGATTCAAACCCTGGTCTCCATAGTCATAGTGCAATGCTGAAACTTCTACAACACTAGCTCTTTTAACAGAAGAATATACATTAAAAATTTGGAGTAATATTACTGGGAACAATGGTTTTATTGTTGTCACTAAAACACCAGTATCGCATTAGTGTTATGTGAGATGCATTGGCCTAGAGCAGTGGTTCTTAACCTTTTCTTTACCAGGGACTCCCTTTAAATATCTTTTGTTGCCCCAAGACTTAACTCAAGATTTAAAACCCTAATAATAATAGCTAACAACAACAACAATACAATTACACCATCCATTAAACTTTCCCTCAGAGGCACTCTTGCTTCTTCCTGCAAGTTTGTGGCTGGAGTGGATTGAATGGCAATGTGCAGGCCAAGCCAGCCAGCCTTTGCCTTGGTTCCTGTCGCGTGGCTACTCCACAATAGGGAGGAGGTTGGCCAAGCAGCCTTCAAGCCTTTGTGGAGCACCTGTGAGGACATTGCGGACCCCAAGTTAAGAACCACTGGGCTAGAGAATGCTGGAAAAGGAACAATGCAACCAGACTTTGAGAAGTGTGCTGGCAGGGGGATTCTGGGAGGTGTAATCCAAGAGTGTTGTATGTGGGGAAATAATCATTGTAATGTAAAAGCAATCTTGTGTACCTCATTCACAATCTTAGATAAGTCTAGGGTTTTTTCCCTGCATGCATTTTGTTCTCCCAAAATTCCCTTCTCTTACTTCACTGGGCACTTCTAGCCAACTAGAAGTGCTGGATGATTCACACATGACCTAATTTGAATTGTATTGCTTTTGTGTAACTTGCTTCCTTTTTCTGAATCTGACGCTCCATGAGAATGGAGGCATCTTAAGCTTTCCTGTAACCATGCCATGATGCATCGGAACCCAGCCAAGGCTGGTGAGTCTTTCCTACCCATTCTTAGTCAGTTTAGGGACCTTTTCTTATGTTTGTTTTAGTATGTAGATTGAGACTGATATACCTTCAGTAAACTTTGTTTTGCATTTTAAAATGACTCCTTTGTTTTGTAATGAGTCTAATTTAACTGGGTGATCCCAGATCTCTGAATACACTTTCAAATGATAATAGAGCTTAAGTCTGCTTCTTAAACGCACTCTGCATAAAGCGTGAAGTCAAATGTGACTGAATGATTTTACCTTTTTAAAAAGGAGATAATTCTTGTTGTTTTTAAAGGACTAGATCCTGCAATTTTATTTTTAGACTCATTACCTTTCTACAAAGAGTAACAGTGCAGGCTGGTAAAGAACTTCTGTTTTCTTCAGGTTGACTTCTAGCCCAAACAACTCTGCAGCTGTTGCAAAGCAGGATGTTAGGCGCTGCAGAGCTGCTTCTGTGTGGGCAACAAGGGCAGCATCATCGGCGAAGAGCAGCTCGCGGACTAGATAGTTTAGAGTCTTAGTGTGAGCCCTCAGACGGCTTAAGTTAAACAAGCTACCATCAGTACGGTAGCGTATATAGATGCCGTCGTCTTCTTCAAGCTCTGCCATAGCCCTTTGGAGCATCGTGCTAAAGAAGATTGTAAATAAAGTTGGTGCAAGAACACAACCTTGCTTCACTCCATTAGTTATTAGAAAGGGCTCTGAAAGAGCATCACCATATCTGACTTGACCACGCTGTCCCTCGTGTAGCAAGATAATCATTTTAAGGAATTTGGGGGGACACCCTAGTCTTTCCAGGATCTGCCACAGACCTTTTCTACTCACAGTGTTGAAGGCTTTGGTGAGGTCGACAAATGTTACATAGACACAAACTAATAGACAAATCACCCACAAACTTAAACTCATACAAACAACTTAGACTGACTCTCTCCTTGACCTCAACTGAGGATTCTGCTCCACTAATATAATGCTTCCATTATGTGATAAAATATTCCAGATTCTGCTTTTAATTGAAACCATCCTGTTTTTAAAAGCCCATGGTTGATACCTACCCCTTACTTTGTTGCAAAAAACTGATAAACAAGTCCCAATCTTTTTAAAAACAACCAAAGATTTATCCTCCATCAACCTGGTGGACTGAACAGCAGTGAACGACTACAAACACATTTTTCTTTTTTTAAAAAAGAAATTTTTCTTTGCTCAGGAGATGGTGCCTTGTCAGGGCTATGCCTTTCTTGTTGGGGTCCAAAATTCTTTGCAATTCTATGGATTCTAATTCACTGTAGGTTGTGAAGGGGGCTGTTCCCCTCCTACCTCTAAACCTCTCCTCCTCTTCCTCTACAGGCCCTGCCCCTCTTCTCCCCCCACTCCATGACCCCCAGGGAGGGGTCCCTCCATTCAACCCCCCCCCCGCATTTGTCCCATATACCAGGGAAGAGCCCAGTTTTGAAAAAGGAAAACCTGCCTTGCTGTCCTTTTCCCTGGTTAATTGTGCTGGAAATATTCCAGCTGTTTTCTGAGGATAAAAATCCTCTTTCTAAGGTCACAGCCTTGGTAGGATTTCTCTCTATCAATTCACAGCCCTCCCCCCGTTTCCTCCCAGAGTTCCTCACTTGTTTTAAACGCAATTTTTCCCTCTTCCACTTCGCTTCTAAAAGTGTCATGGATCCTGACAAGGCTGACCTTCACATTGTTCTTAGATATAATGGCAGGGGTTGGACTAGATGGTCTCTAGGGTTCCTCCCAACTCTCATTTTCCATGATTTTTCCATGCTGCCTTTTCTTGTCATGGGACTGTAGAGTTGGAAGGGGAGAGCCATGGGGTCCTGCCTATTAGCTACACTCCCTTGGTGAGCTGACTGGAGCCTAAACTATTCTCCTCCTGCATTTTTTGATCCTCACACCCACCCTGCAAGGTAGGCCAACCCAACCCCTGGGGGGGCTCCCTCCTCCCTTCAGCTTCATTCAGCAGAACCCCTCCCCACCTCCCTGAAGCCCCCTCCTCGCCTTTCAGGGCTCTGGCATCTAGCAGGGCGAGGAAGAGGAGGAGGAGCAGGGGATGATGGGCTCGTTTCTCTTCTGCCACCGCTGCTGCCATCTGGGCTCTGTCTGCCAAGGCAGTCTGGATGAGGCTGTCTCCCACCACTGTGGAGTGGAAGTCCTGTGGAGCCCCGAGGAGCTCAGCCAATGAGAAAAAGGGCCTGGCGATGACGAGCCTGTTGCCAGGTAGAACTTCCTCTGGCCAGAGCCGCAGCGCGTGTAGAAAAGCGGGCAGAGGAGGGAGCGCGGAGGAGGAAGAAGGGGGTCTTGGGGAGAGGGGCGGAGGGGAGGGAGGGGCTTTCCTGGCTTCTTCTTCCCAGGAAGGGGGGTATATACCCCACCCCCACCCCCGGACAGGATGCTCCACAGTCACTCTCTCTGGGTCCAGAGCATGCAAAGGGGGGTTCTACTCTGCAGGGTTGTTGTGAGACTCCCCACTCTCTTTCCAAAGTCGCGGGGGGGGGACTTTTAAGTGCCTGCAAGAGGAGAAACTGGGAACCTTTCAGAGGGAGGGGGCAGAAATGTGCTCTCCCTCCTGGGAGCCACCTTTGGCACCAAGGGGGGGGGTGTCCCTTGCAGGGGGTGGGCGCAGGGCTGGTTTAAGGAATTTTGGGGGCCCCTGCAACGCTTTATTTTTTGGGGGTGGGCATATGCTTATCAGGCCAATGTAACTTAACCTAGTCACAGTACAGGATATTCAGATTATTACTAATAATGTTTTTGCAGGAGGAGGGTTACGACGGGGCCCATAACAATGACGGAGCCCCCAGCTTCAAGGCCCTTAAACCAGGCCGGGGGGGGCGCCTTCCCCCGAAAAGACTCTGCCTGGTATACCCCCCAGTAGGCCCAGTCCTCCCCACTGGGACCAACTGGAGGAGACCCAGAGACCCCCTGGCCTTTCTTGGATCGGGCCCCCCTCCCCTGTAGTCTTCTGAAAGGTTTTACCTTGATCCGCTTGGAAGTTGGAGGTGTTTTTTGGGGTGTGTGTGTCACGTTTTCTTCTGTCCTGGGGAGTTCTGGACATTAAGCGGCAGGTCAAAGGCTTGTCTTGAAAATCTTTTATTCATACCCCCCAAACGGATTGTACCCCACACATCCAATGGTTCTGGCATCGATCCCTGCTTTGCTTGGGGGAGTGTTTTTTTGGGGGGGTATTAATCTCCCTCTACTTGCGGGGCTTCCAGGGGGAAGGAAGCAGAGACAACCTTCGTGGGGTGCATTATTTGAACCCCCCTTATTACTCTTTTTTGGGTTACGGAGGTGCCATCAATGCGAAGGAAGACCCCCCCCCTCGAGTCGGACTCCCGGGTGGGTGGGTGGGTGGTCGGACTGGGGGGTGTCCCTAGAGTGGGGAGAAGCCCCATCCTAACGTTTGCCCCCCCCAAGGACTCCCCCCTTCCTTCCCCGTTTCCCCCTCTTGGCCCCAGGGAGACCCTTGGCGACTGCTTGGCTGCTAGTGGCCAGAAGGGCAGGGCTGGGGCAGGCAAAGCGGCTCCTCTTGGCGTGGCTGAGCCCAGAAAGTCCCTGTACGGAGGGGGGGGGCTGTTTTCTCGCCCCCCTCCCCCGTAGGTGGAGTTGGGGTGGAGAGGTCGACTCTTCTCCTTTTGTGGAGGTCTTTCAACAAAGGTCTTTGGTGCGCTGCCTCTCAAGAGTGATGGAGTTGTGGGTTCCTTCGTGGTGGAAGGGGATGGGCTAGATGACCATTGGGGTCCCCTCCATCTCTACCGTTCTGCATGTATTGCAATCATCTTTGCCCATTGATCAATGGTATGGTCGCCACACTGAAAACTCCCATCGCCACCAGCTGCACTTCCTTAAAACATCTCCAGAGACAGTATAATCTTTCTGTGTGTGTTTTACAGTTGTCGTTACTAACTTTACTAACGAGTCTGACCCCTGTCCCCATCTCCTCCTGCCCTTCCAAATGTCACCCTCACTGTCCAACTCTGCAGGGCTGGTGTGAGCCCCAACCTCTCAGTCATGGCCCTGCCTCCTTTAAGACAGTATTGTAAGGATTGGTGGGCACCCTGGAGGCCATCTAGTCCTACCCATTGCTCAGGGGGGGGCCCTCTCATTCACAGCATTCTGGACAGGCGGCTGTCCAGCCTCTCTTCCTCCAGTGAAAGGGAGCCCACCTGCTCCATGAGCACCCATTTGGGAAGGGGAGGGAGGGGGAAAGCATAAGCAAGACCAATACACCGAGGGAGAAAGATCCAGGAGTATTCTCTTGGAATCCTTCCTTTTGGGAACCAAGGGTCTTTTCTTGGGGGCCCAAAGGCAGCCACGACCTCTCCAGTGTGGATCCTTCACCAGGGGATGTGTTGCGACTCCTGCAACCCAGGTTGGGTTCAAGGCCCATGTGCAGAGGGGGGTGGGAAGGGAGGGGAGCCCCCCACAGCATCCTCCACCTTCTTGCCCCTTCCCCCCAAAAGCAATAAGGGGGGCTCCCTCTTGGGATCCTCAAGGGTCTCTCCTTCTGCAGGAAGGGTGAGCCCCCCTTTTTTTCCAAGCTTGGGGAAGGGGAGCCAGGGGAGCAGGAAAGAGCGGGATCCCTTTTCTGGGCTGGAACTGAAACCAGCCCAGGGGGAGAGAGGGAGAGAAGGCAACGGGGTGGGGGGTGAGGAAGGCAGCACTGGTGGGTCTCCCCCTGACCCTGAATTCTGGAATAGAGGAGGAAGGCCTCCAGACCCCCCTCTTTGGCAGGGAGGTATCACAGTTATGATCATAGTTATGATTGTTATAATATGCTGTTGTTTTCCTATTCTTTTTTGGGTGTGTCGTAGCAGCCTTATTTCAATTTTGTCTGATACAAAGGAAGATGACTATGAATTCCCTTTAAAGCTAAAAGTGTCATTACTTTAGTCTGTTCCCATTTTCTCTCCATTGCCAGCTTCCTGACAAAATAACAACAGCTTTAAACAATTTCTCCTCACTCCTTTAAGTATCTTCCTCTAGTTGTTCCTTAAAATACTGCAAAGCCTTTTACAGGCTTCTTCCATTTTAGTGTTAGTTATTGTACTGTTAGACAAATTTATTCTCCAATCTCCTGCCTTATTTTCACAATCCTCATCCAAAGGATCATTCAATTGAACAAAAAGGGTTCCCATAAACAGATCCAAACCTCTCCATTTCCCTTATTGTCCTTTTCCTACCAAAAAGAGCCATATTTCCTTCTGACCCTTTATCCATCATGCCAGCTTGAAAAGCATGCAGTTCTCAAGGAAGGAGATGGAAAAGGTATAAGAGCTGGGAAATTTTCGGCTTGCTTTCATGGTTCCTGTACCACGGCAACAGACCATCCACGCCTTCATGGACGTCTGATCACCGTTCAGGGAAGGATTGTTGTGAGTATGTGGTGTGAGTGTGTGTGTGAATGGAAAAGAGCTCTTGACAGTTAACTGAATGTTTAATGTCTTATGTCTAAATAAATGTTACATGCATAGTGACCGAAAACCAAATTTGGTCTCTCTGTGCCTTTTTGCCTGTCACTTGTTTGAGAAAATCTTAAACAGTACCTGATTAAAAGGACCTCTATGTGGTCATAACAGAGGCGGAATCATTAGGAGACCCTTTTTGGTCTCTATAGTTTATTACCTTCCTGAATCTTCGTTTGCGAAGAAAAGCCAGAGAGAGAGAGTTTATTACTTATTTCATTTAAAAGCCAACATCCATTAAAAACATACCAATACAAGTTTCAAAAGAATTAAAATAATCAGAATTAGAACAACATATTTAAAAACATGCAGAAGTTAAGGAATAAAACACACGCACACTAAGAAGCTCTAATATCAAAGGAATGGCTTAAGCAAGACCAGTAAATGATCAATTGGTCTCCAATATACTGTCCTCCAAGGACTGGCTGAGGCCCTCCTGCCATTTTCAGAACACAAGGCTGCTTTTTATATTCTCTGAAGCACCTGTTTTCTCTTTCAATAGCCTGTTTTCTCTTTCAAGGAAGCCAAAATTCTGACCCTCAAGTCCATCTAAGGTTCCCTAACAAAAGACACCCAGCCCCCCATCAACCCCATCTGAGTCCTGCCAGGTAATTTCAGCACCATAAACAAACAAACCTCAGGCAAACTCATCTCCCTGGAAGCAGAAGAATCACTACTTTACTGCCCTTTGGAGACACCCCAGGTCAGCTGAAAATGGCATGGCCTGTTCTCCTCAGGTGAAACCTGTCTGCCCCTGTGCTGGTGGTGGGCATTGGAGAGGGTTGTTGCCAAGGGAGAGAACAGCAGGGCATAAGTTACACAACAGTTTTTATCACGGGGAGAAATGGGATTTCCTGATCCCAAGTTTGTCCCTTGTTGTTTAGACGATTTCCCCGCGGATGAACAATATCCTGGGACTGTTGTTTACACAACAACCATTTCCGTGACAAAAGCAAGATCCCGAAACATAGTATCCCATGGTTTTTGTTGTTGTTGTTTACATGGAAAAAGGTTCCGGGATTTATTATTTTTTAGCTGTCAGTCAAGGATGCGATTACTCGTTTTTTCACCACCTTGGTGATGTATTTCCTGTGGAGTTTCCCACCATGAGCGATGCTATTGGCTGCCACAGATATTTGCTCAAGTTTCTGCATTGGTCAGAGAAGGAAGGTGAAGGCAACCCGCTCAGAAAAATGCCTGTAAAAAAATCCCCTGATGGGCTTGCATTAAGGTCTCCAGCTCCATTTAAATGGTTGTAAATCCACATAGGTTACTGCAAAATAAAACTTGTTTGTCTTTAAGAAGACAAGAAGAACCCATATAGCTGTAGGCTATATTTCAGAGGAAAGAACTTTTAAAGCCACCTAGGCAGCTTGAAGGTGCACACACACACACACACACACGCTTTGCTTTCAGCCGAGAGGGAAGAGAGTGGTTTGCAATCTACTGAGGGACACACACACACACACACACACACCTAGAGGGAAGATGAGGAGGGGAAAAGAAGCGAGCGGTACATACACACACATATGTGCCTGGAGGGAAGATCAGGAGGGGAAAAGAAGCCGAGTGGTTCGCAGTGAGAGAATCCATTTAAAAAATACATGTCCCTTTAAAAGGAAGATTGATGGCACAGGCGAACGGGGAGCCCCAAGCTTGGCAGTAAGAGAATTCATTTTTAAAACACAAGCCTCCATGCAGGGGACAGGGAGGGTGACTGAGCCCTTCTTCTCAAAACTCTGAGCCCACCCCTGGCCACCTCAATTTCCGGTCATCACCTACTCGCGAGAAAATTTGTCCTGACCTGTTCGCATATCCAATTTTCTGCATCCTCCCGATACTTTTTTAAAAACGCGGGACAAACCACGGGATGGAAAGTCCCCCAGGTTGAGGGATAAAAGGTGCCCCCCTTCTGAAAAGCTCAAGACCGTCACGCAGGACGTGTGAACTACCAGAGATCAACACAAATTCATCTCACATTTTCATTTTCACATTTCAAATGGCGCCCAGGAAGGCCAGATAAAGTGAGAGAATTCTCTCTCTCTCTGGCTTTTCTTTGCAAACGAAGATTCAGGAAGGACTCATCCCACGCTTTCTGCAAGCGCGCTGATGACTAAAAAGGCCAGTCTGAGATAAACAAGTCCGGTTGCAAAAAGCACAGCAGAAGGTCTCCTTGGGTGATGTTTTCGGGTTCTGATTCTTTCTGCGTTGTCGTTTCTCTTCAAGACTTGTTCGTTGTGAGTTCTCAAATAAGGCTGCAGCATTGTGGATAGTGCATCTCCATGCCTCCCGATGTGAGGCCAGGGCGGACCACTGTTGGTGATCAATTTGGCCGAGCCTGAGATGTTGTTTCAGGGAGTCTTTGTATCGCTTTTTTGGAGCGCCCCTCTTAGTGAGAGAATTAAGAGTGGCCCATTCACACAACAGTTGTTGCTGCAATTACTCCCATGACCACTAGGTGAAGCTTGAGCTTTGCCTCATGGAGGTTGAAGGAGCAACTTGGAAAGGAAGAAAATTTGGTTCATGGGCTGTCTGTGTGTGTGTGTGTGTATGTGCATGCACCTTCAAGTTCCCTGTCGAATTATGGCAATCCCATGAATTCCAAAGGGTTTTCTTAGGCCAGGAATATGCAGAGATGGTTTTGCCAGTTCTGTGCTCTGAAAAAGAGCCTCTAGCACATGGGATTCATTGGTGGTCTCCCATCCAAGTCCTAACCCTTGAACCCTGCTGACAGTAGGACAGGCACTTGAATTCTTGGGGCTTGTACTTTGGAGAGACATTGGAACTCACTTTTTATATGCTCCTCTGTAAATTCTTTTACCTGTGTTTAATTTTTGTAAGCTGCATTAAGTCCCTTGGGATATACCTGAATAAAGCATCACCATCATAGAATCATAGAATTGTAGAGTTGGAAGCGACCACGATCATTTCACTCCTCTCTTTTCAAAAGGTTCATATGCTTGGTTGATCAGGGGAATGTAGTGGATGTAGTCTACCTTGATTCCTGCAAGTGTTTCAATACATTCCCTCCTGCCACTCCTGTATACTAGCTGGTAAAATGTGGGCCTGGCAATGTCACTGTTTATTGGATTTGAATCATTACAACAACCCTGGCTGGTATAGTCAAGCTGAGAAAAAGGAGTAACTGACAAATGATCTCCTTGTTCATTGTTTTCAAAGGACTCAAACAGTTTTAGGTTCCCCCTTATCTCAGTGGCTATGGGTGCATTCCTGGCTTTGCCTACTTGGGTTCTTTGCATCCTCTGCTTTTGGGGAAAGATAGGTCTTTCTGGACAGAGAGGGGACTGCATGACACAAAACCTCTCTCACCCTCCCAACCCCACCATGTTGCCCTTTGGCTCTGCCTGCTCTGCCTCCTCCAGGCACCAGCCCCTCCTCCTCTTCCCCCCAAGGAAGCTCAAGGGACCCCCTTATCCCCTTCAAGGAATATGGGGAAGTCCATTTCTGTTCCCCTGCCCTCCCCCCCAAAAAACCCCTTCAGACCCTCCTGCCATTCTAAGCAAATAGAGATCAGCCCTTTGTGCCCTTGGAAGACCCTTTTAATTCTTGCCAGGTTGTTTTTGTACACTTTCTTTTTGGACCACAATTAAACTATTTCAATAAAACTATTTTTGTAGGGCAAGTGGCAACAATGCCAACTAAATCCTTTTCAGTTTCAGGTTGTAACACAACAAAAATGTAGAAAAATCAAAGGAGGAAAGGTGTGTGTGTGTGTGTGATGGTTTCTGCAAGGCCTTGTGAATGCAAAGTGGGCATTTTCTTTGACATGTGAGGTGCGTATGTCAAGGATGCCATACAGTTGGACTAGGAATCAGCACCCAAGAGAGTGTAAAGCTCAATTCCAGGGGGGGTCAGAGTCAGTGAAGGTCTTCACACACCCATCCATATAATCATTTTGATTATATATGTTGAGAGGGTCCCTCTTTTCCCCATGGAGGTTCTGGACTGAAATAGGAATTGCTAGGATTTTCTAGATGTGGTCTGGATTCCCAGCTCCCATGCCTGGTGATGATAGCCTCCCTCCACTCTTAAGCCCCAACACACTGGGATAGATGGAGCTCTGAACCAGTGATAGACATGAGGAGATTCCTAATGCACTCCTCACGTACAAATGCACTCATGGTGGGCTTGTGAGAATGGGTCTGATGTGCCCAAAGACCTGTCAGATCCAGCCCAAAAGAAGATGGAATCTCCAACCATTCCAAGGAAGGACTGATCAGTTTGACAGTTCAGACTTCCTCTGAAACAGGAAACACACCTCAGGTGAACAGGGGCATTTAGGGGTCCGTATCTTGTCACTTGTCCCCCTGAAAGAACACTGGGCCATCAAAGGCCAGACTCTCACTCTTAGGGTGGCTGTGATGCCTCTGTCTTGTGGATTGACAGGAAATGTTTCCCTCATCTTGTCTTTTTGGATAACTGAACATAACACTACATAGAATCATGGAATCATAATAGAGTTGGAAGAGACCACAAGTGCCATCCAGTCCAACCCCCTGTCATGCAGGAATAAACAATCAAGTCATTCCCAACGGACGGCCATCCAGCCTCTGTTTAAAAACCTCCAAAGAAGGACTTGTCAGGGATGATGGGAGTTGTAGCTCTTCACCTCTGGCTCAAACTCACCACCTTGTTATGCAGCAGAGCCAACCAGCTTAGATCAGTGGTTAATGCTTTCCTCCAAAGCAGCAGAGTTTCAGAGAATAGGCTGAAGATCCTGACAAACTCTCCAAGCCTTCTCACTCTTCTCCAGGTGTCTCCAAAATGTCTCCAGGATTCACTCAGGCAACTCAGTAGTTTTATATAAAACCTACTTTATTCTTCTATATAAATATACTATATGGTCAACAAATCACAATCTCTACACACTACTCCACAATATCTCCAAACCACTGCACCTCTACTCAACCACACAATACATTGGCAAACATTGCAATTTTATAGCCATTGTTTATCACCACCCACTAGTTAGTTTCCACCCAGTGGGTGTGTACTTCCATTCTGATTGGTCCATGTAGTTCCACCCATGCTTAAGACCAACCCATGTATTTCAACATTTCACCTTGTACACTTAATGATTCTCAGGTGTTTCCAATCTGCATTCAGTACCTCTGTCCTTGGCTCTCAGGCCTTCTAGATTACATTAGCAGTTTCACCTGTGTAGCCCCATAATTGCTCTTGCTTAGTCATTGTGACTTTCACATACATATTTTATTTCTTTCACTGTATGTCCCATGTTGCATTTTCCTTAACAGGACACTCCACCACACACCGAGGCAGTGCATTCCACTGCTTAACAGCTCTTAATGTCAGGAAGTTCTTCCTAATGTTTAGGTGGAATCTCTTTCCCGTAGTATAAGCCCATTGCTCCGTGTCCTAGTTTCTGGAGCAGCAGAAAACAAGCTTGCTCCATCCTCAATGTGACATCCCTTAAAACATTTAAATATGGCTATCATGTCCCCTCTTAACCTTCTCTTCCCCAGGCTAAACATATCCAGTTCCCTAAGCTGCTCCTCATAAGGCATGGCTTCCAGACCTCCCACCATTTTGGTCACCCTCCTCTGGACACGTTCCAGCATGTCCATATCCTTCTGGAATTGTAGTGCACAGAACTGGACATAGTATTTCAGGTGAGGTCTGACTAAAGCAGAACAGAGTGGCACTATTACTTCCCTTAATCTAGACACTATACTCTTATTCATGCAGTCTAGAATCACATTGGCTTTTTTAGCTGTTGCATCACTCTGCTGACTCATGTTCAATTTGTGGTCTACTAAGATCCCTAGATCCCTTTCGCATGTACTTCCATCAAGCCAAGTGTCAAAGTGATAAAGGAAAGGAAAACAACTGAGCTGAATAAAGAATGGAAGCTGGTAATGGAATACTTGGATAAACGGGGAAATATGACAGTTAATTTGAATAATGTGTGAGATTAAAGATGTTAATATCCGGAGGGACAAAGAGAAATAAGGTAATTCAACAGCAGAAGAATGGCAAAATTACTATGGATTTTTTTTAGAGTGGGAAGATAGGTTATAAGGAATTTAGAACATGGTATACTTTATTAGGGAAGAGAGGGAAGTTTAAAACCTTGTAAATGAGAGAAAAGCTTCATGCTAGTAAATCAGGGGAAGTCAGAGGGAGGAAGAGGGAGGGGAAATTGTTAGGATTGTAACTCGATATGAGGAAATTTCTGTTTGCTATATTGTAAGCTTGTATATCTAAATAAATATTTTTTTTTAAAAAAAAAAAAGCCAGGTGTCAACCATTCTATATCTGTGCTTTTCATTTTTACTGCCCAAGTGTAGTATCCTACATTTCTCCCTGTTGAAATTCATTTTTGTTAGTTTTGGCCCAGCTTTCTAATCCGTTAAGGTCATTTTGAATTCTGATCCTGTCCTGTGGGGTATTAGCTACCCCTCCAAATACCCCTCATAGATGTGGAATGCCTGAATCATTTTGTAGTAAGGAGTCATGGACCTGCTTCTTTTCCCTTAAAAAATTTCCTAAACCAGATATTTCCCAACGGAATGATAAGGCTCTGAGGAAGGAAAGAATTCAGCAGGTCCCCCACTTCTCTTGTGGCACCTTAATGACTAAGGAGATTTTCACACTATACTGTTATAGTGTTACTATTCCACTTTAACTGCTCTGGTTTCATCCTGTGGAATTCTGGGGTTTGTAGTTTAGTGAGGCCTAAGAGCTCTCTGGCTGAGAGTTGTAAATGCCCCTCCCTAAACTGCAAATCCCAGAATTCAACAGGAGGCAGCCAGAGCATTTAAAGTGGAACAGTATCACTATAACAGTGTAGTGTGAAAATCTTCTAAGAGCACTCTTTGGGATTTCCTCTCAGGGAACATGGTAGACTAGGTACTGTGGCCTAAGGGATGCTCTAGGTTTATTCAGTCCCAGTGAAAACCAGGAGATTTATGTTAATCAGGACTGAACAATCCTGTTGATTTTGATGGGTCTGTTTGAAACATGGTTTCAAAAAGAAAACAAAGTAGAAGCAAGAGCAAAAGAGCCTAATTTCTTTCTATTTTTCATTAAAAAAGGATGACTCTCAGGTGATTCCTGGAGGACTTACTCCCAGGAAAGTTTAAGACTTTAGCCTAAATGCTGGGTCTCAACTTCATGACACCCACATAGAACAGTGGAAGTTACATTACCCATGACTAAATTGTTTCATTAGTTCAATGGATCTATTCTAATCAGGACAGTGGGAAAGCAGCCAAACCAAAAAACAAACAACTCCTTCCTATCTTGCAATGAAGAATTGTTTTTCATTAACTCATTCTTGTTTCCGTCATTATCTGTTATTCTGACTCACCAAACTATGATAAATACTGATATTTAAAAGCACTGCTAAACCCAGATCAGTCTTGTGAATCCCCTCATTCCTCCTCCCTCTTCTCAACAGATGTTGTTAATGTCCCAAACTAGAGATCACCCTCCCCACACTTTCCCAGGCATTCCCACCTGAATCCTGAAGGAGAGAAAGAAGGAACTTCTCCACTGATTCATAGGGGCATTTCTGCATTTTTGGAGAACCTGGCTTGTGGGGGCAATTAGCTAACACACATTGGAAACTGCTTAATGCTGTGTAGATGCGTAAATTCCTATTACTTAAAACAGTTTGTAAGCCACTCTGATAGCCTTGTGGCTGAAGAGCGGGGTATAAATAACTAATAAAAATGAATAAATAAAGTTCACCAAATTACTCTGAGGTGATCTTGGTCTAGCTGCTCTCTACCTCACTGGATTGTTGTGGAGATAAAAGGGAGGAGTCATGACCAGGTGCCCCTCCTTCTGACATTTACACTGAGGGCTTGTTTTCCATTTTGCCCACTGGCTTTTCCTCCCACAAAATTCACCTTCACATAATTAGTTTGTGATTCACAATTGTCACTGACTGTAGTTACAGACAGATAGTTTCAATCCTAGACTTAATTTTCTTTCCTCTGCCTCCCACCTTGCACAACACAAATCCTCTGCCTCCCACCTTGCACAACACAAATCCTCCTAGAGGTCTGGTGAAGCCTGCAGGTTGGGAAGGACATCAGGTACAGGGCAACCCTTTCCTACTGGTCACACTCAGGGCCAGTTTAAGGGCCTTGCAGCACCTGCAGTTGCAGGGGGGGCATCGTTGTGTGGGGCCATGTCGCAATCTTCCTCCTGCAAAAATATTAGTAGGAAGGCTTCTGGCTCTTGTTAAGGAAGGTTATAAAGTATGGTCTGATATTAATATCACATTTGAGTTTAGCACCACCATTGCAAATGGAGTTCTTCTTGGAATCAGTAGTGCTAAAGTAGATGCTGTTGGGCTGGAGCTTATAAATGGCAAGGTATGTTATGAATTCAAATGATATATGATGATATCCTTATGGATCAGTCTTCATGAATCTAGCAGTGGGTTCTTAATCAGCATCAGCTGATTTAGCTGATCGGCAGCTAAGAAGGCCAATGCGATTTTGGGCTGCATCAATAGAAGTACAGTGTCCAGATCAAGGGAAGTAATAGTGCCGCTCTATTCTGCCTTGGTCAGACCTCACCTTGAATACTGTGTCCAGTTCTGGGCACCACAATTCAAAAAGGATATTGACAAATTGGAGCATGTCCAGAGAAGGGCAACTAAAATGGTGAAAGGTCTGGAAACCATGCCTTATGAGGAGAGGCTTAGGGAGCTGGGTATGTTTAGCCTGGAAAAAAGACGGTTAAGAGGTGATATGATAGCCCTGTTTAAGTATTTGAAGGGGTGTCACGCTGAGGATGGAGCAGGCTTGTTTTCTGCTGCTCCAGAGACTGGAACACGGAGCAATGGATGCAAGCTCCAGGAATAGAGATTTCACCTCAATATTAGGAGGAACTTTTTGACAGTCAGAGCTGTTCAGCAGTGGGACACACTCCCTCAGAGCATGGTGGGGGTCTCCTTCCTTGGAGGTCTTTAAACAGAGGCTGGATGGCCATCTGTCGGGGATGCTTTGATTGTGATTTCCTGCATGGCAGGGGGTTGGACTGGATGGCCCTCGTGGTCTCTTCCAACTCTACAATTCTATGATTCTATGACCCTCACCACATTGGCCACCAACCGGCTGCAGAAGGGGAAAGCCGCCATGGGAGGGGCAGCAGCAGAGCAGGAAGGCAGCTTCATCCCCCCACCCCACTCCCTCCCTCTGACGCCTTCTTGTCCAGGGAGAGCAAAGGTTGTGCTTTGAAACAGGAGAGGAAAAGAAAAGCACCAGGTGAGGCCGAGTTTCCCAAAGGGGTAGAGACACAGACAGACACACAAGGTTTGGGGGACATGTTTCTCTCGGAGTGACGGGACGCCTGCAGGAAGAGGCGGGAAAACTCCAACAGGTGTGGTGAGGGACAAGAGAGCCTGGCTGGTAGAGAAGCTGAGGCGGAGGAGGCTGGAGGGCCACCTGAGGGAACAGAGAGAGAAGCACAATGTTGGTGGGAAGGGAAGCCTTCTTGGTGGCCGCCCCTGAGAGGACAGAGGAGGCGTTAATGGAGCTGTGTGCTCCATGCATTACAAGGGTTTACTATTTGTTATTTTAAAACTCTTTGCCTAGAAATTTGAGTATCTAGGCCTTTTCATTTATGAAGAAGAAGATGACTCCCCACCCTAAATTTCCTTTAAACATATTTAATGCCAGGTCAGTGAGTTTGCCCTAAGGCCAACCTTCATGTTGGCCAAGAGAACTAAATCATCTCGAGTTTCTAACTGCATATATTTGTTCAAGAACCAAGTGGAGAAATATTCAAAAATGGTCAGTTGCTTTTCGAATAAAATGAAGTATCAAATTGGCTAACTAAAATCTAATTAACTCACCAAAGCAGCTGGCAAGGACCTGAAGGACTTCATAATCTGCCTATAATACAGTTGTTGTTGTGGCGCTTTCATCAGCGCTGTCTACGCACAATCCTAAATATACACTGGACTGACTATGTGACGAATGTTGCTGTCCTTGAGCAAGCAGGGATCACCAGCATTGAGGCCATGATATTGAGAACACAGCTGCACTGGGCAGGGCACGTTTCTAGGATGGAGGACCATCGCCTCCCAAAAATAGTACTCTATGGTGAACTCACCACGGGTCAGCGTAAGAGGGGCGCTCCAAAAAAGCGATACAAAGACTCCCTGAAACAACATCTCAGGCTTTCTTCGCAAACGAAGATTCAGGAAGGACTCATCCCGCGCTTTTTGCAAGCGCGCTGATGACTAAAAAGGTCAATCCGAAATAAACAAGTCCGGTTGCAGAACGCACAGCAGAAGGTCTCCCTGGGTGATGTTTCTGGTTCTGATTCTTTCTGCATTGTCGTTTCTCTTCAAGACTTGTTCGTCGTGAGTTCTCAAATAAGGCTGCAGCATTGTGGATAGTGTGTCTCCATGCCTCCCGATGTGAGGCCAGGGCGGACCACTGTTGGTGATCAATTTGGCCGAGCCTGAGATGTTGTTTCAGGGAGTCCTTGTATCGCTTTTTTGGAGCGCCCCTCTTACGCTGACCCATGGTGAGTTTACCGTAGAGTACTATTTTTGGGAGGTGATGGTCCTCCATCCTAGAAACATACCGTGCCCAGCGCAGCTGTGTTCTCAGTATCATGGCCTCAATGCTGGTGATCCCTGAACCCTATGAAATTCATAGGGCCACCATAAATCAACAGGCAACTTGAAGGCATGTACACATACACATGGTAACCCTAGTGAGAAGGAATAATTCCCTCATTTCACCTTGATTTAGAAACAGCCCCTTTAGCTAAGATGTCTGTCTTAATTTCGAAGCAGGAAAATACATTGTGTACATTTGAGTGACAAGCTGTGAGCAACTGTGGTTGGGACTTAATGCATCACACTGAATGACATCACCAGGGACCCATCTGTCGCTCTCATGTTTTGGCTCACAGACTTCAGGGCCTGTGGGAATCCTGAACTGGCAGCCCTACCAGAGAGGCTGGGGAGACACTGCTAGTCAGAGATCGCATTAATTGCCATGGCTCCATCCTACAGAATCCTGGGAAGTGTAGTTTGGTGGATGGTGTGCTTACAATTGACTGCTAGGTAGAATGTTCTACTGTGGTAATTAATGAGTGTGCTAAACAATTCTAAATACCTTGTGGAACTACAAATCCCAAGCTTCCATTGGATGGAGTCATGGCAGTTTAATGTATCAGAGTGCTATAACTGGGCTGCAGAGATACCTTCTAGATCAGTGGTTCTTAACTTGTGGTCTCCTCAGGGGTTGCAGTGTCCTCACAGGGGTTCCGGGAAGGCTTGAAGGCTGCTCAGCCCACTTCTTCCCCATAGTGGAGTGGCCACATGACAGGACCCAGGGCAAAGGCTGGCTAACTGGACCTGTGCATTGCTGTTCAATCCACTACAACCACAAACTGGAAGGAAGAAGCAGAAGAAAAGTCTTCCCTCTCCCTCTGATGATTTTGAGGGATGGTTTAATGGGTGGTGTAATTGTTAATGGAATATTATTGTTGTTGTTGTTTTAAATCTTGAGTTAAGTCTTGGGAGTCCATGGTAACAAAAGATATTTAAAGGGGATCCCTGGTAAAGCAAAGGTTAAGAACCTCTGGCCTAGATGGTAAAATCAACCCACAGTCACAGTTTCCTTTAGAGAAACTCCAAGTACCAAGAAACTCACGGATTTTCAAGATTCAAGGCAGAGTTTTCCAAAGTAAGTGGAATGTGAAGTCCAAGGCTTTCATGGCAGGCATCCATAGGTTTTTTGTGGGCTTTTTTTGGGGGGGGGGGCTGTGAGGCCATATTCTGGAAGAGTTTATTCATGACTTTTCGCCTGCATCTGTGGGTGGGTGCATAGGAAAGCTATTGAAATCCACAAACACCTGGACAACTTCAACAGGAAAGAAGAAACCCTAAAAATAAACAAAATTTGTCTACCAGTCCTGAAAAACACCAAAATCAAAAGTACAGTTTAAAAAATTATTCATATAAAAGTTAAAACACAATTAAATGATAGCTCAGTTAAAAAGACCCAAGGATAAAACAAGGTGCAGTGGTCTGAGCATTGGACTATGATGCTAGAGACTAGGATTCAAATCCCTGCTCGGCCATGGAAACCTGTTGGGATACCTTGAATGTGTCACACTCTCTCAGCTTCAAAGGAAGGCAACCCCCTCTGAAGAAATGTTGCCAAGAAAACCCCATGAAAGAGTTACCTTAGGATCACCATAAGTTGGAAGTGACTTGTTAAGCAGACCACAAAGGATAAAAACAGATACCAACAGGGAAAGGGGAAAACCCATACCATCAAAAGCTTTTTTTGTCACATCTCTCTCTCTGGCTTTTCTTCGCAAACGAAGATTCAGGAAGGACTCATCCCGCACCTTCTGCAAGCGCGCTGATGACTAAAAAGGCCAATCCGAGATAAACAAGTCCGGTTGCAAAAAGCGCAGCAGAAGGTCTCCTTGGGTGATGTTTTTGGGTTGTGATTCTTTCTGCGTTGTCGTTTCTCTTCAAGACTTGTTCGTCGTGAGTTCTCAAATAATGCTGCAGCATTGTGGATATTGCGTCTCCATGCCTCCCGATGTGAGGCCAGGGCGGACCACTGTTGGTGATCAATTTGGCCGAGCCTGAGATGTTGTTTCAGGGAGTCTTTGTATCGCTTTTTTGGAGCGCCCCTCTTACGCTGACCCGTGGCGAGTTCACCGTAGAGTAGTATTTTTGGGAGGCGATGGTCCTCCATCCTAGAAACGTGCCCTGCCCAGCGCAGCTGTGTTCTCAATATCATGGCCTCAATGCTGGTGATCCCTGCTTGTTCAAGGACAGCAACATTCGTCACATAGTCAGTCCAGTGTATATTTAGGATTGTGCGTAGACAGCGCTGATGAAAGCGCTCGAGGAGTCGTAGGTGGTGGCGATAGGTAACCCATGTTTCAGATCCATAAAGGAGGATAGACAGTACGATGGCTCTATACACACTGATTTTTGTGCTTTGCCTCAGGTGTTTATTGCTCCAGACTCTTTTGTGAAGTCTTCCAAATGCACTATATGCCTTTGCTAATCTGTGATCGATCTCTTTGTCAATCTTGGCATCTGAGGAGATGATGCTTCCCAGGTAGGTGAACTGCTGAACGGACTTGAGCACTGATTTGCCGACGGCAATGTGGGGAAGGTGGTGTTCGTCCTGTGGTGCAGGCTGGTAAAGAACTTCTGTTTTCTTCAGGTTGACTTCTAGCCCAAACAGCTCTGCAGCTGTTGCAAAGCAGGACGTTAGGCGCTGCAGAGCTGCTTCTGTGTGGGCAACAAGGGCAGCATCATCGGCGAAGAGCAGCTCACGGACTAGATAGTTTAGAGTCTTAGTGTGAGCCCTCAGACGGCTTAAGTTAAACAAGCTACCATCAGTACGGTAGCGTATATAGATGCCGTCGTCTTCTTCAAGCTCTGCCATAGCCCTTTGGAGCATCGTGCTAAAGAAGATTGTAAATAAAGTTGGTGCAAGAACACAACCTTGCTTCACTCCATTAGTTATTAGAAAGGGCTCTGAAAGAGCATCGCCATATCTGACTTGACCACGCTGGCCCTCGTGTAGCAAGATAATCATTTTAAGGAATTTGGGGGGACATCCTAGTTTTTCCAGGATCTGCCACAGACCTTTTCTACTTACAGTGTCAAAGGCTTTGGTGAGGTCGACAAATGTTACATAGAGACCCTTGTTCTGCTCCCTACATTTTTCTTGCAGTTGCCTAAGGGCAAATACCATGTCTGTAGTACTCCTATTGGCTCTGAAGCCACATTGGCTTTCAGGGAGAAGTTCTTCTGCGATAGCAGGAACTAATCTGTTCAGGAGTATCCTTGCAAGGATTTTTCCAGCAATAGAGAGCAGTGTTATGCCTCGATAGTTTGAGCAGTTGGATTTTGCTCCTTTTTTCTTGTACAGGGTGATGATGACTGCATCTCGGAGGTCTGATGGCAGTTCCCCTTTTTCCCAGCAATTCACAAGGAATTCGTGGAATTTTTCGTGGAGTGCATGACCTCCGTGTTTCCAAACTTCAGGTGGGATTCCATCAATCCCAGCTGCCTTGCCGTTTTTCATCTGCTGTATGGCCATAAGGGTCTCTTCCAAAGTGGGAGCTATGTCCAATTCATTTTTCATTGGTTTTTGTATCATATATTGGATAGCTGAGGCTTGGACTACTCGGTTGGCGCTAAAGAGACTTTGAAAATGTTCAGCCCAACGATTTAGGATGGAGGCTTTATCAGTAATTAATGTTTGACCATCTGTACTGTATAAGGAGCTTTGGACCTGATAAGTAGGTCCAAACACTGCTTTAAGAGCTTCATAAAATCCTCTATGATCACCCAGATCTGCACAGCGTTGTGTCTTTTCTGCTAAATTGATCCACCACTTGTTCTGCATGTCTCGGAGTTTTTGTTGTAGTTTGCTACATGTGAGGCGGAAAGCTGCTTTTCTTACATGACAGGTTGGCTGGGCGAGGTATGCCTGGTGAGCAGCTCTCTTCCTTGCCAACAGCTCCTGGATCTCTTGGTTGTTTTCATCAAACCAGTCTTGATTTTTCTTGTGGGAGAACCCGAGGGATTCTTCTGCAGACTGGAGGATACTGTTTTTGATATGTTGCCAAAGCACTGTAGGAGAAGGATCTGTAGGGTGGTCTTCAAGTTTCGTTTGTAGGTTTGCCTGGAAGTTGTCTCTCATGGTAGCTTGTTGAAGATTGTTGACTTGGAGCTTCTTCTTTAAGATGCCACCCCTCTTAGGTTTGAACTTAAGATGAAGATTTAGTTTACATCTGACGAGGCGATGATCTGTTTGGCATTCTGCACTGGGCATCACTCGGGTATGACGGACATCACGAATGTCTCTCTGACGGACTAGAACGTAGTCAATGAGGTGCCAATGTTTGGATCGGGGATGCATCCAGGTTGTCTTCAAGCTATCTTTCTGCTGAAAGATTGTGTTTGTAATAGTCAGCTGTTGTTCTGCACAGAACTCTAGCAGGAGGCGTCCGTTATCATTGCAATTTCCAACACCATGCTTGCCTAAGACACCTTTCCAGGCTTCGGAATTCTTTCCTACTCTGGCATTGAACTCACCAAGTATAATAATTTTATCTTCTACAGGGACTTTTTGTATGAGTTGGCGTAGGTCTGTGTAGAATTTGTCTTTCTCTACAGGGTCGGCTTGCATAGTTGGGGCATATACACTAAAGAGAACAACATGTGGGAGGCGTAAGGAAATAATGCGATCAGAGTGTCCTGTTGGCAAGGTTTCGAGTTTGGAGGCAATGGAGTTTTTAATCATGAAGCCTACTCCTGAAAGATGTTTTTCGGTTTTGGGTTTGCCAGACCAGTAAAGTGTGTAGCCGGCACCATGTTCTTTAAGGCTGCCTTCCTCATGGAAGCGAACTTCACTAAGGGCAGCGATGTCAATATTAAGCCGTGATAGTTCAAGGGCTATTAGGGCAGAACGACGCTCAGGCCGTCCACTATCTTTAGAGTCTTGCATGGTTCTGATGTTCCAGCATGCAAGTGTCAGTTTATTTACACCTTTGGAGGCCGGTGTGTGCCTTTGTTTCTTTGCCTTGGTTTGACCGCATCAGAAGATTCCCGTTGGCCGCGGCTAGCCAACCAGGTAGTTGGGGATGAGCTTTCTTTAGGCCACCTTTTCTAGGCCCCTCTCCATATGGAGCAAGCAGTGCTCTCCTTAAAAAAGGCTGCTTGGTCGTTCAGAATGCTGCCGAACAAGACTGTCATCTCCCGGGTCAGGCTTGAGCGACCAATGTCCTGAACCGCCTGCATGCAGGGTTGGGGCTGCGGCTTCCAGTGCATCTTTACACCTGCCGGTTTCGTCCCTCGCCAGTCGCTACAGGGCTTTTTTGGAAATGGATTTGTCCTTCGAGCCTGTGCAATGGATTTTTCTGGTGGAGCGCAGCGTGCACAGAACTGGCCTCACCCTTTAAACCAGAGATTCATCTGCCGTGGCCTTGCAAGCATGGACGTGGCAGCGAGGTCCTCGGGCCGTAGGTTTGATTAGAGTTTCCTTCTCTTAGATGGTTGACCTTACAGGGTTGGACGAGCACCATCTGCCCGGGTTTGGGATTAGAGTTTTCCTTCTCCTAGGACGGTTGCCACAAGGCTAGAGAGCCCATCCTGCCCTTTGACGCTCTTTGTCAGACCCTTCGGTTTTGACCTGTCTGGCATGGGAGACCCTACCGGTGGCTATTATGCCACCGCCAGCATAGCTCAAAACGTCATTAGGGTACGCAAGCCTCTCTCCCACGACAAGGGGGCGTCAATGGAGAGGCTGTACACTAAAAAGTATTAGTGCCTCCACAAAGCTGGTGCTGTAGCAAACCAACATCCCCAGGAAATGGGGTCATAGGAAGTGATGGCACAAAGGGTAGGGATTTGAGGTAGGGTGTGGAGAGGAATTTATCATAGAGCTGGAAGAGATCACAAGGGCCATCTAGTCTAACCTCCTTCTGCCATGAAGGAATACCCAATCAAAGCACTCCCAACAGATGGCCATCCAGCCTCTGTTTCAAAATCTCCAAAGAAGGAGATTCCACCACACTCCCAGGCAGCAGCAGATTCCACTGTCACCCAGATTTAAACTTCAGCTCCAATAGGAGCAGCTGTTGCGTTTGCATATGTGTGCATGAAATAAGTCACAGTGGTCAGAGGCCACATAGCAGAACAACAAAGTCAATTAGAATTAATTGCTCACTGATCCTGTTTGACCAAACTCTGTAAAATAGCACAATACTTCTAGGCTTCATCTGGAAAACTTAGCTCAAGTAGCAACTTAACCACACAGTCGTATGTATACTTAGTTATAAATTACTCCACTGAGGATAAAATAAGAAACTGTCTTCACAGCAACTATCTTCAGGATACTTGGGGCACAGAGGGGGAGAAGATGGAGAAAAAAGCCAGGAGAATGACTACAGAGGAAGCAATCCTATACACACCAGACTGGGGTTAAATCTCATTTGATTTTTATGTCCTGAATCACCCACCTTTTAGCCTCAGCAGAGTTCTAATATTATGTTTTCACCACCTACTTTCTCAACACCAGGCATAATTTTATACCTTTCTATGTGCTTCAGTCCGTAAGCTGCTATACAGGTAGGTCACAATGGGGTAGGGAAGATCATGCTTCCAAGTCACAAGTTTACAGCCCATCTTCTCATGTACAGATGAACATCACTTGATAGCCTCTGAAAGGTAGCAACTTAGCTCATGGGGAATTACTCTTTATCTAGCTTTCTTGCAGCCTACTATGCCATTTACAACTAGTGAAGGGGTGTGCATGCTTGTTGAAATCATAGCAACTCAAATGTTTTCAGTTGTATGTTTAATTCAGCACACATTAGTTTGGACTTTTAAAAGTTTTTCATTCAGCCTAACTAAGTGTACTGTAAACTGTGAAGGCAGGTGAAAAACACTGATTTAATAAAAGGAGAAATGTTTGCATATAAATATTTGCTTTTACTACCTTCAGCTAGAAAAAGTTAGTACATTTATTCATTTTCTGATCACTTTCATCCATTTTCCGTATGAATCCTTACTCATTTTCCGATCACTCTTTTTTCACCATAATTTCAGCTGATGATCTCATTGGAAAAACCTCTGCACCACAACCGATACAAGGACAACTGCATTAAGACAACAGCTGTTGTGGGGTGTGAAACCGTCTCATTTTCATGGTGCATGAATAAAATAAGTCCAAGTTATACTGGGTAGATGATTATTTAAAAGTTGTGTTTGATTCTTTCCGGTAAGCAATGCCTCCAGAAGTGCAAAGATGTTTCTATATAAGGGGAAATTTGTTGTTATATACTTAAGCACTATTTCATTCCTTGCATTTTCCTTATTGTGTTAGTGGTTTCTGTTACATGGCAACCAGCTTCTTCCTTTCCAGTTACAGAAGGGGGGGTAGACTTCATAAAGTGCTTCTTGTTGTAACTGGGGGGTGGGGACAATCCAAAGCCCTAAGAGATCCTTTGAGCATGACACTGGGAATTATGCCACTGGCAGGTCCAGCAAGTGAGCAACAAAAGAAGTACAAGAAACATGTTGCACTTCATTGAGTGCTGCACTGACTTTACCCACAGTGAATGGCAGGATGCAGCACCAACACTGTATGGCAAAGCATACCATTCAGTTGTCACATAATTATATACCAAAGATCTACCTGCAGGAGGAAAGGATGGAGGGAACTAAACAAGCCTCCCACAGGAGGAAAATCCACAATCTGGGAGCAAACATTTTTATTTATTTTATTTATATTTATTTATGTAGGTACTTACCCTGCTCTTCAGCCACAAAGGCTCACAGAGTGGCTTACAAATTGTTTAATCAATAGCAACTTACACACCTATACCACATTAAGCAGTTTACAATGTGTTAGCCATTGTGAAGGCTCTCACCTGTGTCCTCACCAAACCTGCCTGTGATGGTGGTGGGACTGAGAGAAAGCCTTCCCCCAAAGATCTTAAAATTCAGGCAGACTCTTAGAGTGAGAGTCTTTCCGATAGTGTGGACCTAAGCTGAATAGAGCTTCAAATGTCATAACCAGCACTTTGAATTCTACCTAGAAATGGATGGGTACCTAGTGAAGCTGTTTCCCAAAGGGAGGTCACAAACTCCCTGTAACTAGCCTGGGTCTACAACCTGGCTGTAGCATTTTTGGACCTGCTGAACTTTCTGAACAGTTCCAAAGGTAACCCCTCATAGAGCACATTACAGTAGTCCAACCAGGATGCAATCAAGGATTGTGTTACTGGGACCAGATCTGACATCTCAGAAATGGGCACAGCTGGTGCACTAGTTTTCACTGTGCAAGTACACTCCTGGCCACCACTGAATCTTGGGCATCCAGATTCAGATCTGAGCCCAGGAGTACAGCCAAGCTGTGAACCTGAAATTTCAGGGGGAGTATAACCCCATATACCACTGGCTGGACCCCTATTTCCTTCTCTGCCTTCTGGCTGAGCAAGAGAACATACCTGAGGCATGTACCAAGTTCAGAATGATGATTCTCTTTTGCTTTATAGCCAAGCATCCAGTGAGTGCCAGCACCTCCCAGGGCTCTTCCTAGCAAATGTGAAGGGCATCTTGACAGCTCCCATAGCCATGGCCCCTCAGGAAAATAAAATCCCAGGGGCACAACTCTGGTTTTTTCTTGCTTTTCTAACACTCTGCTTTCTATAACCATCTTTAAAAGCTGGTAAAATGCATTGGACTTGAACAAAAGAAATGCTACCTGTCCCACCCCATCCCCTGACAGGCAAGCTACCTTCTTGAGGAGAAAATAGTCAGCAATGCATGTACTGTATCTGGCATTGGCTTCGCTGGGCCTCTGGATGCTTGCTCTGTACAATCCATTTCCCTCAGCTCCAAGAGAGGCTCTCATTTGGACAGCTGCATGGGACAAGTCAGGAGAGCTATGAAATCTTTGTTTTCTTGGAAAGCAAACACTCTCCATGCGTCCTTCCATCATGATGCATTTGGAAGAGGAACATCAGTCCTCTTGAGATTTCTCAGAGAGAGGAAACAGAAAGTCGAGCATAGATGCACACTCTTTAGAAGAGCTTATTTATTTATTTGATTTATACCCCACCTTTCCGCCTATGCAGGATCCAAAGTGGCTTTTACAGCATTTAGAAAACAGTATGGTTAAAACATTATTTATACAAAAGTTTCTAAAAAGAATTAAATAGCAGTTAAATTACTGCTTAAAAACAATTTAAATTAAAAACAGAAGAGTAAACCAATATTAAAACACATATATAATAAAAAAGACAGAAAACACAACCCCATCACAAACCCTTTATATTAGAGTTTAATCCAAAGGCCTTCCTGAATAAAAAACAAGCCTTTCTATAAACAAATTCTGGCACACCCATTATTTCAGCTTTGCCCTCTGCTTTCCATATTGTTTGCTCTTGGGAAGGCAAGGCAAGATTTCCAGCTCACCATTTTCTCAGCCATGGATTTTTCACTATCTGAACAATGTAATGCATGAGTCACAAATGGCAGGGTCTGAGGGACTGTGCTTGTTGTGTGCCTTCAAGTCACTTCCAACTTATGGCGACATTATCACAGGATTTTCTTGGCAAGATTTGTTCAGAGGGGGTTTGCCTTCTTCTGAGAGTGTGTGACTTGAGAGATTATCAAACATGGCAAAAACTGTGTCAGAAGATTGCTAGAACAGAAAGGGGTGACCTTACCAGATGATGTCGTCCTCCAACATTCTGGGGGTGTAGCACAGGCACCAGTAAGGCATAATAATAATAATAATAATAATAATAATAATAATAATAATATTTTATTTCTATCCCGCCCCTCTGCAATGCAATCGGGGCGGCTTACAATATAAAAACTCCATATCCCTTTTTATTGGCAGCTTGTCACCGTCAATGCAAAAGGGAAGCCTAATGCATGGCAGTGCTACACCCTGGGAAAGGCTGAAGGACGTGCCATCCGGTAAGGTTGCACTTTTTGATCTTCTAGCAATCTTTTGATAAGGTTGGGAACATGATTTTTGGCACATTCCCCTACATCTGATAATCTCCTTGCCCAAGAGCAGATGGTGGGTTTCCATCGATGAACAGGGATTCAAACCATCGTCTCCAGAGTCCTAGTCCAGTGCTCAAATCACTACACCACCACAGCTTAAAACACATGTAAAACTTTGTAATGAAGATAAAAGTACAGGGCTCCTCATTTGAAGGCCTTCTGCCTGCTGACAGAAAGAGAGGAGAGGGAAAGAGAGCATACAAAACAGACAAACAAGAGCATACAAATCAGACAAAAAAGTTATCACAATGGTGTTAAAATACAATGTACACCATCAAAATTACTGAAAAAATTTAAAATAGCCATCAGGGGACTGACAGAGGGGTTCAGTGTTGCCTCCCACTCCTTCAGTTAGTTTATTGTCGTTCTTTCTTTCTAAAGAAAACCCTGCCCTTGGAGGAGACTGGTTTTAGCAGTCTCCTTTGTTGAAAGAAATTCTGGTGTCCAGATCATTTCAAGAGTCCCTCATATTTCCCATATTGCCACTGGTGGAAAGACAAGAGGGGAAAATTCCAGCCTCATCATTGGTTCTCTCTCAGAAATGAGGATCATGTATATTCTGAGGTAAATTTTCAGCTTTAGATAAGAGATGATCATCTTTCCTGAAACCACTCTTCACATGTTCATACTCTGAGGTAAAAACAGCGGGCCCTTGGTATCCGCTAGGGTTTGGTTCCAGGACCCACTGTGGATACCAAAATCTGTAGATGCTCAAGTCCTATTATAGTAAAATAGCATAGTAAAATGGTGTCCCTTATGTAAAATGGCAAAATCAAGGTTCGCTTTTTGTTTTTTTTTCGGGGGTGGGTGGAAATATTTTCAAGCCATGGATAATTGAATCCGTGGATACGGAGGGCACACTGTACATATCTAGAGCAGCTAGGGACTCAGCAATTCCTTAATCTAACTCCATTCATGTACTTATCTTTGGACTCAAGACATATTTTCTTTCACTTTTTAAAAATGCCATTAAGGTGACTGGCTTTGGCACTCTCCATGGTTTAAACACATTCTGGCCGACCATCTGTTTCAAGATTGCTCTCCTTTCCCAGATTGTTGTCAGTGGGAAGATCCAGGGAAAGATGTCCAGCTCATCACTTTCCAACCAGTAGATTTTTACATATCAGATTAATGATAATGCAGACTGAGCCAGGCTTTGAAAGGCTTGATAGCAAAAGGGCATTGGCATTAAACAGGATTGCAAATAATAATATAATAACTATACTCCAGAGATACATGTTGATGTAACAATTATGCTATAAGGTCTCCAAAGGAGTTCTGATGCATGCATATCACCCACGAGGAAAGGCTGGGTCAGGAGCCTGGCAGACCACGGCAGGATGAAAGGCCATTCAGAAAGGAACTTCTTCGCTGCAGAACAAACCCCTGCTGGTGAGCTCTTGGCTTATAGGAGGAAAGTCCTGGCAATACTTTCAATCACCCCAAGGACATCCTGCGGGAAGTTCTTGAATAAGAATCACCACAAGGCCCTCTCCACCTGAGGCAGAGAGGATCTGGATCCGACCACAGCCAACACTGCAATTCAAGAGAAACAGAGGTCTTCCCTTTGTCGGTTAATCTGGATTCACTCTTAACAACTTGTGGCTACCTGAGACTCTAATTTATGATGGTGGTTAAACCAGACAGACTGAGCTAACATCAACACTCCATTTCAACATCCTTAAGTATTGGAATGTCAACATATTTACATGTGAAATGAGCAGGCTCTTTTGGTACTATAAACTTATACATTCCCCTTCAGGAGATGCACAGACATGGCAATGTCTGGGGACTTAAATTTCATTACGCTACATTACATTGCAAGTAAGGCATATTATCAATACATCATCTGGCCATCTAGATGTTATCTTTTAATCGGGACACTTCATAAGGACATTATCTCTCTATTCAGCTTTTAAAGAGGATTTGTACTAGCTACCACATAGATTAGCAACACCTTTCAAAAACATATACTTCAGTCATTCTACATCATCAGATTCTTTCCATAATTCCCACAGTTGTCTGTTCAGGCATGTAAGCCAGTGTAATATAGTGGTTTGAACACTGGACTATGACTCTGGAGACCAGGGTTTGAATTCCCACTCAGAAACCCACTGGGAGACCCTTGGCAAGTAACATTCTCTCAGCCTCAGAGGAAGGCAAAGGCAGACCCCCTCTGGCCAAATCTTGCCAAGAAAATCCTGTGATAGGACCATATTAGGGGCACCATTAAGTTGGAAGTGACTTCAAGCCACACAGTAACAGTTGTTCAGGCATTACAGATATTTCACAAACACTTTCACATGTACATACTTCTGTCCCTTATATCATATCCATAACCATCTAACTACGACAAAAAACAACCTCGTCTGTTGAGGTATTACACATCTCTACAGAGGCATGTATGAATACACAGGAATTCAAGGGTTCATCTCCTCGAGCACTGCTAATTATTAACAGCATCTGATACATTATTATGTTATAACAGTATTTACTGTATTTTGGCTGAGCCTGAGATGTTGTTTCAGGGAGTCCTTGTATTGCTTTTTTGGAGCGCCCCTCTTACACTGACCCATGGCGAGTTCACCGTAGAGTACTATTTTTCGGAGACGATGGTCCTCCATCCTAGAAACGTGCCCTCCCCAGCGCAGCTGTGTTCTCAATATCATGGCGTCAATGCTGATGATCCCTGCTTGCTCAAGGACAGCAACATTCGTCACAAATTGGTCACCAACAATGGTCCGCCCTGGCCTCACCTCAGGAGGTAAGGAGATGTACTATCCACAATGCTGCAGCCTTATTTGAGAACTCACGACGAACAAGTCTTGAAGAGAAATGACAACACAGAAAGAATCGCAACCCGGAAACATCACCCAAGGAGACCTTCTGCTGTGCTTTCTGCAACCGGACATGTTTATCTTGGATTGGCCTTTGTAGTCTTCAGCGCACTTGCAGAAAGCGCAGGATGAGTCGTTCCTGAATCTTTGTTTGTGAAGGAAAGCCAGAGAGAGAGATTTATTTTATTACATAATTAACTTACAGAGCATATAACAGGAATTAATTACAAGCATAAAGGGACACATCTCTACAGGTCATCCCCTGTATCTATGGGAGATATGTTCCCAGACTTACCATGGCTAGACAAGTTAACTGTTCAATGGATTTGTAATTGGTTGACCGGCCGAACCCAAAGGGTGCTCAGCAGTGGCTCCTCTTCGTCTTGGAAAGATGTGACCAGTGGGGTGCCACAGGGTTCTGTCCTGGGCCCAGTGCTATTCAACATCTTTATCAATGACTTAGATGAGGGAATTAGGGGCATACTTATCAAATTTGCAGATGACACCAAATTGGGAGGAGTAGCTAATACCCTAGAGGACAGGATCAAAATTCAGAATGACCTGGATAGACTGGAGAGCTGGGCCAAAGCTAACAAAATGAAATTCAATACGGAGAAATGTAAAGTACTGCATTTAGGGCGGAAAAATGAAATGCATAAATATAGGATGGGAGAGACCTGGCTGAATGAGACTATGTGCGAAAGGGATCTAGGAGTCCTAGTAGACCACAAGTTGAACATGAGCCAACAGTGTGATGCGGCAGCTAAAAAGGCCAATGCAATTTTGGGCTGTATCAATAGAAGTATAGTGTCTAGATCAAGGGAAGTAATAGTGCCACTCTATTCTGCCTTGGTCAGACCTCACTTAGAATACTGTGTCCAGTTCTGGGCACCACAATTCAGAAAGGATATTGACAAATTGGAGCGTGTCCAGAGAAGGGCAACTAAAATGGTGAAAGGTCTGGAAACAATGCCTTATGAGGAGAGACTTAGGGAGCTGGGTATGTTTAGCCTGGAAAAAAGACGGTTTAGAGGCGATATGATAGCCCTGTTTAAGTATTTGAAGGGATGTCACGCTGAGGATGGAGCAGGCTTGTTTTCTGCTGCTCCAGAGACTGGAACACGGAGCAATGGGTGCAAGCTCCAGGAACAGAGATTCCACCTCAACATGAGGAGGAACTTTTTGACAGTCAGAGCTGTTCGGCAGTGGAACACACTCCCTCGGAGCGTGGTGGGGTCTCCTTCCTTGGAGGTCTTTAAACAGAGGCTGGATGGCCATCTGTCGGGGATGCTTTGATTGTGATTTCCTGCGTGGCAGGGGGTTGGACTGGATGGCCCTCGTGGTCTCTTCCAACTCTGCAATTCTATGATTCTATGATTCTATGATTCTATGTGAAACCATGGATAATAGTGAATCTTATTGAAATGAATGGCTTCTAGCCCAACTTCTGGCAGAAGCATACCATAGAATTGTGCTGGAGGACCTAGAAAATGCCTAGAGAGGACATTTTTTCCACCTATGGATAAGTGAAACCGTGGATCCCAATACCATGGATATGGGGGATCAACTTTTATTTCACATCTATTTTAGCATTAGCCTTACCAGTGTCATAGTGTGTTTCAGTAGCACGTCTGGGCAAGTTATCAGACTATCAGGTTATAAGAGACAGCATATCTGGAAGGTGACGTTGCCTTCTCTTCATACTCTGGAGACATATCAGCTGGCAATCTGATACATGTCTGTCTGGTCTTGTTTTTATTCTCTCCTGAAGCGCACTCAGCTTCTCAACTGGCCACTCTACATCTCACCCAATTAAAATAAGGGTCCGAAATAAGGCAGGTGCCATCACTATTAACCTGTCCCAGGTAGTATCCATACCAAGGCTTGTTTTCTATCACAAATCTACTGATGTCCTTGAGTGCAAGTGTTTCTTTATTTTATTTACTTTCCGAAGCATCTGCCATTTTCTCCAGACTGGAACCGAAGCCAGTTTTCTAACGATTCCTAATGATGCAGACATACATACTTACAGATCTAACTGCCTGCCTTAAATCTTATGCCATACCTTACACTCTACGGGTTTGTTCCCAGACCAAAAAGCTGACAATGGAATATATCTGGCCTGTAACACAAGCAAACATTACAACTGTAAATACCCAAACCTTATTATATATGCTACAGGGGAGGAGGCTGATTATAGGATTAGGTATTAGCTAGTACCAACTACTTTCAGGAACAGTCATGAAGTGAGGGGCACTCAGTCTTAGGAACTTGATTCACACACAAGCATAGGTTTAAAAAAGCATACAGAAAGTTATTAAAATGTTGCTAGAATACAGTTTACATTACTGATGGTATTGAGAAAATTTAAAACAAATCCATTCAAAAAGAAAAGTGTTTTGCCCTCAGCTCAATCTGGATCTCTGATCTAACCCAGCCAGGCAACTTACTCTACTTTCAATTACACTTGTATGGAAGTACCTGGATTTTCAGGTGCAATCTATCTCTAGATCTCACTTAGGAAGCAAGTGGGCTTCCTAAGTGACACATCTTCCTGGACACATCTGCTCTCTCAGTGAAAAATAGGATTGTGGACTAAGGAATAGAAACCCCCTAAAAAAAAACCACCTCTTCTTTTGCAGAAAGAGAGTCTCCATATTCCTCCTCCTTGGGAGCCATGCACAGGGCAAGGGAGGATTCCACCTAGAGTCGTTCCATCTTGAAATGGAAATTCTTTCCAAAAGAGGTGGAGAGATGGAGGATTTCCCACCAATCCCCTTTAGAAGTCCATCTATTTCAGATGTAATGTATATTCCAAAGAAATTCTACAGCCTTACACAGATATAGAGAGAATATTTTCTTAAACAACGGTATATAAAGATATTAGTATATTAAATATAGGTAGGTGGGAAGGTAGGTACATCTAGGTATTGGGTAACTGACTAGTTAACAGGCTCAGCAGCCACATTCCACACCTTCAGTGTGTATTGGTGCAGAAGCATTTTCTTTTAAAAAAAATACAACCACTGAAGGGACTACCCGTCTCACTTTGGTTTGAACAAATTATGGTGGTACCATTTTTTTCAAGATGGTTTGGGAAGTACCAGCACAGGAGAGAAACCACTATGTGCAGCCTATTTGCCCCCATGTTTCCTGAGGGGCAGATCTTAACTGACCCCATATGCTTCTCCTCCTCTGCCAGATAGCCCTCCCCTTGCTCACAACTAGCTGCACTCACTCTCATTCAAACCCAATCTGCCCACTAGGTACTCCCACATGCGGTTCACTGATTTAGTTAGGGGGCACAGCTAGCAGCCCTCCACACACTATAGCTGCCAGTAACTTTTCCTCTTTTTAAAAAATAAATTTACACTCCTGGTTGACGAGAGGAATTGTATAGAAATAGTCCACTTCGATTTGGGTAAGGCTTTCAATATATACGGTCACATCAGAGAATCAACAGACAGATCAACCTGGCTAAAGCTCTTTCCAGATTCCATGCATTTACATGGTTCCTACCCTATGTGAATTCTTTGATGTCTGTACATGCTTCATTACCACTAAACATCTCCCTGTATTCCGGGCATTTATACAGTTTCTCCACTGTGTGAGTTCTTTGATGCCTTCTACATGCCGCACTATCACTGAAGCTGTTTCCACATTCCATACATTTATATGGTTTCTCCCCTGTATGAGTTCTTTGATGTCTTCTACATGTTCCACTATCACTGAAGCACTTTCCACATTCCATACATTTAAATGGTTTCTCCCCAGTGTGGGTTCTTTTATGAGAATAGAGATGGCCGCTGTGACTGAAGCACTTTCCACACTCCCTGCATTTATATGGTTTCTCCCCTGTGTGGGTTCTTTGATGTGACTGGAGATGTTCACGCCTACTGAAGCCCTTTCCACATTCCATGCATTTATATGGTTTCTCCCCTGTGTGTGTTCTTTGATGTACAATGCATGCTGTACTATCACTGAAGTTCTTTCCACATTGCATACATTTATATGGCTTCTCCCCCGTGTGGGTCCTTTGATGGGAATGCAGATGTCCACTCTGACGGAAGCTTGTTCCACACTGCATGCATTTATATGGCTTCTCCCCTGTGTGAGTTTGTTGGTGTCTTCTACATGCAGCACTGTCACTGAAACTCTTTCCACATTCCATACAATTATATGGTTTTTCTCCTGTGTGAATTCTTTGATGTCTTCTATATGCACCAATATCACCGAAGCTATTTCCACATTCCGTACATTTATATGGTTTTTCCCCTGTGTGGGTTCTTCTATGAGAATGTAGATGTCCGCTGTGACTGAAGCACTTTCCACACTGCACACATTGATATGGTTTCTCCCCTGTGTGAGTTCTTTGATGTGAACGGAGATATCCACACTGACTGAAGCTCTTTCCACATTCCGTGCATGTGTACGGTTTCTCCCCTGTGTGGGTTCTTTGATGTTTAGTACATGTTCCACTCTCACTGAAGCTCTTTCCACATTCCATGCATTTATATGGTTTCTCCCCCGTGTGAGTCCTTTGATGGGAACGCAGATGTCCACATTGACTGAAACTCTTTCCACATTCCATGCACTGATATTGTTTCTCACTTTTGTGAGTTATTTTATCTCTTCTACATGCTCTACTATCACTGAAGCTCTTTCCACATTCCATCTGTTTATATGGTTGTTCCTCTGTGTGAGTTCTTTGATGAATAGTGCATGCTTTACTATTACGGAAGCTCTTTCCACATTCTGTGCATGTGTATGGTTTCTCCCCTGTGGGAGTTCTTTGATGTTTAGTGCATGTCCCACTCTCACTGAAGCTTTTTCCACATTCCATGAATTTACATTGCTTCTCCCCTGTGTGAGTTTTTTTATGTCTTCTACATGCGGCACTATCACTGAAGCGCTTTCCACATTCCATGCATCTATATGGCTTCTCCCCTGTGTGAGTTCTTTGATGTCTTTTACATGTTCCACTCTGACTGAAGCTCTTTCCACATTCCACACATTGATATGGTTTCTCCCCTGTGTGCATTCTTTTATGAGAAAGCAGATGTCCACTTTGAATGAAACACTTTCCACACTCCATACATTTATATGGTTTCTCTCCTGTATGAGTTCTTTGATGTGAACGGAGATATCCATGCTGACTGAAGCTCTTTCCACATTCCGAGCATGTGTGTAGTTTCTCCCTCGTGTGGATCCTTAGATGTTTACTGCATGTCCCACTATCACATTCCATGCATTTGTTTGCCCCTGCAGGAACTCTGAAGTGGACAATACCCTGTAGCTGTTTCAACTGTGAGTTCAGGGGTTCAGAAAGATAAGCAGTCAGCAAAACAAATGAGTTCTTCCTATTCTTTGACTGGTTTCCTTTATCGCTTTTTGGTCCCCTTAGATTTCCAAATTCCTCTTTTTCTATGACATCCTTGGTTATTTCCCATGATGCCACAATTGACTCCCAATAGGTCTCGCTCTCCTGCTCATTATCTCCTTGAAGAAAAAAAGAAATATCTCATTAGGAGCAATCCTTTCTTTATCTCCAAACTCTCCCATTTCCTCTCTATATGCCATGGTGAAATCTACAGTCCTTTTGGAGCATGCTACTATCATAGCCAATAATCTCTGTTTGGATCAATGTCCTGCCTCAACAAGTCCGTGATGTCTGTCCCTAACACCAGGCTGGCAGAATTAATTGAACCATAGACTCATAGAGTTGGAAGAGACAACAAGATCCACCCAGTCCCAACCCTTGCCATACAGGAATACACAATCCAAGCACTCCCGGCAGATGGCCATCCAGCCTCTTTAAAAACCTCCAAAGAAGGAGACTCCACTAGGCAGTATAATCCACTGTCAAATAGCTCTTACCACCAGGAAGTTTTTCCTAATATTTAGGTGAAATCTCTTTTCCTGCAGTTTGAATCCATTGCTCTGTGTCCTAATCTTTGGAGCTGCAGAAAACAAGCTTGCTCCCTCTTCAATATGACATCCTTTCAAGTATTTAAACATGGATGTCATGTCACCTCTTAACCTTCTCTTCTCCAGGCTAAACATACCCAGTTCCCTCAGCTGCTCCTCATAGGGCACAGCTTCCAGACCTTTCACCGTTTTGGTAACCCTCCTCTGGACATGTTCCAGCTTGTCACTATCCTTCTTGAACCAAGTACTCCAGGTGAGGTCTGACCAAAGCAGAATAGAGTGGTGCTAGTACTTCCCTTGATCTAGACACTAAACTCCTTTTGATGCAGTCTAAAATCACATTGGCTTTTTTTAGCTGCTGCATCACACAGCTGACTCATGTTCAGCTTGTGATCTACTACGAAAAAGACTCTTACATCCCTTTTACATGTACTCTTGCCAAGCTAGGTGTCAGCCATCCTATATCTCTGCTTTTTTGTTTTTTATTTCGCCTAAGTGTACTACCTTATATTTCTCTCTGTTGAAATTCATTTTGTTACTTTTGTCTCAGCTCTCTAACCTATTAAGGACATTTTGAATTTTGAACCTGGTCTGGCATGATTTGTTTTTGAGAAATCCATGTTGACTTTTAGTGATCACAACATCCCTTTCTAAGTGCTTACAGACTGTCTGTTTAATGATCCACTCTAGAATCTTTCAGGATAACTGGGCAGTAATTGTTTGGGTCCTCTTTTCCCCCCTCTTTGAAGATGGAGACATTTGCCCTCCTCCAGTCCGTTGGGACTTCTCCTGTTCTCCAGGAATTCTCAGATTATTGCCAGTGGTTCTGCGTTTACTTCTGCCTGATCTTTTAATATCCTTGGATGTAGTTCATCTGGCCCTGGAGACTTGAATTAATTTAGAGTAGCCAAGTATACCTGTACCAGCTCTGTGCTGCATTTCCCCAACTGCATTATCTGCTCCTTTCCCCACCCCCCAGGTTGAGCACTTTTCTCTTTTTGGGAGAAGACTGAGGAAAAGAAAGTATTGAGCAGCCCTGCCTTTTCTCTGTCCCTTGTTAGCATTGTGCCATCTTCTCCACACAGTGGCCCTACCATTTCCTTGTTCATCCTTTTGCTATGGAGATAACAATAACTCACCCTTTTTATTGTTCTTAACCTCTCTTGTGGGACGGAGCTCGTTCTGCACTTTAGCTTTTATAACTTTTTCCTTACATGTGCTGGCTATTTTTAAAAAAATCCTCTTTTGTGATTTCCCCAATTTCCCATTTCTTGTACATGCCCTCTTTAAATCTTAGCTCAGTTGAATATTCTTTAGGCATCCATATTGTTTTTTTTTAGACACCTTTCATTTGTCCTCCACAATGGAACTGTTTATATTTGTGCCTTCAATAGCTCACTTTTAAGAAACTCTCATCCATCATGAACTCCCTTCTCTTTTAGTATTCCTGAACACAGGATCACACCCAGCATTTCCCTAAGCTTACTGAAAACAGCTTTCTTAAAGTCTACCATGCATGTCTGAATATGTTTGGCTTCTCCTTTCCTCTGTATAACAAACTCCAAAAGAACATGGTCGCTCCCACCTAAGAAGCCCACCACGTTCATCCTATTAACTGGATCATCACTGGTTAGGATGAGATCTAAAATAGCTGAAATAGGTGCCACAGGGTTCTGTCCTGGGCCCAGTGCTATTCAACATCTTTATCAATGACTTGGATGAGGGAATTAGGGGCATACTTATCAAATTTGCAGATGACACCAAATTAGGAGGAGTAGCTAATACCCTGGAGGACAGGATCAAAATTCAGAATGACCTGGATAGACTGGAGAGCTGGGCCAAAGCTAACAAAATGAAATTCAATACAGAGAAATGTAAAGTACTGCATTTAGGGCGGAAAAATGAAATGCATAAATATAGGATGGGAGAGACCTGGCTGAATGAGACTACGTGCGAAAGGGATCTAGGAGTCCTAGTAGACCACAAGTTGAACATGAGTCAACAGTGTGATGCGGCAGCTAAAAAGGCCAATGCGATTTTGGGCTGTATCAACAGAAGTATAGTGTCTAGATCAAGGGAAGTAATAGTGCCACTCTATTCTGCCTTGGTCAGACCTCACTTAGAATACTGTGTCCAGTTCTGGGCACCATAATTAAAAAAGGATATTGACAAATTGGAGCGTATCCAGAGAAGGGCAACTAAAATGGTGAAAGGTCTGGAAATGATGCCTTATGAGGAGAGACTTAGGGAGCTGGGTATGTTTAGCCTGGAAAAAAGACGGTTAAGAGGCGATATGATAGCCCTGTTTAAGTATTTGAAGGGTTGTCATGCTGAGGATGGAGCAGGCTTGTTTTCTGCTGCTCTAGAGACTGGAACACGAAGCAATGAATGCAAGCTCCAGGAACAGAGATTCCACCTCAACATGAGGAGGAACTTTTTGACAGTAAGAGCTGTTCGGCAGTAGAACACACTCCCTCGGAGCGTGGTGGGGTCTCCTTCCTTGGAGGTCTTTAAACAGAGGCTGGATTGCCATCTGTCGGGGATGCTTTGATCAAGATTTCCTGATTGGCAGGGGGGTTGGACTGGATGGCCCTCGTGGTCTCTTCCAACTCTGCGATTCTATGATTCTATGATTCTATGATCCCCTTGTTGCCTCTTCCACCATCTGCATAATGAAATATTCTGCAAGGCAAGTGACGAATTTGCTGGATCTTATATTCTTGGTAGAGTTTGACTTCCAACAAGTATCAGGGTGGCTGAAGTCTTTCATTATTACTATATCTCCCCTTTTTGAATATTTTGTCATTTGTTCTAAGAAGGGATAATCCAAAATGGGTGGTGGGGTGTGTGGCGACTATAGCAGTCCCCCACAATGAGGTTGCTGTTTTTTCTCTCCTCTTAAATTTCTTACCAAATGCCCTCAAAAAAGCAAGTTTTTTATGTTGTAAGTCACGGATCCCCTCATGGGCATATATACCTTTAACACATAATGCTATTCTTTCTCCTCTCTTGTTTAATCAATTTCTTTGGAGTAGTTTATACCCTGTATTATTACATTCCACTCATCTCACCATTTTTCATTGATGCCTATTAAATCATATTTGTCATCCTCAGTTAAGAGTTTAAGCCCACCTTTTTTTATATCTCATGCTCTGTGCATTAGTGTAGAAACATTTGAAACCATGTGTCATTCTCTCAAGCTGATCTCTTGGGTTTCTTTCTCCCACCATTGTCTGCTTATATTGCTGGTTCAATTCAATGGGCTTGACATGTCTTGTCAGCATCTCTGTTATATCATAGGGAAACAACACAGCACTCAAGGCATCCTGTCAGGCCTATAAATCACTGCTTCTGCTACCCACATCCTCCAGAAAGAACACAAACATATCATAGCAGTTGCAGGTGACTGCAGCAGCTCCCTCACTATCTATATTCAGTAGTCCTAAGTAGGCAATGGAACAGAACTCCTGGCCTTCCCCTCAAAAGTCCGCTGCTAAATGGCCATGCAAAATGGACCTCGGCCTGCACACAAAAGAATAATAGAACACTAACAAGTACACAAGCAAGCCTCCACTCAGCTCACACAGACATTCAGCTTTAACCCAACAAGTTCACCAAAGAACAATAGAACACCAATGAGTACAGAAGCATGCCTACTCTCACCTCACACAAGCAGACTACGAAACACTCTTAACTCAACAAACTCTTCCAAAAGACTCTCCAGTGCTAGGTAAGTTTAACCCAACCGACACAAGCTCACCTTATGCTCTCTCTTCTACCATGCCCATGTAAAACATCTGTTGACCTTGCCTGTTTATCAAGTTCCTATTCAAATGTGTAAGAACAGATTTGCTAGGAGCCACACAAACCTGCCTAATGTAATGTCATTCCTCACTAGCCTTAAAGACAATTTCATTGTACAAAAGGTGGAGGAATCAAAAAGAGGCTCAGCCATTTTAAATTTGGTTTTAACCAACAGATATTAACTGGTCAACAAAGTGGAAGTCATAGGATCCCTGGTGGGAGTGACTATGTCTTCCTGGGATTTCTTATACAGAGGAAAGGGGAATCCAAATGTCATCAGACATGAACTCTGGACTTCAAATAAGCTGATTTCAATAAGCTTCGGGAAATTCTGGGTAAGATGTCATGGTCAGAAATGCTCCAAGGGTAGGGAGAGTATGATGCACGCGAGTTTATTAAGGTAATACTAGCTGTACTCAGTGACTTATAGCTTTACATGTCTGTGGTGAGTGTCTCCGGGAGTGAGAGAAGGGAGGGGCCCTTGTGAGGCTGGGGGTGTTGATGCAGATTGAGTGGCAGGAGTGGATTGTGAGGTCCAGAGGGAATTTGCATGTGGGTGGTGATTGGCTGAGGGAGCGAGAGGAGGAAGGGGATTGGTTAGGTATGTTTCCAAAGCGGCCAATCAGCGCACTGGGATCGGAAACATGCCAAAGTGTTTTATATAGAGAGATATTGAAGACACTGCTGCAAATAATTCCAAAGAGCAAAAGTAGATACAGTAGGACCCCAATATCCACTGATTCAGCATCCACCAATTCAATTATCCATGGGACACAAAACAGCACAGCTATCACAGAGTCTTCCTAGAAAATGTATCCTCTCTAGGCATTTTCTAGGTTCTCCAAGGCAACTCTATGGTATTTGAAACCGGAAGTCCCATTATTTTCAATGGTGTTTGCTATTATCCACTGTTTTCAGTAGCCACAGGCCCCCTGAGAACCAATCCCCAGAGGATACGGGGGTCCTATTGTAGTGTCTAAAGAAACAAGGGTGGTTGTACTGTACAATGAACTTTCAGGTGAGCTGCAATTTAAGAGACATGTACAAGAAATGGAAGAAGGGAGAAATCACCAATGAGGAATACAAACAAATAGCCAATACAGTTGTCCCTTGGAATTTGCGGCTTTGGATTTCACAGTATTCGCGGAAAAACCCTGAGGGTTTGCTCGGCCTTCTTTCCCTCTGGGGGGAGCTGAAGGCTGAGCAAACCCTCAGTGGCTTTGTGGGGAAAGTGTGGATTTCCTCCAGCTTAATTTCATTTGGCGTGGGGGGAGCCAGGGCTGAGGAAAGCTGAGGAATGAAGCTGGAGGAAAGCCATGGTTTTAAAGGGGCTTTAGCAGGGGCAGGGAGGGTTGCAGGAGGGCAGCAGCAGGGCTTTCTAAGCCCTGTTGCTCCCTTAACAGGGGAAGGGGGGGTGGCAGGTGGGTGGCGGTAGGTCTTTCTAAGCCACATAGCTGCTTTAGGAGGGGTGGGAGTTGTGGGCGGTTGGTGGTGAGGCTTTCTAAGCCACATCGCCACTTTAGGAGGGGTGGAGGTGTTGTGGGCAGTGGTGGGGCTTTAAGCCCCGTCGCTGCTTTAGAAGGGAAGGGGGGTTGCGGGTAGGTGGTGGCGGGGCTTTCTAAGCCCCGTCGCCACTTTAGGAGGGCTAGGGGGGGGTTGTGGGCCGGTGATGGCAGAGATTTCTAAGCCCTGTCGCTGCTTTAGGAGGGGTGGGGGAGTTGTGGGTGGCGACGGGGCTTTCCAAGCCCCAACTCTGCTTTAATAGGGGCAGGGGGTGCAAGTGAGCAGCAGCGGGGCTTTCTAAGCTCCGTCACTACTTTCGGAGGGGCGGGGGTTGCGGGTGGGCGGTGGCGGGGCTTTCTAAGCCTCATCACCACTTTAACAGGGGTGGTGTGTGTGGGCGGGAGGCGGCGGGGCTTTTTAAGCCCCGCCACCACTTTATGAAGGAAGGGGGAGTTGCGGGCGGGAGGTGGGGGGGCTTTCTAAGCCCTGTCGACGCTTTAACAGGGGTGGGAGGGGGTGCCAATGGGTGGCAGCGGGGCTTTCTAAGCCCCTTCTCTGCTTTAGGAAGGGGGGGGTTGCTGGCGAGCGACAGCGGGGCTTTCTAAGCCCTGTTGCCACTTTAAGAAGGGCAGCAGATGTGTTGGGTGGGTAGCGGCAGGGCTTTCTAAGCCCCGTCGCCACTTTAGGAGGGGAGGGGGGTTGCGTGCAGACAGCAGCGGGGCTTTCTAAGTCCCGTGGCCACTTTAGGAGGGGTGGGCGGTTGTGGGCGGGTGGCAGCGGGGCTTTCTAAGCCCTGTCGGCGCTTTAACAGTGGTGGGAGGTTGCAGGCGGGCAGCAGCAGGGCTTTCTAAGCCCTGTCACCACTTTAACAGGGGCGGGGGTGTGGGCGGGTGGCAGCAGGGCTTTCTAAGCTCCATCGCTGCTTTAACAGGGGCAGGGGGGCTGCGGGCCAGCAGTAGCGGGGCTTTCTAAGCTCCATCAGTGCTTTAGGAGGGGCGGGAGGGTTGAGGGCGGCAGCAGAACACATGATAAACCAACCTGGACAGAAAATGTTATATGAAAACACTGAAATTCTGGACCAGGCCAACAACTATCATGTCAGAATGCACAGAGAAACTATTGAAATCCACAAACACCTGGACAACTTCAAGAGGAAAGAAGAAACCCTAAAAAATAAACAAAATTTGGCTACCAGTCGTGAAAAATGCCAATATCAAAACTCAACACATGCAAATGAACTCCACTCAGGGACAGGGGGATTCCCAGCAGACAATGGACAATGACCTAAATAGACACTAATCCTCCTCGCATATCCTCCCACCCCAAACTGGACCCTACAACAACAGAATACACAAATCTACATGCTAATCCCCTTCAACAGGAACTCATAGTATATAAACTCCACACACACTCCTAACCAACCATTCTCTGAAGATGCCAGCCACAGATGCAGGTGAAATGTCAGGAATAAACTCTTCCAGAACACAGCCTCACAGCCCAGAAAAAAACCACAGACACACCTATGGATGCTGGCCGTGAGAGCCTTCGACTTCACAGTCAAAGGGATCCCTTACCTAGAGAGGCCACGTTCCTGTAATTCTCCAGCATGACTTCTTTGTAGAGAGACCTCTGGACCGGATCCAGGAGCTCCCACTCCTCCTGGGTGAAATACACAGCCACCTCCTCAAAGGAGATCAGGGGCTGAAAGAGAGAAAACAACACTTTAATGATCACAAGTATTTTTTCCCCAAAGACAATTCTCTCCAGAAAGAAATATTCAGTCTCCTCAGTCCACTGCTTGAATGGGTTGAATGCAGAAATGATAATTTGGAAACTCTCTAGACAAGACCTTACTCAGGTGTTGCCGAGTATAGCTCAACACATGTGGAGCTGCAGACTGTGCCACGCAAACCTTGCGGTGCTGGATGGCAACATTGTGCAACTGAAAGAAGACACCAAATGTGGAACCACATGCACAAGAACTTGCATATATCCCTCCTTGCACGATGCATCCTAGTATGTGTAAGGGCACCACATGTGCAACTCCACACCTGTGACCTTGGACTGAATGTGGATGTTCCACACCAGACAAAACTGTCCCATGTCTTCCTTAGGAGAACTTAAGCCTCAGACACCAGGAGGGTTCCAGCATCTATTTGCTCTTCATTTTCCTGACTGCTAACTATATTTCTTGCACAGATGAGTTCGTAAGGTGAGAAAGAGTAGTGCTTGCAGATTCCTTACTTGGTTCCTTTGAGATCTTCTTGCAACACCCAAACTAAGGGCAACAGGGGGCTCCATGACAGCTCTCTCTCTTTCGCCCCAAAGACAAATCAATCCAGGTGGGGCTTCTGATGCCATCATGTTACCTGGAGGGAGAAAGAAAGGGGGTAAATGAGGCCATCTCTGACTCTCCAAACAATAAAAACAATAGACAAATGACAGTCTGAGTCTAAGTGTGGCTCAACATTCTCCTCCTTCTTCAGCCTTTGGGAGATGCTGAGAAAATAAAACCCTCTGATAGGCTCACCCTAGGATTGTCAGAAGTTGGAAACAACTAGAAGGCACACAACAACAAGCTGAAAACTGTGAGGAATCTTGTGGCATCTTAAAGACTAATCCTGAAGTTCTCTGGGTTTGAGTGTGTTTACTTGAAGCTGGGTAGCCGACACAGATTAGGGATTTTGTTGGTGTACCACCCACCCCAATAGTCTCTGTTCCTGAGCTACTTGGGGTGAGCTTTGGGTTGGCATTGGAATTCTTTCAGCTTGTAGTGCTGGGAGATTTCAACATCCAGACTGAGAGTGAGACTGCCCTGTCGGGAGCGGCTCAGGACTTACTTATTTGATTTACCTGTATATGCTACCTTTCTCCCAGAATGGGACCCAAGGCAGCTCACAACGCATAAAAGCATACAACATCCTGACAGTAAGAGCTGTTTGGCAGTGGAATGCACTGCCTCCGAGTGTAGTAGAGTCTCCTTCCTTGGAGGTCTTTAAACAGAGGCTGGATGGCTATCTTTCTGCAATGCTTTGATTGTTTATTCCTGCATGCAGGGGGTTGGACTAGATGGCCCTTCTGGTCTCTTCCAGTTCTATGGTTCTATGATTCTATGAATTAAAATGTGACAATTAAAAGTTAAAAATAATTAATAGCATGACAATTTAAAATTATATTAAAAATATAACAGTTTAAAAAACTAAACAAATAAAAAAAATTAAAAATGCCCCAATAAAAAGTCTATGTCTGCATAGCTATGAATTTAAAAGCCTGCTTGAATAAAAACATTTATTCAATGCTGGCGAAAGGAAATCTTGGAGGGGGCCAGCCTAGCCTCCTGAGGAAGGGTGTTCCAGGGGGTGGGAGCAGCCACCAAGAAGGCTCTCTCTTGTATCCTTACCAAGTGAGGCTGTGATGATGGCGAGACCGAGAGAAAGCCTTCCCCTGATGATCTTAAAATTCTGGCCAGTTCACAGAATCATATGGATAGTACTTACATGTGTGTGGAGGGGTGTTCACAGGGTTAAAGCACTCATTATGTATCATTATAGCCAAATAAATTCATGAGGAGACTGGATATAAATAATAAACATAAAGAGGTGTTTCTTGTTTCAACAAGATAACAGAACTACGTTGGTGTTTATTTTTGACTAGCCTCTGTTCCTACATATTCTACATATTTTTCCTGCACATAGAATCATAGAATCATAGAATTGCAGAGTTGGAAGAGACCACGAGGGCCATCCAGTCCAACCCCCCTGCCACGCAGGAAATCACAATCAAAGCATCCCCGACAGATGGCCATCCAGCCTCTGTTTAAAGACCTCCAAGGAAGGAGACCCCACCACGCTCCGAGGGAGTGTGTTCCACTGCCGAACAGCTCTTACTGTCAAAAAGTTCCTCTTCATGTTGAGGTGGAATCTCTGTTCCTGGAGCTTGCACCCATTGCTCCGTGTTCCAGTCTCTGGAGCAGCAGAAAACAAGCTTGCTCCATCCTTTCAGCTTAACTCATAGCCATACACAACTTCCAGCCTCTCCTCAGCACATCACATCTTTCATTCTCCCCTTTCAACTGTCAATTCTTTTCTCAGCTGCCATTCTCTTAACTATCATTCAGACTTAAAACATCCAGAAGCCCCTCCCTTGTCATTTCCTTGCCATAGGAATGGCTCCTGGAACACAGTAGTTGTCCCTTCATATTTGCTGGGGTTTGGTTCCAGGACTCGCCGTGGATACCAAAATCCATGAATATTCAAGTCCCATTATATGCAAAGGTATAGCAAAAGGGTGTCCCTTATATAAGATGGCAAAATCAAGGTTTGCTTTTTGGATTATTATTTTTTAAAGAATATTTTCAAACCATGAATACTTAAATCCGTGGATACGGAGGGACAACTGTACTCTCATTCACTCATTCCAGCCATCTGTCACAGCCATCTGTTGGAAATGCTTTGATTATGTATTCCTGCAGGGCAGGGGGTTGGACTAGATGGCCCTTGTGGTATCTTCCAATTCTTTGATTCTATGATTTTGTGGATTTTTAACAATGTTTTCTTAATTGTTATAAGCTGTTTTGAGTCCCAATCTGGGAAGAAGGTGAGATAGAAATAGTAATAGTAACAATAACAACAATAACACAGGTCAGCCCCTGCATCCACAGGGAATACGTTCCCAGACTTAGCATTTACAAGTGAAACCTCAGATAATAGCAAACCCTATTAAACTAAAGGATTTCCAGTACAAATATACCATAGAGTCCAAGAATATGCCTAGATAGAACCTATCTCTTGATACTCTATGGTATGTGTCCCTAATTTTTTTTCAGTCATGGACAACTGAAATTGCAGATATTCATACCACGGATACAGGCGACAACCTGTAAAAATAATAGCGATAGATGACCGATGAAACTCTTTAAGCAGTTAAGGCCAAACAAGAAGCAAAAGGAAAAGACAGAAATAGGGGTAGAAGCCTGAACTCAACTTTTCAGTGACTCATATTCAGGGAAAAAGAGAACTACTATAATAATCAATGTGGAGGGCCAACTATAATCCAGTTTGACACCACTTAAACTGCCATGGAATTCTGGGATTTGTAGTTTTGTGAGATATTTAGCTCTCTCCACCCTCATTCTCACTCACACATCCCACATCTCCAGACTAATTGCCAACCACCAGCCTTATGCAAATCCCTTCAAACGTTCCACCAATCACCTCTCACTCTCAACATTCCCTTCACTATCCCCTCCCTCCAGCTCCTTACCTGGTTGCCTTTGTTGTGACACAGAACAGACGTCATCAAAGGACCTCAGTCTCTAATACCAAAAAATCTCACAACATTTTCCATCAAAAGTTCATGAGATCCCAATGCAGGGTGGAGGGGAAGCCACTGGAGGCTGGAGAAAGCAGTGGCATATGGGGTGGCTGAAAAGGGGAGGGTGTTTTTGGGGGGAAGGGAATTGGGTGAATAAAATGTCCCCCTGTTTTGCTTGGAGGGTTGATGCATGGAAACTGAACCCCCCCCTCCATGGCAACGCTTCCCCTATCCCCTATCCGTAGATTTTCCTTGGTTTTTTTCCAGGCTGTGAGGGTTTCTTTCTGACATTTTGCCTGCATCTGTGGCCGGCATCTTCAGAGAATGGTTAGGTAGGAGTGTGTGTGAAGTTTATATGCTGTGAATCCCTGTTGGGGAGTCTATGTAAATTTGTGTAATTCAATGGTTAGTTTCTGGGTATAGAAATGCAAGGCTCGTTAGTGTCTGTGTGGCTAATGGTTGGTTGATGGGCCATTATCTGCTGGGAATCCCCCTGTCCCTGGGTGGAATTTTCAGAGAATTCCCCCATCTCTTCCCCAGCCCAGTTATTTTCCAAATGGAACAAGAGTCATGTGAAAAAACAGCATTAAACTGTTAAAAACAATTTAAAGCCAGATACAAATTGGGGAAGAGACTGGCACCCTCCCTCCCAAGGCTAATACTAGAGAAACGGGGTTCAGAGAGGGGGGGGGATTGGCCTCTTGCAAAGTTCATTTATTCCAGTGGGTCTTTATTGGTTGATTTCTATGGCCCTCTCTTTCTTTCTTAGCAACCCGCCCCCTCCTTACCTGGGATCCTCCTTGGGGGGGTCAATCAGGGGCTTTGCATAAAGACAGAAGCACCTTCTCCTCTTCAGTCCTCCTAAGAGCACCGGCTTCCTAGAAAGGCAGGAAAAATGTTAATGAGGGGGGAGGAGAAGAGTGACGCAATCCCTGCTCATTTCCATGGGGGGGCAAGAGAAAGAGAGAGAGAGAGAATCCTTCTGAATTTTCTTCGCAGAGAAAAGAGGGAATGTGGGGCAGGAGGAAGAAGGTGAGGAGAGAGTGGGGACCCCAAACTGGCTCCTTTTGTGGGGGGAGAGGAGGGGGAAGCCCCCCTTTGGGGTCAGGTTGGGGGAGGGGCTGGGGGTCTCCTGGAGGAAAGGAAGGAACCTTGGGGGGGGTCATTGGGGTAGAAGCCAGGAAGCCCCCCCTTTTTTCTCCCCCCCCAATTAAAGTCCTGGGGGATCCTCCAGCTGCTCTGAGGCCTCCTCTCCCCTCTGGGGGGTCTCCGTGGGGCTGAGAGGGTGAGGGGTTTGGGGGGCTCCAGGGGGAGAAGAAGCACCGCCTGGCTGGGTGAGGGAGTGGGGGGTCTTTGGCTCTGGACCCGGCTTTTGGGGGGCTATTATAGGATGCCAAAAGGCGAGACTGGCAATGAATAGGAGGGAATGCAAAGTAAAAGGGGAGGAAGAGAGGAGGGGAGGCAGGGAATGGGGGGAATTGTGGGAGGGGGGAAGGAGGGAGGGGAGCTCTGGCGTTTTCTTGGGTGGAGAAGAAGGGAAGAGGCTGCTGCAAAGGGGAGGAGGAAGGAGACAGACTCCAAGCCTTGGGGGGATTTGTGGGGGGAGGTAGGTGTGAGAGGGCCTAAGGCAGGTATGAATGTGGGTGGGATGTTATGTAAAGGCAAATTCCTCCCACCCTCCAAAAAAACCAGCCTTGCCTTGAGGCTCCCCTCCTTTCTCTTCTCCTTGCAGAGCTCCCTCTTTGTGGGCAGAGGCAGCTCAAAATGCCAAAGGAGGTCCCACTCAGTCAACTCAGAGGGGGGAGAGGAGAAGAGAGGAGAGGAGGGGTCCCAATCCTTCCCCTGCAGAATTCACTCACCCTGGCAGTGGGGCAGAGGCATAACTGTGGGAAGGAGGGAGGGAGGGAGAGGGGTTGAAACTGACCCCCCTTTTGCCTCCCAGGAAGGTGGTCTCTCTCCCTTTTCCCCAGTTACCCTATATCTCTGGAGACACACATTCAGCCAGGCTGGAGTGCAGTTTAAAGGAAGAAAAAGATTCCTCCAATTTAAGACTTTATCAAATAAATAAACCAAATAGAAGGCATTTCAGCAGCCTTGGAGGGAGAGGGAAGGAGGCCTTTTTGCCTGGAGACCTGGGGAGGGGGAAGGATGGATCTGTTCTGGAGGGAAGAAAGAGCAAAGGGAGGCTGCAAAGAGCCCCAAAAGGCCAAGCCAGGAAGGGGGTCACGGGGAAAGAGGAGGCAGGGAACCCAAAATGCCTCTTTTGGTGAAAAACCCACAGGGCAAGCAACTCCTCACTGGCGAATAGAGGCAGGGATTCTGGGAGGCCCACAGGATCCTGACCCCTTATCTGCACAAGGACAACCCAGTGAGGAAGGTTCAGTGAGGGAGCAAGTGGCCCCACAGTGTTGCCATGACTTAATTTTCTGAGTAGCCCAAAAGCCCTGAAAGTCCTTCTTTAGTCCCTTTCAGTCCTTGCCTGGGAAAAGAAAGAAAGAAGAGGGAGTTATGGTGAGAGGGAGGGAATGAGATTCTCAAGAGAAGGAGAAGGCTGAAGCTACAGGTTGAGTCTCCCTTATCCAAAATGCTTGGGACCAGAGGTATTTTGGAATATTTTGGATTTTGGAATACTTGCATATGCACATTCAGATATCTAAGTCTAAACATGAAATTCTTTATTGTATCATATAAATCTTATACACATAGCCTGAAAGTAATTTTATATACAATATTTTAGATATTTTTGTGCATGAAACAAACTTTGTGTACACTGAACCATCCAAAAGCAAAGGTGTCACTATCTCAGCCATCAGAGACACTCCCAAATGTGCTTTATGGGTGGGGGAGAAATGGAGGAGAGGGGGGAAGAAGAGCCACTGGACATCTTAGGTGGGAGAGGGAGATCTAACCCATGCCTTCCTGAGAGAGGAATCCCTTCTCCCCAAACACTTCCTTTCCCCCAAGAAGCCACTTCTCCAGCCTGCAATTCTTCCCCTCCCTCCCTCCTTTCCCTAAAAGGCCTCCTTTTCACAGTGCTGAATAAGGGAGGCCCTTGTAATGGTGGAGGGGTAGTGTGGTTTAGTGAAAAGGGCTGGCCCTCTTTTGTGGGTTGTGAAGGTTGCAGGAAGAGGAGGAGGAGGAGGAAAAAGAAGAAGAAGAAAAGAGACTTATTTCCCTAAGTATGTTTGGAGTGGGGAGGAGAAGAGATAGAGGTTTCTCTAAATCTCAAGCCTAGAAGCAAGGATGGAGGAAAGAAATAGATGAATAAATGAATGCCTACCTCTCTCCCCAAATGCACTTCATTTCCAAGTGGGGGGAATATATTTATATCCAGAATCTAAATATGGACATAGTCTTCAGAAAAGATTATTAAAGTTACTCCAGAATACACCTTACATACCGTCATAGGGACACACATTTCTGCCTCTTTATGGGGGGAGACCCTTTATTCCCTCCCTTCCCCACACTGAAATTGAGCTCCATTGGGGGCTTATTTCCCACCCACCTGCTTGGTCTCCTGGACAGGTCTTCCAACCTGCTGACAAGGCAGAGAGCAAGCTTGCAGTTTCCACAGAGTTCTTCAACAGAGTTCTTCAACAGTTCTTTCAGCTGAATATGAAACAGAGAGGTATGTGAACATGCATAGGAAAACGTATCATTAGAAAGTGAGGGTTTGCAGGGCCTTGCAGAAGTCTTTTGTGATGTAATGCCCTGGATTTGAAATGGATGTGATTGTCATGGCTACTGCTGGATGGACACAAGATAACCAACATTGTCTGTAGGTTGCCTGAAATTCGTAGAGCTTGAGACAAGGGGCAGAATAGTTTTGTTGTGGGACAAGACTGAAGAAAAACAACCTGCCAGGAGTTAAAAGGGTCCTCTTAAGTGCATAAAGAGCTGAGCTCTGCTTCCCAGAGAGGCAGGAGAGGCTAAAGGTTTTGAAGGGACAGAAGCAACCCTCCCTCCTGCCCCATGTTCCTGGAAGGGAAAAGGGGTCCCTTGAGCTTCCTTGGGGGGAAAGAGAAGGAGGGGGCTGGTGCCTGGAGAAAGCAGGAGAGAGGGGCAAGGGGACAACACTGGTGAGGGGGCATCTGGGAGGTTTCTGTCCTGCAACCCATTCTCTGCCTGCAAAGCCCCCCCCCCTTTCCCAAAATTGTCAGAAAGGAAGAAAAAGAAAACAATGTGAAGAGCCCCAGAAGGCAAAGCCTAGAATGCATCTGCAAGAGGTGAGCTGAGGGGGAACCTAAACTTTTTTGTGTCCCCAGGGAGCCATGGAGAAGGTTCAAGTCCAAAACCAAAAGTCAGAAGGAACTCAAGTCCATTGCTCTTGTTATCCGCCTGATCCTACCTCACAGGGTTGGTGTGAAGATAAAATATGGAAAGTGAACATCGTCATGGATATCCCCCATGCTTTGTAGACCAGATGGGGGAGAAAATGAACTACAGTAGCACCCCCACATCTGTGGGGGATTAGTTCCAGGCTCCCCTGCGGATGGCAAATTCCACAGATAAAGTGAACACCATCCTGGGGAAAGGGGGGGGCAAGCTCACTCCTCCGCCCATCCCCATGGGAAGGGGATGAGGCCAGATCCCTCCTCCCTCTCTCTTCCCACCCCCACCATCGCCAGCCATGGATAATTGAATCTGCAGTTGGCAAATCAGCGGATACGGGGGTGGTACTGTAATAAAATGCAATACAAAAATTCACTTGCAGCCACGTGTTCCCATCTGGTGGCCATGAGTTCCACAGTCTAACCATGTGCTGGGTGAAGAGGTCCTTCCTTTCCCTCTCCTGGATTCATCCAGGGAGATTTTCCTCTCCTTCCCTTCTAGATTATGGGATGGAGGTGATGGAATCAGAACCAAGAACCGCACCCCAAAAAGGAGAGAGGATCCTCTTTAAGCTGCCAAGAATGAATAGGCAAGAAAAGGTTTGCAGGGAGGGAGGGAGAGAATGGAGTCAGTCCTCCAATGGGACAGAGCTCTGCATCACAGAGGGGCTGGAAATGAGGAATATTGGGGTCGGGAAGAGGGCATTGAGATTTCTTTACTGGAAGGATGAAGTTGGAAGCCAGAGGAGGAGAAGAGGGTGAGATTTGGGGTGCCTGGAGTGGGGAGGGGTGTCCAGATTTAGGCCAAAAGGAAAAGGGAGGGGCAGACACCCAAACGTAGGCATTTTTGGGGTGGGGCAAGAAAGACACCAGTGGGCTACTTTCTGGGGCGGGGGAGAGGGAATGGAGCCCATATCTGATTGCAACACCCTCAAACCTGCCTTGTTTCTCCCTTCCATGTCCTTCTTGCCTTCCCTTCTTGAGGAGGATATTTATGGTGCCTTATTGTAGGGAGCATAGTGGGGGCAGAGTGGAGACACTTGTAGGTATGTGGGAGGGGGCAGTGTGGTCTAGTGGGAAAAGCTGCCCTATTTTTGTGGGCTGGAGGAGGAAGAAAGGCACCTGCTGGATTTCCTGGAGCTGGAAAAAGATCCCTGCCACTTCTCAAGCAAAGAGAGAGTTCAAAGGGGAGCAACTGAGGTGGGGATTCTATAGTTTTGTTGCTGTCTGCACCAAACAATCCTTTAGGATAAGAAACCTCTGTGTAACAAACAGTCTGTGGTGACTGTAAAATCACTTTTGTGAATATATTGGGAGGAGTTCTGGGAGCCACAGATGATCCTGATCCCTTTACCTTCACAACAACCCAGTGAGGTAGGCACAAAAGAGAGTGCAGTTGAGTTAAGATCACCACAGCAGTTTTGTGATCATCCAAAAATAATAATAATTAAAAAACCTCTGAAGAAGCAGGAGATTCCCTGGTATCTGCCCTGTAAGGTCCAGCTGTGACTATCTGGAAAGTGGAGAAGTAGACATATGAAGGAGAGTTTCCACAAAATTTTCATGGGATTATCAGTCCTTGTGAATGTCAACATCGAAATAATTTTGGTGAGTTACCGTAAAATCTCAAAGGATCCAGGATTTAGGAGTGGAAAATAATTCCATGCTGTAAGATAGGAGAGGTTTTAGCAGCTATTCCCCCCCTCCTACCAGCTTGATTTTCTTTTCTTTTTTAAAGTCATGCTTAGAGAATAGACCCATAAAAATGAATGAGGCAAGTAAGTCATGATTGACTCTTACCCCATTGTTTTCCTTGGGGATGATTAAGTTTAGATCCAGATCTTAGGGTGCAATCCTGTCCTCACTTCCCTGTACATTAGATCCCCCTGAACCATCCCTCCAGAAACAGAAGGAAATAGACCTGGAAGGCAAATAAAATTGGAAGGTGAAAAACCATTTATTTTTATATTCTGTTTGCAATTCGCAGGAGTCATAGGCCTGAATCCTATTAGTAGGCCCACTGAATCAGTAGGAATTACATGAGGTTTGACGGACCGTTTCAAAAGTGATTTGTTGTGTCTATTGGGGGGGGGGACAGGCTTTCCTATAGTAAATCAAGCCATGAAAATGGGCCAAAGTCTTCCCATTCCCTTTCTCCTTCCCCAAAGGCTGTGCCAGGACTCCTTTCCCAGCTGCCCCCAGACTTAGGGGGGCTGCCCCCAGACTTAGCAGCGAAGAGCAGCTGAGGGGCTGGAGGAGGGGGTTGAAGGCATCCTTTCCCCTTCGGTCTCCCCCACAGCAGGGCTCCAGGGGCCTCATCCAGATCCTGTCTCCTTCAGAGTGTTGGCATAGCCCTGCCAGTATCCCTGACTGTTGTCGCTGGAAGAAGATGTCAAGGAGGCCAAGTAAGAAAGCTGGTAACTCATACTGTTATAGTGATATTATTCCACTTTATTTGCTATGGCTGCCTCCTGTGGAATCCTGGGATTTGCAGTTTAGGGAGGGGCATTTACAACTCTCAGCCCAGAGGGCTCTTAGACCTCACTAAACTACAAACCCCAGAAATCCACAGCAGGCAGCCATAGCAAATAAAGTGGAATAATAGCACTATAACAGCGTAGTGTGATAAAGTCCCCGGCACCCAATCATGGTGGCAGGTAAGGATGACGTGGGTAGGGTGCCACCTCCTCCCTAAACCTGTTGTCCTTTCCTGCCATCATGATCAGACCCCAGCCTCTCTAGGCCACCCCACTTGCAGGGCCCCTCCTGCCCCCTCAAAAGGAAAGGCCCCTCAAATTCCCAGCAGGGATTTCTCCCCGCTCTTGGGGGTCATTTGGGAGAAGTCCTTTGGGCCCCAAAGGAGGGAGGTGAAAGCAGATGAAGGGGGAGGAGGGAGGGAGGAAGGAAGGGCTGCCTGGGAGGATGAAACGAAGGCATTCATTGGGGATAATGATGATAATGATTGTGATCTAACACACAGCAATCCCCAAGTAAAGAAACAAACCCAACACTGGCAGAAATGTGTCACCAATATCAATAAATTGAATAACTTGATTACAAAAAAAAATGTGTACTGTATATCGTGTCTA